>CM060922.1:244207334-245618584 GCA_030737875.1 Allium sativum | reverse complement strand
TTTTGTTGTTGTTTCCTTAGAACTTAATATAAATTAGTGTCGAAATAGATGTACTTCAAGAAGAAGAACATCTTCTTTTGGATTAATCAATATAAGAATTTTGTAATCATCATAGTTTTTAGTAAAATTTGAAAATGGATATTGATTTATGTTGAATTCATTATTATCGTAATAGTTTTATACCTACTATATGCTAATACAATCGTGAACTGGTTAGTGATGATAAATTGTGTAGAAAATATGTTGGTTGTTCGTATAAATCGGCTAAAGTTTATAAAGGTTTGAACTTATGGCAATTAAAAGAGTCGGTTTACAAAGCAACTAACATAAAATTGGATGAGTATGATAGCGATTTAGTTTGTAACTGGCCAATCGATTCTGGATATAAAGCTATTAAAATTATCGATGATGATGATGTTGAACTAATGTTTCTGCGGTTTTTAAATCAATACAGTTGTTTATTTGGAAAAAGCAGAAGATTGGTTGTAGAACAATCTATAGTTGCACTGGTGGCGACACATATGGTTAATTATACTCCATAAGCAATTCCATCTAACTAAAGTAATTTGCCTATGTATTAGAATTTTGGTGATACAATATTTCCAAAATCAAATAGATTTTGGATATATTCTCCGTATATATGCTAACAATTTTGTGCATGAAAGAAATGGAAAGAAATATTAAAAAGATAAGGATTTTGGAGATATTCACCATATATTTGTTGTCATGTTTTGTGAAAGAGAAAATCACATTGGGAAAGGACCGATTAACTGAGAGAAGGGAAAGCTATCAATCAATTACATGACAAAAATTAATGCAAATGATATTTGGATTGATTTATTTACATAAATCAATTATTTTATTCCCAAGTAATTCTTCTCTATATAAAGAGAGCCATAGAGAATGTTAATCTCATATTTCATCATCTCTTATGCTATTTCTTCATTTCTTTACTCTACTGTAATACTCTGTAATCTCTTCAATATTTATAAAACCTCTTCCCCATTAAAGTGGACGTAATAGTGGAACCACTATGAATATTGTGTGTTCTCTCTTGTTTTCAATTTTTTCTGTGATTTGTGATTGATTATTATTTGAACTTGTTTATTCTATCACATCATTGCAAGATCTTATTTAGGTTTTTCTACCGAAAGGGATTGATCACCCCTTACAACTGATATCAGAGCTAGATTCGCAAAGAAAGTGTTTGATAGAATGGCAGAAGGAGATGTAAATAGTACAGATAGCACTTCAGAGGTCAATCCAGTGCCATTAGTTGCTCCATACGTCAAAGGCTCCTATGTGGCTTCAGGATCACAGTTGACGATAGAGAAGTGGAACGGTGAAGAAAATTTTGATAAGTGGCTGTCGATAAAGAAGTTTTTAGAAAAATTCCCGTTCATTGAGTAATATTTGATACAGAGACATTACCTACTGATATTTCATCATTAGAATTAGAAGAGATGGAGCAATGATTCTTTAATACTCCTCAACTTGCTATAGGATATAATGTAATTTTTGATATCATTCTGGAAACAACAGCCAAAGGCATTTGGAAGAAGTTGGAGGACCTCTACATAAAGAAATCCCTTACTAACCACCTGATCTTATTGAAGACCTTCTTCACTTATGAGATGAAGGACGTTTCTTCAATTGAGACACACCTAAGTGTGTTTGATGACATATTGATGAAGATGAAGTCGGTTGAATTGAAAGTCAATGAAAAAAAGAAAGCAATGGGTATGTTGTGTTCGCTTCTAGAGTGATACATTGGTTTTGCTAACAGTCATATCTGTAGTAGAGATACATTGAATTGATGTTAAGACAGGTTTTCTTAGTGAAGAGTTAAGAGATCATATGAAAGAGTTTAGTGTTAGTGATAGTAGTGGAAGAATTAATAGTAGTTTAGGTTTATTTATTGAGAGAGGTAGAGCAAAGAAGAAAGTGAAGAATTATAGGGGGCGTTCTAATTCTAGGAAGCCTCATTGGTGGAGTAAATATAAAGATGGAAGGCGATATAATTGTAAGAAACCAGGCCATTGAAGAAGAGACTGTCTAGATTTGGAGAATAAGACTTATGGCTCTTCATCTATTGCGATGGAGAAAGATGGTAGTGATTTGTTGACAGCGGTTGTATATCATATGTTGCAGACCACTGGATTTTAGATTCTAGAGTGTCATTTCACATGACTCCAAATAAGAATTATTTTTCTTCTTTGATGTCAAAGAGGGAAGTTCCATCCTTATGGGGAATGATGCTACATGCAAATCTATGGGAGTTGATTCGGTTCGCATTCACATGTATGATGGGATTGTTCACACACTTTCAGATGTTCATTATGTCCCAAGTATTCAGATATCATTGATATCATTAGGCCAATTGACATCATTGGGATGCAAGATAACCATTATCAGAGATGGTTTAAGAGTTTCTAGAGAGGCACTTGTATCGATGAAGGGTGTTATGGTACAAAATCTTATTTGTTAATAAGTACCACTGTTCCTGGATAATCATGTGTTGGAGTCAATAGTTTTAGAAGCTCGGGTGCTACCAAGCTTTGGCATATAAAATTAGGTCATACTTTGGAGAAGAACTTAGAGTTGCTTCGTAAGAAGAAAAAGATCAAGGGAGAAATCTTCAACAAGTTGAATTTTGCAAGGAGCGTGTATTGGCAAAGCAAATCAGAGTTTTTTTTGGTGATTATATGCATACTTCTAAGAGGGTATTTGATTACGTGCATTCAGATATTTGGGGGCCATACCTACAGCTTCCATCAGTGGAGCTTAGTATTTTATTTCATTCATTGATGACTACTCGCGCAAGGTTTAGGTGATGTAATGAAAGCTAAGTCAGAGGTACTTGAGATGTTTAACGTTTTGGTTAGCTCTTGTTGAGAACCAAACAGGAAAAAAATTGAAGATTCTTAGATCCGATGATGGTGGTGAATATGTGTAACACCCCACATCCGTTAGTGTCACTCACAAAGGGAATGCACTAAGTTCTGTGGAGCATTATAGGTAAAAGATGCAAATAAATTACAAGACAGACAAATTTAAAACAGCGGAAAATAAAACTTTACTTTGTTGATAAAATAGTTGTACAACAATTGTTTTCCAATACCAGAGTATCTGTCTTACATAAAATAAAGAAGCATAAAATAACATTTATATTCCCCAATGTAGCATAAGCCAGCCATAGCAGGGAAAAGAGAGTCTGAATCGATATATCCAAGAGTCTTCAAGCTTGGAAAGAGTAACAGTCCATACTAAGCAGAGCTATTCCCTCCCTGACTACCAGGGGGAACGGAAGAAAAGAAGACGAAAGAAAAACAGAGTCAGACATAAAGCCTGAGTAAGTCTAGTGGCTTTTAGCATGCGAACAGGATAAAGTTCATGACAGGAGTAAACTGGAAAATGGGACAGTACCAGAATAACAGACTAATATAAACCAAAGCAAGACAGTTTAAACCGAATATACTATCACACCCCATTCTATATCTCTGCACCACCTAACTAGTATCCCAACTAGTAATCTGTATAAAGATGTTAACATGATCCCAATCCCTGTAATTGCGGTTGCCTTTGGGTGTACATCTATTATTTATTACCTAGATCTAATCTAGGGTTTTCTTATCGAGCGCTTTCTAGACTTAACCAGGGTTTACATGACCTAGATCCAACTAGGGTTTATGTTACCTATTGAACGCTTCTCGGATTCAGGGTTTATGCCACCTAGGTCCAACTAGGGATTATGCTACCTGTCGAACGATGCCCCCTTAGTCTAGGACACACTACCCAGAGTGATAAGTGTTCCTAGACTTGACGTCCCAATCGTATCGTAAACGTGCTATATATCTAGTTGCACATGTCCTCTATATGTGCGGCCCGAGTCCCGTGGCAGGGCTAATCAAGAAACACGGAACTCGGTCGGGAGCTTTAAGTTATCCGCCGATGCAGATGCTAGGGTATGTTTTTCTAGTGGCTATGGTCCCACTCGGCCCCTCCCTCAACTAATGAAAGGTCATCCTTGAAAAATGAGAACTATACGTAGGCCCCTCTATGCCCCACTAACCTATGGCCATCCACAACCATAACTAGATAGCAAGTATATGGTCTCTTGGAGTTCTCCGCCTTTCCGCTTCACGTGCCTCGACTGACTCAAGATGGTAGGTAGACGACGAGTTGCTATCACAGGGCTACTGGTCTCGCCGAATCACGCTGGTCCACCCTAGTCTTTAGGTTGCCTTATATTGCAACCAAGGCATACCCTTGGTTCTCCTAACGCAGACCTTAACCTCTGTGAGCCCAGGAGGATCATCTGCAGCCTCACAGAGGGATACCAAGAGTACCCTCACGTCCCCTCGAAGCCTTGGGCTTCGTAACCTAATTCGTTGGAGCCTTCTTTAAGATCACATGGACGTTCGCTCCTCCTCGTGTTATACTAAGAATTACTACTTAGTTTTCCTAACTAAGGTTTACTACTTAGTCCTCTTTCTCGTTAAGTTGGATTGGTTAAGTGTCATTAGTCAATTCAAGTTAGCTTAACCCATTCCTTTGTCATATTAAACTGGCTAAGTGTTATCAGTAGTTCATGTTGACTTAACCCTATCACAAACCAAGTTATATTGGTTAAGTATTTCTTATTACTTAACCCTACCCATTCATCTTGTATTGGTTAAGTGTCCCTTTTAACCTAACCTTGCCCATTTGTTTTAACTAACATGTTATAACGGTTAAGTATTCCCTTAGTTAACTTAACCCTAACATCTGTTTAATTAACATGTTCTAATGGTTAAGTATTATCCCTTCATGTTTCAACTTAACCATGTTCAATTTATCACACTATGATGGTTAAGTGTTCTAAGTTTACTTAACCCTACCCTCTAGTCCAGCTAACATATTAAATTGGCTAAGTGTATTTACTTAACCTTACCCACTTATCTAGCTAACGTGTTATAATGGTTAAGTATTCTAAATTTACTTAACCTCACCCACTTATCTAATTATCAAGTTATAACGGTTAAGTGTCCTGAATTTACTTAACCTCACCCTCTAGTCTAGTTAATATGTTAAATTGGTTAAGTGTATTAACTTTACTTAACCTCACCTTCTAGTCTAGTTAACATGTTAAATTGGTTAAGTGTTTTCTTAGTTACTTAACCCCTACAAGTCTTGTCTTGTTAACATGTTAAGTTGGTCAAGTGTTCAGATTAACCCCACCCATCAGATTTAGTTAACATGTTGAGTTGGTTAAGTGTTTCAGTTAACTTAACCCTACCAATCCTAACTTAGCTTTAATTGTCTTATTAAAGCACCAACCACTCACATTAGACAGGTATTGTTGTGGTTGCCTGTATGCCGGTCGGTTCCGGGCAGTCTTACGCCACAACTCAGTCTAACCTCGGGTCTTTATTGGGCTCAATGCCTTAACCTCTCACATTGGATAGGTATTGTTGTGATTACTGGACAGCCGGGCAGGTCCGGGCAGGTTTACATCACAACTCAATCCAACCTCAGGTTAAGCATATTCGTATTGTCTAAATTTACATTTTATTTATGTAAATTATCCAGAATTCATGTCATTGCCCAAATTTATTTCTAATCAAGTTCATTAATTTAGGTATATAATTTATACCGTTTCATGCTATAAATCACCTATGTGATTTTTAACCAATTTAAGTCAAGTTTCCTATAATTACCAATTTTACCCAACGTTACCCCGTCTAAATATTAGGCTAACAATCTTAGCCTAATTTTTCGTCCATATGATTTAGCCTAATTTAGCATACACAAAATTGGCATAAAAATAATTCATTAACATAAACATGTCATAGGTGTAAACTTGGCATTCTCGACATAGTCAATATGAACATCATAGGTGTGAACTTGCAAAATAATCAACATGAATATCATAGGTGTGAAATTGCAAAACAATCGACATGAATATCATAACATTGCATAACATGCCACAAACTTGCATATAAATATTGGGCCTAGTTAAATAGGTGTCACATGAATCATATAGTTTTAGCCTAACATAAAGGTATAACATAGTATAACCTAATAGGTGTCATATGAATCCACTACAACATGGTATAACATGTTAATGCATAGGTCTAGGCGTAATCTCAAACATAAAACTGGCGTAAGACAAAACCATATGTATAACTTTGACAACCACTTAAGGGTGTGAACTTGCAACACATATGTATAAACATAGATCTAACAATAAACTTTCATATGAATCCTAAACGGATCTTGACATGGATCCGATTATAAGTTCTCACTTGCATAAAAACATGTGAATATAGATCTATTCTAGTCATGTAGGCACAATTGGTTTAAACATATATACATAGAGCCTACATGAATGATATAAATATTTGTGTAAATCTAACTTGCAACCTATAACTTGCATAAGCATATATTTAGATCTAACTGTATACATACAATTCAGATAAGATGTTGATTGTTTGATTCACAATACATAAAAGATTCAATCACCACAATCATTCAAATTATCACAAATAACAAATATAAAGCAACATCGTTAATACTGATATAATTCCATATTACAATTTACAACAAACCATGTCTTAATCGCATTCCCATCTAAAGAGCCACTATACTTACAATGCAAGACGGTCTTGTTTTCTGAGATCTGAGGTTCTGAAATTGAGATGCGTTCCTTTGGGTAGACGTTGTTGTTTTGATTTTATTAGTAGCTTTAATCTCAAATTTGAATTAGCTTGAATTGATTCGTTGTTCGTCTCTTTTCAAGCGGAGGCTCTCCTTAGTTTTCTTCCGACAGCATGGCGGCTCAAGTTCTTATTTTTTTTGTGTGAGTTTTAGTTGGAGACCTAGGGTGTTTTTATAGGGTTACAAGTTAATTAGAGTCGTCGATGAAGCCAGGGTTAATCAAAGCCATCCGTTCTAAAGAGAAGCCAATCAAAAGAAGACAACTCAACCCCAGTGACAAGACCAGGCCCAGAAATTTGAGCCAGGACCCAACCAGGCCGACCAGGTAGGTCGACCTACAAGTCGACCCCCAGGTCGACCCCTTGGTCGACCTGGGTACCCAGGTCGACCCCCTGGTCGACCTGGTCCCTGGGCAGGGATTTTCCCGCCCAGCCCAGTTTGGGTCTGTTTTTGAATTTCAAACTTCGTTTTGATCTGTTTTGAATTTTAAACTGAATTCTGAAACTTCGGAAGGCCATAACTCCTTCATACGGAGTCCGATTTACGCAAACTCGGACTCTATCTTAAGCAGAATTCTGAGACGATCGCAACGACGTAACCCGTTTCCCTTAATTCCCACATTTAGAATTAAATATACTTTAATTTGTGAAACTTAGTGTTACAGAATTACGGGGTGTTACAATATGTCTCCAAAGAGTTCCTCAATTACTGTAGACAACACGGTATTAGAAGACATTTTACTACATCTGATGATCTGCAATCCAATGGCGCTGCTGAGAGGATGAATATGACCCTATTTGAAAAGGCTCGTTGCTTGATATTGACTGCGGGTATGTATGAGGGCTTTTGGGTTGAACTTATTTTGACTACAGCACATATTATTAATTGAATTCCATACTCGTCCGTTAGTGGGAAGATTCCAAAGGAGTTATAAAAAGTAAAATATACATTATTAAGTTATTTTCGTATATTTGGTTGTCAAGTTTATGTTCATAATATAAGACATTATAAGTTGGAGCTTAGGGCGTCCAAATGTGTTTTTCTTGGTTATATAGATGGAATAAAAGGATATAGGATTTGGAATCGAGATACGAAGAAGGTTATACATTCCAAACATATGACTTTTGAAGAGTCAGCGATGTTTAAACTTTTGGAAGGTTTATCAGATGATTCAGATTTAGTTGAGGAGAAATCTGAAAAGATCGAGATTCCGGGATTTCAAACCCGAAGTAGAGTTGTTACTATTAATAGTAGTGACAGAGTAATTCATGATATATCACATGATAGTCCACAGAATTCCCTTTAGTAGCAATGAGAATGTCATAAAGATAAAGAGAATTCATCTCGAGGTGGAATTCGGGATGAAGCTCAAGGTAGAGTTGAAGGAGAGTCGGGTGATATAACCATTTGGGCTAATCAGAGACCAAAGAGAGCTCCAATTAGATATGGAGATTGGCCGTATGCAAATTTGAGCCTTGATGATCAGTTTGAGTATGTTTCACATGTAATTCATAATGAACCTTTGATCCTTGAAGAAGCCATGAAGTCGAGTGATAACTCGAAGTGGAATTGCGCTATGGATGAGGAAATGTAGTCTTTGTAGAAGAATAATACTTGGGATTTGGTACCACTACCTCAAGGAAGCCGAGCCATCGGTTGCAAGTGGGTTCTCAAGGTGAAAGATGATGGCACTCCATTTGTTAGACAAACTTCAATTCGAATCATACTTGCATTAGTTGTTGCTCATGATTTGGAGTTAGAACAACTTGATGTAATGACTTTTTTTTTGCATGATGATTTGGAGGAAACCATTTACATGAAGCATATAGAAGAATTTATTGTAGGTGGAAAGTTGGATTGGGCATGCAGGTTGAAGAAATCTCTTTATGGTCTAAAACAGTCGCCTAGATAGTGTTACAAAAGGTTTGATTCTTTTATGCTTTCACATGGTTTTGATCATAGTACCAAAGATGTATGTGTTTATTTCAAGCATTCAAAGAATAGTAATTCGGTGTACTTACTTTTCTATGTAGATTATATGTTGATCGCTTCTAAGGATAAAGCTGAAATTGATGAGTTAAAGTTAAAATTAAAAGCGGAATTCGAAATGAAAGGCCATGGAGAAGCATTTTTTTTAAAGATGGAAATCCAAAGAGATAGCAAGCTTGGACTTTTGAGACTTACTCAAAAGGAATATATTCAAAAGGTGCTTGCTCTGTTTAGCATGGATGGAGAAAAATACACTCATGTCTTTGCATATACAACATTCAACAAGGGCTCTCCGATCTTAGGAAAGGACAAGGCCTACATGAAAAAGGTGCCTTATGCGAGTGCAGTAGGTAGCTTGATGTATGTAATGGTGTGCACTAGGCCTGACATTGCTCAGGTTGTTGGACTAGTTAGTAGATATATGACAAATCCGGGGAAATTGAATTGGGAGGTAATGAAATATATTTTCAGATATCTTAAAGAAACATCAAATCATGGACTTGTTTTTAGCAGTAGAAATAAAGATTTCAACTTGGTCAAAAAAATTTTATTCAGACTGTGCTGGAGATAGAGATAGAAGGAAGTCAACCTCAGGCTATGTGTTCACTCTTGGTAGGAAAACTATTAGTAGGAGAGCGAGGTTGTAGACTATAGTTTCTTTGTCTACTACAGAGGCAGAGTTAATAGATGTAGTTGAGGCAGCTAAGGAGTCACTTTATTTGAAAAGGTGTTGTGTGAGTTGGGTTTGGTATAAGATAATTGTTTGGTGAATTGTGACAGTCATAGGGCAATTCATTTATCTGAAAATCCAACTTGTAGCTCTAGAAAGAAGCATATAGAGGTAAGAGAGTCTTTCTTTATCTTTATGAATGAGGAGAAGTTAGTTCGTCTTCAGATGGTTCACACTGATGACAATATAGTGGATATGTTTCCAAAGGCATTTCCTGGTACTAAGTTCGAGCATTGCTCGAACATGATTCACTTGATGAAGTGTTAGGTGCCACAAGGTAGCACTATGGGCAAGAGAGTGACTTGGTTGAAGTCATGAGAAGATGTAGTATTCTTCTTGTACGAAGAGATATGAGTTATATTATACTTCTTCGTTGTGAGGGAGTTTGGTTGCATGATGTCTACCTTATTTTAAGTGTTATCAACACTTTGTTGGTGGGCGGTAACCTTGCCGGAGTTCATTAACAAAGTGCAATGAGGGGTGACTTTTGCAGGAACTTATTGCTAAGCATCCATATTGGAGTATCTTGGTGGTAGGAGATATTGTATCAAGATGGAGATTATTAGAATTTTGGTGATACAATATTTCTAAAATTAAATAGATTTTGGAGATGTTCTCTGTATATTGGTTACCTTTTTGTGCATAAAAAAATGGAAAGAAATATTAAAAAGATAGGGATTTTGGAGATATTTGCCGTATATTTATTGTCATATTTTATGAAAGAGAAAATCATATTGGGATAGAATTGACTAACGGAGAAAAGGGAATTTATCAATCAATATATGACAAGAAAATTAATGTTAATGATATTTGGATTGATTTATTTACATAAATCAATTACTTCATCACCAAGTAATTCTTCTCTATATAAAGAGAGTCATGGAGAATGTTAATCTCATACCTCATCATCTCTTATGTCATTTCTTCATTTCTTTGCTCTACTGTAATACTCTATAATCTCTTCAGTATTAATAAAATCTCTTCCCCATTAAAGTGGACGTACACTATCTTGCGATAGTGGAACCACTATAAATATTGTGTGTTCTCTCTTATTTTCAATTTTTTTCTATGATCTGTGATTGATAGATATTTGAACCTGTTTGTTCTATCACATCGTTGCAAGATCCTATTTAGGTTTTTCCGCTGAAAGGGATTGATCACCCCTTACACTATGAATGTATCCCGGTACTAGTAACAACAAATGTACTTTAGTATCCTCCATTCGTGAATTACCTACAAATTGTTCAGTTTAACTATTCATATCCAATGCAAAATCGTTTGTATGTGTAAGTCAAAGGTAAAACTTATTTGCTATTTTTTAAATATTATATTGTTTATTATGGTTGAGTAATATCATTTACATGTCATGTGTAGTTATATTTCATATCCACTTTCGACACAAATAGTGTTGGACCCTCGAATACTCGTATGTCTCATCTAGTGTAGTTCACACCTTCCAAATTATACTACATGAACCAAAAAGTAAGTTGTGTTTAGCAATGTTATTGGATTAAATTAAATTTTATAATCATGCTAAAAACTATTGTTAATTTATCTTGCATCTTTCCGTCATATGATATAAATACACACTCGAACATTCAACTTATAAATGATTTCAGTGTTTAATGTAGCCGACTTCAAAATAGATATAGACGTTGATGAAGACACACAAATACATGATGTGTCCACTCTTGATAACATGACTGTTGTTACTGCAACGAAGAATGATATAACGTATATTGACAACATGCAAGTAAATAATAAACCATTGAATTATGATTTTGGAGGCGAAGATTGTGCTCCTAGTTATCGTGATGAACCTGAAATGGAGATACATTTGAACAATAACTTTCGTAATGCACAACTGATGACTAGATCCATCGTCGTCAATATGCAATTTAATGATGAAATCTTCTATTTGTGAAGCATTTAAACAGGTTTCCAAGTTAATATGGTATTGGAAGAAAAACAAATTTATGCAACAAATTAGTTACTGATTAATTTTACATGCTATTTTTTAAGCTCATTCGATCAAACAAAGCTAAATATATTGGAGATGTGGATTAAGGATCTTAAGGCAAGTTAAACACTAGAGGGAGTGAATAGTGTTTAGTGGAATTAAATAAATTTCTTGAAATCTTTTTAAATCAAACACACAATATACAAACCACATAAATAAACAAACACAAAACCAATTACAGAATGCCGAAAGTAAAAGTAAAAACAATAAAAGGAAAGCACACACCGAGATTTTATACTGGTCCGGGACACCCCTACATCCATTCTCACACAACGCTGGGTTGATGCAGAATTTTATTCACCAATATCCAATTACAATCCTTGATTTAAGGGTTACAAGGGCACACCCCAACCGATTCCTAGTAAAGTGAGACTTGGTTAATTTCTAGGCCATAACTTTACACCCAATCGATTTCTAGGACACAATCGCACCTAGTCACTTTAAATGGGATAGGACCACACCCTTCTCTTATCATTTTTTGTAGTATTAACTCTATAGGACTTGATCATGAGACCTTTGATTACAAACAACCTATAACTCTTGAGAAGCACTTGAATTCGGAGAGAATATGGTTTAGAAATCAAAGAGAAGAAGAATGATATGATTTCTATTGAAATCGGCAGAGTATAAGTGTAGAGAATCAAGAATTAAAGTGGTATAATGGTAGGATGTTAAGATAGGAAGAAGAATATGAAAAGTTGTTAAAAAATTCGACTTCTGGAAGATATTTATAGATTTCCAATAGTTACAACGTTTTTGAAAGGATATGAATTCAAAAGACACCTCTTTTCAAATTTTATAAAACACTAACGGCTAGTATGTCGACATACATAAATGCATATGTCGACATATGCCAATGTATTTCAAAAATATAATTTTAAAACAAAGTAAATATTATTTAAATAAGTTATGGTAAGTCCAGTGTTAAAACAAATTAAATTCCTATATATTTAAACATTCTTTCCAAAGTAAATATATATATTTTAAATCTTATATAAAGATATACTAAAATTAATTAAGAAATTAAATATAAAATGGTATAAAGATATAAAACTATATATATTAATAACTTAAGAAGGTTAAACAACATAAGTAAATATAAAACTTAAGTTTAAAATCTAAAATATAAACTTAGTTTTCAGAATTTTAGAAAATAACTATTAGGAGTTAAAATATTATTAAAACACAGAAGTATTTATTCTGAATAAGGAAGTAATTTATAAATAATTTGAAAACAAGTTTTAAAATTAAGTAAACAAATTTGAAATTATTTTGAAATCAACTTTAAAATCAGGATTTAAATTTTAAAATAAGAATTTAGATTTGAAAATAGAATCAAGTGCTAACCATAGTTTTAACATAATATCTAGACACACTGACTCAATAACTCTTGAACTCTTGTACTCTTGATACTCATGAGTCTCGAAACTTGAACTCTACTGTTTGAAATCTTGATTCTCGTGAATTGTACTATTAAAATACCTGAATAGATTTCCTATATATATTCTAGAGAATTGTGTCAGTATATATTTTCCTCTTATCAGCCATCTATGATGAGAACTGTGCTACTTTCAGGCAAGTATTTCTTGATATCCTTCCCTCACTCCAATATGTTTCCCTTCCTTGGATATGCTATGATGATTCGAATTGCACGCAACTCTTGTCTGATAAATTGGGTGGTAAACCCCTTACTTTTAGACAGACCAGACCATTGAATAATGCCATATATGACTCAAAACTGATCCCCATTGTTCGGAGCTAATTACACTTGGAACAATTGCTCCAGAAATGGATTAAGAACATATTGTAAGATTGATAGATCCTATCTAAATTTTGCTGTTGTTAATAACTGGCCTTCCCTATGTACCTAATTCCTCCTCCTTCACTATCCGACCATTCTCCTCTTGTGTTGGACTGGGGCAAGAAGATTGTGAGAAAAAATTCCTCATTTTCATTTCTTAACAATTGGATTGATCATCCAACTTTCTTATTCGTTTCTAATTCTTGGAATATCCAAGTGCATGGTAATTCGATGTATATTGTGCAAGTAAAGCTTAAAAGGTTGAAAATATTCTAAAGGTATGGGCGGAAGAAAATTATGGTAATGGAGTAAGCTTGTCAAACTCAATTCGTCAGATTTTATTTCAGATTCAAAGGGACATTCAAGGATGTTCTGTTATTGGTGTTCTCTCTACTCAAGAATTAAAATTGTCATCTGAACTCACAAAAGCTAACATTGAAGAGGCTAAAATGGCAAAACAAAAATGCAAGATCAAGTGGAAGCTATATGGTTACAAAAATTCGTTTACCTTTCATGATTCCTTAAAGATCCACCATGCAGCTTCTAACATTGCCAATATCAAAGATAAAGATGGTTGAATGTGTTCTGACACTGATGCTATACAAGATGCATTTCTGGATTTCTTCTTGACTACATTGGGTAATTCCACAAACACTACTATTCGTCTAGACTCTTTTTCTAATGTCCTCCCATAATCTCTGATGATCTGAAGAAAAACATTATTGTTGAGATCTCGGATGAGGAAATTACTAGATCTATTTTCTCTATGAAAGTTTCTAGTTCGCCGGGTCCGGATGGTTTTAATGCTCAGTTCTTTAAAAAACATGTTGGTCAATGGTAGGCAAGGATGTCATAAAAGCTATTAATTTTTTTCCTTCAAAGTGAAATGTTAGGTGGTATAAATGCTACTAGGTTAGCCTTAATACCTAAAGTGGAAATGCCAGATTCAGTCTCACAATACAGACCTATTGCGTGCTATAATGTATTATATAAATGTATTGCAAAAATCTTAGCTGGTCGAATGAAGAGTGCTCTTGTTCATGTTATTTCTCCTAACCAAAGTGCTTTCTTGCCAAATAAAGATATAGCAGATAATATTCTACTTGTAGCAGAATAAATGAGAGGGTACAATTGGGCTTCCATATCTCCAAGATGTGTTCTCAAATGAGACATACAAGAAGCATATGATACTGTTAGGTGGGACACCATTATTTATATCCTCTTCAAAATGAACTTCCCACTCCCTTTTCTTTGATGGATTTACACATGCATCTCATCTGTACATATTTCTCTCAGTGCTAATGGTTACACTTTTGGCTATTTTAATGCAAAACAAGGATTACAGCAAGGTGATCCCATTTCACCTTATTTTTTTGTTTGTTTCACGGAATTATTTACTATTTTGACCAGTCAAGCTATGATTTCCAAGCAAATAGACTTCCATCCATATTGTAAAAGGTCAAACATATCATCCCTTCTCTTTGCTGATGACCTCCTCTTGTTCACAAAGTCGAACTCTAAATCTGCATGTGGGATTCTTGGAGTCCTAGAATCATTCAGAATGTTATCTGGGTTGAGCATTAATAAGTCAAAATCCAAGAATAAATGTACATGAGTTTCTGATCTGATCAAATTTTCTGTGTATTCCCTATTTGGTTTATCTCCTATGCTTGATGACGAACAACACCTTGGTTCTCTTGTATGCTCGTCTAGATTGAAAGCATCTCATTGTTTACAACTGTTGGAAAGTATCGTTTCTAAAATAGCGAGTTGGCCTTCATCAAAAAATTTAATGGATGGTAGACTCATTATTGTCAAATCTATTGCTATATAAATATGCATTTATTATGCCGGTTATTCATCTTGCCTTCTAAGGTGATTGATATGGTGAATGCTGCTCTTAGCCACTTCCTCTGGCATGGCAACCCGTATTCTAAGAAGTTTGTTCCGATTTCTTTTAAGAAGGTATGTCTGTCACTAAAGAATGGGGGACTTGGTATTCTGAACTTAAAAGCTTGGAATAAAACTGCGATATCGACAAGAATTGATAAACTTTACTGTCATGATTCAAACTTATGGACATCTTGGTGCAGAACGTTTTTGGTAAAGGAAAAGCATTTCTGGACCATGGCTTCACCGATAGACTGCAGCTGGACATGGCGTAATATGTTGAAACATAAGGTGATCTTTATGCCGTTGTTCCAATGTGGCCTTAAATACTTGCAGTTTATTTTATTCTGGTATAATCCTTGGCATCGACGAGGTACGATTCTAGCTGACTTTATTGATTACAACGGTAGAGCTTTGTCGGGTATTAATGAAAGGGCGTCATTAGCTACTGTGTACGTTGGTGGAAACTTTTGTCTGCTTAGGTCCAGCTCGACCATGATTAGAACTACATGGAATAACAACTTGAACACGTCCCTTCCATCGAAGGATATTCATGCTTCTTAGAATGGGTTTCATCACTCTATCAGTAGAGTGTATGACTACATTACTTTTTGCAACCAGATTTTCCCTTGGCATTCCAAAATTTGGATGTCCAGTATGGTGCCCAAAGGGAATTTGTTTTTATGGAGGATTTTAATGAACGGGGTTCACATGATAAGGAAATTAATGGAGCAGGGGATTATTATTGATGATATATGCATTTTTTGTGCCGCTACACCGGAAACTGTTTCTCGTTTGTTTTTTGATTGCGATTACACTGCTTATGTTTGGAAGAATATTCTTATTCATTTTGGTCTACACTCACCGGAAGCTGCATCTACAGAAGAATGGTTCCTCATTTTCAAGTTCACTAGATGGAAGAGCATAAGTGCTTGTTTGCTTTTGAAAATTCTTAAGAAGTCTATATATCTCCAATGGATGGATCAGAACATTCTATTATTAGAAGTCTCTATCCCTGAACATGTAATGGTCCATTCTATCGTTAGAAGTATTTGATTTGCTTATAGTCGTATTGTTTTTTGTAATCCTTTTGGTGCTTAATAATATATATTAGGGGCCATTCTACCCCGTTTGTTATGCAAAAAAAATAAAAAAAATAAACAAAGTAGAAACAAGGTTGTTGTCATCAAAACCATCATCATCAATATCCCATGTAACGATACGGGTTTTGCCCGACCTTAATCGATCGCAAAATCGACCAAGACCGTTCAAAATCCGCATACGTTAACTTTGGGAATACAACAACATCAGAACAAAAACATCAGACTTTTATTACATCATAATAACGTAACATCAGAGTACATTGAATAAAATTACAGCGGAAGATAAATTACAATATTATAATACATTGCAGCGGAAATAAAATAACTAAGGCAGCAGAAACAACTATGCTCTGGACACAGCTTTAGGCTTCAATCCAAAATCCTGCTCGAAATAAGAACCTGTAGACAAACTACTCGACTGCCCGTGTGGAAAGAGGGCACCCGAGTTTGTAAAGGTGGAAACAAACAACGGGTCAGTCATGGGACTGGTGTGAGAATTCTTAACTAATTTAACTAATAGTAATAAGGCAAATCCAAGGACCACGCCGCTAACGCGGAACGGGTTTACTCCAATGGATTGCCGGTGCATAAACTAAAGTAAATCGTTAAAACAACACAATGCTTTTTAGAAAAATGAAACCATCATAAGACCCAAGTCCCATCACACAATGCAACGCAAACCGGAGGATATGGTTTACCTTATAATGGTCAAAAATGCTTGGTACGCTAAAAATGAATTTGATATTATTGTTAGTGTATATATATTTCAAAAAAACAATTTCAATCATAATGTATCAATCCTAGACGGCATAGTACCTCATCCTACTATGTCACCATACTAGTAATACAATCAAAACCGCATGAGGTCGTATTGGAAATTGGGTTTCCATCATGAGTCAAGGCTAGGGAGGAGCTCCTTACCGATTCGAGACACTCTAGCTAATGTCTCAGGATCCCCCGCAGTGAACCCTTGGATAGCTGTAGGGCCGGTCCACCATAAGAGTTGCGGATTAGTTATTCCTGAACACACGTTTCCCGGTCCTATAGAACCTATCATCTGAGGTGCCTCATTCCATCATCCACATAAGTAAAATGTCGGGCCGTGTTAAAGCCCAAACACCACTTCTAGCTAGAAAGAAACGTGCTGCTCTCCCTGCGTTCCCTTCTCCCGTTTTAGACTCCGCCGGTGTGTGAGGCTCGCGAAGTCACACTATACACAAAGCTATGCCTAAACAGGCCGTGCTTTGATCATCAACCACAAGGCCTGCTTTTCAACAAAAGCCTTGATCATATGCATCTTAGCATGCTACATCGTCACTCCATATCACACTACCAATCCTTTGCCGAAATATATGAACGGGTGTTAAGCAAGAGAATGAATTCTCCGCCACCAAACATCCATACATTCGACAGAAGATTAATAACATGATATTTAATGGAGTACGACGTCAGACACACAAGCTTATGCTCTGGGTCTGAGCGAAAGCCAAATCCGTGCTAATCAACACTTCGTCCGGACGACCACCACTATAGCCCCTTCAAGGTAGCTACTCCAATCACGGGCATCAGCAGTCGTCGTTCATTCGATATGAAGATCGTCAGTCTTCAATCGCTGTCTTCAACTCTTGAATTTTAAACGTCGTTCAAATTATTTGGAATGAGATAGACTCGGACTTTCCAAATAATTCTCGTATATATATAAGTTGGAAATCATTTTATATCGTTATTAGTAATTTGTAACGATTTATCTTTATTTTTTATAAATAAATATAAACCATTCATATTATCGCTCATGTATAAAGGCGACCCATAAATCAAACAAACAACACATAATTATTATTAAACATGTAGTGAGGAAATATGACGTGTCCTATTTTACATTTCTAACAAATTGACAAAATAATAATGTCTATCTTTCATTTCTAAAACATGACGGTGAAAATAATGAAATTCCTATTCTAACCAGTGACGGTGCGCATAATGTAAATTTTCTATTTAACACATAACAGTGTTTTTATCTCTAATATGACATTCTAACAAAAATGGACCTTTTTATTCTAATTTGTCTTTACTAACGAAATGGAAATCTTTATGTAATCCTATTTACTGACCAAAAATGAATCTTTTATTCCAATACTAACATTTATAACAAAAATGTTCTTTTATGCTAATGCTAACATTTATAACCAAAAATAAATGTTTGGTTTATATTATATACAAATATAAATATAAATTGTTAACGACACTAACGTCGTCCACTTCTAAATAATGAATCATACATAACACACAGTCACATCCAAGTCATGTTTGATTGAATTCGTCAGTATGACATTAAAATAATATTTAATTTTAACGTTTCTACGTAGTCCTAAAATGTGTATTTCTTTTCTGAGTTTCTAAATGACATCTAAACTACTTCGCTTCATAGGCAAAAAGTATGACCTTAACCATGTATTTCATTTCATATGCCATATATGACATTACAAATATATTTTATTTCATATGCAGTATATGACATTAACAAATAAATATATTTTATTTCAAATGCAGTATATGACATTAACAAATAAATATATTTTATTTCATATGCAATATATGGCATTTCAATGCAATGTATGGTAAAATGTGTATAATTCATTTCATATCTTATACATGGTAAAATGTATATAATTCAAATTATAATTTAATTACATTAGAAAATGTAATTTATTCAAATCCTACTTAATTACATTAGAAATGTATCATTTCCTAATTAAATTAAAATTGTAAAATTCCATACTTTAACTTATTTACATTCTAAATGTAAAATACATCCATTCATTTCTATTACATAAGAAAATGTAATACTTTCATTCTTTACTATTACATAAGAAAATGCAATACTTTCATACATTAAAAGATATCATTTCATTATTACATTAAAATGTAGTATTTCATTGTATAACTCAATTAAAAGTAAGCATTCATTTCATATTACATAAAAAAATGTAAATATTTCAATCCATTCTTTTTACACTTGAAAAATGTAAATTATTTCAATTCCTTCTTAATTACATCGAAAATGTAAATTATTTTCATGTCTTACATAATTACATAAAAAATGTAAATTATTAAATCAAATCTTATATTCTTAATTACATTAAAAAGGTAATTTTATCATAATAACAAAATCTCTTTTTTTTACATTAAAATGTAATTTACATTACGGTGTAAAATCTTATATTATAATTACATTTAAAAATGTAATTTCGTAACATGGTAAAATCTTAACTTAATAAAAAATGTAATTTTTATTTCACGTACAAAATCTCATCTTTAATTACACTTAAAAATGTAATTTATATTACCGTACAAAATCATATCTTAATTACATTAAAAATAAATATAATTTATATGCGGTGTAAATTCATACCTTAATCTTAATTTTGTATATTAAATAAAACTTTGTCTTTCCATATTCCTTTAATATTACATTAATATTATAATACTAATAATGTTTCAAAAAGTCAACTTTTGAAATTCAAACTCTCAGTATTAATTAATCATTTGATACTACGCTTATTCTTACAATATTATATTTTCAAAAATGTAAAATTTTGAATTAACTAATTATTAATTACAGCATTAACCTCTCACATTAGATTTATTGTTGCGGTTGCTGGATATGCCGGGCGGGTCCGGGCAGTCTTATACCACAACTCAATCTAACCTCGGGTTAAGCATGTTTATTTTTATTTTAATACCATTAAAAATGAATTCGAAATGTTAATTTTCAAATTTCAAACCTTTATCAATTATTGTATAATAAATAGAATTCATGGAAATATATATTCTCGTGTAAATAGCGCAAGACTACTTAATCGGCTTCATGCACATTAAATAATATTAAATAACATTAAATTCATAATTAATTCTCTAACGGATTTTTTTTAATCTTGTGAAAATCCTTCATTGGAATGAGACCCACATCAAAACCATTAATTGATGGATTTCAAAACAACTCATTTGCAAAATGATGACTAACATCTTTTCATTACCCAAATTACCTTCCAATCACAACATCAAATGACATTTATTCATTCATGTAATAGACATTCAAACAAAATACATCAAATTGACATTCAAACAACATACAATAGTTTTTACAACAAAATCCAAATAACAATAGATTATATGTGCACTTGGGCGATGTGTGAAAATATCTGCCCAATCAACATATGCAAGTCAGTCAACTTGTATATGGCAGTGTAACAATTTTGAATTATCATGCATAATCATAAATTCACATTAATTAACATGTTACAAATTTTCAGACTTCAAACATTGCATTTCAACCAAACATTAATACACCACAAATCATACATAACATAGAATTAACTTACAAACAAATCATCCTAGGCATTTAAATATATTTATTTATGAAAATAAATAATTATTG
This sequence comes from Allium sativum, assembly GCA_030737875.1. Lineage (NCBI taxonomy): Eukaryota > Viridiplantae > Streptophyta > Magnoliopsida > Asparagales > Amaryllidaceae > Allium > Allium sativum. The sequence goes on along the minus strand of CM060922.1, from coordinate 245,597,914 downwards.
AAAACAAAGATTGAGTGAGAAAAGAGTTCTCACCGAAATTTGACTTTATCGGGTCCAAATGGGCGATTTGGGCCCAATTTTGGTCCAAAATCCAACATGCTCAGAATTGGGCAAAATTGATGTCTATGCGAAGCTAAAAATTCACTGATCATGGCAAAACCTGTTTCAAGCGATTTCGAGTTTTACAACAAGTTATGAATTTCTGAAGTTCAGACAATTTAGTTAATTATTTAAAATTTGAAAAATACCTAAAATTTTGACTGTCTCCAAATTGGACGAAATTAGTGTCCACGCGAACGTCTCGTCATCGCGTCGGATCCGAAATCGTCAAATTTCAACTTCGTATGAGAGAGATATACAATTACAAAGATTGGAATAAAATTAAATAGATTAAAATTCAAATTCTACCCCAAATTTTCGGTCAACCCTCCTCTTCCCAACTTTGACCGTCCATAACTTCCACTTCCGACCTCCGATTGACCTGAAACCACCGCTCATCTCTTCGTCTTGGCAAGCTGCATCATCCCACTAAATCGCAGCCGCCGTTCATGCTCCGGCCGCCGGAATCTAACCTGAGAGTGAATTTTGCCTCGCGGGCCCCACAGGCCGCACCCCAACTGCAAAAAATCTGAAAAAATTCTTGCATCTAGATAACGTGAAGACGAAGAACTTTCATGTTGACAACTTTTTCCAGTTCTTCCTAGATTAGCGGAAAAAAAATCATTTACGTCTGCTGCTTTTTAATTTCGAAAATCAGAAAGTTTGATCCAAAATTTCGGTGAATCCGAGCACTGTGTGACAAAACTAATGGTATCAGTAGCTTCGTATCGTGAGACCTTCGTTTTGATATATAATTTGCTATGCTTTGGAGAGATTTGATTTTCATCATTTATTTTGTGAAGAGAGGAGCCGCCATTAGAGAGATGAAGGTGGAGGCTAGCATTAGGTTTAGAAAAATGAATTAGGTCTAGCTTATGGCTGCTATGAGATAATATATAGATGTGTTCAATTTTAATTGGGCCTTTATGTGTGTAAACCCATTTTTAATTATAACTTTCATGCTATTATTAACGTGCATTTCAAAGTTTTTAAGACTGTATGATCACATGCTGATTCCAAATTCGATGAAATTCGGAACACAACCAATTCTAATCAATACGAACCTATAGAAACTGGTTTCGCAATTTTTTGAGTCCGTATGTATTTTTAATGAACTTTTAAAGTCATTTTTTCACTGTAAAATCAATAATAATTACATATTAATTCTAAAAATTACAGAAAAATCATTTTTAGCTTTTTTTGACGATACGAATCCAAAAAAATTAATTTCGTTCAATTTGGAGTCCGTTTGCAAAATCTCATTTTTCAAGGTGTATATATTTAATATTAAAAATAAATTTGTATACCGAAAATTTCCGAAACTCGAAATATATAAGTGTTTACTGTTTTTCAATGCAGAAACGTCATTCTGAACTCAATGGAAGTGGTTTCGAATCCAAATTCCTTCGTACGCAAAAAGTGGCATTTTTGACCTTTATAAATTTCATAGCGAGCTTTCTAAATTTCAATTTTGACATAACTTTTGATTCCTGCTATGAAATTTCGATTTTTCAGATTTGTTAGAAAGATATTTTTAAATATATTCTAATATTTTTGGTTTCACTAAAATCCGTTAAATTTTGCATTCTGTACGGTCAGTCAAACTTCAAGTTATAAAATATTCGTTCTAGTTTCAATTTTAAATCAATATTATTTTAAATAAATTATTTAAAACCCATTAAAATTACTTAATATAAATTTTTAAATTTACCCCAAAATTCAGGGTTGTTACATCCCAGTCCTTAACAATCTCCCCCTTTTTGATGGTGACAACCTTGGTTATAAAATATTCATACCTGATGTCTCGATTCTTCGATTACTCCCCCTTACTTCATTAACTCCCCCCGGAAACTACTAACTCTCCCTTAATCTAAGCCCTATTTTATAATTCTCCCCTTTGTCATCAATAAAAACCATATAAACCTAAATATACTATACTAAACTAGTATATTATTCTAAAACTAAAGCATAACTCTAATAATAAGACCGATACAATTATAACCAATCTAATCTAACATTAACTAAGATACTAGTCTAAATTTTAAACTAAATAATTAAATATGACTATAAACTCCATTTAGAATTAAATAAGTCACACCAAGCCAATACATACATACATACATACACACACACACAAACACACACACACACACACACACATATATATATATATATATATATATATATATATATATATATATATATATATACATGTGTGTGTGTGTGTGTGTTTGTGTGTATGAGTGTGTGTCAATACATTCAAATATTCAATCGAACCAAATCAAACCATACCAAAGTTAAAGTATTTTATTTACAAGTTTGAAATAAATCAACCAATCCACACAAATTCATACATTTCGAGGAACTTCAACCTAACCATCTCAACCGAAGATTGGATCAGCCTTTATAACATCCATTCTTCATTGTCTTTGGTGAGAGGTGCTCTAGTAATGTTGTTATCTTCGTCTTTTGAAAGTGAGGCAATCATCCATCGAATTACATTAAAATATTTCTCTTGTTGTTTGATCATCTGTATTTGACTCAATTCTAGATGACGCTGATTACAGACAATAATTGAAAGGATACTCTTGAAGGAATTGAGAATTTCTTCAACGTTTTCACTAAGATTACGAATTTGAGTAGCCATAGTTTTGGTTAAATTAAGAAATAGTGAAAGGAAATATCGGAGAAATGAATGGATATGTTTTTCTGGAAGGGAAGGGTATAAATAGGCTTTAAAATTCGCTATGAGTGTATTTCAGATTTTGATAGGATTCGAGGAGTTCCCAGACGATTCCAAAGGAGCTGGTGATCTTCATCAAAAGGCAGGGCGTATTCTACTACCTATACTTGGATGTCATGGTTGTATTATGTGAAGATGATGTTTATAACTATCCATGGTATGTTCACTCTTATTATTTAAAAGATTCCACTACAAAATTATGTTTAATATTATATTCGTTTTATTCCGCCGTATTTGCTCTGATAAAATCTTGATGAATTGCGTTTGCGATATTTTGTTTTGTGGAACATGAACACCGTGGAGGTATTAAGTATCGACTATCAAAGATTGGAAATTCGGTTTATCGCAGGACACTTCGTGGATGCTTACATTTTGGACTGGACTTGTGTGGTCTATAATCGATTCAACGGGCGAAGGTCTATGGGTCGTCATAAGTGGTACCAGAGCTTTGGTTTATAGATAAACCTTGGCTCTGTGGAGTAAAGATTCGTCAGCGCTAGGATCAGTAGTATCGTAGGACAAGTATCTCATTAGAGATAGGTTTAGTAACGTCCTATAATGATTTGAGAGTATTATATATGAGAAACGTATTTGTGATTTTTCATATACAAATGATTTTGATTTCTAAAGGAAAATAATATGTATTTTTAGTATATACAAAAGGATTATGTTTTGATAACATATAAGTTATATTTGAAAGGTTAATAACCTAATTGATTTCTGGATGTCATGTTTAGTAATTGTCTAACTAATTAAGAAAAGTATAAGTATATACTTAGATAAGTCTAGTTATGAGGTATAATAACTAAGTTGGGTAAACTTAGTAAAACTTTATGAAAGATTTATTAAAGTTAGTTGATTTAAACATGAAACTCTTTTGTCGTTTTAACAAAAAAGTTTTAGAAAATGTATACGTTTAAAAGATTGGTTTAAATTTTTTTTTTCTAATAAGAAACTATTTATTTAAATCAAAGAGGGGTAAGCAACCTTTAGTTCTACATTACTTTGCACAATTCGGAGAGCCTTCTACATCCAGCCGTTTCTTATAGCACGGATGACAGTTTGTCAAACTCTCAGTGTAACACCACAAACTTTTCATGGCCCAAATTTCGACATAAATCAAAACCTAAACACATTCAAGCATGGAGCAAGTATATCTGGTACCTACAAATAAATGAGCATGAGCATAATCAGAGTACGATAAGATAACTCACAACGGAAACAAAATAGGATAACTAGTATTAACTCAAGTAACTACCTTTTTAAAGTAAGTCACTTTGCCAATTCTGAGCATGAGAGAGAACAAGAACCGAAAGCCAAACTAAAAAACCTGTGAGAACCCGACCTTCTTTAGAAAACCTGGGTAATTGTAATGAGGAGGGGGTCAGAACAACAAGATTTTGGTGAACGGGAAATGTACAACACATACTATAATAAACAGATGTATCCCTTTTGGTTCAACCTAAGATGTATGCCTACCAAGTTTAGTGATTCTAGCTTAACCTTGTAAATGTTTACGCACGAACTTACTACCCTTCCCAAAGTAGTATTCCAAGATAGAACATTTACGCACATATTTAGAAAGCCTTTAGACCATGATTTAACTGGTTATTAGACCGAGAAGTGAACCCCTGATTGAGGAGTCTACATATATACGTTTCCATCCACTTACCCTTTATTATTTAATGCCTCACTATCAATGATAGATAGGGTGGATTCTCCCGATCATTTAAGACCTTAGGCGGACTTATTGGTCACTTATTACCTCTTGATAATTTGTTCAACATTCTTATAACTAGAGGACTCTAGTGTTAGGGAATGCGGAATGGATCGTTAAGGCAAAACAAACACTAGAGGGGGAGGGGTGAATAATGTTTGTGAGAATTTAAACAAAATCTAAAACTTATGTGAATAACAAAATGAATTCAAACACCACAAACACAATCGCAGACACAGAATCAGACATAAACGCAAAATATACAGAAATAAAATGCAGAAAAGGAAAGAATACACCGGATTTTATACTGGTTCAGATTGCTCCTGCGTCCAGTCTCGCACAACGCTGGATTGCGCAGATTTTTATTACTATTTCCAATAGTCAAGTACAACTTCCTTGATTTTACAGCTACAAGGGATAACACTGATTACTACTTCCTTGTTTTCTCGGCTACAAGGAAACACTGATTCCTACTACCTTGATTTCACGGCTACAAGGAACACACCGATTCCTTTTTGGCTTAACCCAAAAAACGTTTACTCAATCCAAACAATTACAAACAGCCCTATAACTCTTCAATAGCACTTGATTCAGAGAGAGATGAGAGGAGAGTGTAGAGAGAAGAAGTTTGATCAAAACGGAATTGAATTCGGCAGAGTATAAGTGTAGAAATCATAAAAATGATTAAGAAAAATGATATAAAGAAAGAGGATGGAGTTAGAGAAGAAGAGATGATTAAAAATCCGGTTTTAACCCATTTTTATAGAGTATGAAAGGTTGTAACGGTTCTGAATCGTTTCAAATAGTGAAAAGACACTTACTTTCAAAATTGAAAAAATGACATTTATATGTCAACATGGTATTTTTGGTATGTCGATATACCCTTGTGTATTTTTGAATTTTAAAGCATTTTTCAAATTTTTTGATAAAAATGATTCTGGAAATTCTTGAGTAAAAATCTAGTGTTGTAAATTAATATTATATAGTAGAAAAACATATGAAAACATAAATTTAATATTATAACATTATAAGGTTTTAAACTATATAAATATATAAAGTATAAGAATATAAATATATAAAATTAGAGTTTGAAAAACAAAGAAGAATAAGAAAAGATAAAAATAGAAAAGATAGAAAATAAAATAGAGAGGATTGAAGATAGAATTGAAAATCAGAATTGGAAAATTAGAATTTGAATTTTGAACCTGGAGTGCTATTTAGAGTCTTACAAAATCTAGACTCTATAACTATATTAATCTTGAACTTTTGAACTCTTGAAATCTTGATTACTCATGAGTTTTGAAATTTCTCTGATCTTTGAATCTCTATCATCTTTATAACTGTACAGTCTTCAGTAATATTTCCTGTATATAATTCCTGCATACATATATATATTCTATACAAAAAGTGTTAGTATATATTTTATAATTAATGATAATTGGAATAAGGTTGTTGTCATCAAAACTCCATTCTCCAAAAATCTCCCCCCTTTTGATGATGGCAACCTTAGTTTATAAAATATCATACCTGTATGTACCTGTTGATGATGATCCTTTTAATACTCCCCATGTCTGTAAGGATTCTATAAACTATGCCTATATTTTATAATTTCTCCCCCTTTGGCATTGTCAAAATGAAATCCTAAAGGTACTCCCCCTAAATTGTACAACTTCCCGAATAGAACTTAAGTATCTATCCAAAAAAATACTCCCCCTTAATCTAACATTCTTTATTTTTTAAAGATAGATAACTAATTATAAATGACATTTTTAGGACACAAATTTGTACAACTATATAGATTTATACACATACGATACATCGTAGAAGCGTAATTGTAACACCCTGAATTTTCTATTAACACTAAAGTTGCTAAAATAATAATAAGTGTGTAGAAGAGGGGATGTATCTAATATGAATATAAAAATATTAATAAGTATGTAAGAGAGGGGATGTATCTATTATGAATATAAAAATATTAATAAGTATGTAAGAGAGGGGATGTATTTAATATGAATATAAAAATATTAATAAGTGTGTAAGAGAGGGGATGTATTTAATATGAATATAAAAATATTAATAAGTGTGTGAGAGAGGGCCCTATCTTGTCTGAACGGCTGCGGTTATTTCTAGGTTAAATCTAATGGCCTAAATGAATTCTAAAATCTATAAATAAGCGGGTAGACCCTAGACCTAAATCACTTGTAAAATTAGAGAAGCTACCGTCATGCTGCTGCCATGGAGTTCAGCATAGCCGTCACAAACTAAGAAGAGGAAGCCTAATCATCTACAACTAAATCTACACAAATCAAATCAAAAGATCCCTCTTTCTCTAATTCTTTTCTTTTGTTGGTGAGTATGATGATTCTCACAAGACTATTACAAACTAATTTGACTCAGTTATGAATGGATCACAAGAAAGTGACGTGATTTGTAATTGTAAATTCTATATATTGTGGATCTCTTATTATGTTATTATGTTGTCGTATGATGTAAATTATATATGCTATGTCATGCTATGTTGTAAATTCTCTTATGCTATGTCGTGCTATGTTGAGAATCATGTCAAGCTATGTTATACTATCATACTATGCCATGTTATAAATCATGCTATATTATGTTGTAAAATCATGATGTTGTTGGAACATGCTTAAAGTTATGTTTTTTTTTAAATTTAAATGGATCTTGTTTATGGGAATTTGCCTATTAGGTTAGGTGTACCCATAAACTTGAAACTATAATTAAATAAAACTTGAATATGGGAATTTGCCTATTGAGTTAGGTGTACCCATATAAAACCATGTTGTTAAAAAATTAGATGATGTTGATTCACACATGTTCATATGTAAGTTTATGAAAATTGATTGAGATTATATTAGGTGAATTTTGAACAAGTTGACACCTTTAGGTCCATGACATGTATAATCTATGCAAGTTGGACATATGCAAGTTTCACCCCTTATTATGATTCATTTGGTCACATATACATGTTGTTATTATGATAATCTCTTTTATGCTATGAGTTAGGCTATTCGAGTCTAACATATATTTTGCGAATAAACGTTCAAACGTGGGGTAGGGGTAATATTAGGAATTAATAAATTGGGTGCAATTTTGTAAGATTTTGCATACCATGAAGGGATGTCGATAATTGAGTCAATTATGGACATTGTTAAAAATTGGAAGTAATTAATAATTCAAGTAGGGAATTATTAAAATTGGGGGAAAGTGAATTATTATTAATAATCAATGCTTAGGACACGAGGTTGGACCCGTTTGTGATGTAAACCTGCCCGGACCCGCCCGGCAAATCCAGTAGTCACAAATGTCGGCCCAATGTGAGAGGTCCTAGGCCCAAACTAAAGCATAACAGTTGTAAAGACACGAGGTTAGACTCTTTTATGGTGTAAGACTGCCCGGACCCGCCCGACAAATCCAGCTGCCATAAATGCCAGTCTAATGTGAGAGGTCTTTATGAGGTTATGGCCTTAATGAACTAAGAAATACTTAACCAGATAATCATGTAAGGTGGGACATGGGGGTTAAGTAGGTGCCTTGGGTGGCATGAGGAATCTGGTGGTTGCCTTTAGAGGCATTTGAAATACGATTAGACTTAACCAAACACACATGTAAATGAACATGACTAAGTGGGTTAAGTGGGATGGACTAATGGGGACAAGCTTAGGTGGAATGCTTGTGGTAAATAGTGGGGGCCCATTTCAACCAGTATCCCAAAACGTATTTTTGTGGGCTCGACCCAAGTCGAGGACGGGACACGCATACTGGGTTTGACTATAAGAGGCCAAAACAGGGAGCGGTGGCAACGCAAGTCCAACGGGTTTCATATGCGTGTGTGGACCCGGGCTGGTAGGTAAGACGTTGTTGCATCGTGTAGGTATAAGCCGTGCATGTCCGTTGTATCAGGTTGCCACTTTAGGGGAGTGATACACCCCACTGTGGGGCCAGCACGGGTATCTACGAGTTAGGGAGCCGATCGAATAATGGGAAGTAGGGTTCACCTAGTGGAGATAGGGGCAGGCGACACCTATGTAGTCAGCTAGGGGTACGTAAAGCCATTGGGAAAGTTTCTAAGTGAAGCTAAGTGGGATGAATCTTTAGGGTGACTGGTGTGGTGCAGTATAGTGTTTATCCTTTAGTATTTAGGAGCGCCTATAACGTTGCCTTTAGCGATTGTCTATGTCCTTAATCTGCTCTTCATAGACATTTTCTTGTTTTCCAGCTTATGCCTTAGTCCAGTTATTTTGGTAATAGTATTGTAGAATTATCATATTCACCAGACTTTATGTCTGACCCCCTCTTTTCCATCCTTTTTCTCCCTTCAGGTCCGCAGGTTGGGCCAAGTTCTAGTGGAGTCTAGTTGGATCGCTTATCTACTGGAAAGCTTGGACTGCTGAAGTAAAGTCCAGCTTGTTATCTCTCTTTTTAATGGCTATTCATGTAATGGGATTATGTACTTGTTTTATCAAGATAGGTATTGTACTTGACATTGAATATGGTGTTATGATGTAATCAAACATGTTTTGACTTCTGCTACAATGAAATAAAGTTTTTGAATTTCCAAGTACTATTTTATATCTGTCTTGTTGTAATTTTACTGTTCTATATTCACTTAAAACCTCCATGGAAGTTAATGCATTCCCTTTGTGAGTGACATTAATGGACGTGGGGTGTTACTCGTGGTATCAGAGCATAAGGTTACCAGAACAGATAAAAAAAAATTTTAGAAAAATATTTTTTTTCTAAAGTATTTTTGGAATAAGTGCTTTCAAAAAAAAAACATGTTATTTAAAGAGAGTTTTTATGAAAAACATAATCCCAAATAGCCACATCCTTATCTTTATCTTTCGAATTCTCCATTTTGAATCTTTCTTTTTTCGTTTCAGCATGGCTGAAGATCTTAATCTCCCAGAAGGTGTGACGATTCCAGGGTGGTTTAGGAGATACTTGGAGGCTAGGGCCACCACTGCAGGCCCAGCGGATACTCCTCCACCCCTAGTTGCACCCATTCCTCCTCCTCCTCCTCGTGTTGACACTTTTGCAAAGACGTGCAAGGAATTCAAGGCTATGGGAGGAAAAACTTTTCAAGGGACTGAGACGTTTGTGGAGGCCAGAGATTGGCTTAAGGAGACTGAGGAATTATTGGATATCTTTGAAGTGGAAGATGGGAGGAAAGTCCGTTTAGCTGCTTGGTTAATGAAGGGAGAGGCCTCGTTTTGGTTGGAGGTCACTAACGGGGAACGTCCAGTTGATTCATGGGCGGATTTCAGACGAAGGTTTGAGGCAAAGTTTCTTTCAAGGGCGGAGGAGAACTTAAATATGGAAAAATTCCTGGCACTAAAGCAAGGGAGCTCATCAGTAAAGGAATATGTCAATAAATTTAATCAGTTAGCAAGGTTTGGCTTGGAGTTGGTGAACACACCAGAGAAGAAAGCTTTGAGGTTCGTTAGAGGCTTGAATGAACCGTTGCAAGGGTTGGCTATGACCCACATCCCTATGGGATCCACCTTTGAAAAGCTAGTAGAAATGGCACTTATGCATGAGGATAAGGCAGTTGAAAAGAAAGGGGATCAGAAGAAACCCCAACAGCAAAATAAGAAGGGTGGTAAAAACAATAATGGCAAAGGGAAGAAGAAATGCTTCAATTGTGGGACGCCTGGCCATCTCAGCAAAGATTGTAGAAAGAAAAAGAAGACTGGTTGTTTTCATTGTGGAGATGCGGGACATTTAGTAAAGGACTGTCCAAAGAAGGGGCAGAGGGCAGAGTCTACCTCGGGAGGACAGGTGCAGGCTCTTATGGCACCAGGGCAGGCAGGGGGCAAGTTCAGGCTATTGCGGCCCCACCGCTGCAAGAAAGAGGTAGAACAATTTCTGTTGAAAGCTTAGTTTTTCTGTTTGATCATCCTGTCCGTACCTTATTCGATTCTGGCGCATCTCATTCGTTTATCTCTGCATCATTAGTTGAATCACTGCACTTGAACACCAGTTTAGTAGAAGATCCCTTGGTTGTTTCAAATCCAATTGGGGGTTCGGCTCATTTGACCATGATATGTTTGGATTTGAAAATCTCTATACTTAGCGTTGAATTTAGATGTGATGCTTATGTATTGGGCTTCACGGGCTATGGGCTAATTTTAGGAATGGATTGGTTGTCTAGAAATAGGGCCATTCTTGATTGTGAAAGGAGAGTAGTTAGGCTTGTGACTCGCCTTGGTAATGCTCTCGACATCTTTTGTAATCCCATAAATTCCGTTATGCTAAGTTATCTTGAATCGCTTGACGCGTCTGTAGAGAACCTGCGATCGGTAGAAGTGGTCCGGGAATATCCGGATGTGTTTGAGGAGGGGAAGGGCTTACCTCCAAAGCGGGAGATAGACTTTCGAATTTATCTTGTGGATAATGCTAAACCCGTATCTTTTCCAGTGCGCCACATGGTTCCTCGTGAAAGGAGGGAACTCAATAAGCAAGTAAAGGAGTTGCTTGAGAAGGGGTTCATAAGACGTAGTATATCGGAGTGGGGTGCTCCAGTAGTTTTTGCCACAAAGGCGGATGGGTCTCTTAGACTTTGTATGGACTATAGAGAACTAAACAAGCTTACTAAAAAGAACCGACACCCACTGCCGAGGATTGACGATCTCTTTGATCAGTTAGTTGGCGCCTCAGTGTTTTCGCAGTTGGACTTAGCCACTGGCTTTCATCAACTGAGAGTGGCTGAGGATAGTATATATAAGACTGCTTTTAGGACTCTTGACGGATTCTATGAATGGCTAGTGATGCCCTTTGGTTTGACAAACGCCCCTGCATATTTTGTTGATTTGATGAGTAGGGTGTTTAGGGAATACCTTAACAAATTCGTGGTAGTCTTTGTGGATGACATCTTAGTCTTTTCTAAGAATAAAGAAGAGCACTCCCTACATATTAGGGAAGTGTTGGAAACCCTTCGAGCGCATAACCTTAAGGCAAAATTTTCTAAGTGTCACTTCTGGAGGAAGGAAGTACGGTTCTTAGGGCACGTGGTTTCCAAAGAAGGGATAGCAGTGGATCCCGCAAAGGTGGTGGCCATCCAAGATTGGAAGGTCCCTAAAAATGCAACCGAAGTAAGAAGTTTCTTGGTGTTGGCTGGCTATTATAGGAAGTTTATCAAAGACTTCGCAAAAATATCAGCTCCATTAACACGGTTAACGAAGAAGAACCTGGTTTTTACGTGGGACAAAGATTGCGATGATGCGTTCCAACGTTTAAAGAGAGCCTTAACTTCAGCCCCAGTCTTAGTGCTGCCAGACGGGAATAAACCGTTTACCATCTATACTGATGCTTGTGGGACGGGACTTGGCGCGGTCCTCATGCAAGAGGGAAGAGTAATAGCCTATGGTGGAAGGCAGTTGAGGGTTCATGAAAAGAATTACCCCACGCATGACTTAGAGCTAGCCGCAATTGTTTTCGCGCTTAAGTCTTGGCGTCACTATCTTCTTGGTGAGAAATTCGAACTGTTCACTGACCACAAATCATTAAAATACTTATTCTCTCAGAAGGATTTGAATTTAAGGCAGCAACGGTGGATGGAATTCTTAGCCTCCTACTATTTTGAAATAGCATATACCCCGGGCAAGGGTAACGTGGTGGCAGACGCCTTAAGTAGGAAAAGGTTGTCCTTGAGTCCGTTGTTTGTTGAACGACAAAGCTTAGAATTCATCTCTATGTTTGACTTTAGACCCTCCGTTGACTTAGTACCCGGTCTGTTAGCATCCTTGGAGGTTATACCTACACTTCTAGGACGGGTTGGTGAGGCACAGCGAGACGACCCACAGTTGGTTGAGATAGTAGAAAAGCTCAAAGGGGGGAGTCATCAAGCCATCTTCGTAGGTATACCCTAGACGATAAGGGTTGGTTACGAAGGGATAATAGACTTTGTGTACCACAAGACGAAGACTTAAGGAAGGCCATTCTTGATGATGCTCATCGCTCAAAAATGACCATTCATCCCGGTGGGGATAAGATGTACAAAGATATGAAGCGGGTTTTCTTTTGGGCCGGTATGAAAATGGATGTGGCCGAGTACGTCGCTAGATGCTTGGTGTGCCAACAAGTTAAAGCAGAACAAAAGAAACCCGGTGGGTTGCTTCACCCATTAGAAGTTCCACTATGGAAATGGGAAAGCATCTCAATGGATTTTGTGGATGGATTACCAAGATCAAGGAAGGGTAACACGGGGATTTGGGTTATAGTAGATAGACTTACTAAAAGCGCCCATTTTATTCCCGTGAAAAGTAAGAGGACTGCTCCGTGGTTGGCTTCTGTATACATTAAGGAGATAGTTCGTTTGCACGGTATTCCTTCTAGTATAGTAAGCGACCGTGACCCCATCTTTACTAGCGAATTTTGGAAGAGTTTACAAGAGGCGGTAGGGACTCAGCTATGTTTGAGCACCGCATATCATCCTCAGACAGACGGCCAGACCGAGAGGTTGAATCGCATTCTAGAGGATCTTTTAAGGCTTTGTATCCTAGACTTTGGGGGTACATGGGAAGAGCACCTTCCGTTAGTAGAATTCGCATATAATAATAGCTTTCAGTCTAGTATTGGCATGGCACCTTTCGAAGCTCTTTATGGAAGGCCTTGCCGTTCGCCTACATGTTGGTGGGAATCTACCGATAAAATCCTACTTGGGCCCGATATGGTTAGGGAAACCTCGGAGAAGATTGAGTTGATTCGAAGGAGGATGAAAGCAGCACAAGATAGGCAAAAATCGTATGCTGATAAGAGGAGGACAGATCTTGAGTTTGACATTGGGGACATGGTTTTTATCAAAGTATCTCCGTTACAGAATGTTGTTCGCTTTGGGTCCGTGGGGAAATTAGCACCAAGGTTTGTAGGGCCGTTTCCTGTAAAAGACGGGATTGGGAAGATGGCATATAGGGTGGAGTTGCCTGAGAAACTTAGTGGAGTACACGACGTATTCCATGTATCACATTTGAGGAAGTGTTTGCACAAGACCGCGGAGGTGGTAGAGCCGAGCTTGCTTAAAGAGGTGGAAATAGAGCGTGATGCAACAATTAGACGAGCTCCTACATGCATTCTTGGGTCGGAGATCAAAAAGTTGAGGAATCGAGAGGTCAGACTGGTTAAAGTGCAATGGGGAGATGATGAGAGCAATGCAACTTGGGAGACAGAAGAGAAGATGCGTTCGTTGTACCCTTTTCTTTTTGAGGGTATGTCTTTTAATTTCTCCTTTATCGCTTAGCTTATCTCATCTTATCTTTAGTATGTCCTCTCATTAGTATCTTTGACCTTTAGTTAGGATAATCCTATGGTTGAAACATGTGTTTGAGACATGTTATGTATGATGGATGCAAAATGGATGCAAGTGTTTGCTAGTGGTTGCTCGTGGATGCATATATACACACACTTTAGGCACTAGATCGGCTCAGTCACTACATATTGCATATTGCATATATATATGGATGTATTTAGTAAAATGGATGAACGATGGTTGTATTATCATGTGGATGCTGCATTCAGATGATGGTTGTGCACGCATATAGAAGTATTATGTAGCATTAAGAATCTTTTGCATACATAATGGATGCATGGCACGATCATAGTTGCATTAAGGAGGTCAACTGAATCAGTGGACCGCCTGATTTTGCATTAGATACGGACATATACACACACTGTGCATTTAAACATGAAAGCATTAGAAGTCTGTAAGGACAATGGATGCCTGTGTATGATGGATGAGTAGATGGACGTTTGGATGGTAGGATATACATTCTTCCAGACTTGAAGATTTCGGGGACGAAATCCTAAAAGAAGGGGAGAATGTAACACCCCGAATTTTCTATTAACACTAAAGTTGCTAAAATAATAATAAGTGTGTAGAAGAGGGGATGTATCTAATATGAATATAAAAATATTAATAAGTATGTAAGAGAGGGGATGTATCTATTATGAATATAAAAATATTAATAAGTATGTAAGAGAGGGGATGTATTTAATATGAATATAAAAATATTAATAAGTGTGTAAGAGAGGGGATGTATTTAATATGAATATAAAAATATTAATAAGTGTGTGAGAGAGGGCCCCATCTTGTCTGAACGGCTGCGGTTATTTCTAGGTTAAATCTAATGGCCTAAATGAATTCTAAAATCTATAAATAAGTAGGTAGACCCTAGACCTAAATCACTTGTAAAATTAGAGAAGCTACCGTCATGCTGCTGCCATGGAGTTCAGCATAGCCGTCACAAACTAAGAAGAGGAAGCCTAATCATCTACAACTAAATCTACACAAATCAAATCAAAAGATCTCTCTTTCTCTAATTCTTTTCTTTTGTTGGTGAGTATGATGATTCTCACAAGACTATTACAAACTAATTTGACTCAGTTATGAATGGATCACAAGAAAGTGACGTGATTTGTAATTGTAAATTCTATATATTGTGGATCTCTTATTATGTTATTATGTTGTCGTATGATGTAAATTATATATGCTATGTCATGCTATGTTGTAAATTCTCTTATGCTATGTCGTGCTATGTTGAGAATCATGTCAAGCTATGTTATACTATCATACTATGCCATGTTATAAATCATGCTATATTATGTTGTAAAATCATGATGTTGTTGGAACATGCTTAAAGTTATGTTTTTTTTTTTAATTTAAATGGATCTTGTTTATGGGAATTTGCCTATTAGGTTAGGTGTACCCATAAACTTGAAACTATAATTAAATAAAACTTGAATATGGGAATTTGCCTATTGAGTTAGGTGTACCCATATAAAACCATGTTGTTAAAAAATTAGATGATGTTGATTCACACATGTTCATATGTAAGTTTATGAAAATTGATTGAGATTATATTAGGTGAATTTTGAACAAGTTGACACCTTTAGGTCCATGACATGTATAATCTATGCAAGTTGGACATATGCAAGTTTCACCCCTTATTATGATTCATTTGGTCACATATACATGTTGTTATTATGATAATCTCTTTTATGCTATGAGTTAGGCTATTCGAGTCTAACATATATTTTGCGAATAAACGTTCAAACGTGGGGTAGGGGTAATATTAGGAATTAATAAATTGGGTGCAATTTTGTAAGATTTTGCATACCATGAATGGATGTCCATAATTGAGTCAATTATGGACATTGTTAAAAATTGGAAGTAATTAATAATTCAAGTAGGGAATTATTAAAATTGGGGGAAAGTGGATTATTATTAATAATCAATGCTTAGGACACGAGGTTGGACCCGTTTGTGATGTAAACCTGCCCGGACCCGCCCGGCAAATCCAGTAGTCACAAATGTCGGCCCAATGTGAGAGGTCCTAGGCCCAAACTAAAGCATAACAGTTGTAAAGACACGAGGTTAGACTCTTTTATGGTGTAAGACTGCCCGGACCCGCCCGGCAAATCCAGCTGCCATAAATGCCAGTCTAATGTGAGAGGTCTTTATGAGGTTATGGCCTTAATGAACTAAGAAATACTTAACCAGATAATCATGTAAGGTGGGACATGGGGGTTAAGTAGGTGCCTTGGGTGGCATGAGGAATCTGATGGTTGCCTTTAGAGGCATTTGAAATACGATTAGACTTAACCAAACACACATGTAAATGAACATGACTAAGTGGGTTAAGTGGGATGGACTAATGGGGACAAGCTTAGGTGGAATGCTTGTGGTAAATAGTGGGGGCCCATTTCAACCAGTATCCCAAAACGTATCTTTGTGGGCTCGACCCAAGTCGAGGACGGGACACGCATACTGGGTTTGACTATAAGAGGCCGAAACAGGGAGCGGTGGCAACGCAAGTCCAACGGGTTTCATATGCGTGTGTGGACCCGGGCTGGTAGGTAAGACGTTGTTGCATCGTGTAGGTATAAGCCGTGCATGTCCGTTGTATCAGGTTGCCACTTTAGGGGAGTGATACACCCCACTGTGGGGCCAGCACGGGTATCTACGAGTTAGGGAGCCGATCGAATAATGGGAAGTAGGGTTCACCTAGTGGAGATAGGGGCAGGCGGCACCTATGTAGTCAGCTAGGGGTACGTAAAGCCATTGGGAAAGTTTCTAAGTGAAGCTAAGTGGGATGAATCTTTAGGGTGACTGGTGTGGTGCAGTATAGTGTTTATCCTTTAGTATTTAGGAGCGCCTATAACGTTGCCTTTAGCGATTGTCTATGTCCTTAATCTGCTCTTCATAGACATTTTCTTGTTTTCCAGCTTATGCCTTAGTCCAGTTATTTTGGTAATAGTATTGTAGAATTATCATATTCACCAGACTTTATGTCTGACCCCCTCTTTTCCATCCTTTTTCTCCCTTCAGGTCCGCAGGTTGGGCCAAGTTCTAGTGGAGTCTAGTTGGATCGCTTATCTACTGGAAAGCTTGGACTGCTGAAGTAAAGTCCAGCTTGTTATCTTTCTTTTTAATGGCTATTCATGTAATGGGATTATGTACTTGTTTTATCAAGATGGATATTGTACTTGACATTGAATATGGTGTTATGATGTAATCAAACATGTTTTGACTTCTGCTACAATGAAATAAATTTTTTGAATTTCCAAGTACTATTTTATATCTGTCTTGTTGTAATTTTACTGTTCTATATTCACTTAAAACCTCCATGGAAGTTAATGCATTCCCTTTGTGAGTGACATTAATGGACGTGGGGTGTTACAGTAATGCAACGAGAATCGAAGAAAATCTTAATCACTAATTAATAATGAGAGATTTGTGAATTGGATAGTTTGGATAATGAAGACAGAATTCTCCATTCTTTTCAATCACATTCCCATTTTCGTCAAATAGAACTTCTCCTACACACTCAACGTTATCGTCTTCATCCGTAATCGTTGGTTAAGTCTCTTGTTGTTCTTCCTCCTCCATCATTTCTTATTCCTCTTTTGGTCCTTCTTCAGGTTCTTCCTCCTCTTCCATGGCTTGATTATCATCGTTGATGATAATCAGATTAGTCTCGTTATCCATTACAAAATTTTAAGAGACTTCTCATTACTTTCCCTTGCCTGTTTTGCTCCTGATTCATCCTAATCTAGAATACTTGTATCTCAACCACCATTTGCAGTAGATACTTCATTTTTTCTTCAATTTTGATCACCTTAGATAGTGTAAATCGTTAAAATGGATCCTCGGATGGTCCAGCATAAGAATTAGAGTTTATTTGAGTATTTGGATTAGTGGAGGCCACTGTAATTTTTAATTTAGAGTTTTTACAGAGAAGAAGAATGAAAATGAAGAAGAAAAGTCGAAATAAAAGGTTAAAATAGTTGAAATAACCAACTTTCGGTGGGAATTAAATTTGAAATTTTTGGCAGTTATATGTCGACATACCAAAAACTCTATGTCGACATAGTCTTGTTTTAAATTTTATTATTTTGATTTCTTATTTTATTTTTATATATATTACTATATTTAATTATTCTAACTCATTTAATGAACATATGCCTAACTCTCTCCTAAATTTAGTGAAAGCTGTTTCATTTAATGGTTTAGTTAATATATCTGCAATTGGTTTATCTTTTTCTACAAATTCGAGTGAAATCTTTCCTTTACTTACGTTTATCTCTTAGAAAATGATGTCTCATATCGATATGTTTAGTTCTCGAATGATGAGTTGGATTTTTAGAAATATTTAGAGCACTTGTATTATCGCAGTATATAGGTGATTTATTTATACTTAAACCAAAATCATTTAAAGTTTGTTGCATATATATTACTTGTGAACAAGCCAAAGAAGCAGATATATATTCTGCTTCAGTTGTTGACAAGGATACAGTATTTTGGTTTTTACTGAACCATGATACAAGGGAATGCCCTAGAAAGTGACATGTTCCACTAGTACTTGTACGATCAGATTTGCATCCTACATAATCAGCGTCACAATACGAAACTAAATCGAATGAATCATTCTTAGGATAAAATAATCCAAAATCTGATGTGTGCTTTACATACCTCAGAATTCGTTTTATAGCTGTTAAATGTGTTTCCTTAGGCTGTGACCGGTATCTTGCACAGAGACATACACTATGCATTATATCTGGTCTACTAGCGGTGATATATAATAAAGATCCTATTATTCCTCTATATAGTTTTTGATCAACGTCTTTTGATGTATCATCTTTACTTAAAGCAATATTAGTTGCCATAGGTGTTGGTCTACCATTTGTTGTTGTTAAATTATATTTATTAATTAATCTCTTGCGTATTTTTCTTGATTAGTAAATATTCCATTCTTTAATTGTCGAGTTTGTAAACCTAAAAAGAATGATAATTCTCCCATATGGCACATTTCAAATTCTTTGGTCATAATTTCTGAAAATTCTTTGTCCATTTTATCATTGTTAACCCAAAAATTATATCGTCAACATATATTTGTACTTGTTATATATCTTTGTTGTTTTTCTTGATAAACAAAGTATTGTCTAATTTTCCTATTTCAAAGTTTGATTGTAATAATTTTGTAATTTGTCATACCAAGCCCTAGGGGCATGTTTTAATCCTATAACGCTTTCTTCAACTTATATACGTGATTTGGTAATTTCTCATTTCAAAGAGGGGTGTTTGCTTTACATATACGTCTTCCTTGACAAATCCACTTTAAAAATCACTCTTGACATCCATTTGATATAATTTGAAATTATTATAGTTTGCAAAATCTGGTAAAATTCTAATAGCCTCTAGTCTTGCTACTGGGGCAAAAGTTTCGTCGTAATATATTCCTTCTTCTTGAGTATAACCTTGTGCTACTAGTCGTGCCTTATTTCTTAATACCTCACCATGTTCATTTATTTTATTTTTATAGACCCATTTTGTTCCTATTATTGTTTTATCCTCTGGTCTAGGAACAAGTTCCCATACTTCATTCCTAGTAATCTGATTCAGTTCTTCTTGCATTGCAAGTATCCATGAATCATCGAAAGAAGCTTCCATTGGATTTTTTGGTTCAATAGTTGATATAAATGCAGTATTACTCATATTATTTAATTGATTACGATTTCTAACAAAGGATTCGATATCTCCTAAGATATTTTATACAGGATGGTCTCTAAGTAATCTAATTCTTTTATTTGGTTGATTATCTTCATAATTTATTTCGTTAATTTCATTTTCACATTCATCTTCGTTGTTTTGAGTTATACTTTTATCATTTTCATCAAAAGATATGTTTAGTGTTTCTTCTATAGTGTTAGTTCGAGTATTGAAACTCTATAAGCTTTGCTTCTTTCTGAATATCCAATAAAAATTCCTTTATCAGATTTTGAATCAAGTTTGCCTAAATTATCTTTTGTATTTAGTATAAAACATTTACTTCCAAATACTTTAAAATATGATACTTTTGGTTTCTTGTTATACAAAAGTTCATACGGTGTTTTATGAGTTAAAGGTCTAATTGAAATTCTGTTAATAATATAGCAAGCTGTTGCAACTGCCTCAGCCCAAAAATTCCTTGATAAATTACTATCGGTTAGCATAGTTCTTGCACATTCTTGTATCATTCTATTTTTATGTTCAACTACTCCATTTTGTTGAGGAGTTCTTGGAATTGAAAATTTGTGGGTAATTCCCTTTTTGTTACAGTATTTTTCAAAATTCTCATTTTTGAATTCTTCGCCATGATCACTACGTATTATTTTAGTTTTTAGTGATAATAAATTTTGAATTCTTTTAGAAAAAGTTTTAAATTGATCGAAAGAATCACTTTTATTTTTAAGAAACAAAGTCCAACTAAATCTAGAAAAATCGTTAACTATTACATACACGTATTTGTTATGATTTATTGATTGAACTTGGGAAGGATCAAATAAATTCATGTGTATTAACTCTAATGGTTTTGAAGTAGTCATTTCTTCTTTTGATTTAAATGAACTCTTCTTTAATTTTCCGAATTGACAAGCATCACATAAATTATTAACTTTAAATTTCATTTTGGGTAATCCTCTAACTGAATCTAATTTAGAAATCCTAGAGATGTGTTTGAAATTTGTATGACTGAATCTCTTATGCCAAATCCAGGAATCACTTGTATTGGCCATAAGACATAAATTATCGCTGGATATTTTCATATTTAATATAGAGATGTTTTTCTTTCTATCTCCTTCGAATATTACTTTTGAATTCGCATCTTCTATGAAACATTTATTCTTTTGAAAATTTATTTTATAACCCTTATCGCAAAGTTGACTTATAGTTAGCAAGTTTTGTTTTAAATTCCTAACTAATAAAACATCAGAAATAGTAGGAGTTTCAGAATTACCGACATTGCGATTCCAATGATATATCCTTTAGAATTATCTCTGAAGTTCACCATTCCACCATCTTCATACTTCAGATTATCGAGTAGTTCTGGATTTCCAGTCATATGCCTCGAACAACCACTATCCAGTATCCACTTGTCCTTTTTCATTTCAACCAACTGTTTTCCAGAATTTGAATTTTAAACAGCCATGTAACACACCAGTTCGAGATTTGAATTTCCAACAGCCACCTTTTTAGAATTTGAATTGCTAATAGCCACTTTAACCATCTTTTCAACTTTTGAGTTTTCAACAGTCATAGAACTCATCCTTTTCTAAATTGAACAATATTTCAGTAGATCATGTGCTTTTATAACATTAATATATGCAGAATCTTTCAACATTGATGCCATGCATGAATAAATACTAGAATTATTAGAGATTCCAAAAATTTCCATTTTACCAATATTTCAAAAATCAGATTATGAACTTTTTGAAAGACCTTGCTCTGATACAAATTCTTAGGGAATGCGGAATGAATCGTTAAGGCAAAACAAACACTTGAGGGGGGTGAATTGTGTTTGTGAGAATTTAAACAAAATCTAAAACTTATGTGAATAACATAATGAATTCAAACACCACAAACACAATCACAGACACAGAATCAAACACAAATCCAAAATATACAGAAATAAAATGCAAAAAGGGAAAAAACACACCGGAT
Organism: Allium sativum; assembly: GCA_030737875.1. Classification (NCBI taxonomy): domain Eukaryota; kingdom Viridiplantae; phylum Streptophyta; class Magnoliopsida; order Asparagales; family Amaryllidaceae; genus Allium; species Allium sativum. Next base: position 245,576,362 of record CM060922.1, on the reverse strand, counting down.
TTTATACTGGTTCGGATTGCTCCTACGTCCAGTCTCGCACAACGCTGGATTGCGTAGAGTTTTATTATTATTTAAAATAGTCAAGTACAACCTCCTTAATTTCACGGCTACAAGGAATACCACCGATTACCACTTCCTTGTTTTCTCGGCTACAAGGAAACAATGATTCCTACTTTTGATTTCAAGGCTACAAGGAACACACCGATTCCTCTTTGGCTTAACCCAAACAACGTTTACTAAATACAAATAATTACAAACAGCCCTAGAACTCTTCAATAACACTTGATTCAGAGAGAGATGAGAGGAGAGTGTAGAGAGAAGTAGTTTGATCAAAACGGAATTGAATTCGGCAGAGTATAAGTGTAGAAATCATAAAAATGATATAAAGAAAGAGGATGAAGTTAGAGAAGAAGAGATGATTAAAATTTCGGTTTTAACCCCTTTTATAGAGTATGAAAGGTTGCAACAGTTCTGAATCGTTTTAAATAGTGAAAAGACACTTCGTTTCAAAATTGAAAAAAATGAGAGTTATATTTCGATATGGTGTTTTTGGTATGTCGACATACCCTAGTGTATTTTTGAATTTTAAATCATTTTTCAAGTGTTTTGATAAAAATGATTCTAGAAATTCTTTAGTAAAAATCTAGTGTTGTAAATTAATATTAAATAGTAGAAAAACATATGAAAACGTAGATTTAAACTATATAAATATATTTATAACATTATAAGGTTTTAAACTATACAAATATATAAATTATAAAATACAAATATATAAATTTTGAGTTTGAAAAAAGAAAGAAGAATAAGAAAAGATAAAAATATAAAAGATAGAAAATAAAATATAGAGGATTGAGGATAGAATTGAAAATCAGAATTGGAAAATTAGGATTTGAATTTTGAACCTGGAGTGCTATTTAGAGTCTTGCAAAATCTAGACTCTATAACTATATTAATCTTGAACTCTTGAAATCTTGATTACTCATGAGTCTTGAAATTTCTCTGATCTTTGAATCTCTATCATCTTTATAACTGTACAGTCTTCAGTAATATTTCCTATATATAATTCCTGCATATATATATATATATATATTCTATACAAAAAGTGTTAGTATATATTTTATAATTAATGATAATTGAAATAGGTTTGTTGTCATCAAAACTCCATTCTCCAACATCTAGCTACGACCCTACTAGTTAAGGCTTTTGTCATTCACGCATATATACCCTTACCCCATATAAGGTGAGAGATGGTATTTTATCACTCGTTATACCTTCTAGCCGACCTTATTGGATAACCCACTTAGTCACTTACTACTTCTCGTAGGATAGGTAGTCTATATTTGACATTTTTAGTTTCCAGGTTCTGGTAGGCCCCACATATTTACACCGCTTAAGACCTTTAAACTGAAAGACCTACTCCTAGGTGGACTCTTCAAACCCAACCGCTTAAGACCAAGGAAGCGGACTATACGCGAAGGTTATTAGGTTCGTACACCATTAGCCCTTAATAGCTTTCTCTATGGGGATAAAGTTGGCCATGTCATTAAGTCCTTTCCGTTTAGTTGCCCTCCACGGAAATATTATCCTCATAAGATTTATTATCATCACGGGTTCCTATGGTTAATAATATTTTTACATCATTAACCTACTAAGTCCAATTCTGCTTTTAATTAATATTCATTAATATAATTAAGGAAAGTTATATCCTCTTTACCCTAGGATATTTATTTGATTACTTCCCTAATTGGATTTAGTATTTAAACAACAATCAATATCCATTAATCCCCTTATTACATCCATTTACTTCTTATTTCTTTGTTTATTCCCCCTTATGACCATAATGGTCATATTTTCCTGAGGAAACCATTTATCACCGGATATCCTTATTTTATCAGTCCCGAAGTAACTATTTGTTGTACCGCAACAGAAAATTGCTATTCTTATTTATTTATTTATTTATTTGTTGACGTTTGTGTATGTATGTATTTATGTATTTATATATATATGCACCAGACTGCTCACATTAAGTTGGCAACTTGTACTGGATGTTGAATTTGCCTGTCGATTCCGGGAAAACTTCTACCATAAGTTGAACTTAACCTCATGCCTTATTACATTTATATTTACGCAGTAGACCCCTCACATTAAGCTGACTATCTGTGGATGCTGGATTTGTCGATTGGTTCTGGGCAGACTTCTACCACAAGTTGAACTTAACCTCGTGTCTAAATGCGATTATAATTTAGATCTCCTAATTGGGATTTACAACATTTATCCTAATCAATTTAGGAATTTTAACTATTACCTTATTACATTCACCGTTCCCAATCAACGTCGGTTAGAATTGTTAATTATTTATTCATGACCTTACTTATAGTAATCAGTTACATAAACTACTACAATGATCAACATAAATATTTTCATTAAATATAGAATATATTTTTCATGTATGATTCCATAAATGAATACCATTCAACATTCAAACCTTCAAACATTCAATATAATGTATATTTCTTGTTTACGTAGGTACGGACAAACAACGTGTGTGTGTGTGTATATATATATATATATTTGCGTGAGCAACGTAGTTATCTTTCTTTATTTTTATTTATTGTTAAATTTAATAATTTGGTTTAATTAATAACCAAACATTCTTTTTTTCATTCAGTCTTTCCAAAAGGTTTTAAATCTTACAAAAAGATTATTAGCTACAGTCATTGTAAATCATGTCTGATTAGTGGAATGGACATATTTGAAACCACAAGAAATATGTATGTATATATATATATATATATATATATATATATATATATAGGGATAGTTGATGCAAACACATATAAGTATGTACAATTATATTTATACGTTACGTTACATGTTAAGTTACACAACTTTCCTTTTTTTCAAGCTTTTTGTCATATCTCTTATGCGTTCAAATTTATATCTTTTTGTTCAAAAAGAGGAAAATGACATATTTACAACAATTAAGCCAAAACCGAACAACATTGAATACAAACAGACATATTTCTTTTTAAAATTACAATCACATAATTCACCATTGTATCTTTTTATCCAAATTCAAATAATTTATCATTTAAGGCTGAAATTAGAGATCTGGATTATAAACATATCTAAACGGTTTTTAATGGGACTAATTTCCAGATCTACAGTGCTTTGCAACAATCATAATATATTTTGCCACATAATTGTAGGAAATATGTATGAACAAATTCAAGAATCCTACAATTAATATTATTCCTAACCACAATTTGCATTTTACAAGTTTTGACCATTTTTATAATCAGATGTGATAGGTGTCAATTTATTTACAACAATATTATGATCAGATCTGATGAAAAGTAGGCATATACTTTGAATCTAATTCAAACGAGATAAACATGTTTATAAATTTTCCACTCACTTGAAAGCATCCATATCCGAAATTTGAATAATCTTTTAGGCCTACAATTCCCAAATTCTTATAAATCTACAGTTTATCTAAAAAGGGGATAATGTTAGATATCTAGATATGTAAGAAAATAGGAAGAGAGGGGGGAATCTACTATTGAGCGCCAATTCACATTCTCTTCCATTGAATCTGATAATTCTCTCAATTCTATATGATTTGTATTTGATTTGTTGTATATGAATATATTTTTAATTGAGAAATTAGGTTTGAAGAGGGAGGAAAATGGCAGAGCTTCGCTGTTGCCCACAGATTTGTGTGGAAAAGAATAAGGCCTTACCCCTTTATTTATAGGAGTGGAATTGGCCATGAACCTTTAGATTTATTCTAATTAACATCCGTCCATTTATATAATAAAATATATGACCTAACCCACTTAACCTTGCTGCTACTGGGCATCTCGGACCTGAAGCGGTCAATCGCTCCTCAGAGGGTGTCGACCGCCCTTCGGTCATTTTGCCCAATGAGGGATTGTTATATATGGGAAGATATATATTATTTATTATACTTAATTATTTCCGTCCATTTTTCGTATTTCGTCTGCTAGCTTTTTCATATGGACTCCGTTCGTGAAACTCCAAACATGAAAGTTGACCAGAGTTCCGAGACGAACGTATCGGTTAAACTTTTATGGTCAAATTCTATCATTTGTAGAAATTCCTATTTTGAGATTCTAATTAAATAACTATTTATTGACAAAATTCTGGGTTGTTACACTCAGAGTGGGGATCATGTGGATAGTTTTCCATATGCGACAAATCAGAGCAGAGACGATGAGTACTTATCATATGCCATCTCAGCTTTTAGACCAGTAGAGGCTTTAGATTCAGCTTCAGATTCAGTTCCAGAGCATGTTCCGATGGAGTTAGATTCCATAGAGCCTGAGGATTCAGGTGCTTACGGTGATGGGATATTAGCAGGCGATGAGGGCCTTGAGTATGATTTAGTTGATCACGTCGTTACACATGATCCAGTTCCAGTAGCATTGCCTATAGAGGATATTCAACAGCCACGGATGATGGAGATTTTCCCTGACTTTATTCCTGAGGTTCTTCTAGAGGCAATTTATGAGTAGCTCGAGTGGGCATTGCTTGAGTTACCACAGCCAGAGTTAGTTAGGCCGCAGTGCGATGAGCATCAGATGAACCAGGAATTGGATATTGTACTAGGAGATTTTTCACAGTCTACAATGCCAGAGGACTTATTGGTATGGGATCTTGCGCTAGAGATTGATGAGGAGGATGAGCCAGAGATGGATGAGGCTGACTATGATGCCAACAATATGCTTGATGAGGAGTAACCTGAGGTTCCAGATGATTATTGGTCTGAGGAGGCGGAGGAGACTCTAAAAGATGGTCATGACGACTTTTGTGTTGAGGAGTATCTGGCACCAGGTTAGGATAAGGGTGAGCCAGTGAAACGTCCCGCATTTTTATCGGTTTGTATTTAAATCAGTTTAAATATTGAATTCATAATATAAGTGGATTTATACATTAATTAAAACGAAGTTGAACGTATAAATTATATATTAAATATAATCGAGCCTATAATGTCGCGGCAGTTCGTAATTTAAAGTCTGAACTTCAACTGAGTATACAGGATTCGTTATAAACCGGATTTCTTCGAAACAAGAAACGTTAGAATCTTTTGAACTGTATTTTTCTAGTGGAAGAAAAAAACCAAGATTTCGGGTTACAGATTGTGAGTTATATCCAAATCAAATTTCCAAATAGTCGCTATAAAATCGTTTATCAACCGTAACAGTTTATTTGATATAACTGGGTACCGGTTGCAAATCTGGATAAGACTCTTTTGAGACGTAGTGATAATTTAATTTTTAGAATTTTACTATAATTTTTAACTAATTAAATACACAACTTTTTATTTGGAGTATTTTGCATCCTATATCAATATTTTGGGATTTCACAATATCAGTTAACCTACCAATATTATTATATTTCTGGGATCGTGGCACCTCGCTGGACATGACCGTATTTTTATTTTTGTCCATAGCAGTTCGTATGTGGACGGAATTATTTGTAGCATGGTACGTTAAACCTTATAAATTAAAAACAAAACAAACGATGTATATACAAGCTTCAGTATTTTCTCTATACATTAATTTATCGGATAATTAATGAACAATGAAGAATTCACTGGGGCATATAACGACACAAGATAAGAATATATTACATACAAAATGTTTTTCTTCGCAACTAAGGAAGTGTACAACTATTTTCTTCTCCAAAAGCACACTGTCATCTAGCATAATAGACTTAAATTGCAGATATTTGTTGAAGTAGCCAAGGGTGATGCCGACCTACCCTCATAAAGTACGGTTCATCTTGAACACCACGTTCTCTACCATTACCCATCCTAACAATATTACTTGCCTAAATATAATATAGTATCCAGTGATGTATACAAGCAAATGAACAATTATTACTTGCCTAAACATAATATAGTATCCAGTGATATATACAAGCCAATGAACCAATATTTATATGTCTTTTCAGACGGTTCCTTAGTAACTAAGGAAAAGAAATTAAGCAGCCTACGGTTTACATCAGCATTCCTAAGGAGCCAGCAGACCTAAGGATGGACGTCGATCCTATCCTCACTCTTTGTGTATAAATATCGCAGTCCTTCCTCTAATTTTTTTCTGGTTCAGGAAATCAAACCGAGCTCTTCAAAAATTCAGATCTAATGAAATATCCCACGTAAAATATTAAAACCGATATACTTGAAATACTCAACATTTACTCTTCACATTAGTAAACACAATGGTGGAATCAGTGACTTTTTGGTACATTGGAAGATAGCCCAGCGAACCTTGGGCTATGGAATTTGTGAGTAAGGGGTGTTTTGAAGGATTTATTCGGTTTTAGTGTGTCAAGAAGCGCCATTTAACAAGGTTAGAGAGGTTTGATAGGAAATAATGTGCTGTTGTTCATTGTCGAAGTTGGGTTTGAAGAAGGACATCGTCGAACGTAGTGATGGAAGGATGGCGCAGAAGAGAGAATGGTAGTCTGTCGAGGGAGCAATATTCGGTTGAGTTTTAGTGAAGGGAGGATGGAGTTAAAGTTTGCAAATTTGCGTATTTGCCATTTCTGGCCATATGGATTTTACTGGAAAGTCTCTTTTGTTTGGGAAGAAGGAGTGTAGAGGGTATCGGGTATGGGGGTGCGTGGCTTGCGTTAATAAGGTGAAGGCCAGATTAAAGAAAAACTAAGAGCTTTCTGAATGGATCCATGTTGTTTGTGAAGTTAGTGTAAACCGCATGCAGATGTTGGCATGCACGTATTGTTCGGGGAAGTGCCATATATATGTAAAAGGGAAAATGGCCAATAGGTTTAGATGTGAATCATTTGAAAATGGAAGACTGGAGAAGATGTTTGGTGTTGAAGTATACACAAGAGGAGCTATCGTGAATTATGGTGCAAGATGTTGTTCATTTAGGGAGAAGTTGATCTCGTTTTTTTTAAAAGAAGTAAGGAGACAATAGCTTACGGTGGAGTATAGTTTGTACAGGGGCGGTGGACATGATGTACAGCAAAGCAAAGAAATAGTAGTTAGAAGTTTATATGGGGTGGAAGGGATCATGGAAGACGATATACGTTTTACGTTGGTATATACTGAAGGGGTATGGTTGCACAAAGGCGCATGCAATGTTAAAATATAGGATGCGTATTCTTCACAGGAGCCCGTTGTACTATTTTGTGAAGGCGAAATGTTGGAAATGGCCGTGACCATGGCTCAAACCGTGGAGCAAGGGAGGAAGGGTGGTTGATGGGGAAATAGAGGGTGCACGAGTTGAAGCTTTCTGATATGTAGAAGACGAGTGCAACGGAAAGTGGAAGGCACGGTGATAAGGTTGTGGAGGAAACGAAGTGCAGGTCGATGGTGAACCGAGGTGGCGAGTACAAGAGGCAGACGAAGTGCTCGGGAATTGGCATTTGTCTGTTGCGTGAATACTGAAGACGGTTCTAAGAAGGAAGGTAGAAGCACAGCGAAAAAGGTGCGGGTTAAAATTCCATCATGGGGTAGCTACAAGTGAATTCAACAAAAATCGGATTCGTTAGAATCGTGCGGTTGCAGACTGGATACGGGAACTGATCTGGAGCGAGCTAGAGCACCTTACACTTTTAGGAAATTGAAGCACCGGGTATAATCGACTGACTCAAATCGTTATTTAGCGGTTAACGTGCAAAGGTGAGTATACTCACTAACTCTGATTTCTTTTTAAAATATTATAATTATATTTTAATATTGGTTGAATGCTGTGTGATGGTCGTTTAGGTAGATTACAATTAAATTGGTTGAAATATATATGGTTGGATACTGATTCCATATATTATAATATTCCCTAGTATGGAATTAGTGAAAATTGTGTTGACTAACATCTGTGGATGCGGGAAACCGGTTGGAGGAATCCAACTGGATTCCTCAATATTTATATGTACTGTTTGTTTGATATTATTTATATATGCACTGTTTGAACCCAAAAGACATTGAAACCCTGTGTGAATATTGATGTTGAATAGAAATTCAACGTTATTTTGATAAATGATATCGATTAAGAAAGTGGCAACAGTCTACTATAAACCATCTTTAAGTTAAGAAGTTGATTTGCTGTCAGGAAAATCAATGAAGTTAAGTTATAAAAATTATATTTTTTATAATTAAAGCAATATTTTTAGATTAATTTTATGGTAAGGAATAATTACGATCAGTTAACAAGTTAACTGATGATTTGAAGTTGATTAAATCAACTGTTTTGTTAGAAATTGATTATTTGATTAATTAATCTTTAATTAATAAATAGATAATGGTTTTAGAAATTAATTATTCAAAAAAAATAGGATTCCTAAATTATTAATTACCCATTTTATTTAATGGAGTTTAAATGATTATTGAACTAATATAATTAGTTAATATGTGTAAGGTAAGCAACTATCTGTTTTAAATTAATAATGAAGTAAACTATTTACTTCAGCAATGATAAAGTAAATATTATTTAATTGAATAACTGTTTCTTAAATGGATTTTTAAGAGGATATTGAGTTTATAATAAGATGTTACTTGAATTAAGTATAATGATTCAAATAAAAGTTGAACGTCAATGGATCTTCGTAAGAAGTTAAAAATAGAACTGTGGAATGAAGTTAAAAGAAGAGTTAATGTTTAATATAAATAGTCATAGACAATAGAGATTTCGAAGTATGAATATGGTGTTATAAAACCATATTCCAAATAAAACAAGAAATACAGTTTGAGGGATACTATAAGTAATAAGGAGTTTAGAGTTACGGACTTATATATATTCTAAGATAAGAATGTTGTCGATAAACGTCTGAGAGGTAAATAAAATACCCCAACTTGAACGGCTTCACTATTATCAAGGAATGGTATCAGTTTGTTACGAAAAGAGCTGTCAAGATTAGTTATAAAAGGGATATTGCAGCGTATAGTAAGTCTTTGAACTATAACGATAAAATAACGTTGTTGGCCAAGCTTAAGTGCGATTTTTATATATAACACTATTAGAAATTGGAACTATAATTCGACGATGTCGAATGTATTGAAGTAAATTATTTTAGGAATTATAACCTGATAGAATAGTAAATCTTTAGTTTAAAGCAATATTTTAGAATAAGGATATGTAATCAATATTTAGTTATAAACTTGATTTTGACAAGAAGTGACTTAGAAACAGAGTTTATAAAGTGGATTGGGAATATAAAATTATTTCGGTAAACGACATAAGGATATTTGTTATTTGAATAAAGAGTTATTTGATAAAGGTGTTCAGATTTCTATAATAGGGATGTTATTCACATTTTAAAGTGAATAATGTTTTAAAAGTGAATGTTTGGCAGATTAAATTGTTTATAATGAAACTGGAAATATTTTTCTAATGTAGATAGGGTATATTATCCAAGTGTATAAAATAAAGAATATGAAAAGAATGGAAATGTTTCGAACGTTAATAACGTATATTTTCTGGAACATAGGAGAATAAGAGTTTATAATAACTGGGAATGTTTTCCAAGGAGTGTGAAAAGGCTAAAACAGGGTTTGAGAAATATCTACTAAGATATGGGAATTCGAATAATAAAACGAATGTTAAATAAAAAGTGTCTGTAATTGTATGATGTTTAGTTATACATTAGAATGGATGTTTGTTTTTACTTCGATAGTTAAATAACCGACTATCGAAGTGTTTTGACCATCGTTGTCAATACGGAGAGACCGGTTGGATATATTATCTAAAACCACTCCGTATAGGCATAAGCGCTGCGAATTAGGTTATGCTGAAGACAATTGAAGACAGAGTGAAATGCAAGGGTCATTCCATTCCAGAATGGTGTTTTCTGTTTGTCCAGTCCCAGAACAACTTGTATGGACGAGTGTCTGACAGAGTATACCTAGCAAATCACGTACGATTAATCTCTTAAAAGTATTACGTCTGGTGACGGAGAAATTCGTTTCTCTTAGCTTTTATACTCGTAATATTTTTGAAGATCAACTAGTGATTTGACGGGTTTGACGATGTGGCAATCAAAGTGAATGGCGACTAGATGTTCTAAAAAGATTAACGTAGCCTCAAGCCTCACAACCAGGAAATGGCAAAAATCCGGCAGACAGCATGGCTATGTGGGTCATTCCCATTAGGGTGTATTGTCACCATCTAGAGAAAATTCGTATTTGTTCTTCTTTCGTTTCTGTATCTTCGGATAACGATTATATGTGCCCAACCGTAGGTGGCAATATATTCGATACACTCAAGAAAAATGAGTGGTCGGTCATGTGTGGGCCAGGTTGCAAGATGTTCTTGTTGAACCTCGGTGTATCCCCTCTAGTGTACACTGATCGGGAGGTGGACCCATACCTTGTCATAGTTGGAATCCAATCTCCAATAAGCGCCCTGCGGTTTTTGATTTTATACTATGTATGTGGAGCGTGAGATGCAAGCGTTCTGCTATTTGGTTATTTATTTGATTAGACATTATTATAATATCACTGGATTTTGATATCAAAATATTTTGGGTTATAGTAAGGTAAAAACCGTCCATGTTTATGTGTGGGCTGGTCTTACTATTATCCTTTCCTTTTAAAAGAATTTTCAAAGTTAAACGATATGGTTGGAATTTACTCACACCAGTCCCATGATTGACCCAGAGTTTATTTTATTTGTTTTCCCTAAACTCTTGGGTGCCACATTTGTATGGGCAGTCAAGTGTTTCAGGCTTTTACAGATACACTTGGAGGAGCTCAAAACAGGAGGCTTCACCATTAGTTGGTTATTTCCGCTGTGATATATCATGTATTGTACTCTGATATGGTATGTATATACAAATCCAGATTTGTATTTCAAGATTATGTTATATAATATATTTTATTCGTTCCATTGTGAGATTCGTGTTTACTTTGATACTATTTAGATTTTGATGTTCTTCTTCTATTCTATTAGTTCAATCTTATCTTTCTCATCCTCTTATTTCTTTATATTAAACACCTGTAGTTTCGTGCACTTTGAGTTGAATGTGTAGGATATTAGTCAGCTCAAATTGGTACGGATTTACGGGCCTTTACAGTTGGTATCAGAGTTGAAGGTTAAGTGATTACCTTGGCTCTGTGGCGTGACTCAATGGAGATAGGGTTAGTAATACCCTAGATTGAGTATGTGGGTATATATATGAGCGCGTACTTGTAAATTAATTTAAAAACGGTTTTATAGTGTGTTGACTGGTCAGTCGAGTGGTTTATATATTCTGGTCGAAACAATAACGCAAACTGTGTCGATAGGTGTTTCTAAACTCTTGAACAGAGTAATTCGACACAATATGTTTTGAAAAGATGGGAAATGAAATAATTTTACCCAAAATATATTCTGATATAAAAGAAGTTTATATCCTGAGATTATAATAGTATATTGGAAGGTTGATCATTATTATGATTGAATAAGATTTATAATTGAGTTGGTTATATAAATAACCAATCGAAATATTATATAAGTATAATATGCAAAATCAGATGAACCGAATCTGGATTTAAAACCAGAATTGAAATAAAACTATAGAAACTTGGAAAAGAGTTGGAAATAATATTTGGATTAAATATATGGGAATTTTAAAATCCTGGGAGATTTGAAATTGTTTTCCAAGTGCTGTGAAAGATATTTTGAAGTAATTTTCAAATATAAGTGTTCAAATATGTGATTTTTAAAGTAATATAGTATTGAACTCACTTTGATCACTGGGAAATAAATTCCGATGATGAAGTCGACCATCGTCGGTGTTAATTTTCGAGGCTCTAAGTGACGGATTACTACCAAAGATTTTGTTTTAAGATAAGTTGTTCGGAAATTCAAATGTTTTGAATTTCTATGTTATGAATATATATATATATATATATATATATATATATGATTTCAAACTGATCTGAAATAAAAACCCGAGGAATTTGAATTCCGGAATTTAAAATTTACTTATGAAGTAAATAAATAGAGAATTTAACTAAGTCAAATAAAATTGGAGTTTAATTGAAGCCAAGTAAGTGGAAATCGTATTGAAATAAGGATTTGACTTGGCAAAATAGTTGAGTTGTGAATTTAGATTTGGAATGGAACCGAACTTGGAGGTGAAATTTGATTATTGAGTAAGAATTGGAAATTTGAAATTGAAATTGGAGTTTGAAATGGAGTTGGCTTGGATACAAGAGAATTATTGGTTAAGGATAAACTGACTGGAGATTAGTTGGAAATGCATGGATATATGTTGATGGGATATCAAATGAAGGAGATAGAATTGGATGCCCAACCAAAAAGGTACATGTTTATATTTTATACGATTATGATATTTCTATGAGTATATTGGGCAAGCCACTTGGCTGTTTGAAATTCTTTTGGATTTGGAGAATGCCCAAAGAGGCAAGTTGTAGTAGTACCGAATGAGCCGTGCAAAGGAGATGCTGATGAAATTCTCCGAAAATTTAAGGTGTTAGGGAATTTTCAGAATTTCTGAAAGTATTTGTTAACAAGAAGGAGTTATTTTTTTAGAATTAATCGGTTCTATTGAAACTGAATGCAAGAAAATTAAATAAAAGATTTTACCCGGTTATAATAGAGATCATAACATTTTTCTACCTTAGTAATTTCGAGGACGAAATTCTTTTAAGGGGGAAGGAATGTAACGTCCCGCATTTTTATCGGTTTATATTTAAATCAGTTTAAATATTGAATTCGTAATATAAGTGGATTTATATATTAATTAAAACGAAGTTGAACGTATAAATTATATATTAAATATAATCGAGCCTATAATGTCGTGGTAGTTCGTAATTTAAAGTCTGAACTTCAACTGAGTATATAAACCGGATTTCTTCGAAATAAGAAATGTTGGAATCTGTTGAATGTATTTTTCTAATTGAAGCGAAAAACCAAGATTTCGGGTTATAGATTGTGAGTTATATCCAAATCAAATTTCCAAAGAGTCGCTATAAAATCGTTTATCAACCGTAACAGTTTGTTTGATATAGCTAGATACCGGTTGCAAATCTGGATAAGATTCTTTTGAGACATAATGATAATTTAATTTTTAGAATTTTACTATAATTTTTAATTAATTAAATACACAACTTTTTATTTGGAGTATTTTGCACCCTATATCAATATTTTGGGGTTTCACAATATTAGTTAACCTACCGATATTATTATATTTTTGGGATCGTGGCAACTCGCTGGACACGATCGTATTTTTATTTTTGTCCATAGCAGATCTTATGTGGACGGAATTGTTTGTAGCATGGTACGCTAAACCTTATAAATTAAAAACAAAACAAACGATATATATACAAGCTTCAGTATTTTCTCTATACATTAATTTATTGGATAATTAATGAACAATGTAGATTTCACTGGGGCATATAACGACACAAGATAAGAATATATTACATACAAAATGTTTTTCTTCGCAACTAAGGAAGTGTACAACTATCTTCTTCTCCAAAAACACATTGTCATCTAGCATAATAGACTTAAGTTGCAGATATTTGTTGAAGTAACCAAGGGTGATGCCGACCTTCCCTCATAAAGTATGGTTCATCTTGAACACCACGTTCTCTACCATTACCCATCCCGACAATATTACTTGCCTAAATATAATATAGTATCCAGTGATGTATACAAGCCAATGAACCAATATTACTTTCCTAAATATAATATAGTATCCAGTGATATATACAAGCCAATGAACCAATATTTATATGTCTTTTCAGACTGTTCCTTAGTAACTAAGGAAAAGAAATTAAGCAGCCTATGGTTTACATCAGCATACCTAAGGAGATGAAAGCCAGCAGACCTAAGGATGGACGTCGATCCTATCCCCACTCTTTATGTATAAATATCGCAGTCCTTCCTCTAATTTTTTTCTGGTTCAGGAAATCAAACCGAGCTGTTCAAAAATTCAGATCTAATGAAATATCCCACGCAAAATATTAAAACCGATATATTTGAAATACTCAACACTTACTCTTCACATTAGTAAACACAATGGTGGAATCAATGACTTTTTCGTACACTGGAAGATAGCCCAGCGAGCCTTGGGCTATGGAATTTGTGAGTAAGGGGCGCCGTTGGTTGTTTTGAAGGATTTATTCGGTTTTAGTGTGTCAAGAGGCGTCATTTAACAAGGTTAGAGTGGTTTGATAGGAAATAATGTGCTGTTGTTCATTGTCGAAGTTGGGTTTGAAGAAGGACAGCATCGAACGCAGTGATGGAAGGATAGCGCAGAAGGGAGAATGGTAGTCTGTCGAGGGAGCAGTATTCAGTTGAGTTTTAGTGAAGGGGGGATGGAGTTAAAGTTTGCAAAGTTGCGTATTTGCCCTTTCTGGCCATACGGGTTTTACTGGAAAGTCCCTTTTGTTTGGGATGAAGGAGTGTAAAGGGTATCGGGTATGGGGGTGCGTGGCTTGCGTTAATAATGTGAAGGCCAGATTAAAGAAAAACGAAGAGCTATCTGAATGGATCCATGTTGTTTGTGAAGTTATTGTAAGCCGCATGTAGATGTTGGCATGCATGTATTGTTCGGGGAAGTGCCATATATATGTAAAAGGGAAAATGGCTAAAAGGTTTATATGTGAATCATTTGAAAATGGAAGACTGGAGCGGATGTTTAGTGTTGAAGTGTACACAAGAGGAGCTGTCATGAATTATGGTGGAAGATGCTGTTCTTTTAGGGAGAAGTTGGTCTCGTTTTTTTTAAAAGAAGTAAGGGGACAACAGCTTACGGTAGAGTATAGTTTGTTTAGGGGCGGTAGACGTGATGTACAACGAAGCAAAGCAAGAGTAGTTAGAAGTTTATATGGGGTGGCAGGGATCATGGAAGACGATATATGTTTTGCGTTGGTATATATTGAAGGGGTATGGTTGCACAAAGGCGCAGGCAATGTTAAAATATAGGATGCGCGTTCTTTACAGGAGCCCGCTGTACTGTTTTGTGAAGACGAAATGTTGGAAATGGCCATAACCATGGCTCAAACCGTGGAGCAAGGGAGGAAGGGTAGTTGTTGGGGAAATAGAGGGTTCACGAGTTGAAGCTTTCTGATATGTAAAAGATGAGTGCAATGGAAAGTGGAAGGCATGGTGATAAGTTTGTGGAGGAAACGAAGTGCAAGTCGATGGTGAACCGAGGTGGCGAGTACAAGAGGCAGACGAAGTGCTCGGGAATTGGCATTTGTCTGTTGCGTGAATACTGAAGACGGTTCTAAGATGGGAGGTAGAAGCACAGTGAAAAAGGTGCGGGTTAGAATCCCATCATGGGGTAGCTACAAGTGAATTCAACAAAAATCGGATTCGTTAGAATCGTACGGTCGCAGACTGGATACGGGAACTGATCTGGAGCGAGCTGGAGCACCTTACACTTTTAGGAAATTGAAGCACCGGGTATAATCGACTGACGCAAATTGTTATTTAACGGTTAACGCGCAAAGGTGAGTATACTCACTAACTCTGATTTCTTTTTAAAATATTATAATTGTATTTTAATATTGGTTGAATGATGTGTGATGGTTGTTTAGGTAGATTACAATTAAATTGGTTGAAATATATATGATTGTATACTGATTCCATAGATTATAATATTCCCTAGTATGGAATTAGTGAAAATTGTGTTGACTAACATCTGTGGATGCGGGAAACTGGTTGGTGGAATCCAACCGGATTCCTCAATATTTATATGTACTGTTTGTTTGATATTATTTATGTATGCACTGTTTGAACCCAAATGACATTGAAACCCTGTGTGAATATTGATGTTGAATAGAAATTCAACGTTGTTTTGATAAACGATATCGATTAAGAAAATGGCAACAGTCAACCATAAACCATCTTTAAGTTAAGAAGTTGATTTGCCGTCAGGCAAATCAACGAACTTAAGTTATAAAAAATATATTTTTTATAATTAAAGCAATATTTTTAGATTAATTTTATGGTAAGGAGTAATTACGATCAGTTAACAAGTTAATTGATGATTTGAAGTTGATTAAATCAACTGTTTTGTTAGAAATTGATTATTTGATTAATTAATCTTTAATTAATCAAATAGATAATGTTTTTAGAAATTAATTATTTTAATTAAAATAGGATTCCTAAATTATTAATTACCCATTTTATTTAATAAAGTTTAAATGATTATTGAACTAATATAATTAGTTAATATGTGTAAGGCAAGCAACTAATCTGTTTTAAATTAATAATGAAGTAAACTGTTTACTTCAGCAATGATAAAGTAAATTATTATTTAATTGAATAATTGTTTCTTAAATGGATTTCATTTAAGAGGTTATTGAGTTTATAATAAGATGTTACTTGAACTAAGTATAATGATTCAAGTAAAAGTAGAACGTCAATGGATCTTGGTAAAGAAATTAAAAATAGAACCGTGGAATGAAGTTAAAAGAAGAGTTAATGTTTAATATAAATAGTCATAGACAATAAAGATTTCGAAGTATGAATATGGTGTTATAAAACCATAT
This sequence comes from Allium sativum, assembly GCA_030737875.1. Lineage (NCBI taxonomy): Eukaryota > Viridiplantae > Streptophyta > Magnoliopsida > Asparagales > Amaryllidaceae > Allium > Allium sativum. The sequence continues at coordinate 245,559,864 of CM060922.1, read as the reverse complement.
TCCAAATAAAACAAGAAATATGGTTTGAGGGATACTATAAGTAATAAGGAGTTTAGAGTTAGGGACTTATATCTATTCTAAGATAAGAATGTTGTCGATCAAGGTCTGAGAGGTAAATAAAATACCCCAACTTGAACGGCTTCACTATTATCAAGGAATGGTATCAGTTTGTAACGAAAAGAGATGTCAAGATTAGTTATAAAAGGGATATTGCAGCGTATAATAAGTCTTTGAACTATAACGATAAAATAACGTTGTTGGCCAAGCTTAAGCATGATTTTTATATATAACACTATTAGAAATTGGAACTATAATTCGACGATGTCGAATGTATTGAAGTAAATTATTTTAGGAACTATAACCTGATAGGATAGTAAATCTTTAGTTTAAAGCAATATATTAGAATAAGGATATGTAATCAATATTTAGTTATAAACTTGATTTTGACAAGAAGTGACTTAGAAACTGAGTTTATAAAGTGGATTGGGAATATAAAATTATTTCGGTAAATGAGATAAGGGTATTTATTATTGGAATAAAGAGTTATTTGATAAAGGTGTTCATATTTCTATAATAGGGATGTTATTCACATTTTAAAATGAATAATGTTTTAAAAGTGAACGTTTGGCAGATTAAAATGTTTATAATGAAATTGGAAATATTTTTCCAATGTAGATAGGGTATATTATCCAAGTGTATATAAAATAAAGAATATGTAAAGAATGGAAATGTTTCGAATGTTAATAACGTATATTTTCTGGAACATAGGAGAATAAGAGTTTATAATAACTGGGATGTTTTCTAAGGAGTGTGAAAAGGCTAAAATAGGGTTTGAGAAATATCTAGTAAGATATGGGAATTCGAATAGTAAAACGAATGTTAAATAAAAGTGTCTGTGATTGTATGATGTTTAGTTATACATTAAAATGGAAGTTTGTTTTTACTTCGATAGTTAAATAACCGACTATCGAAGTGTTTTGATCATCGTTGTCAATACGGAGAGACCGGTTGGATATATTATCTGAAACCACTCCGTATATGCATAAGCGCTGAGAATTAGATTATGCTGAAGACAATTGAAGACAGAGTGAAATGCAAGGGTCGTTTTGTTACAGAATGGTGTTTTCTGTTTGTCCAATCCCAGGACAACTTGTATGGACGAGTGTCTGACAGAGTATACCTAACAAATCACGTACGATTGATCTCTTAAAAGTATTACGTCTGGTGGCAGAGAAATTCGTTTCTCTTAGCATTTATACCTGTAATATTTTTGAATATCAACTAGTGATTTGATGGGTTTGACGATGTGGCATTCAAAGTGAATGGCGACCAGATGTTCTAAAAAGATTAACGTAGCCTGAAGCCTCACAACCAGGAAATGACAAAAATCGGGCAAACAACATGGCTATGTGGGTCATTCCCATTAGGGTGTATTGTCACCATCTAGAGAAAATTCGTATTTGTTCTTCTTTCGTTTCTGTATCTTCGGATAACGGTTATATGGGCCCAACCGTAGGTGGCAATATATTCGATACACTCAAGAGAAATGAGTGGTCGGTCATGTATGGGTTGGGTTGCAAGATGTTCTTGTTGAACCCCGGTGTATCCCCTCTAGAGTACACTGATCGGGAGGTGGACCCATACCTTGTCATAGTTGGAATCCAATCTCCAATAAGCGCCCTGCGGTTTTGGATTTTATACTATGTATGTGGAGCGTGAGATGCAAGCGTTCTGCTATTTGATTATTTATTTGATTATATATTATTATAATATCACTAGATTTTGATATCAAAATATTTTGGGTTATAGTAAGGTAAAAACCGTCCATGTTTATGTGTGGGTTGGCTTACTATTATCCTTTCCTTTTTAAAGAATTTTCAAAGTTAAACGATATGGTTGGAATTTACTCACACCAGTCCCATGACCAACCCAGAGTTTATTTTGTTTGTTTTCCCTAAACTTTTGGGTGCCCAAATTTGTATGGGCAGTCAAGTGTTTCAGGATTTTATGGATACACTTGGAGGAGCTCAAAGCAGGAGGCCTCACCGTTAATTATGTAGGGTTATTTCTGCTATGATATATCATGTGTTGTACTCTGATATGGTATGTATATACAAATCCAGATTTTTATTTCAAGATTATGTTATATAATATATTTTATTCGTTCCGCTGTGAGATTCATTTTTACTCTGATACTATTTAGATTCTGATGTTCTTCTTCTTCTATTTTATTAGTTCTATCTTATCTTCCTCATCCTCTTATTTATTTCTGTTAAAGATCTATAATTTCGTGCACTTTATGTTGAATGTGTAGGATATTAGTCAGCTCAAATTGGTACAGATTTACGAGCCTTTACAGCCAAGCAGGGATCTAGCCGAGGAAGACTAGGAACCGAGGAGATATATCTTTTAGGGCCTTCAGTTCATGACTTCAAGGAGGATTAGAGAGGCAATTGTTACTTCTTTCTGTGTTGATGTTGTATATATGGTTAGATCTCGTTTTGGTGTAGGATAAGCACTATTCATATATTTTGGGGAACGACACCAAATTGGTATTGTATAGACCACCTTATATACGTAGTTATGCTCAATTTGGTAAGTTAGGTGCATATTCATAACTTGTACCTTAAGTGGCACTCTACACTAGGGTATAGGTTTTGTTAGTGATTACAATATAATATTTTGTTTATGATGTACCTAGATGTGATATGATATGATGCTTTTGGTTATGGATGCATGACTATTGTTTCAGCACTCTATTATTTGCTTCTTCAGATTTCGAGGACGAAATCTTTTTAAGTTGGGGAGATTGTAATGACCCGGATTTTTAATCACTTTAAAATATGGATTTAAATATATTTAAAAAATGATTTTTAAATGGATAAGTCTAGTGGATTTATAATTTATTAAATATTGGATTATTATATTTGAACAACTATTATTTTAAATGAGTAATACAAGGGTTAAATATATCAAGAAAACAAATTGTAATTGATTTACAAAAATCGTTAATAAACCAATAAACGTGTCAGCTAGAGTTGTTAAGTTAAAATATCAATATAATTAACAGATTTGGTTTGGTTTGAAAATGTTGATAAAATAAGGTTAGTGAACTTTTAAAATTGATTTGAAAACAAATATATTAAAATTAGATAATTTAATATTATTTTAATAGTCTTAAAATAGCCATTTTGTAAATAGTCTCAAATTCGATGAAATAAGTTTCAATGGATCTGTATCTGTGAAATATAATAGGATTCCAAATTTTGTATCAATCAAACTTACGGTTTGATCGTGCGAGTTGAAAACGTGTAGTGGTCATTTAATTAAATTCAAGATTAAACAAATCAAATCAACGTCCTACACTTCTTTCCCTTTGATACCTCACCATCTCTACCCTCCACATGTCATCTTCTTCCACTTTTCCACCCTTCTAAGTTACTTAGCCTAAGATAAGTAATGATTTACTTCATTTTATTTTCATTTTTCACTTTCCTTTCTTCCTTCTCTTCTTCTTCCCCACAAGCTTCCTCCTCCTACCGCCTCCCACCATCGACCATCACACCTGCCCCTTCAGCCCAGTCGTGCGCAGCCTCCCCTTACACGACATGTGGGCCCCCTTGTCAAAGCTTCTTTTTTCCCACTTAAAAGCCTAAAACTACCTCTTTTACTTCATTTTACACCACCCAAGCCACTTGCACCTCCTTTCACCACCACCATCTTCTCCCCGGACCCTACACTAGCGCATGTAGCCCCACACATCCCTCTCCACTTTGTTGTGGGCCCTACATCCTCTAACCGAGCCTAAAACCTTCATAGATCCCACCTTTCTTCTCTTTAATACTAATATATATATATATATATATAATGATCTAAATAGTGCCCGTGAAGTGTTTGAAGTAGAAATGGTGTTAATTTGGTCGCTAAGTGAGATTCAAGGTTTTAGCGAAGCTAGAGAAATCCTATGCTAAAGTTTGGCAGAGTGAAAAAGCAATAGTGAGCACACTTTGCTCACGTTTGGTTAGCTGCTGTAGTTAGTGTAGCTAATCATGTTATGTTTAATAATTGCTAATACTTTGAGTAATTTTGGGTTTAGTGATGTTAATGGAAGTTAGAAAGGTTAATTACTTAGTAGTTTAGTAATTAAAGCGAATACCCTAATAGTTATGAAGTTAAAACGTAAATAAATTATCGATTAGTTTGGTTGATAACGTGGTTGTTATGGAATAGAAGAATAGTGACATCAACTAATATTGATGTAACATTGGTCAGTATTGATGTGATATTGATAGATAACTTATGTGATGTGTGTTGATATTATTTTGACAAGACTGGATTTGCTGATAATAGAAAATAAGTTATTAATAAATGGTTAATAATTTAGTTAAAGGGATTTGAAATATAATTAAGTGTTAATGACCTTAGTGCTTATGTTAATGATGTCATCATGTGTTAATTGGACATTAATAGTTGTTAATGACCGTTAATGGATGTTAATGATATGTTAAACCCATATAAGTTGAATTATATGGTGATTGATTGAGTTTTATTCCAAATCGAAATTTAATTGAATAGTTTACTGATTAAATAATAAGTGAAAAGTACAAGTTTTAATTTTAAATCCAAAATGATTTGGAAAGATAGTTTAAGTAAATACGAGTAGTTTTCTTCAAGGTGAAAAAATTATTTGAAGAAGTTTTCAAGTAATTAAGGCATGTTTTAAATTTGAATTTGAAAATTAATAGTAACTTTAAAAAGTGAAGTTCGGTTTGGATATACAGAAAATGTTTTAAATAGATTTATTATCCAAACTGTCTTATTTATTTTTATTATGGGCTTCAGGAAAGTTCAGATTTCAAAACATGAAGTTTGAAAATTAATATTATTTTAATGATTTAAATAATATTATAATACTTAAATAACGGAATGTTCAAATTTAAAGTTAAATATTGGAAATATAGTTTCCAGGAGTTATTATAGAATTAATAAATTGTTTTAGAAGCAATTTTATTCGATTTCAATAATAAGTCAAAGTTCTGTCTGAATAGGACTAGTCATGCAGCCGTAGTTCGCGAATTTCGACCGTCGACTTCAAATTGACGTACCGGGAGATCCGACCATCGGATTTTCCCGAAACGAAAAACTTTTAGTTCGAAATGAGAAGAGATTTCAAATGAAAAATAAAGTTTTAGAATCCAACGGTTAGATCTTGAAATAAGGTCAAGCCAAATTTGAATAAAAACAGCTCTAGTGCAGTTTGGGACCCGAAATTGGATTTTATTGAAATACGATATTTTTTAATTATTAAAAATATAGATAAATTACGATAAATCATATTAAATGGTTTTAAAGTCATTTGAATTGAATATACTAAGTTTTTAAAAGATAAAAGGCTATTTTCTGAAAATGAGCTGTTTTAGCAACGTTATTCGCGATGGTTTAAATTAAAGGTTTTGATATAACCAATGCTATCCAAAGGTTTTGCAAACTTATCCAAAGGATTGAAATGAGGATTTTAAGATATTTTGGTGACTCAAAAGTATGTAATAAAGTTAAGTTTTCCTATTAATGAATTAAATTGGAATTCAATGGAATCGGTTTTATTATAATTGAGATAAATCACTATGGATGAAGACCTTTACTATTTAACGAAATTAATAGGCTTTGTCATTATTTCGCATATAATACTAGTCTTAGACGGGAATTTACATCGAGTATAAGCTGATACGATTTTTGTGAAGATTTCATTAAGAATGAAAGAATGATTTTGAGTTTATTGTGAACGATGTCTTAAATAACATTTGTTCTATAACCCATTTAAAGGAGAAGATCAGTTTCTAAGTTAAGTCGAAGAGCAATGTTTATTTAATTTGAATATAAAGATTTAGTGGAAGAGTTCCCCCTAGCAAACAATAATGGAAGCAAAGTTTAAAGATCGTTTAAAAGTTAAACAGGTTTTCCTAAAGATAAGATTAATAAATTTCAAGCACGATTTCGCGCTAAAGATAAGATCAGGGAAAGTTAAGAGTAATCTACCATAATTTTGGTTAATGAATGATTCAGATTTGAGTAAGCCTGTTTTTCATGTAATGATAAGATTAAAAAATCATAAGTATGATTTTGGGCTAGAGATATGATCGAAGAAAGATGAAGTAACTTACCCTAATCAATGATCAATGAATGGGTTTGGGTAAATAAGTTTTTCCATAAAGATAAATGAAATCTTTAATTAGATTTGGAATGAAAGGATGGTATTAATGAAGGTAATTAAACTTACTAAAATACGTGTAATGTCCCGGGTTTTTTCTAGTTTTTAACAACCATTTTAATAGGGAATTACAATGAGAATGCTAGTTAAAAACAAAACTAAAGTAATTTTTGATATATATATGTATAAACATATGTATGTAAAAATAGAATAATGTATGTACTTGATTGATCTTGGGATTTGAAAATATAAAACAAGTATACTACATTTAAGTAGAAATCACAAGTGAGAATGCATATAAATATAAATAGTTCATAGTTTAACCATTTTAACAAAGCAAGGATTTAAAAACAAAATCCTTATGACATGAATTATATAAAGGGTATTTTGTTCACTTTAAAGATAAAGAAGAACTTTAAACAAAAACAACACAACATGTATGAACATGGCAAGAGACAATTCGGCCATAACATGAACAAATGGCACATAAAACATTTTATCTTTTTACCAAAACAAATACAAGCAAGACAAAATTCAAAGCACATAAAAACAAATCATAATATGATTTGAGAGCAAATAGTAAAACTAAGCTACTAAGCTAATTCTACCTAAACCTAAGACATGTGCATAAGAGTATTCCTTAGGAAAATATCTATATACTTAAGAATTAAGGAAGCATTTTAAGTTGGCTAAAAGAGGGGGATAGTTGCAAGTCATCACCTAGGAAACTATAAATAGCAACTTGCAAATATTTAAATTCACATTAGCTAAAATATATAACTAGAAAGAGACAAAGAAAAACTAGTGTTAATTGCTTTAAAATCTAAAAATGAATCCATGCATTTAATGAAAGCATGACTCATGTTTCTAGAAGGGGTAACCTAGTACTAATATATTGGCTATGAAACCTTAACTGTAGAAACCATGTGCATGAAATTAATTTTAAAACCTTGAACTCAACTATAAATACACCTCAAACCTCTCACATTTCACTCACAACAAAACTGAGTTCACATCTAAATTTCTGAAGATCTTTACTGGAATCTTGGATAGCATTAAGGTGAGGAAACACTTATTGTATTGTTTAAATTACTTGTTCAGTTTTAATACTCTGTAGTAAATTTCTGCTGTGAACCTTGTTTACTGTCAACAAATAAATGTCTGATACACGATCCCTTTGATTTACATCTATACAAACTGATATTCCATGTAGAAACATACTAGCATTGTTTACACAAGCTTAGTTGATAATCTAAGAACCTTAGTTTGAATCTAAACTGTGTTCTGTAAAACACAGAGTATTTTGATCATGGATTCTCAGAAGAGAATACTATCAAAACCTCATCCTAGTGTTGTAAATACAACTGTATAAAGTATATATATTGGTGATTGCAAACAAGAAAAACATAGAAATAAACATTTGCAAGAAAACAGTTTAACTGAACATTTACTGTAAATCCTCTGTAACCATGGATTTTCAAACATCACGGAAACTTGGTTTAAAAATATAAATGGAATCCTGATGCCAAATCATGATTTTTAAAGGTTGTTTCAAGATTTTTAACGACATATTGAGTGAGAAATAGGTGGATCATCAGAAAATTAATTTCGATCAATTTCCGACGATCAATGAAGTTAGAGTTCTCGGCACAGGGAGGAAGGCAGCGTTTAGGCTATTGGATCATAGGAAAATTACTATTGGATTTTTTCATAACTTAAATCGAAGGGTTGAACTCGATTTAGGGTTTTTGTCTATGTTTTGGTGCACGGAATTTGGAGGCGTCGTGTGGGGTCTACACTGGATCGAGTGGGCTGGAACTCGGAGGGGAGGAGCTGGCGTGGTCATGGAGTTGGTTGGAGGAGGCGCAGACACTTCGGATGGGAGGAGGTGGCAGCAGTTCGAATTTTCGTGGATCGTGCTTTTGGATGGAAGAAATGTAAAAGGGTGAAAACACTGTAGCGTCAGAGTTAGTCAGGTCTGGTGGTGGCGTCAACTTCCTGAGAGTGAAGTGGGGTTTGCGTCGATCAAGTTGGAGGTGGTATGGTGGTTGGATCGACGATGCATGTGAACGAGTGTGCATGAACATGAAGGGAAGAAGAAGGTGATCAGGCATGGTGATTTCGCTGTGGAGCACGGTTGTGGCATGGTATTTGGGAAGGTGGTAATTGGTACTTTGGTAAAGTACCAGGGGGCGTTTGGCAAGGGAGCGACATGGGAAAACGGATGGGAACGAGCGTGCGTAGGGGGGTCTGGTACTTTGGAAAGTGGTACTTTCGATATTCAAAAGTGGTACTTCCGATTTAATCTTGGCAAACAAAAATCACAGTCGTGGCAAGGGTTTTTCAAACTTGGTAACTGGTACTTTACCAGAAACCGGTACTTTGGCAAATCTGAACAATATTTTAAATTTTAAATTTGAAAATAAATAAAATTAAAAAGTAAATAAATTAATTAAATAAAAAGAAGAGTTTTTATTTAATTAATCGAAGGCAAGTGGAAAGAAGAAGCAGAAGATCAAAACGAAAAGTTCGACTGTAGAAGTTCGATCAGTTTTGAAATTTAAATAACAAGCGAATTAATTAATTTAATTTATCACTTTAAATTACTTATAATTAAATAAACACAAGGGGATGATTTAAAAAGGGAGGAAGAGTTTGAAACATCGTCTGAGCAGCGATGGTAAAAGAAGTAAAAATGCCATGTGCGAAGCACGTGCATTACCTGTTCATTCCCAAGTAAGGATAAAAATTGAACAAAACACTGTGTGCAAATGCGTACACCTTAACTGATTATTTTTAAAAGATAATTAAACTATTCTGACATGAACTAGGTTAACAAACACTGTTTGTATAATGATAATTAATCTAAGAACTGAATAATAATCAGGGTTAAGCCGATAAATATTCATTGACTATAAAAGACATTTTCGTACATCGTTTCGAAGAGTCCGGAATAAATATTCCACTTCGACTCGAAGTATACGAAGCATGTCAGAATATTGAAGACGACGATATACAAGAAGATTTTAAATAATATTTTCGGTTTGTTCAGTCCTAGGACAAACCCGAATGGACAAGTGCCTGACAACGTGTATAAGTTAGATTCTACACATCGAATTTACGTAAGTATATTACGTTGGTGGCGGAGAAATTCGTTTGTCTTAGCTTTATTGCCTGCAATATATTTGGGTAATCGAATGAGTGTTTCTGACAGATATGACGATGTGGCATTCAAAGTAATTGAAGAAATAATCTGTCAGAAAGATAAACGTGACCTCAAACCTCACAACCAGGAAGTAACAAAAGTTGGGCTGGGCAGCATGGCTAGTTGGGTCATACCCAAGTAGGGTGTATTGTCACCAATCTAGAGAAAATTCATATTTGTCCTTCTTTTCGATTCTGTATCTTTGGATTTCGGTTGTACGGCCAACAACCGTGGTGGCAATATATTCGATACACTCAAGCTAAATGAGTGGTCGGTCGTTTGTGGCAGGGTTGTAAGACGTTCTTGTTGAACCTGCAGTGTATACCCTTTAGAGTACACTGATCGGTAGGTGCTCCCATACCTTGTCTGTTGGAATCCTATCTCCAATAAGCGATCAGCGGTTTTGATTGTATACTATATACGTGAACGCGAGATGCAAGCGTTTCACTAGATGATTATTTATTTGATAAAAACTATCGTAATATCAAATGTTTTGATATAAAATACTTGGGTCCTCATCCATATATTAGTTATGGATTGGTCTACGGATTTCTAAAGTAAATGAATCTGGAAAACCTTATTTCGTACTTACCTGTTTTACATCTTTTAACTATGTTTACTCACACCAGTCCTCTGACTGACCCAGAGTTTATTTCTTGTGTTTCCTAAACTCTTGGGTACTCATAATATTTATTATGAGTAGACAAGTAGTCCAGGTAGGCAAGTGGAATCTGATGAAGTTCAAGTTCAAGACCAGTAATGTATCTATATTCATGTATCCAGTTTGACATCTGTATTATCTTAATCATGATGTATAATTATGCTATTGTACTATGGTATTGTATTAAGATGATGTACTATGATGTATCAGACCCTGTATTGTAATATACTATGTATTTTGTGAAATTCCGTTGTGAGATTCTGATGTCTTCTTATTCTTCTATTCTATATGTTCTATCTTTTCTATCTCATCTTCTAAATTCTTTCAATAATGACACGACTTTCGAGGCATCGAAAATCACGCCTATACAATACGAGGCCAATTAAATATGGAGTACTGTTAGTTTTGCTCCATGGGATGAATAAGATGGTAATAGGATAATGATTTAAGAGATTACCTTTTCGTAAGGTTCAATAGCCCCGATAAAATGTAGAAACTTAAGTTGAGTTAAATATTAAGAAATGTGATTTTATAATCATTTGAAATGACTTCCAAGGAAATATTTAAACAAAAGTTTAATGTATGTAAATCTTTGAAAAGATTTAAATGGGTATACCCAATGTAAATAATGATTTAAGTAAAAATATGTTCCAAAATGTAATAAGACTCATGATATCTTGTATATCTATATTGATTTTAAAGATGCGCTAGTTATTCAGAAAGACCGGGTTTCAACTTATTGCGAATAACTATACGACGTGATAAGAGCAAATGAAAATGGCGATGATTGACGATAACAAACATATGTATATTACTATAAATGTTTTTGCAATTGTATTATTCTACTACATCACATACAGAAATAAATATTTATATTTGAATAGAATACTACTGCATAAGAATTTAAATATTCAAAACAGTATTTTATTGAAATACAATATTTTATTTCAACATTTGAATAGTACAAATTTATAACTCCACTATTGTACATCTCACTGATAGAATACATTCAATTTAAATCATTACAATTGTTTCCTTACTACATTTCTCTCAGTCACTCATTTACATACATTCATTTACTCACACTCACTGATGCATTTGTCTTCTGTCTGCTTCAGAGTCAGTCCAGTCACTTGCATACCTGTCACAGAAACACACACAGTAAACTGGAACAAAATCGATTTAAATTCAAACAGATATAATTTTATTTTAAAATTTATTTGCCTTAGAATTTTGGTGTGTTTCTCATCATATTTCTTGACTTGGTTTGATATATATATACACATCCATATGTGTCTAGACTGCTAATGATATTCACATTGATTCACTGTAAATACCACAAGGTAGACAATGTCTTTAGTGCTCTCTCTCCCTCTCCCTCTCTCTCTCTCACACACACACATATATATATAGCACATGCACAAAGTACACGTATGCACATACATGTGTATGTATCGCAGGGGGCAATATGGTCAAACATCAGTAAGTGGACATGAACCATGAAATTCAATACAAGTTACAAAAGCATATATGAAGCAACACTCATACACACACACACACACACACACACACACACACACACACATATATATATATATATATACACACACTCACACACACGTGTTTGTGTATATACACATGTAAGTATACATGAGAGTACATCAAGCATGTACAAGTGTCAAATATACAAATACATGAATCAGGCTAGAGCATTTCAGCCCAACTAGATCAGGGTGTATACACATGGAGGTCAGCATGAATGATGCATGCATATGACTCAGCAGCAGGTGCAATAAACACATGGAAAGCAAGAAAGCCAAGTATACATATGCACAGCTGGTCAAGAGAGTGAACAAGGCAATTTCATATGCCAACAGCAAGGTCAGAACAGTTCAACACAAATATACAAAGTGTATGGAAGCAAGCAAAATCATTTTTCAACATACAGAAGACAAATGTGTACATATGCGTGTACATGCATGATGCACAACAACGAGTTAAGGTGCAACAGTTTTAAAGAGTGGACTGCAGCATAGTACAATGGCTCAAACACTAGTTCAGGCATGTGTATACAATGACAAAGTTTACAAGTGACATGAACAAGGCAGATTTCACTTCAAGAAATTCAAAATAGACAAAGCAGTACAAACACATAAGAGGGAAACAACAAGTCAAGCAACACACACACGTATATATATATACATGTTTTTGTGTGTGTGTGTGTGTGTATGCATAACATGACAGGGTCAACAAGGCATGAAGTGGCAATCACAACAATGTAGTATGTGCATGATAATTGCATAGCACCAATATAGCAAGTATGAGTCAGATAGGACAAGTGCACAAACAAAAGTACAAAATTGTCACAAAGATACAAAATAGCAAATAAGTAGGTTATGCAAGACAGGACCTGTTTCATGTACAGCTAAACCAGTGCAAGTATAAACAATTGAAAGAGTTAGGTTTGTGGATCAAGATGACACACAATGGTGTGTGCAACAAACATGCACAAAGATATGGTGCATGTAAAAGTCGAGAACAAGCAAGGAATCAGAATGGTTAAGGCAAAAATAAATCAAGTTTAAGTACTGGTCAAACATGTACAAGTGCACAAACATGAGCATTGCACAAATGCAAGTGCAACTACTGCTGCCAGAGGTGTGTGTGCAAGTACATATTTCAGGTTCAAGCAAATATACACAAATCAAGGTAAAAAAACAATGCATAGATTCAGGCATGATCAAGCAATTGTTCTTATCAAATTAACTATGCGGTGGAGTAATAGTAGCAAACTAAATTCAAGTATGAGGCAAATATTTTCAAAAGAAATCAATTTTAAAAATGATGTTGAAAGTGTCCACAAGAGGGTTAAATTTCCATAAATCACCGTGAATGTTTCCAGAAATCAGACTATAATTCCAGACAAAAAAGATCTATTCAAGTTTTCTGAATTTACATGTGCTAAAATACATAAGTAGATTGTGATTTGGAAAATTCACAAATTTGGGAAATTTTCTGAAATATCAAACATTTAATCACGTAAATATTTTTGGAAAGATTGCAATTCACATACTCGAAAGTTTCCATAAAATCACAAGAGCTTCTAGTGCCAAGAAAATCATTCCAGTTTCCAGAATTCAATCACAGATTTACGACAACAAATCAAGTCAGTTAATCATGCAAGAATCATTCAAGAAAATCACGCATGAATATTTTGGGCAAAAATCAATTCTCGATATTCACGATAATTTTAAGTAAGGAAATAATCATGCAACAATCAATCCATGTCAATTGCATGAAATTAGAGATGGATAAGGGTTTCGGAACCCTATACATTTTAATTAAATCGTCATAGGCAAGTATCAAAAATTCATGCAGTAAATCAAAGAAATAAAATTCAGAGAATTCAGAGATTTTTGATCAACTAAAATGCTAAATCATTCGACCAAGAGAAAGAAGCCATCGAAGCATCAGTGAATTAATTTCATCAAATTTCAGCCATCGAGATTTGGTCTAGAACAAAGTCCTAATTTTTATTTCGACCGACCATTAAAAGGAACAAAAAGAGGAAGCTTATTTTTTTTAAGTGACAAAGCAACAAGGGATGGCTGGCAATTTTATTTATAAAGAAGGTTTTATTTTATTTTGTATTGTTTTTGTTTTTCTTGTGTAACTGATCCATCAGTTTTCTAGTTTTCTATAAAACTAGAGTATACTAGCTATAGGATTTATAGCTAGGGTTTACGAGTTACGGGTTTGTAATTCGAGGAAAATCTAATCTTTGGTATAAAGATCAGTCCAGGGTTTTGAGCATAGGATTAGAGTAGTAGTGGGGTTTGCAAGTTACAACATTTTGTAACCGTGAAACTGTTTTAATCCTAGTAGAATCATGGTAATGCAGCAGTAGGCAGGGGTTTGCTAAAGCTGGGTAAAAAATGTTTTGAAAGGGGGTGTTATTTTATATTGTTTTTCTTTTGTAATGGATCCATCAGTTTTCTAGTTTTTTGTAGAACTAAGGTATACTAGCTGTAGGATTTATAGTTAGGGTTTACGAGTTACTGGTTTGTAATTTAGGGAAAATCTGATCTTGGATATAAAGATCAGTCCAGGGTTTTGAGCATAGGATTAGAGCAGTAGAAGGGTTTGCGAGTTTATAGGGTTTTGTAAGTGGGAATCTATTTTAATACCTAGTAGAAATATTGGGAATGCAGCAGTAGGAGGGGATTTGCCGAAGCTGGGTAAAATATGTGTCATTTACTTTCTGCATTTATTTTCTCTACTGAAATCTATGATGTGATATTTTTAATATCTTGTGAAACTCCAATAAACCCTGTTAACCTCCTCCAGGGTTAATCTTGATCCAACAAGTGGTATCAGAGCAGGTATTTTCTTTTAACTCTAGAGGAATAGATCTCCAAATTGGTAGTTGTTCTAGTTGTCATATTAACGAGAGTCAGTCCAGTAATATTCCAATTATTTTCAGTGTAGTAGATTTTCTAGTTTGGATATCAAAAATTGAATTCTATTTAAAATTTATTAGTTCTGAATATTGGATTATTATTGAAAATGCGGGTGATATGCTAGATAAGAGGAATAAAATTAACAATGCTCATGCTATGCATATCATTTATTCTTATCTTAGTAATAATCAGCTTGATCATATCTCTCATTGTTTAACTGTTCAGTAAATCTAGAAAACTCTCGATGCGCTGTATGGATGAAAAGATAACAGGTGCTCAAAAGCTTCAAATGCTAACTCAAGTTCAAAAGTGTGCTTAGTAGGAATTACAGATGAAGGCTCAACAGATATTGATTCAAATGATGGAGACTTTTCATAAGAAGATATTATTGTTATGATTTAACAAAATCTATTGAGAGTCTCAAACCTTAAAATAAAACTCTGAAATTTGAGAAACTTGAGTTGATTAGCAAAAATAATATTTTGGAACTAAAACTTGTCAGAAAATTAGAAAAAATCTGATTGCAAAAATTGTTTGAAATTGAAAGCTAATTTAGCTCATCACAATTAAAATTTTCAAAAGCTTGAAAAAAATTATGTTTTTAAAAGATAAAGAGGATGAGAATTTTTTTTTTAAACAATCTTTTGTAAAAGTAATTGGAAAATTTTAAGACGAGTAATATTCCAAAATAAAATTATTGACAATCAAAAGTTGCTGAAAACCGAATCCATTTTGAATAAGCTTGAGAAAGAAACTGAGAATTCCAATAATTTTGAAAAACTTGAATCTGAAAAAAAATGTTTTGAAAATGAAAACTCTGATTCCATGGCCTAAATAAAGTTACTTGAAATTGGAAATTCAGTTTTGAAACAATCTGATGCTAGAAAGAAGATCACTATAAATCATTGTTAAAATTTGATAAAAAAAGATAGTAATCTTAAGTCTAAAATTCAACGACTTAAATCAACCTTAGGTAAATTTTCTAATGGGAAAAATCATTGAATATGTTGTTGCAAAACCAATTTTCTGTTGGTAATAAATGTGGTCTAGGGTTTGGGAAAATTCATGATTCTAAAAAGCTGCATTCTAATGATTTTAAAAATCCTTCAAATTGCTTTAGAAAAGATAATTTTGAAAATTTGAACTCTGATAATTTCAAAGGATTTCTAAATCATAAGCATGATGAGAACTTGTTCTGCAACAATACATTTAAATGGATTTGGGTCCCAAAAGGAAATAAAACGAGCTTGGTTAAATTCAAACAGTTTTGGGGTTCCTAAAGATACAAAAATAGATTCAAACGGGTTGTCATACAAACAAATTTGGGTACCAAAACGTATGAACGAAATAGTGAGTAGTTTTACAAAAAAAAAAAAATTACCACTCGATCCTCTAAATTCTTAGGTACCAAAGGTGGCTGAGGAACCACGTTGCAAAAGAGATATTGCATTCAAATTGTTCCATATCTTTGAATTATTCAGTGTTCCTTAGCCATGATTACTGAGTTGGATATTCTCAATGTCTATTGTAAATCAGGTATGATCTCTTGTATCACATTTTTTCAATATTTTTTCCCTTATTATATTTTTTTATTCATCCTTCTGTTCATTCTGTTTCATTTTTACGCTGCTACATTTATTTTCTTCTTTAGCTTTATAACTTCAAATTGCAATATTCATGATTTTATGGAAATTAGATTCGTTCATCTAATAATCTCATGTTTTGTTGATTTCCATATTGTGAATTCAAATTTGTAGATATCTACAATTCTCTTGAAATTTAATCTTTTCTTATGAATTCCTAACAATGCTGAAGCATTCATATCATATTTTGAACCTTGTTAATTTTAATTCTAAAATTTTGAAGTTCTGAAAAGCTAATGAAATTTCACACATCTCTGTTGTTTTGAGTTTCTTTTAATTCATTTTGGAAAGACTTGAAAAATTATACTCATTATATCACACTACTATTTTTCAGTTGTGATAATTTCATTGTCTTTTGGATGGGCTTGATCATTTTGAATTAAAAATCATTTGATTTTGATTGCCATATTGCATCTTGAACTTCATTTTCAATTCATGATCTTTTGGCTTGGATATTTGATTTTTTGAAATCATTTGAAATTGTTGATATCTTGAATCCCACACACTTCTTGATTTGAAATTGATAATCTTGTGTGATTGATTCATTGAATTTTGAAATTTACACATCTCTTCAAGTGAACTATTTTTTAATCATGGATCATGAATCATCTCTTAGGCTTGATGAAAATACTCTAAAAAAATCCTAAGAATCTTGTTTTGAAACTCATTGTTTTTACTGCTCCGATAAAAGGAATTGTTTTGTAAATATTTTTGAAGACTGCTTGATTTGGTATTAAATGTTTACTGCTGCTCGAGTTAAGTGTTGTAAATTCAGTGCTTAGCTTTTCTGCTGACCACTATGGACAATTAGGAGCTCAAGTGGTATCAGTCTTAGAAGTATTAAAAAAAATCTCATTCATTTGATTGATCTGTTTTAAACCGATTCTCATCTTGTATAGATCTTTGATAAGTACTCCTATAATTGATATTTTCAGTTTTAAAATCAATTTTTTGATTATTTATTCAAAAATTGACATCATTGACCAAATTGAACTATATTTGGAACTCATCAAAATTATTATCAAATTTTGAAATTGTGATGAGTTGTGACTTTAGTATACTTCACAACAAAATAAAATATTATTTAAAATTTCATGATGATTGAATAATTTTTATAATATCTTCTAAGGTGCTTATTGCACGACTATCTTCTTTTTCTATCATTATTCTGTCATTCATCATGGTTTTATTTAATGTGGAGAGCTTAATATATTTTTAAAATCATTAACAAATATAAAGTTTCAAAATTTGTGATGGAAATTTGACTATATTATTTTCAGAAAAAGAGATAATTGAATTTTTTTTTATGTTTCGGTACAGTTAAGCATATTTCATAATATGATTAATTTAGAAATTTATTTCACAACCTCTTTGTACCTGCCATATTTCTATCATCCATTTTGGTTTTATATACCGAGGAGATATTGTATATAATAAATGCTTCTTTGACCTCATTTAAAAAACCAAGATATAGTCATGCATGGTTAGAGATTACTTATTTTTTAAGTTTCGACAGATCCCATTTAAAAGTCCTAATAGGCTATCTGCGATTAGTGTGCTCGTAAAACAAAAAGAAAATAAAATAAATAAAAACTTTTATATATAAAATCCTCCTTGTTATGTTAAAACCAACCTATCAATCCATTTTCTAAACTGTGAACTGTGTTTCTATTTTATGATTTATTATGATTTTCTATGGTTGATAGTCATTGGGATTTGAGATTATTTGATTTTGTCACTTAATTTGAATTTATAATCATAGTCCAAATCCCTCGCTATTTTGTGCTCATTATTTAAAATTTTATTTGAAAATAATTAGAATTCATATGTTTTAAAACTCTCTCCATTTTATAAAAGTCATCGTAAATCCATCATTCTATAATGTGAATTTTGCCACTGGTTTAAAGAATATTATTATTTTTGTTTGGTTGAAAGAGATTTATGATGAACATTGTCTCTCTTGATCTGATTCTATATTTCTAGTCTATATTTCATCACTATTTGATTTCTATATCCTTTTGATGATAACAAAAGGGGGAGAACGGGTTAAGATTTTGATTAATAAGTGGATATTTGATGAATATTTTACTATTGGAAACACAATTCAGTTATTCTTTTCACTTATATAAAGATATTTATGGGGAGTTTTGTTGTGGGGGAGCATAAATATAGGGGAAGTTCACACTTCACTATCAAACGCATTTATTGTATTCAAAATCTTATTATATGTTTGTCATTATCAAAATGGGGAGACTGTTGTATATGGCAAT
This sequence comes from Allium sativum, assembly GCA_030737875.1. NCBI lineage: Eukaryota > Viridiplantae > Streptophyta > Magnoliopsida > Asparagales > Amaryllidaceae > Allium > Allium sativum. The sequence continues at coordinate 245,541,417 of CM060922.1, read as the reverse complement.
ACGATTTTTGTTTGATGATAACAAACACACACACACACACACACACACACACACACATATATATATATATATATATTATCATAAATGTGTTTGCAGTTGTACTATTCTACTACATCACATACAGAAACAAATATTTATATTTGAATAGAATACTACTGCACAAGAATTTAAATATTTAAAATAGTATTTTATTAAAATATAATATTTTATTTCAACATTTGAATAGTACAAATTTATAACTCCACTATTGTACATCTCAGTGATAGAATACATTTAATTTCATTCATTACAATTGTCTCCTCACTACATTTCTCTCAGTCATTTGGTTAGATACATTCATTTACTCACGCTCACTGATACACTTGTCTTCAGTTTGCTTCAGAATCAGTCTAGTCACCTGCATGCGTATCACAGAAACACACACAGTAAACTAGAACAAAATTGATTTAAATTATATCTGTTATAATTTTATTTTGAAATTTATTTGCCTTAGAATTTTATGTGTTTCTCATCATATTTCTTGACTTGGTCCAATATGTATATACATCCATCTATGTCTAGACTGCTTATGATATTCACGGTGATTCAATGTAAATACCACAAGGCATACAATATCTCTAGTGCTCATATATATATATACACATATACATATATATATACTACACACACAAAATACATGTATACTGTTAGCGTTATTTTTCGTCAACACCCGGAGTAAGTTATATAGGACATATGTTCGAGAAATTTGATGCAGTCATGATTTAAAGTTATTGATGGATGCTCGAAGACCAATTTTACTTAGCTAAATCTACCTTTCCTTAAGCGTCGGAATCCCGGTTCTGAAGATTGGTTATCCTTCCCTCAAGGGGCGAATATCACACTTACAGAACAATGGGTCGGAGTTCCAAAATTATCTGAAGAAGGTTTACTTAGCTTGACACAACTAGGGTCTTATGAAATCAGTTACCCCAAAATCACGAATATGATGGTACATATATTTTGATAAGAAGAAAACAGGCTAATGCTTCTCTATATTCAGAAAGAAAGGCATCGCAATGCTTATTAACTCAGATGATCCTCCCGCTTCGAACCGGCCCAAAAGGCCTTGGTTGCGCCTGAGATCAAGTTATAAACCTGCAAACGACCCCCTTTCTGAGATTAGGAAGCATTAGGCTCATTATGAGAGCATTGATCAATGTTGCAAATCGTCAAGATAGAAGGATAAGGACTTCGAATTTCTATGAAGCCCTTTCACTTTCACGAAGGTGCCATGATCAACTTTCTCATACGAAAGGTTAGTGTTAACTCCCTGTTTCGTCATAATGGCACAACAAGACTATCAAATTGCAAGATGTTTAAGTCTTGGAATTCTTCATTCATAAATTGTAGATGTATTACAAGAGTTGAATGAATCCTCAATCCGATTTGGGAATTAGGATTTGTTCTTTTAAGGAGGAAAGAACAAGCTTAAGAAAAATGAAAAAAAAACCTCTTAAAAATGTGACCCATGGGGTCTTATTTATAGGGGAATCGGGGACCCTTCTGCTGTTGGGCTGTTGGCCCGCGGATACCTTTGTCGGCTGCTTTTCTCTATGGTATCGTTTGTTGTAGCTCCCAACCGCTTTGTTATGTGGATTACAGCTTCCGAAAGGAAAGTCCCCATCAGTTGGCACTTCTGTGAAAGTGATATGTGCTTATTGATATAGGGCCTTTTTCCGAAAGGTTTTTGAACCTCCTGTTGCATGCTCTCGGTCATAGGCTTCCGAATGTAGACTTCTGGTATTCTTATCACTACTTAGAGGAGCTCATCCTTAAGATGTATGTAGATAGTTGCCGATTCGACACTGCTGTCAGTATCTATACAAAGTAGATAAGTATGGGTAGCGTAGTCTGTATCTCCGCTAGGGTTCCGGTTGGCCTTCCGGTGGAGCTTTTGGGATAATTTGGTCATCCGGAAGATAGCTTCTGGTTATGTGTATGTTGTCCATTAACGTGGCCTTTCGACATTTTATATAGTAGATGCTTCGGAAGATGGTTCCGGATAATATTTTTCCACTTCTGGCTTGAAACCCTTGATACCTTCACCTTTCGATGTATTGGTATTAAGTGGGTTAATGCCGATATCCCTTCTGGATTTCACTAAGAGGAGCTCTTGTCTTCCTCTTTCTTAGTTCCTGACTTAGGTGACCTTTCGCTACGGAACTCCCTGCCGGATAAACTTTTCCGGCATCTTGTGGATTTTGAAACCTTTTCTCCCTGAGAGGTGCCGGTTTATGTTGCGCTCGGATTGTTCTTTTCTGCTTTCGGTTCTTTCTATCATTCGGCCTTTTTCTTTCGGAAGATTCTTCTATGCTTGTGTTCCTCCGATACCCCTTCACTGTCAGCCTATTATTGGGGTTTAATTTTGGTAGTAACATTTCTCCCCCTAGTGAAGGGATGTTTTCGACTTTCCAAGTCAAAATTTTCCTCCTAGATTCCTTTACATTCATACATGAGCCACTACCTAATCGTTGTATTGTATCACGAAACCTACAAGGCACTGTTTTTGAGCTAGCTCCTTCTTGACCGTTTAAAGATTGTGGGTGAATGATCGATTTCCTGCTTCGATAGTAGCTTCGAACTAACCCTTACTTGGATAACCTAAAGATTGAAGACCAGAAATCCCCTTCCGGAATTTGTGAAGAACCGTATTAAGCCAAATTGTGGTATTAATATAGAAGACCTAAATCAACCCTTGTTCATGCAATCAAGGAATGTAGGTCAGAGATTCCCCTCTGGTATCAATAGAAGTCTTGAACTAACCCTTATTCGGGTAATTAAGGATTGAAGACTGGAAAACCCCTCCGGCATTTGTGATGAGCCGAATCAACCCGGATTTGGGTATTAAAAGATTGAAGATCGGAAACTCCTTCCGGCATTTGTGAAGTGCCGAATCAACCCAGATTTGGGTATTAAAAGATTGAAGACCGGAAATCCCTTCCAAACCTTTGGATTTGATTTGTGAAGCAGAGGTTGTACATGCTTCTTGAGCCACTCTATGGGCTTTTAATGTCAAAGCAAAGGATGTACGTACTTTGTTGGCCACTCTCTAGGTCTGTGCGTCTGGTGTGCTTGGCTAGCTTATCCACAAGCAGGGCCCAAGGACTTACCCGACCTCCCGCTAGGAGGCGCCTTATCCTGACCATCGTAGGTGATGATAAGATCTTATAAACTTAGACGGGACCATCGTAGGCACATAACTAAGGTTTACTCTTTTGATGCTCTATATTGACCATCGCAGGTTCTGATAGAGGCTTACACGCCACCCCCTCCGAGGGGTGCCCTATCCTGACCATTGTAGGTGATTATAGGGGTTTGCGTTCCCTTTTGCAGGTAATGCAGAACATAAGCAGAGGTAGGACGTGCTCTTCTGCAAGCAGAGGTAAGACGTGCTTAGTTCTAGCAGAGGCAGGGCGTGCTCTTCTACGAGAAGAGGCAGGACGTGCTAATTTTAGATGCACCGCCACCACCATTTCTAATGTGAAACGGAGGCTTACGCTTTTGATGCTTTAACCTAGCCGCCTCTGATTTGGGCAGGACAAAGACGAACACACCATCCCCCTTCGGGGGAAGCCTCGTCTTGACGAAGGGGAAGCCTCGTCTTGACTAATTTTGGTGATGACAAGGGATTTGATCCTTTTTTCAGCTTGACCCCTTTTGGGTCTCTCTTAAGCAACTGAAAGGGTTTCCGTGCCCTTGCTTACGTGACCATCTTTGTTGGGAAGTCTTTTTCCCTATTCCTTTATTATTGAGAAGTATGGTCTTAAATGTTCGGAGTTCCATGTTTTTGGAACAAGATCACCATTAGGTTTGCACAGTCGATATGTTCCGGGCATAATTTCTTGATGGATGACCAAGGGTCCTTCCCAATTTGGGCCAAGAAGGCCATCCGCTGGGTTCTTTGTGTTGCCATGACTATTCGTAAAACTAATTCTCCTTTTGCAAAGGTTCTAGTCCTGACTTTTGTGTTGTTGTATTTCGTAATCCTTCATTGCTATTCAGTTGTTTTTATTACAACCTCATCTCTTAATCCCTGTATTAAGTCAAGGGACTCCTTTCTTAACTCCTGATTGGGATCAAACGCATATGCTATCCTTCTATGCGATGGGATTTCAACCTCAACCGGAAGCATAGCTTCGCATCAATATGTCAAGGAAAAAGGGGTGTGTCCCGTTGCTGTTTTGGTAGAGGTTCTATATGCCCAAAGCACAAAAGGCAACTCTTCGACCCAATTTCCTTTGGCTTGGTTTAGACATTTCTTAAGAATTGTCTTTATGGTTTTGTTGGCAGCTTCCACAACTCCATTAGCCTTTGAGTGTGCCACTGAGGAAAAACTTTTAACGATTCCATTTTTCTCACAAAACCGAGTGAATTCTTCACTCTCGAATTGTGTTCCATTATCTAATATGATTTTGTGAGGGATTCCAAAATGGGTAATAATATTCTTTACTACGAATCTTAATACCTTTTTAGACGTGATTGTCGGAAGGGGTTCTGCCTCCACCCATTTGGTAAAGTAATCGATGGCTACTACGGCATATTTAGCTCCACCTTTGGAGATTGGTAAGGGTCTGATTAAATCTATCCCTCATATGTCGAATGGCCACAGCTCGAGATAGCGGTTAGTTCACTAGGAGGGAGCCGGGGCACCTTAAAGTACCTTTGACACATATCACATTTTTTTACATACTCAATTAATTGATTAACCATCTATGGCCAATAATAACCTTGTCGCATAACCCTTTTGGTCGGCTTAATTCCAATGAAATGGTCTACACACCATCCCTCATGAGCTTCTTTCAACAGGTTAAGCCCATCTTCAGAGCTTACACATCTTAAGTAAGGAAGTGAATGTCCCTTATTATAAAGTATATTATCCGTAATCACAAATGTAGGAGCTTGGTGTTTTATTTTTCTCACGTCTTTCTTACTAAAGAGCAAGGTTCCGTTCAGGAGATAGTCTATCATGAGAGTCATCCACATATTTTCATGGTGGTATTTTGTTTCCGTTAAGGGAGGTTCCCCATTGGAGTTTCCCTTTTTGTTTCCTTCGTCCCCCCTTCTCAAGACTTGGGACCTGGTTAGGACTAACAATTCTTCCCCCGTTTCCTGTTCTTCATGCTCGATACTAGGCCTTTCTTGATAACCCACGGGAATTACTCGAGTTTCGGCTCCTTCGGGAACTTGCTAATTTGGCTAGTGAATCCGCTTGAGTATTCTCCCCGTAGGGTATTTAATGGACTGAAAAATCCTCAAATAGGGAAACCATCTTTAATATCCTCTTAACATATAGGGTTAGCCGTGCATCCTTGGTTTGATAGGTTTTCTTTATTTGGTTTACCATTAGTTGTGAATCACTAAAAATTTATATTTGAGGTATCTTCAACTGTAATGCCAAATTCAAACTAGCCACCATTGACTCATACTCGGCTACATTATTAGTTGCTGGGAATCCTAACTTCATGGTGGTGCAAGCGGTGCCCGTCAGGGGTAATTATAATATAGCATGCCCTTGCTCCCTGCTCGTTTGAATCCCTATCTACAAAAAGTTGCCACTTGGCCTTTAAGTCATTCTCCTTAATCGATTGGTCTGTATGAAGCTTGTGCACTCATTTACGAAGTCTGCGAGAGCTTGTCCTTTAACTGTCATTCGAGGATGAAACTCAGTTTCGTATTTGCTAAGCTCAATATCCCATTTGATTAATCTCCCTGAGGTTTCCTACTTACTGAACACTTGCTTGAGCGGAATGCTAGTTAAAACCTTAACGGGGTATGCTTGGAAGTATCCTCTGAGCTTTCGTGCGATAAGTATTAGAAAATACGCTAGTTTTTCCACTATATTGTATCGGGTTTCTGTATCCTTTAACCTTCGGCTAACGTAGTAAATGGGGTGCTGAATCTCATTACTTTCTCTTATAAGGACTGAGCTTACCGCGTATTCCGAAATGACCATATGCAAGTATAGTTTTTCCCCCTTCTCGGGGTTGGACAAAATGGGAGGCGTTCCCATATAAACTTTTAATTCTTAGAACGCCATCCTACTATCTTCATTCCACTCAAAGTTCTTATTTCTCTTTATAACATCAAAGAAATGAACGCACTTGCCAGTGGCTTTGGAAATGACCCTACTAAGGGATGCTACTTTTCCGTTTTAGCTCATGACTTCTTTGCTTGACCTTGGCTCCTCCATGTCTTTTATGGCCTCGATTTGGTCTGGACTAGCTTCAATCCTTTGTTCACTTACCATATATCCCAAGAACTTTCCAGATTGAACTCCAAAAGAACACTTTTGCTGGTTCAACTTCATTTGGTAATTCCTTAAGACATTGAAAATTTCTTCCAAGTCCTTTAGGTGGTTCTCTATTTTGGTGGACTTTACTTGCATGTCATCCACATACACTTTCATATTGCACCCTATCTGTTCTTGGAACATCATGTTTATCAGTCTTTGGTATGTTGCTCCCAAAATTTTCAACCTGAAGGGCATCACCTTATAGCAAAACATTCCCCAATCGATGATAAAGCTTGTATGCTCTTCGTTGGGTTTATGCATCGGAATTTGGTTGTACCTTGAGTAAGCATGCATAAGGGATAGTATCTTGTGACCACTCGTGGCATCAACTAACTGGTCAATCCGCCGAAGGGGATAGCAATCCTTTGGGCAAGCCTTGTTTAAGTCTGTTTAATCAACACACATTCTCCACTTCCCATTAGACTTCTTCACTAGCATGGGATTGGCTAACAATTTTGGGTAAATGACTTCTCGGATAAACCAGTTTGTTTCTAACCTTTTGACTTCCTCCTTCAAAGCTTCTAGCTGATCTCTATTATATTGTCTCTTCTTTTGCCGAATCGGGATCGCTGAAGGGTCAATGTTTAAGGCATGACTTATAATAGAAGGATTAATACCGATCATGTCTGAATGGGTCCAAGCGAAAGCATCCTTGTTGAGTTGTAGGAACTGAATTAGGTCGCTCTTAAGGGGTTCTGTCAGACTTTTTCCTATGTTGACGACCTTTGACTTATCCTTTGAGTCAACATTTACCTCATCCACGTCTTCTATTGGTTTCATCCTTTCAATGTTCCCCCGGAGTCCAGATCCGTGAATATTTCTCCTTCTTCGGTCAAGTTTACATCATCGGTTCTCTTCCTCTTTCTTTTCATAGAAGTGTACGTACCATTGTTACATTTGTCAGCCTTATTAATTTTTATCTTAGCTTCAAATGTGGGATGTAAGAATCCCTTATCTGGTGGTATAAAAAATAGTTGAAGAATCAAAGTATGAATAACACTCCCTTTTGTATTTTCCAATCGTTGCGAAGTACAATTCGCAGGAACTAAACTGTTCTCCCCTGATGGTACCCCATCCCTGCATGGTTAGGAATTTTAACATAAGATACTTAGAGGAGACAAAAGCGTCCATCTCTTCCAAAGCTGGTCGTTCAAAGAAGGCCGTTTTAGTAGGATGGTTAATCGATCACAACAAAGAGAGTGTTGAAAGTCCTATGAAGCGGAGACAATCCAACTTGAACCAGAAGGTTGATCTGCCCTACCGGAGTTAATCCATTGTTGTTGAAGCCGAAGATTGGTTCGTTGCTTGGATCCAACTTCTTCTTAGAAATTCCCATCTAATCGAAAACATGCTTGAAGATGACATTGGAGGCACTCCCAGTGTCCACAAGGATTTTGGAAATAATAGAGAGTCCAATTTGCGCTGTTATCATAAGGGGATCATTATGTGGGTGGCGGACCCCTTTCTTCATTTCTTTTGGAGAAACCACTAGGTTGTGCATTTTGAGAGCATAACGTGCGTTTTTCAATAATGGTTCTTCCTGAATGGAGAATATCCCTCCATGGCTTCCTTCATGTATTGACTCCTAGCTCTCGGACAGCTTCCGACAGGGTGTGGCTCTCCATGGGTCACATTGATTCGATTTATGGGCGGACCCAAGTCTAGGTTGCCCTCTTCCATAGCAGCCCCTACCGTATTCACCGAAACCTTATGTTGTCCATTTGTATGATGAGCTAATGTTGTCTTATTTAAAACAAAATTTTTTTAGATGTCCCTCTCGGATTAGCTTCTAAATAATCTCGTCCAATACCTTGCACTATCAATCTTATGTCCGTTGGTTTTGTGGAATTCACAATACTTACCACCGGAATAAGGTTTGGAGAATTTCTTGGTTTTGAATGAGACAGGGAAGTTATTAACCTTTTCTATTGCGATAGCATGGAAAAATGAGATAAGCTTACTTTGGGCAACCGAGTTGGTATTAGAATCTTCCCACCTTGATCTCTTTTGATTTCCTTTTGGGGCTTTCGTCCAAAGGTCGACCTTCCTCCTTCCCCTCAAGGCCCGAATCTTCTCTTTGTGAAGTATAATTCATCCATGCGAATAAACTTATCGGCTTGGAAATGAAAGTCATGTAAGTCTTTACAGCCGTGAATATATAATTCCTTCCAAAAGGGGTATTTTCGATTAACCCTGAGTGTATGGCAATCAACTTGTCATGGACATTCATATCCTTGGCCTTCAATGCCTCGATGTTGAACCTTTTCAGATAATCTTTTAGAGACTCGCTTTGCCATTGTTTGATATTACTGATGACTGTATAGCCAATTGTCAGATCTTTGCAGATGCAGAACTACGCGAAAAATTCGTAGGAGAACTGTTTCCATGAGTAAATAGTGTGCTATCTGTACTAATTGTACCATTTTGTTGCTGACCCTTGAAAGGTTACTAGGAAATAACGACATCTGACGGCTCCTGAAGCATTATAAAGATCCATCTGGCTGTCGAAATTAGCCATTAGATGACCATCGGGGTTAGTTGTCCCAAGATATTTTGTGGTGTGCACCTTCACTCTAGTTGGTATTATGGTGTTCATAATTTCATCGATGAAAGGAGCTACCCTTGCGTTGTCGTTAGCCTTGTCATCTTGGGTCCTCTTTCCCTTGCTTCCCAGCAAGTCTTTGATGGTCTTCTGTGCGATGTCTTTAAGATAAGCTTCGGTGTTGTCATAGTTTATTCTCTTAAGATCAAAACCCTTGGAAGTGGAACTCCCAAACTGTTCCTGCTCGTATTGATTCCTTTGATAGTCTACTCTTGTCAAATCGGATTTCTTCTTCTTGGAGGAAGTTGCCTTAAGCTTCTCCTTTGCTTTTGAGTGCTGAATGGGAGCCTTTCTTTTCGGAGACTCATTCGTTTCTCTTTGACTAGGTTTAGTGAGTCTTGAGGACTTCTGTGTTTGGGCGACATTCATTTGAGATTGCATCTCCTGGAGTTGCTTTTCCAAGGCAATAATTCTTGCGATAATATCCTCCATGGCGTTTGGGTTTGGTGGTTGAGCTTGGCTGGATGTGGCCCCTCTTTCGTTATTGTTCAGATTAAGCGTTAGATCCATGTTTCCTTCAAGGGTTGCATTAGGAGTCGGTTCCTTGTTTCGATCATCCAATCCTTTTGATTTCATCTTCCCTGCCATGGAGCAATAAATTTACCCAGTTAATTTTTGATTGATTAACCACAAGGGTGGAGGTTCAGGCCCTCCTTCTAGCGCCAAAATGTTAACGTTATTTTTCGTCAACACCCGGAGTAAGTTATATAAGACATGTGTTAGAGAAATTCGATGCAGCCATGATCCAGGGTTATTGATGGACGCTCAAAGACCAGTGTTACTTAGCTAAATCTACCTTTCCTTAAGCATCGGAATCACGGTTATGAAGATTGGTTATCCTTCCCTCAAGAGGCGAATATCACACTTACAGTATAGCGGAGTTCCAAAATGATCTGAATAAGGTTTACTTAGGTTGACACAAGTAAGGTCTTATGAAATTAGCTACCCCCAAGATCACGAATGTGATGGTATACATATTGTGATAAGAAGAAAATAGGCTAGTGCTTCTCCGTATTCGGAAAGAAAGGCATCGCAATGCTTATTAACTCAGATGATCCTTCCTCTTCGAACCGACCCAAAAGGCCTTGGTTGCGTCAGAGATCAAGTTATAAACCTGCAGTCTGCAGACGACCCCTTTTCCGAGATTAGGAAGCATTAGGATCAATATGCGAGCATTAATCAAAATTGCAAACCCTCAAGATAGAAGGAAAATGACTTTGAATTTCTATGAAGCCCTTTCTCTTTCACGAAGGTGCCATGATCAACTTTCTCATATGAAAGGTTAGTGTTAACCCCATGTTTTATTATAATGGAACAACAAGATTATCAAATCGCAAGATGTTTAAGTCTAAGAATTCTTTATTCATAAATTATAGATGTATTACAAGAGTTGAAGGAATCCTCAATTCGAATTGGGAATTAGGATTTGTTCTATTAAGAGGAAAGAATAAGCTAAAGAAAAATGGAAAAATCCCCTTCAAAATGTGACCCCTGGGATCTTATTTATAGGGAAATCGGGGACCCTTATTTTGTTGGGCTGTTGGGGCCGCGGATACCTTTGTCGGATGCTCTTCTCCTTGGTTTTGGTTGTTTAATCTCCCGGTCACTTTGTGGTGTGGATTACAACTTTCGGAAGGAAAGTCCCCATCAGTTGGGGCTTCTGTGAAAGTGATATGAGATTATTGATATAGGAACTTTTTCCAGAAGGTCTTTGAACCTCCTGTTGCATGCTTTCGGTCATAGGCTTCCGAATGTAGACTTCTGGTATTCTTATCACTACTTAGAGGAACTTTTCCTCAAGAGTATGTTGATAGCTACCGGTTCGACACCGTTGTCGGTATCTACACTAAGTAGATTAGCATGGGTAGCCTGTATCTCCACTAGGGTTCCGGTTGGCCTTCCGGTGGAGATTTTGGGATAATCTGGTCTTTCGGAAGATAGCTCCTGGTGATGTGTATGTTGTCCATTAACGTGGCCTTTTGGCATTTTATACAGTAGATGCTTCGGAAGCTAGTTCCGGGTAATCGTTGTGCACTTCTGGTTTGAAACCCTTGATACGTTCACCTTTCAATGTACCGGTATTAAGTGGGTTTATGCTGATAGCCCTTTTGGGTTTCACTAAGCGGAGCTCTTGTCCAGGGGTGTAAACGGACCGGACCGGACGGAGGTGTGTTCAAGCTCTGTCCTATAAGAATTCGGACGAACATGGACCAGACATCATATAGCCTCGAACCGAGGCGGAGAACATACTATCCTATCTGATGTAGCCTTGGATAATAGAAAAACATCGAACATTTTAGATCGGACCGAACACTAGTGTGTCCAAGCTCTGTCCTATAAGAGAATCGGACGGACACGGACCAGACACCTTATAGCTTCAGACCGAGCGGGACAACGGACTGTCCTGTCCGATATATAACCCTACTGTTGTCTTCCACTTTCTTAGTTCCTGATTAGTTGACCTTTCGCTATGGAACTCCCTACAGGATAGACCCTATTGGGTAGACCCTGTCAGATTAACCTTGTTGGCATCTTGTGGATTTTGAACCCCTTTCTCCCTAAGAGTTGTCAGTTTATGTTGGCCACGAATCATTCTTTCCTACTTTTGGTTCTTTCTATCATTTGGCTTTTTGCTTTCAGAAGATTCTTCTGTGCTTGTGTTCCTCCGATGCCCCTTCACTGTCAGCCTATTGTTAAGGGTTAATTTTGGTAGTAACATATGCACATACATGTGTATGTATATACACATATATTTTGTGCAAGTTCAATATGGTCAAACATCAATAAGTCGACATGAACTAAGAAATTCAATACAAGTGACAAAAGTAGATGTAAAGCAACACTCATATAGAAACATATATATATACACACACACACACATTTGTGTGTATATACATGTAAGTATACATGGAAGTACATCAAGCATGTACAAGTGTCAAATATACAAATACATGAATTCAACCCAAACTAGATCAAGGTGATGACATAAAGAGAAATTCAATGCAGCAGTATATACATAGAGCTCAACACACACATATATGCATACATGATTTTATGTATACACATGGAGGTCAGCATGAACGATGCATGTATATGACTCAACATCAGGTGCAACAAACACATGGAGAGCAAGCAAGCCAAGTATACATATGCACAGTCTGGTTAAGGGGCGTGAAAAAAGCAGTTTCATATGCCAACAACAAAGTAAAAATCGTTCAACGTAAATAAGCAAAGTGTATGGCAGCAAGCACAATCATTTTTCAACATACACAAGAAAATGTGTAAATATGCATGTACATTCATGATGCAAAACAATGAGTTATGGTGCAACAATTTTAAAGAGTGGATTGCAGCATAATACAATGGCTCAAACACTGGTTCAGGCACGTGTACACAATGACAAAGTTTACAAGTGACATGAACAAGGCAGATTTCACTTCAACCAATTCAAAATGGACAGAGCAATATGAACACACAAGAGGGAAACAACAAGTCAAGAAACACACACACACACACATATATTTGTATGTATGTATGTATGTATGTATGTATGTATGTATGTATGTATGTATGTGTGTATATATATATGCATAACATGACATGGTCAACAAGGCATGAAGTGACAATCACAACAATGCAGTATGTGCATGATAATTGCACAACACCAATACAGTAAGCATGAGCCAGATTTAACAAATGCATAAAGAAAAGTACAAAACTGTCACAAAGATCCAAAATAGCAGATAAGTTAGGTGTGCAAGACAGCAGTTGTTTCATGTACAGCTAAACCTGTGCAAGTGTGCATAAATGAAAGAGTCAAGTTTGTGGATCATAATGGCACAAAATGGTGTGTGCAACAAACATGCATGCAAAAAAGAAATGGTGTATGTAAAACTCAAGAACAATCAAGGAATCAGAATGGTCAAGGTAGAAATAAATCAAGTTTAAGTACTGGTAAAACATGTACAAGGGCACAAACATGAGTATTGCACTAATGTAAGTGCAACTGCTACTACCAAAGGTGTGTGTGCAAGTACATATTTCAGGTTCAAGCAAATATACACAAATCAGGGTAAACAACAATGCACAAATTCAGGCATGGTCAAGCAACTATTCTTATCAAATCAATGATGCATTGGTGTAATAGAACTAAATTCAAGTATGAGACAGAATATTTTCAAAAGAAATCAATTTTAAAAATGATGTTGAAAGTGGCCATAAGGGGATTAAATTTCTAGAAATCATAGTGAATATTTATAGAAATTAGACTGCAATTCTGGACAAAAAAGATCTATTCATGTTTCCAAAATTTGCATGTGCTAAAATCAGCAAGTAGAATATGATTTGGCAAATTCACGTATTTGGGAAATTTCCTGAAATATCAAACATTTAATCACGCATTTTTTTTTTGTAAGATTGTAATTCACATGTTCGAAAGTCTCCATAAAATCAAAAGAGTTTTTAGTGCCAAGAAAATCATTCTAGTTTCCAGAATTCAATCACAGATTCACGACAACAAATCAAGTCAGTTAATCACGCAAGAATCATTCAATAAAATCACGCATGAATATTTTGAGCAAGAATCAATTCTGGATATTCACAGCAATTTTAATTGAGGCAAAAATATGCAACAATCAAACCAAGTCAATTGCATGAAATCATAGAAGGATAAGGATTTTAGAACCCTATATATTCTAACCAAATCATCACAGACAAGTATCGAAAATTTAAGTAGTAAACCAAAGAAATAAAATTCAGAGAACTCACAAGAATTCAAGGCCAAATCATTCGACCAAGAGCAAGAAGCTATCGAAGCATCAGAGAATCAGTTTCATCAAATTTTAGGAGTCACTACTTGGTCCAGAACAAATCCCTTCTTTTTATTTCGTTTGGCCATTAAAAAGAGACAAAGAGAGGAAACTTACTTCTTTTAAGCAACAAGCAAACAAGGGGTAGCCAGTAATTATTTTTAGAAAGGGGGTTTTTGTTTTATTTTATTTTGTATTGTTTTGGTTTTTCATTTGTAACCGATCCATCAATTTTATAGTTTTTTTGTGAAACTAGGGTATACTAGCTATAGGACTTATAGTTAGGCTTTACGAGTTATGAGTTTGTAATTCGAGGAAAATCTGATCTTGGCTATAAAAATCAATCTAGGGTTTTGAGCATAGGATTAGAGTAGTAGCAGGGTTTGCGAGTTTACAAGGATATGCGGGAATTTGTTTTAATACCTAGTAGAAATCTTGTGAATGCAGCAGTAGGCAGCGGTTTGCCGAAGCTGGGTAAAAATATGTGTCATTTACTTTCAGCATTTATTTTATCTACTGAAATCTATGCTGTGATATTTTTAATGTCTTGTAAAACTCCAATAAACCTCATTCACCCCTTTCTAAGGTTAATCTACATCCAATAATATTGTTACAACGATCCAACTATACGTGAAGGGATTCAGATTGCAAGAACTTTCTCATCCAGATGGGTCATGGAATAAAGTGCCTTAGATTTCATTTAAAACCCAAAATGAATTTGTACATGGATGTATTTCTGATGTTGTATTTTATGGCATAATAAATTGATTTCTATTGATGATATATCAGCTAGGTGGAGGACGATCCATCCTCTTAGCTTAACACCCTCCTCTGGGACATACGTATTCAAAGGGTTATATATTAATAGACACCGATAATATGTTGTGAATTGACAGTGTGGCATGCTAAGTGATGAATTATTGATGATCAAAGCTTTTGTTAAAAAATAGAGCTTTGTGTGGAAGCGTGACTTTAGAGCCTCACATCCAGTAATAAGACGAAACAGGATGAAGTACCACGGAGTAAGGGATTAACATCTCCTTCTGGTTGAGAAAGTGATGTTATGGTATGGAGCCCAGGCAATTTACTTAGTGGATGATAGATCAAGGCGCCTCGGATAATGGTCTGTTACGACCGACAGATGTTATGTTTAGGAGAAACCGAACTACACCTAGTATAGGAGGACCGACTCTGCTGCTACAGGAAAGGAATCGTTTATTGGCTCCTGGGTCATCCCGCTAGAGATGTACCCGAATTCGGTTAAGGAAGATCCTTTGCCTTAGTCATTGATGGAACCCAACTTCCAATACGAGCCCTTATGGTTTTAGTTGTAATCTATGTAATATAAACGTAATATATGGGTATCTACATCTGCTAAGATCTATTCATTTATTTTGAAAAGGTTTTAAAAAATATACATTAATGATAATATCAAATGATTTTTGCGTATCAAGCATATTTGGTTTTCATAAGTAAAAATTGCTCCTCGTAGTGCGTGTTTGCATTGTGTGATAGGATGCACGTCTTAAGGTAACCTCATTTTCCAAAAAGCATGCACAAGTTTTGAAACCCTTCTGAATATTGTTTGAGATATTTATGATTTGTTATCTAGTTCTCAAGCTAGTTAATCCAAGCCTGACTCGAGTGTTTGACACTTGGGTCATATCCGAGTGTATTTCAGGTTTAGACAGGATTAGAGGAGTTCCCAGATGATTCCACTGGAGCTGGTGATCTTCGTCAGACGGCAGGGCATATTCTATTACCTATACATAGATGTTGTGGTTGTATTATATGAGGATGGTGTTTATAACTATCTGTGGTATGTACACTCTGATTATTTAAAAGTTTCTGTTGTAAAATTATGTTGAATATTATATATTTTTTTATTCCTTTGTGTTTGCTCTGATAAAATCCCGATGAATTGAGTTTACAAGATTTGGTTTTGCGGTACATGAACACCGTAGATGTATTAAGTATCGACTATCGAAGATCGTAAATTCGGTTTATCACAGGTTATTTCGTGGATGCTTACTTTTCGGACTGGACTTGTGTGGTCTGTAGTCGGTTCAAAGGGTGAGGGTTTACGGGTCGTCACATACTTGTAATTTTATTTGGATGATTACTATAATATAATATATAATTCAGTTGGTTAGTAAGCACTTAAACATCATTGCAGAATTTCTCTATTATGGATTGATCATTCTCGTTTAAAATAAAAATGAGTCGACGAACTTCGAGATGTGCTACTAGGGATAAGTCTGCTACTGGAGGGGTAGTTGAGGGTAGCTAGTCGGAGGCTGCAACTACGATGCCCTATTATCCATCTATATTCGAGGCTATAATGACAACGATCACGAGGAGGATGCCCACCCTAGTAGAGGCAGTAGAACGTGGTGTTCCTGTGCAAGCACCTAGGATTGTCAATTTATATAGAACCTACTGTTGAGATTCAAAATTGATTGGATACTTGTGTTAGGATTTTCAGAGATTTAGGAATTGGTGATGCAAATAAGAGGAAGCTTTCATCAAGGAAGCTTCAAGGCCACGCGATGGATTAGTGAAATTTCATTACTTTAGAGACTCCAAAGGACAAAAGCACTTAGGATTGGTTTAGAACTAAATTCGAGGAGTTCATTTCTACGATCCAGAAGTCGATACTCTTTCAGAAGTTTGTTGAGCTTAAGCAAGGAGGTAGACCTATGTTTGAATATGTGGCGGAGTTCGAAACTTTATCTAAGCATGCTCGCTCATATATTGAGACTCCTTATCATAAGAATGAGAAATTTATTTTGGGATTAGATGAGAATCTTAGGAAGCAATTGATCGACCATATTGATGACTCTTATGAGAAGCTAGTTGAGTAGCTCTAAGAAAGGAAAGCTTGCTTCCATGGAAGGTAGAGGCTTTTGTTGAGAGTAAGGAGGAATCAAAGCCAAAGCAAGGTGGCGGTAATAAGAAAAAGTGAAATGGTAAATGAAAACAGTAACAACAAGGTGAGAATGGCAGAAGAAGCCGAAGGGTGAGGTTACTTGTTACAATTATCAAGAGAAGGGTCATTATTCCATGGATTGTAAGAATGCTAAGATGGAAAGGAAGTGCTTTATTTGTGACAAGCCTGGACATATGAAGAATTGTCCAAAACCATAAAATGATAAGTAGGTTGTGAGAGTGTATGCTTTGGATGTTGTGTCATCTTCCTCGAGAGGTCTAACTGCTCAGGACAAAGGGAAGAGTGTGATTGTGCTAGAAACGCTTTCTGTCAGAGGTGTTCAGTATGAGTTTTGTTGATACTTGTAATGTCCCGGGTTTTAGACTAAATATTTCTAAATCCATAAATCGATTAATTTCATTATTTTCTAATTTAATTGAAGAGATTTAACCCATTCATGAAAAGAGATGATAAGAAAAGTAATTAACTTATGTTGCACACTTATATTAGCATATGAGAAATTTTCCATTTTCCATTTGTATGCATTTCATTGTAGCAAAATATTTAGCCAATACAATTAGCAAAATCCAATTGTTTAAGAACAAATCTGTTAAGTAATTGCTAATTATGATTTCATCATGCCTACCCATTCATGTATGAATACTAACCTGCGATTTCATGTCATTTAGAATAGGTAAGCACTCCTCTACCTCAACATATTAAGCATATACTTATGAATTTAAAACACTTAAACAAGTTCTAATGTAAATTTTCTTCATACTGTAAGAATATAGACATGGCGTGACACTTGATTGGTAAGGCATGATCTGATGGAAAGTATTTTTTTCTATCATGAAGACTACAGTATTTCCATCAAAGCATTTAATGCAAACATACTTCACCACTAAGATTTCTATTAAAGAGAAAACATGTTAATATGTGGAAAATAATCCCTCCCGAAGTGATAATGAAAACAAACAGAGTATCTAGCCTTAAGTAAAAACATTCCCTTTGTGTCATTAGTATTTGTAAGGGAGAATGTGAATTTTTTACCACACTTGCATAAACTACTTTTGTCTAGAACTAAAACTAGAAAAGATGGCAAGGACTTTGGTGCACATGAAGTACACAAATACACATAGGCGCAGGGTATTTTTGACAAAACTAGACATCAGGGCAAAGAACTTTCTCCTGTGTTATTGAACACAATCCCATCTAGCCTCAAAGACACCCTCATTTTTTATTGTTTTGTTTGTCTATAAATATGCAACAGTTTTCTTACTTTATTTGCACATATTATTTCGAGCTAACCAAAAGAAAGAAAGAAAACAGGAAATCTTTTATCACACAGTAGGAAAAGCATTTCAAGTGAGTAAACTAAAACTATATAATCTTTATTTCAGCAGTTCTGTTTCCATTGAGATGTTAATGCAAGTATTAGTTTGAGTTTAGAACCCTGTATATGTCCTTTGCTGAAAGGATAAGGTTTGTCTGTGAGTAAAACTAAATCTTTATTTAGAATTTTTGTTCTATTTATTAACGCCAATACTAGTATAAGCTTTAGATTTTAGACTGCATCATATATTAAGTTTTAAAACCAGTTTGAATAGGAAAAAAAACTACTGCTATATATTCATAAGAAGCATCATGTTTCCCTAGAGAAATACGCTAAAATCTTATATTAGATTATAACAAATGCTAGGGTCTGATTCATTCTTTAAGTAATACTTACTTAGTAATATAAACTATGGAAAACACTGAATGAAGAGGTACATACAAGAAACAGAAAATTTCATTGCTCTCTGTAACCTCATAATAACATGAGATTTTCGCTTGAGCCAAAAACATGTTTTACTTATATAAATCGAATCGTGGTAGGAAACGATTATTTTTGTCCCAATTTCACAATTTTTAGTTTAGCGGATATCGAGAATTACTGTGTTCATCAAAAATCAGAAATAAGGCTTTTTCTGGTGATCTAGTTGGTCTGAGATGATACGGTTTGGTCAGGAGGAGTATGGGTGACGGGTAATCAAGGGAAAAATAGGAGGAAAATTTTCTATTGTGTAGATTCAGAGGACGAAGTGAAATTAGGTTTTATGGGTTGTTTTTCATGACTATGGTTTGAGGTGAGGCTACTCTGACGTGGAGGCGAATGGTGGTTGCGCACCTGGGGGAAAATACAGCGTGAGTCGTCACCTTGTCAGAGCCGAGGTTGGACATGTTCTAGTGGGCTGACGTGATGGCGGTACTAGTCTTCTTGGATCGAGTTTTTGATGAAGATGAAGTTGAAAGGGGAAATTACTATGGAGGGGAGAATTGGTCAGATCTGGTGGCGGGTCGACTTCCTGAGGTGAAGTGGGGTCTGTGTCGATGGAGTTGAAAGTGTGATGGCGAGTAAATCAATGGTGCATGTGCACAACTGTGCATTCGGTGGTGAAGAAGAAGAAGTGTCTGTGCCATAGTACCAGAGCAAGGGAACGTGAGTGTAAACATTGGTTTTTAGCATGGGCGCATGGTATTTTCAAGGGTGGTATTTTGCCGCTTGGTAGTACCAGGTGGTACTTTGGTAAGAAGAGGAAACATGGATGCGGCAAGGGTTTTTGGAGGAAAATCACAAGTGCAGGAGGCGGTGGTACTCTTGCCGCTTGGTAGTACCAAGTGGTACTTTGGCAATGGTGGAGCGCATGAGAGCTGGAGGCGTTTGGCAAGGTACTTTGGTGAAACCGCTAATAAATGAATTTATGAACAAGGTTTTAAATTAAAAACAGTTTTAATATAAAATAGATACAAATAAAATTTAAGAATAATTAAATAAAAAAGGATTTTTTATTTAATTTGGCATAGGCAAGTGGAAGGAGGAAAATGGCAAGAAGATCAAGTACAGAAGTTGACCGAAGAAGTTCAACGAGTTTGAAAATTTAGAATATGAAGAAAGTAATTTAAATAAATTATTAAACTAATTTATTTAAGTTAAATTAGAAGTAATAAATAATTTACTAGAAGAACTGGAGCATTAAACATCGTCTGAACGTCGATGATAAACAAAGAAAAATTCTGTGAGCAACGCACACACTTTAACTGTTCATTTATAAAAGATATTAAAAATATCCAGACATGAACAAGATAAACATATACTGTTACGTTAACTGAAACCCATATATACAGGACGTATAAACTAAATTATAATCAGATTAAGCTGATAATTATTTATCGACTATAAAAGACATTTCATACATCGTTTCGAAGAAACCGAAATAAATATTTCACTTCGACTCGAATTATACGACGCGTGTCAGAAAAGTGAAGACGGAGATATGCAAGGGCTATTCTAAATAGTACCTTCGGTCTATTCAATCCCAGGACAAACCAAAATGGACGGGTGTTTGACAACGTATATCTATTAGATTCTACACATCGAATTTATGTTAGTATATTACGTCGGTGGCAGAGAAATTCGTTTCTCTTAGCTTTATTGCCCGCAATATATTTGGGAAATCGAATGAGTCTTCTGACGGATAGGACGATGTGACATTCAAAGTAATGGAAGATATAATCTGTCAAAAGATAAGTTTAGCCTCAAGCTTGACAACCAGGAAATGACAAAAATCGGGCAGGCAGCATGGCTATGTGGGTAGCTCCCCTTAGGGTGTATTATCACCTAACTAGAGGTTCATTTTATTCCTTATTCTATCAATGTTGTCCCATTCGGGAAATGGTTGTTGTACACAACCATTGGTGAAATACATTCGATACACTCAAGAGAAATGAGTGGTCGGTCATGTGTGGCCGGGTTACAAGAAGTTCTTGTTGAACCCAGTGTATTCCTCTCTAGAGGTACACTATCGGAAGGTGGTTCCATACCTTGGTCATAGTTGGAAATCCATTTACCATAAGCGTTAAATGGTTTTGTTTGTATACTATATAAGTAGAATGTGAGATGAAAACATTCTACTAGATTCTAAATTATTTGTGGAAACCCTAGACATTATCATAATATCTGGTTTAAATATGCAAACTATTTTGATTCTCATAAGGTAAAAACCCGTTCCGTATTCACAGCGTGGTCTTATGAGTATGATTATATTTCTTAAACTTATTTTAAAATCATTTACTCACACCAGTCCCCGACTGACCCAGAGTTTATTTTTCTGTGTTTTCTTTAAACTCTTGGGTACTCATAACACTTGTTATGAGTAGACAAGTGATCCAGGTCTTGACTTAACTTTTGAAGTAGCTGGATGGGAAGGATCTGAATGTTGGCTTATCTATGTATAATTATCTGCAAGTTGTTTCATCCATGATGTTATGTATAATTATCTGCAAGTTAGTATCACAAATGTTAAGTATGTAATTTGTGATGAAATGTATCCGTATGTATGAAGTACTCTAATGTACTTGACTTATGATATGTAATATTTTGGGTTGTTATGTTATGATCAAGTTCCGCTATGAGATTTTGATGTTTTCTTTAGTTTTATCTTCTATTTATCTTTTATTCTTATATAATGATACAAATTCCGAGATGTTCGAAAGTTGGCTCGTTACAATACTAGAGCATCGCGTTCTTTTATCTGTAATGAGCATGTTTGCAGGTTAGGTTTAGAACTTGAGATTGTTGATAAACCATTTGTAACACCCCACATCCGCTAAGGTCACTCACAAGGGAATGCCTTAGTTTTGGTGGAGTGTTTTTAGTGAGTATAGAACAGAAAAATTACAACAGGACAGATATAAGTCATACTTGAAAATTTAAAACATCATTTTCATTAACAAAACATGTTTGGTGACATCACAAAACCATAACAAGAGTCAAGTACATAATATCCATCCTGATAAAATGAAAGTACATAATCCCTTTACATAGACAATAGCCAAAATAGAAAAGATAAACCGAGCTTTACTTCTACGGTCCAAGCCCCAAAAGATAGATATAGCGGTCTGGTCCAAGCCCATTAGTGCTAGGCCCTCTCTGATAACCTGAGGGTTGGGAAAAAAGATAAACAACAACGGGGTCAGACATAAGTCTGAGTGAGTCCTATAACCCTAACAATACAATCATTAAAGTAATTAGGGTATGATATAAACAAGATACGGTACCTCTGGGGATAATGACTACACTAAGTAGCCAACAAAACACAGGATGTACTACGATAACCGAAACAACGTATTTATTCACCCAAGGATAATTACTAGCTTACACCACCCCAGACCTACCCACCCAAGGGTAATTCCTACACTACACCACACCAATTCTACCCACCAAGAGTAATTCCTACTTAAAGGTTGATCCCATCTAAAGACTTAGAAAATATAACTAGTAGTTTCCGGTACTTCTAGCTGACCACGTAGGTGCCGTCTGCCCCTACCTCCACTAGATGTACCTAGTAATCTTACCCAGTAGTTTCGTGTACCCCTACATAGGTGCCGTCTGCCCCTATCTTTACTAGGTGTACCCACTACTCCCAAGCGATCGGCTCCCTAACGTAGATACCCGTGCTGGCCCCACAGTGGGGTGTATCACTCCCCTAAAGTGGCAACCAATACTATCAACGGTGCACGGCTTATATCTACACGGTGCAACAACGACTTATCTACCAGCCCGGGCCCACACACGCATATGAAACCCGTTGGACTTGCGTTGCCACCGCTAACCCGTTTTTAGCCTCTTATAATCAAGCCCAATATGCGTGTCCCGTCACTCGACATGGGTCGAGCCCACAAAGATACGTTTGGGATATTGGTTGAAATGGGCCCCCACAAGCTACTACTTAAGCTTGTCATTTAATCTAGTGCATCCCACTTAACCCCTTTTTATAATCATGCCCCTTACATGTTAAGGTTTGGTTAAGTCATCTAATTATATTTCAATTGCCACTTAAGGCGCCCACTAGATTTCCGCATGCCACCCAAGGCACTTACTTGATTCCCACATGCCACCCAAGGCACTTATTTAATTCCCACATGCCACCCAAGGCACTTACTTGATTTCCAAATGCCACCCAAGGCACTTACTTAACCCTTTAATCATGTTTAATTACATGTTCCACTTTGGTTAAGTATTCTAATCGTATTTTCCATTGCCACCCAAGGCAACCCACTAGTTTCCTCATGCCACCCAAGGCACCCCCACTAGTTACTACATGCCACCCAAGGCACCCACTTAACCCCTCATGTCCCACTACATGCTAATATGGTTAAGTGTTTCTTAATTAATTAAGACCGTGATCTCCCATAAAGACCTCCCACATTAGATTGGCTGTTATGACCGCCTGGTTAAGCCGGTAGGGTCCGGGCAGTCTTACGTCATAACAGAGTCTAACCTCGTGTCTTTACTTTAATCACGTATTTAATTTATGGCTAAGACCTCTCACATTGGGCTGACATTTGTAGCAACTGGTTAAGCCGGTTGGGTCCGGGCAGTTTTACACTACAAATGAGTCCAACCTCGTGTCTTAGTCGATTAATTACTCCTAATTAATCACCCCCATATTAATTATCCCTAATTAATATCAAGTTTTTCATAACATGGGTAGACCTAACTCAATAGGTAAATTCCCATGGGGTAGACCTAACTCAATAGGTAAATTCCCACTTATGTTAATTTATTTTTATGGTATGCTCAATCATACCCAACCATACTTTAATTAACATATTTACCAACCCCATCGTTTCCCCACGTAAATCGTTCTCATTTCATGACATAATAAAGGGGAAGATCATCACAAATATCATGGGTTTAGCATACAACTTTGTCATGGGTTAAGAGGATGTCAACTTGCATATATGAGCATATATTAACCCAACTACATTTAACCCAAACTTGCACATTATCATACACATATCTTGCATAACATGTTGAACTTGCATATAAGCATTCTCATAACTTGCATAACATGTTAAACATGTATTTAAGCCTACACATAACTTGCATAAGCATTCACATACTTGCATAGGCATTCACATACTTGCATAAGCATTCACATACTTGCATATCACATTAAACTTGCATTCAAGCATATACATAACTTGCATAACATCATGCACATAACTTGCATAATCTCATAAACTTAACTTGCATAACACCATGCACATAACTTGCATACCCTCATACACATAACTTGCATTTGAACTTGCATAACAACATGCACATAACTTACATAACATCATGCACATAACTTGCATAACATGTTGAGCTTGCATATATGACTTGCATCTTAAAGGAGGGTAAACATGCATAGCATATAAAGGTGTCATCTTGCATATGTATGCATCACATTTAAAAGGGTAAACTTATATGTCATGATTTATGCATAATACCAAACACTTAGCATGCATAAAACCACTTACTTAGCATGCATAGAATCAATTACTTGTTATGCATAAACACACCACTTAACTTACATAAACCCAAACACTTAGCATGCATAAAATCAAATACTTAGCATGCATACAATCAAATACTTAGCATGCATAACACCAAATACTTAGCATGTATAAAATCACATGCATAACTTGCATATCATGTTACATATAACTTGCATATACTCTCACATGTAGTTTGCATAACATGTTACACATGCATAAATGTTCAACATAGTGTTTTGCATCATAAAACATGGCATTAACCTTGCATATAACATAAAACTTGCAAATCACATATCATACAAACTTGCATAAACACATTTATCCACAAACATAGCCATGTCTTATCACATCCTACCATAATCAATTTAACAATTGATTATTAAAGCCATAGGAACTCACCAAAACCAAGATTAGCAAACTTATGAAGTAAAACTAGTTGCCAAATATGAAGAAGAAGATGATTAGGGGTTGATTAGCTTGCAACTCTCTTCATTGATTTGTGGAGGCCATGATCAAGTTTCATTTTGCCATAGTTTAGTTACAAGATCTAATTATGAATGAATTAGGGTAGGGTTAGGGTCTTATTTATAGGATTAGGTAGTGTTTTAGGCCCTTAGATTAACCCTAGATTAGTTTAGGTCCGTCAGATTTAGGAAATCTCTAGAACCCAGCCCTCCAAGCCAGCCTAAAACCCAACCTGGTGCACCCAGGTTTCTGGACGCCGCGCCCCTGTCGACAGGCAAGTCGACACCCCTGTCGACAGGCCTGTCGACATGGTTAGGGCGGGAACTTTCCCGCCTGACCCCGCTGGTTCTATTTTCAAATCCTAATTTAAATTTCTAAATCTGTTTTAAGCTTTAATTTTTCTGCAAACTTCATTGGGCCATAACCGGGCCATACGGACTCCGATTCTCGAAAACTCGGACTCTATTTCGCGTATTTTTCCGAGACGAACGCAATGACGCAGCCCGTTACCCCCAATTCCCACATCTGAGATTATTTATCCTATGATTAGAGAATTTTAGTGTTAGCTAAAATTCGGGGTGTTACATTCTCCCCTCCTTAAAGGATTTCGTCCCCGAAATCTCTAAGCTAAGGAGAATGCATATCCTACCATCCAAACAACCATCTACTCAATCCATCAAAACACGGGCATCTATTGTCCTTAAAACAATTTCTAATGATGTATGAGCATATGCAAAAAGTGTGTGTATATGTTCCCTATCTAATGTATGAACATATGCAAACCATGATAGTGCCATGCATCCATTATGTATGCGAGAGAACCCTATCGACACATACAATATCTACATGAGTGCACAACCATTCACCAAAATGCATCATCCATATGATAACACAATCATTATACATCCATAGATATAACTTCCTACACACAATTTTATGCAATATGCAATATGAAGTGACTGAGCCGATCTAGTGCCTAGAGTGTGTGTATATGCATCCACGAGCAACCACTAGCAAACACTTGCATCCACTTGCATCCATCATACATAACATGTCTCAAACACATGTTTCAACCATAGGACTATCCTATCTGAAGGTCAAAGGTACTAACGAGAGGACATACTAAGAATAAGATAAGCACAAGATATGCGATGAAGGAGAAGCAAAAGGACATACCCTCCGAAAGAAAAGGGTACCTCGAACGCATCTTCGCTTCCGTCTCCCAGGTAGCGTCGCTCTCTTCATCTCCCCTTTGTACTTTGACTAGTTGAACCTCTCTGTTTCTCATCTTCCAAATCTCTGACCCAAGGATGCAAGTAGGAGCTCGTCGAATCGTCGCATCACGCTCTACTTCCACTTCTCTAAGCAAACTCGGTCCTACCACCTCTGCGGTCTCATGTAGGCACTTCCTCCCATGGAATACATCATGTACACCACTAAGTCTGTCGGGCAACCCCACCAATGGAGGATGCTCCTCCCATGTACCTCCAAAATCCAAGATACATAGCCTCAAAAGGTCTTCTAAAACATGATTCACCCTCTCGGTCTGGCCGTCCGTCTGAGGATGATATGCGGTACTCAAACACAACTGAGTCCCTACCGCCTCTTGCAAACTCTTCCAAAACTCTCTAGTGAAGATAGGATCTCGATCACTCACTATGCTAGAGGGTACCCCATGCAATCGAACTATCTCTCGAAGATATACATAAGCTAGCCATGGAGCAGTCCTCTTACTCTTCACAGGTATGAAATGGGTGCTCTTAGTAAGTCTGTCTACCACCACCCAAATTCCTGTATTACTCTTTCTCGATCTGGGTAACCCGTCAATAAAATCCATCGAGACGCTGTCCCACTTCCATTGCGGAACCTCCAATGGGTGAAGCAACCCACCTGGTTTCTTTTGCTCTGTCTTCACTTGTTGGCACACCAAGCATCGAGCGACATGCTCGGCCACATCTTTCTTCATACCGGCCCAGAAGAAAGTCCTTTTCATGTCTTGGTACATCTCGTCCCCACCGGGATGAATGGTCATCCTAGAACGGTGTGCATTATCAGGAATAACCTTCCTCAAACCCTCGTCTTGCGGTACACAAGGTCTACCGTCTCTACGCAAGCACCCCCTATCGTCTAGGGTGTACCTACTCAAATGGCTGGACGACTCCCCCCTTATGAGCTTCTCCACCAACTCAACCAACTGTGGGTCGTCCCTCTGTGCTTCTACAATTTGCCCCAAAAGAGTAGGTCTAACTTCCAAGGAAGCTAGCAAACCGGGTACATAATCAACGGAAGGTCTGAAACCCAACATAGAAATAAACTCTAGGCTCCGTCGTTCAACGAACCACCAACTCGAGGACAACCCTTTTTCTACTTAAGGTGTCCGCTACCATGTTACCCTTGTCAGGGGTATACGCTATCTCAAACCCATAGGATGCTAAGAATCCCATCCACTTTTACTGTCCTAAGATTATGCGCTCGGAGAGCCTCCAGCACTTCCCTAAGATGTAGGGCATGCTCTTCTCCACCAGGATATCATTCAAAATCATCACAACTATTCGTCTCTCACGCAGACCACCCTAGTCGAACTCGGCATTCCCCCAAATGCAAGCCCCAAAGGCCTAAACCAATATCAGACAAACACCCAAGGGATACCTCCTTCGAATTCAGACGACCTACGTGAGATGATACTAGTAAAAACGGCTAAATAATTAAGCCCCTTGTCCAACCCTGGATGTCCTCGCCAGTCTTGCTCCAAAACCACCGTTTTTCCTTAACTGGCTTTGCTCCTAGAAAAGACCAAGATGTCATCCACAAAGACCATCACAACTTATTTAGGTACTCCTTGAACACCCTTCTTATCAAATCATCAAAGTATACGGGGGCGTTCGTCAAACCCAATGGCATCACCAGCCACTCATAAAAAAAATCATCCGGAGTCCTAAAGGCAGTCTTCTCTGTACTATCCTCAGCCACTCTCAACTGATGAAATCTCGTGGCTGAGTCCTACTATAAAAATACTGAGGCGCCAGCTAACTGATCAAACAGATCATCAATCCTCGGCAATGGGTATCTATTCTTCTTTGTGAGTTTATTAAGTCCTCTTTAGCCTACACAAAGTCTGAGGGACCCATCCGCCTTCGTAACAAAAACTACTGGAGCGCCCCACTCCGATATACTTCGTCTTATGAACCCCTTCTCAAGAAAATCGCCTACTTACTTATGGAGTTCCCTCCTCTCACGAGGAGCCACGTGGCACACTGGCCAAGACACTGGTTTGGCATTGTCTACCAGATATATTTGGAAGTCAATTTCCCGCTCCGGAGGTAAGCCCTTCACCTCCTCATACACATCCGGGTATTCCCGAACCGCTCTAACAGATCACAAACTCTAGACCGACATGTCAAGCGATTCTAGATAACTTAGCATAACAGATTCTATGGGATTACAAGAGATCTCGAGAGTGTTACCCAAGCGGGTCATAAGCCTAACAACTCTCCCTTCAAAATCAAGAACGGCACCTCTACTGGATAACTAGTCCATGCCCACAACTAACCCATAGCCCGTGAAGCCCAACAAGCATCACACCTAAACCCAATGCTAAGTATAGAAACTTTCAAACCCAACCACATCATGGAGCCCAATTGGGTTTGAAACAACTAAGGGATCATCTACCAAACTGGTGTCTAAGTGCAGTGACTCAACTAACAATGATGAGATAAACGAACTCGATGCATCAAATAAAGTTTGAACCGGATATCATAGAAATCCAAATTCCAACCTAGACGGTCCTATCCCCATCTGGTACCCTAGCCGTGAGGGAATACCACTACCCTCTATACCTTGCCCTTGCTCCTTTGGACAATCCTAATAATGTGTCCTACTCCTCCCAAAAGGATAACTACTAGCCTTCTTCTTCCCTATTCTCCACTCGTAACCTCCCACCAATGAGGTTTCATCCTTTATTAACCAAACAACTATTTGAGCCTTCCTCTCTTCTTGAACCAACTTCTAATCAGATTAACGTTTAAGTCCCTTGAAGTGGTTTTCCATCCTTATCCATCTTAGAAAGATCATCTATACGCGGAGGGGAAACTCAAAATGAGAGAGAGGAAGAGATTCAAAATGGAGAATTCGAAAGATATAGATATGGCTATTGGGGATTATGCTTTCTTTCAAAAACTCTTCTCTCAAAAGACATGTTTTTGAAAATACTCCCTTCAAAAATATTCTTAGAAAATAGTTTTTCTAAAAAAAAATTTATCTGTTATGGTAACCTTAAGCTCTGATACCACGTGTAACACCCCACATCCGCTAAGGTCACTCACAAGGGAATGCCTTAGTTTTGGTGGAGTGTTTTTAGTGAGTATAGAACAGAAAAATTACAACAGGACAGATATAAGTCATACTTGAAAATTTAAAACATCATTTTCATTAATAAAACATGTTTGGTTACATCACAAAACCATAACAAGAGTCAAGTACATAATATCCATCCTGATAAAATGAAAGTACATAATCCCTTTACATAGATAATAGCCAAAATAGAAAAGATAAACCGAGCTTTACTTCTACGGTCCAAGCCCCAAAAGATAGATATAGCGGTCTGGTCCAAGCCCATTAGTGCTAGGCCCTCTCTGATAACCTGAGGGTTGGGAAAAAAGATAAACAACAACGGGGTCAGACATAAGTCTGAGTGAGTCCTATAACCCTAACAATACAATCATTAAAGTAATTAGGGTATGATATAAACAAGATACGGTACCTCTGGGGATAATGACTACACTAAGTAGCCAACAAAACACAGGATGTACTACGATAACCGAAACAACGTATTTATCCACCCAAGGATAATTACTAGCTTACACCACCCCAGACCTACCCACCCAAGGGTAATTCCTACACTGCACCACACCAGTTCTACCCACCAAGAGTAATTCCTACTTAAAGGTTGATCCCATCTAAAGACTTAGAAAATATAACTAGTAGTTTCTGGTACTTCTAGCTGACCACGTAGGTGCCGTCTGCCCCTACCTCCACTAGATGTACCTAGTAATCTTACCCAGTAGTTTCGTGTACCCCTACATAGGTGCCGTCTGCCCCTATCTTTACTAGGTGTACCCACTACTCCCAAGCGATCGGCTCCCTAACGTAGATACCCGTGCTGGCCCCACAGTGGGGTGTATCACTCCCCTAAAGTGGCAACCAATACTATCAACGGTGCACGGCTTATATCTACACGGTGCAACAACGGCTTATCTACCAGCCCGGGCCCACACACGCATATGAAACCCGTTGGACTTGCGTTGCCACCGCTAACCCGTTTTTAGCCTCTTATAATCAAGCCCAATATGCGTGTCCCGTCACTCGACATGGGTCGAGCCCACAAAGATACGTTTGGGATATTGGTTGAAATGGGCCCCCACAAGCTACTACTTAAGCTTGTCATTTAATCTAGTGCATCCCACTTAACCCCTTTTTATAATCATGCCCCTTACATGTTAAGGTTTGGTTAAGTCATCTAATTATATTTCAATTGCCACTTAAGGCGCCCACTAGATTTCCGCATGCCACCCAAGGCCTTTACTTGATTCCCACATGCCACCCAAGGCACTTATTTAATTCCCACATGCCAACCAAGGCACTTACTTGATTTCCAAATGCCACCCAAGGCACTTACTTAACCCTTTAATCATGTTTAATTACATGTTCCACTTTGGTTAAGTATTCTAATCGTATTTTCCATTGCCACCCAAGGCAACCCACTAGTTTCCTCATGCCACCCAAGGCACCCCCACTAGTTACTACATGCCACCCAAGGCACCCACTTAACCCCTCATGTCCCACTACATGCTAATATGGTTAAGTGTTTCTTAATTAATTAAGACCGTGATCTCCCATAAAGACCTCCCATATTAGACTGGCTGTTATGACCGCCTGGTTAAGCCGGTAGGGTCCGGGCAGTCTTACGTCATAACAGAGTCTAACCTCGTGTCTTTACTTTAATCACGTATTTAATTTATGGCTAAGACCTCTCACATTGGGCTGACATTTGTAGCAACTGGTTAAGCCGGTTGGGTCCGGGCAGTTTTACACTACAAATGAGTCCAACCTCGTGTCTTAGTCGATTAATTACTCCTAATTAATCACCCCCATATTAATTATCCCTAATTAATATCAAGTTTTTCATAACATGGGTAGACCTAACTCAATAGGTAAATTCCCATGGGGTAGACCTAACTCAATAGGTAAATTCTCACTTATGTTAATTTATTTTTATGGTATGCTCAATCATACCCAACCATACTTTAATTAACATATTTACCAACCCCATCGTTTCCCCACGTAAATCATTCTCATTTCATGACATAATAAAGGGAAAGATCATCACAAATATCATGGGTTTAGCATACAACTTTGTCATGGGTTAAGAGGATGTCAACTTGCATATATGAGCATATATTAACCCAACTACATTTAACCCAAACTTGCACATTATCATACACATATCTTGCATAACATGTTGAACTTGCATATAAGCATTCTCATAACTTGCATAACATGTTAAACATGCATTTAAGCCTACACATAACTTGCATAAGCATTCACATACTTGCATAGGCATTCACATACTTGCATAAGCATTCACATACTTGCATATCACATTAAACTTGCATTCAAGCATATACATAACTTGCATAACATCATGCACATAACTTGCATAATCTCATAAACTTAACTTGCATAACACCATGCACATAACTTGCATACCCTCATACACATAACTTGCATATGAACTTGCATAACAACATGCACATAACTTACATAACATCATGCACATAACTTGCATAACATGTTGAGCTTGCATATATGACTTGCATCTTAAAGGAGGGTAAACATGCATAGCATATAAAGGTGTCATCTTGCATATGTATGCATCACATTTAAAAGGGTAAACTTATATGTCATGATTTATGCATAATACCAAACACTTAGCATGCATAAAACCACTTACTTAGCATGCATAGAATCAATTACTTGTTATGCATAAACACACCACTTAACTTACATAAACCCAAACACTTAGCATGCATAAAATCAAATACTTAGCATGCATACAATCAAATACTTAGCATGCATAACACCAAATACTTAGCATGTATAAAATCACATGCATAACTTGCATATCATGTTACATATAACTTGCATATACTCTCACATGTAGTTTGCATAACATGTTACACATGCATAAATGTTCAACATAGTGTTTTGCATCATAAAACATGGCATTAACCTTGCATATAACATAAAACTTGCAAATCACATATCATACAAACTTGCATAAACACATTTATCCACAAACATAGCCATGTCTTATCACATCCTACCATAATCAATTTAACAATTGATTATTAAAGCCATAGGAACTCACCAAAACCAAGATTAGCAAACTTATGAAGTAAAACTAGTTGCCAAATATGAAGAAGAAGATGATTAGGGGTTGATTAGCTTGCAACTCTCTTCATTGATTTGTGGAGGTCATGATCAAGTTTCATTTTGCCATAGTTTAGTTACAAGATCTAATTATGAATGAATTAGGGTAGGGTTAGGGTCTTATTTATAGGATTAGGTAGTGTTTTAGGCCCTTAGATTAACCCTAGATTAGTTTAGGTCCGTCAGATTTAGGAAATCTCTAGAACCCAGCCCTCCAAGCCAGCCTAAAACCCAACCTGGTGCACCCAGGTTTCTGGACGCCGCGCCCCTGTCGACAGGCAAGTCGACAGGCAAGTCGACACCCCTGTCGACAGGCCTGTCGACATGGTTAGGGCGGGAACTTTCCCGCCTGACCCCGCTGGTTCTATTTTCAAATCCTAATTTAAATTTCTAAATTTGTTTTAAGCTTTAATTTTTCTGCAAACTTCATTGGGCCATAACCGGGCCATACGGACTCCGATTCTCGAAAACTCGGACTCTATTTCGCGTATTTTTCCGAGACGAACGCAATGACGCAGCCCGTTACCCCCAATTCCCACATCTGAGATTATTTATCCTATGATTAGAGAATTTTAGTGTTAGCTAAAATTCGGGGTGTTACACCATTGATTGTGACTAATCAAGTAGGGGATGGTCTAGTCTTTGTATGCTTTGTCGTGTTCTAGCTTTATCAAGTCACGATTGCTCTTTTGTGTGCGATTGTTTTGAACTTTTCTAGGTTTGGAATTATTTTGGGCATGGACTGGCTCAAAAGGTATGCATATATTGTGGATTGCGAGAGGCTTAAGGTGACAATCGGGAATGTGAAAAGGTGAACAATGGTGATACGTTGTCTACCAGAGGATAGAGTTTTTTTTAGCTTTTTATATTCTCTTGTGATTCCATAGGATAGGTTGTCATCTGTGTTAATCATTCGAGAAGTTTCCGATGTATTTGATGAGGTTAGAAGATTGCCGCTCCAGCGAGAGATTGATTTAGTGGATGGAGCCAGACCTATTATTATGCCTCTTAGGCGGATGACACTTAAGGAACAACCAGAGTTAGAGGTGCAAGCGAACGATCTTTTGAGTAAGGTATTCATTCAGAGAAGCGTATCCGAATGGGGTGCACTAGTGGTATTTGCGACCAAGGCTAATGGATCGTTGCGACTGTACGTGGATTATCGTGAGATGAATAAGGTAACCAAGAAGAACACCTATCCATTGTCGAGAATCGATGATTTGTTTGATCAGCTTCACGAAGCCAAGGTGTTTACCCAAATGGCTTTGGCGATGGGATTTCACCAATTAAGAGTGGATAGGGATAATGTGCTGAAGACCGCTTTTAGGACACAATACAGATTCTATGAATGGCTAGTGAAGTCGTTTAGATTGACTAACACATCAACATATTATGTTGATATTATAAATCGAGTCTTCAAAGACCAGTTGAATAAGTTTGTACTTGTGTTCATGGACGATATGTTGGTTTACTCCAGGAATGAGGAACAAAATAAGACGCACTTGAGGATTATTTTGGAAATCTTACGAAAACATCAGCTGAAGGCTAAGTTTTCAAAATGTCACTTCTGGAAGGAAGAAGTGAGGTTCTTGGGTCACATTGTGTTGGGATAAGGAGTAGCGGTGGATCCCACTAAAGTGGCAGCAATCTAGGATTGGGATCGATCCAAGAGTGCG
Source organism: Allium sativum (assembly GCA_030737875.1). Lineage (NCBI taxonomy): Eukaryota > Viridiplantae > Streptophyta > Magnoliopsida > Asparagales > Amaryllidaceae > Allium > Allium sativum. Next base: position 245,507,750 of record CM060922.1, on the reverse strand, counting down.
ACGGATGTTAGGAGTTTTCCTGATTTAACCGGATACTATCAACGATTTATCAAGGATTTCTCTAAGATAGTTACTATAACGTCTCGTATTTTTGGGTAGTCAGGTATCTAATTTAATTTATTATTTTAAATATTGATTTAGAATTTTAAACGAACTTAAAGTATATAATTCGTTTATATAACAAAGATTGAACGTTAGTTTTATATATAATTATAAAACGAGCTCGTAACGTCGCGGTAGTTCGTAAATTGCATTTTGAACTTCAATTGAATATACATAATCCGATATAAGTCGAAACTCAGTGAAACAAGAGACGTTTGAATCTAATTAATAATAATTTTCTAACAAAAAATAGAAATGGATATTTCATATTATATATTGTAAGTTATGTGCAATTCGAATTTTCAAATGGTCGTTGTGGAATCTCTTATAAATTATAATGATTCATTTAATAAATTTAATTTGATTTAGAAGGAATTTATTAATAAATGGAGATAACGATCGAATTAAGGCATGAAACGAATTCCGTTGAAATCGTATTGACATTTAGAGTCAGGATAAGTATCATTTGTTATTTTTGTAGACCGTTATTTTGGTCTCCAAAATAGCGTTGTTTTACACGTAAAATAGAATAACATATATGCAAACGATCTTTGTTTTGAATGAAACTAATTTTATTGAATCCGTAATGATTTATTTTTGAAGTGTTTCAAGTTTCAAGTTATTTGGATTTATTTTGTGATCGTGGGAAATTTAAACACGTGTTTTTCACTTGTGAATTATAAAGGGATTTTTACAAACGACCTCGAAATTTGACGTAACCTTTTCCATCGTGTCCGGATTATTGTTTTTTGCAAGGATTACGAGTTTCCATCATGTCCGGATTACGTATATGACTATTGTCATTATGAAGATAACCTTTGATGGTTTTGGTTAACTTCAATTTCTAAGATGGACTTGTGGAAGCTGTTGAATTGGTAATTTTGAAGAGAATAGATATAAATAATATTATTTGAATTGTGAATGGAAGGTAGAGAGAATAGATGTATATATAGAAATTAAATGGATATGAATTGAATAGGCACAACTTTTCAGAAATTAATGACGTCTTTTCAGACCTTGGGAGTTGGTGAAAGTTGGAGAGAAGTTTGACAGTTTAAACCTTTGAAATTCAAAATTTAAATTTCAAAATATAGGCAGATATGTCGACATGTAGACATATGTATGATATGTACTTATTTTCAAAGTACATTTGGTTTTTGTGACATGTGAATTGAATTATCGATTTATATTTCAGGTTTAAGGATTTCCTGGAATAATTCTAATCCTAGCAAAAATCCAAAAAAATTATTTTAGTATTTTATTTATTATATTATTACTTTGAATTTCAAAATTTCAAATTTCAAATTTCAAATTTGAATTTTAAATTTCAAGTTTGAATTTTAAGGTTTTAATTTTAAATCCAAAACAAACAAAGCAACTATTCAACCAAAGAAAATTTAAAAATTAATTATGGCATACCCGGTTTTTAGATCATTTTCTTCGAAATTTTTTGAATTCTGAATTGCCATTAAGCACATATTTGAATTTCTAGTTTTTGGCTCTTCATCACTTGATGTTGAATCTGAATCATCTAACGTTGCTGCGTATGCTTTCTTTCTCTTCCTTGATGAATTGATGTTGTCCATTTGCTGAGTCGATTTATCCGGATATGGATATATTCTCCTTATATGGCCTGGTTGGTTGCAGTTATAACATCGATCATCATTTCTTCTTGAATTTCTTTGGTTATTATTTTGAAAATAATTTTTCCTTCTATATTTCGGAAATTTTCAAAAATATCTTGTCATTAGGGTTGTTTCTTCATTATCTTCACTACTCGAGTCGAATCATTTGTTGTTGCTTTAAATGCAATGGATTTCTTTCTCAGTTGCCTGTTTTCCTTTCTTTTCTACAACTGGACTTCAAAAAACATCAGATTTCCTATTAACTCCTCAATCTTCATTTCATTGACATTATTTGCTTCTTCAATTGCTAAAGTTTTTTTATCCCATTCTAAAGTCAATGAGCTCAATATTTTTCTGCCTTGATCTTCTTCTGAATAAGTTTTTCCAAGTGCTACTTACAAATGCACTATCTTTTGAAATCTGCAATACATATCGGAGATAGCCTCATCCTTATTCATTTTGAATAACTCAAATTGATTAACTAACATTGATATCTTAGTTTGTTTAACTTTACTAGTTCCTTCATGAGTAACCTGTAAAGTTCCCCAAATCTCATAAGCAACTTTACATACTGACACTCTATTAAACTCATTCCTATCTAATGAACAAAATAACATATTCATGGCTTTAGAATTGCTATGTGCAGCAGCCTTTTATTCATTTGTCCATTGTGCAAAAAGCAGTTTCAACAAACTCATTTTGTGTACTATTCCATGTGTTTAATCATACTGATTGTAAATATATTTTCATCTACATGTCCAATATGAATAATTACAACCATTAAACAGTGGTTGTCTAACAGTGGACTGACCCTCTACAAAAGAACATTATTGCTACCAGTGTTGGTTGCCACTATAATATTTTCAAAAATCAGATTTTGAACTTTTTGAAAGACCATACTCTAATACCAATTGTTAGGAATTGCAGAATGGATTGTTAAGGAAAAATTAACACTAGAGTGGGGTGAATAGTGTTTTTGAGAAATCAAACAAAATCAAAAACTTATATGATCTACTATATGAATCACACACCGCAGAAACAATCACAGACACATAATCAAATACAAACACAAAGATAAACAAAACTAAATGCAGAAAAGGAAAGAACACACCAGATTTTATACTGGTTCGGGTTACTCCTACGTCCAGTCCCATGCAACGCTGGATTGCACAGAGTTTAATTACTATATCAATATCCAAGTACAACCCCTTGATTTCACGACCACAAGTTTAACACTGATTCCAAACATCCTTAATCAAGTATATTCCCCTTGATTTCACGGCTACAAGGTTAACACCACTCTGTTTCCTGGATTTCAAGGCTATAAGGAAACACCTTTTTCCCAAATAATTACAACAGCCCTATAACTCTTCAATAGCACTTCGATTCAGAGAGTAATGAGTAGAGAGTGAGAAGAGAAGAAGTTTTATGTCAGTAGAAATGAATTCAGCAGAGTATAAGTGTAGAAATCATAAAAATAAGAAATAATAATGGTGTAAAGAAAGGGGATGAAGATGGATAAGAAGAATGATGATAAAATTCAAAATCAGCCCCTATTTATAAGATTTGAAAAGTTGCAAAGCTTCTAGAACGTTACAAATAGTGAAAAGACACTTCCTTTCAAAATAAAAAATATGACAGTTATATGTCGAGATAGGCAATAATATATGTCGACATATCCTTGTATAAAATTGAATTTTGAGAATTTTTGAAGTGTTTTGATATATATATATATATATATATATATATATAATTCTGGAAATTATTGAACAAAACATAGTGTTATAAATGAATATTTTAAAGTAGAAAATCATTTGAAATCATAAATATAAATTATGTAAACATATTTATAAAATTATAAAGTTTGAAACTATATAAATATAAAGTATATAAGTATAATATATAAAACTTATAAACTACAAAACTTGAGTATAAAATCAAAAGTAAAATAGAGAAAGTAAAGTAGAGAAGATAAAGATTGAAGATGGAATTTGAAAATAGAGTTTGAAATCAGAAATTGAAAATCAGAAGCTGAATTGGAGGGCTATTCGGAGTCTTACATAAACTAGACTCTATTAATATATTTATCTAGAACTCTTGAATTCTTGATTACTCGTGAGTCTTGAATCATTTCTGAATTCTGAATCTCTAATACCTTTAAACTGTACAGTCTTCAGTATTAATTCCTGTATATAAATCCTGCATATATGTATATATATATATATTCTAGATAAAAGTGTAAATATATTATATAATCAATTAATATTGAAATATGGTTGTTGTCATCAAAACTCCATTCTTTAATAGGAAAGATCGGGATCGAATTTATATTCGAAAACTATTACGACCAGCAAATACGTAAACATTGAAGATGTCAGATGCAGATCAAGACGGAGCAATTGAAGAATGTGGATCCTAATAAAATGGTAGAATTACTTATTGCCTTTGGGTAGTTCTTGGAGATATACCATGACTTTGTAATGGTTGAAATCTATGTATTTGCAAGGACTACTCACCGCTAATTTATTAGGTGATACCTAGGATGTGGTAGGAGGCTACCTTCGGTTCATCCTGTTTCTGGATGATTTGTATGGACGAATGTCTAACAGAGTATTTATTAAGATCACGTACATTGATTTTTACAAATGCACTTCTATTGTTTGCGGAGAAGACTTTTCTCTTAGCTTAATTCCCATAGTATTTTTGTTGACGTCAATTAGTGATTTGATGGATCTGACAATTTGGCATTCAAAGTGAATGGTGATGTGATGTTCTAAAGGTAGTGTTGAACCTTAAGCCTCTTCAATCGGGAAATGACAAAAATCAAGTAGGTAACATGGCTAAATGGGTCGCACCCAATTAGGGTGTATAATCACCTATCTAGATAAAATTCATTTCCTTCTTTAATATATTTTGATGCTGTCCCATTTCACGAAACTGTGGGTCGCACCCAACCATTGGTGATATATATTTGATACACTCAAGCAAAATGAGTGGTCGGTCATATGTGGCCAGGTTGCAAAATGTTCTTGTTGAACCCAGTGTATTCCCCTCTACAGATACACTATCGGAAGGTGGTTCCATACTTTGTCATAGTTTGAAATCCAATCTCCAATAAGAGCCCGCAGTATTTGATTTTATATTATATATGTAGAGCATGATATGCAAGTGTTCTGCTAAATGGTTATTTATTTGATTTAGATAGCATTATAATATCAGAATAAGATATGATTTTAAAATGGTTTGGGTTAAGATAAAAACCGTCCTTGTTTATGTGTGGATTGGTCTTACGATCATCCTTTTCTTTCGAAAAGAAATGTTTGATTTTAAAATCAAGTTGGATGAAACTTATAAACTTAGCGAGTTTTCTTACTCTGGTTCACCAGACTGATATAGTGTTTGCAGTGCTCGGATTAGACCGAGTTTTAAAGGTTCAGGTTACTAGGTGATGTGAAGTCCAGAGACGAGCTGAAGGTGTTCATATGTATGATATCTAGTATTTATTCTGCTGTGTGATGCATATGAGGACAGAATAAAATAACTGTCCAGATGTGTTGAGGTACTCTGATGATTATAAGTTTTATATTTAAAGCTCTCAATAAAGTCTTATTTCTATATTATATTTTGTTCTGTTGCAATGTGAGACTCTGATGTTGTTATGTTGTTATTTTTCTTCTTCTTCTTCTTTTCTTATATTCTAATGTTTCTTTCTTATCTAACCTTCTAATTTCTTTCTATTAACCATCTGGTGTTTTCGATACTTGAGTTCTAGCAAGTAATACGGGCTTACGTATTATTTTGGAATTCGATCGTCAAATTCCCCCAGTCGTACAATGGTATCAAAGCATAAGGTTTAGTAATAACCTTGTCTGTATGGCGTTACTCAATAGAGATTGGGTTAGTTATACCCTAGATTGAGATTGAGTGTATATATATGAGAACGTATTTGTAAATTTTATATAAAAATGTTTTATATTGTGTTATTTGATCAGTTCGATTTTGAACTAACAACGGACACGATATTGTTTTGTAAAGAGGGCAAATGAAATAATTTTACCCGAAATATATTTTGTATAGAAAATAAATAATTTTATCAAATTATTAGATATTGATTTGTTTGATTAATTTGAATGGAATTCAAATTGAATTAAAAATTCGAATGGTTTATTATAACCTAAAGAGATTTGACATATGGAATTTGTGAATGAGAAATTAAATTGGAATTAAATTGAATCAGAATTTAACTTAAAAATAAGTTAAATTAAATTTAAAGAGGAATTGGATGATATTTGGAATAAAAATCAGAACTTGGATTTTTAAAATGGAAGTAAACTACTTTTGAAAATTAATTAGTCAACTGAACATTGGGATTGAAACTTAACTTGGTTAAATAAGAATTAATTTAAGAATAGATGTTGAGTTGGAATTAAAGAAATAAATTTGAAATTTGGAAATCAAATTTATAATAATTAAATGGTAATCCGTGGAAAATTAATCAATTGATATTAAAGTATGTAACCCAAAGTGAAGATAACCAGGTAAATATTAATATTGAATGTGAATTCGATTGATTTGGTCAAGTTGGTTGTGCATTGGTTGTTGATTGATTGCTGAAGGTATGTTAGATTGGTCAAATATAATTCATCTATGGATTAATAAAAAGATGAATGAATTGAAAGCTAAAGAGAATGAATTCTAGTATGATAAATTGGAGTGGAATCACATATGAATTGAAACCGAATGACTCAACCCTGTATTTGCAGCTGAATGATGCTATATGTTTGATTTTGAAATTTGTATAGTTATACAGGTTAATAATTGAAATATTATTGAAGAATTACATGTAATTGTTACATGTTGAATGGAGTTAAGTACATGCACAAGGAAGCTTTAAGGATTAATTTTAGTTGCGTAGATTGCGCGTAAATTGAGCAAATATACTCAATAACGCTTATATATGGTACGCTTACGCGAAAGTATAAATTTTGGTTTTTGAAATTTGTTTTCTGACCGTATGGGTCGATGTATATATATTGTTGATCCTGCGATATCGCAGAAGTCCCTCCGTACAGGGGAGACTCTACCAAATTTTTCCGAGAATTTAAGGTGTTAGATTTTTTTAAAATTTTTTGAATTTTTTATTTACAATAATGAATTGGTTTTCAATTTAAAATAAATTGGATTCTTGAAAAAGTTAATAAGCCTATAATATTTTTTCTACTTCAGTAATTTCGGGGACGAAATTCTTTTAAGGGGGAAGAAATGTAGCATTCCGTATTTTTAGGTAGTCGGATAATTAATTTAATTTATTATTTTAAATATTGATTTGGAATTTTAAGTGAATTTAAAATATATAATACATTTATATAACAAAGACTGGACGTTAATTTTATATGTAATTATAAAACGAACTCGTAATGTCGCGGTAGTTCATAAATTATGTTTTGAACTTCAATTGAATATACATAATCCGATATAAGTCGGAATTTGGTGAAAAAAGAAACGTTTGAATATAATTGGTAATAATTTTCTGATGAAAAAAGAGAAATGGAGATTTCATATTATATATTGTAAGTTATGTGCAATTCAAATTTTCAGATAGTCGTTACGGAATCGTTTATAAATTGTAACGATTAATTTAATAAATTTAATTCGATTTAGATGCAACTTATTAATAAGTGGAGATAACAATCAAATTAAGGCGCTAAACGTATTTCGTTGAATTCGTATTGACGTTTTGATTTGGGATAGGTATATCATTTGTTATTTTTGGAGACTGGGTATTTTGGTATCCAAAATAGCGTTGCTTTACACATAAAATAGAATTACCGATATGCAAACGATCTACGTTTTCAAGGAATCTAATTTTATTAAATCCACAATGACTTATTTTTGTAGTGTTTCAAGTTCAAGTTATTTGGAATTATTTTGTGATCGTGGGCAATTTAAATGCGTGTTTTTCACCTGTGAATTATTAAGGGATTTTTACAAACGACCTCGGAATTTGACGAAACCTTTTCCATCGTGTCCGGAGTATTGTTTTATGCTAGGATTACGAGTTTCATCTCAATTTGAGATCATATGTGGTGGATTTTAGATGATATTTCGTGGCTAAGTTTCGATAAATATTATTCTATTATAACCAACCCTTATATAAACCCGCTATTAAAGTCAAATCGTAAAAACTTCCTTTCACGCGGTCAATGCTTCTGCAACCGTCATCTTCCCAAAAAAATGATCTATATGCTCAAACATTCCTCCTCCTTTAACTTGAAATCCACACATTTAATCGAGAAATGTTTAAGTTAAAAATCGAAGAACTCAATGAGCTCTTGAAAACGACTGGCGACGATGATGTTTTGATCATTTTGGAGGCCGAATTTAGCTAAGACATTCTCGGTGGTTTGTGGGCTCTAGCAGGTAGAAGGCGAGTCTGAGTTGCAAGTTGGTTTGGGTGTCGGCTAAGCTAGTTGAGGGGCTCAACGCAGTGTTTTCCGATGGTGACCATGTGGTCATGGCGGAGAGCGGCAGATGGTTGAGGGAGGGAAGTTTTAAATGTGATGCAGTTGGATTTGGGAACAATAGCAGTTATGTGAATGGAAAATATCGAGGAGAGAAAAAATAAGGGGACAGCTAATGCTTAAATTCGAAAACAAGGAGTGTGAAAAGTAGGGCCTGGGGATGTTTGAACGTTTCAAAACAAAAATGAGTTTGACCAATATTTTCCTTAATCGAACAATAGGGCATGGTTTTGATTCTTTTGAACATCCCTGGAACGAAAGTTCATGTATGAAGGCAAAATATTTGGATCGTTGTTTATGGAAGAAAAGAGATTGGGCACGATATCACTGGCATGATAATCTTTCATTGGTTTTTTATGCATGTTATTCATTCATCAAATTTCCACTATATCGTTGGCATGATAATTTAGTAGCTGCTAGTCTACAACTTGCTAATCACTAATGGGTAATTCGGCATTTTTTATTGTGCCAAGTTCTTAATGAAAAGATGCTTGGAACGAAGAATATCTGAAAAGGGGAAAGAAGAAATTTATATCGGCTTTTACCCTTTGAAATCTGGGCAGCATATAGAAGTGTGAGCCGCGTTTTTCCGAACAAAAGAAATTGGCCCAGTTCTCTTAAACGTAAGGTGATTAAGTTTTTAATTGTTTAATTAAAGTTATTAGGAAATTAATTTATTTATTTAAAACATATTAACAAAATCGAATATAACTTTTTGTTATGATACCAGAATTTAACGAAACAGGATTTGTCGGGATCGTATTGTTGAGCACCACATTATGGAACTAACTTGGGCAGAGTTGGGGACAACAAGGGATTTACAGTTAAAATTAAATGACTGTTTAATTTGACTATAACCGAACCATTTCAGCAACGAATCAAACAAAAGTAAGTATAACTCACTTAGTTTTTAAACCACTTATATTTTGTATCAGTCGGGATTTTGTTTGTGTGTTATGGTTGATAACTGTTTTTTGTTTACTGAATATTTATGTATTGGATGAATTGATTGATTAAAACATTCGTTTATTTTAAATAAAAATCTAATCGTTATTCTAACGATTATTTCCAAATGAGGTAACTTACCTTGTTGGTTATGTTTATAATAATATAAACATATTAAAATAAAAATATGGATGCTTGGGTTACTGTTATTTTGTTTATTATTGAATATTACACTTGTTATTGAATTAAATAATATTATTTGAGGCATCGTATTTGGATACAAGGAAAAACAGGTTGGAGGGATCCAATAGATTCCTCAAAATTATTATTTATTTTCATATTGCCATTATATGAACTGTATGACCAACCTAATTAGAAATTGATTTGTTTATTGATTGTTGAATCGTAATTCAACATTTGTTATGATATTAACCAATGGGTAATATTGGTTGAGTAGCTGGAGGCAGATGGCTTGAAAGTCAATCGTTTTTAAATATGGATTCACCGTCAGGTGAATTGACATAAATGAAGTTATAAATTTTATTTTATAATTGAAGACAGAAGTTTTGGAATCTATTCATTTGAATAAAAGTTTGGAATCTATGAATTTAAATAAAGGTTTGGAATCTATTAATTTGAATAAAAGTTTATAAAAAGAAAATAAATGTTCATTATTTAAGTTTATAAATAATTATATAATGATTTTGTAACACAAATTCTTATGTAGGTAAGATTTACAAGTAAATGAACAGAAATTAACCGATTATTAAGAGTTGGATTAATTGTTTCTAAGAGAATATTTAAATGGGATTATTTAAATTAATTATATTATTAATTAATTTAAACGGAGGGTTAATTGGAATTGATTAACGAGATAATCATGGGTTGAGTTGACTAATTCAACTATTTTAATTGGAATTGATTTTTAATTAACTTACTTTCAATTAATCAAATGGAATTGTTTAACGAATTGTTGTTTGATTTAGTAAGACTTTAAAAAGGAAATTGATAAATTATTTTAGTTAATAAAGTTGTTAACTGATTTTACAATAGCTAATGTTGAAGTAAATTATTTGTTTCAATTTAAGTAATTACTTCTTAAATGCAATCCATTTAAGTAAGTGATCGAAGTTTGCAATGAAGTATAATTGAATTTTTGAAAGGAGCTTACGATCAGGTCTATATTAAAACCCAAGTTTTTGGGAATGAAGTAATAAAGAGATTTAAGTGAATAAGATAGCTTAAATGAAAGGTTTACTCAACATTTGGATTAAGTAAAAATAAATCGAGATATAAAAAGGGGTTTATGTTAAATCTTAGTTTATAAATAAGATTTATAAAAGAGATATGGAGTTAAAACGTTGATTTTAAATTAGCATTACTTAATAATGAAATGAAGTGAAATGGATGGAGTTGAAATGAGATTTTCAAAGTGGAAAATGGTTGAAGGATGGAATAATATGGGTTGATGAGTAGTTAAGATAAGAGCCTAAGAATTAGAACCTAACTGGAGATTGGTGGAGTTGAGTGATTTTCTAAGTATTAATCTGATGTGATTTCGGTCTTCGAGGTTGATACTCAGAGGATTATTCTCTTACCAATTTAAGGTCAAGGACTAATGAATGTTGAGGTATAAAAATGCAGGAATAAGAAATAGAAACGTTTCCAACTTTAAAAAGGAAATAGAAGACTTAAGAAAATATAATGAGATTTCCAAAGAAAAAGGAAATAAAAGATTTAAGAATATATATAATGTGATTTCTAAAGTAACAGAAATGAGAATGTGTGTGTGTGTATATATATATATATATATGTAACATCCCGCCTTTTTGACCACTTCAAATTGGTAATTAAACCAACTTAAAACATTCAAACCGATGGATCGTTATTTAGCTTACAGAGTATAAAATATAGAATCAACACAAAAAACACAAAATAAATGAATAACAAAATCACTGAACAGAAAATAACTTTTTATATCTATATATATAATCAGAACATTTGATACAATATTTTTCTATACAGCGGAATGTAAAAAAACAATTGAATACAAGGAAATCTTTACTCTTTAAATCTTCAGAGTGCGCCGTCTTTGGAATCCCCAACTTTGCGAATCTTCAAATCCCAAGCTATAATCTCTACATATGTAACGCTCGGGGTCTTACTCAAGCATTCCATGCAAAAACATAAAACCCTCGAGTTAGGATTAAACTTATTTCAAGTAAATTACTTCGAATAAACACCAAAAAATAATCAGTAAAATTTGACAATTTATTACATATTCAGGTACAACAGACCCATGAATTTGCCGAACCTAACATCATGGAAATATACAAAGTAAAAGAATCATACTGGTGAGACAGGCATCCAAAAATAAAAGCATATGAAATGTTGTAGCATTCGTATATAGTAATTAATATCAAGGTAAGTGTAACGACCTGGGTTTTCGTGATCCTGAGTAACCGACATAAACTCAATGTCGACTATTCAAGCATCGGAAAATGCCAGATAGTTAATGAAAGAAAATAGAGGGTGAGAATAGATAAGATAGAAACTTAGAATAGAAGAAGAAGAACATACAACATCAAAGTAACACGAATCTCACAGTGGAATGAACAACATAAATAGATAATATATCTTTGAAATAAAATCAGTATATGTATACAATAACATTATCAGAGTACAACACTTACAACACAGCGGAATAAACAATAGCTATATAATCCTGAAGCCTCCTGCTCCAAGCTCTCCAAGTATATCTGTAAAATCCTGACTACTTGACTGCCCGTACAAATTTGGGCACCCAGGAGTTTAGGGAAAACAAAACAAAATAGACTCCGGGTCAGTCATGGGACTGGTATGAGTAAAATCATTTAAAATATTTTGAGCAATTAAACGTTATCTCATAAGACCACGCCGTATAACGGAACGGGTTTTCCCCTTGAGAATCCAAAACATTTGATTCAACATTCAAAATCCTTTTGAAAGAAACGATAATCTTTATATCAAAATTCTTTGGATATTATAATAGTGTCAACCACAATATAATAATCATCTAGCAGAACGCTTTCATCTCACATTCCACATACATAATATATAATCAAAAACAGCGGGCGCTTATTGGTTAATGAATTCCAACTGGCAAGGTATGGGACTACCTTCCGACAGTGTATCTCTAGAGAGGAATACACCGGGTTCAACAAAAAAATCTTGTAATCCAGTCTAAACATGACCGGTCACTCATTTCGCTTGAGTGTACCGAATGTATTATCACAACGATTGGGATCAGCAACTGTTTCCCGAAAGGGACAACATCGAAATAGATTAAAGAAGTAAATGAAACTCTAGATCGGGTGACAATACACCCTACTTGGCAGCTAACCACTTAGCCATGCGACCTACCTGATTTTATACCATTTCCTGGTTGTGAGGATATAGGCCATAACGTATCCTTTACAAACCACATCTTCATTCACTTTGAATGTCACATCGTCATACCTGTTAAATCACAAATTGATTTCTCCAAACATATCACGGGTAAACAACTAAGAGAAACGAATTCCTCCGCCACCAAACGTAAATACGTTTGAAGAGATCAACTTATGCGATCTATTGAATATACTCTGTAAGACATTCTTCCATACATGTCATCCTGCGACTGGACAAACCGAAGCCACTATTCTGTAAATAGGGCAGCCCTTGCATAACTCCGTCTTCAGTTATCTTCATCATGTTTGATCGCAACACTAACGCCCATACAGAGTGGTTTTCAGATAATGAATCTGATCCCGGTCTCTCCGTATTGACGATGGAAAAATGGTCAAGAACTTTGATAATCGGTGATTTAACTATCAAAGAAAAACATGTGTGCAAACAACGATATTATTTCCAGATGGAAATTCTATTGATCAATAATCAATCAACATTTATTCATTTCCCCATTTCTCGTTTCCATATATTCATCAATTCCTTATTTTCTAATTTTAGAAAATATACGTAATTAACTTTGGAAAATGTTTCCATTTCTGATTCACGCATCACTATCTTCTCACGTATATCAGTCTCTAACTGTAAACTAGTAAGAGAACAACCCCCTACGTATTAACCCCGAAGGCCGAAACCAACATCGGATCAATACCCAGTCAGCTGTTCAATTTAACTAATCTCCAGTCAGTTTCTAATTCCTTTAACTCCATTTTAAATTCCTATTTCAAACCATATTTCCTTGATAAATATTTTATTTGCAAAATATTTACTTAAATCCTTTATTCACATTAAATGTAAATAATATTTCTTCTTTGCAATCAAAACAGTTTGATTTCGTATTTAAAACAATATCCCAAATCCAATTTCTATTTGTACTTCTAATTATAGAATTATTTATACAAATCTTCTTTTTGTTTCTAACAGTTAAATCTCAATTATAATTCCCTTTATATAATTCTATTTGTTTTAGATAAATCCCTTTTATATAATTCTATTTATTTTATATAAATCCTTTTATATAATTCTATTTATTTTATATAAATCATTTTATATAATTCTATTTATTTTATATAAATCCTTTTATATAATTCTATTTATTCTACATAAAAATATTTCATTTTCAGTATTCACTTTGAAAATTTCCTTTTATACATTCCGGTAATTCATATGGTATTTAAAATACCAAATAACATGACCAGTGTCATCATAATCAATCACATATTATACATCACATCATATACCATAATATATGAAAAAAAAACAGTATTATAAATATTGAGGAATCCAGTTGGATCCCTTCAACCTGTTTCCCTGCATCACAGATGTTAAACAATATGAATAACATCGATTTCATTTCAATAAGAAATATTCTGATAAACAGAATCAATATTTGATTAACGATTTATATATATATCGTTATCTATAATTTCAACCAATACATAAGCACTTTAACCAAACAATCAACACACATCAATCAATCATCATTTATCAATACTAGATTATATTTATAAAATATAAACTGTACAGAGTTAGTGAGATTTACTCACATTGGACGATCATCGTTAAATAACGATAATTGTTGCTTGATTCGGACATACAATTTATTTTGCTATAAATTGTAACGAGCTCCAATTCACTCCCAGTCAGTTCCATTGTGTAGCCATCGTCCATACGATTCCAATGTGACCAGCGGTTCGTAATGATATTGTATGCATATGATATGATTTATACAAGTTAATAAAGTATTTAAATTATATTTAAACTAATATTATTTAATTGGACTTTGCTTACCCAAAATGGCCCGCTCATATTCTAAACCATCTCCACAGCGTTCTGTATGCTCCAAACAACTGTTTACCCACTGCTCCTTTATACAATTCCATTTCGGTCTTCTTACTTCCTCCATGCTTCACATTATAAACCTTATATTATATTTTTTTCACTGGGCTTTACACTTAAGCCCAATCCAATTCTCCGCCACGCACCCGCTCCAGTACATCCTCTTCTTCCCCGTCCAACTCCTGCTCCAAACAAATAGCCATAGCCGAATGTTTTAGACCCACCTACCGACCTCCTTACTCCACCGTATCAACTGAAACCACCACCCCCGGTCTTCTCTTCGACTCCTCTTTCCAATCACCCCCTTCGTGATCAACTCGATCACCCACTCCCCAATGCGACATCATACAAAACCGACGCTGCCTGGACAGATCACCGAACTCAAATGGTATGAAACACCCCCAAAAATTTACAACAAATGCTACTCTCCACAACGAAATTGACTACGATACCCATTTCGTGAATCATTACTTAAATAACCAAAGATTCGTAACCCTAGTCTCGCTGTGAACTTTCGAGGACTGGAAAAACCACATCGAGCTCCATAAAAACCCCACTGCGATGAAAATCTTCTCACAATGAACCCCAAAATATATATGACTTGATTTTAGGATTTTTATTTGGTTTTATATGAATTTATGAAGATGGAAAAATGTTTACTAGAAGAGAAAGAATATTGGCGACGGGTATTTTGACTGAAAATGAATTTTAGGTTTTAGGAAAGTTAAGGATGGTATTTATAGGGTATATTAAATATTTTAGTATTCAATTATTATATTTATTTTTACTCCTACTCCATTCGTATTTATCATTAAAAATCCATGTGATCACACATGACATCCAAAAATCATGAAAATGGGCATGTAGCTACAGTTCGATATTACGGACCCAACGAAACTAGTTTCATTGAATTCCGACTTCGTTTGCTCGCAAAGCGTATTTTTAATGTCAAATAATTGACTATTCTTCACATTAAAAATCCGTACGGCCACACACTGACTCCAAAAATCACAGAAATTGAAATGTAACAATAATTTAATATTCTAAATCCAATAAAATTAATTTCATCAAAAACGAAGCTTGTTTGCAAAAGTGGCTATTTTTAAAGCTCTAAATAAACCCATTTAAATATTAATATATTTAAAAATAATTAAATTAAGTATTAATAAATTAATATTATCGTATATATTCACATACAATATCATATAACCCCAAAATAAATATATTAGGATTTATAACTCGATATTTCAAAATTCTAGATTATATCGATATTCAATTTATATTAAAATTCTTTTATAATATAAATAAATCGATATAAATTATGAAGGAATTTCATAACGACTTTTCTAAAATTTTATTTGGACATAAATCAAAATCTACCAGACGAAATCCCAGTTTTTCTCTTCCATTAGAAAAATATACTTCACTAGCTACGAATGTTTCTTGTTTCACAGAAATCCGGCTTAAAACGGATTCTGTATATTCGTTTAAAGTTCGAATCGCCAAATCACGAACTGCCACGCCATTTCGGGCTCGATTATAATTATAATATAATTAATACGTTCAAACTTCGTTTAAATAATATATTCGTTAATATAATTCAACTCTAAACTGAATTATATATTTTAAATTGTCCAATTCACACAATATTATCAATTCCACTATTTCCGACTATTTCGGAAATAAATATATTCTTCTATTATTTATATTAATTAAATATTAAATATTATTTAATTAAACAACCATTAAATTTTCTAAACCATTATTTAAATAATTAAATTAATTAATTATTATACCGTAAAAATACGGGACGTTACATTCTTCCCCCCTTAAAATAATTTCATCCTCGAAATTGCTAAGGTAGAACACAAACCCTTTTAACTGGTTAGAACCTATTTGTTCACTTCTTAACTTCAGTTTCAACTGAACCAATTTAATTTCAATTAAATATTTATTTATTCCTACTAATGATAAATTTCAAAAATCCTGAAAATTTTCTAACACCTTAACTTCTCAAAAAATTTCGCCAGCACCTCCTTTGTACTTGTCAATAGCTCAAACTCCAACTCGCCTCTATAGGCCTTCTTCAACTCAAAAGAAAATCAAACAGCCAAGCGGCT
Organism: Allium sativum; assembly: GCA_030737875.1. Lineage (NCBI taxonomy): Eukaryota > Viridiplantae > Streptophyta > Magnoliopsida > Asparagales > Amaryllidaceae > Allium > Allium sativum. The sequence continues at coordinate 245,491,112 of CM060922.1, read as the reverse complement.
TGCCAATTTGGCTCATCAAAATCTCATACCCAATATAAATATAAACCGGTACCTTTTTGTTGGGCATATCAATACATCCTTTCCATCTGTTACCAATTCTGCATATACCAATGTCATCCCAATCATTCGGTTATACCCATTCCAACTCTGATTCCATTTTTAATTACAACTCCTAACTTACCAGTCCAATTTCATTTCGGATTATCTCCAATCCAATCTAATTCAATATTTTCTATCTCAATTCATTCTCCCTTTAACTTGTTACAATTCTATTTCTATTTTCTTTTACAAATTATAATTTAATTTGTTTCAATCCAAACAATCTCCCCTAGGAAATTTTTAAACATTTTAGCTTTTCTAAAACCAGATATCCCTTTTCAGGATTCAAAACAACTTGTTTTTCACAAAACAATTCAAAAACAAAATCCTAGGTAGCAATCCGTCACTTAGTACTCGAAAATGAATACCGATGATGGTCGACTTCATCATCGGAATTATTTTCCAGCGATCAAAGTTAGTTCAATACTATATTACTTTCCGCAACCATTTTTAAACACCTCCATTTTGAAATCAGTTCAAAATATCCTTCATATTGCTTGAAAAACAATTTAAAATCTCCTAGGATTTTAAAATTCTCATATATTTAATCCAAATTCATTTACAAACACCTTTCCAACTTTCCAGAGTTATAATTTCAGTTTTGATTTAGATTTCAGATTTAATCCATCTGATTTATCTATTACACTTACACGAATTCAGATTGGTTATTTATAATCATTTCAATTATAATCCTATTCGATTATAATAATGACCAACACATCAAATATAATAATTCCAATATATATTTTCTTTATATCAGAATATACTTTGGGTAAAATTATTTCATTTACCCTCTATCAAAACATAATGTGTCGGTTCATCGTATTGAAATGTTTAGAAACTCTTACCGATACAGTGGATTAAACCGATCGACCAGAATTCATAAACTACTCAATCAATGAATCTCCATAATATAAAACAATTTTTATATCAAGTAATAAATACGTGCTCATATATATACACTCAAACTCAATCTAGGGTATTGCTAACCCTGTCTCTACTGAGTCACGCCACGGAGCCAAGGTAATTACTTAACCTTCAGCTCTGATACCAACTGTAACGACTCGGGTTTTCGCGATCTTGAGTAACCGACATAAACTCAATGTTGACTATTCAAGCATCAGAAATACCAGATAGTTAATGAAAGAAAATAGAGGGTGAGAATAGATAAGATAGAAACTTAGAATATAAGAAGAAGAAGAACATACAATATCAGAGTAACACGAATCTCATAGCAGAACGAACAACATATAATAGATAATATATCTTTGAAATAAAATTAGTATATGTATACAGTACCATTATCAGAGTACAACATTTACAACACAGCGGAATAAACAATAGCTATATAATCCTGAAGCCTCCTACTCCAAGCTCTCCAAGTATATCTGTAAAATCCTAACTACTTGAATGCCCGTACAAATTTGGGTACCCAAGAGTTTAGGGAAAACAAAACAAAATAAACTCCGGGTCAGTCATGGGACTGGTACGAGTAAAACCATTTAAAATAGTTTGAGCAATTAAACGATATCTCATAAGACCACGCCGTATAGCGGAATGGGTTTTTCCCATATGAGAATCCATAACATTTGATTCAACATTCAAAATCCTTTTAAAAGAAACGATAATCTTTATATCAAAATTCTTTGGATATTATAATAGTGTCTATCAACCAAAATATAATAATCATCTAGCAGAACGCTTTCATCTCACGTTCTACATACATAATATATAATCAAAAACCGCGGGCGCTTATTGGTTAATGAATTCCAACTTGCAAGGTATGGGACCACCTTCCGACAGTGTATCTCTAGAGAGGAATACACCGGGTTCAACAAGAACATCTTGTAACCCAGGCTAAAGATGACCGGTCACTCATTTCGCTTGAGTGTAGCGAATGTATTATCACCAACGGTTGGGATAACCAACTATTTCCCGAAAGGGACAACATCGAAATAGATTAAAGAAGTAAATGAAACTCTAGATCAAGTGACAATACACCCTACTTGGCAGCTAACCACTTAGCCATGCGACCTACCCGATTTTATACCATTTCCTGTTTGTGAGGCTATAGGCCATAGCGTATCCTTTACAAACCACATCTTCATTCACTTTGAATGTCGCATCGTCATACCCGCTAAATCACAAATTGATTTCTCCAAACATATCACGGATAAAAAGCCAAGAGAAACAAATTCCTCCGTCATCAAATGTAAATACGTTTGAAGAGATCAACTTACGTGATCTATTGAATATACTCTGTCAGACTTTCTTCCATACAGGTCATCCTGTGACTGGACAAACCGACGGCACTATTCTGAAAATAGGACAGCCCTTGCATAACCCCGTCTTCAATTATCTTCATCATATTTGATCGCAACGCTAACGCCCATAAAAAGTGGTATTCAGATAATGAATCTGATCCCGGTCTCTCCGTATTGACGACGGAAAAATGGTCAAGAACTTTGACAGTTGGTGATTTAACTATCAAAGAAAAACATGTGTGCAAACAATGATATTATTTCCAGATAGAAATTCTATCGATCCATCATCAATCAACATTTATTCATTTCCCCATTTCTCGTTTCCATATATTCATCAAATTCTTATTTTCTAATTTTAGAAAATATACATTATTAACTTTGGAAAACGTTCCCATTTCTGATTCACGTATCACTATATTCTCACATATATCAGTCTCTAACTGTAAAGTAGTAAGAGAACAACCCCCTATGTATTAACCCCCAAGGCCGAAACCAACATCAGATCAATACCCAGAAAGTTGTTTAATTTAACTAATCTCCAGTCAGTTTCTAATTCCTTTAAATCCATTTTAAATTCCTATTTCAAACCCTATTTCCTTTATAAATATTTTATTTGAAAAATATTTACTTAAATCCTTTATTCACATTAAATGTAAATTATATTTCTTCTTTGCAATCAAAATAGTTTGATTTCGTATTTAAAACAATATCCCAAATCCAATTTCTATTTATACTACAAATTATAGAATTATTTATACAAATCTTCTTTTTATTTCTAACACTTAAATCTCAATTATAATTCCCTTTATATAATTCTATTTATTTTATATAAATTCCTTTTAGATAATTCTATTTATTTTATATAAATCCTTTTATATAATTCTATTTATTTTATATAAATCCTTTTATATAATTCTATTTATTCTACATAAAAATATTTCATTTTCAGTATTCACTTTGAAAATTTCCTTTTATACATTCCGGTAATTCATATGGTATTTAAAATACCAAATAACATGACCAGTGTCATCATAATCAATCACATATCATAGATGTTAAACAATATGAATAACATCGATTTCATTTCAATATGAAATATTCTGATAAACAGAATCAATATTTGATTAATGATTTATATATATATATCGTTATCTATAATTTCAACCAATACATCAACAATACGACCAAACAATCAATGCACAACAATCAATCATCATTTATCAATACTAGATTATATTTATAAAAATATAAACTGTACAGAGTTAGTGAGATTTACTCACATTGGACGATCATCGTTAAATAACGACAATTGTCGCTTGATTCAGACATACAATTTATTTTGCTATAAATTGTAATGAGCTCCAATTCACTCCCAATCAGTTCCATTGTGTAGCCGTCGTCCATACGATTCCAATGTGACCAGCGGTTCGTAATGATACTGCATGCAAGTTAATAAGGTATTTAGATTATATTTAAACTAATATTATTTAATTGGACTTTGCTTCCCAAAATGGCCCGCTCATATTCTAAACCATCTCCACAGCGTTTTGTATGCTCCAGACAACTGTTTACCCACTACTCCTTAATACAATTCCGTTTCGGTCTTCTTACTTCCTCTATGCTTCACATTATAAACTTTATATTATATTTTTTTTCACTGGGCTTTACACTTAAGCCCAATCCAATCCTCCGCCACGCACCCGCTCCAGTACATCCTCTTCTTCCCCGTCCAACTCCTGCTCCAAACAAATAGCCACATCCGAATGTTTTAGACCCACCCACCGACCTCCTTACGCCACCGTATCACCTGAAACCACCACTCATGGTCTTCTCTTCGACTCCTCTTTCCAATCACCCCCTTCGTGATCAACTCGATCACTCACTCCGTAATGCAACATCATACAAAACAGACGCTGCCTGGACAGATCATCGAACTCAAATGGTATGAAACGCCCCAAAAAATTTACAAAAAATGTTGCTATCCACAACGAAATCAACTACGATACCCATTTCATAAATCATTACTTCAATAACCAAAGATTTGTAACCCTAGTCTCGCTGTGAACTTTCGAGGACTGGAAAAACCACGTTGAGCTCCACAAAAACCCCAAGATCTTCTCACGATTAACCCAAAAATATATATAACTTGATTTTAGGATTTTTATTTGGTTTTATACGAATTTATGAAGATGGAAAAATGTTTACTGGAAGAGAAAGAATATTGGCAGTGGGTATTTTGACTAAGAATGGTATTTATAGGATGGTATTTACAGGGTATATTTAATATTTTAATATTCGATTATTATATTTATTTTTACTCCTATGCTATTTGTATTTATCATTAAAAATCCGTGTGATCACACATGACATCCAAAAATCCTGAAAATGGGCATGCAGCTATAGTTCGACATTACGGAACCAACGAAACTGGTTTCGTCGAATTCCGACTTCGTTTGCTCATACAGCGTATTTTTAAAGTCAAATAATTGACTATTTTTCACATTATAAACATGTACGGCCACACACTAACTCCAAAAATCACGGAAATTGAAATGTAACAATAATTTAATATTCCGAATCCAACAAAATTAATTTCATCAAAAACGGAGCTCGTTTGCAAAAGTGGCTATTTTTAAAGCTCTAAATAAAACCATTTAAATATTACTATATTTAAAAATTATTAAATTAAATATTAATAAATTAATATTATCGTATATATTCACATACGATATCATATAACCCCAAAATAAATATATCAGGATTTATAACTTGATATTTCAAAATTCCAGATTATATCGGTATTCAATTTATATTAAAATCCTTTTATAATATAAATAAATCAATATAAATTATAAAGAAATTTCGTAGTGACTTTTCTAAAATTTGATTTGGACATAAATCAAAATCTACCCGACGAAATTTCGAATTTTGTCTTCCATTAGAAAAATATACTTCACCAGCTCTGAATGTTTCTTGTTTCACATAAATCCGGCTGTATATTCGTTTAAAGTTCGAATCGCCAAATTACGGACTGTCGCGCCATTTCCGGCTCGATTATAATTATAATATAATTAGTACGTTAAAACTTCGTTTAAATAATATATTCGTTAATATAATTCAACTCTAAACTGAATTATATATTATAAATTGTCCAATTCACATAATACTGTCAATTCCACTATTTCCGACTATTTCGGAAATAAATATATTCTTCTATTATTTATATTAATTAAATATTAAATATTTATTTAATTAAACAACCATTAAATTTTCTAAACCATTATTTAAATAATTAAATAAATTAATTATTATACCGTAAAAATACGGGACGTTACAGTAAGCAAGCTTTTTCCGAAAATCCTTAACAGGCACATACAAAGTAGCCAAAGTCTGGTGTATACACATACTAGTCCTAACAGTTTAACAGGAAGCGAGGGTGGCAAATTCAGAATATCACCAAATATAGGAAAATATTTCGCAGGTCCGTGCGTGAGTAAGCCAATACACCATTCAAGGTCAAACAGTCAAACTCTTTACTTGTTTGCAAAACAACATGTAGTAGGGCATAACAAGTATATATTGGCAAAACACATATCTGGACATAATACTCATATATGAAGTTGCATCAATTTCATTTATATATGAAGTGGCATCAGTTTCATTTATATATGAAGTTGCATCAGTTTTATTTATATATGAAATGGCATCAGTTTCAAGTGTGGAGCTATCGGTGCCAAAGGAAAAGCAGTATTCAAAGCACACATCATAATAGTGATAAGGGAATGGAACACAATAACTTGGGTAAGACAAGGCACTATCGAACTAGGTTGGCCAGTGGCATAGGCATCATGTCAAGTCAGTTTCCAACTCTACCAATTCAAGTGAGTTCAATATATAAAAACAAACACATGTAGTTTTTTTCCTCTTTTTTTCTTTTCTTCTTTTATTTTTCTTTTCTGGTAATAACCAGGAGCTTGTCTACGCATATATCATTATGTATAAACAGTGAGCGTTTGTTATAGGCCCTGTAAATTTCATTCCCTGTTTCATCAATCTAGGTTTAAATGCTGATACGAATCAACTTCATTTAATACACACAAAACATACCATCCTATATGTGCTTGCATCCATACAAAGTAAATACTAAGCATCCAGTTATCTAAAAATCTTCACTAGTCACCTAAGGTCTTTTATCAAGCTGGCAATGGAGCCTTGCTAGAATTCATGGTTGTGGGGACACAACCGATCAACAAGCCGAGTTAAACCAGAAACAAAAATGCCAAGGGTTTCAATTTAAATAAACGAAAATTACAACCAATGTCTTATAAATAAAGTTATGGCAACCATATATAGGGTCAGTAGCAACATCAGGCAGATGCCAGAGGTCAATAAACCAAGGCCAATACTAATCTATCAAGGTCTAGGAATACACATCAAGCTCAGTGGGAAATGAAAATATACAAATACATTGATCATGATAAGTGTATGGCGAGAACTAAGGTGTACAAAATGCCTGAGTAGAAAATTATCATGCCAAGTAAAGGAATACACACAATAAACATGAACGTTATGGAAAGCAAAAGCAAGTAAAGGAATGGTATGAGTACGGTGTTCCCATGCAACTGAAGGAAGAACAAGGTAACATATGCAAGAGTGTACTGGCACAGGCAATTACTGAATTTTAGAATTCGTGCCCAAACCGCATATGTCTAACTTCCCATATACAAGTTTCAGTTTCAAGACGTAGTAAGGGTAATACACAGTACGTGCTATAAGGCGTTCAATGGTATTTTATAATTTCGGACCCAGTAACATACCCATCATGATTAAGAACAATTACAAAGCATTCTAACATCAAGTAAGGCTTTATATAATGTGCAACAAACAGGGATCCTAATCTAGGGCTGTATCGATCGATCTTTCGTAGATTTGTTCATAGTATGCCAAAAATACATATATGTGTATACTGGAGTATCGAATACACGTATGTGGCCTCCACATGAACAAAACATCGAAAACAACTGAAGGTCATGGTTGTGTTTGAGTATAAACATATGACGTGAATACGTATATACATGTACACTTGTGTGTATATATATATATATGTATATATATATAAACACTGCCGAAGGTGTAAAATGTCTCGAATCGGTTCAACGCATTCCAAAATTTCAGCGAGGAATGCCCGAACTAAAATCAACCAGCAGACAAGACAACCGAAACGCAGCAGTAAACAAGTCTCATCCAATTGTACTTAGTGTAAGACGAAGTAGAAACACTTCTAAATAAAGTAATCGTGAGTGAGGCAAACTCACCTACAGTCCGCGAAGAGGAACAACAGGGTATCAAGCGAACATTTGTTAATAGTTCGAACAGCAGGATATGCTTTTCAGCAGCTACAACTCAACCAGAGGTGGTTGTGACGATTGACCGATGTGAGACTGACCTCTATTCTTCCCAGAGGTGATGAAGTAGGGCAACGAGCAACAGTGCTTGATTTAGTTGGGATGGAAATGGGTGATGGCGACGAAACAATGAAGGGAAGAAACAAGCTGCGTCTTGAATGGAGGAGCAGTTGCCATGCTTGTGGTGGATAGGGGGAAATCAACAACAAGGAGGAAGGCGCGACTATGGTTGCTAACTGGGTGGAAGGCTTTGGGTTCTTGATCAACAGGAGGAGGAGGGAGCGACCGATTGGGAAAGGAAGCAAATTGGCTTCAGCGATTATTTAAGATTTGGGAGAGATTTAATTTGGGGAATTTTTTGATAGACGAAGGAGGAAAAGTCTGATTTTTATAGAAGAACGATGTGTGGATAAGAACAATGCTCGATCAAATAGGAATAGGAGGTACGTAATTCAGAAATAGGTCGGTGCAATTTTTACTGAGGAAGGTTATACTTGAATATATTTTAAAATTAATTCCTACCGCGAATTACCGTGGAACACTCAATATTTGCACCGCCAACGCAGACTCAAAATGCAACAAAAATCATACGTACTTCTTCTTCTCCATGTTCTGAATCCAATAAAATAAATTTAATTGTAATCCGACTCCGTTAGTATACGGTGCTATTTTATTTAAGTGGTTTACCGATCTTATTATGTTTATCCATTAACAATTCTGCTCGATTCGAAATTTAAACCATTGAACTTCCATTTCTTTATACGCACGAATACACATATACAACAACCAAATTTCCAAATATCCCAACAGATATAATTTCCAGTTTATTCAATGTTCAACTACGTATATTTTTAGATTCAACCATTTATATTTTCCAGTCGATTTTAAATACCCAATATAAATGTCCAACCAGATTCAATTCAAATAAATATTTGATTTCCATCAACCATTCTGAATTAAATAGTAAATTCAATTTATACATAAATAATATATTTAATTTAAATTTCTAATCCCAGTAAAAATTGATTGTTCGTAATTAATCTTTAATAAATTTCATATTCCAGTTTTTCGAAATTTCTGGGCTGTTAAAATCTCCCCCCTTAAAAACTTTTCATCCCCGAAAAGGAGAGATCATTATGGTTATATCAATGCATATTTCATATTTGTGCAAAACTTTTTTTTTCCACAACTGAGATATTTAAGTCATCAATCCTCTTCGTACACTCATCGTATCATCATACTCAATTACTTGGAAAAATCAATTTCTTTTTCAAAATCCATCTACTCTTAATTCTTAATTTCTGCATATGTTGGATTTGTGCATCTCAAACTATTCCAAATTTCTTTATAAACCTCATCTGCCAATATGCTTGCTTATCCATTATTGCAACTGCAATGGTCTAGGCTTAGAAACCCTCAACCCAATCTCCTTACATTCAATCCATTTAATGTATCCAGACACTCCTTGAAGAGTGTAAATAACATTTCCTCTTCAAATCACGAATTATCAACTTGAAAATTTCCAAAAATCGAAATCACATATACATTTTTTTATATAGAAAATATTTGTATTGTTATCTCGAAGATATGGACTTGAAAATACTTCGAAAATCTCTTTCTTAACTTGATCAATTTAAATCATTGATTTGAAAATACTTTATAACTCGAAACTTGACAAGTCTATCATTGTTCCCACAGATATAAGGCATACCCTGGCCAGACGCACGACTAAAATCTCCAAGTACTAAATACCCTTGCTTCAACTCCTAGTGAAAATATTTGAAAAAAATCTTTTAAAATAGATACGGAAAGTACCAATGTGATATTGATACGTTGACTGTTCATGAATCGTAGATACACAATGCTTGCGTCTGGATCCCCCAGAAAATATCCATATCCATAGGAATTCACTTCCTTGTGAATTTCATCATGGACAGATCAACAAAAGATATTTTAGAATCAAAAGAAAACATGAGGTCAGTGAGCATGGGTTGCTCTATCTCAGGGTCATGAAAACAAGCCATAGAATTATGAAGATACTTGTGACGGCCCGCCCCGCACCAACCGACAATTACTCCAAAAGTGCGCTATACACATGCCCAGTTAGCATGGGACAGTCGTTAGAAGGAAAGAAAGAAGACGAAGAATCAAAAAGGAACCTGTAGAATGTCTCATAGCGCATGGAACAAAATATAGTAATAACATAATCTTGACATAAAACAGGCGAGACAGTGCATAAGCTGAAAACTATACCAACATAGCAGCGGAAATCCAAGTATAGCTTATGATCCAACATCATTATTACAATTTTAAACTGTCTCTAGAGCAAACGAAAGCTAAAATAGAAGATTCACTACTAATGCTCAAGCAGTGATCTTCAACAACATAGGGAGAATATCTATTTGTATCATACGTGGAAGCCTCCTGCTCGTCTCCGGATCAGCTACTCATGCATACCCAGCTAACCTGTCTCTAGTCTGCTCGTGAGAGCACCCAAAATAATAAGAAGAGACATAAAACTCTGGGTTAGACAAAAAGTCTGGTATGAGCGATAAGCAGCAAAACAAAACAATAACAGGTATAATCCAATCATACCTGAACCTGCACCTGCAACCAAAGAGTTAGCACTACATACTGTACAACACTCTAAGGTGCCACTAACATAGAGTGTACAAGCATACGGGGGTGGGGGTGTGCATGTCATAGTGATGGCAACCAATCAAGCATAGAAACTATCCTCACATCTCTCACTCAGTGCGTAAAGCATACGATATCCACTACCTTGGTAACCTATCCATTGGGCCATGACGGAATCCAATCCCGTACAACTATCACTACAAGCCCACTATCCGTCTCTCAATGGTGAACCAAATTTATGAATACCGATAACCCCTTTGCATACGTCCCGCAGCAAAGTCCAACTCATGAAGTCGACTCGTTGGTTCCTAACTGGATCCTGAGCTCTAACTTCTTATTAGGACTACCTTTGCATCTCAGGTTATTGGTCTTCTTCTCCAGGTCGGTCTTCTTCCTTTACTTTGCTACGGATCGTACTCCCATTGGGTTCTGATCATCGTCATCATCCCTGGCGGATCGGGTCGGGGCCTTCAAGTCCAATCGCCATACATCGGTTCGGTTCGGAGGTGTCTATGCGGGTCGGGGTGGCCTTCCTCCAGCGGTTCGGATCGGAGTCCACACCTCCTGGCTTCATGGAAAACTCCTCTGGTTCGGTCCTTCTTCCCAAGCACTCCGGATCGGGTCGGGTCTCTCAAGCTTCTCCATGGTGCATCGGTTCGGGTGGGAGTAGCTTCATGCCCACGAGGGCGGATCGGGTCGGATGTGAGCAGCTCTCGTGGAAGGTGGTTCGGATCGGGCTCCTTCCTCCGATCTGATCCGGATCGGCCAAAATCCTACAACTTCTTCCAGCGACAATTTACGCCATTCTACGGCGTTTTCGACCAATCTAACACTTCTAGACAATCACAAATCATATCATACAGTCATAGCAACGTGTATAATCATTCACAAACTCCAAAACAACAATCCTAGCATGTAAAACGGATCAAACATAGCCAAAATCTCATATTTTCCCTTAAGCTTGTTTAAGCAAAACTAATCGTAGGATTAACAAAACTTAACCAAATCAACCCAAATTTCTAACAGAGGTATAAAACATTATTTTCGAATTTATAAATATTTTTCCAGAATTTATTAATGCATAAATTCGCTAATCTTCACTAATTATCCTTAATCAACCGTAATTAGTGCAAAACTATGCAAATCACTCACGTTAGCCATAAATAAACCTTAGATCTGAAGTAAATATCTGATATGGCGCGAATACCAATGCTAAATAGCAGCTCTAATCTTGATTTGGTGAAGATCTCCCTTGATTTGATGTTGCTAAGCTTAATCCTTGATTAGAAAGTGATTTGGAGGTGATTTAGAGGTTGGAGGCCATTTTTAGGGTTTCTAAGAGGTAAGTGGAGGCTTGAAAACTGAAACGGAATGAAACCCTAACTCTTTTCAGCCTCCTCATAACCCTAATCCCGAAATGTGTTATGGGCCTATTCACTAATCACTCTATTTGTCCCGGTTAAGCAGTTTTCACCTTCCAAACCTTATTTCAACCATACCTCCCAAACAGTAAGTCCGTTTTTCACATGTGACCACTCTATGGGAAGGTAAACCATAAAACGAATCTAATGGAAGTGGTTTCAAGTCAAAATTCCTGTCCAGTCAAAAGTTATGGCCAAAACAGTATCAATTAAGGGCAAAACGGTCATTTAAAAGTCGGCAAAAATCATGAACGTGGGAAATGACCCCAATGGTCGTTTCCCAAAGCCACATGACCATACGACTTCATATAAGAAAGAAATAAATATTCTACGATCCTCCGATGCGTAGAATGCAGATTGTTACATTCTCTCCTCCTTAAGAAATTTCGTCCCCGAAATTCCCTAACTAAAACGCACAAAGGGTTCTGCCTGCCTTTCAGCCATAAAACAACAATCAGACATGCAGAACAAGCAAAACAAATCTATCCTAGCATGCGGAATAACTAAATTGCAAAGTAAATCTTACCAGGCAAAGAGTTTTGGATACGACTTTCTTATGTCATTCTCTACTTCCCAAGTACAGTCGTTCTCTCACCATCGATTCCCATCTCTACCCTAGAGATAATTTCCAATAGGTTGGGATCGTCCCTCTGACTGGTACCGATCCACTTAATCTAGATCAATCTAATCGTCAAGCTTACTAGCGTTTCTGAATCCAATTCACACTTAGGTCCGAAGTCATATCCCGTGATATACTCTAGTTGCTTCCATTCCAGAAAAATAGCCTCTAAACTGACATATCTCCTACCCAATGCATCAGCTATCGCACCTAGTCCGGTACTATGGCATTCGTCTATATTGTCATCTTCTTAGGTAATCCAACCCTATACGCCAAATTTTCAACTACATTCCAAATGTCCTTTCAAGTCCAACTTGAGTCCTTCCTACATTCGTACTGCACGTCCAACGTACATTCACCTCCTAGAGGCAAACTAGACCCATCCAATGAACCTAGGTACTCCACTTATACTCGTACTGCACGTCCAACATACATTCACCTTCTAAAGGTGAACTAGACTCATCCAATGAATCTAGGTACTCTACCTTCGAGTCCAAGTCCAACTTGAAGCTCCTATATCCGCTGAATCTTCAAGGTCAACGGACACTCCACAATGCCCAACATACTTCAAGTCTAACGTAAAGTATCTTACACCTGTCATATCACCATGATCAACGAACTTGTACTATTTCCATTCAACAGGATCCTACAGGTGATACTCAAGAGAAGAAAGGTAGGAGCAAGCACAACAACCATAGCATCCATCAAACAAATCCTATCTATCACCTGCTAAAGCCATGAATACGTTGATACTTATATGTCTGGTCCAACCAACATTAATAACTAATGGAAACTCTGCCTCCAAATGGACTACCGTACGTCCAACGTACGTTTATCCTCCAAGGATAACTAGATCACGTCCAACGGATCCAAGGTAAGTGGGCGTCCCCAGATACCCCTGCTTTTAGTCCGCCTGAAACACTCGTGTCCCACCCAAGTCTATCCATTATCTTGCTGCCCTCTCGAGTCCAACTCGAGCCCATCCAATTCCTTGCAGCCTTCTCGAGTCCAACTCAAGTCAATCCATTACCTATAAACTCAGACCCAGTCTTGAGTATCCATTACCTACAGACCCTAGTCCAATGTGAGTCGTCTCCCTATTCGTTGCATCTCCAAGATCAACGAACACCCATTTTCTTTTACGAGTTCAAGTCCAACTTGAATCGTCCTAATCTTCGTTGCATCTTCCATGACCGACGAATACATCCTATTTCTTCAAAAATAACATCAACATAAGGTCCTAGACAATCCATTACTTTGCATCTTTCTCGAGTCCCACTCGAGTCATCTCATAACCCTATCGAGTCTATCACGGGGCAGTCCATACCATCGAATAGTGTTATCCTATCACAGCTGCCCATTACTCCTCGAGTAAACCAAGATATTATCCAATGAAAAGCATAACAACTACTTATCTCTCACGCAAACCATCCTAGTCGAACTCGACATTCCCCAAGCACAAGCCCCAAAGGCCTAAACCAATATCAGACAAGCACCCAAGGAACATCTCCTCCGAATTCGGACAATCCACGTGAAGTGATACTAGCAAAACAACTAAGCACTAAAGCACTCATTTGCCTCCCAGAGACAACTAGAACTTAATACAATGATAACCTCTCAGCTTCCTTAACTCCGGTTATTATCACCATCACTAGGTAGATACCTAATACCACCCTATTCCTTTAGAGTAGATTGACTCCCCAAAGTAATGTTAAACCCAGTAAAGCCCAAAATAAAGTAATTACAACAAACATACATCCACAACTCGATAAGACCACGTTGCGACAAATCATACTGAGACTAGTCGAACCACCAATCTGGTTCGTCGCTACTAAAGGTCTATCGACTAACTCAGGTTTGTTAAACAAAAATCGATCAAAAACATCTTAAATAGAAAGCATACCTCGAATAACGACACCCTTTTCCTTTTACGCCGCAGTTGGGGCATTCGACGAAGAAGGAACAACGTTGATAGCATATGCTTTCACGATCTGCTTCTCCCTAGGAGGTTATGGACATTCATTCTTGTGATGTCCCGCTTGGCCACAATTTAAGCACTTCCTTTCCCCAGGCTTTTCCCGACAATATCTGGCATAGTGGCCCTTCTTACCACTGCTAAAGCACTTGCCATCTTTCTTAGTTTTCTTATTCTGACCATCCATGGTTTGGTCTTGTTTCCTCTTGCTCTGGGAATTATTCTTGCCTCCACCACTTGCTAGCGGCTTTGGCTCCTCTACAGATGCAACCTCAGTCTTCGACTTAGGGTAAAGACTCTCTGACCTCAATGCTTTCCCCACAATCGATTCAAACGTCTCATCGATGTGGTTAATAAGCTTTTCCCCCATGTACTGATCCAAACCTGTTATAAACTTCTCGTTCTTCTTCTCGGCAGTATCTATTAGGGATAACCCATATTTCGACAAAGTGTCGAACTCAGCAATAAACTCCGAGACTGCCCTACCATTCTGCTTAAGCTCCAAGAACTTCCTAAACAATTCTGACTTCTGAGCAGCTGGAATAAACTTATCACTGAAACAAGTTCTAAATTGATCCCAAGTAACCTGATCCTCTGAAGTGGCTGTCTTAATAGCATTCCACCAATTCCTCGCTCGCCCTTGCAGCTGACGAGACGCTAGCCTTCTCTTCATCGCATCCTCGATACCCAAGTCGTCGAAGATACGATCACAGCTATCCAACCAATCCTGAACATCTATGGCCGACTCCATTCCGTGGAACGGCTTCCCACCAAGGTTAGTGTAATCCTTGCACAGCTTGGCAAAATTGACCCTAGGCACCTGCACTACTGGACCACCACCATTACTGGCATGGGGAGCTGCCCCTTAAACATCCCTAAGCATTTCTCTCATGAGGTCAGTAAATATCGTCCTCATGTTAGCAGCATTCCCACTATTGGCTCCTCTACCAGCACCTCTTGTGTATTGGCTCATCGTTCAATATGTAAAGAGAAAACGATTAACCATCTCCATAGTGGTGCTAGTGCAGTGCGATTACATCCTTAGCTATACTAATAGTATATATAGCTTTTGAAAACGAAAATAATCACAAATACACGCTCTCATATATGTATACTATCTCTCCCTGATGACTTCCCTAGGTTAACTACACAACCTAGAGCTCTGATACCAAATGTGACGGCCCGCCCCGCACCAACCGACATTTACTCCAAAAGTGCGTTGTACACATGTCCAGTTAGCATAGGACGGTCGTCAGAAGGAAAGAAAGAAGACGAAGAATCAACAAGGAACCTGTAGAATGTCTCACAGCGCATGGAACAAAATATAGTAATAACATAATCTTGACATAAAACAAGCGAGACAGTGCATAAGCTGAAAACTATACCAACATAGTAGCGTAAATCCAAATACAGCTTATGATCCAACATCATTATTACAATTTTAAACTGTCTCTAGAGCAAAAGAAAGCTAAAATAGAAGATGCACTACTAATGCTCAAGCAGTGATCTTCAACAACATAGGGAGAATATCTATTTGTATCATACGTGTAAGCCTCCTGCTTGTCTCCGGATCAGCTACTCGTGCATACCCAGCTAACCTGTCTTTAGTCTGCTCGTGAGAGCACCCAGAGTAATAAGAAGAGACATAAAACTCTAGATTAGACAAAAAATCTAGTATGAGCGATAAGCAGCAAAACAAAACAATAACAGGTATAATCCAATCATACTTGAACCTGCACCTGCAACCAAAGAGTTAGCACTACATACGGTACAACACTCTAAGGTGCCACTAACATAGGGTGTACAAGCATACAGAGGTGGGGGTGTGCATGTCATAGTGAAGGAAACCAATCAAGCATAGCAACTATCCTCACATCTCTCACTCAGTGCGTAAAGCATACGATATCCACTACCTTGGTCACCTCTCCATTGGGCCATGACGGAATCCAATCCCGTAAAACTATCACTACAAGCCCACTATCCGTCTCTCAGTGGTGAACCGAAGTTATGAATACCGATAACCCCTTTGCATACGTCCCGCAGCAAAGTCCAACTCATGAAGTCGACTCGTTGGTTCCCAACTGGATCCTGAGCTCTAACTTCTTATTTGGACTACCTTTGCATCTCGGGTTATTGGTCTTCTTCTCTAGGTCGGTCTTCTTCCTTTACTTTGCTTCGGATCGTACTCCCATCGGGTTCTGATCGTCGTCGTTATCCCTAGCGGATCGGGTCGGGGCCTTCAAGTCCAATCGCCATACATCGGTTCGGTTCGGAGGTGGCTATGCGGGTCGGGTCGGGGTGGCCTTTCTCCTGCGGTTCGGATCGGAGTCCACACCTCCTAGCTTCATGGAAAACTCCTCTGGTTCGGTCCTTCTTCCCAAGCACTCCGGATCGGGTCGGGTCTCTCAAGCTTCTCCATGGTGCATCGGTTCAGGTAAGAGTAGCTTCATGCCCACGAGGGCGGATCGGGTCGGATGTGAGCAGCTCTCATGGAAGGTGGTTCGGATCGGGCTCCTTCCTCCGATCCGATTTGGATAAGCCAAAATCCTGCTACTTCTTCCAGCGACTGTTTACGCCATTCGACGATGTTTTGGACTAATCTAACACTTCTAGACAATCACAAATCATACATACAGTCATAAAAACGTGTATAATCATTCACAAACTCCAAAACAACAATCCTAGCATGTAAAACGGATCAAAAATAGCCAAAATCCCATATTTCCCCTTAAGCATGTTTAAGAAAAACTAATCGTAGGATTAACAAAACTTAACCAAATCTACCCAAATTTCTAACAGAGGTATAAAACATTATTTTCGAATTTATAAATATTTTTCTAGAATTTATTAATGCATAAATTCACTAATCTTCACTAATTACCCTTAATCAACCATAATTAGTGCAAAACTATGCAAATAACTCACCTTAGCCACAAATAAACCTTAGATCTGAAGTAAATCTCTGATATGGCACGAATACCAATGCTAAACAGCAGCTCTAATCTTGATTTGGTGAAGATCTCTCTTGATTTGATGTTGCTAAGCTTAATCCTTGATTAGAAAGTGATTTGGAGGTGATTTAGAGGTTGGAGGCCAATTTTAGGGTTTCTACGAGGTAAGTGGAGGCTAGAAAACTGAAATAGAATGAAACCCTAATTCTTTTCAGCCTCCCCATAACCCTATTCCCGAAATGGGTTATGGGCTCATTCACTAATCACCCTATTTGGCCCGGTTAAGCAGTTTTTCACCTTCCAAACCTTATTTCAGCCATATCTCCCAAACGGTAAGTCCATTTTTCACATGTGACCACCCTACGGGAAGGTAAACCATTAAACAAATCTAATGGAAGTGGTTTCAGGTCAAAATTCCTTCCCAATCAAAAGTTATGGCCAAAACAGTATCAGCTAGGGGCAAAACGGTCATTTAAAAATCGACAAAAATCATGAACGTGGGAAATGACCCCAATGGTCGTTTCCCAAAGCCACATGACCATACAACTTCATATAAGAAATAAATAAATATTCTACGATCCTCCGATGCGTAGAATGCGGGTTGTTACAATACTTCAAGTCACGAGGACAAATCAAGTCATAAAGACAAATCAGGCCACGAAGACCAATTAAGTCACCAAAACATAGTGCTGCATAAAACAGGTGGCTCACCATCACTAGTATATTACACACATTACATGGCTCCATTATACCTTTGGTAAATCTAGTGGTTACATCTCTATCACTTGTAGATATGCCATGGGGACCGCAAGTACACAATGGTTGCACCTGATTCCCTCAGGAAACATCAGTACCCATAAGCTTTCACAGCTCTGCGGATTACGCCATTATCACGACTGTAAATCACAGCAAACACAATGGTTACGCTTGGTTCACCCAGAAAACATCCGTCTGCCGTAGGCCATCTACAGTCCTACGAATTACGCTACACGGTCGTGTTCTTTCAGACAACTTGAGTTTTATGTCCGGACAACCTACTACCACCAGCAGTACATCTCAGCTAAGCTCGAAATTCAAAGGAGAAGAAAGGAACATTCCTTATTTTGCTTTGAAAACATATAATATTATATACATATAGTACTTCCTTTCATACTCCTCATAAATAATACTTATGTCAGCTTAAATAAGATTTTCTTTCCAAATCAGACACCTCATTCTTATATAAATTATGCTATATAAGATTTATCTCAATTCATTACCTACCAAATCAACGATTTCCAAATTTTCTATATATTTTCATATAAGTTTCGGAAACTCCTATATCCAATATTTAAAATGGAATATTCTCAAATTCCATTCCACTTTTAAAATTTTAGTTTTCATCTCTTAATCAACTTAGCTATCTGATAACTTCTTAAACTTAGGTTTTATGAATCCATTGGTTATAAACCAATTTTTTTTCAAATCTCCAATTACTACGTTTTTTTGATTAATTCAAACCTTTATGCCCTCAAAACCTTAGAATTTTCATTCTTATAAAAAAATCTCTTATTCACGCCTAATTCCTCTTCCCTATTCACATCATTCGACCGTAAATTAGCAAGCGAACAACTCCCTAAGTATCAACCCCGAAGGGCGAAACCAACATCAGATCAACACTCAGAAAATTATTCAACTTAACTAATCTCCAGTCAGTTTCTAAATTCCTTAACTCCATTTCATAATTTCTTAACAAATCAATTCATACACAACTTTTGGACAAAATTTTTAAATCCACTTCTCTTACATTCTGTCGTCCTTCGTTTCGACGTGCGGCTCTATGCTCTCCAGTTCTTACCATTCTGATTTATCAAAACCCGTTAGCCTTACACGATCCTTTGAAAACATTTCCAATTATCGTATTTATTTGCTAAAATTCTAGAAAATCTCTTATTACCATATATATTCACAAATCTTTATTTACTATAGAAAATACACTTTATTCTCATGGGGAACATTTCTAAATTCGTTATTTCAATTAAAACAGATGTTAAATAAAATATTGTTATTCCCATTTCTGCTGACACTCATTAGCTCACTTCACTTAAATAATTCTTGCTATCGAACCTCAATGAAGTCAATCAAATTGGGATATATTTACCTCTCAAATCTTAACTGAACAACATTATTAACTTCAAAATAGCTTCGAGTACCAACAAATTATTCATTCTTGTAGCTTTTGAATTCGGAATTCACTTTAATGAAAATAATTCACGCCTTCGAACATTTAACTTTAAGATATACTTTATTCTTTAATCTGAATATACATAAACAATAAATTAAATTTTTAATTAAAATGGAAAGTAAATAATATTTTCTTAAAATTCAACAGAATTGACTCTCATGAATAACTTCCTTTCGAATAATCTGTTATTCGATACCATATTCCAAACTTCAGAAAAATATTATTTGATTTATATTCTGAACTTCGGAATAATCTCACCATACTAGGCAACTCCATTTTCCTTATTCCCAATTTCGATTGCAACATTTTCTCCTTCAAATGTCATTTACTTCTAAGAAGTAAATATTATTCCTTTCATTGAAATCGGAACTCGTCCTATCAAATAAATTTTGATTAATTCAAATCTCTTTACAATATTCATTCATATATCGCTTCATTTATGGTTCTCGTTTCCAATTCACTTCTTGTGAATTAATTAACAATTTTATGCTTTACTGTCGAATTCTTGTATTCGATTATATATTATTAGTTTTGAACCCAATTATAAATCATCTTGCCAAATCCTGAATAGCTCAAATAAGTTAATCAAATTTAGCATAGTCGTATTTCAATCATATTTTTTTCTGATTTTATTTTCATTTATTTCTATCTCGAATAATAAAATTCACCGTTTCATTTTTTTGAAAAGATTCCAAATTTTCCTTTTTCACTTAAATTTCCATTGAAATTCTTATTACCAATCAATTTCGGTTATCTTTGATTGCTATAATACACGATTAAATAAATTTATTCATCGATTATACTTCTCTTTCTTATATATCACTCGATGCTGATCTAAAGAAATTTATCAAATAACAGCTCTGGCAAATCCGGATTCAAAGGCCTAGGATTCCCAAAAAAATTAAATCTCAAAATAAATTTTTATTCCCGATGTATCAGTTCCAAAAACTAGTTTAAAAAGAATATGTAATACTTCCAAAATAATTTACTTTTCAAAATTTACTTTAAAATTATTTTCATTTTCAAATTTTATATTTCGAAACCTTTTTTTTCTTTCTAAAATTCGCTTTTCTACGGCCAATCCTATTTATTTAAACTTGATAAGCTAAGCTTTGAATAAACAAAAGCTCTGATACCACTTGTAACGTCCTGCCTTTTTGACCACTTCAAATTGGTAATTAAACCAACTTAAAACGTTCAAACCGACCGATAGTTATTTAGCTTACAGAGTCTAAAATATAGAATCAACACATAAAACACAAAATAAATGAATAACAAAATCACTGAACAGAAAATAACTTTTTATATCTATATATATAATCAGAACATTTGATACAATAATTTTCTATACAGCGGAATGTAAAAAAAAAATTGAATACAAGGAAATCTTTACTCTTTAAATCTTCAGAGTGCGTCGTCTTTGGAATCCCCAGCTTTGCAAATCTTCAAATCCCAAGCTATAATCTCTACATCTGTAACGCTCGGGGTCTTACTCGAGCGTTCCATGCAAAAACATAAAACCCTCGAGTCAGGATTAAACTTATTTCAAGTAAATTACTTCGAATAAACACCAAAATATAATCAGTAAATTTTGACAATTTATTTCATATTCAGGTATAGCAGACTCGAATTTGCCGACCCTAAAATCATGGAACAATACAAAGTAAAAGCGTCATACTGGCGAGACAGACATCCAAAAATAAAAGCTTATGAAATGTTGTAGCGTTCATATATATAGTCATCAATATCAAGGTAAGAAAGCTTTTCCCCAAAATCCTTAACAGGAACATACAAAGCAGCGAAAGTCAGGTGTATACACATACTAGTCCTAACAGTTTAACAGGAAGCAAGTGTGGATAATTCAGAATATCACTAAATTTAGGAAAATATTTCATAAGTCCTTGTGCGAGTAAACCAATACACCACTCAAGGCCAAACAATCAAACTCTTTACTTGTTTGCAAAACAATGTGTAGTAAGGCATAACATGTATATGTTGGCAAAACACATATCTGGACATAATACTCATATATGAAGTGGCATCAATTTCATTTATATATGAAGTGGCATCAGTTTCATTTATATATGAAGTGGCATCAGTTTTATTTATATATTAAATGGCATCAATTTCAAGTGTGGAGCTATGGGTGCCAAAGGAAAAGCAGTATTCAAAGCACACAGCATAACAGTGACAAGGGAATGGAACACAATAACATGGGTAAGACAAGGTACTGTCGAACCAGGTTGGCCAGTGGAACAGGCACCACGTCAAGTCAGTTTCCAACTCTACCAATTCAAGTGAGTTCAATATATAAAAACAGACACATGTAGTTATTTGTTCTCTTTTTTTCTTTTTTTCTTTTCTTCTTTTATTTTTCTTTTCTGGTAATAACCAGAAGCTTGTCAACGTATATATCATTATGTATAAACAACGATCATTTGTTACAGGCCCTGTAAATTTCATTCCCTGTTTCATCCGTCTAGGTTTAAATGCTGATACGAATCAACTTCATTTAATACACACAAAATAAACCAGTCTATATATGCTTGCATCCGTACAAAGTAAATACTAAGAATCCAGTTATTTAAAAATCTTCATTATTCACCTAAGGTCTTTTGTCAAGCTAGCAATGGAGCCATGCTAGAATTCATGGTTGTGGTGACACAGCCGATTAGCAAGCCGAGTTAAAGCGGAAACAAAAACGCCAACGGTTTCAAGTTAAATAAACGAAATTTACAACCAATGTCTTATAAATAAAGTTTGGCAACCGTATATAAGGTCAGTAGCAACATCAAGCAGATGCCAGAGATCAATAAACCATGGCCATTACTAATCTGTCAAGGTTTGGGAATACACATCAGGCTCATTGGGAAATGGGAGATGAAAATGTACAAATACATTGACCATAATAAGTGTATGGGAAGGACCGAAGTGTACAACATGCCTGAGTAGCAACTTATCATGCCATGTAAACGAATATACACAATAAACACGAAGGTTATGGAAAGCAAAAGCAAGTAAAAGGAATGGTATAAGTATAGTGTTCCCATGCAATCGAAGGACGAACAGGGCAACATATGCAAGAGTGTACTGGTAACTAAATAAAACAGGCAATTACTAAACTTTAGAATTCCTGCCAAACTGTGTATGTCTAACTTCCCATATACAAGTTTTAGTTTCAAGACGTAGGAAGGTAATACACAGTACGTGCTATAAAGCGTTCAAGGGTATTTTATAATTTTGGACCTAGTAACAAACCCATCATGATTAAGAGCAATTACAAAGCAGTCTAACATCAAGTAGGGCTTTATACAATGTGCAGCAAACATGGATCCTAATTTGGGACCGTATCGATGGATCTTCGCAGATTTGTCATTGTATGCCAAAAATACATATATTCATATAATGGAGTATATGAATACACGTATGTGGCCTCCACATGAACAAAGTATCGACAACAACTAAAGGCGGTGACTATGTTTGAGTATAAACATATAACGTGAATACGTATATACATGTACACTGGTACATATATATATAAACTCTATCGAAGATGCAAAATGTCTCGAATTGGTTCAACGCATTCCCAAATTTCAGCGAGGAATGCCCGAACTAAAATCAACCAGCGGACAGGACAACCGAAACGCAACAGCAAATAGGCCTCAGCCAATTATACTTAGTTTAAGACGAAGTAGAAACACTTGAAATAAAGTAATCGTGAGTGAGGTAAACTAAACTGCAGTCAACGAAGAGGAACAACAGGGTATCAAGCGAACATGTGTTAAGAGTTCAAACAACAGGATATGATTTTCAACGGCTACAGCTCAACTGGAGGTGGCTGTGACGATTGACCGATGTGAGATTGGCCTCTATTCTTCCCGAGCCTGCTCTTGCATGTTGGACAGAGGTAAACCGCGAAGGAGGTGATGAAGTAGGTCGACGAGCAACACTGCTTGATTTAATTGGGATGGAAATGGGTGATGGCGACGAAACAACGAAGGGAAGAAACATGCTGCGTCTTGAATGGAGGAGCGGTTGCCATGCTTGTGGTGGATGGGGGAAATCGGCAAAAAGGAGGAAGGCGCGACTTTGGTTGTTAACTGGGTGGAAGGCTTTGGGTTCCTGAACAACAAGAGGAGGAGGGAGTGACCGATGGGAAATTGGCTTCGGCCATTATTTAAGATTTGGGAGAGATTTAATTTGGGGAAATTTTTGACATACGAAGGAGGAAAAGTCTGATTTTAATAGAAGAACGATGTGTGGATAAGAACAATGTTCCATCAAATAGGAATAGGAGGTACGTAATTCAAAAATAGGTCGGTGCAATTTTTACTGAGGAAGGTTATACTTGAATATATTTTAAAATTAATTCCTACCGCAAATTATCGCGGAACGCTCAATATTTGCACCGCCAACGCAGTCTCAAATTGCGACAAAAATCATAAGTGCCTCTTCGTCTTCGTGTTCTGAATCCAATAAAATAAATTTAATTGTAATCCAACTCTATTAGTATACGGTGCTATTTTATTTAAATGTTATCGATCTTATTCCGTTTGTTCATTGACATTCTGTTCGATTCGAAATTTATACCATTAAACTTCCATTTCTTTATGCATACGAATACACATATACAACAACCAATTTTCCATATATCCCAACAGATATAATTCCCAGTTTATTTAATGTTAACTACATATATTTTTAGATTCAACCATTTATATTTTCTAGTCGGTTTTAAATACCCAATATAAATGTCCAACCAGATTCAATTCAAATAAATATTTGATTTCCATCAACCATTCTGAATTAAATAGTAAATTAAATTTATACATAAATAATATATTTGATTAAACTTTCTAATCCCATTAAAAATTTATTTTTCTTAATTAATCTTTAATAAATTTCACATTCCAGTTTGTCGAAATTTCTGGGCCGTTACAATGTATATGTATATAGTGATATCTCCAATATAAAGGAAATAAAAGCAAATTATGTGAAAATGTAACGATGTTTTCGAGGGAAAAGGAAATGAAAAGTGGATTTTTGGATTGGATTTATTCCAAAGGAACAAAGGTTGGTTATTGTTTTCAAGCAAAGGAATAAATGAGATTTTATAACGCTGTTTACGAGTGATAAGTTGAAGTGATTTCTCAATTAAAGATAACGAGTAATGATGTGGCAAATGCTTTGAAAAAGATAATGGAATCGGAAATTTGATATGAGTATAGTATATTTTCCTAAGTATTAAAATTAAATAGTTTTGAGGATAATCTTATGTTAAATAAGAAGTGAAATGCTATGTTGAAATATCAAAAAGATTTTTAAGTTTTAAATTAATCATTTGTTAATTATTTTAATTAAAAATCCAAGTGATGCTGAGTACTGAGCCAGTAAATCTATTTTTATTTTTATGACTGAATGGTTGTTCATTTGATAGTTAGATAACCGACTATCAAATATGGCCTATATGATTATTGGTACGGAAAGACTGGGATCAAATTTATATTCGAAAACCATTCCAACAAGCAAATATGTAAACATTAAAGATGTCAGATGCAGATCAAGACGGAGCAATTGAAGACCGTGGATCATCATAAAACGGTAAAATTTCTTGGAATCTCTGGGATAGCTCTTGGAGATATATTATAACTCTATCGTGGTTGAAATCTACGGATTTGCAAGGACTACTCACTGCTGATCTATTAGGTGATACCTAAGATGTGGTAGGAGGGTACCTTCGATTCATCCTGTTCCTGGATGACTTGTATGGACGAATGTCTGACAAAGTATTTCTTAAGATCTATTAGGTGATACCTTTAGAACATTTCTTTTCTAAAGGTAGTGTTGAACCTCAAGCCTCGTCAACCGGGAAATGACAAAAATCAAGTAGGCAACATGGATAAGTGGGTTGCTTCCAATTAGGGTGTATAATCACCTATCTAGAGAAAATTCATTTCTTATTTAATCTATTTCGATGCTGTCCCTTTTCGAGAAACAGTGGGTCGCACCCAACCGTTGGTGATATACATTCGATACACTCAAGAAAAATGAGTGGCCTGTCATGTGTGGCTGGGTTGTAAAATGTTCTTGTTGAACCCGGTGTATTCCCCTCTAGAGATACACTATCGGAAGGTGGTTCCATACCTTGTCATAGTTGGAAATCCAATCTCCAATAGGAGCTCACAGTTTTTGATTTTATATCGTGTGTGTAGAGTGTGAGATGCAAGCATTCTGCTAGATGGTTATTTATTTGATTTAGACACTGTTATAATATCAGAATAAGATATGATTTCAAAATGGTTTGGGTTATCCTAAGATAAAAATCGTCCGTGTTTATGTTTGGATTGGTCTTATGATTATTCTCTTCTTTCGAAAAGAAATGTTTGACTTTAAAATCTAGTTGGATGAAACCTATAAACTTAGCGAATTTTCTCACTCTGGTTCACCAGACTGATCCGGCGTTTGCAATGCTCGGGTTAGACCGAGTTTTATAGGTTCAAGTTATCGGGGGATGTGAAGTCCAAAGACGAGCTGAAGGTGTTCAGGCGTATGATATCTAGTATTTATTCCGTTGTGTGTTATATATGAGAACAGATTAAAATAACTGTCCAGATGTGTTGATGTACTCTGATGATTGTAAGTTTTATATTCAAAGCTCTCAATAAAGTTTTATTTCTATATTATACTTTATTCTACTGCGATGTGAGACTCTGATGTTGTTGTGTTGTTATTCTTCTTCTTCTTTTCTTATATTATAATATTTCTTTCTTTCTTATCTCACCCTCTAATTTCTTTCTATTAACTATCTGGTGTTCTCGATACTTGAGTTCTGGAAAGTAATACAGGTTTATGTATTATTGTTGGAATTCGGGCGTCGAATTCCCCGGGTCATTATAGCTATCCAATTAACTAGATTGACAAAGAAGAATTAGGTCTTCTTTTAGGATGCGAGGTGTGAGAAAGCTTTCGGAATTATAAAAGAAAGATTTACGAGTGCTCCTATTTTGACTATTCCGAGCGGGGATGAAGAGATGGTGGTATATAACAATGCATATGGTATTGGGCTTGGAGAGATGCTAATGCATAAAGATGTGGTTGTGGCTTACGCGAGTCGACAACTGAAGCAGCATGAAAGGGACTACTCGATTCATGATTTGTAGTTAGCGGCGATAGTGTTTTCCATGTAGATTTGGAGGCATTATTTGTTGGGAGTTAGGTTTGAGTTGTTTACAAATCATAAACCATTGAAGTATCTTTTCTCCCGGAAGGAATTAAATCTTCAGCAACAGCGATGGTTAGGATTTTTAGCGTTGTATGACTTTGGTATAGCCTATACTCCGAGAAAAGGTAATGCAGTGGTTGATGCATTAAGCAGAAGACATGCTAGTTTGGGAGCCATGTTTTCGGAATAGAAGCATCTCGAGTATTTGGCCGGATTCGACTTCAGACCTCATTGTGAGTTAGAACCCGAGATGTTAGCAAGCTTATTGATTAGACCAACTCTCATCGAAAGGATTGGCGAAATCCAGAAGTGTGACGTTAAGCTTATGGAAATCATACGGAGATTAGAGATGAGGGTTGACGTCGAGGAAACTAAAGGTTTTGAAGTCGATTAAGATGATTGGCTTCGCAAGAATGGACGAATGGTTGTTCCTGATTTGGATGGTTGAGGGATGAAGTTTTGAGGGAATGTCATCACTCTAGATTGACGATTCATCCTTGTGGTAAGAAGATGTATCGAGATATGAAGCGATCTTACTAGTGGGAAGGCATGAAAAGGGATGTTAGGAAATTTATCTCGAAATGTATGAACTATCAATTGGTTAAATCTGAACAAAAGTAGTCGAGTGGATTGTTATAGCCTTTGGAAGTTCCTACATGGAAATGGAAGCAAGTGTCGATGGATTTTATTGATCGATTACCTAGGACAAGGGCGGGAAATGATAGTATTTAGGTTGAGTTTTCTTACGACAACAGTTACCAGTCGAGTACTAGATTGACAGTGTATGAGGTGTTGTATGGAAGACCATGTAATTCCACATCCTATTGGTAAGAAACTGACAAGAAGTTGGTACTTAGGGATGGAATGATAAGAGAAACGACAGATAATATTGTGATCATTTGACAACGAATAAAGGCAGCCCAAGATCGTCAGAAGAGTTATGCCGATAAGTGACAAAAGGATTTGGTATTCTCGGTTGGAGATTTGGTATTCATTAAGATTTTGCCTCGTAGGAATATTGTTCATTTTGGAAGAAAAGGGAAGTTAGCTCCAAGATTTGTTGGGTCGTTCTCAATTGTCAAGCAGATTGGAAAGCTCGCATATAGAGGGGATTTACATGAGAAGATGATGGGTGTTCACGATGTGTTTCATGTATCGTTTCTATAGAAGTTTGTGCATGACTCGAATGTTGTGGTATCTCTTGATCAGATTGAGGATTTTGAAGTCGAGTCTGAAGTTTCTAGGCCTCGTAAGCCACTTTGCGTCATTGGGGGTAACACGACACAGCTTGAGAGAAAGGTTGTTAAGCTAGTCAAGGTATAATAGGGCGAGGACGATGGCATTGCACGTAGGAAACGGAGGAGAGCATAAGGTCAACCCATCCAAAACTCTTTGAATGGTACTTCCCATATACGTATCTTACTTCCACCATCGTGTCTTGCACTATTAGAGTTCGACATGCTTTGATAGGATTTGATTACATGGATTGTTGGATGATGGAATGGATACAAGTGAATGGTCGACATGCGGAATATCATGTTTGCTCTGGTTTGCTTGGAATTTCGGGGCCAAAATTTTCAAAGGGGAGGGAGAATATAACGACCCATATTTTACATACCAAAAGACCGTAGAATAATTATTTTAAATTCCCTGGTGGTTGAATCATTCTCAGACTTTAATATATTATTTATGGGGATGTGAGACTAATCCATGATTTTTACCAAACTTAATCGTGACCATTTTACCCTTATGAATATTGTTTTGGCTATAACTTTTGATAGGGATCAAATCAGGTGCTGAAATCGGTCTCATTGGATTAAAATGGTGGTTAACAATTCTGTAGAGTGGTCGCATGAAAGATTCGGTTCAGTAATTTGAAAGGAATCGTTTTATAAGTTTCAGTTTTTGTTAGGCAGATTAGTTAGCTGCTAATGGGCTGATTATTCAAACCCATTAAGCTAATGGACTACAGCTATAAATAGGGGGCTTGGGGAGAGAATTATGGTTTCTCCCTTCATTCTAACATTAGGTTAGGCGCCTGTGATTTTCTAGTTCAACCTAATCCCTAATTTCTTCATCTTAATTCATCATAGATTGCATCTAGAGGTTAGAACATCATCAAAGAAGATTAGATCACTTCAAATTGCATCAATTTTGGGGATCTTCATCACTGTCCAGATATGAATTTATTGGTATTGCATTGGATCTTAGATTTGGTGAGTGATAGGTATCTCTCACATGGAAACTACTTATTATATGGGTAAATTAGGATCAAATTCATATGTTATATGTTAAATTTATCCTGGATCTGACATATATGTTTAATTCAAATTTAGACGTCCTAGGAAAACCTAATTTAGTCATGTAAACCGTACAATTGTTAGATTTATCATGTTCTTATGTATGTTTAGACCCAGTTCATGTTAAATCTAATGATTTATGGTATGCTTATGATATTTGCACGTTTTCATGCCAAGATTTGATGAATTACTATTTGTTTTAATTGGATTAAATACATTGCTTGAACTGCTTGTTAGAATTGTGTGTCATATATGTTAGGTTTGAAGAACAGAGCAAGTCAATGGTTCAGATGATTGGATTCAGAACAAACTTGGCAAAGGAGCTCTGGAAGACGGAGGGAGGAGACACGAAAAATTTCATGCCGAATCACGCTAAGTACTTGGACCAGCACCGGTCCATGCTCGATGAACCGGTACAGATCCATGTCAGTTGATCGGATGACATTGATTTTTGGGGAAAGGTGTCATAGTGATAAATGGAGGTGGCCTACAAACTTTTAAGTCATCCAGATACGTTCTTGGATGGGTCAAAGCTTGATTTCTCAAGTGCAGTGTTGGACGGGTAGGAGTTTTAACTGGATGGGTGAAACACTTCGAAATTGGACTGGTAGATGGCACTAGAGGAATGGAGTTAAAAAGTGAAAGTACTTAGCCATTTTTGGCTATGTATATGACCGGTACCTGTCCATGGCTGACGGACCAATACCAATCCATTCTATTAAGGAGGACGGGTCTCCATTTTTGGGAACTCCATTGTGATGGTTCCTAGGGATTGTTGATAAAGTTTGTATGAGTGGACTTCGGACGACTAATGTGCAACTCAATGATGGATAAGGCATTGATTGTGAATTCAAGTTGGGATGGCCAAAGCTGGATTGATGTGGTATTGGTCACGATATGATGTAGGATCCAGTTAGACGGTAGATTGACTCAAACGGGAGTTGATCGAGGATGATATTGGAATTATTTTGAGAAGTCACTCGAACTGGAGATGTGATCGCCGAGAAGAAAGGCTCGATATATTTGAAGTGCCTAGGAATTGTTGGTTATAGAAGGTTTTAGTAAGCTCAAAGCAAGGATATCGTGGGGAGGCCCTAGGATCAAGTAGGATAGTGTACCCAAGATCGAGCTCTAGGAGTGACTTAGTTGTCTCGGATGGAGGCAAACATACACAAGATGAATGTATGGTAGTCTAACTGGAACCAAAGTTTTCCCATTAGCCCTTGACGGACGATAACGACCATTCATTCGATGTGTAATCAAGGCTTCATTCGATGATTAACGTAATCAAGGCTTTAGCCGGTGATAAGTAGGATATTGGTTGTTATCGTTGATTATGTGTTTTCTTCTCTGTTTTCTCTAGGTAGGCTATCACCGTGGGTTGTCGAAGAGAAGTAGGAATGAGAGATGTACTTTTCTATTCTAGAGTGGCATATGAAGATGATTATCTTGTGATAATCATTTGGTTGCCAAGACGGATCAGATGATTGAATCGTCTATACTCATATATTCGGTGTAACTGTTGTTAGTTATTTTATCGCTCACTAAGACTGTTGTCTGACTAAAGGTTTTATGCTTCCCTCTTATTATATTGGGCAGCTCATCAATGTTGGTGGTGGACAGACTGAGATAACAGGTAGCAGGTTTTTGTACCGATGATGATGTACGATGACGAGTTGGAGGCTGGCATATTATTTTCTACTATATAGTTCTTTTCGATTTTCGCTGTATGTTGTTGATTTTGAGACTCTAATTGATATGTAGTGAGGCCTGATGTACGGATTACTCATTTATTCGGATATTCTATATTGGTGACTTTGAGATATTATAAGATTTGAGATTTTATCATGTTATACTTCACTACTATATCTTGTTGTATATATTCTATAATATGTTATCCATGCGTTGTGAGTTATACGACAGGTTTATTATGGGTTATTCCTCCTTTACAACCGTCCCATATCGGCCTGGAACATCATAAAATGCACTTTTTTTTGTCTAGTGCAGGAATTATAGGGTGGTCATCACAATTATAAGCTAAAAAATCACCTAAAATGAGCCTACTTCTCTGCATAAATTCTTTGGTTCTTCAAACCATTATTATTTTTCATAATTTGTTTATCAGTTAAAACTCTTACCAACACCCATAATCAAAATAACCAAATAATCAACTCTTAAACGTGTACCAAAAATTGAAAGCAATTGCGTCCATTCCCTCTTCCAAAAGCGATTGCGTCGGTTTTGTGCATTAATTTTCACGACTTCTCAGCTGGGTTGGTGGACCCCCCCCCCCGCGCGCGCTTCCGCAGCCCTCTCATCTCCATCCTCTCATTGCTCGCAAGAGTAATAGGTTCGTTCCACTTAGTATAGTTACTAATGCATCAGCCATAGGCCCCTCAGCTCGTCTAGATGTCCGTTCATCTCTGGATCCATTGAATCCCCTTGTTTTCGTCTTTAGGGTTCGGTTCCCTGATCTTCCTGCTTCTCGTTCTTCTTTTGTAACAAATAACATTAACCTGTCGGTATCAGGTAGTAGTTCGGTGTTGGTGAATTGCGATTGTGTTGGAAGTACTTGTGATGGTTTTGTTATTGATGGCACGTCTCTTCGTGGTCTGTCTAACGTTGGTAGCTCGGACCTGTGTAATTTAACTGAGTTTTTGCCTCGCACACAAGGTGTTTGTGCCAATGCCAGTATGAAAACTGCTATGCCTGCCTCTGATTCTTAGGATGTGACTGGTCCAACTGTGCCGTTTGCGCTTTCTAAATAGTGATCCTCACTCTTAACTACGCTTCCAGGTAATGTTAGTGATTATTTTCCTAAGGAAATCAAGTTGGATATTGTAAACGATGTGTCTCATCTTTTGCCTGATCTTACTAAAGAAGGTACCTGGTTTCTTGTTAGGTTATCTAGTTGGCTTCTTCCATGACCCACTGCAACGACTGCATTATGCTAGGTCCTTTTGTTCTCGTCTCTGGAAGCTTAAAAGTGATCCACAAGTTTTCTACCTTGACGCTATGTGTTATTTTAAATTCTCGCCTTTTAAGGAGCGCTTGCATGTTTTACAATCCGAGCCTTCCTTCGTTGAGGGCCAGCCATTTATTATATCTAAGTGGTCTCCATCGATCTCTATTGCTAAAGAGCATGTTTTATCAATTCCTGTCTGGGTCTATTTTTCTCAAATCTCGTCTGTTCTTCAGTCCCTGATCGGCCTGAATTGGTTTTCCTACCACATTGGTAAGTTGAAATGTTTTGATGCTAGTGCCACTGCCCGTGAAAAACTTGTTTATGCGAAAGCTCTTATTGAAACTTTCTCGGATAAGTCTTTCACTTCGTCTATTAAGGTCCAGCTTGCTCCCGACATTATTGCAGAAGTTAAGGTTTGTTACAGATGGACCCCAATTAGTGGAAAACAGGCATAAGAGCAAACTTTGAAAAAAAAAAAAATAGTTTGAAGGACGTCAAGTTTTATTTTTAGGCTAAAGGACAAACTTTGAAAAAAATTAAGCTGAAGGCCAATGCTAAATATAATTAGCATTTTCTACAGTGTAAAACTGAATAATGCTAGTTAAAACTAGCATTTTCGTGTAGTGTAAAAAACTGAGTATAATGCTAATTATATTTAACATTTTCCTTCAACTTGATTTTGGTTTAAAGTTTGTCCTTCAGACTAAAAATAAAACTTGGTGTCTTTCAGCCTAATTTTTCGGCAAAGTTTGTCTTTTTCCCTAATTACCTCCCCCAACCAATTATATGTACTATTTGCCACTCGTTCAATCATCTGGTCTCCTCATGCAAGCTTCCTCCCTCCCCCCTCCGCCTGCTAAGTTTCCATTTCCCAAACCACTCACCTGCCGTTATGTCCCAAAAGTTATTATGTCTATCGCTTCTCCTTCTGCGATCTCTAATTCTGTCAACATCCCACTTGCTTCCTTATGCAGCTTTACTTGATCCCATTTTGCCTATTGTGCCTGCCCGCACCTTTTTCCATGATCTTTCCTCCTGTTGTGGTTCCCTCTACTCCTATTTCTATGGAGTGCTTTGCTATTCCCGATCCACCATTCTTTGTTGCTCAGGTCTCTGTGTCTACTGAGTGCTTAGCGGTCCTATCCCCTCCTAGTTCCTCCTTTTGTTTGGGTACCGAGTGAGGAGTCTTAGGTTCATAACAATCTGACATGCATTACAATCCACAGAGGAAAGCTTACTTGCTATTTGTTTCAAATGAGTTAAATGAGCAGCGTTCCATTTATTACTTGATTTTGGATGGAGAGTTTTATGTGGCTATCGATGGGCCTTTGGGTGCTTGGAATCAGGGAATTCTTGATGATCCTTCCCTGGACCGATCTTTTTTGTACACCAGTGAGTCTGAGTGTTTCATTCTAGGGCTTGCCACTTATTTTGTTGCAAGTGATTTTCTATTCATTGTTTGACATGCCATATCCTCTGCTGTGGAATGGTATTCCATGTTATGTAACAGGGCACCCTTTATGGTGTTAGTATTGTGGTTTGTCCACTTAAAAAACCATTTTGGTGGACAGTTCACCTTATAAAATATCTGTAGTAGGTAGATGCTTTGTTTATCTCCTGTAATATCTGTTTTTATTATTTCTTATAATAAAAAGTGTTATGGGTCAGTTTAAAAACTGGTCGACCATGCCAAAAAAATAGGGTAAAGATGGAAGAGTTTCTGATAAAACTTCATATGAAGAGTGTGTTTGCATATGAAGAGCAAAATTTTAAATGATTGTAATAAAATTCAAGGAAGGATTTAAGGTCAGAAAATCACTACATCACCATGACAAATCCTACAGTGAGGCAGAGCAGAAGACATGTGTTAACAACAATCATGAGTCTAGGCCTAGGTGAACTTGATTGAGCCATGCATGACTTAAATTTGATCCCTGATAATGTGTGCACCTTTTTCGATTAAACTAATTGGAGCTAATGGAACGTAATTTATAGAACAACGAATTGTATCCTCTGTTGCTGAGTAATCTTTTCTTCAATACTTGGGTTTACGTATATGCAGACCCGGCCCGGGGGAAGCCCACCAAGCCCGTGGACTGGGGCAACTCCCTGGTGAAGGGCAACGTGTGAACAAATGTCATATATAAAGAGACGATATAGAGAATCAGTTAAAGAAGTGCTATAAATTGGAGCAATGTCCTATTGGTTAGCAAGCTTAGCGTTTGCATGAAAGCTGCTAGGTTCGAATTCCAGTAAGGGTGCAGTTTTGTTCCAAAACAAACTGCAATTTTATACAGATTGGCTTTGTCTATTTATAGCAGATTATTAAGACTCCTGTTCATGTATTCCTTCTTGTTAATATGGATGTGACTTTTCTGTTTATTATTTTGAATATTAAGACTCCTGTTCATGTTTTCCTCTATGTTAGCATGGATGTTACTTGTTTGTTTATTACTTTGTTGGTTGATTAATAAACAGATTAACAGGTTTAGTTCCAAGACATCATACATATACATGTTGTCTCAATATAAAAGGGCAATGATTGAAAAGTGCGTTGATTTAAAATCTTCTGCTTTCTATTTTAATAGTTCATTTTATAAACATATTGGTTAAAGTGGGTACATGGAATTTGAAGGTTTAAAAAATGTATTCTGTTTGGTAGAAAATATTCCCTGGTGCCTTGGGAAATCAAGTTTAGCAGACATCAACAGCAGTATTTTTGAAAAAAAAAAATTGTGACTTGCTGTATTTTGGGTGTAAGGGCAACTTTTGTTCAAAAAAATTTCTACCCACGTAAAGAAGGGCTTGGGCAGCATTTTATTTTTATATGGGCTGGCTCTGCGTATATGTCATGCAAATGTAGAGTGTTTGGTGGCAACAAGAACATGAACTTTATGGCGTGCAAACTACGACTTTTAAACTTAATAAGCATGGATAATATCAATTGTAAACTCCTCCATTTTAATCATTCCCACTTAGTTTTTTCCTGTTAAATGACTATGAAGATTTGTACCCAACTACAAGTATTATAATGCAAAAATTATCATAATAATTGTTCATTATTTCTAATTCATTTTAAGTTTTAGAACTGAATACATTTGAGTTTAGAATCCATCTATAGATGGATTGATTTATTTTTTCCAGCTACCTGTTCAACAAGGTTAATGTGTGCTATATGTCTCTAATTCATAGTTCGTTTGCATTCATACCATACTTCTCCTTGCTTGATTTATCGCTTCTATCATTGGCTTTTTATTTAGTATATCGATACTAGTTTATTTTTGAATTATACCATCACATGTATATTCTACAGTAACTAACACAACTATATGTTTACTTGCTATTGTAGGTGATTGGATGTCGTCTTGAATTTGCTAGAACCCTCACTAACTTCACTCCATATCATGGGAACCTTCCAACCAATGTCAAAACTTATATGTATGGACTACCATTTTTTAGTTTTTTTAACTACATTTGTACTCATGTTTCGGCCTCAGGTTACTGGGATGCTACTCCTCCACGAATCCCAAAAGAAGGCTCCAATCTAAAAACCGTTGCATAGGATTTAGAGAGCTAAAGCCTTCACTACACTTCCTTTGGAAACATCACCATTCAATCTCCTCCTACTATTCCTACCTCTTATGGACCTGCTAAGTGTATGCCTGTTTCCACGTAACTTGCAAACCTCGATGCATTCCTTGCCATTGCTCTTTCCCTGATATTGCTTTTATCTAAGGCCAGTCCCTTTGACGATCGATCACCAGTCGTTGCTGTCTCAATTTCAGATCTCCTCCTCCTAACGACCTAGTCGTTCATGATTATGGACTTGAAGTTGGAACTGATTATCTCTCCTTCCTATATGGTTTTGTAGGTTATTATCCATTACGTGGGTGTCTTATGTGTATTTTATGTCCATTTGGTTGTTGATCTTACCTTGTGATTTCTTTGGTAAAGGTTTGATAGTCTTACGTGAGTTATAGCTGCTTTGGTACCTCTACCACGCACCAGCCTTTTATTTTCTTTTAACAACATGTGGACCCTTTTATAAAACCGATTTCCGTTAAATAAAACTTAAACATTATATTCATATATATAACTAAATATATACATATATATTAACTATTTGAATATACATATATATAAAATAAATAAATTCATGGTTTAATGCATAGTTTTCATGACCGTGTCGTGCATCGAACCGTGATTGCTCAAGGTCGAAGGTTTTTAATGTTGGGTCGGTCGAACCGTAAAAACCGTACACATATACATTTTAATTAAAATTTATATATTAATATATAACATTTCAAAATTGATAAGAAAAAGAAAAGAGAAAAAATTGTATTGCCAAGTACATATAAGAAAATGTCATGTGGCCAATCTGACGTAACAAAAGCAGAGGCTTGTTCACTACTAGAAATGAACAGTATAGCATTGAACACTTCCAACGGCCGCCAACGGCCGTTGACCAATGGAAACCAAAATAATGATTTATCTTACGATTACAAAAAATACGCCATTGGAAACCGTTTGCGGCCGTTGGTTTTAAACCCATTGGAAGCTGTTGGCACCCGTTATACGGGTTGAGCATAAATCAGCCGAAGCTGCTACCTTCTTCCTCATTCACTGAACCCACGGTTTTTTTTTCAAATCCCCAAACTTCCCCTCCTTCGATTCTGAAATCGCCAATCCCACTTCATCATCCGCCTAGGATCTCTCCAACTCAATCAAAGCACTCTCTCATTCTCTCTAATCTCCGATTCTCTCCGATTTCAAGGTATGTGTTAACCCTAATTTTGTTTAATACTCTAAGTTTAGTAATTTAAGCATAATTAGAGTGTTTGCGTGTCTAGTGTTGATAATTAGTTGCTAATGTAGGGTTTAATCATTTAAGTTGCTAATCTAGGATTTTTATTTATAAATTACTTAGTTGTTATGATCTAGGGTTTTAATTAGTTGTTGTTAATGAGTTTGTATTTATAGATTTATTTGATTATGTTGCTAATCTAGGGTTTAATTAGTTAAAGTTGAATATGTATATATGCATATATATAGTGTTGTATGTGTGTGTGTATATATATATATATATATATATATATATATATATATATATAGTTGATAATTAATCTACGTATTTGTTTATTTGGTTGAGCTCCAATTCATTGAAAACAATATTTAATTTGTCGAAAACGTGTCGTGGAAATGGAAATATTTTAGTTTATGTTTTGGGCTAAGGCGCACAAAGGCGAACAAAAAACACTTCAATCATGAAAAAAAACCAAATCATAATATGTTATATTTATAAAGCCTTAGAGAGTGTTTTTGGCCCCGTCCAATAAGTATTGTATATAATCGTTATGTGAATGTTCGTTTTATTAATGAAATGGACATTTATATTCATCACATATAATATTTGTTGGATCTATCCTTTGTATTGGACAAGTTACGAACACAATAACGAAATTAAATCTCTTAAAATATTTCATTTTAAATGGTTCTCAAAATTTCGAAAGCACTTCCTTTATATTCCCTATGTACACGCAATCATGTACTATTCAGACGACTAAAAGGAAGCGCTGCCGAAATTTTGTTGAATCGTTTAAATTGAAAAGATTTACGCGATTTAATTACGTTATTGTATTTAGAAGATATTTCTTATGTTAACACATTTTAATAGATATTTCTTATGTTATCTATTAATAAGTAACATATCACAAATAAAAAATATGTTATCTATCAAACTTATATTAAGTACAAAACTAAGTTTTTAGTATAAATTTAATTTAAGTGCAATAAATTATTTAAGTACAATAAACTTATATTTATTTTTATGACATTTCTATCAATCAAACTCATATGTTAACTAGACATATCTATGAATCAAACTTATATTTAACACTTCTACGAATCAAACTTGTAATGTTAACTAGACATATGTTATGACATTTCTATTATCAAGTACTCATGTTATCTAATACCATGTTTTTACATAGCTCTTTCATGTTATGTTGTTGTCTATAACAGGTATGGCGTCAGGTGGCGATGAGGGTGGTCCGTCGTCGGAGTTATCCCGTCTTGTGGTCTGTCTTAAGCCAAAAGCATCCAAAGGATAAAAACTAAGCTTTTTGTGATGACCCGCCCCGGACAGCTGACATTTCCATCGAAATGCGCTGTGCTGACGTCCAACTAGTACGGGACGGTCGCCAAAGAAAGGAAAAAAAAGGAATTTGAACTAACAAGGAACCTGCAGAATGTCTCGCAGTGCATGGAATAAAATATAATAATAACATACTTTGACATAAAACAGGAGAGACAGTGCATAAGATGAAAACTAGACATCATAGCAGCGGAAAATCCAAATATAGCTTATGTTCCACATCATCATTATTACAACTTTTGAAAACTGTCTCTAAAGAAAACAAGGAAGGTACACTACTAATGCCCTAAGTAGTGACCAACAGCGACATAGGGAGAATATCTATATATATCATACGTGAGAGCCTCCTGCTCGTCTCCGGTACAACTACTCGTGCATACCACCTAACCTGTCTCTAGCCTGCCCGTTTAAGAGCACCCAGAGTAATAAGAAGAGGCATAAAACTCTGGGTCAGACAAAAGTCTGGTATGAGCGATAAGCAGCAAAACAGAATAATAACAGGTATACTAAACCATACCTGAACCTGGATCTGCAACCAAAGAGTTAGCACAACAGGATGTACAATACTCTAAGACACCACTAACATATGGTGTAAGGAATACAGGGGTGGGGGTGTGCATGACATAGTGATGGCAAACAATCAATCATAACAACCATCCTCACATCTCTCACTCAGTGCGTAAAGCATATGATATCCACTACTTTGATCACCCTATTCCTTGCTATGATCACTTTGCCCCATGGAGTCGTAATGACACCACTGCACTGATCCATAGCCACTAATCCTTTGCTATGTCCACTCTGCCTCATGGAGTCATGATGGTTCCACTGCACTGGCTCATAGCCTTGCTACGATCACTCTGCCCCATGAAGTCATGACAACTTCACTGCACTGATCCGTAGCCAATATCCATCTTCCCGTCGTGAGTCAAAGCATAGACGTCAATAACCCCTTAGCACACGTCCCGCAGCAAAGTCCAATCATGAAATCAACTCATTGGTTCCCATCTGGATCCTGAGTTCTACTTCCCATTTGGACTACCTTTGCATCTTGGGTTTTGGTCTCCTCCGGATCGGTTCGGGTATCCTCCTCCTATCTGGTTCAGGTCTCCTCCTCCTATCCGGTTCGGTTTGGGTCTCCCTCCTATCCGGTTCGGTTCGGGTCTCTTCCTTCTATCCGGTTCGTTTCGGGTCTCCTCCTCCTATCCGATTCAGTTCGGGTCTCCTTCTCTCCTTCTCATATCCGGTTCGGGTCTCCTTCTCCGATCCGGTTCGGTTCGGGTGTCTTCCTCCTATCTGGATCGGTTCGGTGTCTTTCTCCTATTCGGATCGGTTCGGGTGTCTTTCTCCTATCCAGATCGGATCGGTTGTCTTTCTCCTATCCGGATCAGATCGGATCAGGCGTCTTGCTCCTATCTGGGTCGAATCAGGTGTTCCTACTAACCGATTTTGAAAATCTGCAACTTTTTCCAACAAGCTATTTTCTTCAAACGACGGCGTTTTCAACCATTCTAACCTTTCTATGACATCACAAAACATTCCAAACAGCGGTAACAACATATAGAATCAATCAAAAACATTAAAATATCATTCACATGAAATATTTTAGATCAAATATACCCAAAAAACATGATTTTCCCCTTAGTCCCCTTAATCATGACTTAACCATACAATTAGTAAAACATGTCCAAATTAACCCAAATTTTTATCGGAGCCCTGAAATAATATTTAAGAATTTTACATATTTTTCTAGATTTTTCTGAGTCATAATTTCGCTAATTATCACTAATCACCCCTAATTAGCCGTAATTAGTGGAAAACAATGCAAATCACTACCTTTGCCCCAATTAAAATTTTCAGAACTGAAACTTCACTGATTTGGGCGAATATGTGATGTCTAACAGCGGCTCTAATACTGATTTGGTGAAGATCTTCCTTGATTTGGCTTTGCTAAGCTTAATCCTTGATTAGAGAGCGATTTTGGAAGATTTTAGAAGGTAGAGGCCATGGCTAGGGTTAAGGAATAGTTTTAGATGGCTGAAAAATGAAATAAAATTCGTTTCCCTACTGTTCTCAGCCTCCCCATAACCTTAATCCCGAAATGGGTTATAGGCCCTCTCGCTAACCACCCTAATTAGGTCCGGTTAAGCTGTTTTTCACCTTCTAAACTTTGTTTCAGCCATATCTCCCAAATGGTCAGTCCGTTTGGCTAATGTGATCACTCTACGGAATTGTAAACCATCATCCGAAGCCAATGGAAGTTGTTTCAGGTCAAAAATCATTTCCAATCAAAAGTTATGGCTGAAACAAGATCAGCTAGGGGCAAAACGGTCATTTAAAAATCGGCAAAAATCATGAACATGGGAAATGACCCCAATAATCGTTCCCCAAAGTTACACGACCATACGACATCATACGAAAAAGAAATAAATATTCTAC
Source organism: Allium sativum (assembly GCA_030737875.1). NCBI lineage: Eukaryota > Viridiplantae > Streptophyta > Magnoliopsida > Asparagales > Amaryllidaceae > Allium > Allium sativum. The sequence continues at coordinate 245,450,437 of CM060922.1, read as the reverse complement.
GATCTTCCGATGCATATAACGCGGGTCGTTACATTCTCCCCCCTAGGAAATTTCGTCCCCGAAATTCCTTAACCAAAACATACAAAGGGTCCCGCATGCCTACCAATCATTTACAACAATCAGCATACAAAACAAACAAACAAGTCTATCCTAGCATGCGGAAACTAAATCGCAAGTAGAATCTTACCAGGCAAAGAGTTCTGGATACGCCTTCCTAATGCTCTCCTCTATCTCCCAAGTACAGTCATTTTCATCCTCGCCCCATTGAATCTTTACTAGTTTCACCGCTTTCCTTCGAAGTTGCTTCGTATCGTGCTCGACAATACGAATTGGCTTGCGGTTCCCAACCGCCTTGGGTTCAACTTCGATATCATCCAACTGATCAGGTGAAATAGTCATATCGAGGTCGTGTACGAACTTCCTTAACTGGGAACCATGAAATACGTTGTGAACTCCCGCCATCTTGTCAGGCAATTCGACTCTATATGCCAAATTCCCAACTTGCTCAAGAACTGGGAATGGACCAACAAATCTTGGTGCCAACTTTCCTCTCCTACCAAATCGAATAACATTCTTTAATGGAGAGATCTTGACAAATACTAAGTCACCAACGGAGAATTTCAATTCTCTTCTCCTTCTATCAGCATAATTCTTCTACCTATCTTGGGCAGTCTTCATTCGCTGTTGAATTATCTTGATTTTATCTAAAGTTTCTCTTATTACTTCTGGTCCAAGAACGAACTTCTCACTGGTCTCTAGCCAACATGATGGTGAGTTGCACGGTCTTCCGTACAAGGCTTCAAATGGAGCCATACCAATACTGGATTGATAACTGTTGTTATAGGAAAACTCTACTAGATGCAAATGGTCATCCCATGATCCACCAAAATCCAATACACAAACTCTTAAGAGATCTTCTAATACATGATTCACCCTCTCTGTCTGTCTGTCGGTTTGAGGATGATACGCGGTACCGAGATGTAATTCTGATCCTAAAGCCTCTTGTAAGCTTTTCCAAAATTCACTAGTAAACAATGGATCTCGGTCACTCACAATGCCTTTGGGTACTCCATGAAATCTCACTACCCACTTCATATATAGTTCCGCTAACTTAGCTGCAGTTCTATTCGACTTGATCGGTATGAACCTTGCATTCTTGGTCAATCTGTCTACAATCACCCAAATGCTATCATGGCCCGATCTAGTCCTTGGTAGCCCATCAATGAAATCCACTGAGACTTGTCCCCATTTCCATTCTGGAATTTCCAATGGCTGTAACAAACCGCTAGGCTTCTTTTGCTCAGCTTTAACTAGTTGGCAATTCATGCACTTGGATATAAACTTCCCAACGTCTCCTTTCATTCATTCCCAGTAGTAGGTTTGTTTTATGTCTCGATACATTTTATTACCACCGGGGTGTATGGTCAGTTTTGAATGATGACATCCTCTAATCACTTCATCTCTCAATCCATTGACATTGGGTACAACTAGTCTTCCATTCTTTCTAAGCCATTCAGCTCGATCAAGCCCATACTTGTTTATCTCCTCATCGATGCCCGTCTCTAACTTGGAGATGATTTTCAATAGTTAGGATCCTCCCTCTGACTGGAACCAATCCGCTCAATCAAAGTGGGTATTATCGTCAAACTTGCTAACATTTCTAGATCCAATTCGCACTTTGGTCTGAAATCATACCCTGTGATGTACTCTAGTTGCTTCCATTCAAGAAACATAGCCCTTAAACTGGCATGTCTTCTACTCAAGGCATCAGCTACTGCATTTCCATTTCCTGGTGTATATGCGATATCGAAATCATAGGAAGCCAAGAATTCTAACCATCTTTGATGTCGGAGATTTAGATCCTTCTGAGAGAAGAGATACTTCAACGATTTATGATCGGTAAACAACTCAAATCTTTCTCCCAGGAGATAATGTCTCCACATCTTCAACATGAGCACGATCGCTGCTAATTCCAAATCATGGGTAGGGTATCTTTTCTCATGCGGTTTCAGCTGCCAACTTGCATAAGCTACAACCCTACCTCCTTGCATCAACACAGCACAAAGTCCAGTACCACATGCATCCGTATATACTATCATCTCTTCATTCCCTTTAGGAATGACTAACACTAGCACATGCGTCAACTTTTCCTTTAAACTCTTAAATGCATTTTCACACCTTTCATCCCAAATGAAAGCTTGATTCTTCTTGGTCAACTGAGTCAACGGTGCTTCTATCTTGGAGAAGTCCTGGATAAATTTACGATAATACCCGGCTAACCCCAAGAAAATTCTTATGTCTGTTGCATTCTTGGGCGTAGACCAATCTTGTACCGTAGCCACCTTCGCAGGGTTCATGGAAATACCATTCTCTGAAACAACATGGCCCAAGAATCTCACTTTCTTCCTCCAGAAGTGACACATAGAAAACTTTGCTTTCAATTGGTGTTTTCTCAACACCTCCATCATTACTCTCAAATGTTCCTTGTGTTCTTCCTCTGTCCTCGAGTAGACCAAAATATCATCCACGAACACAAGAACAAACTTATTCAATTGATCCCTGAATACCTTATTCATAAGATCCACAAAATATGTTGGTGCATTGGTCAGCTCGAATGGCATGACCACCACTCATAGAATTCAGACGGCGTTCGAAATGCCGTTTTAGCTATACTCTCAGCTTCCACTCTAAGCTGATGAAAACCTGTCGCGAGATCCAATTGAGAGAACACTCTCTCTCCACTCAACTGATCAAACAAATCATCTATCCGCGGTAGAGGATACTTATTCTTCCTCGTTACCTTATTCAGCTCGCGATAGTCCACACACAATCGAAGGGAACCATCAGCCTTGGTAGCAAACACAACTGGTGCTCCCCACTTAGAAACACTTCTTCTGATAAACCCCTTCTTCAAAAGATCGCTCACTTGCACCCCGAGCTCTCGCTACTCCCTTGGTGCCATACGACGAAGTGGCATCACTATAGGTCTAGCATCTTTCACCAAATCAATACGGAACTCAATCTCTCGGTGTGGTGGAAGTCCGGTCACTTCCTCGAAGACGTCCGGATACGGGCCAACCACGGGCACATCTAACAACTCATCATGTGGGATGTTAAGGGAATTTAGAAAACTAGCCATTACCCCATCACTAGGTAGACCACCAAACACTACCCTCCGCCCATCATCCGCTCTAATTGTCACCAAAAAGCCCTCATAGTCTACCACCACCCTGTATCTTTGGAGCCAATCGACTCCCAAAATAATGCCAAAACCAGTAAAGCCCAAAACAAAGCAATCACAAACAAACATGCATCCATGACTCGATAAGACCACATTACGGCAAATCATGCTAAGGCTAGTCGAACCACCAATCGGGTTCATCACTACTAAAGGTCTATCGACAATCTCGGGCTCCAATCCCAACCTATCTACCAGGTCACTAGATATGAAGGAACTAGAAGCTCCAGTATCAAACAACACTCTATCTGGAACATCATAAACAGAAAGCATACCTTGAATAACAACATTCTTTCCTTTCTCCGCCGCAGTTGGGGCATTCGACGAAGAAGGAACAGCATTGATAACATATGCTTTCACAATCTGCTTCTCTTTAGGTGGTTGCAGACACTTATCCTTGTGATGTCCCACTTGGTCGCGGTTAAAGCACTTCCTATCCGCTGGCTTGGCCCGACACTCTTTGGCATAGTGGCCCTTCTTACCACAGCTGAAGCACTCAACATCTTTCTTACTCTTTTTCTAGCCATCCTTAGCTTGATTCTACTTCCTCTTATTCCGAGAATTATTCTTGCCTCCACCGCCTGCTTGCGGTTTCGGCTCTCCTGCAGATACAACAGCGACTTCAGTCTTTGACTTAGGGTAAAGACTCTCTGATCTCAATGATTTCCCTACAATCGATTCAAACGTCTTATCGATGTGGTTAATAAGCCTTTCCCCCAAGTACCCATCCAAGCCAGTTATGAACTTCTCGTTCTTCTTCTCGGCGGTATCAATAAGAGATAACCCATATTTCGATAAAGTATCGAACTCTGCAATATACTCTGAAACTGCCCTTCCATTCTGTTTAAGCTCCAAGAACTTCCTAAACAACTCTGACTTCTGGCCAGCTGGGATAAATTTATCACTGAATCGGGTCTTAAACTGATCCCAAGTAACTTGATCCTCTGGGGTAGCTACCTTAATAGCGTTCCACCAATTCATAGCCCGTCCTTGCAGCTGGCGGGATGCTAGCCTTCTCTTCATTGCATCCTCGATATCCAAGTCTTCGAAGATACATCCACAGCTATCCAACCAATCCTGAACATCCGTAGCTGAATCCGTTCCGTGGAATGGCTTCCCACCAAGGCTAGTGTAATCCTTACAGAGCTTGGCGAAATCGGCCCTAGGCACCTACACCACCACCATTAGCAGCATTAGGAACTGCTCCTTGCACATCTCTAAGCATTTCTCTCATGAAGTCAGTGAACATCGTCCTCATATCAGGAGCATTCCCATTATTAGCTCCTCTGCCGGTACCCCTCGTATATCGGCTCATCGTTCAATCTGTAAGGAGAAAATGATTAATCATCTCTTCAATGGTGCCAGTGCAGTGCGACTTCATCCTTAAATATGCTAATAGTATATATATATATATATCTTTTGAAAACCAAAATAATCACAAATACGCGCTCTCATATACGTATACTATCTCTCCCTGGTGTCTTTCCCTAGGTTAACTACACAACCTAGAGCTCTGATACCAAGTGTGATGGCCCGCCTCGGACCAGCTGAAATTTCCCTCGAAATGCGTTGTGCTAACGTCCAACTAGTACAGACGATCGCCAAAGAAAGGAAAAGAAAGGAATTTGAACTAACAAGGAACCTATAGAATGTCTCACGGCGCATGGAATAAAATATAATATACTTTGACATAAAACAGGCGAGACAGTTCATAAACTGAAAACTAAACATCATAGCAGTGGAAAATCCAAATATAGCTTATGTTCCACATCATCATTATTACAACTTTTGAAAACTGTCTCTAAAGAAAATAAGGAAGGTACGCTACTAATGCGCAAAGTAGTGACCAGCAGCGACACAAGGAGAATATCTATATATATCATACGTGGGAGCCTCCTGCTCGTCTCCGGTACAGCTACTCGTGCATACCACATAACCTGTCTCTAGTCTGGCCGTTTAAGAGCACCCAAAGTAATAAGAAGAGACATAAACTCTGGGTCAGACAAAAGTCTGGTATGAGCGATAAGCAGCAAAACAGAATAATAACAGGTATACTAAACCATACCTGAACCTGGACCTGCAACCAAAGAGTTAGCACAACAGAATGTACAATACTCTAAGGCGCCACTAACATATGGTGTAAGAAATACGGGGGTGGGGTGTGCATGACATAGTGATGGCAAACGATCAATCATAGCAACCATCCTCACATCTCTCACTCAGTGCGTAAAGCATACAACATCCACCACTTTGATCACCCTATTCCTTGCTATGATCACTCTGCCCCCATGGAGTCGTAATGACACCACTGCACTAATCCATAGCCACTAATCCTGTGCTATGTCCACTCTTCCCCATGGAATCATGATGGTTCCACTGCACTAGCTCATAGCCTTGCTACGATCACTCTGCCCCATGAAGTCATGACAACTTCACTGCACTGATCCGTAGCCAATATCCGTCTTTCCGTCGTGTGTTAAAGCTATAGATGTCGATAACCCCTTAGCACACGTCCCGCAGCAAAGTCCAATCATGAAGTCAACTCGTTGATTCCCATATGGATCCTAAGTTCTAATTCCCATTTGGACTACCTTTGCATCTCGAGTTTTGGTCTCCTCCAGATCGGTTCGGGTCTCCTCCTCATATCCGGTTTGGTTTGGGTCTCCTCCTCTTATCCGTTTCGGTTCGGGCTTTCCTCTTATCCGGTTCGGGTCTCTTCCTCTATCCGGTTCGGTTCGGGTCTCCTCCTCCTACCCGGTTCGGTTCTCCTTCTCTCCTTCTCCTATCCGGTTCGGTCCGGGTCTCCTTCTCCTATCCTGTTCGGTTCGGGTGTCTTCCTCCTATCCGGATCGGTTCGGGTGTCTTTCTCCTATCCGAATCGGTTCGGGTGTCTTTCTCCTATCCGGATCGGATCGGGTGTCTTTCTCCTACCCGGATCGGATCGGGTGTCTTACTCCTATCTGGATCGGATTGGGTGTTCCTCCTAACCGGTTCTGAAAATCTGCAACTTTTTCCAACAAGCTATTTTCGCCAAACGACGATGTTTTCAAACATTCTAACCTTTTTACAACATCAAAAAACATTCCAAACAGCGGTAACAACATATAGAATCAATCAAAAACATTAAAACATCATTCACATGAAATATTTTAGATCAAATATACCCAAAAAGCATGATTTTCCCCTTAATCCCCTTAATCATGACTTGACCATACAATTAGTAAAACATGTCCAAATTAACCCAAATTTTTATCAGAGCCCTGAAATAATATTTAAGAATTTTACAAAATTTACCAGATTTTTCTGAGCCATAATTTCGCTAATTATCACTAATCACCCCTAATTTGCCGTAATTAGTGGAAAACAATGCAAATCACTCACCTTTGCCACAATTAAAATTTTCAGAACTGAAACTTCGCTGATTTGGGTGAATATTGATGTCTAACAGCGACTGTAACATTAATTTGGTGAAGATCTTCCTTGATTTGGCTTTGCTAAGCTTAATCCTTGATTAGAGAGCGATGGCTAGGGTTAAGGAATAGTTTTAGACGGCTGAAAAATGAAATAAAATTCGTTTCCCTACTGTTCTCAGCCTTCTCATAACCCTAATCCCGAAATGGGTTATGGGCCCTCTCGCTAACCACCCTAATTAGGTCCGGTTAAGCTGTTTTTCACCTTCTAAACCTTGTTTCAGCCATATCTCCCAAACGGTGAGTCCGTTTGGCTAATGTGACCACTCTACAGAATTGTAAACCATCATCCGAAGCCAATGAAAGTTGTTTCAGGTAAAAATTCATTTCCAATCAAAAGTTATGGCCGAAACTAGATCAGCTAGGGGCAAAAACATAAAAATCGGCAAAAATCATGAACATGACCCCAATAGTCGTTTCCCAAAGTTACACGGCCATACGACTTAAGAAATAAATATTCTACGATCTTCCGATGCGTAGAACGCGGGTCATTACACTTTTCGTATAAATTTAATTTAAGTACAATAAATTATTTAAATTGTTGTTCCAGTACCCATGTTTTTTTTCCGTTTAACACAGGGGTTTTGAGTTGGAGCCATCCAATACAGTTTTGAGGATATCAAAACGCACTTATAAGGCCCGCATGACTGCATGTTGGCCCACATGAAGCTCGATACCTGACATTGTTAAGGAGACCATATGGCAGGATTTTTTGGTATATATGTATTATATAACATTTATTACGTTAAGTTGTCATGCTCCTATTTGATAAGTTCATATGTATGCTATTTTAAAAAAAATGCAGGGTTCGGTGGATCTCCAAGACACGGGTTTGGATCTCGTCATGCGCCACTGGAATAGCAAAATGGCAACAAATTACAGACAGACAATGAACACCTTAAAATCAGGTTGGAAAAGACAGTCTTGGATGAGCGAAAGGTGTGGAATGATCTACTTACTTATTGGAATAGTATTGAGGAGTTTCTGGTAAATTTACTACATATTTAATTTAGATTATTCCTTTCAATTAATATGTGATTTAGAATAATACATTTTTTTAAATTTAAATATATAGGCCTCGTTTGAGAGAAATGCCGCTAACAGGAGCAAAAATCCGATTACGCATCGAGGTGGGTCCAAGTCATTTCAGCATCATCGTGAGGATCTGGTAATTTTGTAATTGCACAGTTTAAAGTTTTAATTTATAACTTGTTAAAATTAATAGTTGATTTAACTTTAATTTTTAATTTACACACACACGCGCACGCACACACATAAACATATATACATACATATATGTATAAATATATAGCGTGTATGGCTCCTGTGTCGTACTGGGATGTTTTCGAGCATACACATGCATTGAGTCAGACTGACGACAAAAGGCTCAGTTTCATACAGTTGGGACCATGATGATAAGGCGCGTGAGATATATGTAAGTATAAAATAGTTAATTTAGACTTATAATCTAATTAAAATAGTGTTATCTAAATTCATTTGTTTTTTATTTAACAGGAGAAATTTCAGGCACAAGGGACACAATTACTGGAATCTATTGGGAGGACTGAGTTGACCAAGGACGATGAAGATAGGATATTTGATGCTGTCATGGATCCACCTATCCGGAACAGACATATGGTTATGGAAATCTAGAGGTAATACTAAAATTTATAATAAATACTCAAATGTATTCGAAATGCTATTATGAAATACTGAAAATCTGAAATTATATACAGATTACAACATCTCAGCAGACGTATCAGAGGTCTCAGGACAAGGAAAAAATTGCACAGCTGAAAGCACAGATTGCAGAGCTTCATGAGCGTGATTGTCACCGTGAAGAGCAGGTGGAGCTGCTTAACCAGTGGCTGGCGGAGTACATTTCCTAGCACGGTACGCCACCTTCGTCTTCTGGTGGAGAGAGTTGATCAGGTTAGCTTGTTTTGATCTGTGTTTTGAGAGTTGGTGAGGCTTGCCACATGATAGTTGTATATATTGTTATGATGGTTTAGACATGATATTATGATGGTTTGGTGATGGTACGGTTTGGACATGGTGTTGGTTATGGTGTTTGGACACGGTTATGTTGTTTTGGCGAAATTTGGTTGTTATGTTATGTAAATATTGGTTAATTTATGTGTTTTGTGTTTGATTTTTATTTTATACTTGTTTGGGTGTATATATGGTTGAGATTGTGAGTTACATGCTCAAATGGAGCAGTGCAGAATATTATATATATGGTGTGTGGCTTGAAGTGGCAATTCTGAAATCTGGAAAAAAAATACCGGCGGTAAACGGCTTCCAACGGCTTATTGGTCCTATCATTTCAACGACGTCAGATGGCTAATTTTCAATGGTTTTCATCCTTTTCCAACGTCCCTTTGGCCAGAAATAATGGACACGTGGCCATATGTATCAGTTAGAAGCCGTTGGAAAATAGGCGTCGTGTGCATTGGAAGTCGTTGGAAGCCGTTGATCCGTATACCAACGGATTGACCAACGGCTTCCAACGGGTTTTCCAGCGGCCGCCAACGGCCCCTGGCCGTTGGAAAACCCTGTTTCTCTTGTAGTGGTTACTTAGTTTGCATGCAATTATTACCAGCTGTCTCCAAAAGTTTCCATTTTTTACTTCTCCAACGCAATCCTCCCAGACTTTCTTCTTTGTTCTCCTTATTGCATCTTCTCTTCCTCATAGTAAGAGCTTTTTAAACCCTAAGAACCGCGATTTTCAAGGTTGAACCGCGGCTAGACGTGGTTGGTGATTGAAAACGACTATTTAACTTTCCGGGCTGTCGAAGGTCACAACTCATGATTTTTGTGGTCGGACCAGGGGTTCGGTCCAGTCATGGATACTAGGGTTAAATGTATGTTTAAGTAAATAAATAACACAGATATATATATTTATATATATGAAGTTTAAAATTAATTCTAGATTGAACTAACATAAGTATGTTGGAAAAATTATTTTTATATTTATTAGATATTATTTATGAATAAATTAATAGTTTTGGCTATGGTTAATTGATATAAAATATTCGAATTGCAAAAACTAAAATTTTAAGATATATGAAAATCTAGGTTCGTAATGTAGAAACCAAGAAATCACATAGTGGAACTTCGAAGCGAATTTCAATTTACTTTACCTTACCGGATATTAGTTGAGCCTATGATCATGAAGACTTATTTATTTAGAACGTTCTAAATATTTTCAAATGTAATCATTCATTTTATTTAAATTCAAAAGCTTGCTGATAAGTAATTGATTTGATTTAATTTACACACACGCATATTATATATATACATATATATATACACACACACACACATATATATATTTTATACACACACACACACACACATACATACATACATACATATATATATATATATATATATATATATATGGAAAATGTTTCGCTACACCTCTTATATTACACGTGAAATTCCCCCTGAATTCCAATCACTCATTCCAATTTTAAGATCCATTCTTTCTCTCTCTTCCCACTACGCTATATATAATTTAATTCAATGGAGAGGGAATTTCACATGTAATATAAGAGGTATAGAGAAACATTTCCCTATATATATACTTTATGTGTGTGTGTGGGTATATATACATAGGAGCGTTCAATAGCACCTTTAAAGTGCAACACCCCCAATACCTCCCTAAATCCAACCACCTATTTATATTAAAACAAGTTTCTCTATCCCTTCACTATCTCTCCACTCACTAACATATTATAATAAAAATATGTAGGGCTGTTATGGTAATGATTACCGTTACCATTTGGTAAATACTATTACCGTGTCGTTTTTTACTGGTAAGCCAGAATTTCTTACCGCTACCGTTACCGATCGACTGGTATACCGAAGAATGGTATACCGATAATCTGGTAATTGTTACATTGGTAATGGTAAATTACCATTTGTTAATCAAAGTTCATATCTTGGCATGTCTTTTGTAAATAATGCGTCTTTATCGTACAATATGTGGCGTTAGTTTATAAAAATATAAATGAAAATAAATGTACTTAAAATTATTTCACTAATAAACTAGATATAATCATTTTTTTGGTTCTAAATGCATGTAATAAAGCATGTCAGATGAATATACATATGTTTTAAATTAACTGATAAAATTATCGTTACCACTGGTATTGAAGAAACATTGCCAAAAATTTACTGATAAAAATGGTAAATTTACCGTTATCATACCATTTTAACTAGTATACCGATTTTAATCAAAAATTGTTATTGACTGGTAAGGTGCGATAATGGTAAAATTATCGTTACCATAACAGTCCTATAAATATGTTGTTGAATTTAAGGGGCTATTGGCACTACAACAAATATGTTCATTGACTGCATTGAAAAAACGCTGTTATATCATTTCACAGCGATTTGAAGAACGTTGTTTATCGACACGTTGTTATAGATCATGGGAATATCACAATACTTTAAAAACACTGTAGAAAAAGGACATATTACAGCGTTTTAATTGATGTTGTTGTTATGTTTGCACAGTGTTTCAAATTGCGTTGTTATTATGTTTATACAACATTTTATGTTGTTGTGTTTGCATTGCTAACACATATTATTCCTTCTTCATCGCATATATAACAACGTTTTATATGGGTTAGAAACATTGTTATCGTTTTCATACCACAACGCTTTTATGAATATATAACAGCGTTTTAAACCGGTTAGGACCATTGTTATCGTCCGCATATTACAGCGTTTTTCACCATATATAACAACGTTTTATAAAGTCCAGAAATGTTATCACCGTCCACATATCACAGCGCTTTCCAACATATATTACAACATTTAGTGTTGGTTAGAAATGTTGTTATTCCCTACATATCACAGTGTTTTACCCTATATATCACAGCGTTTCTTATCATTTGCAAATTTTGTTTTTCCCCGCATGCCACAGCGTTTTTCCAAAATATACCATAGCGTTTCTATAGAGTTGTTGAGGTACATCAATCATCTTTTATCATTTTTACACAATGCAGTTCAAAATAATCACGAAATTCAAACAACACAAAAGAATTAGAATTATAAAACTATATCACATAAGTTATAATAATTCCATATGCCAAATAGACAATAGTTGTACATAACATTTTGTAATCGATGTTCCCATCTAACTTGTTTTTTACAAAAGATGCTTACTGAGAAAAAAGAAAAATATAAACCGTTCAAAGTCCAAGCTCGTGTCCTCCAAAGTTGAGTTTGCGTCATACATCAAACATCAACACCTGATTTGGCAATAAGAAAATACATAACTGCTTTTATCGTATATGTATGACATTGAGAAACTGCTAACAACTAAAATAAAAAGTACGACTAAACATGGCAATGTGAAAAGAAAACGAGGTCAAGCATGATCAAGTCATCTTGTTATTGAATTCGATATAAATTTAACATTTCCAATATTGCCTTGTTTGACTGGTCGTAGTGCTTAAACTACTTGATAACGTTGACATAGTTCAGTTCCATGCATAGGCAACATCTTTTTTTCCAAACAGCATCCTAAACTTCGCAACATTTCTTGTGTCAACAAATATGCGTACAACTTAGTACGACCAAATTGCAAGAAAGAAAATTTGTATAAAATCAAAATATTTGAAGTAACCAGGACACTGTATCTTCTATTTTTTCCGGTTTTTTCTACCTAAACAAAATTTAAATATTCAGTTTTAAGAGGTGAAAAGGGAAATCATACTTGAAGTAAAATTCAACCAAAACAATCATAATAAGGAGTATTTTCATCATTCATATCGACGATAAGTAAAGAGAAGTACAAGTCATTCTTACTGAAAGACGATTCTGCGGTGACATTTGCAGAAGGCCAAGCTATAGTAGAACCAATTGCATCTTCAATAAACTCAAACTCAGATGTAGGTCTCCATAAAGATGCATTTGGAACTTTAACAATATCAACCCAAACTTTAACGGCACCTTCTCCCAAACGAAAAAAATGGACCATCACATTTGGGTCAGTCGAAGATACGCATCCTTCAGTAACAACTTCTTTCGCTCAATGAACATTAATCAACTTGCATTTAATGTTTGGTTGGAAACTAGTGGTCTGTCATGCAATACATGAAACAGTTTAAATATGTTTTCTACAAAATAGAAGTGATTCTAATAATAAAACAATATCAAGGTATATGCATGTTTTTATAAATTAAATACATAACTACACATTACCGCTGAATGTGATGCTATATTTGGTGTATGAGCAAATGTCGTAGCATTAATATCCTCAAGAACGACATTTATTTTGCGGCCAAGCTAGTTTGAACCCAATAGCTTCTCCAACATATGTCATACCAAATGGTGCTCTCCATAAGAATGCATCTGATTTTTTTGGCACATCAATCAAAACAAACACAACAGACTGTCCAAGTGGAATATTATCCACGAGCTGATTTGGATTAGTAGAGTACAACCGCCCTTCGGCAACCAATTCTTTGCTACCAACCCAATCATACAACTTGCATTTCTTATTTGTTGATGAAATTTTACTATAGTAAAAAATATTATCAGATTCTTATATTAAATCATAGAGCTAATGAGTGCATAAAGAATTAAGTATACCGCATTTTCACCATTTTCAGAGACTATCGTAGAGTGGAGTACAACTTTGTCAGATGGCCATGCTACTATCTCATCCTTAGCTTCTCCAATTTGTGAGATCATCCTAGGAGTAGACCTCCATAAATAAGCATCCAATTGCTTCGGAAATTCTATCAAAATTTTCATGGCATTTGGTCCAAGTGGAATATTATAAAAAAGCACTTTAGGGTCAGTTTAAAGAACGCTTTCTTCAGCTACTATTTCGTACATCCTAGTCTAATTCAATAAATTACATCTGACATTCGGTTGGTCATACTTACTCTACATTTAGTCAAAATCATTTATATTATATATTAAATCAAAAGAAATTCCATTGTTATGGTAACAATAATATAAATCATTTGTACCACTTGAGATGGACTCTCATCTCTAATGCTTCCTTTAACCTGATAAGCAATCATGCAAGTAATTATTAATTAGTGGTGATCGTGATGCAATTATATAAACAATTATGCAAATTAAGGGGATGTCTCACAAAAAATTAAAAACCAGATTTCTGAATCAATAAACGAGAAGTCTGAAAATTGACAGGGTTAAAATAAAAAATAGGAAAACTAAAATCAGACGTCTGTAAAAATTACCAAACTTATGAAAATATACATGGGTTCAAAAATCATCCAAAATAGGCGTCTGAATATATTCCCAGATGTTTGAAAACTTCCTCGGGTTGAAAAAACCCCTAAATCAGACGTCTGTTTTTTCATACGAGAGGTCTGATTTACAAAACGTCAATTATTTTCAAATAAAAATAACCGCAACCTTCTATTCCTCACTCTTCCATTTCACCGATCAAATCAAAAATCCTGTAACCCTAAAATCCCAAATCCAATCCAAATCATGCCTCCTAAAAAAATCTTCATCAAAACGAAAGAGGGCAGATGAAGAATCATCAAATCCTCCACAAACTACTGAAGAAACACCCCGACCAGTTTCACAATCACGAATCGAAAAATGGATGAACAAAGCACCCATGGTAATAAAAAGTTATGGATTGATGCAGAATAAAATACTGCATACTGGTCCATTATACAATCTCATTGATTTTCCGATTTATGAATTACATAGCTTATGCCAGGATGTTGGTCTTGTAACATTGGTTTCATTCTCTTCCAATCACTTTCACATTGACCTGCTATCTAGATTTCTATTCTATGCGAACTTAGATAGTACAGGTTTTTGGAATCCTCAAGTAGAAAAAGATTAGATTTGGTCAAGTGTTAGCGGGGTTACGGTTAGATTCACTGCGAAGGACATAGGAGATATATTGCAATGTTCTAACACCAGGACAAATATCAATGATATTCCCGATATGCGTTTTAAGCCACGGGATAACATTACTCATCAAGTTTGGGAAGATGATATGCCTCAGTTTTCTACTAGATATTTAAGACCAAAAGTGAGATTTCTTGCCCAAGTTCTTATATATACAATGTTTCCTCGGCTTGGAAGTCATGAAAAATATACTTGAGTATAGGGCCTTATATGCTATATTTGGTGGCATTCAAGTTAATTTGGCTCAATTTATCTTTGATGAACTAAAAGAATTTTGGAGTAGGTCTCAGCAAACAATTATCTGTGCTCCGTTTATTATGAGATTATTAAAGGCAAAAAAAAGTTCTGATTTATTTATCAATGTTTGAGGAAATTCCGGTTAAGGAAGCGGGTAAAATATTCTTCTCCTTGATACATCTCCCGGAAGAACCACCAACATTTTGACTCTTGACGAATGGAGAGATAAACGTCAAGGTAAACAAGTTCTGCTACATGAGCATACTCAAGAGCATATTCAGGATTTGCCGGAATCTTCCTCCCAACAAGCTTTTCAATATCAAACTTTTGAAGGTATGACTTCTCCCAAGGCACAAATTCTTTTAAACGAATCATTTCGTCAAGTCGTCATTCATAATCAACAAATATTGTATCAAAATCAAGTTACCTTGGGGAATCATATTGCGAATATGGAACTTACACTAGCATCTCGTCTTGCAACAGTTGAGAAAACAATAAGTGCAACAGCATAGTCTCTCACTAAAATTTTACGATGTACTCGACTACGGACTCTGCCACCTCCACCATCTCCAACCTTTCCATTAGATAATTCTGGAGAAAAGGAAGATTCAAATAAACCTGGTGACAAGGAGGAGAAAGTGGAAGAAAAAGAGGAGGAAGGCGGCCCAAAAGAAGCGAGCATCGAACCTAAGAAATTAGATAACAAGGAGGAGATAGAGGAAGGATAAGAGGGGGAATGCAACCCAAAAGAAGCAAGCATTGAACCTAAAGAAAAAGAAGATCCAAAGAACTTTGATGATAAGGAGGAGATAGAGGAAGAAAAAGAGGGGGAAGGCGACCCAAAAGAAGCAAGCATCGAACCTAAGGAAAAAGAAGATTCAAAGAATTCTGATTACAAGGTGGACATAGGGGTAGATAAAGAGGGGGATAGCGACTCAAAAAAAGCGAGAGTCGAACCTAAAGACGCCGACGCTTAATTTACAATGTATGAAAAATTATGTATGTATTAAACTCTATTTTGTGACATGGTTGCGTTTTGATTATGACTTTAATGTATGTTATGCTTGTGATAACTTAATGATGTTAGTTTGTTGCGTATTGTGGATATGGTACTCTAATTCGATATGGCTCTAATTCATCACTATTGTATCTCCCTTATGACATACTCGGTTATATTTTTTGAATAATGTTGTATACATGCTATCTTAAGCAAAATATTCTATATTTACTCAACGTAAGGCATTAAACATTAGGGTTGTAAACGGATGCTTTCAGATACGGGTAGTGCCATATCCGTATCCATATCCGGAATTATTTTATCTCCCTTATGAAGGATATTGCATACTTATCCGCTCTGCCAGTCATTAATGAATTTTTAAGAGTATAAATAGAAATGTTTGGATCAGTATAAAATAATTTTTATACTAATGTTTATAAAAAACCAGAAAATAAAGGAATGTGATGATTAACTCTATTTTCTTGATTTGATTTATATATAAAGGAATGTTCGGATAATGCCGAATAACGGATATTTCGGATATGGATTCGGATTCGGATTCGGACAGATATCAGATTTTTCGGGTATTCATTGACAACCCTATTAAACATAGCTCAACAATAAGGAAGACATGCACAACTGATTTTGATGTGTCAGACGTATGGATATATTGCCAGGCGTCTGATATCAGAACTACAAAACCATATGAATAATAATTAGACGTCTGATATTTTATCTAGACGTTTGGATTTCATCTCGGCCTAAAATATTATGCCTGAAGAAGTATTTAGATGTTTGGATATTTTATCCAAACATCTAGAATTTCTCTCGGCCTAAAAAAATAATATTTGAAGCAACACTCAAAATTCTGGATTTTTTATCCAGACGTCTGAATTTCATCTCGGCCTAAAATATTATACCTAAAGGATCATTCAAACGTCTGGATATTTTATCCAGACATCTGGAATTTCTCTTGGCCTAAAAAATTATTTCTGAAGCAGCACTCAGACGTCTGGATTTTTTATCCAGATGTACGGATTTTTTCTCGGCCTAAAAAATGTATGCAGAAGCATTCAATATCATAACGAACACAGCGATATATTGGACAAATTGATATTAATGTAGAACACAGCGATATATTGGAAAATTTGATATACATTTAGAATACAACGATATATTGGACAACTTGATCAATATCAAAACGAACAATATATTGGACACAACGATATATGATAGCTGTGTAGCCCCTTAAAATGTTAAGTACTGCTGCCACAAAGTTTATTTTCAGAACCATGTGGATGAGGTTTTCAGAATCTTTAAGGTACTAAATACCCTGCCACATGGATCCGAAAATAACCTCATAGCAGTACTAACGTTAACCAAGGCAGCATAGCTTCAATTAACCAAGGCGGCATGGCTTGCTCCCAATAGATGCAAGCATGACATCACTGCTTCATGACCGACATGGTAATAAGGCTTGGGAAAGAGGAAAGAAGTAACCTAAAGACAGTAGGACTATGTCTTTAAGTACTATGAGTGTGGTCTATCATAATATTTTAAAGTACGGTGATGACAAGCGCATAAAGATATATATATATATATATATATATATATATATATATACGGATGAAAGAAGTAAGTCCACTTATAAGTTTTAGATAGGGATGAAAGAGCCAGCTCATTTCTGATAAGGAACAACATGTACATGCAGCTCATTTTGATAAGTTCTAGATAAGGAGATACGTGTGTGTGTGTATGTATATATATATATATATATATATATATATATATATATATATATATTGAGTCGTCTTTTACGAACATGGTCCAACTTTTTATGTTTTGGCATATAGCCATGATTCGTTGATTCGCCTTTTAAGCATACCACAACATAGAAAGCATGTGTACATGCATCAGTGTCAAGTCTGTACATGCAGCAGTGTCCAGCCTAGCTTGTAGACTGTTCAAACTGCAATTACAGTTTTTTTATTTAATCTTTTGGTTTTGCGAAAAGTGAAGTATGAAACTGCTACATGTACTCAATCTTTATTTTATCTTTGGGTTTATATGACAACTTGAATTTTATTATGAATTATTTATGTAGTCATTACTCAACAAAGAGTTTATTCAATGATTCACTACGATTCTAAACTCACAGAATGCAGATAACTAATTGCTACATACAAGCTATAACTTCTTGCCGTTCGTTTTAGAAATACCTGGTTTTGTGATACTAGCATTTGAACCATCTTCTCCTAATCTGCAACTCTGTTTTGTAGTTGCATTGTTTGTTTTTGATTAGCTTGTGACAAAACAAACTTAGTGTGGGTCATACTTCTTCTCATTCCTCTTAATCGTCCTTGTCTAACGTTTCCCAGCACTACTGAAAAAGCATCTTCTCTCACAGAAGTTGTCATGGTAGCTTGTGATTCAGCATCAAACTTTTTAATCTTCTCCTGTAAAGGAAAACATACATTGTAACCTTCAACACTATCACATTCTAAAAGCATTTGTAGTATGTCAATTAAAAATTAAATCACATACAATCATTTGTAATATTCAGCCTAAAGTAATATGCCTGAATAAATATTTAGACGTCTGGATACTTTATCCAGACGTCTGATAGTTTTCTCGACCTAGAGAAATATATCTGTAGAAGAATTCAGACATCTGATATTTTATCCAGACGTCTGGGTTTTTTCTCAGCCTAAAATATTATGCCTTAAGAAGTACTCGGATGTCTGGATATTTTATCCAGACATCTTATATTTTTCTAGGCCTATAATATTTTTCCTGAATAGGTATCCAAACATCTGGATTTTTTCTTGGCATAAAACAATGAGTTAAATAGACACAACTAGATAAAAATTACAAAATATACCTGAATGCAATCCCATAAAATTGCTTTCAGACCAGCGTCAAGGTGTCTCCAATTACTAAGTGTGACTAGAACATGCTCTCGTACAAGTGGTCCTAAAAAGACGATAAATGGACTGATCCTTCACCTATTGGTTCAGCATTCTCATTAAATTCAACTTCAACACGATTTGAGAAGTTTAAAGGAAGTCTCTTCATTTTCGTAGGACCTCTACTCTTTTCTTTCTTTGGTCGATTTGCATTTGCATTTTCAATTGGTCTATCGGCCTCCACGTGTTGTTCGTTTTGTATTGTACGATTCTCAAATGCACTAGGGTTATCTTCTACTCCTTGTGCATTATTTTCAAATGCTTGTGCTCAATTATCTTCTAGTACTTGTGGATTATTTTCTACTGCTTGTGCTCGATTATCTACTACTACTTGTGGATTGCCCTCGCTTTGAACGTTGTTGTCTTCAATACGCTTCTTCCGTTTATTATGCTTCATGAATGTATTTTTGGTTGCGTTGTTTTTTTTCTGCTGTCGCATTATTGGCCTCGTTTCCTATTACTAAAAAATGAGGAAAAACATAATATATATAGCAGAACTATACAATCCAAACACTTATGCGCTAAGGCTATCCTGAATATGCAAAACTCTACGTAATATCAGCTACACCTCAATACGTCATTTACAGTAAAACAACAGTGCTTTTCATAGCAAGTAATGGCAGTTTAGGAGATTTTAAAACATAGAAGTACATTTATAGCTACAACAAAATATGAGTTAGCCTAAATAATTTGTTATTTTCAGTTTGTCACCAATCTAGCAGGAGTGCAAATAGAAAAAATACAGTAAAGTGTTGGATCTTATAATGAAGTTATAGCTACAAAGCGCAATATTTCCTAACATAGCATTCCCTAACATAGCTAGTGATATACTACTCAAGTATTCCTTCGCAATCTTCCCTAACATAGCTAAGATCCTCGGTAGAATCATCAAACTCCATATCGGTTTTTTCAAAATTTCCAGTATCCATGCTAATTCCACAAATGAGTCATCTACATCTATTTCATGAAAACTTCTTGAAGGTGGCCTCATCACAACATACCAATTAGAATCATCAACTTCCCTTGAATAGAAAATTA
Organism: Allium sativum; assembly: GCA_030737875.1. NCBI lineage: Eukaryota > Viridiplantae > Streptophyta > Magnoliopsida > Asparagales > Amaryllidaceae > Allium > Allium sativum. The sequence continues at coordinate 245,430,571 of CM060922.1, read as the reverse complement.
TTTTTGCTTGAGATGCAAAGATATACGAATCTTTTGAAAATGAAGCTGGATTTTGTTGTAAATTGACAAGGGTAAATCCATCTTCAACCTTCGCACCATTTCCTATATTTGTCCAATGACACTTAAAGACAGGAACATAAAAGGCATGATAGTCTAACAAAAATATATCGGTCAACATCCCATAATAAGTAATCACGTCGACCACTTGGGAAATATCTTTTGTGCTAGCCCTACACATGGTGGTTGCATCATAAGTGACTCCACTATTTTGTGTTTTTCTTTCAATATCTTTTGTGTGAAAACGTTCTCCATTGATGATATAACATGTACAAGATAGTGCACTACTCCTTGGACCATAGACAATCCATTTTAACATTGTGTCATGATCGTTCGAATCATAAGGTATCTATAAATGAAAATATTATTATGTTAGATCTCGATAATAATATATTCAAAATGAATGAGAATATATTTTGAAATTCAACTCACCTTCTTCTTAATCCAATCGGCGAAGTTATTTGTGTGGGTTTTCCAAAGTAAGGTCACATTTTTTTCTATGCGCTTGATTGAGTGTTGCAACTCCTCAAGATGCAAACTATTGTAAAAGAAAAAAAAAACAAATAAGTTACACTATAAAAAAATTTGAACAATAGAACAAAATGCACTAGTCACTTACTCTAAAAATGGTTCCGCTATAGCCGTATTCATTAGCACAGCCAAATGAGCAGCTTGTTTCTCATTCTAGGACAGTGTAATTATTTTGCAAGCTGAAGTTGGTCGTCCATCAAGTATGACATCATTTTCATCATCTTCATTTCGGACTTCCCTCTCTTCTTTTTTTCTTGATTTCTTTAAGAATTCACTAAAATATTTCATGTACTCCTCTACAATATAGGATTTTCCAATACGCCCCTCAGGACGTGCAGTGTTTCTTACATAATGTTTTAGTGTCTTCATGTATCTTTCAAATGGGTACATCAACCGAAAATGAACTGGTCCACATAATCTGGCTTCTTTTCCAAGATGAACCAACAAGTATATAATTATATCAAAAAACAAAGGTGGAAAATATCTTTTAAGTTAACATAAAATTAGAATAACCTCATCATCAAGATGTTGTATTTTCTCTATCAAGAACACGTTGGCATAATTTATGGAAGAACAAACATAAATGAATTATTTCTTTCCTTGGCTTCTTTGGTAACAATCCTCTTATTGTAACCGACAACAACCGTTGTATTAGGACATGATAGTCATGTGACTTCAAACCACTAATTTTACACTCCTCCAACGATATAGAGCTCTTGAAATTCGAGCAATAACCATCAGGTCCCTTAAAATCATACAATCTTTTACATTTTTTTAAAGATTTGGATAATGTATATGGAGCTGGTGGAAGAATTTTTTTCCATGAGATTGTGCATAAATGCCACGTCGAATTCCCCGCTCTTCTAAATCTTTTCTACAATTAATTCCATATTTCGATTTGTTATCATGCAGCATCGTGCTTATTACGCTTTCACTAACATTTTTTTACATGCATTATGTCTAAATTATGACACATTGGCAGTTCCTACAAAAATCAACAATGTTAATTACTAAAGAATTGTATTGTTGATCAATGAAAAAAAAATAACCTCCCAATATGGTGAATAAAAGAATATTGATCGTTTTTTCCACCTTGATAGCTCTATATTCACAAGATCACCATCTTCACCTCTATTATTAATTTTATTAGTATTTTTTCTCTTCCTGCTCTCCTGCTTAATTTTCTTCTTCTTACCCTTCCCATTCTTGCTATTATTATTATTTTCATTTTTTTTCTTTCCCACAATTATTTGGAAAGTTTTTCAAAATAGCAGAGATGTTTCTAGTTAAACTCTAGGTTTACGACCATTTTCTACAGTATTATCAAACCAAGTTTTTTGCTTTCTCAATGAATCTGAAGGACGTAAAAATCTCCTATGACCCATAAAATCGCTCTTCCGACTATGTTTCAACCATCGATGGTGAGTATTGATACCGCATAATGGAAAACCGTTTTTACCTTTCACACAACATCCAACAAGATTTCCATACGTCGGAAAGTCATTTATCATCCATAGTAAAACCGCTCTCATGTTAAAAAGCGATCTACTAAAGGCATCATAAGTTTGAACTCCATTACTCCACAAATGTTGCAATTCTTCAATTAGTGGCTCCAAATATATGTCAATATCATTTCCTGGTTGCTTTGGACTAGGAATCAACAATTTTAAGATGATATTTTTTTTTCATGCATAACATTGGCGAGAGGCTGTATGTCACAAGCATCATAGGCCAACAACTATATTTGGAACTCATTGTCATAAAAGGATTAACACCATCAGTAGCAAGACCAAGTCTTATATTGTGTGAATCAGCTGCAAACAATTCCCATTTCTCATCTACTACATTCCATGTCATTGAAACCATAGGTTGACGCATTTTCCCATCATTGCTTTTGTTACTAAAATGCCATCTTAAATCTTCTGTCGTATTTTGAGATCTAAACATTCTTCTAAATCTAGGAATGATTGGAAAATATCTCAAAATTTTAATCGAAATGCCATGCATAATTTCATTGGTACGTACATTCTTCTTCCATCTCGATACACTACATTTAGGACAACTTTCCAAATCTTTATACTCTCTTCTAAAAAGGCAACAATCATTTTGACATGCATGAATTTTTTCAAAACCCATATCGAATATTTTGAGAATTTGTTTTACCTCATATAATGTTTCTGGAAGTACTTTATTTTTTGGCAACAATAATTGTTACACATTAAGAAGTTTATCGAAGCTATATCAGACAAACCAGTCTCACATTTAAGATTATACAAGGCGAGGATGGAAGATAATTTTGTTTGATCGATACAATCAGGATACAATGAGGCTTTTGCTTCTTCCAAGTTCCTTAACAAATCATTCCCTCGTTTTTGTGCACTATCTTCATCTTTATCATCATCGAAAAGAGTATAATTGATGAAATCTTCATTTTCATATTCGATAGCTTCAAATAAATTATATATGACATTTGTGCTTATATTTATGTGCTCACCGTGACAATACCACCTACTCATCTTATATACACGATCCATTCCTCTTATAATCAGATGCTCAACTACCACCTTCTCATATTGATGACTAAGATTTCGGCAATCTAAGCAAGGACATAGAATTTTTTTCTACATTTCCAAAAATTTTCATAGCCGTATGCACAAGCTTCCAAGCTCCTTGCTGATACTCACTTCTAGTTCTTTGAAAAAAAAAATCTTTTAGCTTTCGTCAAAATATAGGATATGATTTGCAAACTATTTTATGTTAAGAATTATGTAGTTACCTGTGTAGATTCACCCAATTTTTATCCATCATCATCTACTACATAAGCAAGCAAATTTCTAAAATTTGAAGTAATAGTCTATTTTTTAGTACAAGCAAATTAACATAACTACTTAAATAAAATAGTGATACTAAATGAGACACAACAACGTGTAAACTGCTAATAGCACAGTCAACATTTTCAGCAGGCATACCAGATGTTAAAAAAAACTGAAGATTAGCTAATCGATGAAAAAGATAAAACAACCAAGGCGATGCTTACGTTAATTTAAGGACGACAAAAACTGAACGGAATCTATGGTTGCCACCTCCACTGGAATGGAAATTCCTCCACTGAAATCGATTGCCTTCCGTTATGGCAATCGAGAGACTAGAGCAATAGTGCGAAGTGACCAGAGATTCGAAAATGAGACGGAGACCAGGCAGACGATGAAAATGCGATGGAAAAATTGTAATTGAGATTTTAAAATTTAAGGGAATTTTTATGGATACGCGTCCGGATTTAGTAATAGTGCAGGGAAGTGAAAAATAATTCCCGCTTCATTTATCTTAGTGTTTTAACCTAAAACCAACGTACTACTCTTTGATTTTCACAGCATGGAGAGGAAAATGCTGTGATTTGCAATTGTAGATGACCACTTTTCTCGTAGTGTGGGGTGCTGCAATTTAAGGGGTGCTATATATATATATATATATATATATATATATATATATATATATAGCGAGCATTCATTGGCACCCGAAATAGTACGTGCAGCACCCCCAAAAGCCCTCCGATTTCCACTACATATCCTTATTCTCTTTCCCTCTACTCATTCTCTCACTTCCCACTAGCTTAAACTAATATAAATGCTTGGTTTCTGTAGGTGGATTTTGGGGTACTCACTATTTGGGGTGTCATTGAACGCTCCTATGTATATATATATATATATGTGTGTGTGTGTGTATATATATATATATGTGTGTGTGTGTGTGTGTGTGTGTGTGTGTGTGTGTGTGTGTGGCAAGCGTTCGATTGCACCCCAAAAATGGAGCACCCCATTTGCCCCCTGATTTCCACCTCTTGTTTATATTAAAGAATGTAGTGGAGGGGGAGAGAGAGTTAGCGGAGGGAGAGAGAAAGTGATTGTGTGATGGAAAAGAGGGAGGCCAAAGGGGTTCTCCTCTATTTGAGGTGCCATTGAACCTGCCTATATATATATATATATATATATATATATATATATATATATATGTATATGTATATGTATATGTATATCGTAGACATAAAATATGTGTGTGACTGTGTAACGTGGTAATCCTTGGAGGGTATAATGTGCTTATATATAGATCTGGGATTTACATCGCACTAGGTATACATTAGCTCATTTTATGTTTGTTGTAACTTATTTAAGTATGTGCATGTATCATATGGTAAAATAAGATACAACTATGCACACACACACACACACACACACATATATATATATATATATATATATATATATATGTATGTATGTATACTGAAATTGGTTTTTTTTAAAGTGATACACACACACATAATATAAATATGTACACACACATTTTGCAGAATGTAACAGTTTCTTCCGAAATAAATTAATGCAAAGTAAATATATGATGTAATTGCAAGTTAATAATTTTTAGAAAATCTAGAATCACACTATAGGCATAAAAATTAGTTTAATTAATTAAAATAATATTCATTACTAAATTAAACAATAGCCAAAAATAAAATTAATAATTAAAATATGAAATCAAGTTGAAAAAAATCAAGAAATTTCTTAAAGTGTTTTAGACATAATTTAAGCATAGGAAAAACATCTAGAATTTCCTCATATGGAGTTATATTTTTTTAATTAAGTAATTAACTTAGGCCAAATTGAAATTAATCGTAAAAGTTATTAATTTAAGTCATAAAATTAAAAAAAAATCTAAAGATACGTGAGACATATTAAGCTTAAGAAAAAATTCAAGAATTTTCTCAATTGAATTTAAATTTTTAATTAAACAATTAATAATAGGATGGAAATATTAATTTTAAAAAGTATTAAATGAAGTTTACAAACTCTAAAAATTTTACAATAAGCCTTTTATATGGCGTAGAAAATTTAAAATAATAAAAATTGAAATTCTAACCCATTGATGTTTTACATAATAAACATCTCACAAAATTATTAAATAATAATAATGTGTGTATATAAATACATATTTAATAAAATATTTTTTATATTATGGTATGTAATAAGTGTGACTATCATGAGATAATATTAAGATCAAATACGTTTGATATAAAATCATTTATACAATTATAATATTGATAATTTGTAGATTTGTGAACATTTAATATATATATATATATATATATACTAGAAAGTTAATTCAGAAATGAATCAATGAAAAAAGTATTACATCAAGCACATAACCAATCTGATTGTAACAAATATGTATAACCACACAAATCTTGTATAATCTAACCAACAAACGTATCTGAATATAAAATAGGAAAATTGGATGCAAATCAACTTTCATACGATAAAAAAGATTTAAATATAACAATAATTAAAAGGTCACCTTCTAATGAAACCTATATATCCACACTAAACAGTGATTTATCATACTAGAAAAATGTTCAATCTATCAGGTTGCTGATTCCAGATTAGGGAGCTTCTATTACTAAGTAGTATTTGTTAGTTCCTAAGATGATGGTATTGATGGAAACAACCTTATGACTTATTATAAAGTATATATACTAACATTTTATGTTGAGTTATATATTTATATACAGGATACTTAAAGACATGTATTGAGAATGAAGACTGTACACTATAAAGATTCAAGATTGAAAAATATTAAGATGAAGAATTGAATATTGAAGACTCATGGGTATCAATATATCAATAATTCAAGAGTTAAAGATATCAAGATAAGTAACGAAGTCTAGAATTATGTTAAAACTTCATAATAGCACTAACATCTTTATTCGGATTCTAAATTGTGGGAAGGAACCCACGACCAACTCCAGATTTGGCGGGAACCGAGGATTGACGTAATGAAATACTCTCCAAGTAGGAACTCACAAAACTACTTCAAAATGGATTTCGAAATTTCCATTTTATAGATTTTCTCTAAAAATGCTTTCGTCTTAAAACTCTCCTTAATTTTTGTTTTCAAAATTTTCCAAATCACTTCACATTTTTAAACTTAATTAACAACTTGTTTTAAAGCATCTTTTGATTCTAAACTAAGTTCTAATTTAAATATTTTAGTCTTATATTTCAAAATTATAATTTATACTTAAGTTTTAATACCACTTTTATATATTACAAATATACATTTTAAATTCATATTCTTACTTTATTATACTATCTTATAATATAGGAAAATAATTTGTTTAAACTTCATAATTACTTCAATCTTTTTACTCATCATTTACATTATTTTTTCAAAACTCGATTTTTTTTTAATAGGTATGTCAACATCATAGGATACCGCATGTCAACATCATAGGGTACCCCATGTCGACATGGTGTCCGTTAATTTTAAAATTTTGATTTTCAAAAGAAATGTCTATTCGTTTGAATCTCTTCGTGAATGGACATGGATGTTGCTTCCCTATAAATACCTAACCAAAACTGATTTTTTTTAAAATAAATTTTCTTATTTTTCTTCACTACATTTTCTCCACTCCATTTCCTTCCTAAATTTCAAGAATCCTTAACCAAAATCTGGCGAAATTCAAAGAGAATCAAATCAAATCTGCTCTAGTTTAATTCTATTCCACTCTCTCTCAAAGATCTCAGTGCTTTTCAGACTTATAGGAGCATTTGTAATCACAGATCGAAATATCAAAGTCCTATCATGTCCCTCTATCAAATTTTTACTGAAATATGTGGTTTTACGTTTTAAAATAATTAGGTGTGTAAATCAATCAGGTGATCTTATAGCCTAGTGAAATCAAGAGAGTACCATGTAGTCGGAAGAAGGTGGGGGTGAACCTCATGGCCCTAGAATTGAAAATTGTAATATAGACATTTATTTGAAAAGAAATATGTATAATCCTAAGTTGTGTGTGACTAGATATAGGGTAACTCTGAACCAGTATAAAATCCTGGTGTGTTCTTTCATTAGCTAATACATTAGCCTCTAAATGTAGCACTAGAGAAATATGGATAATGGGTGGGGTCCTCACTAAGTTGTGTGCGAATTAATTCCATCTCCATTCCTTTGTATTCGCTTTGTGCACGCATATCTTCATGTAAACTCCACCAAAATTCACCAAAATTCCTACAAAATAACATGAAAAATGAACAAGTAAATTTTATCAAAAATAATTACATGCACAAATGACCGTTTTGCCTCAATATGAAGATGAATGCATGATAATTTGAGAATTTTAGTTTTTGGTTAATACATGTAAAAATAGCCCAGTATGTTATTTATTTAGCTAAATGTGAACATAAATCTGCATTTTTACGTGCATATGAAATACCCCCACACTTACCTTATTATTCGTCCTCGAATAAAGAAAAAAAACTAAGATATATCCGTTTTTGTAGGGAGCACGATTGCATTGAGCGTATGCAACAAGCCGTTAAACCTCTGGGGGTCCCTAATAGGATGAGTGTTATCTCGTGAGGGTTTTCAACGGATACTACCCAAAAAATCCAAATATAATGCGAAATTTTCCTAAATGCTAGATGAGTGCAAGTTTTCGAAAGAATTTTTACAAATGGATTATTTACTTTTAACTTTAACACGAGAATACAAGTTTGGGTCATCACTATAGAATTTTAGTCCATTAGTAATCAAAACTTCAAACAAAAGTCAGGTTATCGTTACAATCTCCTCTAACTTGGCCAGTTGTTTCAGCTGAAAAAATAGTGCAATTATGAAATGAACTCTATAATCGATTATCAACAATCGTAAAATGACATTTTTATTTCCTTTTGGTTAAGAAGTTAGGTCAAATAAGTGAAGATAGTTCTTGGATTTCAAGTGCTTTCTCTCTCTTTATTTTGAATAATATTTACATTATTATTATTTACAAACACCTAGCTCAAGTAAACTGAGGCCGGCTATACATTCCATGTGCTGCCTCTCGGACAGACGTGGGAAAAGTACAAAGGCCGGCGATGGATAAACTTATGTGCAATGCGCATGCATTATCGACCATAGGTGTTGTTTGTTATTATATATATATATATTCTTTTTTTCTTTTGAAAGAGAGAGAGTTAAGTGGGAATATTTTAGCACAACTTAACTTAAAAGGTCGAAAATGTTATCGCAAGTACTCTAAATCAACCACTCGTTTAATTACAGATTATACTTTAGAAAACATTTCATACTCATCACCTACGAATCTCCCTATATACTAGTTATACTAAAATTGCTCATAATTCAAACTTTTATTTTGTTATCCATTAAGAGAAGTAATATTCCAAAAAAAATCGATTTAACGACCAAAATCGTATGTTTACTTCATCGTGCACATTTAAAAGTAAATTAAAATTATTTTTTCGAAATTTTGATTTTTTTTTTCTAGAATGAAAAAAAGAAAAGAAAAAAACTCGATCCAAAACAAAAATAAATATGAAACTCCCCCCACACTTGATTTGGACTGTGTTCCCACAATCAACCCAAGTGAAAGGAGAAAAGGAAATGAAAATTTTGAAAATATAACCTATATTTACAAGAAACAATTATTATTTACACTATATCAGAAAATATACTGACACGAAGTAAATGAAACGGTTCCGAAGACCAATTCACTTGTCTCTTCAAGTATGAGAGACATAACTGAAGTTCAGAAAACCAAATGATAAAAGATTTCGAAGTTGAATGTTGATTCGGAAAAATGAATGTCATTTTATTAAATATTGAATGAGTTGATTTGGTTTCAATGATTTTTAAGGGGGACTGAACAATTGCTTGGAATTTATGTTCATGTTCAATAAATTAAATTTCAAAATCATCACTAAAATTTTCTTTAGACTTATCGATTTCAAAATCAAGATGGTGATTCAAGTCTGCCCCATTAAAATTCAACTCATTTTCAAAAGTTTGTGTTCATCAAATTCGTCTTCCTTTGTTGAATTATTAACAACTTCATTGCATGTATGATTTTCAAAGTCCAAACTTGTTATTTTCAAATTTTAAAATTAGGACAAGGAAGATCGAATTTTGGATTTGTTTTCCAAGTGTCAAAATAATTGAAATCTAACTCTATTACCGTAACTTTAACAACTTTATTAAGATCGTTATTTTCAATCTCAAAAGTTGTTATTTGAATATCGTCGATTTTGGTAAAAAGTGGATTATTATTTGACTCGTCACACATTGAAACTTGAGTGTACCGAATATATCATCACCGGCGGTTGGGGTCACTAACCATAAATTCAGAAGCATACAAAAATAAGGACAACTGGTTTCTCTAGATCAGGTGATGATATATTCTAATGGGTATGACCAACAGAGTGATGTCGCCTACCCAATTTTAGTCATTTTCCCGGTTAATGAGGCTTAAGGTCACGATTACCTTTTCATAGCAACACATTCAATCTTTGAATGTCATATTATCAGATCCGCCAATCACTAATTGATTTGCACTAATATACTTTAGTTGCGAAGCTAAAAGAAGATACTTTCTCCTCCACCATACTTGGTATATTTGTAAAAATCAATGTATGTTGTCTTCGGAAATACTCTGTCATACATTCTTCCATACAAGTTCGTTCAAGGACCGAACAAAACCGAAGATACCTCAAAATAATGAGGTTTACTACTACAAGTTTAATCCTAGTTGTTAAGCAGAGACATTAGTGAGCAACCCTCTCGCTCTGAAGATTTATGTCGTCAAATCACTCCATAAGATCCCTATAATATTAGTTATCGAACACAACATTGGTTCAAAGTTGTTTTGGGTCTAGTTCCCATCTAGATCTCCTCGAACTAACAAGTCAAAAGTCAACAAGCTAATATTCATTTATGGTCGGGTTTCTAAATATTAAATCAAAACACAGTACGGATCAGTATATTGGCAGCTCATACCCTTTAAATATTCATTAAAACCATTTCGTTGATTTAAAATCAATTCCATATATTTTATCTCAGAAAATCTCTCCCATTTTTCATTACTTTGAAAACGTAATCATGCACTTATTTCTTCATAGTAAACGTATTCCTGAAACTCATCCTTTTATGTTTCCTTCACCCCGAAAATATCACCATATTTTTAGAAAACCCATTCTTGTTTCCTTTACTTTGGAAATATCACTATATATTCACAAACCACCTTTTTATTTCCTTTACTTTAGAAATATCGCTACATATTCTTACCCAAATGGTATGAAACTAGTCAATGCCTTATCTCAAGATAGATAAAGGTTTGTAATCCAAAAAATGATATTAATTATACCATCATATCAATTTCATTTATTATTTCATTTTTAATATGATTTTATAAACCATTTTTTACATTTTAATATCTCCTTTCAAAAATAACTATTTTCGCTTAATTCATTAATTAAATAAATTTTTATTAACATAGACCCCTTAACTTTGAACCTCTTTAATACCATTCATTTACAACTAAAGTTACTTACAATGATCTATTTACCAAAAATACTTTACTCCAACCCATTAAACATCTTTCCTTTAAATCTCAGACTATTTTACTTAATTTGACTATTGAGTAATGCTTATATAAAACCATTGCATTAATTTTAAATTTCCTTTATAACCTTTGTTTATACGACTTGGGTTTATTCTCAGATCCCTTCATGTAAATCCATTTTAGCGTCTTATAATGACTCAACCTAAATTTTATTATTAAATCCATTTACCATATTCTAATCCTTTACCAAAATCTTTTACATCTAACCATTACACGATCTTCCTTTGGGATCTTTGAAAATCTGTTTTACTTAAATACATTTTACTTAATCCAGATATTAAGTAAAATATTTATTTGGAACTATCGCATTGGTTTAAAATCTCTTTTATTAACTTCGTTTATAAACTCGGATTTTATTATAAAATCCTTACAAAACTCTTTGCCAGATTTAGCTAAGTCTTATCTCTTAGTGGATTACTTTTCTAATTGAATTTCAATTAAAAAGTAATCACTTTAATTATTATTAATTAAAATAATAATTCACTTCATCATTAACTACCCTAATTCATTTCATCATTAACTACCGTAGAAGTAGTTAGCTTCTTTATTAACTAAAAATAGAATAATTAATTTATTTAAAAGGCTATTAAAATAATAATTAACTTTATTAATAATAAAAAACTCGATAAAATACATCAAAATGAATAACGGTCGATTAATGGTAGACTTCCCCTTTCTCCTCAAAACCTGCTCCCCTCTGACAGTCGTCAAATCGATCCGCCTTCAGCTTTTCCACCTGAAATCGATCCGCCTTCAGCTCCACCTGACCCATCGCCTTCTTCTAGCAACTTTCCTCCAGTCCCTACCACGAGGAATCCTCCGATTTCAAGCAAATCCTTTAGCCCTTCGCATGTTAATTCAGCAAGCTTACCACCGGCCGAGACTCAAACCAACACTCAAGTGAATAATCAATGTGTTTGGACTTCTTTTTTGCAGCGATTGCCACGCAACGTTGGGATGTATAAACCCATTGATATGCAACCAACGTATGTCGGAGAAGCAATGAAACACACAACTGCTGTAACACCCCGTGTATTCTATAACAGTGAGATTCACAAATTAAAGTATAATTAATTTGAAATCAAAGAATTAAGGGAAACGGGTTACGCCATTGCATTCGCCTCGAAATTCTGCTTAAGATAGAGTCCGAGTTTACGCAAAACGGATAACGTGTGAAGAAGATATCTTTAATTTAAATATCGCAGCAAAACATGAAGAAAAAAAAGAATGGGAAACGAATAATGTTTAGCATTGTTCTAGGGTTTGTAAGCAAAAGACTTAGTAGCTCATTTGGTTGGAACACATGACTTGCATACAAGAGGTACAGAGTTCGATCCCCGCCAGCGCCCTATTTTTGTTTTAGGGGAATGGCTTAAAATAGCCTAGTGTGAACGCAGTTCAAAAAGTGGTTTAGTGTGAAAATGGGTAATTGGGAAGATAGAGAAAAAAAATGAATATATATAATATATATATATATACATATACGCATATATATATATATATATATATATATATATATATATATATATATGACGTGTACGCATCATGTAGCGTACGTTGCGCATTTTTGGTTGTCAAGGATGGTTTTTTTTTGGCCTTCTCCAATTTTTAATTATGACAAATTAAAGGTAAGAAAATATTTATTCATATATAAATAAATATTTATATATGGGTAATTAATACGGTAAAGGGGAAAATGTATCTATTAAATACGTATTTACGTTTGAATTGGTGAACATTTAATACGCTGAGTCATTTCTGACTCATCGCTGAGTCAATGCTGAGTCATTTCTGACTCATGGCTGAGTCAATAGGATAACTCTATCCTGACTGAACGGCTATTGTTGAATCAAGCTCCATCGACGGTCTAAAACAACTCACAAACATTATAAAAAGGACCTAAGACCTAGCCTAAATCATACTATTTCATTTTAGCCTCAGGCCGCCGCCATTAAACCTAGAGCTCTGAATTAAAAATATAAAGAATAAAATTATAGAAGACGGAGGACGATTCTTGAAGGCTACAACTAGAAGCTACAACAACTACGACGCTTTAGACAACGAATTCGAGACTAATTGATTTGGGATTTTTAATTGCTTCATATTGTAAGTTCTATGTTACTTTTTAGGCAAAAACGCTAAAACAATATGGACATGCGATGAATTGAAACCGAATTTATGAACTATTGCTAATCCATTGTTTATATTATTTATCGTTGAATTATAATTTGGGGATATTGCTATGGCAACGTTGCAAGTTAAACTTGTCATGATTTTGATGTTGTTATGAATCACATGGGCTTAATTGTTTGGCAAGTTGGACTAATACATGTCCATGAAATCGCTATGTTTATTGAAATATTTATGTTGATTAAACCATGCCTATGATGCTAATTAGACCATGGCTATGAATATTGATGGAATTATGCCTGTGGTGTTATTATACCCATCATGATTTATGAAAAATAGGGTATTGCTAGGCTATGATGAAAAGTTGAAATTGTTATAATGTTAGATATGTTAAAAACGCTAAGTTGGAATCATTATGTCTATCATGTTAATTATGTTAAAAACGCTAAATTGGAATCATTATGTCTATCATGTTAATTATGTTAAAAACGCTAAATTGGGATCATTATGTCTATCATGTTAGTTGAGAATCATTATGTTAATAATGCTAAGTTGGAACCATTATGTTTATAATATTAGATGAGAATCATTATGATAAATTGGAATTATTATGTCTATGAGAATCATTATGTTAAAAATGCTAAATTGGAATCCACTATGCCCATTAGGATTACTATGCCTTTAATGTTTCATGTTTATAATAAAATTTTTATGATGCCGCAATGATTATTATGCCTATGATGCAAAGTTGAAAACATCATGTTAAATTAAGTTGGAATCATCACTATGCCAAGTTATCACCATACTAGTATTGCAACTATGTGATATGTTATAGCCTATTTATTATGCAAGTAATGTTATAACTGTCACATATGCCTATCACATGTTTGGTATTATTCCCCTTTATCTCTTGAACTGTTTATACTTGTGAACGAAGTACGTTTATATACGTTGGGGATACGATTGGGTAGGATAGGCAAAACTTGAATTAATTATAAGCATAAACTATGAAATTTGGCATAAGTAGAACATGAAATATGGCACGAAAAACTTGACTTGAACATGCCATAACTTGACTTTAAACATGCCTTAGTTGGGCACGAAGTTGACATATGAACATGATATCAAAATTCTGATAAGAACGTGGGCATGACTTTAGAAAACAAGAAAGTGGCCAACTCGAGGTTGGGTTGAGTTTGTAGTGTAAATCTGCCCGGAACCGCCCGGCAAATCCAGTTGCTACAAACAATAGGATCGAATGTGGGTAGTTGGTCACATCGCGCTTGAAACCCGAGGTTGGGTTGAATTCGTAGTGTAAACCTGCCCGGAACCGCCCGGCAAATCCAGTGGCTACGAACAACAGGATCCAATGTGAGTGGTTCGGTGCATTAACGAATCAATTAATGCCAAGTAGGGTTAAGTCATGAACATGAAAAGACAACTTAACCAACTTGAACACGATTTGAAGGGCTAAGTCATGAACTTGAAAACGACGACACTTAGCCAACTTGACATGACACGTAGGCGGGTTATGTCGCGAACTGAAATGACATGCTTAACCATCTTGACATGACTAGACTAGAAAAGGATTGAGTCACGAATTACATGACTTAATCTGTTAGGCGGGTTGGGTCACGAATTACATGACCTAATCTATTAGGCGAAACCCTAGACATGACCCCTTTCAGCAGTAACCCTCTAGATGTATCAAGGTACCCTGGGGCTAGGCCGGGTGGGGGCACGATTACTGGGCTGATTGTAAGAGGTGAACGGCGGCAGTGGGGTACGCCAGTGTAGGTTCGGCGGACTACGATCGTGCACGTATCCGGGGCAGACACTGGGTATCCGTAGATTTATCTGTGCATCTTGAATCGTGTCAGGGGTTGACACCTTAGGGGTGATACACCCGAAGGTGGACCCAGCACAGGTGACTACATTCGTGATTAGCCGTATGACACGGACACTTGACGAGCTAGAACTTGTAGGGAGCCGATCGACTAGATAATCGCTCCGTAGGACCCCGTACTTGGGTCAGACCCCGTTTCAGGGTCATTTCATGATAGTGGGCCGTGGGATTTATTTCGTGATTAACTTGTGACATGGGCTTAGTATACTAGTGAAGTCGATGCAACGGATCTCGAACATGTGATGCTTTACTTGACTTGTCTTGGCTTATCCTGATCACCTTAGTCTATCTTGTTCACCTTGACACTATTCTTAAGTCTAGTTCCAGTTCATACATGACCGGTTGTTTTAACCGTTTTTACACTGAAAGTCACTAGAACTTACTCAGTCTTTATGACTGACCCTTTTCCTTTCGCCTCGTTTTCTTTCGTTCCCCCCTAGGTTCTCAGGGAGGAATAACTAGCTCTTAGCTTGGATATCACTTGCTTTGGCTCAGCATGTACGGTTTGCTATGGCTGCTTCTTTTGACTGCACTTGGGGAATAAGCTGTTTTACTGTTTTTAAATTACTGCTTCTTTGGCTATTATTACAAGACAGTTGTAATGAGTTTACTTGAAATGTTTGTAAAAGACATGGTTTAATTTGGAATGAAATGAAGTTCTGTTTTGCTCAGAAATTCTTCCGCTGTTTACTTAATTATTTATTTATGTTCTGTCTTGTGATAATTCTGTGATGTTATCTCGATAATACCTCTCCAAAACTAGGGCATTCCCTTTGTGAGTGACCCTAGCGGAGGTGGGGTGTTACACTTGGTATCAGAGCAGAAGGTTACCAAGACTGGGCAAAAGTTTTGAAAACCTTTTGAATTTTTTTTCAAAACCATTTACAAAGAAGCATTTTCCAAGAAAAAGTTTTTAAAGGCTATTCCCCAAAAAGCCATTAGCACTATCCTTTGTTTCCTTGTTTGAATCTCTTTCCCTTTCTTTTCTCCATCTGTAGTCACTGTAGCTTTACCTGCGGCTAATCTTCTTTCTAGCTTCGTAGGGGGTTTTCCCGTATGATGGAGATAGTTTTCGTGAGGCTTGTTAACATGTTATATAGGATAGGTATGAGTGATAAGGATAAAGATAAGGCGGATGAGTCTTCCGGAGTGATTGAGCCAAGCATCCTTGAAGGCGTAAAAGTGGAAACATTGAGGCGAGTTCTGATTCGTGTCTTAGGAACGGAGATCTAGGAGCTAAGGAATCAAGAAGTCAAGCTAGTTAAAATACAGTGGGGTGAAGCCCTAGAAGACGCAACTTGGGAAATTTAAGAAAAGCTAAGCGCGCTATACCCATTTCTTTTTAGGGTACATTCTAGATCTATTTTTCCTATAGGTTTACATACATTTCTCTTGCTATCCATGTTTGTTTTGTTATCTCTTTGATCCTATCTTGAGAACCATAGGTAGAATCTTTTTGGATGTAAACATGTTATTGAAACATGTTATGATTGCGAAATGGTTGCAAGTGGTCGCAAGTGGTTGCTCGTGGATGCATGAATACACATTAGGCACTAGATCGGCTCAGGCACATTTACATATTGCATATGCATGAGTGTTTATTTTGGAAACTTGGTTGTGCTATCATTTGGTTGTTGCATATGATTGAATGTTTGAGCACTCATGTAGAAATTGTGAATTATAGTAGGAAAAATTTGCATACATATTGGATTCATTTCACTAAACATATTTTGCATTTAGAAGATCAATCAGGCCTGATCATTAGCATTAGCTAAGGAACATATACACACACTTCGCATATGATCATAAAGCATTAGAAGTCTTTTAAGGACAATGGATGCTCGTGTTTGATGGATGAGTAGATGGATGTTTGGATGTTAGGATATACATTCCACCTAACTTGAAGATTTCGGGGACGAAATCCTTTTAAGTGGAGGAGAATGTAACACCCCGTGTATTCTATAACAGTGAGATTCACAAATTAAAGTATAATTAATTTGAAATCAAAGAATTAAGGGAAACGGGTTACGCCATTGCATTCGCCTCGAAATTCTGCTTAAGATAGAGTCCGAGTTTACGCAAAACGGATAACGTGTGAAGAAGATATCTTTAATTTAAATATCGCAGCAAAACATGAAAAAAAAAGAATGGGAAATGAATAATGTTTAGCATTGTTCTAGGGTTTGTAAGCAAAATACTTAGTAGCTCATTTGGTTGGAACACATGACTTGCATACAAGAGGTACAGAGTTCGATCCCCGCCAGCGCCCTATTTTTGTTTTAGGGGAATGGCTTAAAATAGCCTAGTGTGAACGCAGTTCAAAAAGTGGTTTAGTGTGAAAATGGGTAATTGGGAAGATAGAGAAAAAAAATGAATATATATAATATATATATATATATATACATATACGCATATATATATATATATATATATATATATGACGTGTACGCATCATGTAGCGTACGTTGCGCATTTTTGGTTGTCAAGGATGGTTTTTTTTGGCCTTCTCCAATTTTTAATTATGACAAATTAAAGGTAAGAAAATATTTATTCATATATAAATAAATATTTATATATGGGTAATTAATACGGTAAAGGGGAAAATGTATCTATTAAATACGTATTTACGTTTGAATTGGTGAACATTTAATACGCTGAGTCATTTCTGACTCATCGCTGAGTCAATGCTGAGTCATTTCTGACTCATGGCTGAGTCAATAGGATAACTCTATCCTGACTGAACGGCTATTGTTGAATCAAGCTCCATCGACGGTCTAAAACAACTCACAAACATTATAAAAAGGACCTAAGACCTAGCCTAAATCATACTATTTCATTTTAGCCTCAGGCCGCCGCCATTAAAGCTAGAGCTCTGAATTAAAAATATAAAGAATAAAATTATAGAAGACGGAGGACGATTCTTGAAGGCTACAACTAGAAGCTACAACAACTACGACGCTTTAGACAACGAATTCGAGACTAATTGATTTGGGATTTTTAATTGTTTCATATTGTAAGTTCTATGTTACTTTTTAGGCAAAAACGCTAAAACAATATGGACATGCGATGAATTGAAACCGAATTTATGAACTATTGCTAATCCATTATTTATATTATTTATCGTTGAATTATAATTTGGGGATATTGCTATGGCAACGTTGCAAGTTAAACTTGTCATGATTTTGATGTTGTTATGAATCACTTGGGCTTAATTGTTTGGCAAGTTGGACTAATACATGTCCATGAAATCGCTATGTTTATTGAAATATTTATGTTGATTAAACCATGCCTATGATGCTAATTAGACCATGGCTATGAATATTGATGGAATTATGCCTGTGGTGTTATTATACCCATCATGATTTATGAAAAATAGGGTATTGCTAGGCTATGATGAAAAGTTGAAATTGTTATAATGTTAGATATGTTAAAAACGCTAAGTTGGAATCATTATGTCTATCATGTTAATTATGTTAAAAACGCTAAATTGGAATCATTATGTCTATCATGTTAATTATGTTAAAAACACTAAATTGGGATCATTATGTCTATCATGTTAGTTGAGAATCATTATGTTAATAATGCTAAATTGGAACCATTATGTTTATAATATTAGATGAGAATCATTATGATAAATTGGAATTATTATGTCTATGAGAATCATTATGTTAAAAATGCTAAATTGGAATCCACTATGCCCATTAGGATTACTATGCCTTTAATGTTTCATGTTTATAATAAAATTTTTATGATGCCGCAATGATTATTATGCCTATGATGCAAAGTTGAAAACATCATGTTAAATTAAGTTGGAATCATCACTATGCCAAGTTATCACCATACTAGTATTGCAACTATGTGATATGTTATAGCCTGTTTATTATGCAAGTAATGTTATAACTGTCACATATGCCTATCACATGTTTGGTATTATTCCCCTTTATCTCTTGAACTGTTTATACTTGTGAACGAAGTACGTTTATATACGTTGGGGATACGATTGGGTAGGATAGGCAAAACTTGAATTAATTATAAGCATAAACTATGAAATTTGGCATAAGTAGAACATGAAATATGGCACGAAAAACTTGACTTGAACATGCCATAACTTGACTTTAAACATGCCTTAGTTGGGCACGAAGTTGACATATGAATATGATATCAAAATTCTGATAAGAACGTGGGCATGACTTTAGAAAACAAGAAAGTGGCCAACTCGAGGTTGGGTTGAGTTTGTAGTGTAAATCTGCCCGGAACCGCCCGGCAAATCCAGTTGCTACAAACAATAGGATCCAATGTGGGTAGTTGGTCACATCGCGCTTGAAACCCGAGGTTGGGTTGAGTTCGTAGTGTAAACCTGCCCGGAACCGCCCGGCAAATCCAGTGGCTACGAACAACAGGATCCAATGTGAGTGGTTCGGTGCATTAACGAATCAATTAATGCCAAGTAGGGTTAAGTCATGAACATGAAAAGACAACTTAACCAACTTGAACACGATTTGAAGGGCTAAGTCATGAACTTGAAAACGACGACACTTAGCCAACTTGACATGACACGTAGGCGGGTTAAGTCGCGAACTGAAATGACATGCTTAACCATCTTGACATGACTAGACTAGAAAAGGATTGAGTCACGAATTACATGACTTAATCTGTTAGGCGGGTTGGGTCACGAATTACATGACCTAATCTATTAGGCGAAACCCTAGACATGACCCCTTTCAGCAGTAACCCTCTAGATGTATCAAGGTACCCTGGGGCTAGGCCGGGTGGGGGCACGATTACTGGGCTGATTGTAAGAGGTGAACGGCGGCAGTGGGGTACGCCAGTGTAGGTTCGGCGGACTACGATCGTGCACGTATCCGGGGCAGACACTGGGTATCCGTAGATTTATCTGTGCATCTTGAATCGTGTTAGGGGTTGACACCTTAGGGCTGATACACCCGAAGGTGGACCCAGCACAGGTGACTACATTCGTGATTAGCCGTATGACACGGACACTTGACGAGCTAGAACTTGTAGGGAGCCGATCGACTAGATAATCGCTCCGTAGGACCCCATACTTGGGTCAGACCCCGTTTCAGGGTCATTTCATGATAGTGGGCCGTGGGATTTATTTCGTGATTAACTTGTGACATGGGCTTAGTATACTAGTGAAGTCGATGCAACGGATCTCGAACATGTGATGCTTTACTTGACTTGTCTTGACTTATCCTGATCACCATAGTCTATCTTGTTCACCTTGACACTATTCTTAAGTCTAGTTCCAGTTCATACATGACAGGTTGTTTTAACCGTTTTTACACTGAAAGTCACTAGAACTTACTCAGTCTTTATGACTGACCCTTTTCCTTTCGCCTCTTTTTCTTTCGTTCCCCCCAGGTTCTCAGGGAGGAATAACTAGCTCTTAGCTTGGATATCACTTGCTTTGGCTCAGCATGTACGGTTTGCTATGGCTGCTTCTTTTGACTGCACTTGGGGAATAAGCTGTTTTACTGTTTTTAAATTACTGCTTCTTTGGCTATTATTACAAGACAGTTGTAATGAGTTTACTTGAAATGTTTGTAAAAGACATGGTTTAATTTGGAATGAAATGAAGTTCTGTTTTGCTCAGAAATTCTTCCGCTGTTTACTTAATTATTTATTTATGTTCTGTCTTGTGATAATTCTGTGATGTTACCTCGATAATACCTCTCCAAAACTAGGGCATTCCCTTTGTGAGTGACCCTAGCGGAGGTGGGGTGTTACAACTGCTGTTGTCGATGCTGGCAAACCGCTTTCATATACGGCGGTGGTTCAGAAATGTAGATATGTATGGAAGCCGAAAGGAGATCTAAAAATTAAACCTGACGGAGCGCTCTTCATGTTTCAATTTGCGTGTGATGAAGACCGAGAAAGAGCACTCATGGGTGAGTCGATAATTATAAAAAGTAAGCTTTTCATATTAAGTTGTATGATCCTAATGTTAGCAACGTGTGTGGCATTATTAAATCAGTTCCTATTTGGGTTCACTTCTCTAATATTCCACTTTATACATGGTCACACGCTGGTATTAACTGGCTAGCTTGTAGGCTTGGTAAACTGATTTGTTTAGATGAATCGACTGAAAGACTTGAAAGATTCCAGTATGCAAAATGTTTGATTGAAATAAAAGCGGATAAGGTTCCAGTAGACGACTTCTTAGTTACTTTGCTTGATGGTGGAACATAAAGGGTTAAAGTTACATACTTATGGAAACCTCACCAATGCACCAAATGTCGTTTTTTTTGGAAACAAATATGAAGATTGTGACACAAACAAGAATAAGGAAAGTACCCAAGGAAATAACCACATAGAGCAACAGAACAAGATAATTGAACAAGCAAATTTCACTGGTATGAACAAGGGTAAAGAGAATACTAAATCTTTTGTTCATCCATCGGTGCTCATAAAGGAAATTTATCAAAGAAACAATGATCAAGCTCAGGAAGAAACAACATGGCACAAGATAAAGAGAAATAAATGTAAGGTTGCTTTCAAGGCACAACGTGCTCTATACAAGGTCAAATATTTCACTCCCACTAGACCTACCTATAAAAGGAAAGAGATCAGTTTGGCTGATTACATGCCAGAAGATGGAGAAATTATTGGCAACAATACGCAAAAAACCATGTAGGAAAAACCATGGATCAACAAACCTTAACCCTCATAACTAAGAATAGCATCAGCTCCCTCAATGGATTAGATGCTCCTTCTACTGCTACTGAGACTGTCAAACCTAAGGGTAACACGGCTGTTACTAAACAGCATTCCCCTTCTCATAAGGTTCATGCACAGGTAGGATCCCAAATGCAAGTAGTAGGGAAGTCTATGATGCATCAAAGAATTATACTTGAAGACCCTTTACTTACAAATAACAGTCAAGACATGTTAGAAGATGCTACAGCTAATGCTTCTCACATAATCACTAAACTAACTGAATGCCAACAGAATTCTTTGACAGCTTCCCCATTAAGTAAAGATTCTCATGAAAAGGAAATAATGAAAACAAGCATTGAAAGTGAGGCCACTTAGAATCGAATCTCTACTAGCGACATGTCTGAACTCAAAGACACTAACAATAAAGCTAAAGTATATGTGTTTACTGATATGAATTTTAAGCCAGGAATTTTGGATATTATGCCTCAGCTAACCATTTCTAATGTTTGCACACTGGAGGATAGTCACAAAGAAAACACTGGAAGCCAAAAAATACATGGTGAAGCCAATACACATAGTAAGGAAAGTGCTGCTGTGAGCATCAATGCTAGTAAAATTGACGTGAACATTTACAGTGAAATACCCCCTCCTCCAGGACACAAGGAACTAGCTGACTTGCATCTTTTTGCTGTTGACAAGAGTATCAGTGATAACAACAAAGATAACAAGGGCAACAAACAATCCAAGTATGACTCTCCTGTGGCAGCCGCTGCTCTTAGTAGTATAGATGCAAACAAGGTCAAAATCAGATCTATGACAAGGAGCACTGAAAAACATCTTGAGTTTAATAATGATACATAATCTATTTATATGGAATATAAGAGGGGTTCACAAGGATATAAAGCTCGAAAGATGAAAGACCTTAATCATGAAATACAATCTATCAGTTTTTGCTTTATTGGAAATGAAATTGAACAAAGCTCTTTCTATCCGAGCAACCAGGTACGTAAACTAAAACTGGAATATGTTACATAATTTAGAGTATGCCCCTTATGGTAGGATTTTAATCATGTATGATCCAACTATTAACTGCTTATCTAAAAACAGATCATCAAGTCAATTCTTACACTGCAAAAATTTGCACATTCCCACTTCTACTACGTATTATATTACCTTTGTTTATGCGCACAACACGTCTGCTGCTAGAGGTAATTTATTTCATGTAATGCCCACCTTGAATCAGGATCAAGACCCCTGGTTAGTTTGTGGGGATTTCAAAAACCCTCTTAAATTAACTGATAGAGTTGGTAGTACCTCAGTGACACTCTCCGAAATTAGTCAGATTAATATGGCGATAATGAACTCTGATCTTATTGAAATTAATACTACCAGGCCTGAATTATCCTGGAATAATTGTAATAGGAACAGAATACACACATTTTCAAAAATTGATCGCTCATTCTGTAATTCTTCTACACTTAACACTTAGCCTAGTTTAGTTAACGAGCTTGCTATGCCCATTCTTTCTAATCATTTGCCTCAAGTAGTACACTTGAATGATCAAACTATTGATAGGAAACCGGCCTTTAGATTTTTTTGATATATGGACCAAACATCATGACTTCATGATATTGTTAAGTTAGCGTGGGAAATTCCCTATCATGGAAACACGATATTTAAACTTTATTAAAAAACACAAGGAACTTAAGAATATATTGAAAGATTGTGCTTCTAAAAATTTTGGGAACGCTAGTTTGAAGTCCCATGTCCTCGAGAACCAGCTTGTTCAAATCCAGACCAGCATGCTTTGTGATCCTCTCAATGTTGATCTCAAATCAATTGAACATGACATCTCTTGTCAGCATAATGAAGCATTAATCATGGAGTCAATGATGAGAAAGCAGAAAACTAGGATCAAATGGTTTGAGGATGGTGATAGGAAAATGACTTACTTCCATGCATCGCTCAAAGCAGAAAAAGTTTGAGAAATGATTCATTCAATCACCAATTTGCAAAGGAAGGTACACACAACTCAAATTTCGATTCAAAATGCATTTGTTTATTACTACTCTAATATTTTTGGAAATAGTGATAACTTTGTTCCTATAATCGAGGATATTAATCCAATGAATTTACCTAAGCTTAGTTTAGACATGAAAGAATACTTGTGTGACACTATAAACGATGAAGAAATTAAAAAGTTTATCACTAAATAAACACTCATGTAGAGGACTGGATAGGTTTAACACTGTATTCTACACATCTTGTTGGAATGTTGTTAGCTTTGATGTGTGTAATGCTGTCAAACAGTTCTTTAA
Organism: Allium sativum; assembly: GCA_030737875.1. Lineage (NCBI taxonomy): Eukaryota > Viridiplantae > Streptophyta > Magnoliopsida > Asparagales > Amaryllidaceae > Allium > Allium sativum. Next base: position 245,406,504 of record CM060922.1, on the reverse strand, counting down.
AAAAGGCAAAATGTTTCATTCTTTCATTAATACTACAATTGCTCTTATCCTTAAAATGAAGAATGCTAACAAGGTGAATGCATTCAGACCTATTTCATGTTGTAACACCATTTACAAATGCATCACTAAAATTATAGCTAGTAGATTCAAACATGTGCTCCCTATGCTCATTTCTACTAACCAGTCAGCATTTAACCAAATAGAAATATACTTGACAATGTTCTTGTAGCTCATGAACTTATCAAAGGTTATAATACTCAAAATATGTAAAGACCCGCAACTTCCCCGTAAAGGAAAGCGTCGGATAGTTCGAGAACAAACCACAACAGAACGCATATAAAAGAACATTTCACTGTATATTACAACAATGCATCAGATTACAAGAATATACAGAGTAACAATGAATATTACACAGAAATATCAGAGATTTAAATTACATTTAAATACATAGCAGCGGAAAATAATACAATACACAACTAGAATGCGATATACGGATACAAAGCTTTCCGGATATCGTTCCAGCTGTAAACCAGGATCCTGTGAATATAAATCTGCAAAACCAAAACTACTAGCTGCCCGTGTCAAAATAGGGGCACCCAGAGTTTAGGTTAAAACAATAAACTCCAGGTCAGTCATGTGACTGGTGTGAGAACTAAAACAGTTATTAATCTTCATTTTAAATCATTAGGTAAATCAAGGGACCACGCCGTATAACACGGAACGGGTTTCCTCCCAAGAATACCAGTGCATAAAACAAACAGCGCAATGCTAAATAAAGAAAAATGAAGCTGTTATAAGACCCAGGTCCTATCACACAATGCAACGCAAGCCGGGGGATAGGGTTTTCCCTTATAACAACCAAAGAATGCTTGATACGTTTAAAACAAATCATTTGATACTATTATAAGTGCATAGTGTATAAAACAACTTCAAATCATAAGTATCAATCATAGGCGGCATGGGTACCATATATCATGTCGCCATATATAGGTTTACAAATAAAACCGCAAAGTCACGTATTTGGAAATTGGATTTCCATCTATGAACCGAGGCAAAAGATAGTCCTCAACCGATTCGAGACGCTCTAGCCCGTGTCTCAGGCAAGTACTCAGTCAAGCCTTTGGATCGTCAGGGCCGGTCCACCGATGTGGATTAAAGTGCCTGAACACTACGTTTCCCCACCCTATGGGGTGTAAGTGAGACAACAAATGACTCCATCGGACCCGGATCGTCCGATCAAACCGAGGCGCCTCGCAACAGCAACAACCACATAAGTCAAACTCGTCAGGGCGTGTAAAACCACTGACGCCACTTTTTAGCTAGAAGGAAACGCATGCCCTCCCTGAGGTCCGTCTCCCGTTTCTGGTTCATACCGGGTGTGAAACTCGCGAATTCACGTTACACAAAGCTGTGCCACACAGGTTGTGCTTTGATCATCACCACAAGACTTTGCTTTTCAACAGAAGCCTCGATCTATTGCCACTTAGGCATGCCACACAGGCAATTCACTCTATGTGTTTGATATCCATCAGTATATAACCCCTGAGCTCGTATGTCTCAGAGAAGGGCGTTAAGCAAGAGAATAAATTCTCCGCCGCCAAACAGATATATATTTAATAGAAATCAATCACACAGACTAAAATCCAATGTCAGACACACAGTCCATTTACAAGTCCGTTCTGGGTCTGAACGAAACCGGAGGCACCTAGTACCCCGCATATCCATCGATCTCCAAGTACGTCTGGACGATCACTAACTGTTTCCATCTTCTTGGGTGTACAGCCCAATCAAGATCATCAGTAATTACCCAAACGACGTGAAGACCTCCGGTCTTCGACCATCGTCTTCATCTTCGACTTATCGTCGTATCAGTTATTCAGAATGGGATAAACCCGGTCTTTCCGAATAACTCGCGTATATTTTATAAAAGTGCTACACAAACACAACATACGCCTCATTCCAATTCATCAGTCACTAACCGCAAATTAATCAAGAGAATAATTCCCCAAATATTAACCCCGAAGGCCGAAACCAACATCAGATCAATATCCAGAAAACCATTCTGCTTGGCTAACCGACAGTTAGCTTCTAAATTTCACATTCATAGGGAAAGAATCCCATTAATTTTATCAAAGATAAATTCCTTGAATTTATTCTTTAATCTACTTCTGAATTTCGATTCAACTAGTCGGGATTTACGAAACTTACTGAAGTAATCATTTGTTTTAATTTCCCAATCCCAACCTATTCATCCCATGAAGTAAAACTGGTAATATTTCATATCTAACACCACGGTGTTATCGGTAAATTCAATTACCATTTCACGTTCAAATCTAATTAAAGATTTGACTATCGCCTGGAGCAAAACTGGTGATACTCCATTCTCGACCATTTCAATCTAATTAAAGATTCATTAAAACTCAACTTAGTTTTAATCGTTAACTGGATTAAAGAATCCGTGTCATTTAAAAAACACAGTTCACAATAAACCCAAAATCACCTTCATTAATTATCGGGTTAAAGAACGAGTGTTATTTAAAACACTGTCCACGATAAACCCAAAAATCAATATCAATTCAATTCCAATTAAATATTATTTAATTGGTACACTTCATTAAATCTAAATAAAAAGATTTAATCTTTTCTCAACTGGGTTCAAGAACAGTGTTAGTGAAGACACCATTCACGACAAACCCAAATCACATTCGATATTCAATACAAGGCTCTGAATAGAAAATATATCGGCTTATATTCAATATCAAATTCTACGACTAACAAATGTCGTATTGGAAATAACGATATAAATATATATCTTTCAAATTTCCATAACAACATCTGTATAATCACGAATTCCAACATCGAAATATTCCGAAGACAATTTCGATTCAAATCCATTCCAATGCAATCATTGGAAATTTTGGTTATTTTTAAAACCCTTTTCGAATTCAATTTATTTATTTAAAAATAAATAGAATTATAATTCTAGTTCAAAACTAGTTCAATTCGATAAAAATCTATTTCTATCTTTTCAAATATGGAGTTTTTCATCCCAATTCTCCCCAAATCATTTCTTATGATTTTACACAAATTAATACCATTTTTAATAATTTTATCAAGGCCCGTACAGTCGATTTCCATCAACGGCCATCGAACTGCACTTACAGCGACCTTTTTCAAATTTGATTTGGACATAATTCCAAATCCAACCGTTAGATTTCAAATTTCTAATATTCGTTAGAAAGCTCTTTTCGATACGAACCCAACGGTTCCGGTTTTAGGAGAATCCGACGGTCGGATCTCCCGTAATGTCCGTTTGAAATAAATGGTCGAAATTCACGAACTACCGCGGCGCGGCGCGTTCTATTCAGGCCATTATATTATATATATAATCTATATAATATATATTTCGTCGATTTCTATTTAAATCGAATTATATAAATAGTTTTGAATTCGTTTCAAAAACCTTTTCAACTTCCATTTCAATTCAAATCAAAATTGAATTCTTCTTTATAAATTCGTTTTAAAATTCATTTCTATTCAATTCAAATTTCAATTCAATTTGAATTCATTTAAAATTCGCTTTCAATTCAATTTGAATTCGTTTTCAATTCATTTCGAAATCGTTTTCAATTCATTTCATTTTGAAATCGTTTTCAATTCATTTCGAAATCGTTTTCAATTTAATTTGAATTCGTTTTCAATTCAATTCATTTCGAAATCGTTTTCAATTCATTTCGAAATCGTTTTCAATTTAATTTGAATTCGTTTTCAATTCAATTCATTTCGAAATCGTTTTCAATTCAATTCATTTCGAAATCGTTTTCAATTCAATTCATTTCGAAATCGTTTTCAAATCAATTCATTTCGAAATCGTTTTCAATTCAATTCATTTCGAAATCGTTTTCAATTCAATTCATTTCGAAATCGTTTTCAATTCAATTCATTTCGAAATCGTTTTCAATTTAATTCATTTCCAAATCGTTTTCAATTCAATTCATTTCGAAATCGTTTTCAATTCAATTCATTTCGAAATCGTTTTAAAATCGATATAAATATCGTTCACGTCAAAATGGCGTCAATCTAATCAACACGGCTTCATAAATTTCTATTTTCAAATATTCTATTTCAAATATTTCTTTTTCAAAATAGTTGTTATTATCAAAATATTTCGTTCAACACATGACCAATCTCAATGAATGAGTACTGTCAACACATGAACTTTTATTTTATAATATTCTTTATTTTCTAAATTGGAATGAGGCCCAATCAATTACCATATAAAGTTAATTATATGGATTTTCATACAACACATGTATATAATAGCATTGAAAAATAATCAACCATCAACCAAAGTGCACTACACTGTATAAGCATCAAATATAGATATCTAACGCTTATAACAGCCTGTCAATCAATCGATCGACATATTTAATCAATCAGGATGAGTGAACTTCATATTTCATCCCAACACCCGTGTGGGGTTTCAAACAATCAAACACATATTTCATTTGTGCTGTTGGGCGATGTGTAAAATTTATCGTCCCAATCAATGTCATTCAAATAGGTGTACATAAACAAACCGTCCGGTTTATAAATGAATATTTTATTTTATTCACTTCACGTTAAAATTATGTTTTTAACGATAAAACATTTTATTTCAACCTATGAATTTCTATTCAATTCATTTACACAATAAAATGATATTTTTATTTTCTAACATATTTTAGAAAATTTCGGCGGCATAACGGCACGATACTAGAAACGGGACGAGGCCTAGCCTTATCCCCGGTCTAGTGAAGGCCCACGCCATTCACACATCAATCAAAATCACCAAACAACCAAATTCAAATCAAATTATATAACTAAGCTATGCAACCAAACAAACAAGTCCATGGTCTGTGGACGATTGTGTCGGGTGCTACTAAGCACCGTCTGCATCCTAGTATATATATATATATAACTAGAAAATAAATTGAAGAGTGAGGAATTCTCACATATAGCTATCCTAGCTCCACGGCACTTCATTGATAGAAATCTTCATCGCTATCGCATCTTCGTCATCTTCGTTGCCCGTATACACTGTATATATAAAAATCACCTTTTTATATTCTCTATTATATAAAAATCATATTTTTATATCATCTATATAGTAAAGACTATATTTTTAATACTTTAAAAATATAAAAGTCATATTTTTATAATCACTTCATATATTTAAAAATCGAATTTTTATTCCGTTATTCAATATATAAAAATCGAATTTTTATTTCTCTATTTTCTTTATAAAGATTTCGCCTTTATAAAAATAAAGTTTTCGTCATTATAAAAATCATCACTTTACTTCAACGTATATAAAATAAAAATCAGATTTTTATTTCGCTACATATACAAAGATGATATTTTTATATTATCTATCCTATAAAGATTATATTTTTAATACTTTAAAAATATAAAAATCATATTTTTAATATTTCTATATAGTAAAGATTATATTTTTAATACTTTAAAAATATAAAAATCATATTTTTATCACTTTAAAAATATAAAGATTATACCTTTTACCAAATAAAAATCCTATCTTTTCACCTTTTAAAGTTCTAATCTTTTTCCATTTAAAATTCAAACCTTTTCTATTTTAAATTCTTTTTAAAATCAGTTTTAAATTACTTTTAAAATCAGTTTTAAATTTAAAATCGAAATTAGTTTTAAACTTTAAAATAAAAACAGTATTTAAATTTTTTTTCCAGTTTATATAAAACAAAAATAAAATAATAAATAAAAAAAGGAAGAAAAGACTTACAGGGGGGGTTCTTGGCGTCGGCGCCAACCAGTGGTGGCGCGGGGGCTCGAGTTCGGTGGTGTCGGATGTGGGTGAGGCTGCGACGCCTGCTGTGGCATTGGACGGGGAGGACGACGGATCCAGATAGGGGAGCGTCGCGATTTTCTGGGGGAGGCTCGAGTTCGAGAGGAGAGAGGGAACGAAGAAGAAAAGGAGGAGGAGATGAGGGAGGGGCGGCGACTCCCTGGGCGCGGTGGCCATCGATGGCCAGCGACGACTTAGGGCTCCGCCCTTTGGTTTTTTTTTTTTTCGATTCTGAATTGAAAGAGAGAAAAATAAACGGGGGGGGGGGGGGGGGGGCAGAGTTAAAAAGGGGAAGTTATTTAAAAAAAAATTTAATTATTTTATTTTAATTCAAAAAGTCAACTTTTTCAAACGACCTCTAAACGAGGTCCACCGCCTGTCGTCCCTAGCGTTTTAGCCCCATTCCGAACATAATGGGATATGTATCGCAAGCTGATTCGATTGCTTTGATCAGTTTCCGTTGAATTTACATTTAAATCACTATATTGAGTTTTAAACGTACATTTCAAATTACCGGGGTCACATACTAACTAGAAAAATTCCTGAAAATTATTTTCTAGCTTCGTGTTGACGATACGGTCCTAACAAAACTAGTTTCGTCGAATTCTGAGACCGTTAGAAAAATGGCCAATTTTCCAGTCGATTAAAATCAACTGAAACTGGTCAAACGCGTTTTTCTTTGCCACGCTCACAAATTGATTCGAAAAATTATGAAATTTGAAACCTAGCAATAACTTGACATCACGGATCCAACAAAAGTGGTTTCGTCGAAATCCGAGGTCGTTTGCAAAATGTCCATTTTTAAGGGCCTGAATTCCATAGCGACTATTCAGAATTTTCAACTGGACATATCTTTTGATTCCCGCTACGAACTTTTGATTTGTCGGATTCGTTGGAAAGATATTCACTATTAGATTCCATTATTTTTGGTTTCACTAAAATCCGGATTGTTTTGCTCCCGGTACATTCAATTGAAGTTTGAAATCGAATTATCGAATTACCGCGCCATTTTCAATTCTATTTATAATTATATATAAATATTTATTTTCTAACGACGACGCGTATAAATATATACGTACGAATTATATTCAAAATAAATTTCTCGTCGATATTATTTAAAATAATTCATTTTAAATATTCAAAATTCGCTAAAATTGCCAAAATAAAAATTTTAAACTGGCCCAGATTTTCCGGGTTATTACAAAATATTTCTCCACGAGCTATGATTTAACTAGACATTAGAAAAGCTTTTGATAATATTGAATGGTCTTCAATTATTAGAATTCTCAGCTATATGAATTTTCCTGCTTGCTTTATGGCTTGGGTTTATTCTTGTATTAGTTCTGCCTACTTTTCTATCATTGTTAACGGCTCTCCCGTAGGATTTTTTGAGAGCAAACAAGGAATAAGCCAAGGTAACCCTATATCTTCTTATATTTTTATCACTGTCATGGAAATGTTAACTAGAATGTTAAATGAATTGGTTACTACTAACCAATTTGACCTTCATCCTAAATGTTTATACCTATGCATTACATCACTTATGTTTGCGGACGATTTAATTGTCTTTTGCAAGCCGAATGACAAAACTTTAACCAGTATTATTACAACTCTCCAAAAATTCTACATGCTTACTGGTTTGAAAATCAACTATGACAAATCTAATATTATGCTAGCTGGTGTGAGTCATGATCATAAACAGTACATTCAGAACTAAACAGGTTTATCATGCAGCGATTTGACTTTATCATATCTTGTCTTGCATGTGGCATCATCTAGAATTACTAAGTTGAAATGCCTTCCACTGTATGATAGAATAGTTAACAGACTGAATTGTTGGTCCACTATCTTTCTTAGTCAAGCTGGTAGGCTTATCCTAATCAAGCTGTAACTATCTCTTTGTAAGTATACCGGTCCCGTACATACTTACTTCCGAATAAGCTTCACAATATGATTAAAACTGCTTGGGTACGTTTCCTATGGAAAGGTAATACTCATGCTAAATATCTTGCGCCAATTTCATATGACAAAATCACTTGACCTATTACGAAAGTTGGGCTAGGTATAGTCAATACAAAGATTTGGAATTTTGTAGCAATAGCTAAACATATTAGTGATATACTCAATAGGAAAACGAGTCTATGGGTTTGTTGGTCCTTGAAACACGTTCTTAAAGATCAAAGTCTTTAGTCTTTAAGAACACTCCAAGGATTCAGTTGGGCCTAGCAGTGTATTAATAAGATGAAGCTTAAAATTCTCCCTTACTTCAAATTTGGATTTGAGGCTTATGACCGTATTAGATTTTGAGAGGATCCATGGATTGACCATGGGTATATTATTAACGATAACATGTCATATCTTGAGAAACAATGTACTGGAATTTAGTGTGACAGTAATGTTGGAGATTTGCTTGTGCATGGCAAGTTTTGTATGCCAAGTACAACCACCCATAACATTTAATTGACATGGAATCATATTCAAGCACTCAACAACCAACCGATTTCTCATCGTACAACTATATGGAATTGGCAAGGTGAGAGTTTAAATATTAAATCAATGTATTATGTATTATCCGATGCTTCATCACACATTTATTGCAGATGGTATAAAAGGGTCTCGAAAAAGGACAATAGCGTGAAAGAAAACATGCATCTTTGGAAAGCGATAAATTATGTAATATTAACCAAAGAGGTTTCGAGATGGATATACCAACTACTTGTGCTCTATGTGAAGCTGCTCCTGAAAAATTTCAACATCTTTTTTCCAAATGTGGGATGGCACAGAAGATGTGTATTGTTGTTCTACTGCAGGTTGGTCATATTAACTTCCCCACAACGAGTAACGAGCAATGGAGATACTTCAAGAACAAAGCTGGTGCTAGAAGATCAAAGTCAAGAGTCATTAACTATCTACTCAAGAAACTCTCGCATGGCTACGGAACTCCTGCATTTTCGAAAATGCTAACTCATTGAACGTCACTCAATGGAAGCACCGAATATGGACAGACATAAGAAACAGACTGATACTCCTTAAGTTTACTTACAATCCTGGAATTTTTGAGCTACCCTATTAGCTTTATTTTGTTGTATACATGTGTTTATGTTTTCTTGGATTGGACGTTGATATGCTTGTAAGCTTTGTCTTCTTTTTTTGTTTTCTATCTTTATTGACTGTGTAATCGTCTTAGCATATCAATAAAAGTGGTAGGGATTCACTCAATCCCGTCGGCTTTGCCAAAAAAACTTGATAATTTTCTTTAAATATAGTTAATTAGAAGTTTAATCATTTTAACATAATCTTATTACAATTAAACCATCATTTATCAAAACTATTTCTATTAGATTAATTGAAAATCCAGTTAAGTTAATAACCAATTCCGATTAAACAGTTGACTTAGTCAACTTGAAAACATCAGTTAACTTAGTTACTGATTCTAATTAATCCTTCGCCTTCAATTATTAATAATATGATTAATTTGATATAATCTCACGTAATCATTTTTTTTAAACAATTATCTCAAATCATTAACCCTTTGGTTAATTTCCAACTTACTTGCTTATAAAATTTATCAAAACATAAGAAATTGCTATATAAATCATTCAATACTATTTCACAAAACCGATTTTAAACATTTATTTATAAAACTTATATTTTTATTTAATTATAAAATAAAATTGAAAATCTTGCTTTAGTTATAAAAATAAATTTTATACATTAAACTACGACAACTTGCTTAATGGCGAATCAACATCTTAAAACGATGGATTTGTAACGACCTGTATTCTACGCATCATATGATCGTAGAATATTTATTTCTTTCACATACGAAGTCGTATGGTCATGTAACTTTGGAAGACGACTACTGGGGTCATTTCCCATGTTCATGATTTTTGTCAATTTTTAAATGACCATTTTACCCCTAGTTGGCACTGTTTTGGCCATATCTTTTGATTGGAAAGAAATTTTGACCTGAAACCACTTCCATTGGCTCCGGATGATGGTTTACAATTCCGTAGAGTGGTCACATTAGTCAAACGGACTCACCGTTTGGGAGATATGGCTGAAACAAGTTTCAGATGGTGAAAAACAGCTTAATTGGGCTTAACCGGGTGATTAGCAACTAGGCCCAGAGGGAAATTTCGGGTTTAGAGGCATAGGAGGACTGATTAGGGTTAGGAAATCACTTTCATTTCAGTTTTGAGCCGCCACAAACCTTCTTGAGACCTTAGTAATGGCTTCCATCCTCTAAAACCACTCCAAAACACATTTTTGGTGAAGATTAAGCCTAAACTACATCAAAACAAGGCCAAATAACAACAGAGCAAGGTTGGAGCTGCTGCTATACATAGGAATTCGACCAAAACATAGAGTATTTCAGATTTGGCGTTTTATTTTGTGACAAAGGTAAGTGATGTGCATAGTTTTTGCACTAATTACGGTAATTAAGGGTAATTAGTGAAGATTAGAAAATTTATACACAAATAAAACCTGGAAAAATATTGATAAACTCGAATATGATGTTTTATGTCTCTGTTAGAAATTTGAACGATTTGATTAAGTTTTACTAAGTATGTGCTTAAACATGATTAAGAGGGATTATGGGAAAATGTGAGGTTTTAACCACTTTTGATCCATTTTGATTCATTTGACTTGTTGTTTTGTTGTTTGTGGTTGCTATTACATGTTGCTATGACTCTATGGTGTGTTTTATGATTGATTAGAAGTGTTAGATTTGTCAAAAACGTCGTCGAATGGCGTAAATTACTTGTTGGAAGAGTTGCAGAAAAGGTGCAGGTTCTGGACCGGATCGGATCGGATATGGAGGCTCGGATCGGATGAGTTGAACTGGGCAAGGGATCGGATCGGATCGGAACTGGACACTTGAGACAATTGGCAAAGAGGAAGGCCACGCTAATTGAACTGGGATTGGATCGGATAAAGGATGAGAGATCGGATCGACTTAAGGACGAAGGACTCGGATCGGATCGACTGAAGGAGGAAGGGCTCGGACTGAAGTAAGACGAAGGAATTGGATCGGAGCAAATGAAGAAACGAGGGAGCGGATCGGAGCGGAAGCACGAACTGGAAGGAAGGAGGACACCCGACCCGACCGGAGGAGGACACCCGACCCGACCCGAAGCGGAATACCCGACCCGAACCGATGCGACGCTGTGGACCCGAACCGAACCGCTACAGGAGAAGACTACGAACCAACCTGAAGTAGAAGACCCGACCCGAATTGATGGCCAGAAGGAGAACCCGACCCGACCCAGTATTGACCAATAACCCGAGATGCAAAGGTAGTCCAATATGGGAAGTTAGAGCTCAGGATCCAGTTGGGAACCGATGAGTTCACTTCATGATTGGGCTTTGCTGCGGGACGTGTGCCAAGGGGCAGTCGATGTTTATGACTTTGGATCACTATGTATGGGAAGTATGTGAACGGATTCAGGGTGAAATGTCCTAGGTACGACTAAAGGGCTATAAACCAATGAAGTGAGGTCATTTGTAAAGATTTGGTCATGACTCTATGTGGTAAGCTTGGTAGTAGCAGTAGTTGTACAAGTTGAACTCCGCCACTACTTCGATGGGTCTAGTGATTGACAGTGGTGGACATCGTATGCTTTACGCACTGAGTGAGAGATGTGAGGATGGTTGCTATGGTTGATTTGTTTGCTATCATTATGACATGCACACCCCACCCCCGTATTCTTTGCACTATTTATTATGGCACCTTAGAGTACTGTACGGTATGTGGTACTAACTCTTTGGTTGCAGGTCCAGGTTCAGGTATGGTTTAGTATACCTGTTATTGTTCTGTTTAGATGCTTATCGCTCATACCAGGCTTTATGTCTGACCCAGAGTTTTATGTCTCCTCTTATTACTCTGGGTGCTCACACGAGCAGACTAGAGACAGTTTAGCTGGAGATGCACGGGTAGATGATCCGGAGACGAGCAGGAGGCTTCCACGTAATATATATATAGTATTCTCCCTGTGTTGTTGAAGATCACTGCTTGAGCATTGGTGGTGCATCTTCTACTTTAGCTTTCTTTTGTTTAGAGACGGTAAATTTGAAAAGTTGTAATAAGCTGTATTTGGATTTCCGCTGCTCTGATGTTGATGTTGATTTTAGTTATCAGCTTATGCACTGTCTCACCTGTTTTATGTCAAGTATGTTATTATTATTATATTTTACTCCATGCGCTGTGAGACATTCTACAGGTTCCTCGTTTAGTTAATTCCCTTCTTTCCTTTCCTTCTGACGACCGTCCCGTGCTAGTCGGGCATGTGTACAGCGCACTTTCGGAGTAAATGCAGGCTGGTGCGGGGCGGGCCGTCACACTTGGTATCAGAGCGAGGTTGCGTAGTTAACTAGGGAAGTTATCAGGGAGAGATAATATACGTATACGAGAGAGCGTATTTGTGATTATTTTGGTTTTTAAAAGCTATATATGTATATACTATTAGTAGTATAAGAATGAAGCCGTGCTGCACTAGCACCACTATGGGGTCGTTAATCGTTTCCTTTTTCAGATTGACGATGAGCCAATATGTTAGAGGTACCGGTAGAGGGGCCTATAATGGGAATGCTGCTGACATGAGGGCGATGTTTACTGACCTCATGAGAGAGATGCTTAGGGATGTGCAGAGAGCAGCTCCCAATGGTGGAAATGGTGGTGGTCCAATAGTGCAGGCGCCGAGAGTCGACTTCGCCAAGCTGAATAAGGATTATACTAGCCTTGGTGGGAAGCCGTTCCACGGAACGGACTCGGCCACGGATGTTCAAGATTGGTTGGATAGTTGCGAACGTATCTTCGAGGATTTGGGTATCGAGGATGCGATGAAGAGATAGCTAGCGTCCCGTCAGCTGCAAGGGCGGGCAATGAATTGGTGGAATGCTATAAAGGCAGCTACTCCCGAAGATCAGATTACTTGGGAGCAGTTTAAGGCTCGCTTTAGCAAGAAGTTCATTCCAGCTGCTCAGAAGTCAGTGCTGTTTAAGAAATTCTTGGAGCTCAAGCAGAGTGGCAGAGCTGTCTCGGAGTATATTGCTGAATTCGACACTTTGTCGAAGTATGGGTTATCTCTTATTGATACTGCCGAGAAGAAGAATGAGAAATTCATAACTGATTTGGATCAGTACTTGGGGGAAAGGCTTATTAACCACATCGATGAGACGTTTGAATCGATTGTTGGGAAAGCATTAAGATCAGAAAGTCTCTACCCTAAGCCGAAGACTGAGGTTGCATCCGCAGATGAGCCAAAGCCACAAGCAAGTGGTGGAGGCAAGGGTGGTTCCCAGAATAAGAGAAAGCAGCGTCAGACTAAGGATGGACAGAAGAAAAAGAATAAGCAAGATGTTGAGTGCTTCAGCTGTGGTAAGAAGGTCCATTATGCTAGTAATTGTCGGGCCAAGCCAGCAGATAGGAAGTGCTTCAACTGTGGCCAAATGGGACATCACAAGGACAAGTGTCCGCAACCCCCCAAAGAAAAGCAAATGGTGAAAGCATATGCCCTTAATGTTATTCCTTCTTCGTCGAATGCCCCAACTGCGGCGGAGAAGGGAAAGAATGTCGTCATTCAAGGTATGCTTTCTGTTTATGATGTTCCTGTTAGAGTTTTGTTTGATACCGGAGCTTCCAGTTCTTTCATATCTAGTGACCTGGTAGATAGGTTGGGATTGGAGCCCGAGATTGTCGATAGACCTTTAGTAGTGACGAACCCGATTGGTGGTTCGACTAGCCTTAGCATGATTTGTCGTAATGTGGTCCTATCGAGTCATGGATGCATGTTTGTTTGTGATTGCTTTGTTTTGGGCTTTACTGGGTTTGGCATTATTTTGGGAGTAGATTGGCTCCAAAGATACGGGGTGGTGGTAGACTGTGAGGGCTTTTTGGTGACAGCTAGAGCGGATGATGGGCGGAGGATAGTGTTTGGTGGTCTACCCAATGAGGGGGTATTGGCTAGTTTTCTAAACTCCCTCGACATTCCGCATAGTGAGTTGTCAGGTTTGCCCGTGGTTGGCCAGTATCCGGACGTTTTCGAAGAAGTGACCGGGCTTCCACCACATCGAGAGATTGAGTTCCATATTGATTTGGTGAAAGATGCCAGACCTATAGTGATGCCACTTCGTCGTACGGCACCAAGGGAGCAGCGAGAGCTCGAGGTGCAAGTCCGCGATCTTTTGAAGAAGGGATTTATCAGAAGGAGTGTTTCTGAATGGGGAGCACCAGTTTTGTTTGCTACCAAGGCGGATGGTTCCCTTCATTTGTGTGTAGACTACCGCGAGTTGAATAAAGTAACGAGGAAGAACAAGTATCCTCTACCGCGGATAGATGATTTGTTCGATCAGTTGAGTGGCGCGAGAGTATTTTCTCGGTTGGATCTCGCGACAGGTTTTCATCGGCTTAGAGTGGAAGCTGAGAGTATAGCTAAAACAGCATTTCGGACGCCGTCTGGATTTTATGAGTGGTTGGTCATGCCATTCGGGCTGGCCAATGCCCCAGCATATTTTGTGGAACTTATGAATAGGGTATTCAGAGATCAGTTGAATAAGTTTGTCCTTGTGTTCGTTGATGATATTTTGGTCTACTCGAGGACAGAGGAAGAACACAAGGAACTTTTAAGAATAGTGATGGAGGTGTTGAGAAAACACCAACTGAAAGCAAAGTTTTCTAAGTGTCACTTCTGGAGGAGGGAAGTGAGGTTCTTGGGTCATGTTGTTTCCGAGAATGGTGTTGCCGTGGACCCTGCGAAGGTGGCTACGGTACAGGATTGGCCTACGCCCAAGAATGCAACAGATGTAAGAAGTTTCTTGGGGTTAGCTGGATATTATCGTAAGTTTATCCAAGGTTTCTCCAAGATAGCAGCACCATTAACCCAGTTGACTAAGAAGAATCAAGCTTTTGTCTGGGATGAAAGGTGCGAGAATGCATTCAAGAGTCTAAAGGACAAGTTGACAAGCGCACCAGTGTTAGTCATTCCTAAGGGGAATGAAGAGATGACGGTATACACGGATGCTTGCGGTACCAGACTAGGTGCTGTATTGATGCAAAGTGGTAGAGTGGTAGCTTATGCAAGTCGACACTTGAAACCGCACGAGAGAAGATACCCTACCCATGATTTGGAATTGGTAGCGATCGTGTTCGCGTTAAAGATGTGGAGACACTATCTCTTGGGAGAAAGATTTGAGCTGTTTACAGATCATAAGTCGTTGAAGTATCTCTTCTCTCAGAAAGATCTGAATCTCCGTCAGCAGAGATGGTTAGAATTCTTGGCTTCGTATGATTTTGATATCGCATATACACCTGGGAAAGGTAATGCGGTAGCCGATGCCTTGAGTAGGAGACATGCCAGTTTAGGGGCTATGTTTCTAGAATGGAAGCAACTGGAGTACATCGCTGGGTATGATTTCAGACCAAAGTGCGAATTGGATCCAGAAATGTTAGCAAGTTTGACGATCAGACCCACTTTGATTGAGCAGATCGGCTCTAGTCAGAGGGACGATCCTAACCTATTGGAAATCATCTCCAAGTTAGAGATGGGTATCGATGAGGAGATGAACAAGTATGGGCTTGATCGAGATGGATGGCTTAGAAAGAATGGAAAGCTTGTTGTACCCAATGTCAAGGGATTGAGAGATGAAGTGCTTAGAGAATGTCATCACTCGAAACTGACTATACACCCCGGTGGTAATAAGATGTATCGAGATATGAAGCAGACCTACTACTGGGAAGGCATGAAAAGAGACATTGTGAAGTTTATATCCAAATGCATGAATTGCCAGCTAGTTAAAGCTGAGCAAAAGAAACCTAGTGGGTTGTTGCAACCATTAGAAATTCCCGAAGGAAATAGGAGCAAGTCTCGATGGATTTCATCGACGGTTTACCAAGGTCTAGATCGGGATATGATAGCATTTGGGTAATTGTGGATCGATTGACTAAGAGTGCAAGATTTATACCAGTCAAATCGACCAGAACGGCAGCTAAATTAGCAGAATTGTATATGAAGTGGGTAGTGAGATTTCATGGAGTACCTAAAAGCATTGTGAGCGACCGAGACCCGTTGTTCACTAGTGGGTTTAGGAAGAGCTTACAAGAGGCTCTAGGGTCAGAATTACATCTCAGTACCGCATATCATCCTCAGACCGACGGTCAGACGGAGAGGGTGAATCGTATTTTGGAAGATCTCTTGAGAGCGTGTATATTGGATTTTGGTGGATCATGGGATGACCATTTGCATCTAGTAGAGTTTGCATATAATAATAGCTACCAATCCAGTATCGGTATGGCTCCGTTTGAAGCTTTGTACGGAAGACCGTGCAACTCACCATCATGTTGGATAGAGACTGGCGAGAAGTTTATGCTTGGACCAGATGTGGTGAGGGAAACTTCAGATAAGATTAAGATCATTCAACAACGAATGAAGGCTGCCCAAGATAGGCAGAAGAGTTATGCTGATAAGAGGAGAAGAGACTTAAAATTCTCCGTTGGTGACTTGGTGTTTGTCAAGATTTCTCCGTTGAAGAGCGTAATACAATTTGGTAGGAGAGGCAAGTTAGCACCAAGATTTGTTGGCCCATTCCCTGTTCTTGAACTAGTCGGAAATTTGGCATATAGAATTGACTTACCAGAGAAGATAGCGGGAGTTCACAATGTATTTCATGTTTCCCAACTAAGGAAGTTCGTTCACGACCCAGATATGACTATTTCACCTGATCAGTTAGAGGACTTCGAAGTAGAACCCGAGGCGGTTGGGAACCGCAAGCCCGCCCGTATTGTCGAGCACGACATGAAGCAACTTCGAAGGAAGGCGGTGAAGCTAGTCAAGGTTCAATGGGGCGAGGACGAGAATGATTGCACTTGGGAGACAGAGGAGAACATTAGGAACATATCCAGAACTCTTTGCCTGGTAAGATTTTGACTTCGATTTAGTTTTCCGCATGCTAGGGTAGGCTTGTTTGTTTGTTTTACATGTTTGATTGTTGTATGTGGTTGATAGGCATGCGGGATCCTTTGTATGTTTTGGGTTAAGGAATTTCGGGGACGAAATTTCTTAAGGGGGGAGAGTGTAACGACCCGTATTCTACGCATCATAGGATCGTAGAATATTTATTTCTTTCACATACGAAGTCGTATGGTCATGTAACTTTAATAGACGACTATTGGGGTCATTTCCCATGTTCATGATTTTTGTCAATTTTTAAATGACCATTATACCCCTAGTTGGAACTGCTTTGGCCATATCTTTTGACTGGAAAGGAATTTTGACCTGAAACCACTTCCATTGGCTCCGGATGATGGTTTACAATTCCGTAGAGTGGTCACATTAGTCAAACAGACCCACCGTTTGGGAGATATGGCTGAAACAAGTTTCAGATGGTGAAAAACAGCTTAATTGGGCTTAACCGGGTGATTAGCAACTAGGCCCAGAGGGAAATTTTGGGTTTAGAGGCATAGGAGGACTGATTAGGGTTAGGAAATCACTTTCATTTCAGTTTTGAGCCGCCACAAACCTTCTTGAGACCTTAGTAATGGCTTCCATCCTCTAAAACCACTCCAAAACACATTTTTAGTGAAGATTAAGCCTAAACTACATCAAAACAAGGCCAAATAACAACAGAGCAAGGTTGGAGCTGCTGCTATACATAGGAATTCGACCCAAACAGAGAGTATTTCAGATTTGGCGTTTTATTTTGTAGCAAAGGTGAGTGATTTGCATAGTTTTTGCACTAATTACGGTAATTAAGGGTAATTAGTGAAGATTAGCAAATTTATACACAAATAAAACCTGGAAAAATATTGATAAACTCGAATATGATGTTTTATGTCTCTGTTAGAAAATTTGAACGATTTGATTAAGTTTTACTAAGTATGTGCTTAAACATGATTAAGAGGGATTATGGGAAAATGTGAGGTTTTAACCACTTTTGATCCATTTTGATTCATTTGACTTGTTGTTTTGCCGTTTGTGGTTGCTATTACATGTTGCTATGACTCTATGGTGTGTTTTATGATTGATTAGAAGTGTTAGATTTGTCAAAAACGTCGTCGAATGGCGTAAATTACTTGCTGGAAGAGTTGCAGAAAAGGTGCATGTTCTGGGCCGGATCGGATCGGATATGGAGGCTCGGATCAGATGAGTTGTACTGGGCAAGGGATCTGATTGGATCGGAACTGGACACTTGAGATAATTGGCAAAAAGGAAGGCCACGCTAATTGAACTGGGATCGGATCGGATAATGGAGGAGAGATCGGATCGACTTAAGGACGAAGGACTCGGATCGGATCGACTGAAGGAGGAAGGGCTCGGACTGAAGTAAGACGAAGGAATTGGATCGGAGCAAATGAAGAAATGAGGGAGCGGATCGGAGCGGAAGCACGAACTGGACCGGAGGAGGACACCCGACCCGACCCGAAGCGGAATACCCGACCCGAACCGATGCGACGCTATGGACCCGAACCGAACCGCTACAGGAGAAGACTACGAACCAACCTGAAGTAGAAGACCCGACCCGAACCGATGGCTAGAAGGAGAACCCGACCCGACCCAGTATTGACCAATAACCCGAGATGCAAAAGTAGTCCAATATGGGAAGTTAGAGCTCAGGATCAAGTTGGGAACCGATGAGTTCACTTCTTGATTGGGCTTTGCTACGGGACGTGTGCCAAGGGGCAGTCGATGTTTATGACTTTGGATCACTATGTATGGGAAGTATGTGAATGGATTTAGGGCTGAAATGGACTAGGTACGACCAAAGGGCTATGAACCAATGAAGTGGGGTCATTTGTAAAGATTTGGTCATGACTCCCTGTGGTAAGCTTAGTAGTAGCAGTAGTTGTACAAGTTGAACTCCGCCACTACTTCGATGGGTCTAGTGATTGACAGTGGTGGACATCGTATGCTTTACGCACTGAGTGAGAGATGTGAGGATGGTTTCTATGGTTGATTTGTTTGCTATCATTATGACATGCACACCCCACCCCCGTATTCTTTGCACTATTTATTATGGCACCTTATAGTACTGTACGGTATGTGGTACTAACTCTTTGGTTGCAGGTCCAGGTTCAGGTATGGTTTAGTATACCTGTTATTGTTCTGTTTAGATGCTTATCGCTCATACCAGGCTTTATGTCTGACCCAGAGTTTTATGTCTCCTCTTATTACTCTGGGTGCTCACACGAGCAGACTAGAGACAGGTTAGCTGGAGATGCACGGGTAGATGATCCGGAGACGAGCAGGAGGCTTCCACGTAATATATATATAGTATTCTCCCTGTGTTGTTGAAGATCACTGCTTGAGCATTGGTGGTGCATCTTCTACTTTAGCTTTCTTTTGTTTAGAGACAGTAAATTTGAAAAGTTGTAATAAGCTGTATTTGGATTTCCGCTGCTCTGATGTTGATGTTGATTTTAGTTATCAGCTTATGCACTGTCTCACCTGTTTTATGTCAAGTATGTTATTATTATTATATTTTACTCCATGCGCTGTGAGACATTCTACAGGTTCCTCGTTTAGTTAATTCCCTTCTTTCCTTTCCTTCTGACGACCGTCCCGTGCTAGTCGGGCATGTGTACAGCGCACTTTCGGAGTAAATGCAGGCTGGTGCAGGGCGGGCCGTCACAGGATTTTAGGCCATCTGGTGCCAATCACTTAATCAATACTGTCAATTGATTAATATCACATCAATGTTGAATTTCAATTCAACAATCAACATCCAATTTAACAATCAACATCCAAACAGGATTTTACGTTACTTGAGACAAACAATTCAAATATAAATAATATGAAAAACAAGTAACATACAATTATTTGAGGAATCTAGTTGGATCCCTCCAACCCTGTTTTTCCGTACATCACATCTCATAATATCATTTAACAAATGCATATGAAATAGATAATCTAATTTAAATGTCGGTTATATAAATGTTGTCAACCATCAACAAACAAACAATAATCATCCATAGCAAGCAAATATCCAATTTATACTAATACCAATAATAGTATTATATGAATTTTATCACATCATAGTATTTCAGAAAGCGTGCAATTTTGCTCACTTTTTTTATCAATGATTTAGATTCAACTTATATAATTTCAAACAAATATATAAAACTCCACTTAGCTCCGAATCATTCCATTCCAGCTCATGTGTGTAGTCTTCATTGCCATGATTCCAACATTTTCTGTTTTGAGCAATTCTGTTAACGTATAAAATATATTTTAGCATTACAGGTTTATATGAAATAAAAAGGTTATTAACCAACTTATTAACTAATTAATTAGATGTTAACAATGTTTTTTATTCTTCTTCCCAAATTAAGGCCGTAACCTGCTCCCTCTCACAACCCATCACCGTGCCATTTTCAATCCCTTCACCACCATCATTCTCCTTCCACCCTTCACTAAAACACACAAAATCAACACCATTCTTCACCCCATCGAAAAATATACATGCTCATCACCCTGGTCTTCAACTCGACGTCCTTCGTCACCATTTGTTTCCGACCCAACAAACGCACAAAATGGTATAAGTGTGACACTTAATTCCTTCAAGTTCCCCAAAATCTTCCCCCGAGATGCAAAACTTCACCATCGATGCCATGCTAACCTCCCGCGCCTCCAAGGATGGCCAAAACACTCCCAAATCTGGACCCCTTGTACACACTGCCTTGCAAGGAGCGACATTTTTTTTTGCCAAACCCTATAATATATATCCCCTTGAAGCTTTCTTGATTACGATTATCTGAAATCATGAATTTTCATTAAGAAAATTATTTTTTATGAATTTCTAAAGATTTTGTAAGAGGCGACGTATTTTGTTTTAATTGGGGAACGAAAGTCGTGAGGGTTAAAGGAGTATAAACGATATTATATAGGGTAAGATTATTAATATTTTATTCGATTATACTGAATATAATATTCTATCGCTATTTATCGTTGGACATTTAATATTTGTTCGATCATGCACGAACTCCGATTGCGATAAGAATGGACATCCTGCTATAGTTTGACACTCCAGACCCAATGAAACTTGTTTCGTCGAAATTTGAGTCCGTTTGCAAAAGCAGCGTTATTTTGAATATTAAATTGTTAATTGATTCACGTTTATTCTTTGCATGCTCACATAAAAACTCCAATTAGCTTGAAACTTGAAATCCTACAATAGTTTAATATTCCGAACACAATGGAACTGGTTTCGTAGAATTTTGGGACCATTTGAAAAACTCTTATTTAAACTAAACAATGTAAACCGATACACGTTTATACCGCGCACGATCACATAATAACTCCAATTGACCTCAAACTGAAAATCTTACAATAATTAATCATTACGGATTTTATAAAATTAGTTTCATTGAAATTCGAGGTCATTTGAAAATTGGTTATTCTTATGCTCCATATTAAATAAATATATTATAAATTTATCTCAAAATAAAGAAACCTATTGATAATATAATATTATTATCATATATATTCAAATAGAATTATTTCTATAACTTCAAAATAAACTAACTTGAATTTAAACTCGATAATTTAAATTTCATTTTAAAACGATATCCAATTTATTTAAAATCTTTTTATTTTATTAGAAAAATCATTAACGATTCTACAGTGATCTTCTAAAAATTTGATTTGGACATAACTCACGGTCTAGAAGATGAAATCTTTATTTTTCTGTTTCAATAGGAAATTATAACCCAATAAATCTAAAAGATTCTTGTTTCAATGAATTCCGACTAATATTGGATCATGTACACTCAATTGAAGTTCAAAACGTAAAACTACAAACTACCGCGACATTATGAGCTCGATTTTAAAATTACTTATAAATTATACATTCAAACATCGTTTAATAAATACATTCCTTATAAAAATCCTTTTATATTTCAAATACAACATTTAAAACAAATTTAAATGTTCAAAATTAAACGACTAAAAATCCGAGTCATTACACTTGATTAATGTAAGTGTTCCATAGTTTAAGTGGGAGTATTAGAATCATATTAGTATAGGCTTGGTTTTTGTTAATGACAAATGGGGAAAATTATAAACTAGATTAATTTAGGCTTAGATTAAGGGGGTTTTAGAAGTTTTAGGAGGAGTTGTTGAGGATAAGGGGAGTAATTGTAGAATCAAGTCATCGATAAGTATATTTAATAAATAGAGGTTGTAATCATAAAAATGGAGGAGACTGTTAGTTTATGAGATATTGGTTTAATGACAACAACCTTACGACTTATTATGAAATATGTATATTAACATTTCATGTTGAGTTATATATGTATATGCAAGATATTCATAGATAGGTATTGAGAATGAAGACCGTACATTATAAAGATTCAAGCTTCAAGAATATTAAGATGAAGAATTTAAGATTGAAGACTCATGAGTATCAAAAATTCAAGAGTTCAAGATATTAGCATAAGTAATAGAGTCTGTATTTACATTGAAACTTCATAATAGCACTAACATCTTACTCAGATTTTAATTTGTGGGATGGAACCCACGACTAACTCCAATTTTAGCGGGAACCAAGGCTTGACATGATGAAATAATCTACAAGTAGGAACTCACAAAATTACTTCAAAATGGTTTTCAAATTTTTCTTCTTATAGATTTTATCTAAATATATTTTTGCCTTAAAACTCTCCTTAGCTTTTGTTTTCAAAATATTTCAAATCAATTTCCATGTTTAAAATTTCTTAACAACTTGTTTTAGAACATCTTTTGATTATAAACTAACTTAATATTTTAGTCTTAAATGTCAAATTATAATTCATACTTAAATTTTAATATCACTTTTATATATTATAAATATATGTTTTAAATCTATATTTTTACTCTATACACTATCTTACAATATAGGGAAATAGTTTATTTAAACTTCAGAGTTATTTCAATCCATTTATACATTATTTCCACTGTTTTTCCAAAATTCACATTTCAACTTTTTAATAGGTATATCGACATCATGAGATACCCTATGTTGACATGGTGTCCGTTAATTTCAAAATTTCGGTTTTCAAAAGGAGTGTCTACTCGTTTAAATCTCTTCGTGAGTAGACATGGTTGTTGCTTCCCTATAAATATTTAACCAAAAACGAAAATTTTAACAACTTTTCTTATTTTTCTTCATTCCTTCTCCACTCCATTTCCTTCTTGAATTTTAAAAATTCTTAACCAAACTCTGCCTAAATTCAAAGAGAATCAAATCAGATCGTCTCTAGTTTAATTCTCTACCACTCTATGTGAAATATATCAATGCTATTCAAAGTTATAAAAGCATTTTTAATTATAGATCGAAAAATCAAAGTCCTATCGAGTCTCTCTATCAAATTATTACTGAAAAGGTGTAGTTGTAGCCTATTTAAATCAACTAGGTGTGATTGTTGCCCGTAAATAAATTAGGTGATCTTATAGCTTGGTAAAATCAAGAGAGTTCCCTGTACTCGGAAGCAGGTAGAGCTGTAACTCGTGGTCTTGAAATCAAGGATTTTAATATCGACATATATTTGAAAAGAGATTTGCACAATCCTGAGTTTTGTGGGACTGGATGTAGGGTAACTCAAAACGAGTATAAAATCAGGGTGTGTTATTTCCTTTACTGCTTTTACTTATTATTTGCATCCGTGTTTGATTCTACGATTGTTCATATATGTGATTTGAATTTGATTCTGTTATTTTCAAAATGATTTTAAAAAGTTGGTAATTTCCATTAAACACTATTTATCCCCCCTCTAGTGGTAAGTTAGCCTTAAGATCCATAATCTGCATTCATAATAGGATTTTAATTTTGATTTGGATTTGAGATTTTTAGGGATTTTTTAAGTGAAAATTAGGCTCACATCCCTATTTTAGTTTAAAATTAAGCACACGTCCCCCCATACATTCAATGCATATCCGGTCCCTTAAATTGAGGTGCTACTCCTTTTTATTTTCTTTCGCCTACTGCCATGCCCACTTCGCCTTTTACCCATTTGGCCAAAAAAAAATGCGCCAGTGACTAAAAAAAGAAATTCAAAAAATAGGAAATATTCCCAGAAGCATTCGCAAAAAAAAAAAAAAAGTTGCATACTTCTATGTAACTATTGCCAATAGTAGCATACATACATGCATATATTCATATACTATATTTATGTTGAAAATCTGGACCAATATACGCATACATGTATGCAACTATTACTGATAAACTGCATACAAATTTGAACTGAGATTCATGTGTTACGAATAGTTGCATACATGTATGCGACTATTCTGTATATATGCATGCATGTGTGCAACAAATTCAAAAGGGGTGGAGGCTTTGAATATGAACATGAATGTATGCATGTATTCTGTACAAGAGCATAAATGTATGCAACAATGTCTGAAAACAGCAAATGCTTGAAAAAACAAGCCAAATTTGAATATATGCATAAAAGGATGCGTATAATGTTGTTTAGCTACATACATGTATGCATTTATACTGCAGTTGGACGCAACACTGGAATATAAGCATGAATGTATGCAACTATTTAAAAATAGGTGCATCTTTTGGTGCAAACCTGTTGTTTCGCTGTTTTTGTGTTATTTTTGGTTTTGACGTGGTTTTTGATTGTTTTAACACCTGACTTTTTCGGTGTGTACGTGTTTTATTTAATAATGATTTTTCGTGATTTTTTTATTTTATTTTTTGATGATTTTACGAAAAATAGGGACCTAATTTACATGAAAAGTTAGACTGGATGTGAGCCTAATTTTGAAATTTAATAGGGACTTGTGCCAAATGGACCCATTTTTTAAAGTGTGTTTGATGAAGAGGAAGAATCAGAAGAAAGCGATGGCTCTAAAATGAATTAGGTTCGATTAGGGTTTTAAGATTAGCTCTTTTATGGGCCGAATAGGACAAGAGAGCAAATAGTGACCTCGACCACAGATTTCCAAACCATAATTTCATGCATAGTAGCAACCCCTTCCTTTAGCCAAACCAATGCCTTTTTCCTCTATAACACCTGGATTTTTTTTTAGCTCATTTGACCCGATTTAAATACACAATTATATTTAACTAAAACTTTCATTTATATCTCATATCGATCAACATATTTATAACTATTTTAAATATATAGAACAAATTTGTTTCTCAAATCATATCCAAAATTTATAATTAATGTTTTATAAATATTAATTTATTTATAATAATTATGAACTAATTAAATCATTTGTTCATATGAGATCATTTTGATTGTGTGACTCTTGGGTGTAAATTCGGTTAGCGACTAATTATTTGAATGCCGATATTCACACATCGCTTAGCAGATAACATAACAATAGGAACGAATTTATCGAATATTCATTTTTGAAAATAATTCATTGTAACTTAATAATCTTTACCCAATTATAGAAATTACTTACACCAATTTTATTCATCAGAATTATATTACTTTGGTCTTTCTGAATTTAGCACTGTTAAAATTCCAACATTATCCACATTCTATTCTATATTTCAAACACAAAATCCTTGGTTCAATAATAACAATTGTTATTAACCAAACTATTTTGGGTGAAGATTTTGACTTTGAGTAAATATGAGTTGACCGTAATACTTACCTTATACAACTAAGGAGACGAATCCTCTCTTGACTAGTGCTTCACTTCCAATACTTCCACTTGATCCAACTATAGCCCGATCGATGTTGTATCATGATTTGACTATAATTAAAGTAGAGATTTCATAATGAAGATTGACAATATTCTTTAGCCGAAAGAACTGCGTGAAGTAGTCATATCGATATTTACTGTTTGATTTTAGTTATACTAACTGCTAAAAAAACATCAAGTTAGTTACTCCATACTAATCCAGTAACTATTAGTACATCACCCTAAGTGCCTTTAGCAGTCGTGAGTAATACTCCATCCAATATTTGGAAAGCGCTATATACTATAGTCTTGAAGGATGCACTGATATCCAATCCCAATGTATCCTGATTAAGAACTTTTAAAATAGCATAATTATTTCCATTGTGACTTATCTCTCATCTTTATAATACTTTGTAACTACTATAAAAAATATATCATTCAAGGATTTTCTATCAAATATGCTTTTAATTAATTAGTTAGTATAACACATTAAATAAATTGCTAAATAGAAAAGGAAAACCCTTTTACTACGAACAAGAATTGATCACAGGGTTTGGTTCGGTAGCGCCTGTTAATGGCGACAGGGGAGTCTTCTCCTTTTCGTTTCTTCGCTCCACCCCTCTTCACCTCTTTTCCTCTTCCAACTCCTTCATATCTGACTGCCTTCTCCCCTTTTTCTTCCATTACTTCCAGCTTTCTCCATCGTGGGTGTATTACTGAACCTGGTTTTCATGGCTTAGATCTAAACCCTTCCCCTCTAAACTTCTCCTTTTTCATCAATACACTCATCAACGACTTCCCATTACCCTATCTCGCCTCTGGCTATGTTTATCTTCCTTAGCATGTCCGCTTCTAGGATTTCACTCGCTTATTTTCGGAGCCACACTTGTGTTGATTTCCCATCTTCCCGTTCGAACAATTACCTATAATGTGCATTGCTAGGTCTCCTTGCGAGTTTGAACCTTACATTGCTTGGTGTTCGTTGTCTGGCATCTGTCTGACTTATGTCAGGAAGTTTGGGGTCGTTTGCGGATGGGTCTCCAGTTTTTGGATTTGAGAGTTAGTGTTGTCTCTTCCTGGGTTGGTTTCAGCTTGACTGGGATTTGGAAGTTACGGATCCCACGTTGAGTGTTCTACAGACGCAGTAATTTCCTGCTTCTCGAGATATTTTGCACCTTGCCTTCCAATGAATCTGGTATGCCTTGTCTTTCCCTTTATTAACTGAGTAATATGTGGACGGTGCCTCTAGCTTGGTAAGCGAGCGTTGGGAAACATGGTGTCTTGGTTTTTCGTGTAGGTTGTGATGGTATGTTTTGTACAACTAGATAATCAATGAGTATGTGAATGTCATCTTGTGGGAAACGTTCTGTAGTCTTATTTTGTTGGTTTCGGTTTTAGGCTTTTTGGTTGAGTAGTTTTGGATTGTTCTTCTTGGATTTTGGAGGTAGTTATGCAGTATGTTCTCTGGTCATGGTTGGGGTGCTTGTAGGTGATTTGGTCCATCCTTTGTTCCACTATTATTCTCAGCTCCATGGTGAAGCTTTTTTGTTCTCGACTTATTGTCATGGATGGTGGGATTATTTTCCCTCCTTGCACATCTAAACTTAGACCGGAAGCTGCTTGTGATTGCCATTACTTCTTTGTCTAGGCAGCTATTCTAATGTCAACAGCTTTGCTGGAAGGACACTGCTTGTGTTTTCATGTTCCTTGTCTTTGCAGTTGGCAAGGAAATTGTGTGGATAGAGAATGTTGCAGTATGGTTTCATCATGTGAAGTCGTTCTCTATAATGCCGCTATGGAAGAGTGTTTTGGTTTCCCTATTTTCTAAGTGGAGTTGCCAGACATTAATTTACCATGTAATTGTTGTTTTATGTTATCATGTATCATGAAATTTCTAATTATGTAATCTATAATGTATTTTGATCTCTGTATAGACTGTAGGAAATTGTAGTTTAGTTGTCTGATTAGCTCCGGTGCAGTAACCTAGTAAGGGTAGTTGTAGACGGTCCACCTTAAAAATCGAACTATAGTAGATTAATAATCTATCGGTCTCTTGTAATATTATAATTATTATTTGTTATAATAATAAGTGTTTGCGATCACCTTAAAAATCAGTCAGCTCGACCAAAAAAACGAATTGATTATAGGGGTTAATAATTTGCAGTAATTTTAAAATTACCTTTACAGCATATCCCTCACTTTTTCATGTCGAGTACATGTTTAGAAAAAATATCAAAATTTTTGATTTAAAACATTACTTTTTAATAACTAAATTAATTTTTGGAGAAAACTTGAATAAATTATTAAAAGTACATATATTAATGAAAAAATTGGCAATAATTATATAGAGCTTCTTATATGATGTAGTAACTTACAAAAATGAAACTGAACTTTTAAATCATTAACTTTCTTTATATGTAATAAATAATTCACATAATCATTAAATATTAATAATAAAGAATAATACATTTATAATTAATTTTCATTGATAATCACTCATATTATGTATGGATGAATAAAAACAAATTTTTTAGATTAATTTTTCATAACATATAATCATGTACACAATTATGTATAGCTTATTTATAAGTATATACAAATTAATATATTTATGCATGTATAAATTAAATAACAAAAAAAATTCTATATAAGGTAGATTTGATTAATTATAACTGTGAAAATTAATACTAATATCATGCACGTAACAAATCTAATTGTGACAACTACACTTACTTACAAATATCTCGCCTGATTGGATATATAGTAATAATATAACATATGAATTTAGGAGGGCATAGCTTATAGACTTTAGACATGATATTATTTCTATAATGTAAATTAAATAGTACCTATTGATGATGCCCTTGAGTTGGCTATCAAAGAAGATAGAAGTGACAACCAAAAAATTAGAGTGAAATAGGCTTTAGAGATTGGAATAAAATCTGTAACACCCGGTAATTTTGACAATAATAAAGAGGATAAATTAAAGAATAATTAATTTAATTGTGATGACCCCAAACTTCCGTAGACCGAAAGTAAGGATAATCATTTGGAATACAACATATTTATAACAACAACAGATCTCAGATAATATCATAACACAAAATTATTGCAGCGGAAAAGATATAAGTCATAAACATCACATCAACAAACCACAAAGTGCGCAGTTTACAGGATACAACTTAGCAAAATAAAAGTCTGAATCAAAAGAAATAAGTTTCAAAGGAAATAGATCTAAACTCCATGACGTACATCAAAATACAAGATAGAATAAGGTCTCTAAAGCAAAAGATAAAGATAAAAGAGAGTCTTCATCTTCTCCTTCCAAGTAGTTTTCACTCTAGAAAATGTCTCTCTAAGAACTTGTCACTTGGCTGCCCGTGTACAGAGAGGGCACCCGAGTTTGCAAAGTGAAACAAACATCGAGTCAATCATGGGACTGGTATGAGAAATTTTTTATACTAGTTAACATTTTTGGCGAATCACAGGACCACGCCGCTAACGCGGAACGGGTTTACTCCATTGGATTGCCAGTGTATAATTGAATAAAGTTTATATAAAAACAACGAAATGACTTTTGAAAAAATGAAATCATCATAAGACTCAAGTCCTATCACACAATGCAACGCACACAGGAGGATAGAGTTTTCCCTTATGATGATCAAACATGCTTAATACGTGTAAAATAATATTTTAATATTATCATTAGTGTCTAAGCAGTATTAAAATGCTTCAATATAAATGTATCAATCCTAGACGGCATAGTACCCCATCCTACTATGTCGCCGTATATAAGTTTACAATCAAGACCGAAATGTCGTATTGGAAATTGGTTTTCTGTCATGAAATCGAGGCTAGGGATCGTCCTCTTCCGATTCGAGACACTCTAGCAAATGCCTCAGGATCCCCCGCAGTGAACCCTTGGATCTTCAGGGCCGGTCCCCACCTAACGGTAGTGGATTAATTATGCCTGAACACACGTTCCCCGGTTCCTTTGAACCTATAGTATGACCACTTCCGGTCTATAAAAACCCGAGGTACCTCAATCCAACATCCACATAAGTAAAATGCCAGCCAGTTTAAGCACTGACACTACCCCTAGCTAGAAAGAAACGTGTGCACTCCCTGTAGTCCTAATCCCGTTTTTGACTCATACCGGGGTGTGAGGCTCGCGAAGTCACGCTATACTCAAAGCTATGTCTAACCAGGCTATGCTTTGATCATCATCCACAAGGCCTGCTTTTCAACAAAGCCTTGATCATTGCATCTTGGCATGCCACATTGACAATTCACGCCATGCGATCGATAACTATTACTATATATCAGGGTGTTAAGCAGAGAATAAATTCTCCACCACCAAACAGACATATATTAATACAAATTGATCTAATTACATGAAATGAATTCCAACGTCAGACATGCATCCATTTACAAGTCCATTCTGGGTCTGAACAAAACCGGAGACACCGAAGAGGCGCTCGCTTATCCGCACGACCAACACATACGTCTGGACAACTACTGCTTCAACCCCGTCCTGGGAGCAAGTCAGTCCAAGGCATCAGTAGTCGTCGTCCATTCGATGTGAAGATCGCCGGTCTTCAACAATCGTCTTCTTATATCTTTGATTTAATCACCATGCAATTATTTGAAATGAGTTAAACTCGGTCTTTTCAAATAATTGTCGCATAATTATCATTTAAAACATTTCATATATATTTATGACTATTTATCGCTATTTTTATTTGAAAATAGCTCAAAATAAATAAACGACGCTTCGGGTCAGTGGGCGGCCCTGGCGCTTTTTTTTACCAAATTTTGATTTACACATATCCTGGAATCTAACCATCGAATTTTGGTGAAATTCGTATCGTTGGAAAGCTCTTCCCAATGCGGTCCTAACGGTTCCAGTTTTGGGAAAATCCAACGGTCGGATCTTTTGGTATAATCTTTTAAAGTTACGATTGCAGATACGCGAACTGCCGCGCGCGTTTCGTTAAATTTTATATTTATATTAATATATATAAACATTTATAAATATAAATTGTTTAGCGATTTCAACTATTTTAATTTATTCTTTTTATCGCACCCTAAGTGACGATAAAATTAACATTTCTAATTTCTACTCTTTTATCGCATCTCGTCATGATGATAAAAATGTGTTTCCTAAATTCATATCTTTATTTGCAAATGGTTTGCAAATAAAAATCCACTTATTTAAAATGGTGCTTTTATTTTATTCTACATGTGCATAAATGTGATTTTCACTTCTTCTTATTTATTTACGCCACAATGTAAATAAATGGTTTCATTTCCTTATTTGTTTAACTAAATGTAAATAAGTGCTTTTATTATAAATATGTTCTTTTTATTTACATAAGAAATTGTAAATAAAAATGTCATCGTAAACTTGTTCTTTCTATTTACATAAGGAAATGTAAATAAAGTAAATTCTTTTTATTCCTTTTTAGTTTCCTTGTTTACTCACACCAAATGTAAATAAATGTCCTTTTTGTCTAATTCATTTTTAACACATAAAAATGTACTTCTTCTCTAATTCATTTTTATAACATAAAAATGTACTTTTTCTTTACTTTATTTTTATAACATAAAAATGTACTTTTCTTTGATTCATTTTTTTATAACATGAAAATGTAAATTTCCTTTTTTTTTAACATAGAAATGTAAATTTCCTTTGATTCATTTTTACAACATAGAAATGTAAATTTCCTTTGATTCATTTTTATAACATAAAAATGTAAATTTCCTTTGATTCATCTTTATAACATAAAAATGTAAATTTCCTTTGATTCGTCTTTATAACATAAAAATGTAAATTTCCTTTTTCTGTTTCTTTACATTGGAAAAATGTAAATTTTCTAATATTACATTAAAGATATGTTTTTAAATGTAAAACATATCTCTTAATAAAAATATGTTTTTTTTATGTGGATCATATTTCTTAATAAAATGTGATTCTTTTACTACTCCTTTTATTTCATGTTATATTTGTGTTGTGAAACAAAGAAAAATGAACTTATTTGTCTATGTATTATTTGCATTGTAAAATGCAATAAAAAGGTGAACTTTTATTTCTAAATTTTATTCACATTAGAGAACTCAAATAAAAAGTTAATTTATTTTTCTATGTAATATTTGCATTGTAAAATGCAAATAAAAAGGTGAACTTTTATTTTTAAGTTTTTGGTGTCAACGTATATGTTAAATACGATATCTCAATCTAAATTTTGGTGTCAACCTACAAGTAATTTAGTGTTAAAGTTTTCATGTCTACATAACGATGGCAAACTATAATTCGGTGTCAGGTTTCATGTCAACACACACATCAACAACATATGATTTAGTGTATAATTCTCATGAATCAAAACAAAGGCCTCATCTTTATTTTATTTTGTAAATCAAAATAAAATATCTAATCTTTATTTATCTTTTAATGAAAATTTAAAAGATTTAAACTTTCCTTATTTTATAAATCATAAAACAAAATAAAGATTCAACCTTTTTGTTTATTTTGCAAATCAAAATAAAAATTCAAACTTTCATTTATTTTATGAATCAAAAGTAAAGATTTACCTTTCTCTTATTTTGTTAATCCAAATAAAAATTCAACTTTTCATTTTATGTTGTGAATCAAAAATAAAGATTTGAACTTCCTTTATTTTACAAACCATAAAACAAAATAAAGATTCAACTTTAATTTTGTTAATCAAAATAAAGATTCACTTTTCTTTTTATTTTGTAAATCAAAATATAAATCCAACTTTTCATTTTATTTCAAAATATTCTAACTTTCTTTTATTTTGTAAAACAAAATAAAAATTCAAACTTTATTTAGTAAATCAGAATAAAAATTTAATTTTTCATTTCTAGAAAGAAATAAAAATAAAATAAAGATTAATAAAGATGAGAACTTTATAGAGATTACATCAGAATTTATAGATCTAAACTAACATGGCTATATCATGACATCACAACACATCTTAACAACCATACAACAATCACAACATCACAGATCAGAAATAATAACATACAGATCGTGATTTCATAATTAAAATTAATTTAATAAATCAGAATTCTCACAGATATTGAACTCTGAATATATCCTCTTTGAATTTGGCCAAAAATTAAAATGGCTCGGAATTGTGCTGAATCAGTATAGAAAAATAGCCCTCTGAATTACGATCCCGACGGTCCTGAAATCGTCAAATTCCGAGTTCGAACGAACGAGTTATGATTAAATTAAGATGGATAATATTTTATATTAATTAATTAATGAATTAATCAGAGAATTAACCTTCTTCCACCTAACAGATGAACGGTCGCACCCTTTTCACTACAGTTCAGAACTAGGGTTCAAATTTGCGATCAAACCGGGACGAATTGGCATGATCGGATGTCCTTGCGTCAGAGGGCACGACAAGGTGCATGTGCGCCTGGGATAGGGGGCCACTCGGTGGGGCCATGGGGGAGGGCGACGGGGTTTTTGGCGGCGGGTTTATGGGTGTGTGGCTCGGTGATGGAGGCACCAGAGAACTATCAGGTGGTATGGAAATGTAGAGGAGAGAGAGAGAGAGAGCTTCGGAGTGGGATGAGGAGTGGGTTCTAATTCAAAGAGAAGAAGAAGATATTAAGGGAGGAAGGTGGTGAAATTTCGGCCATTGAATAGGGGGGTGGCGGCTACAGAAGGAGACGATGAATAGTGTTTTAGGATTTGGGATTTTCCAATTTTTATACTATTTTATGTGTAATTTTATAAAAAAAACCATAACTTTTAAACCGTACTGATTCCGGTACAGCAGAAGGTGTCTCTAGCAAATAACCCATATTCCGGATCCAACGGGCTAGGTCCCGTTAGCCCAAAAGGCTGTCTGTGGCCTGTTTTATTTATTTTAATATTTAATTTCTTTATTAAATTAATTCGTTCGCACAAATAAATTCACTGAGGCAACATACGGACTTAGAAATATGCAGAAAAAATATATTTGGCTTTGTTATGACGATACGGTCCTAACAAAATTAATTTCGTCGAATTCTGAGACCGTTTGAAAAATGGCTATTTTTCAGTCGTTTAAATTTGACTAAATTGAACAAAACACATTTTCTTTCGCCACGCTCACATGCTAACTCGGAAAATTCTAAAAATTGAAACCTAGCAATAATTTGACATTCCGATTCCAACAAAAGTGGTTTCGTCGAAAGCAGAGATCGTTTGAAAATTGACTATTTTCACTGGCTTTAATATTATTTAAAAATGAAATTTTAATTTCTGCCACATTTTTCAACCAAATTATTTAAAATAAAAAAATTTAAATTGGTTCGGATTTTCCGGGTCGTTACATTAATATTCAGAATTAGGGAGATGGACTCCGCCATTGCGTTCATCTCAGAATTCTGATCAAACCAGACACCTGGTTTGCATAAAACGGACACCGTATGAAGAAGTTATTAAGGTTTGGAGTTTGTATACATGCTAGAAGAGTATATATATACATATATATAGTCCAGAAATTCAAATTTTAGTCGAAACAGTTCAAATTGCGCAGAAATAAGGTGAACGGGAAATATCCCGCCCAGGGGTGTTGACCCCTCAAGGGGGTGTCGACCCATGGGTCGACCCCCTAAAGGGGGTCGACCACCTTAGGGCAGACGTGGTAGATTAGGGTTTGGGGCTGGCGGCTTTAAATATGGCTTTATTTCTCATGTTTTTGCACTCACAAAATAATGGAGGACGAGATGTTGTCTCTTCCCAGATTGAATCAAACCTTTTCTTCTTCAGCAATCAATTAGAGTTATTTAAGTTAGAGATCTGCGATTCAAAGTCTATAATTCTTCTCCTATTTTTCTAGATCCAAACACTATGAGTCCATGTCAATTTTAGATCTAAGCAATTAAAAAGTAAAACTTGATATGACTATAACTTGGATCTATGCTTATGACCATTTGAATCACATCGGATCTGTTATAACTTGTTATTCTGACATGACTACGACTTAGATTTTAACCTTTATCATGTCAGATCTGCCTTTGATTGTAGATCTAATTCACTGTTTAGATCACTTTATACATGTTCTATTATGTTTATGGCCAAATCAGATATGTTATTAGTTGGACATCTAAATAATTGTTTAGATCATATCATACCTGCCCCTATTATTTAGAATTAGTTCTATTATCACATGTTCATCAGATCTGTTCCTATATGCCACTCTTGTCATTATGCCACTACATGTTTTATGCATGTTTCTACCATTATATGTTTATCATGTTAATATGATCATCTCTATTCTATTCCCTCTGTCTTTTCCCTTTTATTTTTTTATAGCCAGGCTACCTTCAAGCCTAGGCATGCCGCTGAATTGGGAACGAGGGGAAAATGTTAATATTGGGCATAACTTGTAATTAGGAATTTGGGTATAACTTGAATAAAGTGTAATAATATGAATCTGGTGCGTAAAGTTTAGTATGAACATAACTTGGGATAAGGGGAATGAAAACCAATAACGACATAGGTAAATTTGGTTAATAATTGTAATGCCTAGGATTACAGTAATTAGAAACTGTAACCGCGCTTAGACACGAGGTTAGATTACACTTATGGTGGAAGTCTGCCCGGAACCGACCGACATATCCAGCGACCACAAGTGGTGAATCTAATGTGAGGGTCTAAGTGCATAAACATGAAACGTGTTATGACACAACGTTAAACCCGAATTGTGGAAGAAGTCTGCCCGGAGCCATCCAGCATAACCAGCATCCGCAAGTTGTAGGTTTAATGTGGGTGGTCTAGTACATTGTAACCATAACTGAATATGGTAATAAAGTTGAATACTTAACCTAGTTGAATCCATATGGATGTATGAATAAGTAATTTGAATATGGGTTAAGTAAATTTGGTTGAAACAGTGGGTGGGTTAAGTAAATCTTGGGCGGGTGGGTAATATGTATAGATATAGGTTGTAACGACCCGGTTTTTGTTGACCTTGGTTATCACCATAAACTCAATGATGACTAACCAAACATCGAAAAATACCGGAAAGTTAATAGCAAGAAGTTAGAGGGTGAGAATAGATAAGATAAAAACTTAGAATAGAAGAAGAACAAGAAGAAGATATAACATCAGAGTAACACGAATCTCACAGCGGAACGAACAACATATAATAGATAATATATCCTTGAAATAAATCAGTATATGTATACAGTAACATTATCAGAGTACAACACTTACAACACAACAGAAATAACTGTAGCTATATTATCCTGAAGCCTCCTGCTCCAAGCTCTCCAAGTATATCTGTAAAATCCTGACTACTTGACAGGCCGTATAAAATTGGGCACCCAAGAGTTTAGGGAAAACAAAACAAAATAAACTCCGGGTCAGTCATGGGACTGGTATGAGTAAAACAGTTTAAACAGTTTGAGCCATTAAACGATATCTCATAAGACCAGGCCGTATAACGGAACTGGTTTTTCCCCTATGAGAATCCAAAATATCTTTATATCAAAAACCTTTTGATATTATAATAATGTCTATCAACCACAATATAATAATCATCTAGCAGAAACGCTTTCATCTCATGTTCTACATATATAGTATACAATAAAAACCGCAAGCACGTATTGGGTAATGGATTTCCAACTATGACAAGGTATGGAACCACCTTTCGCTAGTGTACCTCTAGAGAGGAATACACTGGTTTCAACAAGAACATCTTGCGACCCGGCCACACATGACCGACCACTCATTTCGCTTGAGTGTATCGAATGTATATCACCAACGGTTGGGATCAGCAACCGTTTGCCGAATGGGACAGCATCGACAATAGATTTTTAGAAGTAAATGAAACTCTAGATCAGGTGATTATACACGCTAATAGGTGCGGCCTACATAGCCATGCTGCCTGCCCGATTTTTGACATTTCCCGGTTGTGAGGCTAGAGGCTACGTTCATCTCTGACAGATCACACGTTTATTCACTTTGAATGTCACATCGTCATACCCGCCAAATCACAAATTGATTTCCCCAAAAATACAACGAGTATACAGCTAAGAGAAACGAATTACTCTTCCACCAAACGTAAATACGTTTGAAGAGATCAACTTACGTGATCTATTAAATATACTCTGTCAGACATTCTACCATACAGGTCGTCCTGGGACTGGACAAAACGAAGGCACTATTCCGTACAACCATCTTAGGCAATTGTTATCTAAGATTTATACAACAGCCCTTGCACTTTACTCCGTCTTCAATTTTCTTCGGTATATATGATTCGCAATGCTTATGCCAATACGGAGTGGTTCTTCGGATAATAATCCAACCGGTCTCTCCATATTAACAACGTTAAAATGGTCAAAAACTTCGATAGTCGGTGAGTTAACTATCAAAGAAAAACACGTGTGCAAACAACGATATTATTTCCAAATGGAAATTATATCGATCTATCATCATTTAACATTTATCTCTTTAGTTCATTAATTTACTTATCTCCTTTTTCCATATATTCTAAATTCTTATTTTCTATTTTCAGAAAACATTTCTGATTCGTATTTGGAAAACATTTCCAAAACTCCTTCACTATCAAACCTTACCATTCCTTAGTTAAGAAGGAAGTGAATCAAGTTGGAGTATAATTACCTCTCAGACCTTAACTGAACAACGTTTTAACTTTGAAATAGTCAAAGTTTATCTTTTAAACCTTTAACAAACTTCCTTACGTAACTCTCTTTCGAATAATCTCTATTCGATAACTCCTCCCTTCGAATAACTATATTCGATAATCTCTCTTACGAATAACGAGATTCGAAAACCTTTCTTCGAATAAACTATATTCGATTAACTCTGTTCAATTAACTATTATCAATTAACTCTACTGGATTAACTATTTTCGCTTAACTCCTTTTCGAACAAACTATATTCGATAACTCCTTTAATTCAATTCGAATAAACTATATTCGATTAACTCCTTTGATTCTATTCGAATAAACTATATTCGATAACTCATTTCGAATAACTAGATTCGATAACTCCTTTAATTCTTTTCGAATAAACTATATTCGATTAACTCCTTTAATTCTATTCGAATAAACTATATTCGATTAACTCCTTTCGAATAACTAGATTCGATAACTCCTTTAATTATATTCAAATAAACTATATTCGATTAACTCCTTTAATTTTATTCAAATAAACTATATTTGATAACTCCTCTCGAATAACTAGATTCGATAATTCCTTTAATTCTATTTGAATAAACTATATTTGATTAACTCCTTTAATTCTATTCGAATAAACTATATTCGATTAACTCCTCAATTAACTCTTATCAATTAACTCTATTGGATTAACTCTTTTCACTTAACTCCTTTTCGAATAAACTATATTCGATAACTCCTTCAATTCTATTCGAATAAACTATATTCGATTAACTCCTTTAATTCTATTCGAATAAACTATATTCGATAACTTCTTTCGAATAACTAGATTTGATAACTCCTTTCGAATAACTAGATTCGATAACTCCTTTCAAATAAATAATTTTCGATTAACTCATTTCAAATAACCAATATTCGATAACTCCTCTTCGAATAAATTTTATTCGATAACTCTTCTCGAATAAACTTATTCGATTACTCTTCTTGAATAAACAACATTCGATTTATCTTCTCGAATAAACTATATTCGATTACTCTTCTCGATTAAACTACATTTGATTTCTCTTCTCGAATAAACTATATTCGATTACTCTTCTTCGAATAAATTATATTAGATAACTCTTCTCGAATAAACGATATTCGATAAATTCTCTTCTTTTACTCTATTCAAATAAACTATATTTGAATAACTCTTTTTACTCTATTCAAATAAACCATATTTGAATAACTGTTTTTACTCTATTCAAATAAACTATATTTGAATAACTCTTTTTACTCTATTCAAATAAACTATATTTGAATAACTCTTTTTACTCTATTCACTTAACTCTAACTCCATTAACTCTAATCGAATAACTCTAACTGGTTAACTCTAACTGATTAACTCTAATGGATTTGCTCAAATCAATTACTCTAACTCGATTAACTCCTTTCCATTACCTCTAACTCGATTAACTCTAATCGATTTATTCTAACTCTAACTCATTTTGATTTAACACATTTTGATTAACTCCTTGGGTTAACTCTACGCCCATATTTAGTTTCAAATATCGATGTTGAAATCGATTCTTACTTCTCTATACAAGTCATGAATTATATATTCTTTTTATCTCCTGATAAATAATTTATAATTTATAAAATATTATTTATAAATTAATCTTCCCAATTTATCTGTTAAAACAGATTTCTATTTAATTCTACTTTAAATAAATCTTTACCCTTTTATCTGTTAAAAACAGACTTCCATCTTCGATTCATTTTCTAAATATTCCGTTGACTTAATTCTATTTATTTTCCAAATAAATATTCCTTTGATTTAATTCTATTTATTTTCCAAATAAATATTCCTTTTACTTTTATTTATTTCCTAAATAAATAATCCTTTACCATTTAATCTATTTGTAAATGTTTTACAAATATTTCCTTTAAAATTCTATTTGTAAATGTTTTACAAATATTCCCTTTCTATTTGTTTTGCAAATATTTTCCTTTATATTTGTTTTACAAATATATTTTCTTTTTAAATCTATCTGTAAATGTTTTACAAATATTTCGATTTCAATTCTATTTGAAATCCTTTTATATAAAATCATTTGATTTTATATAA
This sequence comes from Allium sativum, assembly GCA_030737875.1. Taxonomy (NCBI): domain Eukaryota; kingdom Viridiplantae; phylum Streptophyta; class Magnoliopsida; order Asparagales; family Amaryllidaceae; genus Allium; species Allium sativum. Next base: position 245,367,242 of record CM060922.1, on the reverse strand, counting down.
ATATATTTTATTTTCAATATACACATTGAAAATTCCTTTTTCTACATTCCAATATTTCTTACGGTATTTAAAATACCAAATAACAGTGATTGATATTTTTAAAACACACATCATCATCAACAGATTTTATATCACATCATATACTACAATATATGAAAACAGTAAAATAAATGTTGAGGAATCCAGTTGGATTCCTCCAACCTGTTTCCCTGCATCACAGATGTTAAACAATATAATTAACATCGATTTCATTTCAATATGAAATATTCTGCTAAACAGAATCAACATTTGGTTAACGATTTATATATATATATATATAATTATATATATATACATAATTTCAACCAACTGACTAGTAGTTCATCCAAACAGTTAACACACAGCAATCAACAGAAAATTATCAGTTCTAAATATATGTTAGAAAAATATAACTGTTCAGAGTTGGTGAGTTTTACTCACATTGGATGATCATCGTTAATAACGATAATCATCGCTTAATTCAGACGGACAATTTATTTTGCAATAAATTGTTATGTGTAACGACCCGTGTTTTTCGACCATTTGAATAAAATATTTAAAATTGATTTTTAATATTTTATTTGGAATATAAATGTATTTTAATATTTAAATCGCTATTTAAACGAAGGTGAATGATATATATTCATATATTAAATAAAACGAGCTCAGAACAGCGCTGCAGTTCGTAAAATAGAGTTTTTGAACTTCAACTGGACATACAGAGTCCGTTTAAATCAGATTTCTGTGAAACAAGAAATGTACGGAGCAAGTGAAGTATATTTTTCTAGTGAAAAAGAAAAATCGAGATTTTTGTTATATAGATTGGAAGATATGCTCAAATCAATTTGGCAGAAAAACAGCGCCATAATCGTTTATCGACCATAACGGTTTATTTGAAATAACTACATACCGGATTCGAATTTGGACAAGGTTCTTTTAAGGCGTAGTTATAATTTTATTTTTAGAATTTTACTGTAATTTTTAATTAATTTAATATGCAACTTTTTATTTGGAGTATTTTGCACCCTTAAGCAGCGAATTTGGGTTTTCACAATATAAGTCAATCTACCGGTATTATTACATTTTTGGGACCAGAGCACATCACTCATTTAAATGGTATTTTTGTTTCTGTCCATAACTGTCCCTACGTGAAAAGAATATTTCATAGTGGGGTACGCTATGTTTTTAACTTAAAACAAACTAAACTGAATGATTAACTGGTCAAACGAACTCGAAATTCAACGAAACAAGTTTCATACGAAACCTTAGGAAGAAGTCTAGTGAAACGTCAAGGCCTCATATTTTTAGGATTTTTTCTGGAATTGCTAGGAATTATTGCTCGGTGTTTTTCATCGATATTTTCTAAGGGATTTTCGCAAACGATGTCGGAATTCAACGAAACTTGTCCCGTTGGGTCCGGAATATTTTTTATGCTAGGATTACCCTATTTTGTCAAAAACGGCAGTCGTATAAGATGTTTTTGGGCGAAAATCTCATGGCACAAGTTTGTATAATATAATATTATTATGCCATACTATACATAGCCTTTTCTCTCTTTTCTTTTGTGCGCTCATCCAACAGTGGTACCCAAGGCACCGTGCTAACCTAAAACTTTGGCCCTTCACATCAATGACCTTGTTTCATATACATCATGCATGTCAACTAGCAGTAGCTCTAATACCCTACTTCTGTAAAGCATATGCAAAGCGCTGCTCACATTAAATATCTCTCTATAAATGTTTGTCCTACCATGTCAATTGGAACATGCCAGCACTCTTTTCCTGAAACCATTCATTTATTTGAATGGACCAAATGAAAACGACATGCATGAGCCTTGCCGACCAAGCCACCCTTCATACCTGCTACATCTAACATATAGCCGCAGACCTAAATATACATATATATTTAAAAAGTTAAACCGTGGCCACCACGTTTTCCCATCTATAAATATACATCAGTCCCTTCTTCCATCTGTATACTACCCATTTCTTTCTCTCTTTATTTTTCTTCCGTATCACTTTCAAAATATATATATATATATATATATATATATATATATATATATATATATAAACCGTATAGAAGAGAAGACGGAAGGAGATGGGAAGAAAGCATGCACGTGAGTTGAACCAAATAAGTAGTAGTGGAAGAGGAGCGGTGGTTCATTTGCTGAAGTTGGGTTTTATGTTGGATCTGGTATCATGTAGGAGGAATGGAGAAACAAGTAGAAGTAAAGGAAAGGTTGAAGGGACATGCAGTCAGCAAGGAGTCACGGTGTTAACAGTTGATGTTGACTTGGGGTGGTCCTTTCGCTGGTTTAAAAAAAAAAAAAAAAAATGAAGAGGACGTGAAAGTTGAAACGTGAGAGGGAGAGTTTAAGGGAAAGGAGAAGCATGGGAAGACTTTTGCATGAGGATTGAACGGTGAAGGCCAGTGCAGCGTGGCCAAGGAGGAGGATCCGTATGTTTTCATTATGGACAGAATGTACAGGAAGGACTTAAGTGTAGTGGGAAGATTGTTTGTGATGTAAAGGAGGCGCTGTAGATTTAGAAAAAAGGGGAGGGACGTTGGAATTAGACAGGGAAGAGTATGGGGAGAAACCGTGTGATGCGGAGGAGGGAAAACGCGTGGGTCTATGCTGACATGGCAGGTAATTAAAAAGGTAAGATGTTAATTTAATTTAATTAATTAATAATTAGTTAATTTAATTATCATGTACTTTATTTAAACGTAAATCGGCCATAACTTTCGCATACATTGAGGGATTTCAGCGAAACAGGATCCGTTGGAATCGTGGCGACAAGCACTACGCGTACAGACTAGTTGAGTCGCAAATAGAGACAGTTGGAATTTCACGCAATTTTAAACGTCCGTTCAAAATCATGTGAAACAAATGCATCAACCGTCAACAGTTTTGACTGGTGAGTTAATTCTCACACTTTTCTGGACTACTATGATGTGATAAATCCATTTAAAAATAAATACTGGTTGATTGACTGCATTGGTTGCTTATGGTTGATTAGATGGTTGTTGATTTATCATTGCTGTTAAATTATTTATTTAAATGTGATAACCATCTGTGATGCAGAGAAGGACATGTTGGAGGGATCTGACCGGATTCCTCAAAATAACTTGTGTGTGTTGTTTATTTTTATACTGGTTGAACATAACTGTTTGAACCCCAATTGACATCAAAACCTGTTGATTGTTGAATTGATGTGACCGTTGATGTGATTTTTAATCAGTCGACAGTGGTTGGCAGTGAGGGTTTAAATCTATAGTTTTCAAAACATCGTTTTGCAGTCAGGCGAACAAACGCAGTTTCAAGTTATAAAACTTATTTTTTAACTAAATTAAATCTTTGGGGTTTATTTTATTTTATCTTTAATGAATAAGAAGTTTTATAAAAATATTTATAACTAGAATCATGTTTTACAAACAAGATTATTTATAAGTTATACAATGAATTTTTACGCTGTTTACGAACAGAAAAGGAAGGAGCTAGTATATGAATCAGTAAACTAAATAAATGTTTATACAATAAGCAAAGTGATGTTTTTAAATAAATTAAAGTATTTATTTATGTTATATGGAAAAATGTTTATAATTTTCCTTATATGTTTATAATTAGTGTCAATAGAGATTTTTAATACTGAAGTCGAAGCTAACATACAGTTAGTGAAAAGAAATAATTGTTTTTACAAGACAATTAACCGATGTTTTAAATTAATTAAGTTATTTAATTATTTTAAAAAGGGAAATTGAATAGAAGTCAGTTAGCCGCTTAACTGAGAGTTATGGTTGGCAGGAACCAACTGTTTATCCTGTTATTTTTGAACTGCAGTCATTCATGAACTGCAGTCAGGAACTAATCTACGGGTTAGTGAAATGAAATAATTGTTTTTATAATCAAATAACTGATGTTTTAAATTTATTAAGTTATTTAATAAATTTAAGGAAGAAATGATAACGTAAATCAGTTAATGGTTAACTGATATGTACGGTGGGCGAAAATCAACCGTTTAAAGTGGGAATTTGATGATTGTATCAATTTGTTTTAAATTGATCAAATCAAAGGGATTGACATTTAAAAGACTTGAAATTTCCTTTAAATAAATATAAGTTATGGATAGATTAGTATGAAAGGGATTTGAATTTATTTCAAATCGTATAAACAAGATTTGTAAATATGGGTGCAACCTAAGGCGTACATTCCAATCAGAGTTTTGCTCAATTAAGAAAAGAAATTAATATGAAAAGTGGGTTTTCAAATGAAAGAAAATGGTTTATAAAACCAAGATAAATGGAAATGGGAATAACATATTGGATTATTGAGATGGTTTGACATTGGTTTTAAATTATAAGCTTTTATCTATCTTGAGATAAGAACGTTGTCGATCAAGGTCTGAGAGGTAATTGGAATACCCTAACTTGAACGGCTCCGCTATTATCGAGAGATGATATTTGTTTGTAATGTATAGAGAAGTGATTATCGAGATGTTTTGCGATAAATGGAATTTATCATTTTATTTAAAACAAACCTTTAAAAATGGATTAGCATCGAAAGGAATTGAATCTAATTCAAATCGTATAAACGAGTATGAAAAAGGGGTTTTACCCAAAACAAGGATTTTAAAACAGGCGTACACCTGGGAACGAAATTAAGCGAAGTGGTTTAATCGTAATAAGAAAGAGATTTTGGTAATTAAATATTTGTCGTTGATTAAATAAGGATATAACGATATGGAAATAATAAAGGAAAAGGGAAAGTGGATTTATTAAACTATAACCATGATTTCAAATCAAAGAGAAAGTAAAAAGGGTTTTGAGGTAATTATACGATGTTAACGACCAAGGAGGAAATAAAAACTGATTTATAAAATATGGCAATATTTCCAAACAAAGGAAATGGAAAAAAGAGCTTGGTAAATATGTTGTTCTAAAGCGAGTAGCGAGTAATGTTTTCAAGTAACGAAACCCATAAGAGTTTTGTTAAGATAAAGTTATGAAGTCGATTATAAGAAATCGATAAATTGTTTTTATGAGATATTTCATATAAAGGACCTGAGCTGCCAGTCCACTGAGATACACTGTTATGATTTGATAGTTAAATCACCGACTATCAAAGTTGGCCTTTTGTCGATTGTTGGTACGGAAAAACCGGGATCGAATTTATATTCGAAAACCATTCCGACCAACAAATACGTAACGTCGAAGATATCAGAAGATGGTCGAGATGGAGCATTGAAGACCGTTGAACTTCATGAGCGGAAGAACTACTTGTTGGATTTCTAAAGGTCGCTCCCGAAGATATTTTGACTTGTGATTCTGTCGTGATTGAAATCTTCGGATTGCAAGGACTTCTCGCTACTGATCTATAGGGTGATACCTAGGATGCAGTAGGAGAGTGCCTTCGGTTCATCCTGATCCTGGATGACTTGTATGGATGGATGTCTGACAGAGTATTTCCAGAAAGGTCATGTACATTGATTTCTCCAGCCGTACCAAGAGTGAAGCAGAGAAGGAAACTTCTTTAGCTGACACGTAATGTATTGTTGTAGACGTCAATTAAGTGATTTCGATGGATCTGACAATGTGGCATTCGAAGTGAACCTGATGTGATGGTAAAGCGTAGCCTCAAGCCTCATCAACCGGGAAATGACAAAAATCGGGCAGGCAGCATGGCTATGTGGGTCGCTCCCATTAGGGTGTGTAATCACCTATCTAGAGAAATTCCTTTTGCTTGTTTAATCTATCGATGCTGTCCCTTTACGGGAGACGGTGGTTTGAGCCCAACCGTCGGTGATATACATTCGATACACTCAAGCGAAATGAGTGGTCGGTCATGTGTGGGCCGGGTTGCAAGACGTTCTTGTTGAACCCAGTGTATTCGCCTCTAGAGATACACGTTCGGAAGGTGGACCCATACCTTGTCAAGTTGGAATCCAATATCCAATAAGCGCCCGCGGTTTTGGTTTGTATACTATATATGGGAAGCGTGAGATGCAAGCGTTCCTCTAAATTGATATTTACTTGTATTTAGACACTATGATAATATCAGAAAAAGATATTGATTTCAAAACGTTTTGGGTTATAGTAAGGTAAAAACCGTCCGTGTTTATGTGTGGACTGGTCTTACTATTATCCTTTTATTTCAGAAAGGATTTTCAAAAGTTAAACAAGTTGTGTGTGCTGTGAATTTATTACTGAAAGTATTCCAGACTGACCCGGTGTGTTTTTGTTTTAAATCAAATGTGCTCGGGTCAGGCCAAGCATATTTACAGGTTAGGTTCCGCTACAAGTTTCAGAGTTGGAAGCAGGAGGGTTCACCGTTAGTTATACAAGTAGTTCCGCTGTGATTGATGTATGTTTACTCTGATAAATGGTATGTATATATACAGTTTCTTTTATAAAGAGATTTGTTATATTATATTTATTCGTTCCGCTGTGAGATTCTGATGTGTTCTCCTTCTTTCTTCTATTCTAAATTTCTTTCTTCCTATTCCTCATCCTCTAACTTCTTTCTATTAACAGTTTGGGGTTCGATACTTGGATTTTTGACAAGTAATACGGGATTTAGTATTGTTGTTGAAAATTCGAGCGTCGAATTTTCCCGGGCCGTTACAGTTGGTATCAGAGCAATGGTTTAGTGATAACCTTGGCTCTGTGGCGTAACTCGATAGAGATGGGGTTAGTAATACCCTAGATTGAGTTAAGGGTGTATATATTTGAGAGCGCGTATTTGAAAATTATTTTAAAATTATTTTATCTAGTTTTGCCCGGATTATATTTTATATTTTTCTAATATGATTGTGAAAATGGATTTGTTTGAGTAAGTTGAATAAGAATCCAATTTGGGATATTAAATTGAAGTAAATATTTTACTTGTGAAATCAAGGAAATGGAAATTGGATGGAATTAATCCAATGTAAATTAAATGAATGTGAAAACAAAGTAAAAGCAAATGAGAAATATTAACCAAAATGGTTTTGTTGAATTGTATGCCTTGGTTGTTTGTTTGATATTGGATGGATTGCGTAGAATTCGCCAACAGTAGTTGGAAACCAATCTGAACTGATCAAGTAAAGGAAATAAACCAAGAGTAATTAATTTGAATGGATGATGGGATTGCTAAGTTATAGTTATAATTAAATCCATCAGAGTTGAATAAAGTGATGAGGTTATTTCCAATTGTTGGAATTGGATGATGTGGGTGATATTTGGATCAAATTGACTTTGGTTTGAATACTAATGGATTTTATTGGGGTTGAGTACAAGTACAAAGTTAATCCAAGAAAAACTCTGGAGAAATTTGAATCTAGTTTGGTATGCTAGTCGAGTAAGCAAACATATATATCGCTAATCGCGTAATAGCGCTCGCAAAAAGGTACGCCTACGCAAAATATAAAATTTCGATTTTTGTTTGAACTTGGATTTTGGATTTTTCCGACCATGAGAGTCGATGTATAGACATTTCTTGATCCTGCAATATTGCAGATGTCCTCCGTGCAGGGGAGACTCTGCCGAAATTTTCCAGAATTTAAGGTGTTAAATTTTTTAGAAAATTTTGGAAAATTTTGTTATTTGAAATAAATTGTTTTTGAAAACCAGTTGGCTTAGTCTGAAACGAAACTGAGTTTAATTAAATATTTTTTCGTAAAGATAACGAGACTGCCACTTTCATCTACCTTAGCAATTTCGAGGACGAAATTATTTTAAGGGGGAAAGAATGTAACGACCCGTGTTTTTCGACCATTTGAATAAAATATTTAAAATTGATTTTTAATATTTTATTTGGAATATAAATGTATTTTAATATTTAAATCGCTATTTAAACGAAGGTGAATGATATATATTCATATATTAAATAAAACGAGCTCAGAACAGCGCTGCAGTTCGTAAAATAGAGTTTTTGAACTTCAACTGGACATACAGAGCCCGTTTAAATCAGATTTCTGTGAAACAAGAAATGTACGGAGCAAGTGAAGTATATTTTTCTAGTGAAAAAGAAAAATCGAGATTTTTGTTATATAGATTGGAAGATATGCTCAAATCAATTTGGCAGAAAAACAGCGCCATAATCGTTTATCAACCATAACGGTTTATTTGAAATAACTACATACCGGATTCGAATTTGGACAAGGTTCTTTTGAGGCGTAGTTATAATTTTATTTTTAGAATTTTACTGTAATTTTTAATTAATTTAATATGCAACTTTTTATTTGGAGTATTTTGCACCCTTAAGCAGCGAATTTGGGTTTTCACAATATAAGTCAATCTACCGGTATTATTACATTTTTGGGACCAGAGCACATCACTCATTTAAATGGTATTTTTGTTTCTGTCCATAACTGTCCCTACGTGAAAAGAATATTTCATAGTGGGGTACGCTATGTTTTTAACTTAAAACAAACTAAACTGAATGATTAACTGGTCAAACGAACTCGAAATTCAACGAAACAAGTTTCATACGAAACCTTAGGAAGAAGTCTAGTGAAACGTCAAGGCCTCATATTTTTAGGATTTTTTCTGGAATTGCTAGGAATTATTGCTCGGTGTTTTTCATCGATATTTTCTAAGGGATTTTCGCAAACGATGTCGGAATTCAACGAAACTTGTCCCATTGGGTCCGGAATATTTTTTTTATGCTAGGATTACCCTATTTTGTCAAAAACGGCAGTCGTATAAGATGTTTTTGGGCGAAAATCTCATGGCACAAGTTTGTATAATATAATATTATTATGCCATACTATACATAGCCTTTTCTCTCTTTTCTTTTGTGCGCTCATCCAACAGTGGTACCCAAGGCACCGTGCTAACCTAAAACTTTGGCCCTTCACATCAATGACCTTGTTTCATATACATCATGCATGTCAACTAGCAGTAGCTCTAATACCCTACTTCTGCAAAGCATATGCAAAGCGCTGCTCACATTAAATATCTCTCTGTAAATGTTTGTCCTACCATGTCAATTGGAACATGCCAGCACTCTTTTCCTGAAACCATTCATTTATTTGAATGGACCAAATGAAAACGACATGCATGAGCCTTGCCGACCAAGCCACCCTTCATACCTGCTACATCTAACATATAGCCGCAGACCTAAATATACATATATATTTAAAAAGTTAAACCGTGGCCACCACGTTTTCCCATCTATAAATATACATCAGTCCCTTCTTCCATCTGTATACTACCCATTTCTTTCTCTCTTTATTTTTCTTCCGTATCACTTTCAAAATATATATATATATATATATATATATATAAAAACCGTATAGAAGAGAAGACGGAAGGAGATGGGAAGAAAGCATGCACGTGAGTTGAACCAAATAAGTAGTAGTGGAAGAGGAGCGGTGGTTCATTTGCTGAAGTTGGGTTTTATGTTGGATCTGGTATCATGTAGGAGGAATGGAGAAACAAGTAGAAGTAAAGGAAAGGTTGAAGGGACATGCAGTCAGCAAGGAGTCACGGTGTTAACAGTTGATGTTGACTTGGGGTGGTCCTTTCGCTGGTTTAAAAAAAAAAAAAAAAAAATGAAGAGGACGTGAAAGTTGAAACGTGAGAGGGAGAGTTTAAGGGAAAGGAGAAGCATGGGAAGACTTTTGCATGAGGATTGAACGGTGAAGGCCAGTGCAGCGTGGCCAAGGAGGAGGATCCGTATGTTTTCATTATGGACAGAATGTACAGGAAGGACTTAAGTGTAGTGGGAAGATTGTTTGTGATGTAAAGGAGGCGCTGTAGATTTAGAAAAAAGGGGAGGGACGTTGGAATTAGACAGGGAAGAGTATGGGGAGAAACCGTGTGATGCGGAGGAGGGAAAACGCGTGGGTCTATGCTGACATGGCAGGTAATTAAAAAGGTAAGATGTTAATTTAATTTAATTAATTAATAATTAGTTAATTTAATTATCATGTACTTTATTTAAACGTAAATCGGCCATAACTTTCGCATACATTGAGGGATTTCAGCGAAACAGGATCCGTTGGAATCGTGGCGACAAGCACTACGCGTACAGACTAGTTGAGTCGCAAATAGAGACAATTGGAATTTCACGCAATTTTAAATGTCCGTTCAAAATCATGTGAAACAAATGCATCAACCGTCAACAGTTTTGACTGGTGAGTTAATTCTCACACTTTTCTGGACTACTATGATGTGATAAATCCATTTAAAAATAAATACTGGTTGATTGACTGCATTGGTTGCTTATGGTTGATTAGATGGTTGTTGATTTATCATTGCTGTTAAATTATTTATTTAAATGTGATAACCATCTGTGATGCAGAGAAGGACAGGTTGGAGGGATCCGACCGGATTCCTCAAAATAACTTGTGTGTGTTGTTTATTTTTATACTGGTTGCACATAACTGTTTGAACCCCAATTGACATCAAAACCTGTTGATTGTTGAATTGATGTGACCGTTGATGTGATTTTTAATCAGTCGACAGTGGTTGGCAGTGAGGGTTTAAATCTATAGTTTTCAAAACATCGTTTTGCAGTCAGGCGAACAAACGCAGTTTCAAGTTATAAAACTTATTTTTTAACTAAATTAAATCTTTGGGGTTTATTTTATTTTATCTTTAATGAATAAGAAGTTTTATAAAAATATTTATAACTAGAATCATGTTTTACAAACAAGATTATTTATAAGTTATACAATGAATTTTTACGCTGTTTACGAACAGAAAAGGAAGGAGCTAGTATATGAATCAGTAAACTAAATAAATGTTTATACAATAAGCAAAGTGGTGTTTTTAAATAAATTAAAGTATTTATTTATGTTATATGGAAAAATGTTTATAATTTTCCTTATATGTTTATAATTAGTGTCAATAGAGATTTTTAATACTGAAGTCGAAGCTAACATACAGTTAGTGAAAAGAAATAATTGTTTTTACAAGACAATTAACCGATGTTTTAAATTAATTAAGTTATTTAATTATTTTAAAAAGGGAAATTGAATAGAAGTCAGTTAGCCGCTTAACTGAGAGTTATGGTTGGCAGGAACCAACTGTTTATCCTGTTATTTTTGAACTGCAGTCATTCATGAACTGCAGTCAGGAACTAATCTACGGGTTAGTGAAATGAAATAATTGTTTTTATAATCAAATAACTGATGTTTTAAATTTATTAAGTTATTTAATAAATTTAAGGAAGAAATGATAACGTAAATCAGTTAATGGTTAACTGATATGTACGGTGGGCGAAAATCAACCGTTTAAAGTGGGAATTTGACGATTGTATCAATTTGTTTTAAATTGATCAAATCAAAGGGATTGACATTTAAAAGACTTGAAATTTCCTTTAAATAAATATAAGTTATGGATAGATTAGTATGAAAGGGATTTGAATTTATTTCAAATCGTATAAACAAGATTTGTAAATATGGGTGCAACCTAAGGCGTACATTCCAATCAGAGTTTTGCTCAATTAAGAAAAGAAATTAATATGAAAAGTGGGTTTTCAAATGAAAGAAAATGGTTTATAAAACCAAGATAAATGGAAATGGGAATAACATATTGGATTATTGAGATGGTTTGACATTGGTTTTAAATTATAAGCTTTTATCTATCTTGAGATAAGAACGTTGTCGATCAAGGTCTGAGAGGTAATTGGAATACCCTAACTTGAACGGCTCCGCTATTATCGAGAGATGATATTTGTTTGTAATGTATAGAGAAGTGATTATCGAGATGTTTTGCGATAAATGGAATTTATCATTTTATTTAAAACAAACCTTTAAAAATGGATTAGCATCGAAAGGAATTGAATCTAATTCAAATCGTATAAACGAGTATGAAAAAGGGGTTTTACCCAAAACAAGGATTTTAAAACAGGCGTACACCTGGGAACGAAATTAAGCGAAGTGGTTTAATCGTAATAAGAAAGAGATTTTGGTAATTAAATATTTGTCGTTGATTAAATAAGGATATAACGATATGGAAATAATAAAGGAAAAGGGAAAGTGGATTTATTAAACTATAACCATGATTTCAAATCAAAGAGAAAGTAAAAAGGGTTTTGAGGTAATTATACGACGTTAACGACCAAGGAGGAAATAAAAACTGATTTATAAAATATGGCAATATTTCCAAACAAAGGAAATGGAAAAAAGAGCTTGGTAAATATGTTGTTCTAAAGCGAGTAGCGAGTAATGTTTTCAAGTAACGAAACCCATAAGAGTTTTGTTAAGATAAAGTTATGAAGTCGATTATAAGAAATCGACAAATTGTTTTTATGAGATATTTCATATAAAGGACCTGAGCTGCCAGTCCACTGAGATACACTGTTATGATTTGATAGTTAAATCACCGACTATCAAAGTTGGCCTTTTGTCGATTGTTGGTACGGAAAAACCGGGATCGAATTTATATTCGAAAACCATTCCGACCAACAAATACGTAACGTCGAAGATATCAGAAGTTGGTCGAGATGGAGCATTGAAGACCGTTGAACTTCATGAGCGGAAGAACTACTTGTTGGATTTCTAAAGGTCGCTCCCGAAGATATTTTGACTTGTGATTCTGTCGTGATTGAAATCTTCGGATTGCAAGGACTTCTCGCTACTGATCTATAGGGTGATACCTAGGATGCAGTAGGAGAGTGCCTTCGGTTCATCCTGATCCTGGATGACTTGTATGGATGGATGTCTGACAGAGTATTTCCAGAAAGGTCATGTACATTGATTTCTCCAGCCGTACCAAGAGTGAAGCAGAGAAGGAAACTTCTTTAGCTGACACGTAATGTATTGTTGTAGACGTCAATTAAGTGATTTCGATGGATCTGACAATGTGGCATTCGAAGTGAACCTGATGTGATGGTAAAGCGTAGCCTCAAGCCTCATCAACCGGGAAATGACAAAAATCGGGCAGGCAGCATGGCTATGTGGGTCGCTCCCATTAGGGTGTGTAATCACCTATCTAGAGAAATTCCTTTTGCTTGTTTAATCTATCGATGCTGTCCCTTTATGGGAGACGGTGGTTTGAGCCCAACCGTCGGTGATATACATTCGATACACTCAAGCGAAATGAGTGGTCGGTCATGTGTGGGCCGGGTTGCAAGACGTTCTTGTTGAACCCAGTGTATTCGCCTCTAGAGATACACGTTCGGAAGGTGGACCCATACCTTGTCAAGTTGGAATCCAATATCCAATAAGCGCCCGCGGTTTTGGTTTGTATACTATATATGGGAAGCGTGAGATGCAAGCGTTCCTCTAAATTGATATTTACTTGTATTTAGACACTATGATAATATCAGAAAAAGATATTGATTTCAAAACGTTTTGGGTTATAGCAAGGTTAAAACCGTCCGTGTTTATGTGTGGACTGGTCTTACTATTATCCTTTTATTTCAGAAAGGATTTTCAAAAGTTAAACAAGTTGTGTGTGCTGTGAATTTATTACTGAAAGTATTCCAGACTGACCCGGTGTGTTTTTGTTTTAAATCAAATGTGCTCGGGTCAGGCCAAGCATATTTACAGGTTAGGTTCCGCTACAAGTTTCAGAGTTGGAAGCAGGAGGGTTCACCGTTAGTTATACAAGTAGTTCCGCTGTGATTGATGTATGTTTACTCTGATAAATGGTATGTATATATACAGTTTCTTTTATAAAGAGATTTGTTATATTATATTTATTCGTTCCGCTGTGAGATTCTGATGTGTTCTCCTTCTTTCTTCTATTCTAAATTTCTTTCTTCCTATTCCTCATCCTCTAACTTCTTTCTATTAACAGTTTGGGGTTCGATACTTGGATTTTTGACAAGTAATACGGGATTTAGTATTGTTGTTGAAAATTCGAGCGTCGAATTTTCCCGGGCCGTTACATTATGGGCTCGGATTCACTCCCAGTTAGCTCCATGGTGTAGCCACCGTCCCTAAGATCCCAACGCGACCAGTTTCACTGAATTTCGTTTTCGTATGACCAAGATATGACATATATATGTTAATACATTATTTGAATTTAATTTAGACTTAAATAATTAAATATGTTGGGCTTTAACCTTATATTTCTCCCCGGCCCATTAACTAACCAGCAGGCCCCCGATCGCATCCCCCTTTCTTCCTAGAACTGAAATACGCGGCCCCCTCCTCTTTCAAACACCATTAACGCAACCTACCATCTCCATTTCTCACTCGATATCTCATGAACCCTTAAACCGAACATATCATTGGACTTCTCTTCTCTCCCACTCCGTCTCCATACCATTTCGATGAAACTCGAGCTCCCAAAGGGACTCGCGTTGAACTGTTCACACGCAACAGGTATCGACATCAATTTGTGTCGATCCGCACCATTTTTCAGCTGGAGATGCCTTTGTTCTCTACAAACTCAAATCCGCATTCTAATTTACCAAACGATGATTGTAGATCTCAAAAATCACAACCCTAGTTCTCACGCTGAAAAATCCGACCACAGTAGTGAAGTTCGAATGCCTCAAAACCGGTATCAGCATGTTGGAAATCATCTCAGGAACTCAAGAAGATTTACCTTGGGATTTATAGAATTTCTTTGAATTTGTTTTTGATTTTTAAACTTGGTTTTTCTCATTTGGAAAAAGAGACTGACTGCAGAAATTTCTTGCGTTTATAAAGTTGAAGAAGTGGTTGAAATAAAGGGAACGTGGCCCTTGTTTTGATCACAATTAGCTTAGGATAATTTTTAGATATTTTATTAATTTATTATTTTATATTTGTTTATGCACTCTAAAAAATTCCTACGAACACACACGATATCAAAAAATCATGAAAATTGACATGCAGCTAGAGTTCGACATTACGGTCCCAACAAAACTGGTTTCGTCGAATTTCGACTCTGTTTGCTCACACAGTGTATTTTTAACCATAAAAATATCGACTGTTTTCACTTTAAAAATCGGTACGACCACATACTGACTTCAAAAATCATGGAAATTGAAATCCAAAAAAAATTTAATATTGCGGATCCAACAAAATTATTTCCGTCGAATTCTGAGGTTGTTTGCAAAACTGGCTATTTTTAAAGCTCTAAATAGCCCTTTTAAATATATAAATATATTTAAAAACATTTAAATTAAATATTCAAAAATAAATATTATTGTATATATTCACAGTGGAATACCATACAGCTCCAATTGGATTTATAACTCGATATTTCAAAATTCCCAGTTATATCGATATTCGATTTATATTAAAAATCCTTTTATAATATAAATAACTCGATATAAATTATAAAGGAATTCCACAACGACTATTCTGAAATTTGATTTGGACATAAATCAAAATCTACACGACGAAATCTCGATTTTTCTCTTCCACTAAAAAAATATATTTCACCAACTCCTAACGTTTCTTGTTTCATAGAAATCCGATTTAAAACGGCTTCTCTATATTCGTTTAAAGTTCGAATCACCAAATCGCGAACTGCCGCGCTATTTCGAGCTCGATTATCATTATAATATAATTTATACGTTCAACCATCGCTAATTAAATATATTCATTAATATAATTCAACTCCAAACTGAATTATATATTTTGAATTTTCCAATTCATACCATATCGCCATTTCAGTCCAATATGATTATTTCAGAATTAAATATATTATTTAATTATTATTTTAATTAAATAATCACTCTTATTTAATTCAATGACCATTATAATCTCTAAATCATTATTTAAATAATTAAATAAATAAATTATTATATTGCTGAAAATGTGGGTCATTACATAGGCCCTCAAACTTAATCGGTTGGGGTTATGTAATTAAAGACACCGTTAGGTAAGCATAACCTGTGGAAATCCTAGTGGGGATGCAAGACAAAGGGGAGAGCTTGCATCATCTTGTGTATGGGACCCGTTTCAGTCAGTAACCCATATAACGATATCAAACGAGTACTCCGCCCTAGATCGGAGTCGGGGCACGCTTACTGGGCTGATTGTAAGAGATCCAAATGTGGGGGACGATATGGGCAGCGCATACCGTCCGGGTTATGTGCATGCATGGTCCGGACGGAGGAAAATAAGATGTCATGGCACCTGTAGATATGGTTGTGTATCCTAAAAACCAAGGGTTACCATTTTAGGGAGTGATACACCCTACTGTGGGGCCAGCATAGGGTATCTACGGAATATGGAGTCGATCGACTAGGGTAGTAGTTAGGGTACATTTAGACGTTCGCCTAAGTCTACCATCTTGTAGTTGTTAGGGATCATCTTGTTGACAAGACACTAGTACTGGTGTAGAGAAGTCATTAGAAAAGCGTAGTATACTCTATCTTGTTGTTTGTTTACCTTGTCATACCTGCCTATTATGATGTTATCCTTCTTATCCACTTTATATGCCTGTCATGATACTTTTACTTATTTATTTGTTAAAAGCAACTGGACTCGCCAGACTTTATGTCTAACCTATTTTGTTTCCTCTTCTTTCTCTTTCGTTCCCCCTCCCCTCAGGTTCTTAGGGTGGGAATACGCAAGCTTGATCAGGATTCTGCTATCGTCTTTATTGGAGCAGCTTAGATGTATTGCTCAAGTTTTTATCTTTGCTACTATGGCTATGTTTCTTTTGGAGATTATGCTTCTTTTACTGTTGTACTCTGATGTTTTAAGTATAAGACAGTAATTTTAATGATGTACTTGGTTTATGTATTTTCAGACATATGATGTTTTGAACCACAATGCTTTTTGATTAGTAAAGTTTTTTTTATTCCACCGCTATTTTATATCTGTCTTTTAATGTTTCTGTCTTTGTTTACTTATAATGCTTCACGAAACCTAATGCATTCTCTTAATGAGTGACGTTAACGGACATGGGGTGTCACACTTGGTATCAGAGCTGAGGATTACCAGATTGGATAAAAAATTTGAAAACCATTTTCAAAAAGGTTTTAAAAAGAAAGCATTTTCAAAAGAAAAGTTTGTTTTGAAAAACATATTCCCCAAAGCCATATGTATTATCTTTTGATCCTTTGTCTGAATCTCTTTCCTTTTCTTTTCAGCATGTCTCGGGATCCTAATATTCCTAAAGGCAATCAGATACCGGGCCAATTCTGTAGGTATCTTGAGGCTACGGCGCCTGCCGAAGGCCAAGGAAATGCTCCTCCCCCAGCTGCACCGGTCGTTCCTCCTCCTCCACGAGCAGATAATTTCTCTAAGATCTGCAAAGACTTCCGTGCTATGGTCGGAAAGCCATTCAATGGAACTGGCAAGAAATTGGCTCAAAGAAACGGAGGATTTGTTTAGAATTTTCAAAGTTGATGATCGTAGGAAGATTCATTTACCTGCCTGGCTACTGAAAGATGAAGCTTCGTTCTGGTGGGAAGTGACGCAAGCAGGGCGTCCAATGGAGACTTAAAATGATTTTCCGCAAAGGTTTGAAATGAAGTTTCTATCTCAAGCCGAGCAAAGCATGCAAATGGAGATATTTCTGGCACTCAATCAAGGAGGCATGACTGTCAAAGAATATGTTAACAAATTCAACCAACTAGCAAGATTTGGGTTGGAGCTGATAGAAACTCTGCATAAGAAGGCTTTGCGGTTTTCTAAAGGACCGATGATCCCCTCCATCGGTTAGTTATGTTTCACATTCCAATGGGAGCGACTTTTGAAAGGCTCGTTGATATGGACTTGATGCATGAGGAAACAAAAGTGAAAAGAAAGAAGTTAAAGTGGAGGAAACACAAAACAAGAAAGTATGGCCAAATAAGGGACAATAACAACAACAAAAGAAAGGCGAAAAGAATGAAAGGCTAAGGATAAGAGAAAGTGCCACAATTATGGACATGAGGGTCATTTGATAAAGGACTGCAAAAGAAGGAAGAATCCTTTCTTCAGTTGTGGAGAGGTCAAACATTTTTCTAAAAAGTTCCCTAAGAAGCAAGGACAAGGTCAAAGGGTAGAAACTTCCAGAAGGAAAGTGCATGCTCTCGCGATTAGTGCTCCAGATCGAGGTAGGAAAGTTTCCGTGGAAGGTTTGATTTCCCTTTCCAATTACCCTATTAGAACTCTTTTTGATTTTGGCGCTTCACATTCATTTACATCTGATTCTGTAGTTGAGTCTTTGCACCTTAATACTAGTATGGTAGTAGATCCCATTGGTGGTTCAGCTCATTTTTCCATGATTTGTCAGGGTTTGAGAATATATGTGTTAGGCGTCGAGTTTGAATGCGATGCATATATGCTTGGTTTTATGGGTTATGGTTTGATTCTAGGGATGGATTGGCTAGCCAAGTATCGTGCCATCCTAGATTATGAGAGGAGGGTCGTCATACTTTTGACTTGCCATGGGAGGAGCCTCGAGATTTCTTGTGACCCTAAAGGGCCTGTCATGCTTAGTTTCCTAAAGTTTCTGGATGCATCTATTGATGATCTGCAATCTGTACCAGTGGTCTGTGAGTATTATAATGTTTTTGAGTAGGTTCGGGGCTTACCTCCGAGGTGCGAGATCGACTTTCGTATACATGGTAGAAAATGCAAAGCCAGTTGCATTACCTGTGTGCCATATGGCTCCAATAGAAAGGAGGGAGCTTAGTAAGCAAGTAGGTAAGCTAAATGAGAAAGGGCTTATCAAAGCATATCTGAATGGGGTGCTCCGATGGTATTCGCAACTAAGGCGGATGGTTCGCTTCGCTTGTGTGTGGATTATAGAGAGTTGAACAAGCTCACTAAATAGAACATGCACCCACTCCTGAGGATGGATGATTTGTTTGACCAACTCGTTGGTGCATCAGTATTCTCTTAGTTAGACTTGGCCATGGGGTTTCATCAGTTGAGGGTGGCCGAGGACAATATAGATAAAACCGCTTTTAGGACTCCAGATGGTTCCTTTGAATGGCAAGTTATGCCTTTTGGGTTAACGAATGCACCCACCTATTTTGTTGATTTGATGAGTAGGGTGTTTCGGGAATTTCTTAATAAGTTCGTCGTGGTCTTTGTTGATGATATCTTGATCTTCTCAAAGAGTGAGGAAGAGCATGCCCAACATTTGAGAGAAGTTTTGAAAACTCTGCGTGCGCATCAGCTTGAGGCGAAATTCTCCAAATGACATTTTTGGAGAAAATAGGTGAGATTTTTAGGGCATGTGGCCTCTAAGGATGGGATAGCAGTAGATCCCGCAAAGGTAATTGCAGTCCAAGATTGGCAAATTCCTAAGAATGCAACAGAAGTGAGAAGCTTTCTTAGATTGGCAGGCTATTATAGGAAGTTCATTAAGGACTTCGCAAAGACATCTGCCCCACTCACCAGGCTGACAAAGAAGAATTTGGCGTTTTCATGGGATATAGATTGTGATGTTGCTTTCCAGCGATTGAAGAGGGCTCTGACAACAGCCCCAGTCTTGGCTATGCCCGACGGAAACAAAGTGTTCACAGTTTACACTGATGCATGTGGTACAGGGCTTGGTGGGTTCTGATGCAAGAGGGAAGGGTAATATGTTATGGGGGTAGACAGCTAAGGGTTCATGAGAAGAACAACCCTACCCATGACTTAGAGCTAGCTGCCATAATATTCACGCTTAAGACATAGCGTCATTATTTGCTTGGAGAGAAGTTCGAGTTGTACACCAATCATAAATCTCTCAAGTACTTGTTCTCGCAGAAGGATCTTAATTTAAGGCAACAAAGGTGGATGGAGTTCCCAGCATCTTATGACTTTGAGATTGCTTATACCCCTGGGAAGGGTAATGTGGTGACAGATGCACTGAGTAGACAGAGGATGGCCTTAAGTCCTCTGTTTGTGAAGTGGAAATGCTTGGAGTTCATATCGACTTTTGACTTTAGACCCTCCACCAAGTTTTTGCCTAGTTTGGTTGCATCGCTAGGGATACAACCTACTCGTATGGATCAGATAGGAGCTTCACAGCAAAACGACCCATAGATTTCAGATATCTTGGATAGGCTCAGTAAAGGGGAGACTTCTAGTCACCTTAGTAGATATTCTATAGACGATAAATGTTGGTTGCGACGAGATGAGAGGCTTTATGTTCCCCAAACTGAGAATCTTTTGAAGACAGTCCTAGAGGAAGCCCATCATTCTAAGATGACTATTCATCCAGGTGGTGATAGACGTATAGGGATGTAAAGAGGGTTTTCTTTTGGGCTGGGATGAAGAAAGATGTGGCGGAGTTTGTTTTTCAATGTTTGATTTACCAGCAAGTTAAAGCTGATCAAAAGAAGCCCGGTGGTTTACTTCATTCTTTGGAGGTTCCACAGTGGAAGTGGGAGAGCGTCTCTATGGATTTCATAGATGGTTTGCCTAGATCAAAGAAAGGCAACACCAGTATTTGGATTGTGGTAGACAGACTTATTAAGAGCGCTCATTTCATTCCAGTTAAGAGTAAGAGGACGGCAGCGGTTTACGTTTGTGAGATAGTCAGTCTTCATGGAGTACCTTCCAGCATCGTAAGTGATCACGACCCTATCTTCACCAGTGAATTTTGGAAGAGCTTGCAAGAAGCATTAGGTACATAGTTGTGTTTGAGCACCGCTTATCACCCTCAGACCGATGGCTAGACAGAAAGGGTAAACAGAGTTCTTGAGGATGTTTTAAGACTGTGTATCCTTGACTTCGGAGGGACATAGGAAGAGCATCTTCCTTTAGTAGAGTTCGCCTACAACAACAGTTATCAAGATAGTATTGGCATGGCACCCTTTGAAGCATTGTACGAACGACACTGTAGATCACCAACTTGTTGGTAAGAGACTACAGAAAAACTTTTACTTGGACCAGATATGGTTAGAGAAACGTCTGAGAAGATTGATCTTATTAGACGGCGAATGAAGACAACTCAAGACAAGCAGAAATCCTACGCAGACAAGAGAAGAACTGACATCGAATTGGAAGTAGGAGACATGGTTTTCATTAAGGTGTCACCTTTGAGGAATGTGGTTCGCTTTGGATCTATAGGGAAATTAGCACTAAGATTCGTAGGACCATTTCCCATAACATAAAGGATTGGCCAAATGGCCTATAAAATGAAGCTACCAGAGAGGCTATCAAGCGTTCATGATGTTTTCCATGTTTCTCATTTGCGGAAGTGCTTGCATGGTACCATGGAAGTAGTTAAGCCGAGTATATTGGAGGAAGTAGAGGTGGAATGGGAGGCAATAGTCAGACGAATTCCTACCCATATTCTTGGATCATAAGTTAAGAAGCTACGCAATAAATAAGTCAATTTGATGGTCCAATGGGGAGATAACCCAGAGGATGCAACTTGGGAGACTGAAGACAAGATTCGTGCTTCGTACCCTTTTCTTTTCGAGAGTATGTTCTTAACTTCCTTTCCAAAGCTTTTATTTATACTTGTTTCTATCATTTAAAGTATGTCCTATCAATTGAATCTTTGACCTTTAGGTAGAAATTCCATGGATATAAACATGTGTTTGAGACATGTTATGTTTTATGGATGCAAGTGGATGCAAGTGTTTGCTAGTGGTTGCTCATGGACGCATATACACACACATTAGGCAATAGATCGGCTCAATCACTCTCATAGTGTATATGGATGTGTGTGCATTTTTTTTATGGGTATCATCATATGGATGTTGCATTTGGATGGATGAGTGTGCACACATATAAACTTACAAGTTATAATAGGATTATTTGCATACATGTTGGATTCATGACACTAACATACACCGCCTGATCTTCGCTTTAGTATTGGGACATATACACACCATTGCATATGTTCATATAAGTATTAGAAATCTTTTAAGGACAATGGAGGCCTGTGATTGGTGGATGAGTAGATGGATGTGGATGTTAGGATAGACATTCTTCTTAACTTGGAGATTTCGGGGACGAAATTCTTTGAGTAGGGGAGAATGTAACACCCCGTAATTTTGACAACAATAAAGAGAATAAATTAAAGAATAATTAATTTAATATTCAGAATTAGGGGAAACGGACTTCGCCATTGCGTTTGTCTCGGAATTTTGGTCAAATTAGATACCTGGTTTGTGTAAAACGGACACCGTATGAAGAAGTTATTAAGGTTTGAAGTTTGTATACGTGGAAGAAGAGTATATATACATATATATATATATAGTCCAGAAATTCAAATTTTAGTCAAAAAAGTTCAAATCGCACAAAATTAAGGTGAGCGGGAAATATCCCTCCCAGGGGTGTGGAACCCTTAAGGGGGTGTCGACCCCTGGGTCGACCCCTCAAGTGGGTGTTGACCCATGGGTCAACCCCCTACCCTAAGGCAGACGTGGCAGATTAGGGTTTGGGGCTGGAGGCTATAAATATGGCTTCATTTCTCATGTTTTTACACACCAAAAATAATGGAGGACCAAATGTTATCTCTGCCCATATTGAATCAAACCTTTTCTTCTTCAGCAATCAATTAGAGTTATTCAAGTTAGAGATCTGCGATTCATAGTCTACAATTCTTTTCCTATTTTTCTAGATCCAAACACTGTGAGTCCATGTTAATTTTAGATCCAAATAATTAAAAAGTAAAACTTGATATGACTATAACTTGGATCTATGCCTATGACCATTTGAATCACATCAGATCTTCTATAACATGTTATTCTGACATGACTACGACTTAGACCTTAACCTTTGTCATGTCAGATCTGCCATTGATTGTAGATCTAATTCACTATTTAGATCACTTTATACTTGTTTAGTTATGTCTATGGCCAAATTAGATCTGTTATTAGTTGGACATCTAAATCATTGTTTAGATCATATCATACATGTCCCTATTATGTTAGAATCGGTTCTATTATCATATGTTCACCAGATCTGTTCCTATATGCCACTCTTGTCATTATGCCACTATATGTTTTATGCTTGTTTCTACCATTATATGTTCATCATGTTAGTATGATCATCTTTGTTCTGTTTCCTCTATCTTTTCCCTTTTATTTTTTTATAGCCATGCTACCTTCGAGCCTAGGCATGCCGCTGAAATATGCGAATGCGTTAGATTGGGAACGAGGGGAAAACGTTAATATTGGGCATAACTTGTAATTGGGAATTTGGTCATAACTTGAATAAAGTGTAATAATATGAATTTGGGGCATAAAGTTTATTATGAACATAACGTGGGTTAAGGGGCATGAAAACCTATAACGACATAGGTAAATTTGGTTAATAATTGTAATGCCTAGGATTACAGTAATTAGAAACTGTAATCGCGCTTAGACACGAGGTTAGATTACACTTGTGGTGGAAGTCATACCGGAACCAACCGGCATACCCAGCAACCACAAGTGGTGAATCTAATGTGAGGGGTCTAAGTGCATAAACACGAGATGTGTTATGGCACGAGGTTAAACCCGACTTGTGGAAGAAGTCTTCCCGGAGCCGCCCGGCATAACCAGCATCCGCAAGTTGTAGGTTTAATGTGGGTGGTCTAGTACATTGTAACCATAACTGAATATGGTAATAATTTTGAATACTTAACCTAGTTGAATCCACAGGGATTGTATGAACAAGTAACTTGAATAGGGGTTAAGTAAACTTGGTTGAAACAGTGGGTGGGTTAAGTAAATCTTGGGTAGGTGGGTAATACGTATAGATATAGGCCCACAAATTTAACCGGTTGGGGTTATGTAATTAAAGACACCGTTAGGTAAGTATATCCTGTGGAAATCCTAGTGGGGATGCAAGACAAAGGGGAGAGCTTGCATCATATTGTGTGTGGGACCTGTTTCAGTCAATAACCCATAAAACGGTATCAAACAAGTACTCCACCCTAGGTCGGAGTCGGGACACGCTTACTGGGATGATTGTAAGAGATCCAAACATCGGGGACGGTGTGGGCGGCGCGTACCGACCGGGTCATGTGTGCATGGTCCGGACAGAGGAAAATTAGACGTCATGGCACCTATAGATATGGTTGTGCATCCTGAAAACTAAGGGTTGCCATTTTAAGGAGTGATGCACCCTACTGTGGGGCCAGCACAAGGTATCTTCGGAATAAGGAGTCGATCGATTAGGGTAGTAGCTAGGGTACATTTAGACGTACACCTAAGTCTACCATCTTGTAGTTGTTGGGGATCATCTTGTTGATAAGACACTAGTATTGGTGCAGAGAAATCATTAGAAAAACGTATTATACTCTATCATGATGTCCTGTTTACCTTGTCGTACCTGCCTATTATGATGTTATCTTTCTTACCCACTTTATATGCATGTCATGATACTATTACTTATTTATTTGCTAAAAGTAACTGGACTTGTCTGACTTTATTCTGACCCATTTTGTTTCCTCTTCTTTCTCTTCCGTCCATCCCCCCCAAGGTTCTCAGGGTGGGAATACTCAAGCTTGATTAGGATTCAGCTATCGTCTTGCTTGGAGCTGCTTAGATGTATTGCTCTAATTTTTATCTTTGCTAAAATGGCTATGTTTCTTTTGGGGATTATACTTCTTTTACTGTTGTACTCTGATGTTTTAATTACAAGACATAAATTTTAATGATGTACTGGGTTTATGTATTTTTAGACATACAATGTTTTGAACCATGATGCTTTATGATTAACAAAGTTATTTTATTCCGCTGATATTTTATATCTGTCTTGCAATGTTTCTGTTTCTGTTTACCTATAACGCTTCATGAAACTTATTGCATTCTCTTAATGAGTGACATTAACGGACGTGGGGTGTCATATAGTGTTTTACTAATTACCCTTTTATATGAACCCTTTATTTTCAAGCTCTCCCTTAGACTTTAATCACTCCAACTGTGCTTGGATACCAACCGATTTCCCCTTTATACCATCATAAACCATGGTTTATTTGACCGAAATTTAATATATGTAATTATATTTAATTTAATATATTATTGATATCTCTTATAGAACTATATATTAATAACTACTACAAGCATATATAACTTTATCTATTTCTCAAATCATATTCAAAAATTATAACTAATATTTCATAAACGTTAGTTAATTTTTTCTGGCAAGGCTAACTGGTTTTTATATTGATCTGTAACACTTATAATTATATAAAATAATAGTTACAAATATGTATAGAAGATTGGCAGGTTGTCAATCTACTAAAGTTAGTTTTTAAGGTGGACATCCACCACTATCGGTTTTTAGAGTGGTCGACCACTACAAACTACAATAGCTTACAACAGTGGAGCTAATCTAACCGATTAGACTACAAATTACATGACTCAACATAGGGAGTAAATTACAACAAAGACACAAGTCTAAAACAAGACATTTACATACACAACAGAATAAACTAAATACAACACAACTTCTCAGTACCATGATAATTGGATCACCTGCAAAAGAAAACTTCAGAGTGCATCTACTTCTTGCTGGAGTGCCAAACCAATTGGCTTCAAATGCAAGCACAAGACATCACATTCTCTCCAATCAACCCCAAGGCAGAACTGTTGGTATACTAGAAACATACGCATCCATACAAATTGAACTAGACAACAACTCAGCTTAAACAAGTCGAAATCCAAGTATGTTCATGCAATCGAACAACCAGAATTTGACCATGAAAACGTTACTCAACTGTTACACCGAATCTAACCAATCAAATGAAAATACATAGCGTAAAACTCACTAAGAAGGAGATTTGTTACATTGCCTCTCTGAACTAAAAGTTAACTACTTATGCAGTTTTGGGAGTTGAGGGAAAGGTAAGCTCGGTACATATTTGCAAATCAGATGAAAAGTAGATCAAAAGAAACAAGAGATTGGCAAGTTGCGCAGAAAAACCAGAGTCGACAACCATGAAATAAACACAAGAGGGCAGACCATGTTTAAAGCGAAATTGCTCCACCTTCCATAACTCGACAGTCCGACCAAAGCCAACATACACACTTAACCGATCAAAAACAAAAGATGCACCCAAATAACCAAAAAACTAACAAGCTCACAAGTTGATTGTTGTCAGAGGAACACAGGACATAAAACTCACAAAAATGAGGAGTATAACTTAGAGTAGTCCCCTTGGAAACCCTGTGTTGCTAAAAAGCAAAATACTTGAGAAGTTTGGTAATTGATCCAGTTGCATAATAAGCCTAGGAATCTAATCGACAAGGAGGCGATGGAATTAGCAGTGGTCACCACATGGAAGGCGAAAGAAGGGCCGAAAAGAGGAGGAGTAGGTCACGAAGCACCATGTAGTAGAAGAAACAGATTTGAGGGGTGGACAACCGTGAAGGGTCGGTCTCCTTCGTTATAAACTAATGGTAAGCTAGGAAGATAGAAGAGGGGAAAAGTAGGCGAAAATGAACGAAGATAAAGAAGAATTAGGGCCGCAAAAAAAAAGGAAACCATAGTCCCAATTAGGCATAATGTAGAGTGCAAACCATGTCTTGTCGTTAATTAATTTAATTAATTCATAATAGCTATAAGCTAATTAAATCTTTCAATCTTAAGAGAATTCACCATTTCGATTGTGTAACTCTTGGGTGTTAATTGATTGACAATTAGTTTCGAAACACTCGTACACTAAATTTTACACTTCACCTAGTAGGTGATGTAATGTTATGGCAAAATTTATTGGTTGCTCACTTTCAATAAAATCTCATTTTAACTTAATAAGCATTACTCGTTTGTGACATTTATATGTACACCCAATCACTTCGTCGAAAATAAATTATTTTAAACTTACAAAATTTGGTAATGGTCAAAATTAATTGGTTTAATAATTGTTATTATTAACAACCACGCTACTCTAGCCAGGGAAATTAACTTTGGGTTGACTTGAGTTGATCATGATACTAACCACATATAACAAAGAAGACAAATTCTCTCTTGAATAGTGTTTTTCATATCAATACTTCTACAAGACTCAACTACAATCACTTGATGGATGTTGTACTGTGATTAAACTATAATCAAAGCTGATTTTTCATATTCAAGCTTAACAATATTCTCAAGTCGAGAGAATTATATAAATTAGTCACGACTCACGTCATTATTTTATGTTTTACTACCTTTACATTAACCAACATAAAGCTATCACGTAAATTATCCTAAGTCGTCCTAGTCATCCAATAACTATCACTATGTAACCTTTTGTTGTCTCAACGGTCATGAGTGATGTATCACTCAATATTGTTAAAGAAATAATATTGTTGACCCGCCTTTTGGCAAGGCAGTCACATGATGAATTTATGGTTATCAAAGTGCAAGAAACTCGAGCATAGACCCATGGAAGTGCGCAGCGATTTGATCAAACTCACGTAGTAACTAGATTTATTGGGATATGGTTTATGTTTCGGATCGGTGAAGCTTCGGGTCGGTGAAGTTCAGTTCGACAATCACTCGCAACATTTCACCTCGGTTCGACATCTCTAGATTACCACTCTCGGCTCGAATAGCTCAGCTCGATGAAGCCATGTTACCACCACAATGAAGTGTTAACATCGAGTCGAACAACATCGGTTCGATCTTGAACCTAATGTTCAATGCATGGGGATTAACATTTATATCTCAAGCTCCCAGATCAGGATTTTGGCATTTCCATGGATTTCATATCACGCTTCTCCACTTCACTCTTGGGATTTGGTATCCTAAAGACTCACCTAGGAATTCGTATCCAACTCTAGATAGTGGCGAAGATACTAAGGCATAGGACACAAACAGGCTTTACCTATCCCGAGCTATTCTCAAGATTTTATATTCCATTTAGGGATATGAAATATGGAAAAGCAAGAGGGATCAATGCCCTTCCTCTTCGCTTTGGTTTCTATGGTTTTCATCCCCAGGAACTTCGCATCCCCGTGGTACGAAACAAGGATACAAAATTAGGATGTGGTGATGGATCTTGGATTCGAGGATTTCACAAGTCTCCTGATACGAAGGGTATATTTCATATCCCAACAACATCGTGATTTTTCGTCTTTCGATTATGGAATTTCATGATCGTCCATAGCTTAGGATACAAAATATACATTTCGTACTCCCAAACGCGAAGGCAAAGTTGGGTTGTGGCACTTCGAGGACCTTTTCAAAACTTGGAGTATGAAGTGTTTTACATTTTGATTTCAGAGGCATTTGGCATGAAGTTGGAGCTTCAAGCAAGAAGCAGCAGGGACAAACTAACTCCAGAATCGGCACCGATCCCAAGATACAAATTTCATGTGATTCGACTCACAAGTTTCTCCTATAAATACCCCACTGATGTTACATTTGATAGGACTTTTAGGGCTGATTTGACTGGACCTTGGGAGTAGAGCTTATCTAAATTCTCTAATGGCTTCCACCTTGGTTATTTGAAGATAGAGAAGGCTATTCCACTCAAGATTCATCAACATACATGAAGAACAGTTGGATTTGACTTGCAATCTCCTCTTAAACTTGACTTACATGTTGGACATATTTGGACATTAAGAAAAGCTTAGAACAATTTGGCATAAGAAGATGACATTAGTTTCTTAGGCTTGTTGGGAGATGAGCAAGAACCTTGTTATTCTCTAACATCACTTTGTATACTCAAATTAGATAACTCGGGTTGAACTTGTAATTGTAATATAATGAAGAATAGTTACATGAAATTGGACGTAGGCACTCGTGCCGAACCACTATAAACTTTGTATGTCCCTTTACTTATTTGCACATCTTGTTCGGATTTATTGTTTTACCAATATCACTCGGGTGTTGGAGTGGTTGACCAATTTTCCACTTCAACATTTTGGCGCACCAGGTAGGGGGACGTTAGAATACCTTTGGATTTGATTGGATAAGGAAACAGATACTCTCGTTTTTCTCTCGGGTTTCATTATAGTTAAAAGGCCGATCTCTTTAGCAAGTTTGGAAGGAGAAAATATAGAGGAAAGCCAAGAGTTTTCTTTTGCTAGAAATCCCTCGAATTTCATTACTCAAGAGGATGTGGACAATGGTTAAGGACCTGACGAAAGAATTGGCCTTACGTATCGAAGACAAGAAGATCTCTTCATGTGGCAACAAGAAGCTATGAACATTTTATGACTTGGATGGAAGGTTTCGAAAGGCCATCAGGCCTAGGTGACATCGCTGGGCCGAGTACCAATATTCCTCAGGGACTAGCTAGGGAGCAATCCTTAGAAATTGGAAACAGATTAATGTCGATCCTCGGATCGGTACTTCTCCCGCTACACTTGGGGGCAACAGGATGATTAAGGATGCTTTGGCTGGTCAAGTTGTCGGTTTTAGCATTAGAAATATTTCTCAAGCGTCAACACGTGAAGGTGCGGATGTTGGAAGAGCTCCCATGTTTCCAGGACCCCACACTTTTCTGCATCCAAATTTCGACAAAAATTAAACTTGAACATATCCAAGCATATAGCGTATATATCTAGTACCTACAACAAAAGGAGCATGAGCATAATTAGAGTATGATAATATAACTCACACTGGAAACAAAATAGGGTAACAAGTTTTAACTCAAGTAACTACCTTTTTCAAAGTAAATCACTTTGCCAATACCGAGCATGAGAGAGAATGAGAACTGAAAGCCAAAGTTAATCATCTGTGAGAACCCGGCCTTCTCTAGGAAACCTGGGAGGTTGTAATGAGGAGGGGGGTCAGAACAACAAGTTCTGGTGACTAAGAGATGTACAATGCAGACTACAACACAAATATATTTCATTTGGTTCAACCTAAGTTGTATGCCTGACAAGGTTAGTGATTTTAAACCAACCTTGTTAATGTTTACGCATGACTGTACTACTCATCCCAAAGTAGTATTCCCGAATTATATTACCGAGATAGCGCCTTTACACATAACTTTGTGAAGCCTTTATACCAAAGCTTAACTGGTTCACTATATCGAGAGTGGGCCCCTAATTATGGGGTTTCTATATATATATATATATATATTCCCATTTACTATCCTTTATTATTTAATGCCTCACTATCAATGATAGGTAAGGTGGATTCTCCCTGATCGCTTAAGACCCTAGGCGGACCAATTGGTCACTTATTAACCCTCGACAATATATTCAACATTAACATGAACTAGAGGGCACTAGCTACGGGCCCTACTAGTTAAGGCTTCTGTCATTCATGCATATACCCTTGCCACACATAAGGCGAGAGATGGTATTTTATCATTCGCTATACCTTCTAGCTTACTTTATTGGATAACCTTCTTATTCACTTATCATTTCCCGTAGGATAGGTAGTCATATCCGACGGTTTATTTCCAGGTTTGGGTAGGCCCACACACACATGTCATTTAAGACCCCTAAACTGAAAGATATATTCCCAGGTGGACTCTTCAACCTTAGTCTCTTAGCCTTTTAGAACCTAGGAAGTGGACTATACACGAAGGTTATTAGTTCGTACCCCATTTGCCTTTAGCATCTTTCCCTATTGGGATAAAGTAGGTTATGGTAAGTCATTCCCTTTTAATACCTCTATACGGAAATACTATACTTACACCATTTAGTTTTGTCATCGGTTTATATGGTTAATAATATCTTACATTATTGACCCACTAAGTCCAACTATCTTTTCTATTTTCATTAATATAAATAAGAAAGGTTATATTCCCTTTCTCCCTAGGATGATTATTTAATACCTTCCCTAATTTGGACTTAGTGTTTAAACGACAATCATAAATTTCCTTATGGCACCCATTTCCCTTTATTTCCTTTTTATTGCCCTTTAGGACCATAACAGTCATATTTTCCTAAGGCAACTATTTATCAGTCCCAAGTTATCTATTTGTTGTACGCCAACGGACAATTTCTATTCTTGTTCATTTATTTATTGGTTGGTTGTTATATATATATATATATATATATATATATACATACATACATACATACATACATACATACATACACCAGGCCTCTCACATTAAGTTGACTACCTGTGGTTGCTGGATTTACCGGTCGGTTCCAAGCAGACTTCTACCACAAGTGAACTTAACCTCGTGCCTTAATACGCTTATTTTTATGCATTAGACCCCTCACATTAAGCTGACTACCTGTGGTTGTTGGATTTGCCAGTCGGTTCCGGGGAGGCTTACTCCATAAGTTGAGCTTAACCTCATGTCTAAATGCGGTTATTATTCAAATTTCCTAATTGGGGTTTACAATATTTATCCTAATTGATTTTAGGAATTGTAACCATTTTTCCCATCATATTTATTTTCCCCAAATCAACATTTGTTACAATGGTTATTTCTTTATTTACGGTCTTATTTATAGCATTAATTACATTGATTGCTACAAATGGTCACCATAAATATATTAATTCAATATGGACTATATTTACGTATAATTCCACAATTAAACCTTATCCAAACACTCAAACATTCCAAATAATATATATTTTACCGTTTTACGCAGATTTGGACGGATAATATGTATATATTTATTTTTATGTTTTCGTGCGGTCGACATAGTTATTAATATTTTATTTTATTCTTCTTTTAAATTAATGATTTGGTCTAATCAATTAACCAATCATTTCCTTTTTATATTCAAACTTGCCAAAAGGTTTCAAGTCTCACAAATGATCGTTAGCCATAATCATTGTAAATAATGCTTATTTTATGCAATTGATATATTTCCAAATCACAAGAAATATATGTAATATATATATAGGAATAGTCGATGCAAATTACATAAAAATGTATGTATTTATATTTATATGTACCTTTGCACCACTTTTCTCTTTTTAATCCTTTATATCATACTTCTTGTGAATCCAAAATAATGCCTCTTTATTCAAAAAGGAGGAAAAAAACATATTTTACAATACTTAAGCCAAAACCCAAAAATATTGAATATAAATAGGAATATTTCTTTTATTCTTACTCGCATAATACACAAATTTCATTTTTTTTTACCCAAATTCACATACTTCATATTTCAACACTGAACTAAAGATATGGAACGCTACTACGGCTAATTTATGTTTAATGGGACTGATTGCCAGATCCATAGTGCTTTGTAACATGTGCAACATATTTCATGACATAACTGTAGGAATATGTTGGAAAGATCTTTAAAAATCCTACAATTCATGTTACACATAATCACAACTTATCATTTACTATTTTTGACCATATTCATAATCAGATGTGATGGTTGCCAATAAATTCACAATATTCAAATAAACAGATCTGATAGGCATAAAACATAGATTGGATTCAAACGAAATAGATAAGTCATTATAATTGTATTAGTAAATTTCTCACTCACCATATAGCTTCCAAATTCAAAGTTTTGAACTTCTTTAGGCCTACAATCCCCAAATTCTTATAAATCTACAATGTATCTTGAAAGGGGAAAACTCTAGATATGTAGAAATGTAAGAAAAAGGGAAGAGAGCAAAGAATCTATCGTTGATCATCCTCTTCCATTAAATCTAATAATCTTCCCAATTGCATATGAATTTGATTTGATTTGATATGTATAAACATATTTTTATGTTAGAATTTAGGTTAGCAGAGGAAGAAAAATGGTAGAGATCTGCTGCCTCTATAGATTTAAATGGAAAAGAATGAGGCTCTATCCCTTTATTAATAGAGTGGAAATGGCCTAGAACCGTCGGATTAGTTTTAAGTTATATCCGTCAATTCGTAATATAAACAAATTAACTTAACCCTTCAAAACCTAGCTGCCACTGGGTAGACTGACGCCTAGTAGGTCGACATGGACGGTCGACCGCTGTGGTCGACCGCCTGGGCCTCCGTTGCCCAGGTCGGCTTGGTCAAATAAGGTATAATATATTAATTATTCTATTTATTTATTTCCGTCCATTTTTCGTATTTCATCCGTAACTTTTTCATACGGACTCCGTTCGCGAAACTCCAAACATGAAAGTTGACCAGAATTCCAAGATGAACGCAGTGGTTAAAGTTTCATGGTAGAATTCTATCGTTTGCAGAAATTCCTATTTTTTAGTCTAATTAAACAACTATTTATTGTCAAAATTTATGAATTATTACATAGGTTTACACCCATAGTGGCTCCTTAGGTCCGGATTGAACCTGACGTTCTAGTTGCAAATCGACAATGGCTAATTTAGAACTAAACAATGGGGGCACCAGTTTCATCTTGAATGACTGGAGACAGTTTATTGGATCAGGAAATGAAAGTCAAATCGCTAACATGATTCGAAGGTATACTCGGGTGGAGCGTCCCTATTGGACTTGCATTGCGTTTCTCGCAGCCTGTTCTCTAAGGAGATAAGGAATTCTCAAAACCCACTGGACTTCAAATTGCTAATATTGGAAGTTTCTGATGGTAGGAAGGAACCTATTGCCTAATTGATGCGCTACATTCTCCACATGGAAGTACTTGCGGCTTCAGATAATGTAACAACCCGCATATTTAACGATTACATAAACAATCGAAAAGAGAAAAACAAAGGGTAAAGTAACTAGTTTACTTTAAACGATCATAACTTTTTCATGTGATCTTCGGATTCGCGATGATCTTCGGATCATCCTGAGGAACTTCAGTTCATTCGATTATATCGATGGTCTTCGGACCATTTCGTATCGGCAAGATACGCGATATAATATTTTCTATTTCATGTTGTAACAACCCGGAAAATCAGAACCAAATTAATTTTTATTTTGGGTATTTTAATGAATTTTGAATATTTAAAACGAATTATTTTAAATAATAATGACGAGAAATTTATTTTGAATAGAATTAGAAGGTATATATTTATTTGAATCGTCGTTAGAATATAAATATTTATTTCAATTATAAAGGAATTGAAAATGGCGCGGTAGCTTGAAAATTCGATTTCAAATTTCAAATGAATGTACAGGGTTCAAAATAAATCGGATTTCAGGGAAACAAGAAATATTCAAATCTGTTTAATCATATCTTTCTAACGGATGTAAGAAACTGAATTTTGTTTCAAAAGTTGAGAGTTACGTCCAGTTTAAAATTCAGAAAAGTTGCTGTGGAATTTATATATTTTTTAATATATATAAAGGCCTTAAAAATAGTCGTTTTGCAAACGACCTCCGTTTTTGACGAAACAACTTTTTTTGGATCCGGAATGTCAAATTATTGCTAGATTCCAAAAATCATAATTTTTGGGATTCATATGTGAGCGTGGCGAAGTTAAACGTGTTTTGACAGTTTCAGTCTATTAGGATCGACCAGAAAATGGTCATTTTTCAAACAGTCTTCAAATTTGACGAAATTTGTTTTGTTAGGACCGTATCATCAATACGAAGCTAGAAATAATTTTTTGGGAATTTTTAGAGTCAATATGTGGCCCCGACAAATTGAAATGTACGTTCAAATTCAATTTTAATTGATTTATTATTTAATTTTGATGAAAAATGATCAAAACAATAGAATTGGCTTACGAAACATATCCCATTGTGTCCGGAATAGGGGTATTTGGTTAGGGGCGATAGTCATTGTGTTTGATTGTTGTTGTGTACATGTGTTGTATGAAATCCACATAAATAAAATTATACGGTAATTGACTGTGTTAGATTCCAGCTCAGAAAGAATGAATATTTTAAAATAACTAATATTTTAAAATAATGATTATTTTAAAATAATATTTAGTAAAAGATCAAAATATGGTTTTGATGTCCGATTTGGGATGGACACGAATATATTTTAATATATATAGCCGTGTTGATTAGGTAAACGCCATTTTGACGTGAACGATAGTTATATCGATTGTATTCATTTTTATAATCAATATCGAAAAAGAAATGATTTCGAAATCTAATGTTTTGAAAATACTGTCATTTATATATCGATGATATGGAATATTCAATTTTGATTAGAAATTGAATATGAAGTTGAAATCGTTTTTAAACCGAATTTAAAACGACTTATAAAATACGTATTAAATGGAAATCGACGAAATATATATAATATATATTATATATATAATGGCCTGAATAGAACGCGTCGCGCCGCGGTAGTTCGCGAATTTCGACCATTGACTTTGAACGGACATTACAAGAGATCCGACCGTCGGATTCTCCTAAAACCGGAACCGTTGGGTTCGTATCGAAAAGAGCTTTCCAAAGAATATTATAGATTTGAAATCTAACGGTTGGATCTGGAATCATGTCCAAATCAAATTTGGAAAAGATCGCTGTAAGTGCAGTTCGATTGCCGTTTATGGAAATCGACTGTACGGGCCTTGATAAAATTATTAAAAATATCAATAATTTGTGTAAAATCATAATAAATGATTTGGAAAGAATTGGGATGAAAAATTCCATATTTGAAAAGATAAAAATATATTTTTATCGAAATGAACTAGTTATGAACTAGAATTAGAAAATCCAATATTTGTAAATAATTGAATTGGATTTGAAATGGTTTTAAAAAATAACCAAAATTTACAATATATGGATTGGAATGGATTTGAATCGAAATTATCTTCGAAATATTTCGATATTGGATTTCGTGATTATACGGATATTGTGGAGGAATTTGGAAGATATATATATATATATAAATATATATATCGTTATTCCAATACGATATTTATTGGTTTCAGAATTTGATATTGAATATACGCCGATATAATTTCTATTCAGAGCCTTGTATTTAATATCAAATTGGATTTGGGTTTGTCGTGAATGGTGTCTTCATTAACACTGTTCTTAAACCTAGTTGAGAAAAGATTAAATCTTTTCATTTAGATTTAACGAAGTATACCAATTAATTAATATTTAATTAGAATTGAAGTGGAACTGATTTTTGGGTTTATCGTGAGTAGTGTTTTGAATAACACTTGTTCTTTAACCTGATAATAAACGGAATGGAATTGGGTTTATTGTGAACTGTGTTTTTAACGACATTCGTTCTTTAACCCGATTTACAATGAAACGTGATTTGGAGTTTATAAATCTTTTATTAAGATTTAACAGGAGTTTTCCAAAGTAAAGTTTTCCAATTTAATATATTAAATTGGAATCGAATGGAATTCGATTTGATAATAATCGAAATGAAATTCTGTGGAGGAAGACTGTTAATACATATGGAATTTAAAAGGCTTTGTTGTTATTCCATTTATATTAGTAGTCGGATACGGAAATTGATATCGATTAGATATTGATTTGTTTTTCCGTGAAGATTCCATAATTAATGGAATGTGTGTGTTTTAAATGACATTAATTCTTTAACCCAGTTAAAGGCAGGATTACATGTCTGTCATTGTATTTCAAACTACATGATCTATCTCTGCTATATATATATATATATATGTTTGGTGGCGGAGAATTTATTCTCTTGCTTAACACCCTTCTCTGAGACGTAAGAGCTTAGAGGTTATATATCGCCACAAATCAATAGTATGGTGTAGATTGTCGATGCGGCATGTTTGTGTTTCCAAAGTTAAATAATCATAAATATTGATTTTTGGGAAGATTAAAACTAAGTGGAGTTTTAATGAATCTTTAATTAGATTGAAATGTGACTTGATAATTTAAATTATCAAATTTGGGAAATGATCGAGAGTGGAGTATCACCAGTTTTGCTCCGAGCGATAGTTAAATCTTTAATTAGATTTGAATGGGAAATGGTAATTAAATTTACCGATAACACCATGATGTTAGTTATGGAGAGATAACAGTTTTGCTCCATGGGATGAATAGGTTGGGATTGGGAATTTAAATAAATAATTACTTCGGTGTGATTCGCTAATCCCGACTAGTTTGAAAAACCGTAATATGGTTTGAATTGAAATCCAAAGGAAGATTAAAGAATAAATTTTAAAGAATTTATCTTTGATAAAATTAATGGGAACAAATCCCTAAAGATGTGAATATTTAAATAAAAGAATATTCAGAATTGGAATGAGGCGTATGTTGTGTTTTTATAACACTTGTTTATCATATACGCGAGTTATTCAGAAAGGCCGGGTTTATACCCATTTTGAATAACTAATTCGACGATAAGTCGACGATGAAGACGGTGGTTGCAGACCGGAGGTCTTCACATCGTTTGGATGATTACTGATGTCTTGATTGGGATGTACACCCAAGATGAGGTAATAAGTGGTGATCGTCCAGACATACTTGGAGATCGACGGATATGCGAGGACCTCTCTCTTGTATTGGACATACGGGATGAGGAATAAGGTGCCTCCGGTTTCGTTCAGACCCAGAACGAACTTGTAAATGGATTGTGTGTCTGACATTGGATTTTATTCTGTGTTGATTGATTTCTATTAAATATACATCTGCCTGGTGAAGGGGAATTTATTCCCTTACTTCACCCTTCTCTGAGACGTACCGGATAAGAGGTTGTATATCGGTAGACATCAGTCGTATGGCGTGAATTGCCAGTGTGGCATGCTGAGATGCAAATGATCAAGGCTTCTATTGAAAAGAAGAGTCTTGGGGTTTATAATCCAAGCACGGCCTTAAATGACATAGCTTTTGTGTTTAGCGTTAATTCGCGAGCCTCACACCTCGGTATGAGTCCAAAAAGGGATTGGACCATTGGGAGAACACGACGTTTCTTTATAACTATGGGTGGTGTCAGTGTTTTACATGCCCTGACATTTATATTATTTTACCTATGTGGTTGTTGGATTGCGAGGCGCCTCGGTTATATCGGTCTCTACGGAGCCGATGGATAGATCTGATAGGACCGGGAAACATGTGTCCAGGAATTGCCAATACTCAAACGTAATGGAGGACCGGCCCAACCGATCCATGGTTAACTAGAGTGTGTAGTCCTGAGACATTTTCTAGAGTGTCTCGAAGAGGTGAGGAGCCATCCCTGGCCTCAACTCATGACGGAAATCCAGTTTCCAATACGTGACATTTCAGTTTTGATTGTACAGCCTAGTATTGGCGACATGATAGATGGTACCCATGCCGCCTATGATTGATACATTTATATTTGAAATTGTTTTGACTCTATACACTTATAATAGTATCAAATGATTTGTTTTAAATGTACCAAGCATGTTTGGCTATTATAAGGGAAAACCCTATCCTCCGGGTTGCATTGCATTATGTGATGAGACCTGGTTCTTATAATAGCTTCATTTTTTCCAAAAAAAGCATTGCATTGTTTATTCTATGCACTAGTATTCTTGGGAGGAAACCCGTTCCGTGTTATACAGCGTGGTCCCTTGAATTACTCTCTTTTAAAGTAAAGTTTTAAATAACCGTTTTAGTTCTCACACCAGTCACATGACTGACCTGGAGTTTATTGTCTTAACCTGAACTCTGGATGTAATTATTTTTCACACGGACAGCTAGTAGTTGGGTTTTGCAGATATTATATTCACAGGATCCTGATTTACAGCTGAAGCGATATTCGGAAAGCTCTGTATCTGTGTATTACTTTCAGTTGTGTTTTATATTATTTTCCACTGCATTGTAATTTGTAAATCTCTGATATTTATCGAATGTATAATATTTGTTCATACTCTGTATATTCTTGTACTCTTATGTAAATTGTTGTAATAAGCAATGAAATGTTCTTCTGTTTGTGTTCTGATTCGTCTTGTTCTCAACTCAATCCGGGCTTTCCTTCACGGGGAAGTTCGGGTCGTTTCACGTGGTATCAGAGCTTTGGTTTACAAAGCTCGAGAACTAAACACATTAGAACCAAACGAAAGAATTCATCAAAGATTGGATTAGTAATATCCAATGGGAATGACTCGTTAGAGATGGGATCAGCAGTATCCTAAAACGAGTGTGAAGAGTAGTGTTTTTAAAATAAAAATGAAAACAAATATTGTTTTGAAAATTTAAACCTTATTCAACGTATTTGAGTATTTATTTGTATTGAATTTGGACAATCCAATATATTAAGATTTTGCATATATGCCTTGCAAATGTATATTCGAAGTTTTAATATACTGGATAGATATAGAATCATACTTTAGTCGCCCGGAGATGATTCTGATGATAGTTCGAACATCATCAAAATTTGTGTTCGAGTTTCGAAAGTGGGATATTTATAGATTTCCTATTGACTGGTGTGAGAACCAAAACTAGATAGGTTATTGTTGTGATTTGGCATCAAAAATATGATTATTGAATATATATTAAAGATATGTGTTTGAAGTGATAATCAACTAATTGATTGATGATTGTGTTCTGTGATTATTCATTTAAACCAGCATATGAAAGAAAGGTAAATTTGGGCCAAATTGTATCAAATTTTGAACTGTATTGAAAATTGTTTGGAAATGCATGCATGTACATATATATATGTGTGAATAGGTCACTGCAAGGAGGCTAGAGAAGAGGAATAAAATTGTATGCCCGACAAATAGGTACATGTTTACTAGTTTACTGGGTTTGGATGATTTTATGAGCCGATTGGCTAGCCGCTTGTCTTTTTCTTTTCTTTTTGAGATGAGATGGCCCGTGTGGTGGTTTAGGGATTTTCCCGTGCTCCCGTACAAAGTAGATTTTAGCGAAATTTTTCAAAAATTTAGGGTGTTAGCCAAATTTTTGAAAAATTTGAAAAGTTCTTAGAAACTGAAAAGTTGAAGAACTTAAGCCATAATTAAAATAATAGAAAATGAGTTAATTAGTTAAACAACTTTCAGCTCCGTTCCTTTTCGAGGACAAAAAGATTTTAAGTCGGGGAGATTGTAACAACGCAGAAAATCAGAACCCATTTAAAAATTTTATTTTGGTAATTTTAATGAATTTTGAATATTTAAAATTAATTATTTTAAATAATGACGACGAGAAATTTATTTCGAATAGAATTAGAACGTATATACTTATTTGAATCGTCGTTAGAATATAAATATTTATTTCAATTATAAAAGGAATTGAAAATGGCGCGGTAGTTTGAAAATTCGATTTCAAATGAATGTACAAGATTCAAAATAAATTGGATTTCAGCGAAACAAGAAACATTCGAATCTGTTTAATCGTATCTTTCTAAGGGATGTAAGAAACTGAGATTTCGTTTCAAAAGTTGAGAGTTACGTCCAGTTTAAAATTCAAAAAAGTCATTGTGGAATTTATATATATTTTAATATATATATTTTTAATATATATATAAAAGCCTTAAAAATAAGCGTTTTGCAAACGACCTTCGTTTTCTACGAAACCACTTTTGTTGGATCCGGGATGTCAAATTATTGCTAAATTCCAAAATTCATAATTTTTGGGATTCATATGTGAGCGTGGCGAAGTTAAACGTGTTTTGACAGTTTCAGTCAATTTGGATCGACCAGAAAATGACCATTTTTCAAACGGTCTTCAAATTTAACGAAATTAGTTTTATTAGGACTTTATCGTTAATACGAAACTAGAAATAATTTTTCGGGAATTTTTAGAGTCAGTATGTGGCCCCGGCAAATTGAAATGTACATTCAAATTCAATTTTAATCGATTTATATTTTAATTTTGATGAAAACTGATCAAAACGATGGAATTGGCTTACAAAACATATCCCATTGTGTCCGAAATAAGGGTATTTGGTTCGGGGCGATAGTCATTGTGTTTGATTGTGTATGAAATCCATATAAATAAAATTATATGGTAATTGACTGTGTCTGATTCCAGTTCAAAAAGAATGAATATTTTAAAATAACTAATATTTTAAAATACGAATATTTTAAAATAATATTGAGTAAAAGATCAAAATCTGATTTTGATGTCCGATTTGGGATGGACACGAATATATTTCAATATACATAGCCGTGTTGATTAGATAAACGCCATTTTGACGTGAACTATAGTTATATCGATTGTATTCATTTTTATAATGAATATCGAAAAAGAAATGATTTCGAAATCTAATGTTTTGAAAATACTATCATTTATATATCGATGATATGGAATATTCAATTTTGATTTGAAATTGAATATGAAGTTGAAATCGTTTTGAAACCAAAATTTAAAACAACTTGTAAAATACGTTTTAAATGGAAATCGACAAAATATATATAATATATATTACATATATATAATGGCCTGAATAGAATGCACTGCGCCGCGGCAGTTTGCAAATTTCGACCATTGATTTCGAACGGACATTACGGGAGATCCGACCGTCGGATTCTCCTAAAACCGGAACCGTTGGGTTCGTATCGAAAAGAGATTTCCAAAGAACATTAGAGATTTGAAATATAACAGTTGGATTTGGAATCATGTCCAAATCAAATTTGGAAAAGGTCGTTGTTAGTGCAGTTCGATGGCCTCTTATGGAAATCGATTGTACGGGTCTTGATAAAATTATTAAAAATTTCAATAATTTGTGTAAAATCATAATAAATGATTTGGAAAGAACTGGGATGAAAAATTCTATATTTGAAAAGATAAAAATATATTTTTATCGAAATGAACTGGTTATGAACTAGAATTAGAAAATCCAATATTTTTAAATAATTAAATTGGATTTGAAATGGTTTAAAAAAATAACTGGAATTTCCAATATATGAGTTGGAATGGATTTGAATCGAAATTATCTTCAGAATATTTCGATATTAGATTCCGTGATTATACGGATATTGTGGAGGAATTTGGAATATATATATATATATATATATATATATATATATATATATATCGTTATTCCAATACGATATTTGTTGGTTTCAGAATTTGATATTGAATATAAGCCGATATATTTTCTATTCGGAGCCTTGTATTTAATATCAAATTGGATTTGGGTTTGTCGTGAATGGTGTCTTCGTTAACACTGTTCTTAAACCCAGTTGAGAAAAGATTAAATCTTTCCATTTAGATTTATACCAATTAATTAATATTTAGTTGGAACTGAAATGGAATTGATTTTTGGGTTTATCATGAACGGTGTTTTAAATAACACTTCTTCTTTAACCCGATAATAAATGTAATGTGAATTGGGTTCATTATGAACTGTGTTTTTAATGACATTCGTTCTTTAACCCAATTTACAGTGAAATGTGATTTGGAATTTATAAATCTTTTATTAAGATTTAACAGGAGTTTTCCAAAGTAAAGTTTTCCAATTTAATATATTAAATTGGAATTGAATGGAATTCGATTTGATAATAATCGAAATGAAATTCTATGGAGGAAGACTGTTAATACATATGGAATTTAAAAGGCTTTGTCGTTATTCCATTTATATTATTAGTCGAATACGGAAATTGATATCGATTAGATATTGATTTGTTTTTCCATGAAGATTCCATAATTAATGGAATG
The DNA here is from genome assembly GCA_030737875.1 of Allium sativum. Lineage (NCBI taxonomy): Eukaryota > Viridiplantae > Streptophyta > Magnoliopsida > Asparagales > Amaryllidaceae > Allium > Allium sativum. Next base: position 245,325,197 of record CM060922.1, on the reverse strand, counting down.
TGATTTGGGTTTATCGTGAACTGTGTTTTAAATGACATTAGTTCTTTAACCCAGTTAAATGCAGGATTACATGTCTGTCATTGTATTTTGAACTTCATGGTCGATCTCTACTAAATATATATCTGTTTGATGGCGGAGAATTTATTCTCTTGCTTAACACCCTTCTCTGAGACGAACGAGCTTAGAGGTTATATATCGGCAGAAATCAATAGTACGGTGTAGATTGTCGATGCGGCATGTTTGAGTTTCCAAAGTAAAATAATCATAAATATTGATTTTTGGGAAGATTGAAACTAAGTGGAGTTTTAATGAATCTTTAATTAGATTGAAATGTGACTTGATAATTTAAATTATCAAATATGGGAAATGATCGAGAGTGGAATATCACCAGTTTTGCTCCGAGTGATAGTTAAATCTTTAATTAGATTTGAACGGGAAATGGTAATTAAATTTACCGATAACACCGGGGTGTTAGTTATGGAGTGATAACAGTTTTGCTCCATGGGATGAATAGGTTGGGATTGGGAATTTAAATAAATAATTACTTCAGTGTGGTTCGCTAATCCCGACTAGTTTGAAAAACCGTAATATGGTTTGAATTGAAATCCAAAGGAAGATTAAAGAATAAATTTTAAAGAATTTATCTTTGATAAAATTAATGGGAACAAATCCCTAAAGATGTGAATATTTAAATAAAAGAATATTCAAAATTGGAATGAGGCGTATGTTGTGTTTTTATAACACTTGTTTATCATATACGCGAGTTATTCAGAAAGCCCAGGTTTATACCCATTCTGAATAACTGATTTGACGATAAGTCGACGATGAAGACGGTGGTTGAAGACCGGAGGTCTTCACATCGTTTGGATGATTACTGATTTCTTAATTGGGATGTACACCCAAGACGAGGTAATAAGTGGTGATCGTCCAGCTTACTTGGAGATCGACGGATATGCGAGGACCTCTCTCATGTATTGGACATACGAGATGAGGAATAAGGTGCCTCCGGTTTCGTTTAGACCCAGAACGAACTTGTAAATGGATTGTATGTCTGACATTGGATTTTATTCTGTGTTGATTGATTTCTATTAAATATACATCTGCTTGGTGAAGGGGAATTTATTCCCTTATTTCACCCTTCTCTAAGACGTACGGGATCAGAGGTTTTATATCGGTAAACATCAGTCGCATGGTGTGAATTGCCAGTGTGGCATGCTGAGATGCAAATGATCAAGGCTTCTATTGAAAAGTAGAGTCTTGTGGTTGAAGATCAGAGCACGACCTTAAATGGCATAGCTTTGTGTTTAGTGTTAATTCACGAGCCTCACACCTTGGTATGAGTCAAAAACGGGATCGGACCGTTTGGAGAACACGACGTTTCTTTCAAGCTATGGGTGTTATCAGCGTTTTCATGCCCTGACATGTATATAATTTTTACCTATGTAGTTGTTGGATTGCGAGGTGCCTCGGTTATATCGGTCTCTACGGAGCCGATGGATAGGTCTGATAGGACCGGGAAACGTGTGTTCAGGAATTGCCAATCCTCAAACGTAACAGAGGACCGGCCCAACCGATCCATGGTTACCTAGAGTGTGTAATCCTGAGACCTTTGCTAGAGTGTCTCGAAGAGGTGAGGAGCCATCCCTGGCCTCAACTCATGACGGAAATCCAATTTCCAATACGTGACGTTTCAGTTTTGATTGTAGGGCCTAGTATTGGCGACATGATAGATGGTACCCATGTCGCCTATGATTGATACATTTATATTTGAAATTGTTTTGACACTATACACTTATAATAGTATCAAATGATTTGTTTTAAACGTACCAAGCATGTTTGGCTATTATAAGGGAAAACCCTATCCTCCGTCTTGCGTTGCATTGTGTGATGGGACCTGGGTCTTATAATAGCTTCATTTTGTCAAAAAGCATTACGTTGTTTATCCTATGCACTAGTATTCTTGGGAGGAAACCCGTTCCGTGTTATACGGCGTTGTCCCTTGAATTACTCTTTTTTAAAGTAAAGTTTTAAATAACTGTTTTAGTTCTCACACCAGTCACATGACTGACCTGGAGTTTATTGTCTTAACCTGAACTCTGGGTGCCCTTATTTTTCACACGGGCAGCTAGTAGTTGGGTTTTGCAGATATTATATTCACAGGATCCTGATTTACGGCTGAAGCGACATTCGGAAAGCTCTGTATCCGTGTATTACTTTCAGTTGTGTTTTGTATTATTTTCCACTGCATTGTAATTTGTAAATCTTTGATATCTATCGAATGTATAATATTTGTTCATACTCTGTATATTCTTGTACTCTGATGTAAACTGTTGTAATAAGAAATGAAATGTTCTTTTGTTTGTGTTCTGATTCGTCTTGTTCTTTACTCGATCCGGGCTTTCCTTCACGGGGAAGTTCGAGTTGTTTCACATGTGGACTTGATGGGTGACATCATTTCTCATGAATATCCTCTTGTTGTTTTCGTGTATTCTATTTCATGTAGACTTGATGGGTGACATCATTTGTGTTGACATCGCATTTCCTATTTTCATGTAGACTTGATGGGAGACATTATTTCTCATGAATATTCACTTGTTGTTCCCTTTCTTTAGAATGTTCTAGATTTCTAATTTTTTTTATTTCTTGAATCTTAGTTTTATTGACATAAGTGTTGTCAATCTCGTACTGATATTGATTTATAAATCTTAGTTTCTTATGATGAGTACAGCTAGATTGATCCGTTTATTGTTTATTTTCTTATAAATAATACTCGGGTCAGACCGAGGTATTTCAGGTGCATCTCCGTGACTATAGCATGGGCTTGCTTCTCCTTTTGGCTAACCGCACTTATTAGTAGATTTTCCTTTTATGTATTTGAGATAGTGACTCCTTATGTATAATATTTATTTTGGGCTTGCTCTTGTATCAATTCCTATGTAGTGTAGCGGATCGACTATCACTTCTACCTAAGTAATTACTCTTATGTGTCTTATTCATATCTATTTCCGCCTTAGTGATATGAATATTTGTGTCTGACTCTGACGTTATTGTTACGTATTTTATATTGCTTTCCAAATTATATACAGGCACTGTGTAGTAGATTTGGACTTGATTTAGATGTGTTGGATTTCCTCATGAGTGGTGTATAGTCACCTCGTCGGACGGAATACTATGAGTGGTGTATAGTCACCTCGTCAGAAGAAAATACTGTGAGTGATGTATAATCTCGTCGAAAGAAAACACTATGGGTGGTGCGAAGCCATCATGTTGGTGAGATGGAAGGCTTAGTTAGAATTCTTTGCGGTGTCGGACCACCTTGTCAAAAGGCAAAAGGGTTTTGTGAGATGATTTGCAATTTTGTGGTGAACAAAATTGCTTATCAATTCGATGATTCTTTTGGAATATAAAACATAGACCTTTAAGTGATTAGGCCAATTCGATGATTTCTTGAATCTTAGTTTTATTGACATAAGTGTTGTCAATCTCGTACTGATATTAATTTATCAATCTTAGTTTTTTTTTATTGAGATATCCTTGTATAGTGTCAAGATTATTTTGGCATATTTTCTGGATATATCGAGTCTTCACATTCTTCATGTGAACATTGTTGCTTTTGCATATATGTCATTTCATGTTTGTATCTCTGATTATATCACAATTTATTATGATGAGTATAGCTAGACTGATCCGTTTATTGTTATTTTCTTATAAATAATACTCGGGTCAGACCGAGGTATTGCAGGTGCATCTCCGTGACTATAGCATGGGCTTACTTCTGCTTTTGGCTAACCGCACTTATTAGTAGATTTTCCTTTAATGTATTTGGGATAGTGACTCCTTATGTATAATATTTATTTTGGGCTTGCTCTTGTATCTATTCCTATGTAGTGTAGCGGATCGACTATGACTTCTACCTATGTAATTACTCTTATGTGTCTTATTCATATCTATTTCCGCCTCAGTGATATGAATATTTATGTCTGACTCTGATGTTATTATTATATATTTTATATTGCTTTCCGAATTATATATAGCCACTGTGTAGTAGATTTGGACTTGATTTAGATGTGTCGGATTTCCTTATGAGATTTTAAAAAGTAATACCATATTATCCGACATATTTAACACTCGTTCAAAGCTAATATACAAATGGTCGCTCCTCAACAACCTTATTCTTCGGGTTAGTTGACACCATTGCTTGCAATGGCCTTGGCTAATGCGAGTATAGAGGCGGGGCATTACAGATAACGTAATGGTGAAGTGCTTCCCTCTCTATCTCATCGACATTGCTGCCATGTGGTTCAGGGAGTTGCAGTCAGAATATGTTTATAGCTGGAACGTCTTGGTCGGAAAATTCATCGAGCAGTTCAAGGTTCACATTGCTCGACCCAAGAATGTTATGACTCTGACAGCGACTAAGCAAAGAACGGACGAGACTTTGCACAAATTCCTAGAAAGATTCAACGCTTCGGTTACTTCAATCGATACCCCGGACCCATCCATGGTCCCGATGGTTGCCATTTTTAGCACTCTTGATAAGATTGACTTCAAATTCTCACTACAACAAGACATGCCAAGGGACCTTGGCGAATTTTATTATCAACTAGAGAGGTTTCTGCAAGAAGAAGACTCTCGGGGTGAAAAACAGGTTCATCGGGCCAATATGGCAAAGGGCTGAGGACCATCTGACCCCACAAAAGGAAAAAAGCAAATCTTGGGACGATCAGAGCGTACGACCACGTATGGAGCCAAAATTCCCTTCTTATACTGAACTCACTCATGGCTTGGAAAGAATCTATCTTGAAGTTCATGGAACTTCTCCTATTTGAAAGCCACCCATGAGGAAACCGGCTGAAAAACAAATGAACTCTGGCAAGTATTATGTTTTCCACGAATTGGCAAGCCATGACACCGACTAGTGCAGGCAACTTCGTGATGAAACCAAAGAACGTGTCAGGCTAGGCGAGCTTGCACAGTACATCAAGAATTGAGCAGCAATCATAGCACAGGCTCAACCCTTTACTACTTCCAAGGACAAGAGCGGGCCAGGACCTTATCCCCGCGACATCATAATAAACTAATCTGGCTTCCTGGATCTTTTTGGATTTTTGACTCTAGTCCGTATCTTTTGGCTTTTTTTGTTTCACGATGGTTAAGTTGGCTCACGACATGTGTAGGATTAAGATTTAATCATCAGGCATGCTACATTGATTTACACATGTACATGATCAGGTTGTGATCCCTATGCGTGCTCTGAATTCGATCATAAACCGTTTTATCTCTTTAGCTTTATCAAAAATTAATGAACTTGGTCCACCAAATATAAAAATTCCTATCTTGGTCCACCGAAAACTTTTTCCGCCAAGTATAAAAATTCCTATCTTGGTCCCCTAAGTATAAAAATTCCTATCTTTATCCCCAAGAACTTGGTCCACCAAGTATAAAAATTCCTATCTTGGTTTGCTAAGAACTTGGTCCACCAAGTATAAAAATCCCTACCTTGGTCCACCAAGTATAGAAATTCCTACCTTGGTCCGCCAAGGACTTTGTCCGCCAAGTATAAAAACCCCATAACTTGGTCCGCCAAGTATAAAATATCTTAATAACTTTGTCCGCCAAGTATATAATATCTTTATAGCTTGGTCTGCCAAGTGTATAATATCCTTTAGCTTGTCCCGCCAAGAGTGAAACTCTTCTACAAGTGCATACTTGCTTTGGCAAGGTCCAGTGTGCCTACGGCTTTTGGTTTTCTAGGTTCCATATACATTATGTTTGACATTACATCATAATACAATCCATAGCAATCGTTGGTTTTTTGCCAACCACAACTTATGGTTTCCCATCCAATACGATCCATAGTGATCGTCAGACCTTTATTCAATACAGTCCATTGCGATTATCGACCCTCTTTGGCTTTGGTTTTCCGGGTTTTCTATGCGATCTGGCGCGATCGCGGCATTCTAGACTTTGGTTTTCTATTAATACGGTCCGGTGCGATCCTGGTTTTCTAGTTTTAGGATCATTGAAACTCCTTTCATACTTCTCCCAATTCTTATTTATGGCTTTCTGGAACATCCATAGTACGTCTTCATCTCACTCTTATGAGAAAGACGCATTTTGGGGTGCAAGTGTTGACCCACCTTTTGGCAAGGCAGTCACACGACGAATTTACGGTTATCAAAGGATTCATGGAAGTACCTAGCAATTTGTTCAAATTCAAGTAGTACCTAGATTTATTGAAGATATAGTTTATGTTCTGAATCGTTGAAGCTTCAGATCGATGAAGTTCGATTCGACAATCACTTCTACGCATTTCACCTCAGTTCGACATCTCTAGATTGACACTCTCAACTCGGTGAAGACATGTCACCACCAACATGAAGTGTTAACATCGGATCGAACATCATCAGTTTGAACTCGAACAACGCATGGGATTGGCATTTATATCTCAAGCTCTCGCATCGGGATTTTGGCATTTCCAGGGATTACGTATCCCGCTTCTCCACTTCACTCTTAGGATTTTGTATCCCAACTCTTCACTTAGGAATTTGTATCCGACTCTGGATGGTAGCAAAGATACTAAGGCATAGGACACGAAAAGGCTTTTCGTATCTCGAGTTATTCTATAGATTTCATATCCTACTTGGGGATACGAAATATGGCAAAGCAAGGGGGATCAGTGCTCTCCTCTTCACTTTGGTTTCTAGAGTTTTCATCTCCAGGAAGTTTACATCCCTATGATATGAAATGGGGATAAGAACTAGGTTGTGACAGTGGATCTTAGATTCAAGGATTTCACAAGTCTTTGGATATGAAGGGTGCATTTCGTATCCCCTCTGCATTGTGGTTTTTCTCCTTCCGTATGGAATCTCAGGATTGGAAAAAACTTGGAATACGAAATATACATTTTGTACTCCTAAACGCGAAGGCGAAGTTGGGTTGTGGCACTTCGAGGATTTGTTCAAGACTTGGAGTACGAAGTGTTGTTTTGTATTTGGATTTCAGAGGCATTTGACATAAAGTTGGAGCTTCGAGCAAGAAGCAGCAGGGAAAAACTAATTCCTTGCATCAGCACTGGTCCCCGGATTGGTACCATTCCGAGGATACAATTTTCATGGGCTTCAGCCCATAAGATGCTTCTATAAATACCCCACTGATGTGACATTTAATGGGACTTTTGGGGATAATTTGACTGGACCTCGTAATTATAGCTTCTCAGCATCCCTAATGGCTTCCACCTTAGTTCTTTGAAGATAGAGAAGGATATTCTACTCAATATTCATCAACAAAAGTGAAGAACACTTGGGTTTGGCTTGCAACCTCCTCTCAACACTTGACTTGCATATTTGGACGTTAAGACAAGCTTAGAACATTTTGGCATATGAAGATGACATTAGCTTCTTAGGCTTGTTAGGGGAAGAGCAAGAACCTTGTTATTCTCTAGCATTACTTTGTATACTCAAGGTAAAGAACTTGGGTTGAACTCGTAATTGTAATATCATGAAGAATAGTTACATCAAAGTGGACGTAGGTGTTCGTGTCGAACCACTATAAACTATGTGTGTCCCTCTACTTACTAGACATCTCATTTGGATTTATTATTTTTCCTATATCACTCTGGTGTTGGTATGGTTGGCCAATTCCCCATGTCAACGCATACTCTAATCTCAAGGGATACATTGATATCAGTCTGAGTATGAACACTTTAAAATAATGTGTTGTTATATTGTGATGGTATACACATGATTACAACCATTTTGTTTTTGTTATCACATGAAACATAGTTTATGGATTTCCTGTTAAATATATTGTAGTTAATTGTAATTAATTATAACACATTGTAACAAATACATCACAAAACGCAAAAGCACCTTGTTAACCTAAAAATGCTTAATATCTGAATAGCTAATGTGAAGCAAAGTAATGAGATCTTATGCTTAGCTGAAAGCCAATAGGTTAGCTCAAAGCAAGAAATCCAGTCAGGAGTGGAGAGAACGTCTAAAAGTTGAGTTAAATCCTTTCCAATGTGCTTGGAATCGAAGCAAATAAAGAAGCATATGGTCGCACTTGAAACAAATCAAATTGGAGGAGATCTAATAGAAGCAAATCAGTTTCGACAAAGAAGATTTGATTCCGTGAAATTTGAAATAGTCAAATATGCATCAAGGTAGATCACTTTAAGCGTCGTATTAGTCCAAGTATTCAGCATGCAGGCAATGCTGGTTCTATGATCAAAAAAGCTCAAATTCGTTTTCTATATGCAAGGTCAGTAAAAGTGTCTCGAGCATTCTTAATATGTTATAATAGTACAATTTTTCATATATGTATTTCAAATTGATTTAAACAAGTTATCCCTAATTTTATTTAGGATTTATAGTGAATAAGAGAATCAATTTTTCATTCCCTAGACTTAGTGCTACCTTGTTCCTATTTATAGATAGAGGTTTCGTCTAGCATCGCATGTGAGACTTTGATACGTGTTTATTCCCTTTGAGTGCTTCGACTCTGCATCCGCTTCGTGGATATATGACTTGATTCAGACTCTTGTTTCGGTTACTTTCTCTTCAACTTTCATCTTTGTCATAAAATTCTTGAATCAACTTCGTTCTGGCTTTAAGATGAAAGTAGTTGCTTCGAATTTAAAATGATCGAAGCAAGGTGCTCTTATTATCTGATTGATTCGGAGCAATCCTAATTTAATGAGTGCAGCTTGCTTCAAAAATCTAAAGGATCATAGAAACGGATGGGATATTATGATGCAAAGCCATTATATAAAGGAATGTGAAACCACTCTCTGTAACAATGCAAAGTCGCTCTCTAGAGCAATATGAAGTCACTCTCTAGAGTGATGTGTTCTCAAATGCAAAGCAACATGCTAGAGCACTTTTTTCTAAGCGAGGAACCTTTTTGTTGGCTTATCTCCGCCGAAGCACTAGCCTAATGAGGATAGTAGTTTCTGGCTTCGACCTGTTTGAACAAAGAAGCTTCTTGTGTTCGAGTCATCTTTTCCGCTCGAAGTGAAGTGACTAGCTTGATCAATGAATTTCCCTACTGCAAATAAGCGAAGCGTTTTCTATTTATGTTTCTTTTTCTGGATGTGAAGACAATATGGTGCAACACACCTTTTATTGCGAATAAGAATTGATTACAAAATTGATTAATTCACAATAAATTACAGAATTGTCCCTAGGCATACCCTAACTCATATCAATAATCATGCATTGTCCTTTACTTCAATAGAAGATTGCATTGACGAAACTTTGGCAAATGGAAAAGCTGGAATCTACACTTTACATTCTTAAGGAGGAATATACCACCATGTTGGTGGCTTACTACCTTAGGAAGAATTTAGACCAATATTTACGCAATTGCATATTTATGACGCTAATCACAAGATTGAAAATCAAAATGAAGATTTGAATAGAAGAATATTGGAATGGAAGCAACATATATTGGATGAAAATAAACGTTTTGCTCAAAAATTTCATCAAGTTTCACAACTTCATCCAATTTATGACTGTAGATATTTAATCATGGAACAACCATTATAATGACAATATGTGCTTCCTACAACTTTAAGTTGCAGCAATAACAATACGTGATGAGAAAAGCACTATAAATGGTAGATATATTATAGTACAAGCAATACCACAACAGCTTGTATGAGCGTCGGAGACACATTGTTGGTACGATGCTTTGCGATATTCTCTTCAGCTTCCTTATGGATATAATGGTTACGAGCTACATAGTCATAATGAGAATGATACCTCTGTTACATGTTGAGACTATTATGCTTATACCTTACAGGCATGAACATAGATCATTAAGTGATCTATATATCATTGTAGTCATAGCATCAAGCAAACTAATTACTTACCCTTTTAATACACACATATAATTTATGGTTCTTCTATTTTTTTTCTAAATTTTGTCAGGTATGAAAGTATTATAGATTTGACATAAAGATACATCTCTTCTACTTATAGATGGAAGTTTGTTGCAACAATATATTATGGATAATCATATGAAAACAGAAGTGCTAGAATGAGGTGGTTTCGGAAAAGATCAAAAAATATCACATTATACCAAAATTGCATGTAGCTTTATAAGATGTGCTGAATGTTTGGAGAGACAGATGCAGGTATATGGATTTTATCTACATTTCTCTCAATCCTTTTCCTTTAGAAAGTTGGTAAAAAGTTTACAAGGCATCTACATCCCAAAGAGTGAAGATACAATGCACACTACATTTTGTATGCACACATTGGAAAGCAAATAGAACTAGCAACTTCTTCCACCTTCATCTTCCACGCAAAAACACTCATAAAGCTCATAATTTCCAATGCTCGTTCTAAGGATTTCTAGTGACAGAGGCCTCAGACTCACTTCTACAAACTTAACTTCTGCTTGTGTCAAGCTACTGGTGTTTATCTTCCCTTTAATCTGATTTTTATTAACTTTTAATGTTGGTTATACCTAATTTACTTATGGTAATTGAATTTCTTTCCTTGTTCTGAAAAATTCAGCCATTCCATTCTCTGCAATACTCCACACTGTTGTTAGGAAGTTCATAGTCATTTTAGCTTTCAAGTGCTCGCCGTGACCACTCCGCAAAGGTTAGTCAATATATCTTGTAAGTTATAACCCTGGAAAGTTAAATTATTACCAATGGCACAATGTTATAGTACCAATTTAACAAATTCGCTTTGAAAACATGTGTGTTGATGTGATTCCTTAAACAATCAAAAAGCATAAATAGACTTCTTCTATCATTCCCTCTTAAATAGTCTATCCCAAGTTGGAAGTCTCTCTTTCAAAGCTTTATAAATAGAAGGTCCTTTTCAGGGCAATTAGCACAATCTTATACAATTTTAACCCATGCAGATACTCGATCCTGTTGCCCCAGAGCCTCCCAAGCTGATTTAGTCATTAATTCATTATTAGTTAACTTCCATGTCTAAGTGACTTTTTCATGCCCAAGGAAAAGGGGCATGGATTCAATTACCATTTATGTACACTATTACGTGAGATACAATCTTAATTCCAAGAATTTTCGATTATAATTTCTTGTTTGAGCATCCAAAAGCTGAATAAGTGTCCAACACAAAAGATTAATCAACAATTATCCTAAAATCCAGGTTCTTTCCATAAATTAGTTTTTGTTCCTTTTGCTATCTCCCTTGTGCAGTTCTTAGCCAATTTTCTCCTTTTTCTTATAATAACTTTCCAAGTGGGGAAGGCATTATTATCCTTAGCCATGGAAAAAAGTCGCCTTTCACATATCTCCTCCTCATCTAGCTAGCCAAGAACTATCATTTGAACCGATAATCTTCCACGCTTGTTTAATAGTTAAAGCATCTCACATATCTCTTAATTTTCTAAGGCAAACTCCACCCTCGTCTTTAGGTTTGCATAAACAACGATATTTGATTTTATGCAAAGCACATTTTCATAGAAAATCCACACATGCCTTATCAATCTTATCAATCGAAGCATTGAGAAGATGAAATATTTGAAGCCAAAAATTCATCTTCGCTTGAATACAGTGTGCACCAATTCAATATGACCAACAAAGAACAAGAGACGAGAACTCAAGCCTTGAAGCCTAACTCTAATTTTAGTAATGAGCCCCACACATTCCATGTTAGTAATAATATTCTAAGATAAAGGAACACCTAGGTATTTAACTGGTAACTGACCTTCCTTAACTCCCAACATCTCTAAGTGTCAACTTTATTTCTAAAATAATGCTGAAGTAAAATTTCAGTTTTCGTTCAACTTAAGACCAACGTATTTTTCAACATGTAGAAGATGTCTTTGATGTTTTAAGAAGCCTCATTATTTGATTTAATGCAAATTATCAGGTCGTCTACATATGATAAGTGGCTTACCTTAGGTTGGAAATTATGAATAGTCTGAAATAACTTGTCAAGCTTTGCAAGGTCTGCCTAATGCATTACACATTCCATGGATACTGTAAATACATAAGAAAACAGAGGTTCTCCATGCCTAATACCGTGGTTAGAATTTGTATAGCCTTTGGAAGTACCATTTATCATAATAGAGAGGAATGAATGGTAATGCGTTCAATTATCGAAGCAATGATATTAGGAGTGAACCTCATGGATCTAAGCATATGAATGATAAGTTGTTTGTTGATCTTATTATATACTTTGTGGAGGTTAACCATAAGATAAAATTTATCAGCTCCTTATTTATTGAAATTTCTATTTAGTTCATGTGCAACTGATGAATTTTTAGATATACTTTGACACTAAACAATGGTATCTAGTAAATTTTTTATTGATTCTTATGACACCCTACAGTCCTTAATATCACCCATATGAGGATGCACTAAGTTTTGTGAAGCGCATAGGTACAAAGTAATAACACATAGACTAATATGCACAACATATAATGGTAAAACACAACGGAAACTTTAAAAAACAAATATTATTAAATTGAGAAAATCCAGTCACAACATTGATTACAATTAAAAATACCGCGGAATCATCATCATGAAACATACAAACTGTGTCGTGGAAAAACAACAGAGTACAATAGTAAAACCACAAAAATTATCCCTCTCATAAGACATTATAATAGTCAGAAAGCAAGTAATAAAGCAATACATGAAACTAGAAATAGTCTGAATTTGAGCTGGGCCAAGAAATCAAAAGTCAATGCTACGTTCCTCCACCCTGAAAACTTAGAGGGGAAAGGAAGCGAGAAGGAGAGAAAAACTAGGTCATACATAAGTCTAGTGAGTTCTAGTAATTTCTAGCATGAGCATAAGATAAGGAAGTATTTAGATAGATGAATAGTAAAGGACATGAAAGTATAATAAAGTATAAAACACGAAATAGGCTAGGCTTCTCATTCATGTCCTAAAGTTTTTGCACCAACTACCAAAATATCATAATTAGGCTTTACCTAATTTCTACATATAGACTGGCTTCTTTACCCAAATGTGAAAAACCCGTGCCAGCTATGAAATTTGGGGTTATTAATCCCGAACCCATCAACTAAAAAGACACAGCATTAATCATAGGCGTTACAGCGTCTTATCTTCCCCAATCGAAAAAATGCACACTCATGGTTCCGCCGTAACGTGATCGTACCCACTTCGTTTGAACCACTTACTGTCCAGTTCAGTAAAGTGTGCCCTAGCCTTTACCTATTGCAAGACTCCATGATAACAAAGGGATACTGACTGATACGGGTTCCCACACAAAAATGTACTTAACACAAGTCACCCCTAGACTTGGTCCCCAATTTATAACTATGATTTCTATAAGCCCATTATATCCCACTGGAATGGGCCCCCTTTTGCTTATTAATATCATAATTTTGACTTAACACATTTAAGTTCATTAATAAGCCCAATATAACCATGTGTTATATTCCTGGATTGTAATTATTCTAACTAAATGTACTTATTGCATACAACCCTTTCCCATGTCACTTATTGTCCAATTAAGTCCACTCTATTCCAGTTTACATGTTTTTCACTTACATGTTACTTAATGTGCAATTAAATGCAATTTATTCCAATTCATAAATCTGAGTATTCTTCAATTAAGATTTATCCTAATTTACAGTCCATTATTCACCAATTCTCAACATGCCCAAAATCCCCTTTTTGACATACTTTCAATGTTATTCCCATTTTTACGCAATTTAAATGATAAAGGCCTAGGATCTCGTTGGCTTAGGCTCAGTGCAAAAATAAATAAAAAGAAGAAATTGGTCTAGGCTACTTGTAAGGCCTAGACTCAGAAATGAACAAAATAAACAAAATAGGGCATTGCAATATTGTAAATAAAACAATATCAGAGAGACTCAGAAATGAACAAAATAAACAAAATAGGGCATTGCAATATTGTAAATAAAATAGTATCAGAGAAGAGGATAAAGAAGAAGAATTGCTTATAAATAAATAGACAACTGAAAAGAAATAAACAATAGACAGTAATTAGATTAAATGATAACTTGCAGAAGACAAACTTATAAACGATGGAAATATAAAACTTGCAGATCCAAACTATTTTATTGTCTTAATTCTTCTTATATCAATTGCTGATCTAAAAATCATATAAGACTCACAGAGAAAGATTATAGATCCAGAAAAAGGCCTTGTAAGATGAAGAAGAAGAATCCTTTAATATCTACAATTGGACAACACTCTGACTTATTTCCGAATTTTATTTCATTTTAGAGCATAATGGAGTGGAGGCTAAGAAAATGAGAAGAAGAAGAAGAGGTGTGGGGGAAAAGTGAGGTGTAGCAGTCAATTTATAAGTGTGGAAGGATAATTCAGGCCTTAGGATTTTAGGTTTTTAATCTTATCCCCTGAAGACACATCGGCAAAACATCAACAAAGAAGACTGTAATGACCTGCCCTTTTGACCGCTTCAAGTCAATAGTTAAACCAACTTAAACCGTTTGAAACAAAGATTGTTATTTCTTATGAAGTTGAAATATGAATTATCATAGAATCATAGACACAAAACACAAAATATCTCACATCGGAAATAAAATTTATTCAATAATACAAATTTTTTTAAATTTACATGATATTAGAGTATAGTATAAATATAGATACAACGGAAGATTGAATACAAAATCTTACTGATACATGAATATATTGACAGAGTGGTGAAACTGCATAATAATATATGGATGATTGGATCTCCAACAAATCTCAAAATCTAATAGATAAATCTCCAAAGATGAATTACTCGGTCTGACCCGAGCATTTTGCAAGGAATATAACAAACAAAATACTCGAGTTAGGACTAACATTCTCGTATAAGTGAATCAACTCAAGTCAAATGTTTAAATGGAATGCATCAGTAACTTAAATCATGTTTGGGATTCACTTCCCTTAAGGATCTGTGGAACTAATAAATATTGTATAATACACTATTGTAATAATGTTTATTCAGTAAAGTAAATATAATAAAAATAACGTAAGCGGGATTAAATTTTTACCCTTACGTCATTACAGACAGTATTGTACACATTACATATAAAACACAAGTACGTCTGTAGATAGGGATGCGCCACGATACGACAACATAAAATCAAAATCCTTGGGGACTAAATGAGGACAATATGACAAAGCACTGAGGCTAATAACCAACAATATGATTCTACCGGATTGCAGCCCTCGACCGGTGGTAACACATAGTTGCAACTACTGCCCACCTCGGATGATATTCCCAAAATCAAAGGGTGCACCCAAATCGATCACAAAGTAATAGAGATGGTATCGAATAAGTGTGTTCATTCGAAGGAGCGACCTTACTTAATATGGGTATGGCTCCTGTTTTAGTCATTTTAATTATGACCCGAAGGTCAAGGGTAATCCTTCATCATTCTCTTTCTTCAAATCCACTAATCGCCTCCAAACCATCTTATTTCATTCTAGATTTTCCACCACGTGCACAATCAATAATTATGATTTTTCTAGAGCAACCTAACATTTCATTTAACATCACAAATATTTAATTCACTCAATGATAAGCTAGTCATGAGTAAGACTCCAGAAACGTTCAGCACCAGGCTTGACATCATGCCAGGCACAACATTATGCCTTGTTCGACATGGGTCGACCCACCTCCTATGTGGGTTGACCTACATGGATCCTAGGTCGACACAGGGGTCGACCCAATTATGGGATGGGTTGCCGATTTCATTGTTGATTAAGTTTGATTATTTATTATATTTTCTAATTTAAATTCCAAACTTAAACCGATCATAACTTATTCATTTTTCATCTGTTTAACGCAAATCAAAAGTTTATCCGAACCAGAATTTCGTAATGGACGCAATGGTGAAATCCTTTTCGCCCAATTTTGAATATTATAATATTTATTTTATTACTCTTAGTTATTTAATTATTGTTTATGAAAATTTGGGGTGTTATAAGTATAATGTATATAACTTTGCTGAGAATTTTGTAAATGACACTACAATACATAACAGGCCCATACTCTTTGATTCTAAATGGATTATAAACTTTGGTAATAAGACACATGGAAGGCTAGTTCACCTCCTTGACAATTTTCCTAGAGATAAAGAACTCTTGTATCATAGCCAATAACTAATCTTTTAGGTAGTTCCAATGATGAATGAAGAAGGTGGAACTCAACTCGTCAGGACCCCAAGGTCCCTATGTATGGATCTTAGGGATTCCTATGTTTCGGTTAAGGAGATTTTACTTTCTAGCATCCTATTATCTCTAGCATTAATAGTCCTCCTACATTTAACATAGGTTAATTTAGATTAACAAATGTCATTATATAATTCATTGTAATATATTTGGCATCCATTTCCAGGTTGTCAACAATCTTAACCACTTCTCCATCCCCGTTAATGAATTGATAGATTTTAATGATCTATTTTTGAGCTGATATCTTAGAATAAAAAAATTAGTGTGTTTATCTCCCTTTGTCAACCAACTTTATGCGGCCTTCTATTTAAGCTTTAAGCCTTAAACTCTAATGCATCTTTAAGATGACGTTGAGCTTCGTATAAAATTTTCGAGCGTCATCATCAGTGAACCATGAGTCTACTTGTTGTTGAAGCATTTCGCGTTTATTTTGCAATTGAGTAATAAGGTCTCCCTTGTTTTCTTTGCATCTGTTCTAGTTTTTCAGTCTACTTTTGGCAAACTCAAGAAGTTGAAGTAATTTATAAAAATGGCAACCCCTAACTATTGAATAAAAGATAAAATTAACAACCTTCGAATAACCTTCTTCCAAATGCTAGTGATCTTCATATCTGAACAATTTACTTTTAATAAAACTCATATTATCAATAAACTTTAACAATACTGGCTCTGATCGTTGGTAGAGTTAGCAAGAATAGTTACTATAATATCCATAAACTTATTGATACGTTCTAAATTAACCAGCACCCTGTCTACATTGCAATAAATTTTCTTTCTCTAAGATTCTTCATGTAAATCTTAGGTTAACATGTATATGCTCGAACAACCCGACACCAACCAAGCAATTATCAAATTTTACTAGCTGGGATGCTCTATGTGTATGTCCACCATCCTTATCCTTTGCTTTGAGAATTGCGTCAGAACCCCTTTAACTAACCACGAAATTTGAATGTCATTATTTAATGCTTTAGTTTTCTCATAAAGAAAAGATTTGTTGAAAGCCAAATTGTTGGCATAAACTGTGGTTATATAAATAGATAATCCCTCAATATTAGCAGCACGAACATCTATTTTATGCTTATGTTTATCTATAACTTGAATATGTCGAATAAACTTGCACTACTAAAGGAGAATTCTTAATAGCTACATCGTTATTATGCACATATTCACACTCCTTACCAGTAACGCGAGTAAAGTAGTTTATGTTAACACCGTCAAACTTATTCACCAAGACACTTAAGACAAAAGATAAATATGTCCTTCTAAGACTACAGAGGTCTAATTTACAAGAATCTCTATTTGGACCTATAACATTCCAATTTTTCATTTGTAATATGTTATATAATATATACCTATACGACAGCATGTTGAATGAACATATGCATAGATATATTTGATCACAGTTGGAAATGTGTTATCCATGGACTTTGTTACGTTAATGTATTTGCCATTCACGTAGAGGTTTCTAGTTTTAATATACATATCTATAAGACAGGTAAAGAGAATTATGGAGTACAAGTAGGCCGACCTACGACTTTTAATGGATACTAAAGATAATATATTGGCATTCTTGTTCAGGTCCGATAGCAGAGCAAGGAGAGTAGATAATGCCTTATCAGACAAGAAAAAGAAGGCATATGGTGTAGTTATTATTACGATGTAAAAGAAAAACCAACGGCGTAATTTACCATTAAAAAAATTATGATTCTTGATAAATATAGAAACATATGCACTTTAGTCTCCAACATAACAAAACATGAATGTCTACAAAAAGTGGACTGTGCCAAAGAAGATAATTATAGGATTGACTCATATATATGAGTATTGAAGATGTATCAAATAAAAATAACGAATCGTTTTTAACACATTTAACATTAGAAAACATAGCAAATACAAACAAAAAGATTTAAAACATTCATAAATTCTATTAGCAAATTCGCACATACTTTCAAAATTTAGGGCCATCCTTCTGTAGCTACCACACTTCTACCTATTAAAAGTTCATCTGTTATCATTGCTTATGCTACTATGCCCATGGTAGTAAGTAACAGCGAAGGAATTATTATAAGAAAGTCTTACTTCATGAATACATGCTTTTGATTCCCTCCTTGGGCTTGCTTTCTGAGTTATCAATGAATTATTTTTTGTATTACATTTTATGTATAACATTCCAGATCCAACTCGGATTTGGTAATCAGGCTTATATCCTATTTATAAATGAGAAAAAAAAACTTACAACTCACCAAAAATCTAGTTGTAGCATCTTTGACTTCCATCCCATTATCTTCTCCCTACAGTTTCATAATATAAAATTATTGTAAGTTTTCTTTTTACATCATATAAATGGTTCCCTGTGAACAAAAGATTGAAGAATGATTTAAGATTTTGCTTTCAGTCGTCCTAATGACCAAGTTTTCACAATAGTTAATGGGATGTAATACCCCACACTTTTCTTATCCCGAACTTCGACAAAAATCGAAAATCAAACTCATCTAAGCGTGGAGAGTGTAAACTTGGTACCTGCAACTAAATGAGCATGAGCATAATCAGGGTGTAATAAAACTAACTCACAACAGAAACTGGATTGGATAATTAATACCGACTAAGGCACTACCCTAAACCTAATCGCCATATTGATATCGAGCATGAGAGAACCGAAAACCAAACTAAACACCTGCTAGGACCTACATTCCTCGAGATAAACACGAGAGTTGTTATAAGGAGAGGGGGGTCAGGACAACAAGTCTAGGTAAGTAGAAAACGTATAATACTGTCTACCATACATAAATGTATCCCTTTTGGTCTCTACCAAAACATATATTTAAAAATCCTACTAATTCTAATCTAGCCTTGTAAATATTTACGCATAATGACTAACTACCATACACACGGTAGTCTTCCCTAAACATAACGATATCGCAATATTGAAATAGAACTTTTATGCATAGGTATGAAGCCTTTAAACCACCATTCGACCAACTACCAAAAACTAAGAGGCGTGCTTCAAACTACTCAATATTCCATAAGGAGGTAAATTATTTGTATATAGCCACTTAAGACCTCACTATCAATATAAGATAAGGGCAGATCCTTTCGTTTACTTAAGACCCAAGGCGGACCTTTCGATCACTTAATGCCTTACTCAGTGGTTTACCTTACACTAATATAAATTAGAGGACGTTAGCTACTAAGTCCAACTAATTTAAGGCTTCCATTATTCATGAATATACCCAAGCTCCGCAAAAGGCAAGAGTTAGTAAGTAGTCACTTATTACCTATATGATAGGTAGATGACATTTCGTTATTTAAGACCTTCCCCCGGCAGACCTCCGTGTTGCTATCTACCTGACCTTATTAGATCATCCCCTAGCCATTTACTACTTCCCGTGGGATAGGCATACGTATAGTACCTCCATAGCGGTCATCTAATACCTAATCCCAAGGCATACTCCATCCACATTCAATTGCTACCTACAGGATGCAGACCATAGCGGAGATTACCGATCTCGCATACAATTATCCATTTAATACTTCTTATTTATGTGGAAGCGGGCTACACGATCACTTAATACCCATTTGAGGGTGGATCTTACAACTTAATACCTCTGATCCCGAAGTAGGCTACACTTACGAACTATTCCTTTGATGGTTTCTTCTTTTGGGTGAGGGGCGGGCCCCACAACCTCTTAATACCACAACACTCGAGGTATACCTTATCTTACGAAATAATCCTGGCTACGAAATAAACTATCGCCATGGGTTTCTAGGTTAACGATATATCATATCATTTGTACATATATCCGACTGCTGGAAATTGTAGACTTCTGTCGAATAAGGCAAATGACCTCGCATTATTAACCTACTAAGTCCAATCCTTATTTCTAATTATATTAATTCTAGATTAACTAAAATAAAATACGGAAAACCTATAACTTCCTATCCTAGAATTTTAAATGTTTATTTCCTTACTGGACTTAGTATTTACTACCATGGCCATTCCTATAAATCCCCTTTGGTTCCATTTATTGTTTCTATTAAGATTTCCTGCCATTTATGACCCTAACAACCATATTTCCCTAAGGCATTCATTAACCTATATAATGTCATTTATATCGGTCTCTTTAAGTTCTAATCTAATATTTGTAAATCCTAAACATTTCTATATTAATTTAATTCCTTTTGATTCTTATTTGAACATATATATATATATATATATATATATATATATATATATATATGCACATAAGTTTATTACTTATTTATTTCCATAGTTGGAGTTACAATCTCTATTCCTAATCACAAATTAAACTGTAACCAGTCAGGAATTTACTTCCCGATTCAATTAATTTCCCCTAAAACGTACATGGTTACAATAGTTATTATTTCATTCATGACCTTTTTGTTATATTAATAAATTCCATGCTTATTGCTACAACGATCACAGATATTTATTTTCCATTTATTATGGGAGTTATTACCATAAATATATTTCCATGAAATGAATACACTTCAAATTCAAACACACAACAAAAAACAATCTTTTATTTAATATAATAGCTCTATTTACGTAGATTTGGATGGATAAGATCAATATATGTTTATACTTATAATTTAAGCGCGGAGTTAACGTAGTTACTAATTTTTATTTTATTACTAATTACTATTTATGTTTTGGTCTAAACTAATGACCAAAACAACCGTTTTTGTGTTTAATCTTATTTAAAGTTCAAAACCTTACAAAACGGTTATTTACTGTAATTATTGGAAATTTTGCCCAAACTACTTAAAAGAGGAAAATTGGCATATTTCAAATCATAAGGAAATAGGTTAATATTTTATTTAGCATAAATGTTGCAAATTATGTACAAAAATACGTGAATTTGCACATCTCTTCTTATCTTGTTTATTTTTGTTCCTTGTAGACTTCAAATAATGCCATTCAATGCAAAAGGAGAAAAAATGACAAATTTACAATAATCCTATAAAGTCCCAGACAATATCAACATAAGCAGGTTTACATTTCAAAATCAAAACTGAACAAATCCTAAGTTTACACCCGAATCCTATATACATGGGATTACAACACTACAAATATAACAATATTTTGGGATTGATTTCCAGAATTAGGGTGTCTACAATAACTGCAACAATATAGATAAATTGTAGGCAATATAAGGATAGTAAACTAAGAAGCCTAAAAATCCACATCTAAATTTCATTCATATTATTTGAGATTTGACAAAGCCAATCAAATCTGATAAACTTTTAGGTAATTCAAATTCAATGTATACGAATTATATAAGTTATTAAAAACAATGAATATATTTCCCACTCCCTTGAAAACTGTTCAAATCTGAATTTGAACACAACTTTTAGGCTTACAATTCCCAAATTCTACAGTTCTACAAATTTATTTACAAAGGGGATTTAGGAACACATATTTAGAGTTGTAGATGTAAAAGAAGAATAGGAGAAGAAGAAGGAAATTCAATAATATAAATTACGTGTTCGTAGAACCAACCCTTTTGTGCAGATCTGGATTCAATCTGTCCAACCCTTGTTTATTTTGAATAGATTAAAAATTTAGAATTTTAGAAGAAATTGGAAATTGGGAATGACAGAGCTCTGTTGCTGCCTACACAAAATATGTGAAAAAGAGTGGGGGTCTAGCCCTTTATTTATAGATGTGGAAATGACTCTGGACTATTAGATTTAATTTTATAAAGATCTACCTGTCGATATAATAAATTATATAAGCAAACCCTAGCTGCCACGATGCCTATATAGATCAAGTGGTCAATAAAGCGGTCGACCACTTGGTCGACCTGGCAGGGGAGATGTATTATTATATATATTGTTTTATTTATTTTCCATCGGTTTTCGTATTTCGTCCATAACTTTTTACATACGGTGTAATATCCCAGATTTTTCGGCCATTTAAATTTGAATATTTAAATCTATTTATATATTATATTGGAATTATAATAGTTTTTTTTCGAATTTATTTAAATTAAAGGATTTATATATTTATTTATATATATATATTTGATGTTGTTTAACCAATTTTCTAAATGTCGAGTTTTTAATCCAACTTGGTTTTATTCGAAGTTTTTGTTTGAATATATTCAATTATCAATTTATTTTCAAATAACGGATTATCAAATATGACAAAAAGCGTTATATACATCTATATGTTTTAGTGAAATGTTGGGATGTACTTTACAAGTATTATTAACAAATGTGGATTTTTAAATAGAATGTTTACTGATTTAAACATATACAAAATAGTTGTTTATAATATAGGTTTGATTATACTTTATTTACAATATATTTGATTTATAAATAGGTGGCATAACAAATATTTATATTAAGATCAATGTATGTGCTAAACCAGTTGACAAAACACAACTTGATACATGATTAAGGGATAAAGATTTTAGTAAACAAATATCGTTCCAAATCCATTCCAGCACAAATATACAAATTGCTTTGCCAACATAAACCAAACAATATGATTTAATTTTAATACAATACCATATTTCGGTTCTTTCCCGGAACAATAAAAAGAAAACAACAAATGGTTTTAGCATTTTATCACATTACAATCATCGTACAAGTTCATAAAAATATACAAACAAAAAGAAAGAAATATTGGCAAATCCATTTCTGCATTGTCTCGTCCCTTCCAGTACTAAGCCTTGATCTGCGAGAAAGAAGGAAACCCATTAAAAAAGGGAAACTTCATGACATCATTTGAGCAGAAAAGAAAATGAAAAGATCAGTGTTAAAAAGAAAATAAAATATAGGAACTAGTATCATAGGTTCAACAGGAAATTGAGATCAGCAAATCCAAGATCATGAACAGTAAAAAGAAACAAGACAATACATAAGTTAAGAAATCTAGGTAGGAAAACAGCTATAAATTATATAGCTGAGCACATTTCATTTTTGACAACTGATGAACAGCTAAAGAATATAAAATATATAAGGGCATAATCGAACCACATGTATGTACACAGCTATAAACAGCTAGCAATGTACAACGCAAGATATATGTACATTTTGGGCCGATTGAACAATTCAATGAACATGAAAACTCAACTGACAACTCCCATCACAAAGAAAACACAGTACATCTAATTAATTGTACATAGAAATACTAATAGATGCACAACTATAGAAGAAAGAACAGAGTACCACAGCTAAATCGTATAGACAATACACAGTTGAGTAAACAGTAAAAAGATTCATACATCAAATTTATAGGCTGAACTAACAAGACAAAGAACTAATATATATATATATGCAGAGTAGGAAAACAGCTAAAATGAAGTAGTTGCACAGTTCAATCCCATGTGAAAATTCAGACAAGGACGGTTGCCTTGTGCTTGAAAAGAAAAATCAAATACAAAATCTATCACAGTGTCGAACAGCTGATATAGATATCTACATACAGATTCAATGTCTGTATTGACTAAACAATACATAGCACAGCTATCTAAATCAGAATCCATCTCGAACAAATCTGGAAATCATATACCCTAAAATCCGAACCGAAATCCAACTATAGATTCTGATCTGAGTGAAATAACAACTCATAATTAATGATAGACAGTGTTCTCATCTAGGATCAAAACCACAACTATAAATACACCGATTCACTAAACCAATTTTCGTCCACAATTCACAACCAGAAAATCAGAAAGAAAATCAAAAACTTTACAGTAATTAAAATCGAGGAAAAGGAAACTTAGCTTAATAGGGAGGAAGCCACATCGTCTGAGAGGGGTTTGGGGTTGACTGTCGAAGCCGCTCCGTTCCTGGAAGGTTTTAGTCTCGTTCAGCGAAGAGGGGTTGCTGAAGGGGTTGACTAAGGGCTGAATGAAGGCTTGAAGGTGGATCGTATGGCGAGAGGGAGGATGCGACGCCATGATTTACGGCGGAAGGAAGAAAAAGGGGCTTAGGGTTTTCGATCTGGAGAAGTAATTTGTGGGGGGCGGCTTTGAAATGAGGAAATAACGAGGATGAGGGTTTTAAATGAGGGACGGGTCGGATCCTTCTTGTTTGGGCCGATGATCAAAAGGGTAAAGCCCATTTCTTTTATTTAATTTAAAGGAGAACCATGTTTTAAATTTTAAAAAAATCGTAATACAATTCCTAACTCATACAGTATCGGATTTACGCGTGGTCAGATGCGTTGGGACCGTGGAGACGAGCACTTCGAGATGGAGCAGGCCTGGTCCGGATCTAAAGTGACTGGGATTTTTAGTCGAATTGAACGTCAGTCTAATTGGACTAAAACAAACTGTTCATCAACGGATTTTGAATCCAGGTGAGTTAAACTCACTCAGCCTCCTCGTTTATATTTTATATAAACTGGGTATTTTATTTTGCGTGTTCTGATTGTTAGTGGTTGACTGTTAGGTATATATACTGTTGATCATCGATCGTTTAAATTTAGAAAATACCCACTGTTGGGGATGACCCATAACAAAGTAACTCCTTGGGTTGATCACGTTTATAAACGTGTTTGGAAATTATTGGAATTGTTTGAATTGGATGTTAGTTGAATTGATAATTGGCAGTAAATGGCCAAATGTAAGGTTTTAACGTCATTCGACCCGTCAGGTGAATTGACGTATTTTTAAAAAGTTATAAATTCATTTATAACTGAATTAAAGTTTTCAAATTATTTTGTATGGGATTTTAAATTGGAAATTCACAAATAAATATTTTTAATCGAGTTAGTAAGAGAATTTAGTTAAATGGTTTAGATCGGTTGGGAAGCAGAGATCGAGAATTTTCCATGGATTGGTAAAAAGGGGAAATAATTGTTTGCAAACAATTAAAAAGTGACTTTAATTAATTAAGTTTAATTTAAGAAAGGGGAAACGACAATTGGAATTTAGTTAATAGTTAACTGATGTGTATGGTTGGTAAAATCCACCATTGTGAATAGAATGGACAGAGGAAATAAATATTGGTTTAAATATTCATAAAAGGGTAATGAATAGTGTTGGATATTAGTTAATCTTTGATTAACTATAATCTAAAGGGATAATTGAATTGGTTATTGTGAATAAACTGGATTATTATTAAGTAAGCGTGTAAACATGATGATAATGCTATTTTCGGTTAAGATTAAAGCTAACTATGTTTTAATATAGTAGATGTTAAAGCAAATTATTCTTTAATTTAAAATGATTTGAAGTAGTGAAGTCAATTTAATGCCAAGTAAGAATTTTAATAAGGGGATTTGTAAATCCAAGTTTCTAACAAGATTTGATAAATGGGAATCAAATTAACAAGTGATTAACTGATGATGAGTTTTAGCCAAAGAGGCGATAAGGGTTTATTATAGAATGTCCAAGTAGATGGAATAAAATCATTTGACGAGGGATTGACATTATAAGTCAAAGGGGTTTGAAGTGAAAGAATACTTGAAGATTAAGTGGTGTTTTAAGGGATGTTTACTTAAATAAAGTAATTAAGTAAAAGACCTTAAACGAGGATTTCAAATATGAGTTTAAAAACTAGATTGAAACCCAAAAAGGGAAAAAGGGATTTTTGAGGTTAGTGGACGAACTAATGTTATTCTGAGGTAAGAACGGGTCGATCAAGGTCTGAGAGGTAACTAAAATACCCCAACTTGATGGGCTTCGCTATTATCAAGGAATAGTATTAGTTTGGAACGAGTGAAGTGTTGAGATTGGTTTTATCCTATACGAGAATATCAAACTCTGATGCAAGGTTTTGGAAATTAAACAATATTACGATGAGTTCAAAAGAAATAAGAATGTTGTTTTCAAATTTATAGTAAACATTTGTTAGTCAATTAGAATTGATCAAATATAGTTAGAGATAGTCAAACAAAGTTATCTAGGGAAGTTTCCATTGCGTACGACTGCTAGCGTAATTCGCAGGGCTGCAGATAGCCTACGGCGGTCGGATGTTTCCTGAGGGAATCAGGCGTTACCATTGTGATCGCTGCGATCTAGAGTCGAGCAGGCGGAGTTAAGTCAAGTATAAATTAATCAATAGGAGTAATCAAGTCAAGTTAATCGAGTTAAATAAGTCGAGTTAGTTAAGTAGAGTAACCAATCAAAGTAATTCAAGCAGAGTTAATCAGAGAAAATTTGTTTTATATCGTTAAGTATATTTTAAAGTGGTCGAGTTGTGTCAAGTGTTGTATTCACACTATTGTTATTCGATAGTTAAATCACCGACTATCGAAGTTTGACCAATACGCTTGTTGGTATGGAAAGTCCGGGATCGAATTATATTCAAAAACCATTCTGACCAACAAATACGTGAAGAGATCGGAAGATGATCGAGATGGAGCATTGAAGACTGTGGATTTTCATAAACGGAAGGACCGCTAATAACCTCTGGATCGCGGTCAGAGTTAAACTGTGGTTCTGTCGTGGGTGAAATTTACGGGTTGCAAGGACTTCTCGCTACTGATCCATGGGGTGATTCCTATATTGGATGCAGTAGGAAAGTACCTTCGGTTCATCCTGTTCCTGGATGACTTGTATGGACGGATGTCTGACGGAGTATTTCCAAAGGATTTACACGCGTTGATTTCTCCAAACGTACCATAGTTGATGGCGGAGAAATGGTTATTCTCTAGCCAGATAGCTAGAGTATGTTTGTGGACATCGATCAAGTGTGATCTGGCGGATCTGACGATGTGGCATTCAAAGTGTATGATGACCAGATGTGTTCTGACCTCAAGCCTCATCAACCAGGGAGATGACAGAAATCGGGCAGGCAGCATGGCTATGTGGGTCGCTCCCATTAGGATGTATAATCACTTATCTAGAGAAATTCCTTTTGTTTCTTATTCTATCGATTCTGCCCATTCGGGAACGGTGGTTTGAGTCCAACCGTTGGTGATATACATTCGATACACTCAAGCGAAATGAGTGGTCGGTCATGTGAGGGCCGGGTTGCAAGACGTTCTTGTTGAACCCAGTGTATTCGCCTCTAGAGATACACAGTCGGAAGGTGGTCCCATACCTTGTCAAGTTGGAAATCCAATATCCAATAATCGCCCACGGTTTTTCGATTGTATACTATATACGGGGAGCGTGAGATGCAAGCGTTCCTCTAGATTTGTTAATTATTTGTATCTAGACATTATCATAATATCAGATCAAGATATTGATTTCGAAAACTGGTTTGGGTCATCGTAAGGTAAAAACCGTCCGTGTTTATGTGTGGATCGGTCTTACAATTATCTTTTTCTCTCGAAAGGATTTTAACTTTAAAATCAAGTTGTGTGATACTCTAAATGCTGTGCGAGTTTTCTCACTCTGGTCCACCAGACTGACCCGGTGTTTTGTAAATGCTCGGGTTAGACCGAGGTGTACAGGTTCAGGTTATCAGGTACTGAGAAGTCCAGAGACGAGCTGAAGATGTTCAGATGAATGATATTCCGCTGTGTGATTATATATATAAGGACAGATTATCGAAAACTGTCCAGCTGTGTGTTGTACTCTGATATTGTAAGTATTTTAAAGCTTTCAGTAAAGATTTATTTCTGTATTATATTTTGTTCCGCTGCGATGTGAGACTCTGTGTTGTGTTCTTCTTCTTCTTCTATTCTTATATTTCTTTCTTTCTTATCTCACCCTCTAATTTCTTCATTGACAATCCGGTGTTCTCGGTGTTTGAAAGGTCGGCATGAGATACAGTAAAGTTATTTATGTCGATTTTCGGGACCGAAAACTGCTGGGTCGTTACATACGGACTCCGTTTTGAAGTTCCAAACATGAAAGTTGACCAAAATTCCGTTATGAATGCAATGGTGCAAGTTTCATGATCAAATCCCATCGTTTGTGAAAATTCTAATTAAATAACTAAATTAATTATCCTCAAAATTCCAAGGGGTTACTTCTTCCCTTCTTCAAAGAAATTTCGTCCTACAATTTTACCAATGATTAAGTCATGGTGTCGACGCCTAATTGTCCTAAACAACTCAACCGATTAGTGTACATCCAATTTTGCCAACATGTGCATGTGCATAGTGTACATAATGAATATTGCAACCACAAAATATGGGAGCATAATGATTCTAAGTCAAATCCTCTTATATGTATGCATTTCATTTTGAAAATACTTTTAAAAACATGATGCAAACATCCTAAATATACTGGCAGTTATATATGAATGCAAGTTTTTTGAAAACAATTTTCAACCATAACCCTCACATGACTACGAATAGAAGCGTGAAGCAACAAATTTTGCATCCAGACCCTACCGTCCAATACATCAATGCATCTAAATCGTTTTCTATTGATTTCTCCTAAGCCGGAAAAAAGAAATTAAAGCAGAGGAATTCATCGTTTTCTCCGCTTATAAATATTCAAATTCCCGTCCTACAACGGCATTTTACCTCAGTTGCCCTGAAATACACTAAAATTTCATGTCTGTAGACCGTAAAAGAGGCTTAAAATAAGCTCTAAAAGGTAAAATGAGTTAGTTAATAACTCGATGCATCGTCGACAAGATATGGAAACAACGTTTCCACAGCTAAAACAACCTTTTATTGCTATCATTAACGTCTTTAACACCTCATCATCCCTAAAGCACTGCTAAAACATAAAGAAATCATCAAAGATTTTTCTTACACTTTTCATATGACTATAAAATCGAAATTTTCCATAAAATAAATTCCCGCTTTAAAATTTTTGTATATAAATTTTGAAATTCCTTTTTTGGTACTACTTTACTTTCTATATCAAATTTGTATAAAAACAAAATTTTGATAACATGCGCTTTACTGCATTTGAACCATTTATTTTTATATAAAACAAATGTTTAAACATACATAAATTACCGTTCCAAATCCAAGTTTACATAAATCGAATTTAAAGAAGGTAAATCAATCAAAATATAAAATTTAAAAAGGATTTTCACCCAAAGGTTCAAAATATATTTTGTGGAGATTTAAACAATTCAAGTCATATGTTGGCGTAGAAGGAAGTCGGTCACGCAGAAAAATGCGAAAACCAAAACCATATATAGAACTCAAAATAAGTTTTAGCTTAAAAAGGAACAGACGACAAATAATAAATATATCCATGATGAAACAATGCAAAATCTTGTTCTTCGCTAAAATTTATCTCAAAAGGAACAGACGACAAATAATAAATATACCCGTGACGAAACAATGCAAAACCTTGTCCTTTGCTAAAATTTATCCACCATAGAATTATATTCTTTCCAACTCTAAAACAATTGTTAATTTAGATAAGAAAATGAGATTTCATTTCTGGTACATAAGCGCGAATGACATCAGATGTTCCCAAACATTGAAATCTCACTAATCGTCGTGCGAATTTCCAAAGACAACATACTAACAAATACAAGCACAAACTACCAATGAGCCAAGAGGAAATTGATGGAAAGATCAAAAGAACAAAGACGACAACAATACAACAACACCAAAACTCTAAAATATTGCCTATAAATATTGTTGTTGTTGTTTAGAGGTTTCCAATCACAATCTCTTCTAATAGAGAATTTGCGATGACAAGAGAAGCCTACCAAAAAATTGTTTGCGAAGATGCACCTAAAATTATTTAAAGACAAAAATGGAAAGGTGAAAATAAAAAAAGTAACTCCATGAAACAGTACACAAAAACAATAACTTAAATCAAATATGATGCGTACTAAATGATGGTTACACCATCGATTAAAGAAAAGATTGCATCATAAGATAAATCTAGTCTTAACTTCCCATTTTTGGAATGATGTGTTAAATGAGTCACACTTCTACATGGGCTATTCGAACATAGATTTTCGAACTCAAAAACTGACATCTAGGAAAGAGAGATCTTCTATAAGATCTCTGAAGTTGGTCAAACTAAAGACCGTTCAAGCCCGTGCACAACACTGATGCCTCTAAAATCTCATCGAGGCCCTCCTCAAAAAAACCATCCAAAGACAGCTCAATCTTTACTTCCAAAACGACATTTGCCCTCATCAAAATCTATTCTAATAAGATATGGCAAAGGCAGATGTAGCACAAACAAAGACCCTACTCACAAACCTTGAAACAAAGGACCGGTGCAAGTCCAAATACTACGACTAGTTATTTCGGCCCTAAAGAAATGAAACCTTATATTGAATCTGATCCAACCAAATTGTCTCTCTTCTTAAGAATGAGACTTAAATGGCACAAGAAAGATCTAGTAGCGCAATCAGGTGTTGTGGCTAAGAAATGATCAGAGAGAAGAAATTAAGGTTAGAACTTGGAGTCATAGTGGGGAAAAACCTAGTGCGCAAACTAGAAAAGAAAAAGGAGGAGATGAGACAACGACAAAGAAAGAGAAGAAGAATAAAGATATGGTTCGGCTAGATAGAGAAGGAAGGACGAAAGAAGGAAGTTTAAGGAGGGTAATCTGGACGCAACTTTTACGATTGAGTTCTAAGTTCAAGTTGTACCAAAACTCTTTAACTGGTTGACCACTCTAGGTGCAACGCTAAACGACCAACTGTTAAATGGGTTTTGGACAAAGGTTGAACCTTGACCCTATTAGGGTTTAAAATATTAATCTTCCTATGTCATCTCTTAAGATTTGACGCGAATCTAAAATATATTTGTCCTTATCACGACAATATTATATACCGCAATCAAACTTCAAACCATCTCCAAAGATTCATAGAAGTATCAACAAAAGGCTGCGACCACACAACAAACGAATTCTCGAAATAAAGACTCAGTTAGAAATCCAAAATAAATTAAAACGAATTTTCCCCTTGCCTAGTTGGTAAACGACAAAAACGATTTACGAAATCAAGTACCCAAACTGAATAGAAAACTTTTCCTTAGTCTTTCTTTTTGAGAAAATAATTCCTGAAAACTTTTCGAAATTAATTTTTATTTATAAACTGAGGGTCTCATATTATAACTCTATTTTATAATTTATCTTTCAGTTTATATTACCGAGTGGAATAAACTTTTCAAATTCTGAATTATTGAGATTTTTAAATCCCTAAAAGGTTTGTGCAAATTTCTATAAATCATCCGAAATTTCCAAAAAGAGAAATATTAAAAATACAAGGAATGGTTAATTATAGTTTCTGAATTTTGAGGCTTACATTTTCAAATTCCTTCTTTTTGCGAAAATAGATCATTTATTAAAATTTCACAAAACCCAACAATCTGAAACATGATAAAATTTAAGATTCTAAAATTTAAGTTATTTTCACTGATCTTTATTTATGAATCAATTTCTCGAAAATCATAGTTTAAAATTTCTAAAACCCCGTTTTATTTCAAAACAGCTTTAAAAACTGAAATCTCTCTGAATATAAGACCATTGATTCAAATGAGTAATTATATAAAAGGATTATCTGGATTGGCATAATGAAATATCAAACGAATATATTTCATAATTATATTTTCGAATGATAACAACATACTAACGTGAATTTCCCATTTCACGACCAAGAAAAGGTCATCAACTGGAACTCCGGAACTGAACAAAAAACAAGAAATCGTGACTATGTCAGTTGTAGCTAGCTTTTTGTTCAGTCACCAAGCTCAAATCCATAGGTTCACCATATGTCATCCTCATGCTCTTCAAAACAAAATCTCCCAATGCACCATGAGGTAAGTCGGGGTTGGCCGAGTACTCAAACTCGAAATACTTCTAACTACTAGCCGTTTAAACCCATTTTAAATAAATAGGCCCACGACTATCTTATCATCGAAGTAATTTAGAGTCAAGTAAGAAAGGCCAAAGAAAATTGAAAAGAAAATCAAATATGTTCCCTCACTAATCCTAATTTTAGTAATTCCTCTGATCGTTTAAACCTAAGCTATGAAACCAAATGTAACACCTTCACTTTTTTGAGCTCGAATTTCGACAAAAATGAAAACCCAAACCCATCCAAGCATGAAGAGTGTAAATCTAGTACCTACAAATAAATGAGCATGAGCATAATCAGAGTACAATAAAACTCACAGCAAAAATAATATAGGATAACTAATACCGACTAAGGCAACTACCTTAAAGCTAATCGTCATACCGATATCGAGCAAGCGAGAACAAAAACCGAAAACCAAACTGTTAACCTGCCAAGACCTGCCTTCCCCGAGATAAACTTGAGAATTGTTATGAGGAGGAGGGTCAGAACAGCAAATCATAGTGAGTAAAAAATGTATAATATTGTCTTCTATAGACAAATATATCCCATTTGGTCTCCACCAAAATATATGTCTAACAAGGCTTGTAATTCTAACCTAAGTACCTAACCTTGTAAAGATTTATGTACGACGATTAACTACCATAACCAAGGCAGTTTCCCCCAAGCATAACGATATTGCAATACTGAGATAGAACTTTTATGCATAGGTATGAAGCCTTTAAACCACCATTCGACCAACTATCCAAAACTAAGAGGTGCGCTTCCAACTACTCAATTTCCATAAGGAGGTAAATTATTTCTATATAACCACTTAAGACCTCACTATCAATATAAGATAAGGGTGGATCCTTTCGATCACTTAAGACCCAAGGCAGACCTATCGAATACTAAATGCCTTACTCAGTGGTTTACCCTATACCAGTATAAATTAGAGGAAACTAGCTACTAAGTCCTACTAATTTAAGGCTTCTGTTATTTACGCATATACCTAAGCCCCATATAAGATAAGAAATAGTAAGCAGTCGCTTATTACCTATAGGATAGGTAGACGACATATTGTCATTTAAGATCTTCCCCCAGCAGATCCCAATGTTACTATCTAGCTGACCGTATTAGATAATCGCCAAGCCACTTACTACTTCTCGCATGATAGGAAGACCTATGGTACTTCTGCAGCGGTCATTTAATACCTAATCCCAAGGCGGACTCCATCCCCAGTCACTTACTACCTAAAGGAAGAGACCATCATGCAGATTACCGATCTCGCACCCAGTTAGCCATTTTATACATCTTATTTATAGAGAGGAGAGCTACACGATCACTTAATACCCTTTTAAGGGTGGATCAAACTACTAAATACCTCTGATCAAACTACTAAATACACTTACAAATTACTCCTTCAATGGCTTCTTCTTTTGGTCGGGAGGCGACCCCTACAACCACTTAGTACCTCAAAACCAGAAGTAAATCTTATATTATGAAATAATGCTTGCTGCAAAATTAAGTATTGTCATGGGTTCCTATGGTTGGTAATATCTCACATCAATTGTACATATATCCGACTGCTGGAAAGTGCAGACTACTATCGAAGAAGGAAACTGACCTCGCATCATTAACCTACTAAGTCCAGTTCTCATTTCTAATTATATTATTTCTAGATTAACTAGAATAAAATAAGGAAAACCTATAACTTCCTATCCTATGATGTTTAAATGTTTATTTCTTTATTGGACTTAGTATTCCCATAAATCCCCTTTAATTTCATTTATTGTTTCTATTAAGATTTCCTGCCATTTATGACCCTAACGACCATATTTTCCTAGGGAATTCACTAATTTATTTAATGCCATTTATACTAATCCCGTTTAAGTTTTAAGCTAATATGTGTTACTCCCATACATTTCTATATTTATATAATTCCATTTGATTCTTATTTGAATATTTATACATATATATATATATATATACACACACATAGGTTTGTTACATATTTACTTTCTTAGTTGGGGTTACAATCACAATTCGTAATCATCAATTAAATTGTAACCAATTAAGCATTTATTTCCATATTCAATTAATTTTCCCAAAAATGTACATGATTACAATAGTTATTATTCTATTCATGACCTTTTTATTACAGCAATAAATTCCACGTTTATTGTTATACAACGGTCACAAATATTTATTTTCCATTTCTTACGGGAGTTAGTACTATACATATATTCCCATGAAATGGAAGCACTTCAAATACACAACAACAAACAAACATTTATTTGATATAATAGCGTTACTTACGTAGATTTGAATGGATAAGATTAATATATGTTTATATTTATAGTTTAAGCGCAAAGTTAACGTAGTTATTAATTTTTATTTTATTATTAATTACCATCTATGTTCTGGTCTAAACTAACAACCAAAACAACCTTTTTTGTGTTTAATCTTGTTTAAGATTCAAAATCTTATGAAAAAGTTATTTACTGTAATTATTGTAATTTTTGCCTAAACTATTTAAAAGCGGAAAATTGACATATTTCAAATCACTTGGAAATGGGTTAATATATTATTTAGAATAGATGTTGCAAACTACATACAAGAATATGTGAATTTGTACATCTCTTCTTACTTGGTTTATTTTTGTTCCTCATAGATTTCAAATAATGTCTTTTAATGCAAAAAGAGAAAAATTGATAAAATTACCATAGTCCAATAAAACCCCAAATAATATCAACACAAGCAGGTTTATATTTCAAAATCAAAATTGCACAAATCCTATATTTACACCCAAATCCTACAAATCTAGAATAATAACTACAAATCTGACAATATTTTGAGATTGATTTCCAGATTTAGGGTATCTGCAATTATCACAACAATTCAAGATAAATTGTAAGTAATATACAAATAGCTAATTAAAAACCCTACAAACCCATATTCATATTAAGTTTAAAACAACTCCAAGTATCCTCGATCATCCTTATTCCAAATTACATTCGACAAGAATTTACCACATTCAAATCTAACCCTTAATTTGAAATTTTCAAATTATATTCAAAACCCAATTCAAGAATTTCCACTTTGTTTGGGAAAATTTCCTTAACCATTTCAAATAAACATTCGTGATCCAAATCTTTAAAGGAAACAAGTTTATTGAGTATCGGATCATTCCTTTAATTGAAATTTCTATCAAATAAAAATTCCAAATATTTAAAAATCATTTAACCAACCGATGTCCGTATATAATTTTCTATCCTATGGCCAAGTGATATTAAATTTAATTCCTCGATATTTCAGGGATGGATCTATCATTTCAATCCAAATCAGGGTCACAGATATTTATCATTTCAAACTGTGTTCTTAATTTATTTTAAATCGATAAATCCCGGGTTTATTCGATGCCTGTAACATCTAAGGTGGAAAACTGGGATTTATCATCATAATAAACATTTACATCCATATACTGAAAAATGGGACATAACAATATCACTATCCATTCAGAAATCAAAACAACTAAGCATCCATCACACCCATTTTATTCAAACGATAAATTGAATCATTTTACCAGTTAATAAGTGTCAGGATTTCTAACTAGAATTTTAATTAACAATACTGACTAGTTATAGATCTAAATTTGCATATTTACATACTTGCATGTCAGTTTTAAGCAACTAATCATCAATCAAACACAACCATGCAACTGAACTTATTTCACAATTTAATTCAATAAATATGGCAATAATTTAGTTAGTCGTGAGTGAAAAAATCACTCACCTTTGGGTCTTTAATCAGTCGAACGCCCAACCAAAGCCCAAAAATTTACAGTCTCCAAACACAGCCAAACCAGTGCCAGAATGTCTGCAATTTTACCACGATCGCAACGCAACGAATCGCGCTCACATCCGACCTTGCATGTGAAAGTTATTCACGTTTAAACATTTGAATTTTAAGTATATATAAAATTAATAAAATAAACTCTCACCCAATCGCAAACCGACATGTCAGCCCCTCTCCCGCTTCTTCTTCTTCACGCGGCTATAGTAAATGACGCGCAAGAGAACCCATGGACGCCGAAACTTTGACCCACGATTGCACCATGCCCCGACCGCCTGAGGATGCGAGACCACCACCATTACGAAGCTTTCCTCAGGCCGCATCTACCAGCGCCGGAAACACCACCTTTGGTGGTCCCCTTCGCCGCCGCCATGTCAAAAACCAAAACCATTTTCGAGCCCTAAATCACAAATTACCACCACCTTCGACTATGTTATGACCAGCAAACACCACCCCCGAACTCGTATCAACTTCCTCTACAATACCCATATCTTGGATTCTCCGATTAACTTCAGAATCGAAAACCCCCAAATCGATGCTTAGGGTTTTGAAATTCCGAGCTTTGGCCATCAATTTCCGGCAACTCCAGGCACTGCATGTCGAAATAAATGGTACCAGCAGCTACATATCATTGAGAGCTTCGATTTGATATATAATTTGTTGGGTTTTGAAGAGATTTGATTTTCAAGCTTGTATTTTTATTTGAATGAGGGTTTAAAATTTTACATCAGCCATTAGAAAAAGTTTGATGGAGAAAAGTATATGTAATAGAGAATGGGATGATAAGGTGGAGATGGAAATTTTATTTGCATATATATAAGACCCAAAATGAGAAACAACAGTTATCTTAGTACATAGATTTCAATCACACTTTCTCTCGTACGGTCAAACGACATGTCCGATTGTAACGCAAATTGAAACACTAAAATAATTCGATATTCCGGAACTGATGAGACTAGTTTCATCGGATTCCGAGACAGTTACCAAAACCGTTAAATTTCACAGTTAATTAATAAAATATTCAATTATTCATTTAATTGTTTTAATTCAATTTAAATATCTATTAAATTCCATTCTAATTAAATTATAACTTAAATAAATTTTTATAAATTGATTTCACAAATCATAAGTCCTAATTTTGATTATTTCAATTTTTAAATTTGAATTTCAGTTATTAATTAAACTACTCAAAATTCCACCATTCACCAAATTAAATTTGGATTTCACTTTCAAATTAAACCATTCAAATTTATTTAATTATTTAAATATCTAAACTTCAAATTATAGCCTTTCTAAATATAACCTCAATTTAACGTCTGTTTATACTTTAGGTAAGTTATTTCATAAGTAAATCCTTAAATTTTAAATTTTAACCATTATCACTCAATTTATTCTATTAAATTCAAATTTAAAGTATACAGAAAAATATGGGTTGTTACATTCTCCCCCACTCAAAAATCTTTTCATCCTCGAAAAGACAACGAAATATGATATTAAGCACATATATGTATTTTCAAATCCATACTTATAAATAGCATTTATAAAATAAGTTATATGATTGCAAAAATTTCATAAATTTTCTAACTACCGAAATCACAGAAAATTTCAGCAGCATCTCCTTTGTACGAAAAGATCCGGAAAATCGAAATACATATATAAATCCACATATTCATCTCATCACACGATGAGGCATCCCAAAAAGGGGAAACAAAATATCTATACCTTTACAAAACCATATAACCCAAATACGTACCTTCTTTAGCGTCGTTTATTAGCAATTTCATTTACCTTAGCACTTTAGTATTTAGCGCAAGCGAGCTCCAAACGTAGTGCGACTTCCTTACACCTGCTACATACTCACATACGCATGAGTATTAAATATATATATAACACAAAGCGAAAGTATATAACTTGCACAACATATAATAAATATTTCAACTACAAAACCAAGATATTCATAACAGGCCAGCGAACAAATTGAGGGTTATCACCCTTTAAATGATGGAATTTGACCAAAGGACACAGGTAAAATCATAGCATTCGTTTCAGGCTTTCCGAATTGTCCGGATTCGTCGAATTCGGATAATCCGTTCAAAAGTTATGACTGTTTTAGTGAAAGTGAACACCTCGGCCCGTACACTGAAAAACACAGGTTTGAGTTGTTCAAACCAGTTTTTAACCCTTTAAATCTCAAAATTTTACAAAGCATATTAAAGAAAAGTTTTAGTTCAGATCATGGGCTTTCCGAATTGTACTCAGATATTAAAATCCGACGCTCCGTTAGGAAGTTATGGTCAAAACAATATCGACATACGCTTCAGTTTTAAATTTCCTGCACATAGTACTACGACTAAAACTTGCATTTCAGCTTAGTAAACATGAAAATTCTGACATGGCTCTATTAATGAAGGTTCTAGTTTAGTTTCTAAGGTTTCCAACAAGTCTAGAATCGTCGAATTCCGATCATTCATTCAAAAGTTATGATTATTTTACTTCAGCTTATCCAATATTTCAAATTCCTCATAAACGTTGATTTATTTTATTTGAAGTTTCAAACTTTTCGCTTCCAAAATTTTAGGCAAAGCTTAACCATCACCAAAGGGTTATCAATCCATTATGCACATAATATGGTTCATTCTTTTATCGCTTAAATAAATTTCATTCCATTTATTCAAGTTCCATTATCGTCCATCTTATATTAATTTCATTCACAACTCATCCATTTCGGTTATTCTTGTTCGTTCATTCAATCACTTATATTCCCTTCGTTATCCAAGAAATGGATTTGCATTTAATTGCTTACTTCATTCCAATATATTCTCTATTCATTTTTCACGTTTCATTCCAAGTATTAAATTCTGAATACTTGGATTCATTTAAAAAAAAATCCAATGAACTTGATCGCATTAAATCTTTAATTCATTACCATGAATCAATTTGCCAAAATTATATAACTCGTTTCTTTCCTAAGCATTTAATTCTCAATCGACCTTTATACGGTCTTCTAAGTTAACTCTTATCGAGTCAATTCACTTGACTCGACCAAATTTAGCCTTATTTCATATTTCATTTGCCAATTCCATTTACATCCATTTTTATTCCCAATGGTTTCAATTTTCCGATTCCAAATCTTTTCCGAGAATTGATGTCAAATATCCAACTCTTTCTATTTTAATATTAATCCAAATCTATTTATGGTTTTTCGGACTAGCTTCATTTGGTTTCATTCATTAAGCTCAAATTACATTAAATCTCATTTCCCTACTTAACTCAATATTGTTTTACTATTTATTCACCCAATTAGATTCTATTTCCGAAATTGTTCTCATTTTCACTTAAAGTTTTATTCTCCTAACTCAAGTTATTTATTCGACTCTCAAATCCTGAATTGAGTTAAGGACGGTTTATATAGCTCAAATTTTATGTTTAACTCTCAACTCTTATTATTCGATTCCTAAGTTAAATCTTATTTAACTCGATTCCTTTACTCAAATTAAATTATATTTCATTCGACAAAAGTTTTGTATTCATTCACTTCATCGTTCATACTCAGATTTACATTCGAGGTATTATCCAAATAAGGTTTACTCATTTAGATTTCTTTCATTTCTAATTTGTCGACCATTCACATTTCATTAACAAACTTCATTTCTTTCGTTTCTTCTTGAACTAGCTTAATCCATTTATTAAGTTCTAAGCCAGAAGACGTTACCATTATTATTTACACAACGAAATTTTCCAATTCATTTTAGCCGATTCCCATTGAATTTAGTTTCATACTTAAATTTTGATTTTTGTTTAAATCTTATTATTTCCCAAATTTAAGAGTTTACATGACAATTCCTTTTTCTCTTAGTACTTAAATCCATTTCCTGGTTTCAAATCTAAATTCAAATGAATCGAGTTACTTTAGTACTTAACTAATATCACTAGTTAAGATGAACTTAAATGCTTTGATTCCCGGTTTAAACTAAGTTTAAAATGATATATGTACTTATACTATTTATAGAAAATCATGCCATATAAACTTAAATCCAAATCCTTAATTAATAAAGAACATAGAAATTTTCAATTCTGGGTAAATCTTAAATTAAACTTTAAATAACATATACCAATACCTTCATATATAATTTATACCATATGAAATTAAATCCAAAATCCTTTTGGTCAAACAAGTTATAATAATCATTGAGTGGTCTCTCCCCCACCCAGACTCTTCAAAATAAACATCGATAATGCGTGCACTCATTACTGAAGTCATTTTTAAGGTCTAAGTAGAGATTTCACACTTATTTTGTTTATAATCTTTTAAAACCATTTTCTTTTCGAACATACTTATAATACTACATTTTCTTCAAAAATCTTGGCAAATCTATTTTCAAAAGCACCAGAATCAATTCCTCAAGTTCATTTCTATTTTAATCGCCAACTGTTTTGCAACCAATTATACTTAAAGGTATTATTTCATTCTCAAATATTTTCTATAACACCCCATATCCGTTAGTGTCACTCAAAAAGGGAATGCACTAAGTTCTATGGAGCATTTAAGGTAAAAGATGAAGATAAATTACAAGACAGACAAAATTAAAACAGCGAAAAATAAAACTTTACTTTATTGATAAAATAGTTTGTACAACAATTGCTTTCCAATACCAGAGTATCATCTGTCTTACAAAATAAAGAAGCATAAAATAACATTTATATTCCCCAATGTAACATAAGCCAGCCATAGCAGCAGAAAAGAGAGTCTGAAGCGATATATCCAAGAGTCTTTAAGCTTGGAAAGAGTAACAGTCCATACTAAGCAGAGCTATTCCCTCCCTGACTACCT
The DNA here is from genome assembly GCA_030737875.1 of Allium sativum. NCBI lineage: Eukaryota > Viridiplantae > Streptophyta > Magnoliopsida > Asparagales > Amaryllidaceae > Allium > Allium sativum. The sequence continues at coordinate 245,284,695 of CM060922.1, read as the reverse complement.
GGGGGGGAACGGAAGAAAAGAAGACGAAAGAAAAACAGAGTCATACATAAAGCCTGAGTAAGTCTAGTGGCTTTTAACATGTGAACAGGATAAAGTTAATGACAGGAGTAAACTGGAAAATGGGACAGTACCAGAATAACAGACAAATATAAACCAAAGCAAGACAGTTTAAACCGAATATACTATCACACCTCATTCTATATCTTTGCACCACCTAACTAGTATCCCAACTAATAATCTGTATAAAGATGATAACGTGATCCCAATCCCTGTAATTGCGGTTGCCTTTAGGTGTACATCTATTATTTATTACCTAGATCTAATCTAGGGTTTTCTTATCGAGCGCTTCCTAGATTCAACTAGGGTTTATGCGACTTATCTAATACTTCTTGGATTCAGGATTTATGCCACCTAGGTCCAACTAGGGATTATGCTACCTATCGAACGATGCCCCTAGTCTAGGACACACTACCTAGAGTGGTATATGTTCCTAGACTTTCCCCACATATGTGTCGTGAATCATTTATCGCTGTCTAGATGCACATGTACTGAAATGTGCGACCCGAGTCCCGTGGCAGGGCTATTCTAGAAACACGGAACTCGGTCGGGAGCTTTCAGATATCTGCCGATGCAGATGCTAAGGTCTATTTTTCTAGTGGCTATGGTCCCACCTGACCCCTCCCTCAACTAATGAAAGGCAATACCAGAAAATCAAGCACGAGAACTATACTACTGCCACCTATGCCCCCACTTTCCTATTGGCCAGCCTGACCCATAACTTGATAGCAAGTATATGGTCTATTGGGAGTTCTCTGCCTTTCCGCATGCGTATCTCGACTGACTCAAGATGGTAGGTAGACGACGGGTCGCTATCACAGGGCCATTTGTCCCGCCGAATCACGCTGGTCCATCATAGTCTTTAGGTTGCCTTATATTGCAACCAAGGCATACCCTTGGTTCTTCTAACACAGACCTTAACCTCTGTGAGCCCATGCGGATCATCTGCATTCTCACAGAGGGATACCAAGAGTACCCTCACGTCCTCTCGAAGCCTCGTGCTTCGTAACCCAATTCGTTGGAGCCTACTTTAAGATCAGATGGACGTTCGCTCCTCCTCGTGTTATACTAAGGATTAATACTTAGTTTTCCTAACTAAGGTTTACCACTTAGTTTTCTGAATCGTCATTTTCTTAACTAAGGTTTACTACTTAGCCCCTTTCAACTAAGGTTTACTACTTAGTTCTCTTTCTCGTCAAGTTGGATTGGTTAAGTGTCATTAGTCGATACAAGTTAACTTAACCCATTCATTTGTCATGTTAAACTGGTTAAGTGTTATTAGTAATTCACGTTGACTTAACCTTATCACAAACCAAGTTATATTGGTTAAGTATTTCTTATTACTTAACCCTACCCATTCACCTTGTATTGGTTAAGTATCCCTTTTAACCTAACCTCGCCCATCTGTTTTAACTAACTTGTTATAACGGTTAAGTGTTCCCTTAGTTAACTTAACCATAACATCTGTTTAATTAACATGTTCTAATGGTTAAATATTGTACCTTCATGTTTCAACTTAACCCTGTTCAATTTATCACACTATGATGGTTAAGTGCTCTAAGTTTACTTAACCCTACCCTCTAGTCCAGCTAACATATTAAATTAGCTAAGTGTATTTACTTAACCTTGCCCACTTATCTAGCTAACGTGTTATAATGGTTAAGTATTCTAAATTTACTTAACCTCGCCCACTTATCTAATTATCAGGTTATAACGGTTAAGTGTCCTGAATTTACTTAACCTCACCCTCTAGTCTAGTTAATATGTTAAATTGGTTAAGTGTATTAACTTTACTTAACCTCACCTTCTAGTCTAGTTAACATGTTAAATTGGCTAAGTGTTTTCTTAGTTACTTAACCCCTACAAGTCTTGTCTGGTTAACATGTTAAGTTGGTTAAGTGTTTTAGTTAACTTAACCCTACCAATCCTAACTTAGCTTTAATTGTCTTATTAAAGCACCAACCACTTACATTAGACAGGTATTGTTGTGGCTGCCTGTATGCCGGTCGGTTCCGGGCAGTTTTACGCCACAACTCAGTCTAACCTCGGGTCTTTATTGGGTTCAATGCCTTAACCTCTCACATTGGATAGGTATTGTTGTGATTACTGGACAGCCGGGCGGGTCCGGGCAGGTTTACATCACAACTCAATCCAACCTTGGGTTAAGCATATTCGTATTGTCTAAATTTACATTTTAATTATGTAAATTATTCAAATTCAAGTTACTGCCAAATTTGTCTCCATTCAATCTCATTAGTTTAGGTATATAATTAATATCATTTTATGCCATAAATCACTTATGTGATTTTTAACCAATTTATGTCAAATTTCCTATAATTACCAATTTTACCCAACGTTACCCCGTCTAAATATTAGGCTAACAATCTTAGCCTAATTTTCTGTCCGCATGATTTTTACATATAATATTAGGCTAAAAACTTAGCCCAATTTAGCGTACATAAAAATTGGCAAAAAATAATTCATTAACATAAACATGTCATAGGTGTAAACTTGCAAAATAATCGACATGAATATCATAACATTGCATAACATACCACAAACTTGCATATAAATATTGGACCTGGTTAAATAGGTGTCACATGAATCATATAGTTTTAGCCTAACATAAAGGTATAACATAGTATAACCTAATAGGTGTCATATGAATCCACTAAAACATGGTATAATATGTTAATGCATAGATCTAGGCATAACCTCAAACATAAAACTGGCGTAAGACAAAACTATATGTATAACTTTGACAACCACTTAAGGGTGTGAACTTGCAACACATATGTATAAACATAGATCTAATAATAAATTTTCATATGAATCCTAAACGGATCTTGTCATGGATTCGATTATAAGTTCTCACTTGCATAAGAACATGTGAATATAGATCTATTCTAGTCATGTAGGCACAATTGGTTTAAAACATATATACATAGAGCCTACATGAATCATATAAATATTTGTGTAAATCTAACTTGCAACCTATAACTTGCATAAGCATATATTTAGATCTAACTGTATACATACAATTCGCATAAGGTGTTGATTGTTTGATTCACAATACATAAAAGATTCAATCACCACAACATTCAAATTATCACAAATAACAAATATAAAACAACATCATCAACACTGATATAATTCCATATTACAATTTACATCAAATCATGTCTTAATCGCATTCCCATCTAAAGAGCCACTATACTTACAACGCAAGACGGTCTTGTTTTTCTGAGATCTGAGGTTCTGAAATTGAGATGCGCTCCTTTGGGTAGACTTTGTTTTGATTCTTAGTTTTGAATTATATTTGTTCTAGCTTTGTTTGTCTTTAAGCTTTAGGCGGCGGCCATTCCAAGCTATCTTACAGCAGCGTGACGGCTCCAAGTTTAATTGTGTGAATTAGGTTAAGAGCTAGGTTGTATATATAGAATTTTAGGATTAATTTAGGCTGTTTGATTAACCCTAGAAATGACCACAACCGTTCAGTCAAGATAGAATTATCCTATTGACTCGGCAATGAGTCAGAAATGACTCAGCATATTAAATGTTCATTTTTTTTCATAAATGACACATTGGTTCTTTCCTAACATATCATAACCAAAAGGACATTTTTTTATTTTTAACAAAACATTAGCTAAATGAACATTTCTTAACTGAAATGTCAATTTAATCTGAATAAACATTTTAATCTAAATATACATTTCTTAATGAAATGTTATTCTAATGTTAACATAACAAAAGTGATATTCTAATGTTCATCTTTTCTTTTAATTATTTATTGTCAATCAATTCAAACGTAAATATGTATTTAATAGATACATTTTCCCTTTACCGTTTACATTAATTACCCATATATAAATATTTATATATATATGAATAAATATTTTCTTACTTTTAATTTGTCATAAATCCAATTGGGGAAGGCCATTTAAAAAAAACAATCCTTGACAACCAAAAATGCGCAACGTGCGCTACATGATGCGTACACGTCATATATATATTTATATATATGCGTATATATATATATATATTCATCATTTTTTTCTTTTTATCTATCTTCCCAATTACCCATTTTCACACTAAACCACTTTTTGAACTACATTCACAGTAGGCTATTTTAAGCCATTCCCCTAAAACAAAAATAGGGCGCTGGCGGGAATTGAACTCTGTACCTCTTGTATGCAAGTCATGTGTTCCAACCAAATAAGCTATTAAGTCTTTTGCTTGCAAAAGTTAGAACAATGCTAAACATTATTATTTTCTCATTCCTCTTTTTTCATGTTTTGCTGCAATATTTAATTTAAGGATATCTTTTTCATACAGAGTCCAATTTACGCAAACTCGGACTCTATCTCAAGCGGAATTTCGAGACGAATGCAATGGCGTAACCCGTTTCCCTTAATTTTTCTTCTAAAATTTAATTATACTTTAATTTGTGAAACTTAATGTTACAGAATTACGGGTTGTTACATTCTTCCCTTCTTAAAGGATTTCGTCCCCGAAATCTTCAAGTTAGGAAGTATGTGTCCTACCATCCAATCACCCATCTACTGAACCATTCAATCACAGGCATTCATTGTCCTTAAAAAGATTTCTAAATGCTTTCATATTTATATGCATAGTGTGTGTATATGTCTTTATCTGATGCAAAATCAGGCAGTCTACTGATTCAGTCGACCTCCTTAATGCGAATTATGTCAGTGTCATGCGTCCAATCATGTATGCAATCCTAATGATGCATATCATTTCTATATGAGTGCACAACCATTCACTCAAATGCAACGTCCATATGATAACACATTGAGTTCAATCTGTAAACAAATACATATATGCGAATGCAATATGAAAGTGACTGAGTTGTTCTAGCGCCTATGGTGTGTATATGCATTCACGAGCAACCACTTGCAACCATCAATCATAACATGTTTCAAATACATGTTTACATCCATTGGCTTCTACCTAAGGATCGATGATACGTCATAGAGGATATTCCTTAAAAGCTAGAAAGTATGCATAAAATTCCTAGAAAAAGAGATCAGGGACATACCCTTAAGAAAAAGGGTATGATGCTCGTGTCTAGTCTCCAGTCTTCTATGTCGCACCTTCTTGAGCTACACTATACGGTACCTTATCTAATTTAACTTCATGATTGTGAAGCTTCTTCACCTCCATTTCCAAGATAAACAGATGTTAACCTTGATACTAGTGTATATACTAAGATGATTAGAGATCTCTCCTCTACTTAGCTTATCCATCATGTTACAAATCTGAGAGCCTAAAGCTAAAGGTTGTTATGTACTTTTTTCCTCTCTTAAGGTCCGTCTTTCTTCCTACATAGGGCACCTGCCACAATTATTCATCTCCCACCTTTACCATCCTTGTGTAACATATTTACAATTCTCTCTAAAGCTACCTCTATCGCACAAAGAACCCTACAAAGCTTGGAAGAAAATTAGCCGCAGGTGAAACTACCGCGACTATAGATGGAAGTCGGGCACTGCTTCGCCCTTCGATAAGTATTATAGTCTTATCAAGCTTACGGAACCATGCTGCGATGAGGTTACCTCCCAGAAAGACAGGAGCCCCGAAGACTCAAGAAAGAAGGGGACAAGAATTCAAATAGAGAATCAGAAGATAGTGCGTATGGCTTTCGAGAATATGCCTTTAAACCAAATCATTTCTTTTGAAAATGCTTCTTTTAAAAAAAAAACGTTTTGAAAATAATTTTTCAAATCTTTTATCTGATCCGGTAACCTTCAACTCTGATACCACGTGTAACACCCTACATCCGTTAGTGTCACTCACAAAGGGAATGCACTAAGTTCTGTGGAGAATTTAAGGTAAAAGATGCAGATAAATTACAAGACAGACAAAATTAAAACAGCGGAAAATAAAACTTTACTTTATTGATAAAATAGTTTGTACAACAATTGCTTTCCAATACCAGAGTATCATCCGTCTTACAAAATAAAGAAGCATAAAATAACATTTATATTCCCCAATGTAGCATAAGCCAGCCATAGCAGCAGAAAAGAGAGTCTGAAGCGATATATCCAAGAGTCTTTAAGCTTGGAAAGAGTAACAGTCCATACTAAGTAGAGCTATTCCCTCCCTGACTACCTGGGGGGAACGGAAGAAAAGAAGACGAAAGAAAAACAGAGTCAGACATAAAGCCTGAGTAAGTCTAGTGGCTTTTAGCATGTGAACAGGATAAAGTTCATGACAGGAGTAAACTGGAAAATGGGACAGTACCAGAATAACAGACTAATATAAACCAAAGCAAGACAGTTTAAACCGAATATACTATCACACCCCATTCTATATCTCTGCACCACCTAACTAGTATCCCAACTAGTAATCTATATAAAGATGATAACGTGATCCCAATCCCTGTAATTGCGGTTGCCTTTAGGTGTACATCTATTATTTATTACCTAGATCTAATCTAGGGTTTTCTTATCGAGCGCTTCCTAGATTCAACTAGGGTTTATGCGACTTATCTAATACTTCTCGAATTCAGGATTTATGCCACCTAGGTCCAACTAGGGATTATGCTACCTGTCGAACGATGCCCCTAGTGTAGGACACACTACCTAGAGTGGTATATGTTCCTAGACTTTCCCCACGTATGTGTCGCGAATCGTTAATCGCTGTCTAGATGCACATGTCTTTAAATGTGCGACCCGAGTCCCGTGGCAGGGCTATTCTAGAAACACGGAACTCGGTCGGGAGCTTTTAGATATCTGTCGATATAGATGATAAGGTCTGTTTTTCCATTTGCTATGGTCCCACCTGACCCCTCCCTCAACTAATGAAAGACAATCCAAGAAAATCAAGCATGAGAACTATACTCCAGCCACCTATGCCCCACTTTCCTATTAGCCAGCCTCACCCATAACTAGATAGAAAGTATATGGTCTGTTGGAAGTTCTCTGCCTCTCCACATGCGTATCTCGACTGACTCAAGATGGTAGGTAGACGATGGGTCGCTATCACAGGGCCATTTGTCCCGCCGAATCACGCTGGTCCATCCTAGTCTTTAGGTTGCCTTATATTGCAACCAAGGCATACCCTTGGTTCTTATAACGCAGACCTTAACCTCTGTAAGCCCAGGCGGATCATCTGCATTCTCACAGAGGGATACCAAGAGTACCCTCACGTCCCCTCGAAGCCTCGGGCTTCGTAACCCAATTCATTGGAGCCTTCTTTAAGATCAGATGGACGTTCGTTCCTCCTCGTGTTATACTAAAGATTACTACTTAGTTTTCCTAACTAAGGTTTACCACTTAGTTTTCTGAATCGTCGTTTTCTTAACTAAGGTTTACTACTTAGCCCCTTTCAACTAAGATTTACTACTTAGTTCTCTTTCTCGTCAAGTTGAATTGGTTAAGTGTCATTAGTCGATACAAGTTAACTTAACCCATTCATTTGTCATGTTAAACTAGTTAAGTGTTATCAGTAATTCACGTTGACTTAACCTTATCACAAACCAAGTTATATTGGTTAAGTATTTCTTATTACTTAACCCTACCCATTCACCTAGTATTGGTCAAGTGTCCCTTTTAACCTAACCTCGCCCATCTGTTTTAACTAACATGTTATAACGGTTAAGTGTTCCCTTAGTTAACTTAACCCTAACATCTGTTTAATTAACATGTTCTAATGGTTAAGAATTGTCCCTTCATGTGTTCAATTTATCACACTGTGATGGTTAAGTGCATTAAGTTTACTTAACCCTACCCTCTAGTCCAGCTAACATATTAAATTGGCTAAGTGTATTTACTTAACCTTACCCACTTATCTAGCTAACGTGTTATAATGGTTAAGTATTATGAATTTACTTAACCTCACCCACTTATCTAATCATCAAGTTATAACGGTTAAGTGTCCTGAATTTACTTAACCTCACCCTCTAGTCTATGTTAAATTGGTTAAGTGTATTAACTTTATTTAACCTCACCTTCTAGTCTAGTTAACATGTTAAATTGGCTAAGTGTTTTCTTAGTTACTTAACCCCTACAAGTCTTGTCTTATTAACATGTTAAGTTGGTTAAGTGTTTTAGTTAACATAACCCTACCAATCCTAACTTAGCTTTAATTGTCTTATTAAAGCACCAACCACTCACATTAGACAGGTATTGTTGTTGTGGCTGCCTGTATGTCGGTCGGTTCCGGGCAGTCTTACGCCACAACTCAGTCTAACCTCGGGTCTTTATTGGGCTCAATGCCTTAACCTCTCACATTGGATAGGTATTGTTGTGATTACTGGACAGCCGGCGGGTCCGGGCAGGTTTACATCACAACTCAATCCAACCTCGGGTTAAGCATATTCGTATTGTCTAAATTTACATTTTAATTATGTAAATTATTCAAATTCAAGTTACTGCCAAATTTGTCTCCAATCAATCTCATTAGTTTAGGTATATAATTAGTACCATTTTATGCCATAAATCACTTATGTGATTTTTAACCAATTTATGTCAAGTTTCCTATAATTACCAATTTTACCCCGTCTAAATATTAGGCTAACAATCTTAGCCTAATTTTCCATCTGTATGATTTTGACATATAATATTAGGCTATAAACTTAGCCTAATTTAGCGGACACAAAAATTGGCATAAAAATAATTCATTAACATAAACATGTCATAGGCGTAAACTTGCAAAATAATCGACATGAATATCATAACATTGCATAACATGCCACAAACTTGCATATAAATATTGGACCTAGTTAAATAGGTGTCACATGAATCGTATGGTTTTAGCCTAACATAAAGGTATAACATAGTATAACCTAATAGGGGTCTTATGAATCCACTAAAACATGGTATAACATGTTAATGCATAGGTCTAGTCATAACCTGTAACGACCCGGATTTCGAGCGACTTTGGTTATCGACATAAGCACAATGTCGATAACCAAAACACCGAAAAATCCTGGTAATTAGTGAAAGAAATTAGAGGGTGAGAAAAGATAAGATAGAAACTTAGAATAGAAGAAGAAGAAGAACACAACATCAGAGTAACACGAATCTCACAGCGGAACGAATAAATATATTTCATAACATAACTTTGAAATACAAACTTGGTAATTGAATATACATATCATTATCAAAGTACAGCACTTACAACACAGCGGAAATAAACTATAGCTATATGATCCTGAAGCCTCCTGCTCCAGCTCTTCAATGTATCTGTAAAATCCCGACTACTTGACTGCCCGTACAAATTTAGGCACCCAAGAGTTTAGGGAAAACAACAAAGTAAACTCCGGGTCAGTCATGGGACTGGTATGAGTAAAACAGTTTAAAAACAGTTGAACAAGTAAATGATATCTCATAAGACCACGCCGCATAACGGAACGGGTTTTTTTCCTTATGAGAATCCAAAATATCTTTATATCAAAAACCTTTTGATATTATAATAATGTCTATCAACCACAGTATATATATATAATCATCTAGCAGAAACGCTTTCATCTCACGTTCTACATATATAGTATACAATCAAAACCGCAAGCACGTATTGGGTAATGGATTTCCAACTACGACAAGGTATGGAATCACCTTTCGCTTGTGTACCTCTAGAGAGGAATACACTGGGTTCAACAAGAACCTCTTGCAACCCGGCCACACATGAACGACCACTCATTTCGCTTGAGTGTATCGAATGTATATCACCAACAGTTGGGATCAGCAACCGTTTCCCGAATGGGACAGCATCAACAATAGATTTTTAGAATTAAATGAAACTCTAGATCAGGTGATTATACACCCTACTTCGGTGCGACCGACTTAGCCATGCTGCCTGCCCGATTTCTGTCATTTACCGAATGATGAGGTTAGAAGCTACGCTTTATCATCACATCAGATTCACTTTGAATGTCACATCTTCAAATCCATCGAAAATCACTAATTGACGTCTACAACAATACATTACGTGTCAGCTAAAAGAAGTTTCCTTCTCCGCTTCCACTCTTGGTACGGTTGAAGAAATCAATGTACGTGACCTTTCTGGAAATACTATGTCAGACATCCATCTTCATTCGCTTAGAAATGTCACATCGTCATACCCGCCAAATCACAAATTGACTTATCCAAAAATAACACGGGTATACAGTTAAGAGAGACGAATTCCTCCGCCACCAAACGTGAATACGTTTGAACAGATCAACTTACGCGATCCATTGGATATACTCTGTCAGACCTTCGTCCATACAAGTTGTCCTGGGACTGGACAAACCGAAGGCACTATTCCGTATATCCATCTTAGTCACTGTTATCTAAGACTTATACAACAGCCCTTGCATTTTTCTCCGTCTTAATTATCTTTGGCATATATGATTCGTGACGCTTATGCCAATACAGAGTGGTTCTATGGATAATAATCCAACCGGTCTCTCCATATTAACAACGTTAAAATGGTCAAAACTTCGATAGTCTGTGATTTAACTATCGAATAAAAACAGGTGTGCAAACAACGATATCATTTCCAAATGGAAATTTATATCAAGCAAACATCATCCAACATTTATCTCTTTATTTCATAAATTTACTTATCTCCTGTTTCCCTACGTTCAATATTCCTTATTTTCTAAATTGGGAAAATATACGCTATTAACAATGGAAAACATTTCCATTTCTTTGTTTCTTTATTAGAAAATATTTCTGGTTTCTTATTTGGAAAACATTTCCAAAGCTTCTTCATTGGACTTAGACATATGTTTTAAACAAACCATCGCGACGCCAACTCAAACCATTTCCTTTACTGCCGAACCTTAACTATTCCTTAGTTAAAAACGAAGCCAATCAAGTTGGGGTAGAACTACCTCTCAGACCTTAACTGAACGACATTTCTAACTTTGAAATTGGCAAAGTTCAATTTATATTTCTTTAACTAACTTCCTTACTTAACCCTCCTTCGAATAACTATATTCGATTGACTCTTATCAATTAACTCTATTGGACTAACCCCTATCAATTAACTCTATTGGACTAACACTATTTGACTAACGCTGTTTATTTACTCATTTCGAATAAACTATATTCGATAATTCCTTTTACTTTCTGTTCGAATAACTATATTCGATTTACTCATTTGCTTCTATTCTAATCGATTAAACTAACATCGATTATCTCCTTTCAACTTTATTCTCTAATCGATTAACTAACATCGATTAACTTCTTTTTAACTTTATTCTCTAATCGATTAACTAACATCGATTAACTTCTTTTACTTTAACACTAATCGATTAACTAACATTGATTAACTTCTTTTTAACTTTATTCTCTAATCGATTAACTAACATTGATTAACTTCTTTTTAACTTTATTCTCTAATCGATTTACTAACATCGATTAACTCCTTTTTAACTTTAACACTAATCGATTAACTTCTTTGATAAACTACGTTTTCCATTACAACTATTTCCTTTTTATAACGTTTACTTACCGTTACAAATATATCCTATTTATAACTTCTATTTACCGTTACAAATATTTCCTATTTATAACTTCTATTTACCGTTACAAATATTTCATATTTATAACGTTTACTTACCGTTACAAATATTTCCTATTTATAACTTCTATTTATTTTCTAAATAAATATCCCTTTTCTATTTCTATTTATTTTCTAAATAAATATCCCTTTTATAAAACCGTGTTCGTTTTATAAATAATTCCTTTTATAAAATCCTGTGATTTTATAAAATTCCTTTATTTCAATATACATTGAAATACTTCTTTTTACATCCCAGGGTCTTTTATGATATTTACAATATCGGATAACAATGATCAACATCATTCCAACACCCATAATCCATAACAGATTATATAACACATCATATATCACAATATATGAAAACAGTAAAAATAAATGTTGAGGAATCCAATTGGATTCCTCCAACCTGTTTCCCTCCATCACAGATGTTAAAAAATATAGATAACATCACTTTCAGTTCTATATGATACATTCTGTTAAACAGAGTCAATATAGAAATTTAGCTAACTGACTAGCAGTTCAATCAAACAGTCAACACACAGTCAATCAGCTAATATCTAACAGTTCTAAAAATACAACATGAAATTATAAACTGTTCAGAGTTAGTGAGATTTACTCACTTTTGCGCGTTAACCGATAAATATCGGTTTGCGTTATTTGATTCAGTCGGACAATTTATTTTGCCATAAATTGTAACGAGCTCGGATCCATTCCCAGTCAGTCCCATTGTGTTGCTCCCGTCCGTACGATCCCAACAGATCTTGGTTCGCTGAATTCCGTTCATGTATGACCCAAATATTGATGTTACAAGTTAATACCAATTTTAAATAGAATAAAACATGGATTAAGTATTAAACGGGCTATACCCCTTTATCGGGCCCATACCCTTTTGGTTTAAACCTGACCCGTACCAACGCTTCTTCCCCAAATCCTAAATCCGCTCTCTCCAGTAATGTTTTCCTCACCGTTTGACCCTCAACCGCCATCTCTTCGCTCACCAAACGCCACCGCCAACGTCACCAGTCAACTCGACATCTGATTCCCCGCCTACTCGACACCATCTCACACAACTCGATCCCCTGCTACCCATATCGACCTGCTACTTTCCCTTCACTGCCATGACAAAGCACGCCCCCAAAACGCTTCGATTTCAACCAAACCCCCCTCCACTGATGCGCCTCCTCACTAGCAATGCACCACCACCTCCGTCGTGGTCCCTAGAACCACGTTGCTCGCTGACCATATTTTCCAGCGAAATTGAGATGCATCGCACCCTTCATCAGTGCTATCGAAATGAAGAGAAACCCTCCACGGTTCTGAATATGATCATCGCATGATTATAGGATTTTTCCTTGTATTTTGTTTTGATTTTTCAAACATAATGATATTGCTGTGTATTTTTATATCGTGGTTGTTGTTTAAAAGGGGGAGTGTTGGAATTTATCTCGCGTTTATAAAGAAGGGGGTGCGGTTGCAAAGGTAGAGATGTGGTCTATTTTTACCCTTATTTTCTGGAAGCAAATGTGAGGCTGTGAAGAGATGGAACGTGGACTTGTTTTAGTCTTAGAAATAGTTAGGATATTTTGCTTTAAGTTTTAACTTTTAACATACCGTGTTAAATAAAATTATATCCGTATGAGCGCTATAGACTGACGTAAAAATGTCGTTGTGATGAGCGATGTGCAACGATCCCAAAAATATAATAATACCGGCAGATGGACTTATATTTTGAAACTTCAAAATGTTGATTTCAGGGTGCAAAATACTCCAAATAGAAAGTTGCTTATTAATTTAATTAAAAATTACAGTAAAATTTTAAAAATTAAATTATCACTATTTCCCAAAAGAACCTGGTCTAAATTCAAACCCGATCTCTAATTATATCGAATAACCCGTTACGGTCGATAACCGATTCTATAGCGACTATTTTAAAATTTGATTTGGACATATCTCAAAATCTACACGGAGAAATCCCAGTTTTTCTCTTCCACTAGAAAGATATACTCCACCAGCTCCACACGTTTCTTGTTTCACCGAAATCCGGCTTAAAACGAATCCTGTACATTCAGTTGAAGTTCGAATCGCCAATTTATGAACTACAGCGCCATTTCGAGCTCGTTTATAATTATATTATAAACTATATGTTCAAATGTCGACGATTGGATATATTCGTTATTCTAATTCAATTCTAAACTGAATTAAATATCACAGATGATCTGGTTCACACCATATCGTTATTTCAGCAGAATTAAATATATTATTTAATTATTTATTTTAATTAAATATTCACCATTATTTTATTCCACGGCTATTTAATTCTCTAAACCACCATTTATATAATTAAATAAATAAATCATAATACCTCTGCCAATGCGGGTCATTACAATCTTCCCCACTTAAAATAATTTCGTCCTCGAACTTGCTAAAAGGTAGAGAACGACCCTATCGACTGGTTAGAACCTATTTGTTCACTTCTTAACTTCAGTTTCCAACTGGACCAATTTAATTTCAATTAAATTATTAATTAATTCTTATCAACGAAAATTTTCCAAAAATCCTGAAATTTTCTAACTCCTTATTCTTCGAAAATTTTCGCCAGCACCTCCTTTTACTGGTCAATCGGTCAAACCACCACTCGCCTCTCTGGGCATCTCCAACCCAAAAGAAAATCAAACAGCCAAGCGGCTTGCCAATTCGGCTTATGTAACGACCCGGATTTTTGGTCAGTTTATTTTAAATATTTTATATCTTTTTGAATATCGAATTGACAATATAAATGAATTTTTATATTTTCAATTTAAAAATCATTTTCGACTTAATATCGAATATATTAAATTATCATAATACGGAATCAAAACATAATTGAATTTAAAGTTAAAGACTGAATCGAAACGGCGATCAATATAAATTATATATTGAATTACAACCCGATAAATATAGTTATTGGAAGTCGAAATTATATGTTAAATCGAATTTTATTTAATCATTAATTTAAGTTGTTATCTCGTCTACCTAGTCAAACTAAATTCCAGAATTTGTTTCGTGAAGTTCAGAATAGCAGTATAATTTAGAAATGTCGGTCGTTAAGTAAAAATAACAGCTCGGGATTTTTAATTAGGGACCAAAGGATATTCTATATAATTAGTTAAATATAAAATCAAAATAATAATAAAATAAATATTACATCATCTCAGCTGCTTATATCGGCCGACCTACTCTCGTTCATTTTCCTACCTCGAGCAGTGAAAATTGTCTCTCTGTTCAAAATCAAGGAAGACAAGAATTAATGGCGCAGACTTATCCCTTCCATCGAGCCGAATTTACTGTCCCCTTTCCAATTATAAAAACCACAACCGTTCCTCATTCATTTGCAAATCAAACAATCTTCGTTCCCCTGAAAAATCAAAGGCCGATCCACCAATTCAAGAAGAAGAAAAAAACCCGTAAATCCTTCATTTAAAACTGAAATCAATGCGTTCGTAAATTCTGGAGCGCGAGGCAACTCGAGCGACGATGGGGGGAAGGTTCAGCTCGATCCGTTCTTTTGGGTGGTGCTGTCTCTGAAGTCGCGATGGCCGAGTGTGGTTTAGGGCAGAGTAGGAACCACGATTTTTATCAGCAGTAGCAGGAAGTCATGAACCTGGTGGAGTAGCGTGGGGAGCGACTTGTTTTGGGGGGAAGTTCTCGATGGAGTCCGATTGGTGGAGACGTGTGGTTTGAAATGGGATGGATGCGTCAAAGTTTGATGATGGATTTGGGATTTTCTGGAAGGGAGTTGCTGCTAGAGTCGGGATGTGCTGGAGTTGGAAATTTTGAGGCAATGAATGGACTGTAAGTTGGAGGAGTTGTTTGCAGTGAGGGCGGATGGGATTTCAAGGTATAGCAGGGGTGAATGGAGTTCGACAACCAGTTGTTCGGTGAAATGTCGTAAAGGCATGAGGTGGTTTTGGATTGTTGCTATTAAATAGGGAGGGCCAAAATGATTTCGTCGATTTAGTTGTGATTGGCAGAGACGATAAGGTATGGGTTCTTTAGAATTTAAGATGCATAAATAATCAGTTTATATATATATTTAATGTTCGTAGTTCATTTGAATTAATATCGTCTAATCGATAAGTAAAATAAAATTGAATGATCATAGGTATTAGATGAATTCTTTTGAGACGAGTCGAATAGTCGCGAAGTATGGAAACTAATTCGGAAATTCAACAAACAAAAATCCCCGGTGAGTAAATCTCACTCACCTTTAAAATTATTTTTATTTCATTAAAAATAATTGTTTGTTGCTTGTGTGAATGTTTTCTGGTTGTTTTATATATATTAGTTATTTAGGCTATATATATATATATATTGGGGTGATTGATTGGTTGGATTCCCGCAGTCTCATTAGCGGATGCCCGCAGTTTCATAGCGGATGATTACCCTATACGCCCCACGCTATGATTAGTGGATGACCTTCTATGCCGCGATATTCTGCCACGAAGCAGAATGGGTATTATTTCTGTTGACTAACATCTGTGGATGCAGGGAAAACAGGTTGGAGGAATCCGACTGGATTCCTCAAAAATATATTATCTGTTTGTTATTTGGTTGCATATATATTGTTATATATGATGTGCTAGAAAAATAAATAATTCGTTGCTTTGTGTGGTTGAATATCACTGGGCCAATTAAAAGGACATTTGAGATTTTTAAAGGGGAAATTCTATTTTTAAAATAGAAATTTGAATTTTTAATGGAAATAAAGATATAAAACTTGTTTGAAAAACAAAACAAGTAGTTTCTTTATAAACGAAGTTTAAGAAATAGTTCTTTTATAACGAAGTCATAAATGAAGTGAAAAGAATTATCAATTGATAATTCAAAAATAGAAATACAAGTGCGAAACTGGAATTTGAAATGAAATTTCAAAATAAGAGGTGTAATGAAATTTTTAAATGAAGTTTGAGTATAACATTTGATTTTTTTAAAAGGAATTTAAATATTTGAATTTTTATAGTAAAGAAAAGGAGTTTGAATATTAGAAATTCAAATCGAAGTTCAAATGGAATTTGAATAGACGAAATTACAATGAAAGAAATAGAATTTGAATTCGGGAGATTAAAATAAAATTTGAATTCAAAGGAATTCGAATAAAGAAATTCAAATAGATTTGAAATATAGAATTTCAAAGAAGAATTGAACAGACTTTGAAATGTAGAATTTCAAAGAGAAATCGAATAAGATTTGAAATATAGAATTTCAAAAGAAGAATTGAAATATGAAATTTGACTAGAGTTTTGAAATAGAAATTCGAGTATTGAATTTGAACATGGAATTGAATACAGAAATTCAAGTAGAAACTTGAATATGAGATTTCAAAATAGAATTTGAAATAAACTTTGAAAATAGAATTTCAAAGTAGAATGGGAAATAGAATTTCAAATAGGATTTCAAATAGGAAATCCAAAGGGTTTTGAAATGGGATTTGAATTCAAGGGAATTAAAATGAATTTGAATATTAGAAATTCAAATGATGTTGAAATGAATTTGAATATTAGAAATTCAAATGGTGTTAATGGAATTTGAATATTAGAAATTCAAATGGTGTTGAAAATGAATTTGAATATTAGAAATTCAAATGGGGTCGGAAATGGAAAATGAAATTTGAATGTAAGAAATTCAAATTTGAATTCAAATAGGATTTGATCTATGGGATTTGAATATGAAATTCAAATGGGTTTTAACTATGGAATTTTGAATATAGAATTTAAAAAGGAGTTTGAATATTTGAATTTCAATAGAATTCAAATATAGAAATTGGAATATAGAAGTTCAAATGGGATTTGAAACATTTAGAATTTCAAATAGAAATTTAAATGGTGTTTGGATATTTGAATTCAAGTATGAATTTCAAGTATGAATTTGAAATGGGATTTCAAGTATGAATTTCAAATGTAGAAATTCAAAAAGGAATTGAATTAAAGTGAAAATTAAATAAGGAATTGAAATAGAATTCGAATAAATGATTTGAAATAAAATTCGAATAAAGGATTTCAAATGGGATTTGAATATCAAATAGAAAAGGAATTGGAATTTGAATTTAGAAGAAAAAAAGTGAGATTTGAATTTGAATCAAGCAGAGTTAAATGGAGTTGAATTCATTTAAAAAAATTTAGAAGTTTAAAAAGTTATATATATATATAAATATAATTAAAACGAACTCGCCGCAGCGCTGCAGTTCGTAAATTGGCAATTCGAACTTCAATTGAATATACAGGACTCAGTTGAAGTCGAAATTCTTTGAAACAAGAAACGTCAGGACCAGTTGATAATAGTTTTCTAATGAAAGAGAAAAATCTGAATTTCGTCGTATGGATTTTGAGTTATGTCAAAATCAAATTTTCAGAAAAACAGCGCCAGAATCGTTTTAAAACCATAATGGTTTATTTAATATTATAAAAGGATTTTAAGCGAATAAAATCCGAAGTTTCTATTTAGAAAATTTCAGAGTTGAGTTGTAAAATATATGCGAATTCAAGTTGTGTAAATGAATATGATTTTTGAAACAGAAACCAGATTTTGATTTATTTAATAGAATTAACTAAATTGGATAGAAATTAGTTAACGAAATTTTCGAAGGGGTTTTGGGGTTTTGAATTAGTGAATTCGATTTGAGAATTTATATTCGAAATAGAAAAGAGAACTAGAATTTGAAATTGAAATTCAATTTGGTTATGAACGAGTTAAATATTTTATTTGAACATGTTATGTTCAACAAAGAAGTGAAATAGACAAAAAGGCTAATTAAAGAATAATTGAGCGAAACTGAATTCAAACGATTCAAAATTTGAATTCAAACGAATAGATTGAGTTGAATTGAATTGGAAACAGGTGAACAGGTGTTAAACAGATATGGGATGGAGTATATGAAGATTTTTATTTATGTGCCCGACAAAAAGGTACATGTTTAAATTCATATATGAGTTTTATGCGCCGTATCGGCTAGCCGCTTGGCTTCTTCTTTTTCTTTTTGAGATTAGAAGATACCGGGATGCTATTTGAAATTTCCCGATGCTCCCGATACAGGGGAGGTTATGGCGAATTTTTCCGGGAATTTAAGGAGTTAGAATATTTTTAAGATATTTTGATAATTAGAAATCATTGTATCGACGTATTGAATTCGATAGGAAAGTGAATATAAAAATCGAATGTTGGAAAGGGATAGAGATAAGTGATTGAAATTGTTTCAATTGCAAATAGAGATATTTTCTAATATATAGAGAATAAAAGAAGTTAATATTTGGAAACGTTTTCCAAATGGCATAAGGGCCAAAGATTGATTATTGAAATATTTGGATAACAAATATTGATAAGGAAATGGGAAAGTGATTTAATTAATGAAATATTAATTAAAGGGCCAGTGATTTGTTTGATATGTTGATTGAACACTTGTTTTTATTCGATAGTTAAATCACAGACTATCGAAGTTTTGACCATCGTTGTCAATATGGAGAGACCGGTTGGATTATTATCCGAAGAACCACTCCGTATCGGCATAAGCGTTGCGAACCAAGTATGCTGAATAATTGAAGATGGAGTGAAGTGCAAGGGCTTTTCTATTTATAGAAATAGTGCCTTCGGTTTCGTTCAATCCCAGAACGAACGTAAATGGACGAATGTCTGACAGAGTATTTCCAATGATCAAATGGGTTGGTCTGTATGAATATATATGGTTGCAACGGATTTATCCCTTAGCATAATATCCAGAATATTTGTGCAAACTTAACTAGTGATTAACGGATCTGACGATGTGGCATTCAAAGTGATTGTGCTATCAATGGATGGTAAGTATTCGTAGCCTCAGGCCTCAACAACCAGGAAAGGACAAAAATCGGGTAGGCAGCATGGCTATGTGGGTCGCACCCATTAGGGTGTATAATCACCTATCTAGAGAAATTCCTTTTGTTTCTAAATCTATCGATTCTGCCCATTCGGGAAACGGTGGTTTGAGTCCAACCGTGGGTGATATACATTCGATACACTCAAGCGAAATGAGTGGTCGGTCATGTGTGGGCCGGGTTGCAAGATGTTCTTGTTGAACCCAGGTGTATTTGCCTCTAGAGATACACAGTCGGAAGGTGGTTCCATACCTTGTCATGTTGGAAATCCAATCTCCAATACGCGCCATGCGGGTTTTGATTTTATACTATATATGTGGTGCGTGAGATGCAAGCGTTCTACTATTTGGTTATTTACTTGATGTAGACATTATTATAATATCACTAGATTTTCGTATCAAAGTGATTTGGGTTATAGTAAGGTAAAAACCGTCCGTGTTTATGTGTGGGCTGGTCTTACTATTATCTTTTCTTTCGAAAAGGATTTTTAAAGTTAAACAAGTGGTTGGAGTTTACTCACACCAGTCCCATGACTGACCCAGAGTTTATTTGTTTGTTTTCCCTAAACTCTTGGGTGCCCAATTTTGTACGGGCAGTCAAGTGTTTCAGGTATTTACAGATGCCATTGGAGGAGCTTGGAGCAAGAGGCTTCAGCGTTAGTTATCTAGTGTTTATCTTCCGCTGTATTGTAAGTGTTGAACTCTGATTCTGAATGTACATGTATACAGAAATTTTGTATTACAAAAGTATATGATATAATATATTTTCTTCGTTCCGCTGTGAGTTGTGATCTTCGTTTTTCTTCTAGTCTAATATTTCTTTCTTTCTATTTCTCATCCTCTATCTTCTTTCTAATAATGAGTCGTATTTCTGTGTTATTTGGGTTGGACGTGTGGTGTATTTAGTCAACTCAGGTAGCACGGATTTGCGGGTCGTTACAGCTTATCAACATCTCAAACCCATATGTAATATAACTGGTACCTTTTTGTCGGGCATATCAATATCCCTCACATCTGCTATCCATTCAGTGGATACAAATGTCATGCCAATCCAACTCCAAATCAGCTTTTATCTCCAACACAACCATTCGCTAATATCCAAGCCAAATCCCATTTTAACTCAAGTTCAACTCTTGATTTTCAATTCCTTAACTCCTCAATCCAATACCATTTCGGATTCTAATTTCACAAATCAAATCTTATTCGACTTCAGTTACCACTTAACTGAATTTACTTTAATTCAAATCTGCTTTCACAAATTTCTGTTAAATTTGTTTTTAATTCAAACAGTCTTTCCCAGGGAGTTTTTAAACAGTTTACTCTTTTCAAACATCAAATTTTCCTCTTTGAAACTCAACTGAGCCCAAAATCAATATTCCATTAGTTAAATCACTTCTCTATTTCTTTATTAATATTTGTTAACCAAATATTTTCAATAACCATATTGGCCTTTTATGTCATTTGGAAAACATTCCCGAATATCGCCTTCCTTTATTTTCTAAACTTTAGAAAATATATGCTATTTATAATTGGAACATATTCCAATTACTTATCTCTTTTCCGATCTCGTTTATTTCTATACTTAGGAAATATTCTTTATTCTATTTCCAAGTTTACACTTATTTGGGTTAAAACGGATGTTGTGTAAAACATCGTTACGACAACCCAAATACTATATTCAACTAACTCTTATTCAACATTGATCTTCGAGCCTGAAATCTTACTATTTATTTGTTAATAATGAAATCAATCAAGTTGGGGTATAACTACCTCTCAGACCTTGACTGAATAACATTTATAACGTCAAAACAGATATGACTACTTACTCGAATAATCAATACCATACAACTACTTATTCACTTTTAAACACGTATACACTTCCTCTTTCTATTCTTACTAGATTTTATTCTTATACTTCCTTTTTGATTATACTATTCTATTTCTAAGTTCGTTTTCTTATCGACTTCTATATATATATCGATACGTTGATTTCTAACTATCAAATTATCTTAAAAATATTCTAACTCCTTAAATTCCTGGAAAAATTCGCCATAACCTCCTTTGTACTAGGAGCATCGGGATATTTCAAATAGCCTCCCATGGCCCTCACCAATCCAAAAGAAAAAAGAAAAAGCCAAACGGCTAGCCGATACGGCGCATAAAATCTCATATATGAATTAAATACATACCTTTTGTCGAGCATTCTATCTATTACACTTCTATACTATATTCCAAACCTGTCTCATGCATATCCATACATTTCAATTTCATTCCAACTTAATCCAATCGTTTTAACTTATTTCGTTAAGTGATTTTCAAATTACTGGTTTTCCCATTTCACCTTCATATTTGAATATCCATGTTCAAATATAGGTTTAACTTGTTTATCAACTAATCGAATTCCATTTCAAATTTTATTTGAATTTATATTCGATTTCGAATATCCATTTACAGATCCAATCCACCTTTCAAAGTTCAACTTCAACTTCAAAACTCGATTAACTAATTCCTCTCGACTTAGTTAATTCTATTCAATTTCTATATTTGAATTTCGTTTCAATTTCCTTATTCAAATTCTATACTTGAATTTCATTTCAATTCTATTTGAATCTTCTTTATTTAAATTTCAAATTCAATTCTATTTGGATCCTCTACATTCAAATTTCCTTTTCAATTCTATTTGAATTTTCCTAATTCAAATTCTATTTGAATTTCATATATTTAAACTCCTTTAAATTTCTATATTCAATTTGAATTACAAATATTCAAATTCCTTTTTAAATCCTTTATTCAATTTCTATGTCACTTCTCTTATTCAAATTCTATTTGATTTTTTCATATGTCAAATTCTATTCGATTTCTATATTCGAATTTCCTCTTTTCAAATTCTATATCTGAATTGATATATTCAAACTCTATTTCAATTCCATTGAATTTCATATATTCAAACTCCCTTTGAATTTCTATATTCAATTTCTATTTGAATTCTCTTTATTCAAATCCCCTTTGTATTTTCTATATTCAAATTCTATGTTTGAACTTCCTTTATTCAAATTCCTTTAAATAAGTCTCGGTTTCAATTCCTTTTGAAATCGATATTTCTACCTTTGAAAAGTAGATTACCCTTTCAATTTCGCACTTGTATTTTTATTTCTGAATTATCCAATGATAATTCTCTTCACTTCATTTATAAACTTCATTTATAAAGAACTATTTATACACTTCGTTTATAAAGGGACTTCTCATTTTATTTCTTTTAAAACAAGTTAATATTTCAAATCTATTTAAAAAAATCCCATTTGAAATTCAACACAACTTGTCTTTCCCAAAACAAATTCAAAACAGTATCTCTGGTAGTAATTCGTCACTTACAACTCGAAAATGAATACTGATGATGCAGCTGTCATTATCAGAATCTATTTCCCAGCGATCGAAGTGAGTTCAATACTATAAAACAATTTCTAAACATTTTCACTTTGAAATTCATTTCAAAATATAATCCACACGGCTTGTAAAACAATTTAAAATCTCCCAGGATCTTAAATTTTCCTTACTTTTAATCCAAAATCCATTTACAAACACTTATCTAATTCTCCAGAATTTTAATTCAATTTCTGGTTTTAATTTCAGATTAACTCGTCTGATTTCACGTATTTCACTTATATGAATTCTGATTGGTTATTTACATAACCATTTTACTTATAATCTTACTCGATTATAATAACAACCAATATATCCAATATGTATCAAATATACTTTGGGTAAAATTATTTTCATTTACCCTCTTTCAAAACATATCGTGCCGACCCATCGTATTCGAGTGTTTAGTAACTCCTACCGATACAGTGGATCAAACTGATCGACCAGAACCCATAAACAACTCAACCAATGAATCTCCACAATATAAAACAACTTTTTTTATCAAATACAAATACGTTCACTCATATATATACACTCAATCTCAGTCTAGGGTATTACTAACCCTATCTCTACCGAGTCTCGCCACAGAGCCAAGTAATTCTTAACTTAAGCTCTGATACCAACTGTAACGACCCGGATTTCGAGCGACTTTGGTTATCGACATAAGCACGATGTCGATAACCAAAACACCGAAAAATCCTGGTAATTAGTGAAAGAAATTAGAGGGTGAGAAAAGATAAGATAGAAACTTAGAATAGAAGAAGAAGAAGAACACAACATCAGAGTAACACGAATCTCACAGCGGAACGAATAAATATATTTCATAACATAACTTTGAAATACAAACTTGGTACTTGAATATACATATCATTATCAAAGTACAGCACTTACAACACAGCGGAAATAAACTATAGCTATATGATCCTGAAGCCTCCTGCTCCAGCTCTTCAATGTATCTGTAAAATCCCGACTACTTGACTGCCCGTACAAATTTAGGCACCCAAGAGTTTAGGGAAAACAACAAAGTAAACTCCGGGTCAGTCATGGGACTGGTATGAGTAAAACAGTTTAAAAACAGTTGAACAAGTAAATGATATCTCATAAGACCACGCCGCATAACGGAACGGGTTTTTTTCCTTATGAGAATCCAAAATATCTTTATATCAAAAACCTTTTGATATTATAATAATGTCTATCAACCACAGTATATATATAATCATCTAGCAGAAACGCTTTCATCTCACGTTCTACATATATAGTATACAATCAAAACCGCAAGCACATATTGGGTAATCGATTTCCAACTATGACAAGGTATGGAATCACCTTTCGCTTGTGTACCTCTAGAGAGGAATACACTGGGTTCAACAAGAACCTCTTGCAACCCGGCCACACATGACCGACCACTCATTTCGCTTGAGTGTATCGAATGTATATCACCAACAGTTGGGATCAGCAACCGTTTCCCTAATGGGACAGCATCAACAATAGATTTTTAGAAGTAAATGAAACTCTAGATCAGGTGATTATATACCCTACTTCGGTGCGACCGACTTAGCCATGCTGCCTGCCCGATTTCTGTCATTTACCGGATGATGAGGCTAGAAGCTACGCTTTATCATCACATCAGATTCACTTTGAATGTCACATCTTCAAATCCATCGAAAATCACTAATTGATGTCTACAACAATACATTACGTGTCAGCTAAAAGAAGTTTCCTTCTCCGCTTCCACTCTTGGTACGGTTGAAGAAATCAATGTACGTGACCTTTCTGGAAATACTATGTCAGACATCCATCTTCATTCGCTTAGAAATGTGACATCGTCATACCCGCCAAATCACAAATTGACTTATCCAAAAATAACACGGGTATACAGCTAAGAGAGATGAATTCCTCCGCCACCAAATGTGAATACGTTTGAACAGATCAACTTACGCGATCCATTGGATATACTCTGTCAGACCTTCGTCCATACAAGTTGTCCTGGGACTGGACAAACCGAAGGCACTATTCCGTATATCCATCTTAGTCACTGTTATCTAAGACTTATACAACAGCCCTTGCATTTTTCTCCGTCTTCAATTATCTTTGGCATATATGATTCGTGACGCTTATGCCAATACAGAGTGGTTCTATGGATAATAATCCAACCGGTCTCTCCATATTAACAACGTTAAAATGGTCAAAACTTCGATAGTCTATGATTTAACTATCGAATAAAAACAGGTGTGCAAACAACGATATCATTTCCAAATGGAAATTTATATCAAGCAAACATCATCCAACATTTATCTCTTTATTTCATAAATTTACTTATCTCCTGTTTCCCTACGTTCAATATTCCTTATTTTCTAAATTGGGAAAATATACGCTATTAACAATGGAAAACATTTCCATTTCTTTGTTTCTTTATTAGAAAACATTTCTGGTTTCTTATTTGGAAAACATTTCCAAAGCTTCTTCATTGGACTTAGACATATGTTTTAAACAAACCATCGCGACGCCAACTCAAACCATTTCCTTTACTGCCGAACCTTAACTATTCCTTAGTTAAAAACGAAGCCAATCAAGTTGGGGTAGAACTACCTCTCAGACCTTAACTGAACGACATTTCTAACTTTGAAATTGGCAAAGTTCACTTTATATTCCTTTAACTAACTTCCTTACTTAACCCTCCTTCGAATAACTATATTCGATTGACTCTTATCAATTAACTCTATTGGACTAACCCCTATCAATTAACTCTATTGGACTATCACTATTTGACTAACGCTGTTTATTTACTCATTTCGAATAAACTATATTTGATAATTCCTTTTACTTTCTGTTCGAATAACCATATTCGATTTACTCATTTGCTTCTATTCTAATCGATTAAACTAACATCGATTATCTCCTTTCAACTTTATTCTCTAATCGATTAACTAACATCGATTAACTTCTTTTTAACTTTATTCTCTAATCGATTAACTAACATCGATTAACTTCTTTTACTTTAACACTAATCGATTAACTAACATTGATTAACTTCATTTTAACTTTATTCTCTAATCGATTAACTAACATTGATTAACTTCTTTTTAACTTTATTCTCTAATCGATTTACTAACATCGATTAACTCCTTTTTAACTTTAACACTAATCGATTAACTAACATCGATTAACTTCTTTGATAAACTACGTTTTCCGTTACAACTATTTCCTTTTTATAACGTTTACTTACCGTTACAAATATATCCTATTTATAACTTCTATTTACCGTTACAAATATTTCCTATTTATAACTTCTATTTACCGTTACAAATATTTCATATTTATAACGTTTACTTACCGTTACAAATATTTCCTATTTATAACTTCTATTTATTTTCTAAATAAATATCCCTTTTCTATTTCTATTTATTTTCTAAATAAATATCCCTTTTATAAAACCGTGTTCGTTTTATAAATAATTCCTTTTATAAAATCCTGTGATTTTATAAAATTCCTTTATTTCAATATACATTGAAATACTTCTTTTTACATCCCAGGGTCTTTTATGATATTTACAATATCGGATAACAATGATCAACATCATTCCAACACCCATAATCCATAACAGATTATATAACACATCATATATCACAATATATGAAAACAGTAAAAATAAATGTTGAGGAATCCAGTTGGATTCCTCCAACCTGTTTCCCTGCATCACAGATGTTAAAAAATATAGATAACATCACTTTCAGTTCTATATGATACATTCTGTTAAACAGAGTCAATATAGAAATTTAGCTAACTGACTAGCAGTTCAATCAAACAGTCAACACACAGTCAATCAGCCAATATCTAACAGTTCTAAAAATACAACATGAAATTATAAATTGTTCAGAGTTAGTGAGATTTACTCACTTTTGCGCGTTAACCGATAAATATCGGTTTGCGTTATTTGATTCAGTCGGACAATTTATTTTGCCATAAATTGTAACGAGCTCGGATCCATTCCCAGTCAGTCCCATTGTGTTGCTCCCGTCCGTACGATCCCAACAGATCTTGGTTCGCTGAATTCCGTTCATGTATGACCCAAATATTGATGTTACAAGTTAATACAAATTTTAAATAGAATAAAACATGGATTAAGTATTAAACGGGCTATACCCCTTTATCGAGCCCATACCCTTTTGGTTTAAACCTGACCCGTACCAACGCTTCTTCCCCAAATCCTAAATCCGCTCTCTCCAGTAATGTTTTCCTCACCGTTTGACCCTCAACCGCCATCTCTTCGCTCACCAAACGCCACCGCCAACGTCACCAGTCAACTCGACATCTGATTCCCCGCCTACTCGACACCATCTCACACAACTCGATCCCCTGCTACCCATATCGACCTGCTACTTTCCCTTCACTGCCATGACAAAGCACGCCCCCAAAACGCTTCGAGTTCAACCAAACCCCCCTCCACTGATGCGCCTCCTCACTAGCAATGCACCACCACCTCCGTCGTGGTCCCTAGAACCACGTTGCTCGCTGACCATATTTTCCAGCGAAATTGAGATGCATCGCACCCTTCATCAGTGCGGTCGAAATGAAGAGAAACCCTCCACGGTTCTGAATATGATCATCGCATGATTATAGGATTTTTCCTTGTATTTTGTTTTGATTTTTCAAACATAATGATATTGCTGTGTATTTTTATATTGTGGCTGTTGTTTAAAAGGGGGAGTGTTGGAATTTATCTCGCGTTTATAAAGAAGGGGGTGCGGTTGCAAAGGTAGAGATGTGGTCTATTTTTACCCTTATTTTCTGGAAGCAAATGTGAGGCTGTGAAGAGATGGAACGTGGACTTGTTTTAGTCTTAGAAATAGTTAGGATATTTTGCTTTAAGTTTTAACTTTTAACATACCGTGTTAAATAAAATTATATCCGTATGAGCGCTATAGACTGACGTAAAAATGTCGTTGTGATGAGCGATGTGCAACGATCCCAAAAATATAATAATACCAGTAGATGGACTTATATTTTGAAACTTCAAAATGTTGATTTCAGGGTGCAAAATACTCCAAATAGAAAGTTGCTTATTAATTTAATTAAAAATTACAGTAAAATTTTAAAAATTAAATTATCACTATTTCCCAAAAGAACCTTGTCTAAATTCAAACCCGATCTCTAATTATATCGAATAACCCGTTACGGTCGATAACCGATTCTATAGCGACTATTTTAAAATTTGATTTGGACATATCTCAAAATCTACACGGCGAAATCCCGGTTTTTCTCTTCCACTAGAAAGATATACTCCACCAGCTCCACACGTTTCTTGTTTCACAGAAATCCGGCTTAAAACGAATCATGTACATTCAATTGAAGTTCGAATCGCCAATTTATGAACTACAGCGCCATTTCGAGCTCGTTTATAATTATATTATAAACTATATGTTCAAATGTCGACGATTGGATATATTCGTTATTCTAATTCAATTCTAAACTGAATTAAATATCACAGATGATCTGGTTCACACCATATCGTTATTTCGGCAGAATTAAATATATTATTTAATTATTTATTTTAATTAAATATTCACCATTATTTTATTCCACGGCGATTTAATTCTCTAAACCACCATTTATATAATTAAATAAATAAATTATAATACCTCTGCCAATGCGGGTCATTACATAACCTCAAACATAAAACTGGCGTAAGACAAAACCATATGTATAACTTTGACAACCACTTAAGGGTGTGAACTTGAAACACATATGTATAAACATAGATCTAACAATAAACTTTCATATGAATCCTAAACGGATCTTGACATGGATTCGATTATAAGTTCTCACTTGCATAAGAACATGTGAATATAGATCTATTCTAGTCATGTAGGCACAATTGGTTTAAAACATATATACATAGAGCCTACATGAATCATATAAATATTTGTGTAAATCTAACTTGCAACCTATAACTTGCATAAGCATATATTTAGATCTAACTGTATACATACAATTCGCATAAGGTGTTGATTGTTTGATTCACAATACATAAAAGATTCAATCACCAAAACATTCAAATTATCACAAATAACAAATATAAAACAACATCATCAACACTGATATAATTCCATATTACAATTTACATCAAACCATGTCTTAATCGCATTCCCATCTAAAGAGCGACTATACTTACAACGCAAGACGGTCTTGTTTTTCTGAGATCTGAGGTTCTGAAATTGAGATGCGTTCCTTTGTTTAGACGTTGTTTTGATTCTTAGTTTTGAATTAGATTTGTTCTAGCTTTGTTTGTCTTTAAGCTTTAGGCGGCAGCCATTCCAAGCTATCTTACAGCAGCGTGACGGCTCCAAGTTTAATTTTGTGAATTAGGTTAAGAGCTAGGTTATATATATAGAATTTTAGGATTAATTTAGGCCGTTTGATTAACCCTAGAAATGACCACAACCATTCAGTCAAGATAGAATTATCCTATTGACTCAGCATTGACTCAGCATATTAAATGTTCATTTTTTTTCATAAATGACACATTGGTTCTTTCCTAACATATCATAACCAAAAGGACATTTTTTTTATTTTTAACAAAACATTAGCTAAATGAACATTTCTTAACTGAAATGTCAATTTAATCTGAATAAACATTTTAATCTAAATATACCTTTCTTAACGAAATGTTATTCTAATGTTAACATAACAACAGTGATATTCTAATGTTCATCTTTTCTTTTTATTATTTATTGTCAATCAATTCAAACGTAAATACGTATTTAATAGATACATTTTCCCTTTACCGTTTACATTAATTACCCATATATATATATATATATGAATAAATCTTTTCTTACTTTTAATTTGTCATAAATCCAATTGGGGAAGGCCATTAAAAAAAACAATCCTTGACAACCAAAAATGCGCAACGTACGCTACGTGATGCGTACACGTCATATATATATATATATATATATATATATATATATATATATATATATATACGAGCGTCACGGCACGCGCTTCGCGCGTGATCATGGCACACACTTCGCGTAAGGATTATTGTTCCTTAAGTACTACGTATTTTACATATGCAAAAAAATATTTGTATTAATATTTGGTTTATTATTCTCATTAAACGTGCTTTATCTGTTGAGGACAAAACATATTCTTATTTCCTTTACCTTCCTAACTTCTTTCAGACAACATTCACTTTTATTTACACATATACTAAGACATTCACTTTTATTTGAACATATACTGAGACATCCACTTCTCACGTTCATGGTCTCACGCAAGTAACAGGGGACAATGCTCCTATTTACTTTACTATTTAAAAGGAACATAAAACATTATTTTTCATACAAATCACGAAGAAAAACCTTAGAAACAAAGTACATAGGTTGAGGGCAAAGAACGCTGGTTAAACTTAAATGTGGTGTAAACTTATTTATGCGTTTACCTGGGAAAAAAATCACCTTTTGAATGAGGTGAAGCTTCAAAAATTTAAACCCAATAAATAAAAAAATAAATTTGTTGTGCAGTGTATTCAATTTTATGAGGCAGTGAGTATTGGGAAGATAGGTATGAAAGAGGAGAGAATTTCAAGCAAAGCGTAGAGGAAATGAGGAAAGAAGCGTGAAAATTAATTGGATGGTGTGCCATATTTGAAGGTGAATGGCTGTTTCTAGAATAGCGCATTTGCAGGGGAGTCTGGCCTTTCAAATGCACCTACGCTGATGTCAGATTTGAATAAAAATCATTAAGATTTTATTTATTTGACTTTAGCACGTTCTACTATTTATTAATTGCTAATTTATATCGTAATATGCAATAATAAATGTCATTATTCAAATTTAAATGCCTATTCAAATTGTCGTTGGATATGGAAAGAGTAATCTAATTATATTAATTGCCTATTTATAAACGTTACAACACTTATTTTATAAACACATATTTTTTTCAAATAATTTCAATTAGAGGGTAATAGGTGGCAGTGAA
The DNA here is from genome assembly GCA_030737875.1 of Allium sativum. Lineage (NCBI taxonomy): Eukaryota > Viridiplantae > Streptophyta > Magnoliopsida > Asparagales > Amaryllidaceae > Allium > Allium sativum. The sequence continues at coordinate 245,253,839 of CM060922.1, read as the reverse complement.
TAATACTGGTAATGTTAATATAAAAATTCAAGGTTTTATACTTATAGCTAATAGAATAAGCAGTGAAATATTCAATGCAAAATTTATATTAATTGCCTATTTATTAATTTCCTATTCATAAATGTTACAACACTTATTTATAAATGCATATTTTTTTAAAATAATTTTAATTAGAGGGTAATAGATGGCAGTGAATAATATTGGTAATGTTAATATAAAACGTCAAGGTTTTATATTTATGGCTAACAGAATAAGCAGTGAAACATTCAATGAAAAATTTATATTAATTGGCTATTTATTAATTGCATATTTATAAACGTTAAACACTTATTTATAAACACATATTTTTTTTTAAAATAATTTTAATTAGAAGGTAATAGATGGCAGTGAATAATATTGGTAATGTTAATATTATGTTAAATGCGTAATGGATTTAAAGTCTGGTAATAGTGCATAAAGGAAACAAATTCTAGTATGCTGGTTATGGTATTCTTGAATAAGATGGAGTAATTATTTCCGATGCAATATTATGTTAAATTGACCTATTATGTCGTTGATGCAATATATTACGAAGTCAGTATGATTTTTTTCCAAATATTTTAAGGGGCATTTTCGGTAGTTTGCGTGTACACCAAAAAAGTGTGACACCAAACCTATTCCAACTATTATTAAAGATATGCGTATATATATATTCATCATTTTTTTTCTTTTTATTTATCTTCCCAATTACCCATTTTCACACTAAACCACTTTTTGAACTGCGTTCACACTATGCTATTTTAAGTCATTCCCCTAAAACAAAAATAGGGCGCTGGCGGGGATCGAACTCTGTACCTCTTGTATGCAAGTCATGTGTTCCAACCAAATAAGCTACTAAGTCTTTTACTTACAAAAGTTAGAACAATGCTAAACATTATTCTTTTCTCATTCCTCTTTTTTCATGTTTTGCTGCAATATTTAATTTAAGGATATCTTTTTCATACGGAGTCCAATTTACGCAAACTCGGACTCTATCTCAAGCAGAATGTCGAGACGAACGCAATGGCGTAAGCCGTTTATGTTAATTTTTCTTCTAAAATTTAATTATACTTTAATTTGTGAAACTTAATGTTACAGAATTACGGGGTGTTACATTTTCTAACCGTTAAATTTTCCTTATTAGATTTATTATATAATCAACCGTAATAGGTAATAACTTAATATTATTACCTACTGATACCAAATGCATATTAACATAAAACCAATAATATATTTGATATATATATATATATAATATAATCGAAAACCATATTATGTCGATCTATTCTGTTCGATTATTTAGAAATTCCTATCGATTCCATGACGTCCCATGTATCGACTAGAATCTATAAATATTCAACAAACAAGTCAACACAGTATAAATCCCATTTTCATATCAAAAGTACAAATACGCTCTCTCATATATCACTCAAACTCATTCTAGGATATTACTAATTCTATCTCTAATGAGTTAATTCCCAAACAGAACCAAGGTTATCGCTAACCACCGCTCTGATACCAACTGTAATAACCTGGATTTTTGACCGTTCAAATTGACAATAAACCACACATGTCGACCCAAACAAATCACCAACACAGGTAGTTATTGGGAAAAAGAAGAAAAAAGAGAAAAAAGAGAAAAAAACATTCACAGAATCTCATAGCGGAAGGAGAACATATAATAACGAGTAAATATTCAAAAGCATTTTAAACATATACATTTGAGTTACACTTCTTACAGTCATCAGAGTTACACTAGTACAAGTATATACAGTAATGCAGCGGAAACAAAATGCAGCAGGAAATATATATATATATATAATAGGTAAATACCAAATCTTCGTCTTCGCTCTCCAAGGCAGAGTGATCTTCGCTAACTGCAAACTTCTGCTGACCCGAGCGTATTGCATAAAAAGAAAACACAACAAACACTCGGATTAGCACTAAATCATTCTCATATTAGTCAAATTAAAATACGAAATAACATGAGTGTCATGGGTGCAGTAACTCAAGAGATGTTACAGGATTTTTCCATCTCTCAAGGATCCGTCAAACTAATACATACATAGTATAATACGCCATTATGATAGTTTCTATTTAGTAAAGTATAAATACTGAAAATAGCGTAAGAGGGATTACATTTTTACCCTTACACAGTTTATAATACCGTTGTGTATAAAGTACCGTAAACCCACCGTAATCGATGGCATCAGAGGGTACTTTATAGGTACGATACAAATCAAAATTGTATGGGGCTTGATAAGGATAAATATGACAAGGCAATCGAGTAAATGCCCAGGGTAGGATTCTACCAATTGCACTCCCGGCCTAGTGGTAACGCATAGCAGCCACTACCGCCCACCTCGGAACACACTCCCAAATCAAAATGGCCCAAATCATCATCATAGTCATAGAATAAAGTATTAGAGAAGTGCGTCCGATCAAAGGTGCCACCTCATTTAGTCACGGTATAGCTCCTGTTTTAGTCATTTCAATTATGAACCGAAGGTCAAGTCTATTTCGTCATTGTTCATCTTCATTAATTCAAAATCGCCTCCAGGTCATCATATTTCATTCTGGATACGTCATAAACATAGTTGTTAAAGTGGTATCGACACTAACAGAGAGTATGCCATTTGTCAACTCCGGTCTCTTTAACAACCAACGTTTACAATTTCCACATCGGTCGGTTCTTTTACTTTTCACAAAGGTTCGCTTTTATATCAAAATATCATTTTTTGGTCGAACCAAAATTTATATTCAAAAGGATATAATTTCATATCAAATATCATGAATCATACAAAACCGAACTCTAAACTAGAATATATTTCATATCATTATATTATAATCATATAATATTTCACAAAATCGATTTATATTCAAGTAGAATATACATCATATCAAAGATTATAATTATTTCGATTCGATTTATATTCGAAATCCATTCATATTCAAATAGAATATATATATATATATATTTTTCATTACAACTCATTTCAATCCCTTAGGAGATCGATTCTTATTCGAATAGAGTATAACTTGCATTCCCATATTGAAATTGGTTTAATTCGATTCATATTCAAATAACTTTTTCCAACTCCATTTCGAACTATAGTTTAAACCAACACTTTCCATTCGGAAGAAATTTACCATCATTTAATATAACTTGAAACTAGATGCTTATAAATAAAATATTTATATAAAACATATATGTATAGAAAATAATGGTTAAAACAAAATAAGATAATTTAGATCATTAGGTATATATATAAAATAAAAGTTTACTAATTTGTTTAAGTAATAAAAATATAAGAAAAATTAAGCTATAGCAAATAGTTTATAGGTAAAGGTTAAATAATAAATTTTAAGGAAAGGAATAATTTATTTGAAATCACATAGTGTAAATATATATAATATTTTTTTAACCATAATCGTTTCTTTCTTACGAACTTCAAATACTTGAATCTATACTCTAGTCTCAATGGAATTTACATAGTTCAATATCTTGTTTCAAACACCATTCAAACCAATCTCCCAATCTTAGGTGATTCAAACCCATATTCATATTAAGTTTAAAACAACTCCAAGTATCCTCGATCATCTTTATTCCAAATTACATTCGATAAGAATTTATCACATTCAAATCTAACCCTTAATTTGAAAATTTCAAATTATATTCAAATCCCAATTTAAGAATTTCCACTTCGTTTGGGAAATTTTCCTTAACCATTTCAAATAAAATTTCGTGATCCAGATCTTTAAAGCAAACAAGTTTATCGAGTATCAGATCATTCCTTTAATTGAAAATTCTATCAAATAAAAATTATAAATATTTAATCATTTAACCAACTGATGTCAGTATATAATTTTTTATCCTTTGGCCAAGTGATATTAAATTTAATTCCTCGATATTTCAGGGATGGATCTATCATTTCAATCCAAATCAGGGTCATAGATATTTATCATTTTGAACTGTGTTCTTAGTTTATTTTAAATCGATAAATCCTGGGTTTATTTGATGCCTGTAACATCTAAGGTGGAAAAATGGGATTTATCATCATAATAAACATACACATCCATAAACTCAAAAATGGGACATAACGATATCACTATCCATTCAGAAATCAAAACAACCAAGCATCCATTACACCCATTTTATTCAAACGACAAATTGAACACTTTTACTGGTTAATAAGTGTCAGGATTTCTAACTAGAATTTTAATTAACAACAATGACTAGTTATAAATCTAAATCTGCAGATTTACATACTTGCATGTCAGTTTTAAGCAACCAATCATCAATCAAACACAACCATGCAACCAGACTTATTTCACAATTTAATTAAATAAATATGGGAATAATTTAGTTAGTCATGAGAGAGAAAATCACTCACCTTTGGGTCTTTAATCGGTTGAACGCCCAACCAAAGCCCAAAAATTTACAGTCTCCAAACGCGGCCAAACCAGCGTCAGAATGTCCGCAATTTTACCACGATCGCAATGCAATGAATCGCGCTCAAATCCGACCTCGCATGTGAAAGTTATTCACGTTTAACCATTTGAATTTTAAATATATATAAAATTAATAAAATAAACTCTCACGCAATCGCAAATCGACACATCGGCCCCTCTCCCGCTTCTTCTTCTTCACGCGGATATAGTAAATGACGTGCAAGAGAACCCATGGACACCGAAACTTTGACCCACGATTGCTCCATGCCCTGACCGCCTGAGGACGCGAGACCACCACCATTACGATGCTCTCCTCAGGCCGCATCTACCAGCACCGGAAACACCACCTTTGGTGGTCCCCTTCGCCACCGCCATGTCAAAAACCAAAACCATTTTCGAGCCCTAAATCATAAATTACCACCTCCTCCGACCATGTTATGACCAGCGAACACCACCCCCGATCTCGTATCAACCTCCTCTACAATACCCATATCTTGGATTCTCCGATTAACGTCAGAATCAAAAACCCCCAAATCGACGCTTAGGGTTTTGAAATTCCGAGCTTTGACCATCAATTTCCGGCAACTCCAGGCACTACATGCCGAAATAAAAGGTACTAGCAGCTTTGTATCGTTGAGAGCTTCGATTTGATATATAATTTGTTGGGTTTTGAAGAGATTTGATTTTCAAGCTTGTATTTTTATTTGAATGAGGGTTTAAAATTTTACATCAGCCATTAGAAAAAGTTTGATGGAGAAAAATATACGTAATAGAGAATGGGTTGATAAGGTGGAGATGGAAATTTTATTTGCATATGTATAAAAGGCCCAAAATGAGAAACAACAATTATCTTAGTACATAGATTTCAATCACACTTTCTCTCGTAGGGTCAAACGACAAATCCGATTGTAACGCAAATTGAAACTCTAGAATAATTCGATATTCCTGATCCGATGAGACTGATTTCTTCGGATTCCGAGACAGTTACCAAAACCGTTAAATTCCACAGTTAATTAATTAATAAAATATTTAATTATTCATTTAATTGTTTTAATTCAATTTAAATATCTATTAAATTCCATTCTAATTAAATTATAACTTAAATAAATTTTTATAAATTGATTTCACAAATCATAAGTCCTAAATTTGATTATTTCAATTTTTAAATTTGAATTTCAGTTATCAATTAAACTACTCAAAATTCCTCCATTCACCAAATTAAATTTGAATTTCACTTTTAAATTAAACTATTAAAATTTATTTAATTATTTAAATATCTAAACTTCAAATTACAGCCTTTCTAAATATAACCTCAATTTAACATCTTTTTATACTTTAGGTAAGTTATTTCATAAGTAAATCCTTAAAATTTAAATTTTAACTATTATCGCTCAATTTATTCTATTAAATTCAAATTTGAAATATACAGAAAAATATGGGTTTTTACAGTAATACATAGATAATGCATCAATACAACTACGAAATAAATACAACATTAAAAACCCTACAAACGAATATAAAACAGTGTTAAATAAACAAAAATGATACCTAAAAAAATATAAAACTGATACCCAACTGCTGAATAGTCGATCATTAAAATTGGAGAATAAAAAAACCATGAATCACCTTATGAAATAAAAAATCTAATTGGCATAAATGAACAATAAATTATAATGATTATAACAACAACAAAAATTCAGTCGAGGTTGATTTTTGAGATCGATTTTGTGATGAATTTTGCTGTTTCGATTGATGTTTGGGGTTCGATTATACAACATGCCGCGGATTTTGATTTGGTTGCTATTAAAAATGATTTCATGACTTTGTGGTAGAAATTCGAACGAGATGATGAACAACGAGAGGAATGAACGACGAGAATAAAACAGCGCCTGAAAATCGAACCGGAGTATTTCAGTGTATTGTCCTTTTGGTAAAAATATTAGGTAGCTGTCCTTATGGATAAATTTTAGTAGGCTTTTGTAACCAAATTTTAACTATTATAAGAATAAAATAGTCACTTTCATTTTAAATTTGTAACCGATTTTTTTTACATGTTTAGATATTTTATTGACTCGTGCATTATATGATAATGAATTTGGTAGAGGGTAAAGGGTGATGGTGATGCTTAACGACTATCCCAAGAGATATATTTTTATTACTGCATTATTGTAGAAATATTACTAATCATGATAATATATGAATTCATTATGCTTTGGTTACTTAATTTTAGTAATACGACAACCAAACTACTGCAAATCAAGTTGTAAATAAGAGGAGAAACACGCACACAAATATATATATATATATATATATATATATATATAGTATAATAACAACAGAAGGACATATATGTCAGGAAATACATGTTATTAAACCATATCAACTTTGATAGACATATGTATTAGGAAATAAAAATAGGGAAATGATTTTTTATAATGAACATTCATTATATTGTTAAAATGAATTTTCAAACACACTGAAGTTTTACTTAGCTCCATTTTAGGAACACGTGCTTATTAAATGCATATATGCAAATTCCACTTACCTAATTCAGCCTTAAAGAAGCCTTTAAGATTTGATAGTTTCTTGATTTTAATAATTAATTCATGTTTTGGTAGGTCATAGCAGTTGCATACATTTAACGCCTCTTAATTTATGCTAGCACATTACATATAAGGAGGATTCATTCACCTACACCAAAAAAATGTATAATTCAAGTTTATCATATTCAACAAAGAGTTACATATTGTTATTGAACATAGCTCGAGTATAATTAAAAATGGCATAGCAGGTCATGAAAAAATGTATATATAGTGAGAAGTAACCTTCTCTATACGCATAAAAGATACAAAGTTGATGCCTAAAGATCAAATAAGAAAAATATTGAAACATTTATCCCACTTTCTATATTTAACCTACCAAATATTACTACTTTTACATCACACACACACACACACAAAATTTGACACAAAAATTATAGAATTTACCCTTTGTAATTCTTCTGCCTTCATTTTTGCCTACTTTGAAATCAGATCCACTCTTCATATTATATAAAACGACATATTCCTTATGCATGTTTGAATGCTTATGTTTCATGTGGTGCAGATTTTTTTAACAAATACATCATCGTATGGTTAAGGCAATATAAATAGTACAATAAACACCTACTTCACATGCGAAATGGGAAATAATCTATGATAATGAAGGCTTGATGAAAAAATTAAGTTAAAACGAGTGTGCTAGCCCTATGTAGTATATAAATATAAGTAGACAATTACCGAGTTACTTAGAACTAGTGTGCAACCCGTGTGTTGCACACGATAATATTATTAAAAATAGTATTTATTATTTTATTGTTAAAATAAAAATTTTGTTACGAAATATATGATAAATATTGATGTGAAATACATAAACTATTAATTAAAATTATTATTATTTGTGTGTAGTTAATGTTTTATAGCTTACACAAACAATATGTATGTGTGTATTTGATTTTTTTGTCAATACCTACTAAATTTTAAATTTTGGCGTTTGACAAATATATTACAATGCAATACATGGTAAATATATTAATGTAAATAAGTTTAATTTTGAATTTGTGATAGTTATTTATGTGTATAGTTTATGTTATGTATTTGACGTGTTTATATATTTTATTTTATTTTCATTTTTGTTAGTATAAAAATGGTTAATCTTGTTGTGGTTTACTAGGAGAATCAAGGAACTAGAGTTTGTTAAAGTTATTTAAATGGGGATTGTTAGCAGACTTCAATTTTATTTAGGGGGGTTACAATTTTAATTTATTTTGGAATTGTTGTGGGAGGACAGAATAAATTAGCCTCCTCTTAAAACAACAAATAAAATTCCAATAATAATTTTATAATCCCAATGTTTTTTCGTCGGTGTACACTGTAACCCTCCACCGTTTTCCATTTCTTCACCAAAACATTCGATTTCAAAAAAGAAAAAAAAGTTGAACTATCCTTTCCAGAATTTGTATAATTACATTGGGATTTGATTGCTTTCTTTTCGTTATCTTCATTCAAAACATGGTGGAGGAACTAGGATTTGGTATGTGAATTAATTTAGTTTTTAAAGAAGCACGGTTCTCTATTGATCGATTTTTGGAGAATTAAAAAGTTAGGGTAACTAGTATGTGATATGTAGGGAATGGTAGTTTGGTCTCTTTTATTTTTAAATTTTAATATTCAATCCCCCTTAACAAATAATAAATAAAAAGGAGTTCCCTTAAAATTTTCCCTTCCTTAACCAAAATTGGAGAACCATTAACAATCCCCATTTAAATAGCTTTAATATTATGTAATTAATTGTAGAGTATGGCACTAAATGTAAAAATCTAGAAAAGAATTGAGAGAAATTTAAATGATTATAGAAAAACTGAAGTAAAGGTATTTAAAGCCAAAAAACATATTTTGGTCATTTTTAGTATTTTAAAGAAATATTAGTTGATTAAATTCACTTAAATTACTTAAATTTTAGGTTTTGTAATTAATTTAAATACATGGACTTAAATATAAAATGTTAAGAGCAAACTGTAGTGGAAATTTTGTTAATTTGGCGGAAGTGCATTTGATCTCAGGATCTAGTTGTCTATTTAGAACCAATGTACTTAGACAAAAGAACAAGAATCAATTATGCAGCCTCACAGAAGAAATAGCAGAAATAAGAGACACAGAAGATTTGACGTGGTTCGGATATGAATATCCTACGTTCATGGAGACCCAACAACTTTTTTTATTCTTCTTCAATTCAAGAGGGAGTATAATAAGAGAAAAATACAAATACTCAATATATATTTCTCACCCTATAATTGATATAGAAATAGGGATCTTATTTAGGATACGTTGAAGAGAGCGTTATTAGCTTGTGATGAAACAGATAAGCAAATGCGTCCCTATTTATAAAAGGAAGGATGAACACTTGCCTGAAGGTAAACATGAAAAGTTTCTAGATTTCCTCGATTTGGTTTCAATGCAAATCCTGCAAATTTGTGGTTGTTTCCCTGTATACATACATTTGATTGATTTATCAAATCAAATAATCTTTTGTCTTATCTTTTCAATTTGTTTCCATATATATATATATATATTTGATTGATTTATCAAATCAAATAATCTCTTCTCATATCTTTCTAATTGTTTCCCATAATTAATTGATTACAAGTATAAATTAAAATATTCTCCATAAAAAATTGACACTGATTTAAATCATCCAATTTTAACACTCCACCTCGATTTAAATATATTCATCGGTCAACAGAATTAGTTGTTGGGTCAGGGCCCCATGGCGCTCGAGTAGCAGGAAGCAAACTGATCAAGTTTGAGCAATGCTCCAACTTGTCTTTTGGAAGTAACTTTGTCATCATATCTGAAGGATTATCCAAAGTACTCACCCTCATCGATTTGATCTTATTTCACTCTTCTTCAAGCATAAGAAAGTAACCTCTGACATCAATGTGCTTCGTCCGTAAACTATAAGCTTGATTTTCTACAAGATGAATCACACTTTGACTATCTGAAAATAGCTTTATTGTCCACTGCGCCATTGAAAGATCATCCAACAACTGAAGCAAGTGTAATCCTCCTTTGTTGTTTCCACAATCAGTATTAACTTTGCTTTGGTAGTTGACAAAGCTATGATAGATTGCAGCATTGATCCCCATGAAATCGAGCCTATGCAAAGTGTAAAAACATAGTTCGACACTGACTTCCTAGAATCTCTATACCCAGCATAATTAGAATCACATTATCCTATAAGAAAGATATCACCATCTACTCTACCATATAACAAGCCCACCGAAGAAGTACCTCGAAGATATCTAAGAATCCACTTTACTACTTGCCAATGTTCTTTGCCTGGATTAGACATATATTGACTCACAACACCCACTGCATGGGCCAAATTTGGTCTCGTGCACACCATCGCGTATATAAGATTATCAATGACACTAGAATAAGGTATATTGCCATATACTCTTATCTTCTTCATGTGTAGGAGATTGGTCTTTCGACAACTTAAATTGAGAGCCTAATGGAGTGCCAACTGGTTTGGCTTTCTCTATTCCAAATCGAGCGAGACTTTCTCGATGTGTTTAGCCTGAGTGTCCCTTAACTCTCTCCTCTTCCTATCCCTGCTTATATCCATAACCAATATTCCTTGTGCCTTTCCCAAATCCTTCTACTGAGCTCTGCTTTCAACTCTAATTCTGACCATACTTCGAAATGCAATCAACATATCATCGCATATAACAACAAATAAATCATATCATCATTACATCTCCTAAAGTAAACACATTGGTCCTTGAGACTTCTAGAGTATCCCCATGTAAGCAAAAACAAACGTTTTATACCATAGCCTAGGAGATTGCTTCAATCCATATAGAGATTTGTTGAGTTTGTAAACATAATTTGGTCTGCTGCTGTCAATGAACCCTTCCAGCTGCTTTAAATAAATTTCCCATCCAGATCACTATGTGAAAATGCAGTTTTGACATCTGGTTGCTTTAATTCCATATCATAATGAGAAACTAATGGCAAGAGAATATGAAAAGAAGTATGCCTAACAACTGGAGCAAAGATGTCATGATACTCTACTCCCTTCTTATGAACATACCCCTTTGCTACCAGTCTTGCTTTATGTCTGAAATCTCCATTACTGTCTTCTTTCACTCTATAGATCCACTTAAATCCAGTAGCTCTTTTGTCAGTAAGAAGTGGCACCAAATCCCAAGTGTGATTTTTTCTGTAAGATTTGATCTTCTCTTCCATAGCAACTAACCAACTAGAACTATCAACTTGATGCAATAGTGTCTCTATAATATTTGGGCTCACCATGGAGAACGTTTAATGCGTATGTTGCCATATCATCAAAGTCAATGTCTTTGATGTTCAAACCAACAAACTCATCAAGACATCTAGGCTTTCTTCTTTCTCTAATAGGCCTAATCTCTATATGAGCTCTACCTCGAGTTTGATCTTCTGTGCTAATATCTGTACTGTCCTCATCAACTACGGTGTCATCGGAAACACCATTTGAATGCCTATGAAATGAATCAACAGATGACTTGCTTTGTATCTATTATTCTTCACATGTCTTCTCATTGTCATCCGTTGAGGAAGGATCCACCTTCAACATGGCATTCTCATCAAAAGTTACATGTCTGCTAATAAAAAGTTCCTTGCTAATAGGACACCGCAACTTATATCCCTTCACTCCTCTTTTATAACCTAGAAAGATGCACTTGTTGCGAGCTCTAGGTTCCAACTTTCCTTGACTCTCATATACATAAGAAGGACAACCAAACACCTTGAGGAATAAATAGCTAGCAGGCTCTCCTTTCCTTACTTCTTTAGTTATCTTCATGTGTATAGCAGTAGAAGGTATGCGACTGATAAGGAAAGCCGCCATAGATAAAGCTTCATCCCAAATTGCTTATTCAACTTAGCAGTCAATCTGAGGCATCTAGTTCTCTCCAATAATGTATGGTTCATCCTTTCTGCAACTCCATTGGACTCAGGGTCACCTGGTGTGGTGTAGTGCCTCTTAATGCCTTCGGACTCACAATAATCAATGAATTTTTGTGATATGAATTAACCGCAATTATCTGAATGGGGAACTTACTCTGACTACTTCTCCACCATGGATTTCCATTTACGAAATCTAGCAAAGGTTTCACTTTTAGACTTTAGAAAGTACACCGAAACTTTATGAGAAAAATCTTCTATAAATGAAACGAAATACCTGGCTCTACCCAAAGATGAGCAAGGGGAAGGTCCCTAAACATCTATATGAACATAATCCAAAATAGTTTTTGCTTATGCTCACCTACACCAAAAGAAATCTTTTTCCGCTTACCAAGAACACACTCTTCACAAAAGCCAGGCATTAAATGCTAAACTCCGTCAATCAAACCTCGCTTTCTTAGCTCATCCATGCCGCGCTCGCCAACGTGGCCCATCGGCAAGTGCCATAATTTGGAAGAATCTGAATCAACCAAAGTAAATGAAGTTGATTCACTAACTACAATAGTGCCCTTTAGTAGATAGAGATCTCCTTCCCTCGCTCCTTCCATAACAACCATGGAACCCTTAGATATTTTCATCTTCTCTTCTTCAACTACAATCTTTAGCCCAAGTCTACTCAATGCCCCAACAGAAATCAAGCTCCTTCTTAAATCATGTACATGCCTAACATCAGTAATGGTTCGAATAATACTATCAAACATCCTGATCTTTACACTACCAACACCAACCATACGGTAAGAAGCATCATTTCCCATTAAAAATTCTCCTCCATTAATCTGACGGAAATTGGAAAAAGAGTTCTTATCAGGTGTCATATGATATGATGTGCTAGAATCAATCAGCCATATGGTGCTTTTCCCAAAAGAGCAAGAAGCTGTAAATAGATCAGTGTCACTCTCTATATCTAATTTCTCCGCTATAGAGGCTGAAGCTTGCTTTGGATCTTTTCTTCTTCCTTCAAGCTTGGGACAATGTGCAATAAAGTGAGCTCTCTTTTTACAATAATGGAAAGTCAAATTCTTAGGCCCTCTAGGCTGAAACCTCCAAGAATTCAATCTTCCACCTTTCTTCGACTTGCTTTCGCTTCTACCTCTCTGAACAAATAAGTCTTCAGTATCACTATCCAAACTAGTTTTGCCGATCTACCTCTTAACACTTCATTATGAAGACCATCCTTTACATCAGAAAGGCTAATTTTACTACGGCTATAAATCATGAAATTAACAAAATCAGTATACTCCTTAGGCAAGGAACATAAGAGGATCACGGCTTGAGCCTCGTCAGTAATATCAACATTTGTTGCCTTCAAGTTCATAACTAAAGTGATCAGAGCATCTACATGTTCCATGAGATCGGCTCCAGCGTTATCTTGAACGAATAAAGTTGTTGTTGAAGGATAATCCGATTAGTGAGAGCACTTGTCTTGATATGCATCTGATAATGTATCTCATAGTTCGTTTACCATCTTTTTCTGAGAAAATTCCCTAAGAACTTCATTTGAAAGACTCAACTGAATTGTTGTAAGAGCTTCATCTTCCATCTCTTCCAAATCAGTTGCATCCATATCTTTCAATTTCTCAGGTGCAAAAACAGCTTTATAACTCTACCCCTTTTTCAATATAGCCTGCATCTTCATCTCAAAATCTCCCTTTCAATCAAAATGTGTTACTCCATAATTGACACCAGATCTACTAATAGACTTACTAGAAGTAGCCATTAATATCCAAATAGGAACAATAACACTAGCTCTGGTACCAAAATATTGTGGATTTTTTATTAATTTGGGCGAAAGCGTATTGATTAGGATATAGTATTGTCTATTTAGGTATCAATGGAACTCAAAAAAAAAAACAAGAATCAATTATGCAGCCTCATAGAAAAAATAAGAGACGCAAACCATTTAATGTGGTTCAGATATGAATATCCTAAGTCCTCGGAGACCCAACAAATTCTTTAATTCTTCTCTAATTCAAGAGGGAGTACAATAAGAGAAGAATACAAACACTTAATTATTTCCTACCCTATAATTGATACAAAAATAGGGATCATATTGAGAACATCTTGAAGAGAATGCTACTGGCTTGTGATGAAAAAGATGAGCAAATGCCTCCCTATTTATAAGAGTAAGGATTAATACTTGCCTGATAAGCACGAAAAGTTTCCTAATATTCTTGATTTGGTTTCAATGCAAATCTTGCACATTTGTGATTGTTTCCCCATATTCATATATTTGACTGATTTATTAAATCAAGTAACCTTTTTTTCTTATCTTCCAATTTGTTGCCACACACACACACACACACACACACACAAACACACACACACACACACACATACATATATATATATATATATATATATATATTTATTTGATCGATTTATCAAATCAAATAGTCTCTTCTTATATCTTTCCAACTGTTGCCTATAATTAATTGATTACAAGAATCAATTAAAATCTTCTCCATAATAAAATTGGCATAGATTTAAATCGTCCAATTTTTACACAAACTATTAATAAATAATTATGTAAACTTTAAAATACCCATATCAAAATGTAAAATGATAGAAGTAAAATAATATGAGAGAAATAATGAATAAGTGTAAAGTAATAAAATAATTTAAAAAATATATATCAGAAGAGAATCAAGGAGAAGAGAGAAAACTCCTAGAATTAAGAAGAGGGCATTAAAAGGTTCTACTTTACTATTATTTAATAAATTTAGAGTATTCCTCTGATACTGATCCTTTCATCCTTCTAGAATTTCAAGATAGCCAAAAGCGGATACCACTTCATCATTTTTAGGAAGGTGTTGGATAAGAAGATCAAGTTTAAACTCCATAGGGAAAAAATTATTAAGAATGCACATAATAGTTTTCGTTAAGAATACAACTGTCCCTGGTCACCCTAAAGCAGATCTGCCATGGATGACATCCAATTTACAAATTGTTTGAGTAAACAGATGTTTAAACATGAAATTTATAGAAAATAAGATGAAGGATATGTTTTATTTCATGGTTTCATGTTCACACTCCATACAATTGTATTCGAAAAATAATTTGTAACACAAGGTAAAAAATGAAAAAAAAAAAAAACCTTCCATACAGTAAATGTTGAAATCGTTGCTGATAGGTGAAATATGGATCAGAAGCTACCAATTTCAGACTCTTAAATAGGTACCCTTTCTTCCAGATAGGTGGATGAGGCATCTTAATGCAAGCATGGAATTCGTCGATTTGGAAGAAGAGGAAGGCAAGCTAATGATCCTTCCTTTGTTGACCTCCTGATTGCAAATAAAAACTATACGAATGCGGAAAACGCCGTACGTAGTAGATGAAGAAAGAAGAAGAAAATGAAAATTTGGTAGGCGTTTGTTTCGGAAGAGGGTTTCGTAGGGGGGAAGGAAAAACATGGGAAATAAAAGGAGGAAAAAAAGTGTACATCAGAAGAGAAAAATGGAAAATTGTGAGACCACCGACTAACCGTTCTAAGTGTAGTGGGACTGAGAACATGGGTAGCAGGGAGTATACGTATGCCCGCATGTCATAATTTCCAATTTAACTATGGTATATAGATGGCAATGGGTTGAATTGGAAGTTCCAAAAAGCTTCACCAATGTTAAGTATTTTCATTTTTTGCAGAGATATGTGTGCATTCATATATTCATATGTGTATATTTATTATGTGTATGTATGGCTGCATGTATTTATGTATGTGTGTGTGTATCATCAACATCTTAAAATTGTTCTGAAAATTAAATGTATGAAACATTGGAAGAAAAACAATATTAATTGCTTCACTAATGGAAGCTTATATAACAAGTATCAATGTTTTCAAGATGTAGTGGCTTTGATGTAGAAGCTTGGAAAGCTTGATCTTCACATACAATGACATGCAATTCTATATGGAATGAAACCACTTCTGAATTCTATATGTAAAATTATCCCAAGATCGTCTACATCTTACGATAAGAATATTTTGTGCAAAATATAAAAAACCAAGAAAATGAAACTTATATCAAACAAGCTCTCCCTAGAGTTGCAACATATACGCATGTTATAAAATTCCAAAAAAGAGGACTTCTTTATGCCATATTTTATTCATATTAGACGACAAAGATAAACTTCATAGCTTGGATGATTATGATGTTATTATAGGAGTAAAAACCCTAGATTGTTACGAAGAAATATAATTATACATTACTGTTATTAAATGGATGATTTATGGAAATGTGGAAAACATCAATCAAATTTTGCCATGTATAAAAGGTGGAAAATGAAATAAGGATTATCTAAAACAATATTCTCTAACTAATCTTTACGGAATAATTCATCACCTGTTTATCGAAGGGTGGTATGATGACAAAAGCATTGCGTTAGACAACGACAATGATTTTATTATTGAGTAAGATTGTCCCATTTAATTAGGGGTGAGCATTATTTGGTTAAACCAAATAAACTAACCGAACCAATTTATTTTGGTCGGTTTGGTTTGGTTTTGAAATTAAATCGGTTTGTAATCGGTTCGGAAAAATATTTAGTTTGGTTATCGGTTTAACGAAATTAACCGAACTTTTATTATATTTTGAAAATTATCAATATTATAACAAATATTTTAAGTTAGATTAGTTTTCCAAGTAAATTTTAATCATCATGCATGTGTCAAAATTACTTTTAGAAAACATAAGGATCATAAATAATAATATTCTAATCATATACTTATGATTTATTTATAACTATAGTTAATATTACAATCATAAGGTCCAAAAAAATTTAGTTCGGTTAAATCGGATAACCAACCGAACCAACCAAACTTAATTTGGTTGGTTTGGTTTGGTTTTCATTTTTATCGGTTTTAGTTTGATTTGACAATTTTCATCATCGGATAAACCGAACCAACCAAACGCTCACCCCTACATTTAATCCACGATTGTTAAAAAATATGATTGTCATTGTAACACCCTGAATTTTCTATTAACACTAAAGTTGCTAAAATAATAATAAGTGTGTAGAAGAGGGGATGTATCTAATATGAATATAATAATATTAATAAGTGTGTAAGAGAGGGGATGTATCTAATATGAATATAATAATATTAATAAGTGTGTAAGAGAGGGGATGTATCTAATATGAATATAATAATATTAATAAGTGTGTAAGAGAGGGGATGTATCTAATATGTATATAAAAACAATAATAAGTGTGTAAAAGGGGGGATGTATCTAATGTGTACATTGTAGAATATATATATATATACATATATATATATATTGCTGAGTGTTTGCTGAGTCACTTCTGACTCATTGCTGAGTCAACAAGATAAACCCCATCTTGTCTGAACGGCTGCGGTTATTTCTAGGTTAAATCTAATGGCCTAAATGCATTCTAAAATCTATAAATAAGTGGGTAGACCCTAAACCTAAATCACTTGTAAAATTAGAGAAGCTACCGTCATGCTGCTGCCATGGAGTTCAGCGTAGCCGTCACAAACTAAGAAGAGGAAGCCTAATCATCTACAACTAAATCTACACAAATCAAATCAAAAGATCTCTCTTTCTCTAATTCTTTTCTTTTGTTGGTGAGTATGATGATTCTCACAAGACTATTACAAACTAATTTGACTCAGTTATGAATGGATCACAAGAAAGTGACGTGATTTGTAATTGTAAATTCTATATATTGTGGATCTCTTATTATGTTATTATGTTGTCGTATGATGTAAATTATATAGTGAATATTAGGCACAGGTCCCTAAAACGAAACTTAATTAGGCTCACCCCCGGTCATAAACTTATTGTAAATTTAGTCCCTATTTTCAAAAACATATAAAAACATACAAAAAATATATTAAAAAACCATGTAAATTCGTATTTAATTAAAACAATTAATCGTGAAAAAAATCAGATCAAAAAAACATTAAAAACAACGTCGAAATCACGAAATACAGAAAATCAACGAAATGCAGTAAATTGCATCAAAACATGCATATAAGTCGATTAGTTGCATACATGTATGCATTTATTTCAAATCTGCGTCAAAACTGCAGTATAAATGCATACATGTATGCACATATTGTTAAAACATGCATCTGCCGATGCATTTGTTTAAAAACTGCATACCTACGTGCAACTTATTCACGTTTGCATGTATTTTGACATATATGCACACATGTATGCAGTTATATAGAAAAACTGCATACATGTATGCAATTTTTCAAACAGACGTGCATAAACATATGCATGTGTATTCGAATAGTTGCATAAATGTATGCAACTATTCGTAAAAGTTGCATACATTGATGCAACTTTTTTTTTTAATTTCTGTGGACTTCCGAGAATATTTACAGATTTTAGAAATTTTTTTTTTTTTTTTTAAGTGATAGCGCCTGAAAATTTGGACAGAAAACGAAAGAGGCGGAGGTATGGAAAGTGGCAGGCGGAAGATTCCAGGCGGCAGCTAAAATAGGGGGCGGGTTTACAGAGAAAACATTAATTACAGGGATGTATTGTGAATTTAAAACTTGCAAAATAGTTGCATACATGTATGCAACTTTTGCCAATAGTTGCATACATGTATGCAAGTATTTCTGAAGTTGTTTTAGTTGAAAATGCATGCAGAAACCTGCATACATGTGTGCAACTATTTGAAATACTTGCACACATGTATGCAAGTATTTACATGTGAAAATAAAATGTGTGCAGAAACTTGCATACATGTATGCAACTATTTTAAATACTTGCACACATGTATGCAAGTATTGCATGTAAAAATATAACAGAGAAATATTTGCACAGATGAATGCAAGTATTCCAAATATGTGCATGATTTGATGCAGATTACTGCATTTTTCGCTGTTTTCTGTATTTTTTTGATTTTGATGCATGTTTTGATTTTATTATGATCTGAATTTTTAGGCGAGCACATGTTTTATTTAAATACGAATTTACGTGATTTTTTTATATTTTTTTAATATTTTTTTGATGACTTTTCAGAAAATAGGGACCTAATTTACAATAAGTTTATGACCGGGTTTTTTTTATATTTTGAAACTTAATAGGGACCTCTAAAAAACGCACCCAATTATATATGCTATGTCATGCTATGTTGTAAATTCTCTTATGCTATGTCGTGCTATGTTGAGAATCATGTCAAGCTATGTTATACTATCATACTATGCCATGTTATAAATCATGCTATATTATGTTGAAAAATCATGCTGTTGGATCATGCTTAAAGTTATGTTTTTTTTTCTTAATTTAAATGGATCTTGTTTATGGGAATTTGCCTATTAGGTTAGGTGTACCCATAAACTTGAAACTATAATTAAATAAAACTTGAATATGTGAATTTGCCTATTGAGTTAGGTGTACCCATATAAAACCATGTTGTTAAAAAATTAGATGATGTTGATTCACACATGTTCATATGTAAGTTTATGAAAATTGATTGAGATTATATTAGGTGAATTTTGAACAAGTTGACACCTTTAGGTCCATGACATGTATAATCTATGCAAGTTGGACATATGCAAGTTTCACCCCTTATTATGATTCATTTGGTCACATATACATGTTGTTATTATGATAATCTCTTTTATGCTATGAGTTAGGCTATTCGAGTCTAACATATATTTTGCGAATAAACGTTCAAACGTGGGGTAGGGGTAATATTAGGAATTAATAAATTGGGTGCAATTTTGTAAGATTTTGCATACCATGAATGGATGTCCATAATTGAGTCAATTATGGACATTGTTAAAAATTGGAAGTAATTAATAATTCAAGTAGGGAATTATTAAAATTGGGGGAAAGTGGATTATTATTAATAATCAATGCTTAGGACACGAGGTTGGACCCGTTTGTGATGTAAACCTGCCCGGACCCGCCCGGCAAATCCAGTAGTCACAAATGTCGGCCCAATGTGAGAGGTCCTAGGCCCAAACTAAAGCATAACAGTTGTAAAGACACGAGGTTAGACTCTTTTATGGTGTAAGACTGCCCGGACCCGCCCGGCAAATCCAGCTGCCATAAATGCCAGTCTAAGGTGAGAGGTCTTTATGAGGTTATGGCCTTAATGAACTAAGAAATACTTAACCAGATAATCATGTAAGGTGGGACATGGGGGTTAAGTAGGTGCCTTGGGTGGCATGAGGAATCTGGTGGTTGCCTTTAGAGGCATTTGAAATACGATTAGACTTAACCAAACACACATGTAAATGAACATGACTAAGTGGGTTAAGTGGGATGGACTAATGGGGACAGGCTTAGGTGGAATGCTTATGGTAAATAGTAGGGGCCCATTTCAACCAGTATCCCAAAACGTATCTTTGTGGGCTCGACCCAAGTCGAGGACGGGACACGCATACTGGGTTTGACTATAAGAGGCCAAAACAGGGAGCGGTGGCAACGCAAGTCCAACGGGTTTCATATGCGTGTGTGGACCCGGGCTGGTAGGTAAGACGTTGTTGCATCGTGTAGGTATAAGTCGTGCATGTCCGTTGTATCAGGTTGCCACTTTAGTGGAGTGATACACCCCACCGTGGGGCCAGCACGGGTATCTACGAGTTAGGGAGCCGATCGAATAATGGGAAGTAGGGTACACCTAGTGGAGAAAGGGGCAGGCGGCACCTATGTAGTCAGCTAGGGGTACGTAAAGCCATTGGGAAAGTTTCTAAGTGAAGCTAAGTGGGATGAATCTTTAGGGGGACTGGTGTGGTGCAGTATAGTGTTTATCCTTTAGTATTTAGGAGCGCCTATAACGTTGCCTTTAGCGATTGTCTATGTCCTTAATCTGCTCTTCATAAACATTTTCTTGTTTTCCAGCTTATGCCTTAGTCCAGTTATTTTGGTAATAGTATTGTAGAATTATCATATTCACCAGACTTTATGTCTGACCCCCTCTTTTCCATCCTTTTCTCCCTTCAGGTCCGCAGGTTGGGCCAAGTTCTAGTGGAGTCTAGTTAGATCGCTTATCTTCTGGAAAGCTTGGACTGCTGAAGTAAAGTCCAGCTTGTTATCTTTCTTTTTAATGGCTATTCATGTAATGGGATTATGTACTTGTTTTATCAAGATAGATATTGTACTTGACATTGAATATGGTGTTATGATGTAATCAAACATGTTTTGACTTCTGCTACAATGAAATAAAGTTTTTGAATTTCCAAGTACTATTTTATATCTGTCTTGTTGTAATTTTACTGTTCTATATTCACTTAAAACCTCCATGGAAGTTAATGCATTCCCTTTGTGAGTGACATTAATGGACGTGGGGTGTTACACGTGGTATCAGAGCATAAGGTTACCAGAACAGATAAAAAAAAAATTTAGAATTTTTTTTTTTTTCTAAAGTATTTTTGGAAGAAGTGCTTTCAAAAAAAAAAAAAAAACATGTTATTTAAAGAGAGTTTTTATGAAAAACATAATCCCAAATAGCCACATCCTTATCTTTATCTTTCAAATTCTCCATTTTGAATCTTTCCTTTTTCGTTTCAGCATGGCTGAAGATCTTAATCTCCCAGAAGGTGTGACGATTCCAGGGTGGTTTAGGAGATACTTGGAGGCTAGGGCCACCACTGCAGGCCCAGCGGATACTCCTCCACCCCTAGTTGCACCCATTCCTCCTCCTCCTCCTCCTCGTGTTGACACTTTTGCAAAGACGTGCAAGGAATTCAAGGCTATGGGAGGAAAAACTTTTCAAGGGACTGAGACGTTTGTGGAGGCCAGAGATTGGCTTAAGGAGACTGAGGAATTGTTGGATATCTTTGAAGTGGAAGATGGGAGGAAAGTCCGTTTAGCTGCTTGGTTAATGAAGGGAGAGGCCTCGTTTTGGTGGGAGGTCACTAACGGGGAACGTCCAGTTGATTCATGGGCGGATTTCAGACGAAGGTTTGAGGCAAAGTTTCTTTCAAGGGCAGAGGAGAACTTAAATATGGAAAAAATCCTGGCACTAAAGCAAGGGAGCTCATCAGTAAAGGAATATGTCAATAAATTTAATCAGTTAGCAAGGTTTGGCTTGGAGTTGGTGAACACGCCAGAGAAGAAAGCTTTGAGGTTCGTTAGAGGCTTGAATGAACCGTTGCAAGGGTTGGCTATGACCCACATCCCTATGGGAGCCACCTTTGAAAAGCTAGTAGAAATGGCACTTATGCATGAGGATAAGGCAGTTGAAAAGAAAGGGGATCAGAAGAAACCCCAACAGCAAAATAAGAAGGGTGGTAAAAACAATAATGGCAAAGGGAAGAAGAAATGCTTCAATTGTGGGACGCCTGGCCATCTCAGCAAAGATTGTAGAAAGAAAAAGAAGACTGGTTGTTTTCATTGTGGAGATGCGGGACATTTAGTGAAGGACTGTCCAAAGAAGGGGCAGAGGGCAGGGTCTACCTCGGAAGGACAGGTGCAGGCTCTTATGGCACCAGGGCAGGCAAGGGGGCAAGTTCAGGCTATTGCGGCCCCACCGCTGCAAGAAAGAGGTAGAACAATTTCTGTTGAAAGCTTAGTTTTTCTGTTTGATCATCCTGTCCGTACCTTATTCGATTCTGGCGCATCTCATTCGTTTATCTCTGCATCATTAGTTGAATCACTGCACTTGAACACCAGTTTAGTAGAGGATCCCTTGGTCGTTTCAAATCCAATTGGGGGTTCGGCTCATTTGACCATGATATGTTTGGATTTGAAAATCTCTATACTTAGCGTTGAATTTAGATGTGATGCTTATGTATTGGGCTTCACGGGTTATGGGCTAATTTTAGGAATGGATTGGTTGTCTAGAAATAGGGCCATTCTTGATTGTGAAAGGAGAGTAGTTAGGCTTGTGACTCGCCTTGGTAATGCTCTCGACATCTTTTGTAATCCCATAAATTCCGTTATGCTAAGTTATCTTGAATCGCTTGACGCGTCTGTAGAGAACCTGCGATCGGTAGAAGTGGTCCGGGAATATCCGGATGTGTTTGAGGAGGTGAAGGGCTTACCTCCAAAGCGGGAGATAGACTTTCGAATTTATCTTGTGGATAATGCTAAACCCGTATCTTTGCCAGTGCGCCACATGGCTCCTCGTGAAAGGAGGGAACTCAATAAGCAAGTAAAGGAGTTGCTTGAGAAGGGGTTCATAAGACGTAGTATATCGGAGTGGGGTGCTCCAGTAGTTTTTGCCACAAAGGCGGATGGGTCTCTTAGACTTTGTATGGACTATAGAGAACTAAACAAGCTTACTAAAAAGAACCGACACCCACTGCCGAGGATTGACGATCTCTTTGATCAGTTAGTTGGCGCCTCAGTGTTTTCGCAGTTGGACTTAGCCACTGGCTTTCATCAACTGAGAGTGGCTGAGGATAGTATAGATAAGACTGCTTTTAGGACTCCTGACGGATTCTATGAATGGCTAGTGATGCCCTTTGGTTTGACAAACGCCCCTGCATATTTTGTTGATTTGATGAGTAGGGTGTTTAGGGAATACCTTAACAAATTCGTGGTAGTCTTTGTGGATGACATCTTAGTCTTTTCTAAGAATAAAGAAGAGCACTCCCTACATCTTAGGGAAGTGTTGGAAACCCTTCGAGCACATAACCTTAAGGAAAAATTTTCTAAGTGTCACTTCGGGAGGAAGGAAGTACGGTTCTTAGGGCACGTGGTTTCCAAAGAAGGGATAGCATTGGATCCCGCAAAGGTGGTGGCCATCCAAGATTGGAAGGTCCCTAAAAATGCAACCGAAGTAAGAAGTTTCTTGGGGTCGGCTGGCTATTATAGGAAGTTTATCAAAGACTTCGCAAAAATATCAGCTCCATTAACACGGTTAACGAAGAAGAACCTGGTTTTTACGTGGGACAAAGATTGCGATGATGCGTTCCAACGTTTAAAGAGAGCCTTAACATCAGCCCCAGTCTTAGTGCTGCCAGACGGGAATAAACCGTTTACCATCTATACTGATGCTTGTGGGACGGGACTTGGCGCGGTCCTCATGCAAGAGGGAAGAGTAATAGCCTATGGTGGAAGGCAGTTGAGGGTTCATGAAAAGAATTACCCCACGCATGACTTAGAGCTAGCCGCAATTGTTTTCGCGCTTAAGTCTTGGCGTCACTATCTTCTTGGTGAGAAATTCGAACTGTTCACTGACCACAAATCATTAAAATACTTATTCTCTCAGAAGGATTTGAATTTAAGGCAGCAACGGTGGATGGAATTCTTAGCCTCCTACGATTTTGAAATAGCATATACCCCGGGCAAGGGTAACGTGGTGGCAGACGCCTTAAGTAGGAAAAGGTTGTCCTTGAGTCCGTTGTTTGTTGAACGACAAAGCTTAGAATTCATCTCTATGTTTGACTTTAGACCCTCCGTTGACTTAGTACTCGGTCTGTTAGCATCCTTGGAGGTTAGACCTACACTTCTAGGACGGGTTGGTGAGGCACAGCGAGACGACCCACGGTTGGTTGAGATAGTAGAAAAGCTCAAAGGGGGGGAGTCATCAAGCCATCTTCGTAGGTATACCCTAGACGATAAGGGTTGGTTACGAAGGGATAATAGACTTTGTGTACCACAAGACGAAGACTTAAGGAAGGCCATTCTTGATGATGCTCATCGCTCAAAAATGACCATTCATCCCGGCGGGGATAAGATGTACAAAGATATGAAGCGGGTTTTCTTTTGGGCCGGTATGAAAAAGGATGTGGCCGAGTACGTCGCTAGATGCTTGGTGTGCCAACGAGTTAAAGCAGAACAAAAGAAACCCGGTGGGTTGCTTCACCCATTAGAAGTTCCACTATGGAAATGGGAAAGCATCTCAATGGATTTTGTGGATGGATTACCAAGATCAAGGAAGGGTAACACGGGGATTTGGGTTATAGTAGATAGACTTACTAAAAGCGCCCATTTTATTCCCGTGAAAAGTAAGAGGACTGCTCCGTGGTTGGCTTCTGTATACATTAAGGAGATAGTTCGTTTGCACGGTATTCCTTCTAGTATAGTAAGCGACCGTGACCCCATCTTTACTAGCGAATTTTGGAAGAGTTTACAAGAGGCGGTAGGGACTCAGCTATGTTTGAGCACCGCATATCATCCTCAGACAGACGGCCAGACCGAGAGGGTGAATCGCATTCTAGAGGATCTTTTAAGGCTTTGTATCCTAGACTTTGGGGGTACATGGGAAGAGCACCTTCCGTTAGTAGAATTCGCATATAACAATAGCTTTCAGTCTAGTATTGGCATGGCACCTTTCGAAGCTCTTTATGGAAGGCCTTGCCGTTCGCCTACATGTTGGTGGGAATCTACCGATAAAATCCTACTTGGGCCCGATATGGTTAGGGAAACCTCGGAGAAGATTGAGTTGATTCGAAGGAGGATGAAAGCAGCACAAGATAGGCAAAAATCGTATGCTGATAAGAGGAGGACAGATCTTGAGTTTGACATTGGGGACATGGTTTTTATCAAAGTATCTCCGTTACAGAATGTTGTTCGCTTTGGGTCCGTGGGGAAATTAGCACCAAGGTTTGTAGGGCCGTTTCCTGTAAAAGACAGGATTGGGAAGATGGCATATAGGGTGGAGTTGCCTGAGAAACTTAGTGGAGTACACGACGTATTCCATGTATCACATTTGAGGAAGTGTTTGCACAAGACCGCGGAGGTGGTAGAGCCGAGCTTGCTTAAAGAGGTGGAAATAGAGCGTGATGCAACAATTAGACGAGCTCCTACATGCATTCTTGGGTCGGAGATCAAAAAGTTGAGGAATCGAGAGGTCAGACTAGTCAAAGTGCAATGGGGAGATGATGAGAGCAACGCAACTTGGGAGACAGAAGAGAAGATGCGTTCGTTGTACCCTTTTCTTTTTGAGGGTATGTCTTTTAATTTCTCCTTTATCGCTTAGCTTATCTTATCTTTAGTATGTCCTCTCATTAGTATCTTTGACCTTTAGTTAGGATAATCCTATGGTTGAAACATGTGTTTGAGACATGTTATGTATGATGGATGCAAAATGGATGCAAGTGTTTGCTAGTGGTTGCTCGTGGATGCATATATACACACACTTTAGGCACTAGATCGGCTCAGTCACTACATATTGCATATTGCATATATATATGGATGTATTTAGTAAAATGGATGAACGATGGTTGTATTATCATGTGGATGCTGCATTTAGATGATGGTTGTGCACGCATATAGAAGTATTATGTAGCATTAAGAATCTTTTGCATACATAATGGATGCATGGCACGATCATAGTTGCATTAAGGAGGTCAACTGAATCAGTGGACCGCCTGATTTTGCATTAGATACGGACATATACACACACTGTGCATTTAAACATGAAAGCATTAGAAGTCTGTAAGGACAATGGATGCCTGTGTATGATGGATGAGTAGATGGACGTTTGGATGGTAGGATATACATTCTTCCAGACTTGAAGATTTCGGGGACGAAATCCTAAAAGGAGGGGAGAATGTAACACCCCGAATTTTCTATTAACACTAAAGTTGCTAAAATAATAATAAGTGTGTAGAAGAGGGGATGTATCTAATATGAATATAATAATATTAATAAGTGTGTAAGAGAGGGGATGTATCTAATATGTATATAAAAACAATAATAAGTGTGTAAAAGGGGGGGATGTATCTAATGTGTACATTGTAGAATATATATATATACATATATATATATATATTGCTGAGTGTTTGCTGAGTCACTTCTGACTCATTGCTGAGTCAACAAGATAAACCCCATCTTGTCTGAACGGCTGCGGTTATTTCTAGGTTAAATCTAATGGCCTAAATGCATTCTAAAATCTATAAATAAGTGGGTAGACCCTAAACCTAAATCACTTGTAAAATTAGAGAAGCTACCGTCATGCTGCTGCCATGGAGTTCAGCGTAGCCGTCACAAACTAAGAAGAGGAAGCCTAATCATCTACAACTAAATCTACACAAATCAAATCAAAAGATCTCTCTTTCTCTAATTCTTTTCTTTTGTTGGTGAGTATGATGATTCTCACAAGACTATTACAAACTAATTTGACTCAGTTATGAATGGATCACAAGAAAGTGACGTGATTTGTAATTGTAAATTCTATATATTGTGGATCTCTTATTATGTTATTATGTTGTCGTATGATGTAAATTATATATGCTATGTCATGCTATGTTGTAAATTCTCTTATGCTATGTCGTGCTATGTTGAGAATCATGTCAAGCTATGTTATACTATCATACTATGCCATGTTATAAATCATGCTATATTATGTTGAAAAATCATGCTGTTGGATCATGCTTAAAGTTATGTTTTTTTTTCTTAATTTAAATGGATCTTGTTTATGGGAATTTGCCTATTAGGTTAGGTGTACCCATAAACTTGAAACTATAATTAAATAAAACTTGAATATGGGAATTTGCCTATTGAGTTAGGTGTACCCATATAAAACCATGTTGTTAAAAAATTAGATGATGTTGATTCACACATGTTCATATGTAAGTTTATGAAAATTGATTGAGATTATATTAGGTGAATTTTGAACAAGTTGACACCTTTAGGTCCATGACATGTATAATCTATGCAAGTTGGACATATGCAAGTTTCACCCCTTATTATGATTCATTTGGTCACATATACATGTTGTTATTATGATAATCTCTTTTATGCTATGAGTTAGGCTATTCGAGTCTAACATATATTTTGCGAATAAACGTTCAAACGTGGGGTAGGGGTAATATTAGGAATTAATAAATTGGGTGCAATTTTGTAAGATTTTGCATACCATGAATGGATGTCCATAATTGAGTCAATTATGGACATTGTTAAAAATTGGAAGTAATTAATAATTCAAGTAGGGAATTATTAAAATTGGGGGAAAGTGGATTATTATTAATAATCAATGCTTAGGACACGAGGTTGGACCCGTTTGTGATGTAAACCTGCCCGGACCCGCCCGGCAAATCCAGTAGTCACAAATGTCGGCCCAATGTGAGAGGTCCTAGGCCCAAACTAAAGCATAACAGTTGTAAAGACACGAGGTTAGACTCTTTTATGGTGTAAGACTGCCCGGACCCGCCCGGCAAATCCAGCTGCCATAAATGCCAGTCTAATGTGAGAGGTCTTTATGAGGTTATGGCCTTAATGAACTAAGAAATACTTAACCAGATAATCATGTAAGGTGGGACATGGGGGTTAAGTAGGTGCCTTGGGTGGCATGAGGAATCTGGTGGTTGCCTTTAGAGGCATTTGAAATACGATTAGACTTAACCAAACACACATGTAAATGAACATGACTAAGTGGGTTAAGTGGGATGGACTAATGGGGACAAGCTTAGGTGGAATGCTTGTGGTAAATAGTGGGGGCCCATTTCAACCAGTATCCCAAAACGTATCTTTGTGGGCTCGACCCAAGTCGAGGACGGGACACGCATACTGGGTTTGACTATAAGAGGCCAAAACAGGGAGCGGTGGCAACGCAAGTCCAACGGGTTTCATATGCGTGTGTGGACCCGGGCTGGTAGGTAAGACGTT
Organism: Allium sativum; assembly: GCA_030737875.1. Lineage (NCBI taxonomy): Eukaryota > Viridiplantae > Streptophyta > Magnoliopsida > Asparagales > Amaryllidaceae > Allium > Allium sativum. The sequence goes on along the minus strand of CM060922.1, from coordinate 245,225,347 downwards.
GTTGCATCGTGTAGGTATAAGCCGTGCATGTCCGTTGTATCAGGTTGCCACTTTAGGGGAGTGATACACCCCACCGTGGGGCCAGCACGGGTATCTACGAGTTAGGGAGCCGATCGAATAATGGGAAGTAGGGTACACCTAGTGGAGATAGGGGCAGGCGGCACCTATGTAGTCAGCTAGGGGTACGTAAAGCCATTGGGAAAGTTTCTAAGTGAAGCTAAGTGGGATGAATCTTTAGGGGGACTGGTGTGGTGCAGTATAGTGTTTATCCTTTAGTATTTAGGAGCGCCTATAACGTTGCCTTTAGCGATTGTCTATGTCCTTAATCTGCTCTTCATAAACATTTTCTTGTTTTCCAGCTTATGCCTTAGTCCAGTTATTTTGGTAATAGTATTGTAGAATTATCATATTCACCAGACTTTATGTCTGACCCCCTCTTTTCCATCCTTTTCTCCCTTCAGGTCCGCAGGTTGGGCCAAGTTCTAGTGGAGTCTAGTTGGATCGCTTATCTTCTGGAAAGCTTGGACTGCTGAAGTAAAGTCCAGCTTGTTATCTTTCTTTTTAATGGCTATTCATGTAATGAGATTATGTACTTGTTTTATCAAGATAGATATTGTACTTGACATTGAATATGGTGTTATGATGTAATCAAACATGTTTTGACTTCTGCTACAATGAAATAAAGTTTTTGAATTTCCAAGTACTATTTTATATCTGTCTTGTTGTAATTTTACTGTTCTATATTCACTTAAAACCTCCATGGAAGTTAATGCATTCCCTTTGTGAGTGACATTAATGGACGTGGGGTGTTACAGTCATGTTAATGTCAAAGTTTATAGCACTACTAAACATATCAAATGCATGCACAAATACGTCTATAAAGGTCCATATCATGCAGCAATTGAAATTCATCCAAAAAGTGAGTTTATTGAAGTTCAAAATTTTGTGGATGTAAGATGCACATGTCTTTAGGATACCTTCTTGAGAATTTTGGAGTTTTCCTTGTATATAATTTCTTCGGTTCAATCGATTACAGGTAGACTAACCAATCGGACAATGTACTACATTCAATTAATCAAACAGTGCATGATATACTATTAGATTAAAGAGACTCTCTGTGTCATTGTTAATTGAATTCTTTAACACAAACTCGCAAGATCTTAAAGCAAATCAATATGTATATCTTGTTTTTCTAAAAAAATAAAGATGAGTGACAAATATAAAAATCAGAGACATAGAACGCCAATAAAAAATCATAGGACATATTTAAATGTTTCTTCATTATAAGTAGAATGTTGTTGCATGGGAATTCGTTTGAATCATGTAAATGAACCAACAACATTCGACTATCTTCTCGCAGTTGATGGTGTCATAACTATTAAACATTTCAGAAACTATTGAATTTTTTTTCAAATATTTTATAAAGAGGATGTAATCAATTAACTGATTTGATTGTCTGATTGATTGGTGTGGTTGATTGATTCTATCATAAAGGAAAGAAACGAATGATTATATTCTGGAGATATTTTGAAGGGGCAATTTGAATATTTACCTAGGTCTTTTATTATCCTATATATGCAGACTTCTTGGTTAAATCAGGACAACATCAAGGAACCATGTGAGTCATAGGTTTGCCGTCGTTCTTCATCGCTCTTCTTCTCCAAAAATATTTGTAGTCATCTAGATATTCTTTCCCTTTCTCAATAAGATTATTGATTCAATTGTATTTTGTTTATTTTTTTATTTTGATCCATTGAGTGTAAACAAAATTTATTTTTGGTGAATCAAAAAAGAGGGTGGTTGGGTGGAATATTTGTGCATTGTTATTATTTCCGAGTTATGGTGTTTTTATTTTATGTCAAATTCATTTTTAAGTGATTGGGTGAAAAAGATACTGTTTTTCGGCTGTTTTGTCAAACTTCCGCTGCGCACAAAACCCCAACAGTTGGTATCAAAGCTCAGATAATCGCATAGCTTGGAGTGATTTTGGATTGAAAATTGTAGATATCGGAGATTGTGTTGCTTTCATAGATGACTATTTTTTATGGTAAATATTGGGGGACTTTGAAGGCTTGTAATGGTGGATGCTTCATATCTCAATGTTCTGATTGATGGAGATGAGAAGAAGCCTTATGATATGGATGAGGGAAGATGGAAGAAGACAAATAGAAGGCGGGTGACGGTTAAAGAACCTAGTCCACAGTAAGGTGCAGAGGTTAATATGGTCACTGCTAATGGTCCTAAGATAGAGGATCATGGTATAGGGTCAAGATGTTAATGATGCTCGAGGGATCCCGGAGATGAAGGATCATGTCAAAGGGAAGATGAAAGTCGAGTTGAAATCCACAAAGACGAGATAGAGGTCTTTGTGGTATTACAAATGTTTTTAGACGTTAGTTTTTCGTGGTGCAGCTCATGTGGTAGTTGCATCTTTTGCAGGCGGTGGGTTGTGTTTGTAATTAAGGTGTGGTTATAGTCCTTTCAAATCAACTGGGTGTGATTGTTGCCCTAAAATCAATTGAGTCCCTGTACTCCAAAACTTGGTGGGGTTTATCTCGTTGCCTAGAAATCGAGGTTGGTTTTAACTGAGAGTAGGTGTCGATGAAAGATCTAGGTTGACTTGTTTAAGGATTGTTTTAGATATATGATATTTGAATCAAGGTGGAGTGCTGAATATTTGATTCAAATATTTTATGAAGCGGATGTAATCTAATAATTGATTTGATTGATTGATCAATTAATTGATTTGATTGACTGATTGGTGTGATTAATTGATTCTATCATAGAAGGAAAGAAATGAATGATAATATTCTGGAGATATTTTGAAGGGGCAATTTGAATACTTGCCTATGTTTATATTCTCCTATATATGTAGCCTTCTTGGATAGATCAGGACAACATCAAGGAACCATGTGGGTCATAGGTTTGTCATCATTCTTCATCGCTCTTTTTCTCCAACAATATTTGTAGTCATCTAGATATTCTTTCCCTTCCTCAATAAGGTTATTGATTCAATTGTATTTTGTTTATTTTTTGTTTTGATCCATTAAGTTTAAACAAAATTTGTTTTTGGTGAATCAATAAAAAAGGTGGTTGGGTTGAATATTTGTGTATTGCTCTTATTTCTGATTTATTGTGTTGTTATTTTCAATCAAATTCATCTTCAAGTGATTGGGTGAAAAAGATCATATCTTTCGGGTGTTATGCAAACTTCCGCTGCACACAAAACCCCAACAAAAACGACGGATAAAATGAGAATAGAGGAAGACTAAAGCAATAGAGCACATTTGCAAAAAGCATCAATCACATGAATGTTATACATCTTTGAGAAGATATTTTCTATGATTTTGGTTTACTGTATATCAAAAAGCATTAGAATGCTACGGGTTATTCAAATTCAAGTATAATAAGTCGAGTCATGTTTGAAAATCATCTTCTAAAAGGTCTTGATGTTCTGTTGATGAATCATCATAAAAATGTTTATGATTACGCCGTCCAAATTTTGAAGATGACATGGATGAACATTCTTAATTTCGAGATTAATAAGTAAGAAATATTTTGTCATAATACTAATTTCACTTTTGTCAGTAAGTCGAATAAATCCTAATTGCATGCATAGCCCGCAATTATGAATGCAGCATAAAGCAAATAGAGTTGAATTTATTTTATTATATGCATAGTGGGACAAAAAAGCATTTCTCTATCAAGGAATACTTGCAACACTTAGAAAGAAATGATTGATTGCACTTACGATAACAACAACCGAGGTTGTTGCGACTTTCTGCCAAGCGATCAAATAGTGCATTTAAGATTTAAAATCTCAATTGATCTAAAATCTGAATCAGTGTGCATGATATCTAAACAATTAGAATTAGCCGATCGTTTGCATTAATCATTTATTCTTTTTTGGGATGGAGAAACCCTGACTCACATATATGCTTTTGAAGCATTAGATAAATCTTTAAAGGATATCATGGAGAATAATTTGTTGCCCCAAGGTAAAATTATAGTTTGGAGGGATTTCGACAAGTACTACCAACTGCACAACATGGTACAATAGAAAGTTCAATTGACGCATGCGTTCTTAAATCATCACCATGAAATCATGCGCTTACTCAAAATACATGAACAAAAGAAAACTCTTTTCATTTAGATTTTCTGTTATGTGTTGGTAACGGAAATGAACCATGCATAAATGACGACTTGAGTCAAATTCCAAATAAAACAACAGTACTATGTAAAGATGAGTTTATAGATGTACTCTTTTATGTTTTACACATTTCGTGAGGAATATATACTGATATATGCTTTAATTTCTCCTCTCGGTGAATGCGTCGATAAGTTGATTAACTATGTTACTAATCTATTTTGTAATGAACAAAATATGTACTACTCAATTGATTTTGCCGAAGATGATAAAAAAACCTATACTAGTTTGAATACCATAATTCAATAGCTCCAAGCAGTTTGCATCTGCATGAGTTAGTCTTAACGAAAGGAGCATCAATCATGTTGCTCCTGAATCTTGATCCAATAAGTGTATTATACATGGTGCCAAATTCATTTGTAGTGAATTTTGTAAAAACTGATAGATTTAGAGATGGTCATTGGATAATTTGTTGAAATTCGACATTTTTTAGCCAAAAATATTTATGATGCTTTCTATATATATATATATATATATATATATATATATATATATATATTTACTATTCACATCTGTACAATAGTATTGTATGAGGTTGCATTTTTCCCTTACAATCAAAAGTTCAAGGACAAACAATTTCAAGTACGGAAAATGCTTGCATCGATGCGTATTTGGTTATGGTCAACTTTAGGTTGCATTATCAGAAGAAATTTCAATGGTTAACACGAAAGTTTTAATGAAAGTTTATACCGTTCAAAGAAAACCACGCTAGCATATACTAAAAATATTATATAAAATATGCATCATATCCTCTAAAAGAAAAATAGCCGAATAAATAGTGAATACTAGGGACGAGTCCCTAAAATCAAACATTATGCAAGGCGGTTCCCTATATAAGTTTTGTTATAAAGTGAGTCCCCATTACTGTGCCAACATGTTTTCCGTGTTTTTTTATGTTATTGCTTAAAACAAACGCTAATATAAAAAGAAGAATACTGAAAAAAGTTGCAAAAACATTGCATTTATTGCAAAAAAATGTACACATATCTATAACCAAGGTTTTAAATCTCAGATGTCGGTCGTGATTTGTCTCGAGAGTTTTAGAGTTGATCTCGTATCGTGGCACATCTCGGATTAGATGAGTCTAACTCAAGTGCTCGTCTTAGATTTCCATCTTTTCTCTGGAAGTTAATATCGGAACAATTCGAGGTACATGATATGTTAAAAAATGATATTCTTACATATTGCTTTTTATGAATGTTATTATAAACATAGCAACTCAAACTTCAATTGCAAAATCATTTCATTATTCTTAATTTACTAAAGATTATTCATACTCTAAATCATAATATGCTTAAAATAGAAATATAACACAATGCAAATGATTAATGTCTACAACATATGATCCATGAACATGAATTATTGTTAGACATAATGTGACGTCCCGCCCCGTACCAGCCGACATTTCCCTTGAAATGTGTTGTGCCAATGCCCGACCAGAACGGGACGGTCGTCAAAAGTAAGGGTTTGAAACGATGGATTACCAAAGAACCCGTAGTATATCTCATAGCACATGGAATAAAATATAATAAAAACATAACTTGATATAAAACAGGCGAGACAGTGCATAAGCTAAAAACTAAACCATGTCCATCAAAGTAGCGAAATCCAAAATACAACTTATGATCCAAACCATTATTACAACTTGAAAGTACTATCTCTAAAAAGGAAATAAAAGAGGTACACTACTAATGCCCAAAGAAATGACTAGCAATAACACAGGGAGAATATATTTAGAGTACGTGGAAGCCTCCTGCTCGTCTCCGGACAGCTACTCGTGCATAAGACTCTGGGTCAGACAAAAGTCTGGTATGAGCGATAGCAGCAAAATAAAACAATAACAGGTATAAATAATCATACCTGACCTGGACCTGCAACCAAAGAGTTAGGACAACAAGATGTACAACACTCTAAGGTAACACTAAAATAGGGTGTAAAATGGAAGTATGAGTGTCATGGTGATAGCAAACATCAAACATAGCAATCATCCTCACATCTCTCGCTCAGTGCGTAAAGCATACGATATCCACCGCTTTGATCGCCAAATCCATTGGGGCCATGACGGAGTCCAACTGCGTACAACTATGGCTACAACCACTTTGCCCTTTGGGGCCCTGATGGAGTCCAACTCCATACAACCTCTGACCCCATCGTACGGGTCCACAGTTAATACCCCATCTCTCAATAGTGAACTAAAGTCATAATTATCGATAACCCCTTTGCACAAGTCCCGCAGCAAAGCCCAGCTCTAGCAGTTAACCTATCGATCCCCATTTGGATCCTGAGCCATAATGTAACAACCCACATTCTACGTATCGGAGGATCATAGAATATTTATTTTATTCATATACGAAGTCATATGGTCGTGTAACTTTGGGAAACGACTAATGGGGTCATTTCTCATGTTCACGATTTTTGCCGAATTTTAAATGACCATTTTACCCCTAGAGAATCCTGTTTTGCCTATAACTTTTTACTAGTAAGGAGTTTTGACCTGAAACTGCTTCCAATAGATTTAGATGATGGTTTACCTTTCGATAGAGTGGTTACATTAATCAAACGGATTTACCATTTGGGAGATATGGATGAAATGAGGTTTTAAAATGAAAAAACAGCTTAACCAGGCTTAATTAGGTGATTAGTGGTTAGGCCCATAACCCATTTCAGAATTAGGGTTATGGGAGGGCTGAAAAGAGTTAGAGGATGATTCATTTTCATTTTTCCAACCGCCACTTACCTTCCTCTAACCTTAGTAATGGCCTCCACCTTCTATATTCATCCCTAATCACTTTCTAATCACAAATTAAACAAAGCTACATCAAATTAAGGCGGATTAGCATCAAAATTGAGATAGAGCTGCTGGAACACATAGGAATTCAACCCAAATCAGTGGAGTTTTCAGATCAATAATTTATTTGTGGCTAAGGTGAGTGATTTGCACTTCTATTCACTAATTACGACTAATTGGCGGTGATTAGTGATAACTAGCGAAATTATGCATCATAAAAATCTGGAAAAATATGTAGAAATTCTAAAATAATATTTTATGTCACTGTTATAAATTTGGGTTTATTTGGATTAAGTTTGCTAATCCTATAGTTAAAACATGCTTAAGGGGATTAAGGGAAAAATCATGCTTTTTGGGTATGTTTGATCTAAAATATTTCATGTGATTGATATTTTGGTGTTTTTTGGTTGATTCTACATGTTACTAATGTTGTTTGATATGTTTTATGATTTCATAGTAAGGTTAGAATGATTGAAAACGCCATCATTTGGCGAAATTAGCTTGTTGGAAAAACTGCAGAAAACCGGTTCCTAAAGGGGGTATGCCTCACGAATCGCCCAGGAGAACTTCGATTCCTGAAGGGGGTATGTCTCACGAACCGCTCCAAGATGATGGTCATGAACCGCTCCAAGATGATGGTCACGAACCGCTCTAAGATAATGGCCACAAATCGGGGGGGGTCACGAATCAGGGGGGTGGTCACGAGCCGGAGGGTGGTCACGAACCGAGGGAGTGGTCACGAGCCGGGGGAGGTGGCCACGAACCGGGGGGATAGTGACGAGCCGGGGGAGTCACGAACCAGGGTGATGGTCACGAGCCGGGGGGGTCATGAGCTGGGGGGGTGGTCACAAACCAGGGGGTTCACGAGCCATGAACCGACCCCGACGAGGACCACGACCATGACCCGAACCAAAATGATGACTCCAAACCGAACCAGTTTCAAACTTCTGCCACACAACGACAATTGTGAACTCTTCTGAAGATTAACTACAATCTGATCAGTATCCGAGATGCAAAGGAAGTCCAAGTAGGAATTTATTACTCAGGATCCAGATAGGAACCAACGAGTTAACTTCTACAGTTGGACTTTACTGCGGGACGTGTGCAAAGGGGTTATCGATATCTATAATTTTGGTTCACCGTTGAAGAGAGGGGGCATATAAATGAACCAAAGCCATGGAAGTGTGGACTGGTTGGCCCTTAACCTAGAGCCAGGGATGTGTGGACTGGGTAGTGTTATTGACTATAGACCAGGGAAGTATGGTCATAGCAGTAGTTGTACGGAGTTGTCGTCATGGCCCCAATGGATTTGGTGATCAAAGCGGTGGATATCGTATGCTTTACGCACTGAGTGAGTAATGTGAGGATGATTGCTATGTTTGATATTTGCTATCACCATGACATGTACACTCCCATTTCACACTTTATGTTAGCGTTACCTTAGAGTACTGTACATCTTATTATGCTAACTCTTTGGTTGCAGGTCCAGGTTCAGGTATGAATATTTATACCTGTTATTGTTTTATTTTACTGCTATCGCTCATACCAGACTTTTGTCTGACCCAGAGTTTTATGTCTCTTCTTGTTACTATGAGTGCTCCTAAATGAGCAGACTAGAGACAGGTTAGGTGGTTATGCACGAGTAGCTGTCCGGAGACGAGCAAGAAGCTTCCACATACTATTTACATAATCCTTGTGTTGTTGCTGGTCACTGCTTTGGGCATTAGTAGTGTACTTTTTTTATTTTGCTTTAGAGACGGTATTTTGAAGTTGTAATAATGATGGCTTGGATCATAAGTTGTATTCTGGATTCCACTGCTATGATGATTTAGTTTTCAGCTTATGCACTGTCTCGCCTGTTTTATGTCAAATATGTTATTATTATATTTTATTCCATGCGCTATGAGATATACTATAGGTCCTTTGGTGATCCATAGTTTCAAATCCTTTTCCTTTGACGATCGTCCCGTGCTAGTCGGCCATTAGCACAACGCATTTCAGGGAAATGTCGGCTGGTTCGGGGTGGGCCGTCACACATAACTTCTCATCTGAACTTCCTTTGCATCTTGGGCTTGGTTGGATTGGAATTGATCTTCAGAAGAGTCCACGATCATCGTCGCGCGGTAGAAATTCGACTCAGAATCACCATGCAGGTTCGGATCGCTCGTGCACACTCCTAGAGGTCGGTCGTTCGCGCTTCCTTCTCTGCCTCGCTCGCTCAAACTCTCTTCCCAAGGCTCGGTCGCTCGCACGTTACTCCATGGGGATCAGTCACTCGAGTTTGGCTCGCTCACTCAAGCTCCCTCCCTCAGGCTTGGTCGTTTGCTTGATCCCCACAGGCTTGGTCGGTCGTACATAATTCATCAGAATCGATCGGTCGAAGGTACTTCACTAGAGTCGGTTGCTCATACTTCATTCATTGGGTTGGTCACTTGTACATCATCAGGGTCGGTCGCTCCTGCTCCAATGGTCGGTTGCTCAGGCTCCCTTGGGTCGGTCGCTCAAGCTCCAGTGGGTCGGTTGGGTCGGTCGCTCGAGCTCCTCCCCCTCCCCCAGGTTCGGTCGTGCGACCCAAAACCTGCATCACTTTCCAGCAAGCCATTTTCGCCACTCGACAGCGTTTTCAACCATTCAAACTTTCCTACGCAATCTCAAGGCATACCAAACAGCAATAACAACATATAGGTTCAATCAAAGAGATCAAAATATCAATCACATAGACTATTTTAGATCAAACATACCCAAATCCTTGATTTTCCCCTTAATCCCCTAAATTCTGGGATTAGCAAACTTAATCCAAATTAACCCAGATTTATATATGTGACCTAAAATGTGATTCTAGAAATTATGCATATTTTTCCGTAATTTTCAGATGTATAATTTCGCTAATTATCATTAATCACCTCTAATTAGCCATAATTAGTGTAAAAACATGCAAATTACTCACCTTAGCAACAAATGAATGTTAGATCTGAAACTTATGCTGATTTGGCTCAGATTCCTATGTAGTGTAGCAGCTCTACCTCGAAATTGGTGCTAATCCAACATAATTTGATGTAGATTTGATTAATTAGTGATTGGAAAGTGATTGGAGAGAGATTTTAAAGATGGAGGCCATTACTAGGGTTAGAGAAATGTTTGTGGCGGCTAGAAAAATGAAATAAGATGATTCTCCAACTCCTTTCAGCCCTCTCATAACCCTAATGCTGAAATGGGTTATAAGCCTTGTAACACCCCACTCCCGCTATGATCACTCACTAAGGGAATGCCATAGCATCGGTGGAGTATTTTAGTGAATATAGAACAGAAAAATTACAACAAGACAAATATAAATAGTACTTGAAATTTAAAACATCATCTCATAACAGCGGAAGTAAAACATGTCTGGTTACATCATAAAACCACAATAAAAGTCAAGTACAATATCCATCAAAATAAAGAAGTACATAATCCCACTCTCATACAATAGCCATGACAAAAGAAAAGATAACTTGGTAACTGGAGCTTTACATCTATCCAAGCTCCTAAAGACTGGAACAGCAATCCGATCAAGCTCCACTACTGCTAGGATCCACCGTAGGACCTGAGGGTTGGGAAAAAGATAAAAACAACGGGGTCAGACATAAGTCTGAGCGAGTCCTATAACTTTAACAATACAATCGTTAAAGTAACCAGAGAAGACATAAACTGATATACGGTAACTAATGGGGATGAATGGGTCAACTAAACTAAGATAAAAGATAAAGACGCATCTACCCTTCCAAAGGTAAATTACTAAACTGCACCACACCAGTCATTCCTAACTTAAAGGTTGATCCCACCCATGGACTTATAAAATTAACTTAATAGTTCTCGCGTACCCCTAGGTGACTAAGTAGACGCCACGGGGCCCTACAATCCACTAGGTGTACACACTACTCCCCATTCGATCGGCTCCCTAACGTAGATACCCGTGCTGGCCCCACCGTGGGGTGTACCATTCCCCAACGTGGCAACCTGATAAAACTAACGGTGCACGGCTTATATCTACACGATGCAACAACGTCTTATTTACCAGCCCGGGTCCACACACGCATATGAAACCCGTTGGTCATGCGTTGCCACCGCTAACCCATTTTGGCCTCTTATAGTCAAGCCCAGTATGCGTGTCCCGTCCTCGACATGGGTCGAGCCCACTAAGATACGTATGGGTTACTGGTTGAAATGGGCCCCCAGCACAAGCCATCCCCCTAAGCTTGGCCCACACACTAGTGTTTCCCACTTAACCCTTTAATCATGTTTAATTACATGTTTCATCTTGGTTAAGTATTTTATCATATTTTCTATTAGGAACCACTAGCAATTTCCACATACCACCCAAGGTACCCACTTAACCCCCATGCCCCACTACATGCTTATCTGGTTAAGTGTTTCTTAATTGATTAACACCGTAACCGTGTAAAGGACCCCTCACATTGGACCGTCATTTGTAGATGCCTGGTTAAGCCGGTAAACTCCGGGCAGTCTTACACTACAAACGGGTCCAACCTCGTGTCATTTACCCTTGTTACGTATTTAATTTATGATTAAGACCCCTCACATTGGACCGTCATTTGTAGATGCCTGGTTAAGCCGGTAAACTCCGGGCAGTCTTACACTACAAACGGGTCCAACCTCGTGTCTTAATCGATTAATTACTCCTAATTAATCACCCCCATAATTTGTGTTAATTATCCTGTTTATTTTAGGAATATGGGTGCACCTAACTTAATAGGCAAATTCCCAACTCCAAAGTGTGGGTACACCTAACTTAATAGGCAAATTCCCAACACATAGTATGGGTACACCTAACTTAATAGGCAAATTCCCATACTATGTTCATTTATTTTATGTTATGCATAATTATATTAATTTCACACAATCTTATTAACATATGCATTTAATTAACCCCATCGTTCCCACGTAATTTTGTTCTCATGACATAACACATATAAAAGGTGTCAACTTGCATATGTATGAACATGTTTCAAAGGTGCCATCTTGCATATTATCAAACACATAACTTGCATATGAACTTGCATAACATGTCACATAACTTGCATATAATCTTGTATAACATGTCACATAACTTGCATATTAACTTGTATAACATGTCACATAACTTGCATAACATGTTACATAAACTTACATATTAACAAATACATGACTTGCATATGAACTTGCATAATATGTCACATAACTTGCATATGAACTTGCATAATATGTCACATAACTTGCATATGAACTTGCATAACATGTTACATAACTTGCATATGAACTCATAAACTTGCATATGAACTTGCATAACATGTTACATACTTGCATATGAACTCATAAACTTGCATATGAAGAAACATACAACTTGCATAATTATCATACATGTAACTTGCATATTATCATACATGTAACTTGCATATTAACATATGATCACAAAGCACAAAACTTGCATAACCCACATACATTAGCAAACTAACATCATGTCATATGACTTAAAACCCATTAATCCCCAAACAAAACCATATGATCTCATCATATCTCATCTACTTAGTTTAGCAATTGATCATTAGAGTGATAGAAACTCACAACTAGCCAATTTGCACTCCAAATGAAGAAGATTAAGATGCTTAGAATGGATTAGAGGTTGATTAGAGAGTGATTAGCTTGCAACCCTCTTCATAAATTAGTGGGGGCTCCTTCTAAGATTTAATTTGGTGGCATGTAGCCCTTAATTCTATTTTTAGTATGGATTAGGGTAGGTTTAGGGTGTATTTATAGATTAGGTGAGTGTTTTAGGCCCTTAGATTAACCCTAAATTAGATTAGGACCCTTAGATTTCAGAACCTTCCAGAAATTAGCCCTAAGACCAAGCCCAAACCCCAAACTGGTGCACCCAACCACAGAACTCTCTAGAAACTGTGCAGGTTTCCTGTCCCGACATGGGCGCACTTCCCAAGTGCGCCAGTGTATTTTTGTACTGGCGCACTTCACAAGTGCGCCAGTGCATTTCTGGCCTGTTTCGGGTTTTTCTGCCTAACTTCGTTCGTCCATATCTCTTTCATACGGTACCCGTTTTACGCAAACTCGGACTCTATTTCGCGTATTTTTCCGAGACGAACGCAATGACGCAGCCCGTTTCCCCTGATTCTCATATCTGAGATTAATTATACTTTAATTACTAACCATTAGTGTTAATTGAAATTCGGGGTGTTACATTCTCCCCTACTTAAAGGATTTCGTCCTCGAAATCTCTAAGTCAAGAAGAACGTATCCTACCAACCAAACAACCATCTACTAAACCATCAACTACAAGCAACCATTATCCTTAGAAACTTCTAATGATGTATGAACATATGCAGAAAGTGTGTGTATATGTCCGTATACTAATGCAAAATCAAGCGTCAGTCGACCTCCTTAATGCAAACCATGATAGTGCCATGCATCCAATATGTATGCAAAACCCTATTGACACATACAATTTCTATATGCGTGCACAACCATACACAAAAATGCATCATCCACATGATAACACAACCATGATACATCCATCAATCTAACTACCACATCCATTTATGCGATATGCAACATGAAGTGACTGAGCCGATCTAGTGCCTAATGTGTGTGTATATGCATCCACGAGCAACCACTAGCAAACAATTGCATCCACATGCATCCATCAACCATAACATGTTTCAAACACATGTTTCAACCATAGGCTTTACCCTATCTAAAGGTCATAGGTACTAGCGAGAGGATATACTAAAGATAAGATAAGTACTAGACAAGCGATAAAGGAGAAGTTAAAAGACATACTCTCAAAAAGAAATGGATACAAAGAACGCATCTTTGTTGTATATAACAGTGTTGTATACACAATTATATGATTTTTGTTTGATGATAACAACCAAATACATTTTATTATTGAATGTGTTTGTAACTGTACTGTTATACTACACATCAGACAGGAATATAATATTTCTATTTAAATAAAATACAACTATACAGAAATTTAAATATTCACACAGTATTTTATTTGAATAAAAATATTTTATTTCGATATTTAAACAGTACAGATTTACAACTCCACTACTTGTACATACATCACTGATATGCATTTCATTATATTCAATTTCGTACTTAGCTCCTCTTTACAACACTTACACTTTCATATACATTACATTTCTATACAGTTCACTCATATATAGTGACACATATGAATATCATCATCTTCAGTCTTCTTGACTTCACAGCATTCCATAGTCAATCCAGTTATCTTCATACCTGTCACATACAGAAGAACACACACAGTAGACTGCCACAACAATAAAAATTAAATAAAAGCAAATAAAAATTTATTTTTAATTTTCATTTGCCTCAGATTTGCGGTGTGTTTCTCATCATTTTTCTAGACTTGGTCTGATATGCAGGGACAGAAAAACTCGTCTGGATGGCTGCATATACACACGTGTATACACGTGTGCAATACCACGCCAATCCAGTGTCGCGACTGAGGAGTAGCCACTTGGACCATCTCGACTCAGTGCACATGTCAACACACATCAAAATGGTCGAGCCAAGCCCAAGATTGCTCAGCAAATAATAATTCAATGTAAAGTCAATAAAAACTCAAAGTGGTCAAGACAGCTCAACACAAGGCAGAGGCAACATATTTGGATGATTTTTCAAAGATGGTCAAGCATATTACTAGTACACAAAAACCATGCAGCAACATACAAGAAACAACATGGAGGAGCAAAACTGAGGTCACAAGTACATAGGAGCATTTACAAGTGCAGTCAAAAAGAAGAGTAAAGCAACAGTTCAATGATCGGCTAGCAAGCATGAGTGGTATATGGTGCATACACAAGGTGAAGTGGCATAGTGTAGAGCAGCAATAATATACACAAGCCAAAGGCATTTCAAGATACAAACAGTGTGCATTTCAGTCACAATGGACATTTTTTTTTCAAGCAATATGTTCAGACCAGAAGTCAAGTATAGTGCAAATCAAGACAGTGAGCAACAAGATGGAAACATGCAACAGTACTAGTAGTGTGGTCGAGGCAGGACAAAGCAACAGTTTATTTTTGATCAAGACAAATTGCACAAGATCGAAGTAAAGCTTTTGTTCTTATCAGATCAAATAATCAGAAAAATTCAGGTGAAGTATCAAATATAGGATCTGCTCTCAAACTGCCAAATAACCCAAAATGATCAAAGGGAATATACATAAACGACCAATAGTAAACAACATGCCAAATGCAAAGATCGCAATGGAAAAGCCTAACACAAATCAAGCCAGTTTGAAAACAGGGGTGCACCATTCAAGTAAAAGTGCACAGGTCAAGCCATGGAGAAAATAGTTTGGTCGAGGCAAATCATAAGTGGATTTTTGTTCTTAACAAAGAAAAACATCAGTTCAAAATCAAGTGATACAAGTCCACACAGTAAAACAGTGTTAAAAGCATCAGTTCTAAGTCGAGTGTAAAGTCAAAACAAGGAAAATCAGTGCAAATCAGAACTTAGCATCAGTTCTAAGTGGAGTGTAAAGTCAAAACAAGGAAAATCAGTTCAAATCAGAACTTAGTATCAGTTCTAAGTTGAGTGTACTCAAGTAGGAAGTCAAAGAATAAATGAAGTACCAGTTCAAAAATCAAGAGTACTAAATCTGTTCAAGTGTATGGCAAGATCAAGTATTAAATCAAATTCAGTAATCAAGTTTTGTTAAAAAGCAAATATCAAGTGCGACATCAATTAAAAAGTTTGGCAAGTTCAAGTGTGATTCTGTTCAAAGGAAGATCAAAAGCAGTACCCATTTCTGATCAATAAAGAGTTACCATAGTGATCAAGCATAATATCAGTTCTTAACAAGATCAAGGCTCTTATCAAAGAGAAACACAAATTCAAAGTCAAGGAAGTCAAGCGAAGAATCTGTCCAGTTTTTTTTAAAGAAGCAACTGTTCATATCAGATTTAAAGACAAAAAAAAATGGTTTTGTTTTAGAATGATTCAAAGAATTTTTTAAATTCCAGAAAGCAGGATTTAAATTTATTTCAAGACCAATTCAAAGTTCCAGAAGCATACGAGGCAAGGAAGAATTCATCACGCAAAATATAAGTTCAAATCAAGGAATTCGAAGTCAAGGAAGACTCAATCAAAAGTTCCAGATCAGCCGCAAGAAATTTCCAGAAATTCAAGAACAAATAAAAGTCGATTTCAAAAGCCCCAAAATTTTAAAAATCAAGGGTTTCAAAGATCAAGACTTAATCAAAAATTCCAGAACATACGATGATTTAAAGTTCCAATATTTCCGTATATATCATAACCAAAGTATAATACGAAATCAGAGCACAAAATTAGGGTTTCAAAACCCTATAAGAACACCCACATCATCATCAGCTATTATCATCCAAGATCGAGGAAATTAAAAGCAAACAATTGAATTAAAAATCATACCAGGAAAAGAAGAAGACTTGGATCCAAATCAAAGCCTCATCAACTCAACCGAAGAAGAACTTGCAATAGGAACTCGAGAACATCATAGCGTCGGATTTCAGAATCAAAGAACCAAAACCCTAATCACAATCGCCATTTCTAGGAAACCCTAGAGCCGCCATTCTTACAATTACAAAGAGATCGGACTCAAGAATAAAGTGGTGAAGCAATAACAAAAGGGGGCCGGCCAAGTTTAAGGGGATAACCCTTATTTAATTACTAGGGTTTTCAAAGTTTTAAGGGTTTTATTTTATTTTGTTCGTCTTTAATTTCAGTTTGTTATCAAGTCTAGAGTTTTCTAGTTTGTCTCTAAAACTAGGGAGACGAATTACAGGGTTTGTAATTCGGGGAAATCTGGTTTTGGGGATAAAAACCAGTGCAGGGTTTTGAGCGTAGGGTTAAATACAGTTGGGAGCGAGTGTCGCGAGTTTACAGGGGATTGTAAGCGTAGAGATTGTTTTAACTCCTAGTAGAAACCTTGGGGAATGCAGCAGTAGGCAGGGATTTGCCGAAGCTGGGTATATCTGTGTGTTATTTATTTTCTGCATTTATTCTGTTTTTAATCTGTGCTGTGATTATTTAATTACTCTATGAAAATCTGTGATAAACCCTATTCACCCCCCCCCTCTAGGGTTAATTTAGATCCTACAAGTGGTATCAGAGCAGGTATTTTTTATTCTATTTTAACTCTAGAGTCATGAATCTGTCTAATAACGCGTTTTCTGAGGGTCGGTCCATAGCTAGGCCACCAATGTTTAATGGAACTGATTATGCATATTGGAAAGCTAGGATGAAAATTTATTTGAGTTCAGTCGATTATGATGTGTGGGATATTATTGAAACGGGTTATAGATCTCCCACTGTTATTGTTAGTGGTGTTGAAATTCCTAAATCAAAAGATAGGTGGGATGCTAATGATAAAAAATTATTTTCAACTAATGCCAAAGCGATGAATGCTTTAATCTGTGCTCTTGATAAAACTGAATTTAATCGAATTTCTCATTGTGAGACTGCACAGGAAATATGGCATACGTTGGAGGTCACACATGAAGGTACATCTCAAGTGAAGGAATCTCGTCTCGCTCTACTCAGCAATGAATATGAAAATTTCTCTATGCAAAAAGACGAAGATATAAAAGAGATGTATGGACGCTTCTCATCACTGGTCTACAATGCAAAAGCTCTTGGCAAAACCTATACTGAAGTGGAATTGATCAGAAAAATACTAAGAGTGCTACCGATGAATTTTGAAGCAAAGGTGACGGCGATTCAAGAATCAAAAGATCTAAATAAAGTAAGCATGGAAGAGTTGATCGGAAATCTGATTACTTACGAGATGGAGTTAAAAGCAAGAGAAGAACGAAAGGATTCTGAATCAAAGAAAAAGACAATCGCTCTAAATAATTCTGTTGAAAGTAATGATGATGATCCCGCTGAAGAGCTAGCCATGGTTTTGAAAAAGTGGGCCGAAGGAAAATACAAGCCACAAAAGAAGAAAACTGTCAAGTCTGAAAGTTCAGATAGTTCAAACGATGAAGTGTTTTGCTACAATTGCAAGAAACCCGGACATATCAAACCAAATTGCCCACATCTTAAAAATGAAAAGAAGAAGAAGTTCAGAAGAAAGAAGAAAGCCTTTGCTGCTACATGGGATGACGAAGAAGGAGAAGAAGTTTCTGAAAGTGAAGAAGAGGAAGCTAATTTGTGTCTTATGCTCATTCTGATTCAGAAGGTAGTGAAGAGGATTCTAGTGAGGTAACGAATTTTACCTATAAAGAATTAATATTAATGTGTCACGACCTCACAAAAACTGTTGACTCTCTTGAACTAAAAGTTAAGAAATTAAAATCTGATAGGTCAAAACTAATTCATGAAAATAACAGTTTAGAAAGAAAACTTGAAAAAGTTAAGAATTCACCGTTTTCAGAATGCGAAAAATGTCAATCGTTGAGTAATGATCCTTTGAAATTCAAAACTGATTTTGAATCACTCAAAAGTGAAAACGAGAATTTGAAAAACGAAAATCGTGATTTTGAGAAGGAGATTGAAAAGCTTAAAGAATCTAAAAAACTTGATTTTGAAAAGCGAAAACAATTTGAAATTGAAATTTCTAAGTTCAATGCTAAAATCAAAGCACTTGAAAACGAAAATTTGGTTTTAAAACAAATTGATGCTGAAAAGAGGAAATTCGCTATTAATCGTTGTTCAAATTTAATGAAAGAAAATAAAGATCTTAAATTTAAAATTCAACGACTTGAGTCAGCTTTGACTAAATTTTCTAAAGGAGAGAAATCATTGAATATGTTGTTGAAAAATCAATATTTTGTTCAGAATAAAAAGGGACTTGGATTTGAATCTAATCAAGTTGAAAAACAAAATTTTAATGATTTTAAAAATTCTTTAATTGGCTTTGAAAACAATCAAACTGAATTTTTGAAATTTAATAATTTCAAAGGATTTTTAAATCATAAACAAATTGATAACTCGTTTAAAAACAATTCATTTAAATCTGTTTGGATTCCAAAAATTAACAAAATAAATTTAAGCAAATCTAAACAAATTTGGGTTCCAAAGGGTACGCTAGTGAATAGTAATGGATTGTTATATAAATGGGTTTGGGTACCAAAACGTGTAAACAAAGATAAGAGTGGTAAAACAATTTTTGTTAGACCACTCGATCGTATAAACATTTAGGTATCACAGGAGGTTGAGGAACAACTGTGCTTAAGAAAGATAAAATTCAAGTTGATTCATATATCGAATTATTTGAAGTTCCTTAGCCATAGATTCAGAGTTGGAGATTCATTGCATCACGTTGATTATGGTAAGTCAGGTATGATCTCTAAACTCGTACTTTTATTCCTTTTAGTTTATTTTTACTTGGCTGTTTTTGAAATCATTCGTTATGGATTGTTGAAATTCTTGGATTATAAAAAAAAATTGATTTTTTTTTGGTGATTTCAAACAATTATCTTCAAATTTACTGTTTCTTGAGTTTGTCTAAAAATTCTCTGAGGATGTCACTTGTGATTCTTGCTTTGAAAATGATCTTGTGCTGCTCTGATAAGGAAATTGATTTGATTCATTGGTGTTTAAATGATAAGTTGGAAGATCAGTAACTGGATTTAGATAAAATTCATAGGCAATTTGAATTAAAATTGTTTTAAAAATTGTCTAGGAGCAATCAGTGTTAAAAATATTAGAAAATTTCATTAACTGATTGATTTTTTAAGCTTGCATTTTTTTCAAAAACTCCTCTTGAAATTAATATTTTCAATTTTAAAATTATTTTTGATTATTTATTCAAAAATTGAAATTATTGATTAATTTGAACCGTTTTTGGGACTCATCAAAATTATTGATAGATTTATGAAACTGTGATGAGTTGCGACTATGGTATAATTCATAACTAGAAGAGATATTATTTTAAATCTCATGATGATTAGACAAATTTTATAATATCTTTGAATTAGAGCTTATTTCACGACCATCTTCTATATCTACCATATTTCTGTCATTCATCATGGTTTTATTTAATTTGGGGAGTTCTAATTATTCTTAAAATTAAAAAAAATAAAATAAATAAATAAATAAATAAATAATTTATCCTTGGTATTCACTCCCATTTAAAAATCCTCGCGGTTATGCGTGGGTGAATTACCTTAATTTCTATGTGCTTCCATTCTCACTTAAAAGACCTTCGGGCTGTGCATGGATGGAACTCATTAGAGAGGATAAAGTTAAGTTACTACTAACCCCATTTAAAAGACCTTTGGGCTATGCGTGGTTAGAAAGTGCTTAACACATTCCTTTTTTAGCATATTTAAAATCTTTAAAATTCATATTCAAATATTCAATTTTTATTGAACTCTCCTCATTCAATAAAATCCATCGTAAATCCATTCATTCTAAAAGTGAAATTTGCTTCTGATTTAAAGATTATCATGATTTTTGTTTGATTAAATGGGATTTGCGATATATATTCTCTCTCTTAATTTGAATTTATATTTATAGTCAATATTCATCACTATTTCAATTTCTATTATCCTTTTGATGATAACAAAAGGGGGAGAATGGTCAAGATTTTGATTGATGAGTATTTAATTCAAAAATATTTTAATATTGGAAATTAAATATCTAGGGGGAGATTGGTCAATTGGATTTCATCATTCATATTTTTCCACATATATAGGGGGAGTTCAGTTGTAGGGGGAGCATACAAATAGGGGGAGTAATATATTTCACGTTCAAAACACATTCAAAATCTTTTATTTGTTTGTCATCATCAAAAGGGGGAGATTGTTGTATATAACAGTGTTGTATACACAATTATATGATTTTTGTTTGATGATAACAACCAAATACATTTTATTATTGAATGTGTTTGTAACTGTACTGTTATACTACACATCAGACAGGAATATAATATTTCTATTTAAATAAAATACAACTATACAAAAATTTAAATATTCACACGGTATTTTATTTGAATAAAAATATTTTATTTCGATATTTAAACAGTACAGATTTACAACTCCACTACTTGTACATACATCACTGATATACATTTCATTATATTCAATTTCGTACTTAGCTCCTCTTTACAACACTTACACTTTCATATACATTACATTTCTATACAGTTCACTCATATATAGTGACACATATGAATATCATCATCTTCAGTCTTCTTGACTTCACAGCATTCCACAGTCAATCCAGTTATCTTCATACCTGTCACATACAGAAGAACACACACAGTAGACTGCCACAACAATAAAAATTAAATAAAAGCAAATAAAAATTTATTTTTAATTTTCATTTGCCTCAGATTTGCGGTGTGTTTCTCATCATTTTTCTAGACTTGGTCTGATATGCAGGGACAGAAATCTCGTCTGGATGGCTGCATATACACACGTGTATACACGTGTGCACTGCCACGCCAATCCAGTGTCGCGACTGAGGAGTAGCCACTTGGACCATCTCGACTCAGTGCACATGTCAACACACATCAAAATGGTCGAGCCAAGCCCAAGATTGCTCAGCAAATAATAATTCAATGTAAAGTCAATAAAAACTCAAAGTGGTCAAGACAGCTCAGCACAAGGCAGAGGCAACATATTTGGATGATTTTTCAAAAATGGTCAAGCATATTACTAGTACACAAAAACAATGCAGCAACATACAAGAAACAACATGGAGGAGCAAAACTGAGGTCACAAGTACATAGGAGCATTTACAAGTGCAGTCACAAAGAAGAGTAAAGCAACAGTTCAATGATCGGCTAGCAAGCATGAGTGGTATATGGTGCATACACAAGGTGAAGTGGCATAGTGTAGAGCAGCAATAATATACACAAGCCAAAGGCATTTCAAGATACAAACAGTGTGCATTTCAGTCACAATGGACAGTTTTTTTTTCAAGCAATATGTTCAGACCAGAAGTCAAGTATAGTGCAAATCAAGACAGTGAGCAACAAGATGGAAACATGCAACAGTACTAGTAGTGTGGTCGAGGCAGGACAAAGCAACAGTTTATTTTTGATCAAGACAAATTGCACAAGATCGAAGTAAAGCTTTTGTTCTTATCAGATCAAATAATCAGAAAAATTCAGGTGAAGTATCAAATATAGGATCAGCTCTCAAACTGCCAAATAACCCAAAATGATCAAAGGGAATATACATAAACGACCAATAGTAAACAACATGCCAAATGCAAAGATCGCAATGGAAAAGCCTAACACAAATCAAGCCAGTTTGAAAACAGGGGTGCACCATTCAAGTAAAAGTGCACAGGTCAAGCCATGGAGAAAATAGTTTGGTCGAGGCAAATCATAAGTGGATTTCTGTTCTTAACAAAGAAAAACATCAGTTCAAAATCAAGTGATACAAGTCCACACAGTAAAACAGTGTTAAAAGCATCAGTTCTAAGTCGAGTGTAAAGTCAAAACAAGGAAAATCAGTGCAAATCAGAACTTAGCATCAGTTCTAAGTGGAGTGTAAAGTCAAAACAAGGAAAATCAGTTCAAATCAGAACTTAGTATCAGTTCTAAGTTGAGTGTACTCAAGTAGGAAGTCAAAGAATAAATGAAGTACCAGTTCAAAAATCAAGAGTACTAAATCTGTTCAA
Organism: Allium sativum; assembly: GCA_030737875.1. NCBI lineage: Eukaryota > Viridiplantae > Streptophyta > Magnoliopsida > Asparagales > Amaryllidaceae > Allium > Allium sativum. Next base: position 245,202,713 of record CM060922.1, on the reverse strand, counting down.
GTGTATGGCAAGATCAAGTATTAAATCAAATTCAGTAATCAAGTTTTGTTAAAAAGCAAATATCAAGTGCGACATCAATTAAAAAGTTTGGCAAGTTCAAGTGTGATTCTGTTCAAAGGAAGATCAAAAGCAGTACCCATTTCTGATCAATAAAGAGTTACCATAGTGATCAAGCATAATATCAGTTCTTAACAAGATCAAGGCTCTTATCAAAGAGAAACACAAATTCAAAGTCAAGGAAGTCAAGCGAAGAATCTGTCCAGTTTTTTTTAAAGAAGCAACTGTTCATATCAGATTTAAAGACAAAAAAAAATGGTTTTGTTTGAGAATGATTCAAAGAATTTTTTAAATTCCAGAAAGCAGGATTTAAATTTATTTCAAGACCAATTCAAAGTTCCAGAAGCATACGAGGCAAGGAAGAATTCATCACGCAAAATATAAGTTCAAATCAAGGAATTCGAAGTCAAGGAAGACTCAATCAAAAGTTCCAGATCAGCCGCAAGAAATTTCCAGAAATTCAAGAACAAATAAAAGCCGATTTCAAAAGCCCCAAAATTTTAAAAATCAAGGGTTTCAAAGATCAAGACTTAATCAAAAATTCCAGAACATACGATGATTTAAAGTTCCAATATTTCCATATATATCATAACCAAAGTATAATACGAAATCAGAGCACAAAATTAGGGTTTCAAAACCCTATAAGAACACCCACATCATCATCAGCTATTATCATCCAAGATCGAGGAAATTAAAAGCAAACAATTGAATTAAAAATCATACCAGGAAAAGAAGAAGACTTGGATCCAAATCAAAGCCTCATCAACTCAACCGAAGAAGAACTTGCAATAGGAACTCGAGAACATCATAGCGTCGGATTTCAGAATCAAAGAACCAAAACCCTAATCACAATCGCCATTTCTAGGAAACCCTAGAGCCGCCATTCTTACAATTACAAAGAGATCGGACTCAAGAATAAAGTGGTGAAGCAATAACAAAAGGGGGCCGGCCAAGTTTAAGGGGATAACCCTTATTTAATTACTAGGGTTTTCAAAGTTTTAAGGGTTTTATTTTATTTTGTTCGTCTTTAATTTCAGTTTGTTATCAAGTCTAGAGTTTTCTAGTTTGTCTCTAAAACTAGGGAGACGAATTACAGGGTTTGTAATTCGGGGAAATCTGGTTTTGGGGATAAAAACCAGTGCAGGGTTTTGAGCGTAGGGTTAAATACAGTTGGGAGCGAGTGTCGCGAGTTTACAGGGGATTGTAAGCGTAGAGATTGTTTTAACTCCTAGTAGAAACCTTGGGGAATGCAGCAGTAGGCAGGGTTTTGCCGAAGCTGGGTATATCTGTGTGTTATTTATTTTCTGCATTTATTCTGTTTTTAATCTGTGCTGTGATTATTTAATTACTCTGTGAAAATCTGTGATAAACCCTATTCACCCCCCTCTAGGGTTAATTTAGATCCTACAAGTGGTATCAGAGCAGGTATTTTTTTATTCTATTTTAACTCTAGAGTCATGAATCTGTCTAATAACGCGTTTTCTGAGGGTCAGTCCATAGCTAGGCCACCAATGTTTAATGGAACTGATTATGCATATTGGAAAGCTAGGATGAAAATTTATTTGAGTTCAGTCGATTATGATGTGTGGGATATTATTGAAACGGGTTATAGATCTCCCACTGTTATTGTTAGTGGTGTTGAAATTCCTAAATCAAAAGATAGGTGGGATGCTAATGATAAAAAATTATTTTCAACTAATGCCAAAGCGATGAATGCTTTAATCTGTGCTCTTGATAAAACTTAATTTAATCGAATTTCTCATTGTGAGACTGCACAGGAAATATGGCATACGTTGGAGGTCACACATGAAGGTACATCTCAAGTGAAGGAATCTCGTCTCGCTCTACTCAGCAATGAATATGAAAATTTCTCTATGCAAAAAGACGAAGATATAAAAGAGATGTATGGACGCTTCTCATCACTGGTCTACAATGCAAAAGCTCTTGGCAAAACCTATACTGAAGTGGAATTGATCAGAAAAATACTAAGAGTGCTACCGATGAATTTTGAAGCAAAGGTGACGGCGATTCAAGAATCAAAAGATCTAAATAAAGTAAACATGGAAGAGTTGATCGGAAATCTGATTACTTACGAGATGGAGTTAAAAGCAAGAGAAGAACGAAAGGATTCTGAATCAAAGAAAAAGACAATCGCTCTAAATAATTCTGTTGAAAGTAATGATGATGATCCCGCTGAAGAGCTAGCCATGGTTTTGAAAAAGTGGGCCAAAGGAAAATACAAGCCACAAAAGAAGAAAACTGTCAAGTCTGAAAGTTCAGATAGTTCAAACGATGAAGTGTTTTGCTACAATTGCAAGAAACCCGGACATATCAAACCAAATTACCCACATCTTAAAAATGAAAAGAAGAAGAAGTTCAGAAGAAAGAAGAAAGCCTTTGCTGCTACATGGGATGACGAAGAAGGAGAAGAAGTTTCTGAAAGTGAAGAAGAGGAAGCTAATTTGTGTCTTATGCTCATTCTGATTCAGAAGGTAGTGAAGAGGATTCTAGTGAGGTAACGAATTTTACCTATAAAGAATTAATATTAATGTGTCACGACCTCACAAAAACTGTTGACTCTCTTGAACTAAAAGTTAAGAAATTAAAATCTGATAGGTCAAAACTAATTCATGAAAATAACAGTTTAGAAAGAAAACTTGAAAAAGTTAAGAATTCACCGTTTTCAGAATGCGAAAAATGTCAATCGTTGAGTAATGATCCTTTGAAATTCAAAACTGATTTTGAATCACTCAAAAGTGAAAACGAGAATTTGAAAAACGAAAATCGTGATTTTGAGAAGGAGATTGAAAAGCTTAAAGAATCTAAAAAACTTGATTTTGAAAAGCGAAAACAATTTGAAATTGAAATTTCTAAGTTCAATGCTAAAATCAAAGCACTTGAAAACGAAAATTTGGTTTTAAAACAAATTGATGCTGAAAAGAGGAAATTCGCTATTAATCGTTGTTCAAATTTAATGAAAGAAAATAAAGATCTTAAATTTAAAATTCAACGACTTGAGTCAGCTTTGACTAAATTTTCTAAAGGAGAGAAATCATTGAATATGTTGTTAAAAAATCAATTTTTTGTTCAGAATAAAAAGGGACTTGGATTTGAATCTAATCAAGTTGAAAAACAAAATTTTAATGATTTTAAAAATTCTTTAATTGGCTTTGAAAACAATCAAACTGAATTTTTGAAATTTAATAATTTCAAAGGATTTTTAAATCATAAACAAATTGATAACTCGTTTAAAAACAATTCATTTAAATCTGTTTGGATTCCAAAAATTAACAAAATAAATTTAAGCAAATCTAAACAAATTTGGGTTCCAAAGGGTACGCTAGTGAATAGTAATGGATTGTTATATAAATGGGTTTGGTTACCAAAACGTGTAAACAAAGATAAGAGTGGTAAAACAATTTTTGTTAGACCACTCGATCATATAAACATTTAGGTATCACAGGAGGTTGAGGAACAACTGTGCTTAAGAAAGATAAAATTCAAGTTGATTCATATATCGAATTATTTGAAGTTCCTTAGCCATAGATTCAGAGTTGGAGATTCATTGCATCACGTTGATTATGGTAAGTCAGGTATGATCTCTAAACTCGTACTTTTATTCCTTTTAGTTTATTTTTACTTGGCTGTTTTTGAAATCATTCGTTATGGATTGTTGAAATTCTTGGATTATAAAAAAAAATTGATTTTTTTTGGTGATTTCAAACAATTATCTTCAAATTTACTGTTTCTTGAGTTTGTCTAAAAATTCTCTGAGGATGTCACTTGTGATTCTTGCTTTGAAAATGATCTTGTGCTGCTCTGATAAGGAAATTGATTTGATTCATTGGTGTTTAAATGATAAGTTGGAAGATCAGTAACTGGATTTAGATAAAATTCATAGGCAATTTGAATTAAAATTGTTTTAAAAATTGTCTAGGAGCAATCAGTGTTAAAAATATTAGAAAATTTCATTAACTGATTGATTTTTTAAGCTTGCATTTTTTCAAAAACTCCTCTTGAAATTAATATTTTCAATTTTAAAATTATTTTTGATTATTTATTCAAAAATTGAAATTATTGATTAATTTGAACCGTTTTTGGGACTCATCAAAATTATTGATAGATTTATGAAACTGTGATGAGTTGCGACTATGGTATAATTCATAACTAGAAGAGATATTATTTTAAATCTCATGATGATTAGACAAATTTTATAATATCTTTGAATTAGAGCTTATTTCACGACCATCTCTATATCTACCATATTTCTGTCATTCATCATGGTTTTATTTAATTTGGGGAGTTCTAATTATTCTTAAAATTAAAAAAAAAATAAAAAAAAATAAATAAATAAATAAATAATTTATCCTTGGTATTCACTCCCATTTAAAAATCCTCGCGGTTATGCGTGGGTGAATTACCTTAATTTCTATGTGCTTCCATTCTCACTTAAAAGACCTTCGGGCTGTGCATGGATGGAACTCATTAGAGAGGATAAAGTTAAGTTACTACTAACCCCATTTAAAAGACCTTTGGGCTATGCGTGGTTAGAAAGTGCTTAACACATTCCTTTTTTAGCATATTTAAAATCTTTAAAATTCATATTCAAATATTCAATTTTTATTGAACTCTCCTCATTCAATAAAATCCATCGTAAATCCATTCATTCTAAAAGTGAAATTTGCTTCTGATTTAAAGATTATCATGATTTTTGTTTGATTAAATGGGATTTGCGATATATATTCTCTCTCTTAATTTGAATTTATATTTATAGTCAATATTCATCACTATTTCAATTTCTATTATCCTTTTGATGATAACAAAAGGGGGAGAATGGTCAAGATTTTGATTGATGAGTATTTAATTCAAAAATATTTTAATATTGGAAATTAAATATCTAGGGGGAGATTGGTCAATTGGATTTCATCATTCATATTTTTCCACATATATAGGGGGAGTTCAGTTGTAGGGGGAGCATACAAATAGGGGGAGTAATATATTTCACGTTCAAAACACATTCAAAATCTTTTATTTGTTTGTCATCATCAAAAGGGGGAGATTGTTGTATATAACAGTGTTGTATACACAATTATATGATTTTTGTTTGATGATAACAACCAAATACATTTTATTATTGAATGTGTTTGTAACTGTACTGTTATACTACACATCAGACAGGAATATAATATTTCTATTTAAATAAAATACAACTATACAGAAATTTAAATATTCACACAGTATTTTATTTGAATAAAAATATTTTATTTCGATATTTAAACAGTACAGATTTACAACTCCACTACTTGTACATACATCACTGATATACATTTCATTATATTCAATTTCGTACTTAGCTCCTCTTTACAACACTTACACTTTCATATACATTACATTTCTATACAGTTCACTCATATATAGTGACACATATGAATATCATCATCTTCAGTCTTCTTGACTTCACAGCATTCCACAATCAATCCAGTTATCTTCATACCTGTCACATACAGAAGAACACACACAGTAGACTGCCACAACAATAAAAATTAAATAAAATCAAATAAAAATTTATTTTTAATTTTCATTTGCCTCAGATTTGCGGTGTGTTTCTCATCATTTTTCTAGACTTGGTCTGATATGCAGGGACAGAAATCTCGTCTGGATGGCTGCATATACACACGTGTATACACGTGTGCACTGCCACGCCAATCCAGTGTCGCGACTGAGGAGTAGCCACTTGGACCATCTCGACTCAGTGCACATGTCAACACACATCAAAATGGTCGAGCCAAGCCCAAGATTGCTCAGCAAATAATAATTCAATGTAAAGTCAATAAAAACTCAAAGTGGTCAAGACAGCTCAGCACAAGGCAGAGGCAACATATTTGGATGATTTTTCAAAAATGGTCAAGCATATTACTAGTACACAAAAACAATGCAGCAACATACAAGAAACAACATGGAGGAGCAAAACTGAGGTCACAAGTACATAGGAGCATTTACAAGTGCAGTCACAAAGAAGAGTAAAGCAACAGTCCAATGATCGGCTAGCAAGCATGAGTGGTATATGGTGCATACACAAGGTGAAGTGGCATAGTGTAGAGCAGCAATAATATACACAAGCCAAAGTCATTTCAAGATACAAACAGTGTGCATTTCAGTCACAATGGATAGTTTTTTTTCAAGCAATATGTTCAGACCAGAAGTCAAGTATAGTGCAAATCAAGACAGTGAGCAACAAGATGGAAACATGCAACAGTACTAGTAGTGTGGTCGAGGCAGGACAAAGCAACAGTTTATTTTTGATCAAGACAAATTGCACAAGATCGAAGTAAAGCTTTTGTTCTTATCAGATCAAATAATCAGAAAAATTCAGGTGAAGTATCAAATATAGGATCTGCTCTCAAACTACCAAATAACCCAAAATGATCAAAGGGAATATACATAAACGACCAATAGTAAACAACATGCCAAATGCAAAGATCGCAATGGAAAAGCCTAACACAAATCAAGCCAGTTTGAAAACAGGGGTGCACCATTCAAGTAAAAGTGCACAGGTCAAGCCATGGAGAAAATAGTTTGGTCGAGGCAAATCATAAGTGGATTTCTGTTCTTAACAAAGAAAAACATCAGTTCAAAATCAAGTGATACAAGTCCACACAGTAAAACAGTGTTAAAAGCATTAGTTCTAAGTCGAGTGTAAAGTCAAAACAAGGAAAATCGGTGCAAATCAGAACTTAGCATCAGTTCTAAGTGGAGTGTAAAGTCAAAACAAGGAAAATCAGTTCAAATCAGAACTTAGTATCAGTTCTAAGTTGAGTGTACTCAAGTAGGAAGTCAAAGAATAAATGAAGTACCAGTTCAAAAATCAAGAGTACTAAATCTGTTCAAGTGTATGGCAAGATCAAGTATTAAATCAAATCCAGTAATCAAGTTTTGTTAAAAAGCAAATATCAAGTGCGACATCAATTAAAAAGTTTGGCAAGTTCAAGTGTGATTCTGTTCAAAGGAAGATCAAAAGCAGTACCCATTTCTGATCAATAAAGAGTTACCATAGTGATCAAGCATAATATCAGTTCTTAACAAGATCAAGGCTCTTATCAAAGAGAAACACAAATTCAAAGTCAAGGAAGTCAAGCGAAGAATCTGTCCAGTTTTTTTTAAAGAAGCAACTGTTCATATCAGATTTAAAGACAAAAAAAAAATGGTTTTGTTTTACAATGATTCAAAGAATTTTTTAAATTCCAGAAAGCAGGATTTAAATTTATTTCAAGACCAATTCAAAGTTCCAGAAGCATACGAGGCAAGGAAGAATTCATCACGCAAAATATAAGTTCAAATCAAGGAATTCGAAGTCAAGGAAGACTCAATCAAAAGTTCCAGATCAGCCGCAAGAAATTTCCAGAAATTCAAGAAAAAATAAAAGCCGATTTCAAAAGCCCCAAAATTTTAAAAATCAAGGGTTTCAAAGATCAAGACTTAATCAAAAATTCCAGAACATACGATGATTTAAAGTTCCAATATTTCCGTATATATCATAACCAAAGTATAATACGAAATCAGAGCACAAAATTAGGGTTTCAAAACCCTATAAGAACACCCACATCATCATCAGCTATTATCATCCAAGATCGAGGAAATTAAAAGCAAACAATTGAATTAAAAATCATACCAGGAAAAGAAGAAGACTTGGATCCAAATCAAAGCCTCATCAACTCAACCGAAGAAGAACTTGCAATAGGAACTCGAGAACATCATAGCGTCGGATTTCAGAATCAAAGAACCAAAACCCTAATCACAATCGCCATTTCTAGGAAACCCTAGAGCCGCCATTCTTACAATTACAAAGAGATCGGACTCAAGAATAAAGTGGTGAAGCAATAACAAAAGGGGGCCGGCCAAGTTTAAGGGGATAACCCTTATTTAATTACTAGGGTTTTCAAAGTTTTAAGGGTTTTATTTTATTTTGTTCGTCTTTAATTTCAGTTTGTTATCAAGTCTAGAGTTTTCTAGTTTGTCTCTAAAACTAGGGAGACGAATTACAGGGTTTGTAATTCGGGGAAATCTGGTTTTGGGGATAAAAACCAGTGCAGGGTTTTGAGCGTAGGGTTAAATACAGTTGGGAGCGAGTGTCGCGAGTTTACAGGGGATTGTAAGCGTAGAGATTGTTTTAACTCCTAGTAGAAACCTTGGGGAATGCAGCAGTAGGCAGGGTTTTGCCGAAGCTGGGTATATCTGTGTGTTATTTATTTTCTGCATTTATTCTGTTTTTAATATGTGCTGTGATTATTTAATTACTCTGTGAAAATCTGTGATAAACCCTATTCACCCCCCCCCCCCCTCTAGGGTTAATTTAGATCCTACAAGTGGTATCAGAGCAGGTATTTTTTATTCTATTTTAACTCTAGAGTCATGAATCTGTCTAATAACGCGTTTTCTGAGGGTCGGTCCATAGCTAGGCCACCAATGTTTAATGGAACTGATTATGCATATTGGAAAGCTAGGATGAAAATTTATTTGAGTTCAGTCGATTATGATGTGTGGGATATTATTGAAACGGGTTATAGATCTCCCACTGTTATTGTTAGTGGTGTTGAAATTCCTAAATCAAAAGATAGGTGGGATGCTAATGATAAAAAATTATTTTCAACTAATGCCAAAGCGATGAATGCTTTAATCTGTGCTCTTGATAAAACTGAATTTAATCGAATTTCTCATTGTGAGACTGCACAGGAAATATGGCATACGTTGGAGGTCACACATGAAGGTACATCTCAAGTGAAGGAATCTCGTCTCGCTCTACTCAGCAATGAATATGAAAATTTCTCTATGCAAAAAGACGAAGATATAAAAGAGATGTATGGACGCTTCTCATCACTGGTCTACAATGCAAAAGCTCTTGGCAAAACCTATACTGAAGTGGAATTGATCAGAAAAATACTAAGAGTGCTACCGATGAATTTTGAAGCAAAGGTGACGGCGATTCAAGAATCAAAAGATCTAAATAAAGTAAGCATGGAAGAGTTGATCGGAAATCTGATTACTTACGAGATGGAGTTAAAAGCAAGAGAAGAACGAAAGGATTCTGAATCAAAGAAAAAGACAATCGCTCTAAATAATTCTGTTGAAAGTAATGATGATGATCCCGCTGAAGAGCTAGCCATGGTTTTGAAAAAGTGGGCCGAAGGAAAATACAAGCCACAAAAGAAGAAAACTGTCAAGTCTGAAAGTTCAGATAGTTCAAACGATGAAGTGTTTTGCTACAATTGCAAGAAACCCGGACATATCAAACCAAATTGCCCACATCTTAAAAATGAAAAGAAGAAGAAGTTCAGAAGAAAGAAGAAAGCCTTTGCTGCTACATGGGATGACGAAGAAGGAGAAGAAGTTTCTGAAAGTGAAGAAGAGGAAGCTAATTTGTGTCTTATGCTCATTCTGATTCAGAAGGTAGTGAAGAGGATTCTAGTGAGGTAACGAATTTTACCTATAAAGAATTAATATTAATGTGTCACGACCTCACAAAAACTGTTGACTCTCTTGAACTAAAAGTTAAGAAATTAAAATCTGATAGGTCAAAACTAATTCATGAAAATAACAGTTTAGAAAGAAAACTTGAAAAAGTTAAGAATTCACCGTTTTCAGAATGCGAAAAATGTCAATCGTTGAGTAATGATCCTTTGAAATTCAAAACTGATTTTGAATCACTCAAAAGTGAAAACGAGAATTTGAAAAACGAAAATCGTGATTTTGAGAAGGAGATTGAAAAGCTTAAAGAATCTAAAAAACTTGATTTTGAAAAGCGAAAACAATTTGAAATTGAAATTTCTAAGTTCAATGCTAAAATCAAAGCACTTGAAAACGAAAATTTGGTTTTAAAACAAATTGATGCTGAAAAGAGGAAATTCGCTATTAATCGTTGTTCAAATTTAATGAAAGAAAATAAAGATCTTAAATTTAAAATTCAACGACTTGAGTCAGCTTTGACTAAATTTTCTAAAGGAGAGAAATCATTGAATATGTTGTTGAAAAATCAATTTTTTGTTCAGAATAAAAAGGGACTTGGATTTGAATCTAATCAAGTTGAAAAACAAAATTTTAATGATTTTAAAAATTCTTTAATTGGCTTTGAAAACAATCAAACTGAATTTTTGAAATTTAATAATTTCAAAGGATTTTTAAATCATAAACAAATTGATAACTCGTTTAAAAACAATTCATTTAAATCTGTTTGGATTCCAAAAATTAACAAAATAAATTTAAGCAAATCTAAACAAATTTGGGTTCCAAAGGGTACGCTAGTGAATAGTAATGGATTGTTATATAAATGGGTTTGGGTACCAAAACGTGTAAACAAAGATAAGAGTGGTAAAACAATTTTTGTTAGACCACTCGATCGTATAAACATTTAGGTATCACAGGAGGTTGAGGAACAACTGTGCTTAAGAAAGATAAAATTCAAGTTGATTCATATATCGAATTATTTGAAGTTCCTTAGCCATAGATTCAGAGTTGGAGATTCATTGCATCACGTTGATTATGGTAAGTCAGGTATGATCTCTAAACTCGTACTTTTATTCCTTTTAGTTTATTTTTACTTGGCTGTTTTTGAAATCATTCGTTATGGATTGTTGAAATTCTTGGATTATAAAAAAAAAATGATTTTTTTTTGGTGATTTCAAACAATTATCTTCAAATTTACTGTTTCTTGAGTTTGTCTAAAAATTCTCTGAGGATGTCACTTGTGATTCTTGCTTTGAAAATGATCGTGTGCTGCTCTGATAAGGAAATTGATTTGATTCATTGGTGTTTAAATGATAAGTTGGAAGATCAGTAACTGGATTTAGATAAAATTCATAGGCAATTTGAATTAAAATTGTTTTAAAAATTGTCTAGGAGCAATCAGTGTTAAAAATATTAGAAAATTTCATTAACTGATTGATTTTTTAAGCTTGCATTTTTTTCAAAAACTCCTCTTGAAATTAATATTTTCAATTTTAAAATTATTTTTGATTATTTATTCAAAAATTGAAATTATTGATTAATTTGAACCGTTTTTGGGACTCATCAAAATTATTGATAGATTCATGAAACTGTGATGAGTTGCGACTATGGTATAATTCATAACTAGAAGAGATATTATTTTAAATCTCATGATGATTAGACAAATTTTATAATATCTTTGAATTAGAGCTTATTTCACGACCATCTTCTATATCTACCATATTTCTGTCATTCATCATGGTTTTATTTAATTTGGGGAGTTCTAATTATTCTTAAAATTAAAAAAAAAAAAAAAAAAAAAAATAAATAATTTATCCTTGGTATTCACTCCCATTTAAAAATCCTCACGGTTATGCGTGGGTGAATTACCTTAATTTCTATGTGCTTCCATTCTCACTTAAAAGACCTTCGGGCTGTGCATGGATGGAACTCATTAGAGAGGATAAAGTTAAGTTACTACTAACCCCATTTAAAAGACCTTTGGGCTATGCGTGGTTAGAAAGTGCTTAACACATTCCTTTTTTAGCATATTTAAAATCTTTAAAATTCATATTCAAATATTCAATTTTTATTGAACTCTCCTCATTCAATAAAATCCATCGTAAATCCATTCATTCTAAAAGTGAAATTTGCTTCTGATTTAAAGATTATCATGATTTTTGTTTGATTAAATGGGATTTGCGATATATATTCTCTCTCTTAATTTGAATTTATATTTATAGTCAATATTCATCACTATTTCAATTTCTATTATCCTTTTGATGATAACAAAAGGGGGAGAATGGTCAAGATTTTGATTGATGAGTATTTAATTCAAAAATATTTTAATATTGGAAATTAAATATCTAGGGGGAGATTGGTCAATTGGATTTCATCATTCATATTTTTCCACATACATAGGGGGAGTTCAGTTGTAGGGGGAGCATACAAATAGGGGGAGTAATATATTTCACGTTCAAAACACATTCAAAATCTTTTATTTGTTTGTCATCATCAAAAGGGGGAGATTGTTGTATATAATAGTGTTGTATACACCATTATATGATTTTTGTTTGATGATAACAACCAAATACATTTTATTATTGAATGTGTTTGTAACTGTACTGTTATACTACACATCAGACAGGAATATAATATTTCTATTTAAATAAAATACAACTATACAGAAATTTAAATATTCACACGGTATTTTATTTGAATAAAAATATTTTATTTCGATATTTAAACAGTACAGATTTACAACTCCACTACTTGTACATACATCACTGATATACATTTCATTATATTCAATTTCGTACTTAGCTCCTCTTTACAACACTTACACTTTCATATACATTACATTTCTATACAGTTCACTCATATATAGTGACACATATGAATATCATCATCTTCAGTCTTCTTGACTTCACAGCATTCCACAGTCAATCCAGTTATCTTCATACCTGTCACATACAGAAGAACACACACAGTAGACTGCCACAACAATAAAAATTAAATAAAAGCAAATAAAAATTTATTTTTAATTTTCATTTGCCTCAGATTTGCGGTGTGTTTCTCATCATTTTTCTAGACTTGGTCTGATATGCAGGGACAGAAATCTCGTCTGGATGGTTGCATATACACACGTGTATACACGTGTGCACTGCCACGCCAATCCAGTGTCGCGACTGAGGAGTAGCCACTTGGACCATCTCGACTCAGTGCACATGTCAACACACATCAAAATGGTCGAGCCATGCCCAAGATTGCTCAGCAAATAATAATTCAATGTAAAGTCAATAAACACTCAAAGTGGTCAAGACAGCTCAGCACAAGGCAGAGGCAACATATTTGGATGATTTTTCAAAAATGGTCAAGCATATTACTAGTACACAAAAACAATGCAGCAACATACAAGAAACAACATGGAGGAGCAAAACTGAGGTCACAAGTACATAGGAGCATTTACAAGTGCAGTCACAAAGAAGAGTAAAGCAACAGTTCAATGATCGGCTAGCAAGCATGAGTGGTATATGGTGCATACACAAGGTGAAGTGGCATAGTGTAGAGCAGCAATAATATACACAAGCCAAAGGCATTTCAAGATACAAACAGTGTGCATTTCAGTCACAATGGACAGTTTTTTTTTCAAGCAATATGTTCCGACCAGAAGTCAAGTATAGTGCAAATCAAGACAGTGAGCAACAAGATGGAAACATGCAACAGTACTAGTAGTGTGGTCGAGGCAGGACAAAGCAACAGTTTATTTTTGATCAAGACAAATTGCACAAGATCGAAGTAAAGCTTTTGTTCTTATCAGATCAAATAATCAGAAAAATTCAGGTGAAGTATCAAATATAGGATCAGCTCTCAAACTGCCAAATAACCCAAAATGATCAAAGGGAATATACATAAACGACCAATAGTAAACAACATGCCAAATGCAAAGATCGCAATGGAAAAGCCTAACACAAATCAAGCCAGTTTGAAAACAGGGGTGCACCATTCAAGTAAAAGTGCACAGGTCAAGCCATGGAGAAAATAGTTTGGTCGAGGCAAATCATAAGTGGATTTCTGTTCTTAACAAAGAAAAACATCAGTTCAAAATCAAGTGATACAAGTCCACACAGTAAAACAGTGTTAAAAGCATCAGTTCTAAGTCGAGTGTAAAGTCAAAACAAGGAAAATCAGTGCAAATCAGAACTTAGCATCAGTTCTAAGTGGAGTGTAAAGTCAAAACAAGGAAAATCAGTTCAAATCAGAACTTAGTATCAGTTCTAAGTTGAGTGTACTCAAGTAGGAAGTCAAAGAATAAATGAAGTACCAGTTCAAAAATCAAGAGTACTAAATCTGTTCAAGTGTATGGCAAGATCAAGTATTAAATCAAATTCAGTAATCAAGTTTTGTTAAAAAGCAAATATCAAGTGCGACATCAATTAAAAAGTTTGGCAAGTTCAAGTGTGATTCTGTTCAAAGGAAGATCAAAAGCAGTACCCATTTCTGATCAATAAAGAGTTACCATAGTGATCAAGCATAATATCAGTTCTTAACAAGATCAAGGCTCTTATCAAAGAGAAACACAAATTCAAAGTCAAGGAAGTCAAGCGAAGAATCTGTCCAGTTTTTTTTAAAGAAGCAACTGTTCATATCAGATTTAAAGACAAAAAAAAATGGTTTTGTTTTAGAATGATTCAAAGAATTTTTTAAATTCCAGAAAGCAGGATTTAAATTTATTTCAAGACCAATTCAAAGTTCCAGAAGCATACGAGGCAAGGAAGAATTCATCACGCAAAATATAAGTTCAAATCAAGGAATTCGAAGTCAAGGAAGACTCAATCAAAAGTTCCAGATCAGCCGCAAGAAATTTCCAGAAATTCAAGAACAAATAAAAGCCGATTTCAAAAGCCCCAAAATTTTAAAAATCAAGGGTTTCAAAGATCAAGACTTAATCAAAAATTCCAGAACATACGATGATTTAAAGTTCCAATATTTCCGTATATATCATAACCAAAGTATAATACGAAATCAGAGCACAAAATTAGGGTTTCAAAACCCTATAAGAACACCCACATCATCATCAGCTATTATCATCCAAGATCGAGGAAATTAAAAGCAAACAATTGAATTAAAAATCATACCAGGAAAAGAAGAAGACTTGGATCCAAATCAAAGCCTCATCAACTCAACCGAAGAAGAACTTGCAATAGGAACTCGAGAACATCATAGCGTCGGATTTCAGAATCAAAGAACCAAAACCCTAATCACAATCGCCATTTCTAGGAAACCCTAGAGCCGCCATTCTTACAATTACAAAGAGATCGGACTCAAGAATAAAGTGGTGAAGCAATAACAAAAGGGGGCCGGCCAAGTTTAAGGGGATAACCCTTATTTAATTACTAGGGTTTTCAAAGTTTTAAGGGTTTTATTTTATTTTGTTCGTCTTTAATTTCAGTTTGTTATCAAGTCTAGAGTTTTCTAGTTTGTCTCTAAAACTAGGGAGACGAATTACAGGGTTTGTAATTCGGGGAAATCTGGTTTTGGGGATAAAAACCAGTGCAGGGTTTTGAGCGTAGGGTTAAATACAGTTGGGAGCGAGTGTCGCGAGTTTACATGGGATTGTAAGCGTAGTGATTGTTTTAACTCCTAGTAGAAACCTTGGGGAATGCAGCAGTAGGCAGGGTTTTGCCGAAGCTGGGTATATCTGTGTGTTATTTATTTTCTGCATTTATTCTGTTTTTAATCTGTGCTGTGATTATTTAATTACTCTATGAAAATCTGTGATAAACCCTATTCACCCCCCCTCTAGGGTTAATTTAGATCCTACAATCTTCGCTTCCGTCTCCCAAGTAGCATTGCTTTCGTCATCTCCCCATTGCACTTTAACTAGCTGAACTTCTCTGTTCCTCAACTTCCTAGTTTCTAACCCAAGGATGCGAGTAGGAGCTCGTCGAATCGTCGCATCACGCTCTACCTCTACATCTCTAAGCAAGCTCGGCTCTACCACCTCTGCGGTCTTATGTAAGCACTTCCTCCATTGTGATACATGGAATACATCATGAACACCACTAAGTCTGTCGGGCAACTCCACCCTATATGCCATCCGTCCAATCCTTTCCTTAATAGGAAACGGCCCAACAAACCTCGGTGCTAACTTCCCAACGGACCCAAAGCGAACAACATTTCTCAACGGAGATACTTTGACAAAAACCATGTCCCCAACCTCAAACTCAAGATCCGTCATTCTCCGATCCGCATAAGATTTCTGTCTATCTTGCGCTGCTTTCATCCTTCTTCGAATCAAATCAATCTTCTCTGAAGTCTCTCTAACCATATCTGGCCCAAGCAAGATCTTATCCGTAGATTCCCACCAACATGTAGGAGATCGACAAGGCCTTCCATAAAGAGCTTCGAAAGGTGCCATGCCAATACTAGACTGAAAGTTGTTATTGTATGCGAACTCCACCAAAGGAAGATGTTCTTCCCATGTACCTCCAAAATCCAAGATACAAAGCCTCAAGAGATCTTCTAAGATACGGTTCACCCTCTCGGTCTGACCGTCCGTCTGAGGATGATATGCGGTGCTCAAACACAACTGAGTCCCTACCGCCTCTTGCAAACTTCTCCAAAACTCACTAGTGAAGATAGGATCTCGATCACTTACAATGCTGGATGGTACGCCATGCAATCTAACAATCTCTCTAACATAGACTGAAGCAAGCCATGGAGCGGTCCTCTTACTCTTCACGGGTATAAAATGGGCACTCTTGGTAAGTCTGTCTACCACAACCCAAATTCCCGTATTGCCCTTCCTCGATCTCGGTAACCCATCGATAAAATCCATCGAGACACTATCCCACTTCCATTGCGGGACTTCCAATGGGTGTAGCAACCCACCGGGTTTCCTTTGCTCCGCTTTAACTTGTTGGCACACTAAGCATCTAGCCACATACTCGGCCACATCTTTCTTCATACCGGCCCAGAAGAAAACTCTCTTCATGTCTTGGTACATTTTGTCTCCACCGGGATGAATAGTCATCCTTGAACGATGTGCATCATCCAAAATAGCCTTCTTCAAACCCTCATCTTGCGGTACACAAAGTCTACCGTCTCTATGCAACCATCCCCTATCATCTATGGTGTATCTACCCAAATGGCTGGACGACTCCCCCCTTATAATCTTCTCTACCAACTCAACCAACTGTGGGTCGTCTCGCTGAGCCTCGCCAATCCGTCCCAAAAGAGTAGGTCTAACCTACAAGGATGCTAACAAACCAGGTACAAAGTCAACAGAAGGTCTGAAGTCGAACAAAGAAAGAAACTCCAAGCTTCGCCGTTCCACGAACAATGGACTCAAAGATAGCCTTTTTCTACTCAAGGCGTCCGCCACCACGTTACCCTTGCCAGGGGTATACGCTATCTCGAAATCATAGGATGCTAAGAACTCCATCAACCTTTGCTGTCTTAAGTTTAAATCCTTCTGAGAGAATAAGTACTTCAATGATTTATGGTCAGTGAACAACTCGAATCTCTCACCAAGAAGATAATGGCGCCAAGACTTAAGTGCGAAAACAATCGCGGCCAACTCTAGATCATGGGTAGGGTAATTCTTCTCATGCACTCTCAATTGCCTCCCTCCATAGGCTATTACCCTTCCCTCCTGCATCAAGACTGCGCCTAATCCTGTCCCACAAGCATCGGTATAAACAACAAACGGCTTACTCCCATCTGGAAGCACTAAAACTGGAGCGGTGGTCAAAGCTCTCTTTAACCGTCGGAAAGCATCATCACAATCTACGTCCCATGAGAAAACCAGATTCTTCTTCGTCAAGCGGGTTAATGGGGCTGATATCTTCGCGAAGTCTTTGATGAACTTCCTATAATATCCTGCCAACCCCAAGAAACTTCTTACTTCGGTAGCATTTCTAGGAACTTTCCAATCCTGGATAGATACTATCTTTGCGGGATCCACAGCTATCCCTTCCTTAGAGACCACATGCCCTAAGAATCGCACTTCTCTTCTCCAAAAATGACATTTAGAGAATTTAGCTTTAAGACTATGTGCTCGAAGAGTCTCCAACACTTCTCTGAGATGAAAGGCATGCTCTTCTTCACTCTTGGAAAAGACCAAGATGTCATCCACAAAGACCACTACAAACTTATTCAGATACTCTCTGAACACTCTACTCATCAGATCAACAAAGTATGCAGGGGCGTTTGTCAACCCAAATGGCATCACAAGCCACTCATAAAAACCATCCGGAGTCCGGAAAGCAGTCTTCTCTATACTGTCCTCCGCCACTCTCAACTGATGAAACCCTGTAGCTAAGTCCATCTGCGAAAACACTGAGGCGCCAACCAACTGATCAAAGAGATCATCTATCCTCGGTAATGGGTGTTTATTCTTCTTCGTAAGCTTATTAAGTTCTCTTTAATCCACACAAAGTCTGAGGGACCCATCCGCCTTCGTGGCAAACACTACTGGAGCTCCCCACTCCGATATACTTCGCCTTATGAACCCCTTCTCAAGCAACTCCCCTACTTGCTTATGAAGTTCTCTTCTCTCACGAGGAACCATGTGGCGTACTGGCAAAGACACTGGTTTGGCATTATCCACCAAATAAATTCGGAAATCTATCTCCCGCTTCGGAGGCAAACCCTTCACCTCTTCAAACACATCCGGATATTCCCGGACCACTCTGACAGAACGCAAACTCTCGACCGAAGCATCGAGCGATTCAAGATAACTTAGCAAAACAGATTCCATGGGATTACAAGAGATCTCGAGAGTATTACCCAAGCGAGTCATAAGCCTGACAACTCTCCTTTCACAATCAAGAACGGCACCATTACTGGATAACCGGTCCATGCCCAAAATCAACCCATAGCCCGTGAAGCCCAATACAAAAGCATCACATCCAAACTCAACGCTAAGTATAGAAATCTTCAAACCCAAACATATCATAGACAAATATATGGAGCCCCCAATTGGGTTTGAAACAACCAAGGGATCATCAACTAGACTGATGTCTAAGTGCAGTGACTCAACTAACGATGATGAGATAAAAGAATGCGATGCGCCAGAGTCAAACAAAGTACGAACTGGATGATCAAACAGAAAAACCAGACTTTCAACGGAAATAGTTCTACCTCTCTGCTGAATCGGTGGAACTGAGAGAGCCTGAACTTGCCCCCCTGCCTGAGCTGGTGCCATAAGAGCTTGCACCTGACCTCCTGAGGTAGACCCTGTCTTCTGCCCCTTCTTTGGGCAGTCCTTCACAAGATGTCCTGCTTCACCACAATGAAAGCAACCGGTCTTCTTCTTTTTGCGACAATCCTTGCTGAGGTGGCCTGGGGTCCCACAATTGAAGCACTTCTTCTTCTTCCCCTTGTCACCATTGCCTTTTCCACCCTTGCCTTGTTGTTGTTGTTGCGGTTTCTTCTGATCCCCCTTCTTCTCTGGTGCCTTAGAACTCTTATCATCCTCATGCATAAGTGCCATGTAGACAAGCTTCTCAAAGGTGGCCCCCATAGGAATGTGAGTCATAGCTATTCCTTGCAATGGTTCGTTCAAGCCTCTAACGAACCTCAAAGCCTTCTTCTCCGGTGTATTCACCAACTCTATGCCAAACCTTGCTAATTGATTGAATTTGTTGACATATTCTTTCACCGTGAGATTCCCTTGCTTCAAATTCAAGAACTTCTCCATAAACAGATTCTCTTCCGCCCTTGAGAGAAACTTAGCCCCAAACCTTTGCTTGAAATCTGCCCAAGAGTCAACAGGGCGTTCTCCATTAGTGACCTCCCACCAGAATGAGGCCTCTCCCTTCATTAACCAAGCCGCCAACTTGACTTTCTTTCCCTCTTCCACTTCAAAGATATCTAGCAACTCTTCCACTTCCTTAAGCCAATCTCTAGCCTCTATGAAAGTCTCTGAACCTAGAAAAGGTTTTCCTCCTATAGCCTTGAACTCCTTGCAAATCTTAGCAAAATTATCCACTCTAGGCTGAGGAGGAGGAGCGGTTGCCTCTGGTGTAGTAGCATTGGCTGGACCCGCAGCCGCGGCCCTAGCCTCTTGTAACCTTCTATACCATAGTGGTATAACTAAGCCCTCCGGGATGTTAAGATCTTCAGCCATGCTGAAACGAAAGAGGAAAGATTCAAAAAGGAGATTCCGAAAGATAAAGATATGGCTATTGGGGATTATGCTTTTCTTTTTCAAAAACTTTTCTCTTAAAAGACATGTTTTTGAAAATACTTTTTCCAAAAATAATACCTTTACTATTTTCTAAAAAAAAATATTTTTCTCAAAAATTTATCTGTTCCAGTAACCTCGCTCTGATACCACGTGTAACACCCCACTCCCGCTATGATCACTCACTAAGGGAATGCCATAGCATCGGTGGAGTATTTTAGTGAATATAGAACAGAAAAATTACAACAAGACAGATATAAATAGTACTTGAAATTTAAAACATCATCTCATAACAGCGGAAGTAAAACATGTCTGGTTACATCATAAAACCACAATAAAAGTCAAGTACAATATCCATCAAAATAAAGAAGTACATAATCCCACTCTCATACAATAGCCATGACAAAAGAAAAGATAACTGGGTAACTGGAGCTTTACATCTATCCAAGCTCCTAAAGACTGGAACAGCAATCCGATCAAGCTCCACTACTGCTAGGATCCACCGTAGGACCTGAGGGTTGGGAAAAAGATAAAAACAACGGGGTCAGACATAAGTCTGAGCGAGTCCTATAACTTTAACAATACAATCGTTAAAGTAACCAGAGAAGACATAAACTGATATACGGTAACTAATGGGGATGAATGGGTCAACTAAACTAAGATAAAAGATAAAGACGCATCTACCCTTCCAAAGGTATATTACTAAACTGCACCACACCAGTCATTCCTAACTTAAAGGTTGATCCCACCCATGGACTTATAAAATTAACTTAATAGTTCTCGCGTACACCTAGGTGACTAAGTAGACGCCACGGGGCCCTACAATCCACTAGGTGTACACACTACTCCCCATTCGATCGGCTCCCTAACGTAGATACCCGTGCTGGCCCCACCGTGGGGTGTACCATTCCCCAACGTGGCAACCTGATAAAACTAACGGTGCACGGCTTATATCTACACGATGCAACAACGTCTTATTTACCAGCCCGGGTCCACACACGCATATGAAACCCGTTGGTCATGCGTTGCCACCGCTAACCCATTTTGGCCTCTTATAGTCAAGCCCAGTATGCGTGTCCCGTCCTCGACATGGGTCGAGCCCACTAAGATACGTATGGGTTACTGGTTGAAATGGGCCCCCAGCACAAGCCATCCCCCTAAGCTTGGCCCACACACTAGTGTTTCCCACTTAACCCTTTAATCATGTTTAATTACATGTTTCATCTTGGTTAAGTATTTTATCATATTTTCTATTGGGAACCACTAGCAATTTCCACATACCACCCAAGGTACCCACTTAACCCCCATGCCCCACTACATGCTTATCTGGTTAAGTGTTTCTTAATTGATTAACACCGTAACCGTGTAAAGGACCCCTCACATTGGACCGTCATTTGTAGATGCCTGGTTAAGCCGGTAAACTCCGGGCAGTCTTACACTACAGACGGGTCCAACCTCGTGTCATTTACCCTTGTTACGTATTTAATTTATGATTAAGACCCCTCACATTGGACCGTCATTTGTAGATGCCTGGTTAAGCCGGTAAACTCCGGGCAGTCTTACACTACAAACGGGTCCAACCTCGTGTCTTAATCGATTAATTACTCCTAATTAATCACCCCCATAATTTGTGTTAATTATCCTGTTTATTTTAGGAATATGGGTGCACCTAACTTAATAGGCAAATTCCCAACTCCAAAGTGTGGGTACACCTAACTTAATAGGCAAATTCCCAACACATAGTATGGGTACACCTAACTTAATAGGCAAATTCCCATACTATGTTCATTTATTTTATGTTATGCATAATTATATTAATTTCACACAATCTTATTAACATATGCATTTAATTAACCCCATCGTTCCCACGTAATTTTGTTCTCATGACATAACACATATAAAAGGTGTCAACTTGCATATGTATGAACATGTTTCAAAGGTGCCATCTTGCATATTATCAAACACATAACTTGCATATGAAC
The DNA here is from genome assembly GCA_030737875.1 of Allium sativum. Lineage (NCBI taxonomy): Eukaryota > Viridiplantae > Streptophyta > Magnoliopsida > Asparagales > Amaryllidaceae > Allium > Allium sativum. Next base: position 245,181,005 of record CM060922.1, on the reverse strand, counting down.
TTGCATAACATGTCACATAACTTGCATATAATCTTGTATAACATGTCACATAACTTGCATATTAACTTGTATAACATGTCACATAACTTGCATATTAACTTGCATAACATGTTACATAAACTTACATATTAACAAATACATGACTTGCATATGAACTTGCATAATATGTCACATAACTTGCATATGAACTTGCATAATATGTCACATAACTTGCATATGAACTTGCATAACATGTTACATAACTTGCATATGAACTCATAAACTTGCATATGAACTTGCATAACATGTTACATACTTGCATATGAACTCATAAACTTGCATATGAAGAAACATACAACTTGCATAATTATCATACATGTAACTTGCATATTATCATACATGTAACTTGCATATTAACATATGATCACAAAGCACAAAACTTGCATAACCCACATACATTAGCAAACTAACATCATGTCATATGACTTAAAACCCATTAATCCCCAAACAAAACCATATGATCTCATCATATCTCATCTACTTAGTTTAGCAATTGATCATTAGAGTGATAGAAACTCACAACTAGCCAATTTGCACTCCAAATGAAGAAGATTAAGATGCTTAGAATGGATTAGAGGTTGATTAGAGAGTGATTAGCTTGCAACCCTCTTCATAAATTAGTGGAGGCTCCTTCTAAGATTTAATTTGGCGGCATGTAGCCCTCAATTCTATTTTTAGTATGGATTAGGGTAGGTTTAGGGTGTATTTATAGATTAGGTGAGTGTTTTAGGCCCTTAGATTAACCCTAAATTAGATTAGGACCCTTAGATTTCGGAACCTTCCAGAAACCGGCCCTAAGACCAAGCCCAAACCCCAAACTGGTGCACCCAACCACAGAACTCTCTAGAAACTGTGCAGGTTTCCTGTCCCGACATGGGCGCACTTCCCAAGTGCGCCAGTGTATTTTTGTACTGGCGCACTTCACAAGTGCGCCAGTGCATTTCTGGCCTGTTTCGGGTTTTTCTGCCTAACTTCGTTCGTCCATATCTCTTTCATACGGTACCCGTTTTACGCAAACTCGGACTCTATTTCACGTATTTTTCCGAGACGAACGCAATGACGCAGCCCGTTTCCCCTGATTCTCATATCTGAGATTAATTATACTTTAATTACTAACCATTAGTGTTAATTGAAATTCGGGGTGTTACAGGCCTAGCTGCTAATCACCCTATTAAGCCCACTTAGGCTGTTTTTCCATCTTCAAATCTTATTTCAGCCATATCTTCCAAACAGTAAGTCCGTTTGATTAATGTGACCACTCTACGGAATGGGAAACCATCATCCAAATCCAATGGAAGTGGTTTCAGGTCAAAATTCCTTACCATTAAAAAGTTATAGGCAACAAGATTCTCCAGGGGCAAAACGATCATCAAAAAGTCGGCAAAAATCGTGAATGTGGGAAATGACCCCAATAGTCGTTTCCCAAAGTTACATGACCATATGACTTTATATGAAAATAAAATAAATATTCTACGATCCTCCGATACGTAGAATGCAGGTCGTTACACTCTCCTCCCTTAAGAATTTTCGCCCCCGAAATTCCTTAACCAAGAAAACATACAATGGTATCCCACATGCCTATCAGCCATTTAAAGACAATCAAACTTACATAATAACACAAGCAGCTTATCCTAGCATGCGGTTTACTAATAACGGAATAGCTAAATTGCCTTTAAGATCTTACCAGGTAAAGAGCTTTGGATATGACTTCCTTATGCTCTTCTCAGTTTCCCAAGTACAGTCATTCTCATTATCACCCCACTGGACCTTAACCAGTTTCACCGTCTTCCTCCGAAGTTGCTTCGTATTGTGTCCGACAATACGAACCGGTCTGCGGTTTCCAACTACCATGGGTTCTATCTCGATATCATCCAACTAATCTGGTGAAATAGTCGTATTAGAATCGTGCTCGAACTTCCTTAATTGAGAAACACGAAATACATCGTGCACCCGGCCATCTTGTCAGGTAATCCAACTTTATACGCTAAATTCCCAACTTGTTCGAGAACTGGGAATGGACCAGCAAACCTTGGTGCTAATTTAACTCTCCTACCAAACCGAATCACACTCTTCGACGGAGAAATCTTGACGAATACCAAGTCGCCAACGAAGAATTTCAAATCTCTTCGCCTTTTATTAACATAACTCTTCTGCCTATCTTGGGCAGCCTTCATTCGCTGTTGAATAATCTTGATTTTATCAGAAGTTTCTCTTATTACATCTGACCCAAGCACAAATTTCTCACTAGTTTCTAACCAACATGATGGTGGGTTGCACGGTCTTCCATACAAAGCTTCAACTGGAGCCATACCAATACTGGACTGATAACTATTATTACATGCGAACTCAACCAGATGCAAATGGTCATCCCATGATCCTCCAAAATCCAATATACAAGCTCTTAAGAGATCCTCTAATACCCGATTCACCCTCTCCATTTGACCGTCGGTTTGGGGATAGTATGCGGTACTGAGATGTAATTCTGACCCTAAAGCCTCTTGTAAGCTCTTCCAAAACCCACTAGTAAATAATGGATCTAGGTCACTCACAATACCTTTAGGTACTCCATGAAATCTCACTACCCATTTCATATACAGTTCCACCAACTTAGCTGCCGTTCTATTCGACTTGACCTGTATAAACCTTGCACTTTTGGCCAATCGATCCACAATCACCCAAATAGTATCATGACCCGATCTAGTCCTTGGTAAACCATCGATGAAATCCATTGACTCTTGTTCCCTTTTCCATTCAGGTATTTCTAACGGTTGTAACAAACCACTAGGCTTCTTTTGCTCGGCTTTAACTAGCTGGCAGTTCACGCACTTGGATATAAACTTCCCAACGTATCTCTTCATCCCTTCCCAGTAGTAGGTATGCTTCATGTCTCGATACATTTTGTTACCGCCGGGATGTATAGTCAGTTTCTAAGCGATGACACTCTCTAAGCACTTCATCTCTCAATCCATTAACATTGGGTACAACTAGTCTTCCATTCTTTCGAAGCCATCCTTCTCTATCAAGTCCATACTTGTTCATCTCCTCATTGCCGATACCCATCTCTAACTTAGAGATGATTTCCAATAAGTTAGGATCGTCACTCTGACTGGACCCGATCCATTCAATCAAAGTCGGTCTGATCGTCAAACTTGCTAACATCTCTGGATCTAATTCACACTTAGGTCTGAAATCATATCCCGCGATATACTCCAGTTGCTTCCATTCCAGAAACATAGCCCCCAAACTGGCATGTCTCCTACTCAATGCATCAGCTACTGCATTGCCCTTCCCAGATGTGTATGCGATATTAAAATCATATGAAGCCAAGAACTCTAACCATCTCTACTGAGGAAGATTTAAATCCTTTTGGGAGAAAAGATACTTTAATGATTTATGATCGGTAAACAACTCAAATCTTTCTCCCAAGTGATAGTATCTCCACATCTTTAATGCGAACACGATCGCGGTCAATTCCAAATCATGGGTAGGATATCTTTTCTCATGTTGTTTCAGTTGCCTACTAGCATAAGCCACAACCCTACCTCCTTGCATCAGTACTGCACTTAGTCCGGTACCACAAAATCCTTATATACCGTCATCTCTCCATCCCCCTTAGGAATAACTAACACTGGTGCACACGTCAACTTTTACTTTAGACCTTTAAATGCATACCCACACCTTTCGTCCCAGATGAAAGCTTGGTTCTTCTTAGTCAATTGAGTTAACGGTACTGCTATCTTAAAGAAGTTTTAAATAAACTTACGATAATATCCAGCTAACCCCCAAGAAACTTCTTACGTCTGTTGCATTCTTGGGCGTAGACCAATCTTGCACCGTAGCCTCCTTCGCAGGATCCACGACAATACCATTCTCTGAAACAACATGGCCCAAGAATCTCACTTCCCTCCTCCAAAAGTGACACTTAGAAAATTTCGCTTTCAATTGGTGTTTTCTCAACACCTCCATCATTGTCCTTAAATGTTCCTTATGTTCCCCCTCTATCCTCGAGTAAACCAAGATATCGTCCACGAACACAAGAACAAACTTATTTAATTGATCCCTGAATACCATATCATAAGATCCACAAAATATACGGTTGCTTTGGTCAACCCGAATGGCATGACCAACCACTCATAGAATCCAGACGGCGTCCGAAATGCCATTTTAGGTATACTCTCAGCTGCTACCCGGAGCTGATGAAATCTTGTCGCGAGATATAACTGGGAGAACACTCTTGCTCCACTTAACTGATCAAACAAATCATCTATCCATGGAAGAGGATACTTATTCTTCCTAGTCATCTTGTTCAACTCGCGGTAGTCTACACATAAGCGAAGGGAACTACCAGCCTTGGTAGCAAATACAAGTGGTGCTCCTCACTCGAAAACACTTCTTCGGATAAATCCCTTCTTCAAAAGATCACCCACTTGCACTTTGAGCTCTCGCTGCTCCCTTGGTGCCATACGACGAAGAGGCATCACTATAGGTCTGGCATCTTTCACTAAATCAATCCGAAACTTGATCTCTCAGTGTGGTGGAAGTCCAGTCACTTCCCCGAAGATGTCCGGATACTCGCCAGCAATAGGCACATCTGATAACTCATCATGCGGGATGTCGAGGGAATTTAGAAAACTAGCCATCACCGCATCACTAGGTAGGCAACCAAATACCACACTCCGCTCATCATCTGCTCTAATGGTCATCGAAAACCCCTCACAGTCTACCACCACCCCATACTTTTGGAGCCAATCGACTCCCGAAATAATGCCAAACCCAGTAAAGTCCAAAACAAAGCAATCACAAGCAAACATACATCCATGAATCGATAAAACCACATATGACAATTCATACTAAGGCTAGTCGAACCGCCATTGGGTTCGTCACAACTAAAGGTCTATCGACAATCTCGGGTTCCAATTTCGACCTATCCACTGGGTCACTAGATATGAAGGAATGGGAAGCCTCGGTATCAAACAATACTCGAACATGAACATCATAAATACAAAACATACCATGGATAACGACACTTTTTCCCTTCTCCGCCGCTGTTGGGGCATTCCACAAAGAAAGAACAACGTTGATAGCATATGCTTTCACGATCTGCTTCTCCTTAGGAGGTTGCGGACATTTATCCTTGTGATGTCCCACTTGGCCACAATTGAAGCACTTCCTGTCCGCTGGCTTTGCTCGACAATCTCTGGCATAGTGGCCCTTCTTACCGCAGCTAAAACACTCAGCATCTTTCTTATCCTTCTTTTTAGACCATCCTTGGTTTGGTTCCGTTTCCTCTTGTTTTGGGAATTCTTCTTACCTTCACTACTTGCCTGCGGTTTTGGCTCTCCTACAGATACAATAGCAACCTTGGTCTTCGTCTTAGGGTAGAGGCTCTCTGATCTCAATGCCTTTCCTACAATAGATTCGAAAGTCTTATCGATATGGTTTATAAGTCTTTCCCCCAAGTACTTGTCTAGGCCGGTTATGAACTTCTCGTTCTTCTTCTCGGTAGTATTGATAAGAGATAATCCATATTTCGATAAGGTATCGAATTCAACAATATAGTCCGAGACTGCCCTACCATTCTCCTTAAGTTCCAAAAATTTCCTAAACAATTCTGATTTCTGAGCAGTTGGAATAAACTTATCACTGAAGCGAGTCTTAAACTGATTCCAAGTAATTTGATCCTTGGGAGTAGCCGCTTTACTGACAATCCACCAATTCATAGACCATCCTTGAAGCTGACGCGATGCTAACTTTCTCTTCATTGCATCATCCATCCCAAATCCTGGAAGATGCGCTCACAACTATCAAGCCAGTCTTGAACCTTCATAGGCGATTCCGTTCCATGGAACGACTTCCCACCAAGACCAGTACAATCCTTATTAAGCTTGGTAAAATCGGCTCTAGGCGCCTGCATTACTGCTCCACCACTGTTAGCAGCATTAGAAACTGCTCCCTGAGCATCCCTAAGCATCTCTCGCATAAAGGCAGTAAACATCGTCCTTATATCAGGGACATTCCCATTGTTGGCCCTTAAACCCGTACTCCTCGTATTTCGGCTCATCATCCAATTTGTAAAGAGAAAACGATTAACCATCTCCTTAGTGGTGCCCGTACAGTGCGACTTCATCCTTAGATATACTAATATATATATATATATATATATATATATGTGTGTGTGTGTGTGTGTGTGTGTGTATGTGCACGTGTGTGTGCGTATATACATATAGCTTTTTGGAAAACCTGAATATCACAAATACACGCTCTCATATACGTATACTATCTCTCCCTGATGTCTTCTCCTAGGTTAAACTACGCTACCTAGGCTTTGATACCAAGTGTGACGGCTCGCCCGGTACCAGCGGACATTTTCCTTGAAATGCGTTGTGCCAATGCTCGACCATGATTAGTATAAAAACATGCAAATCATTCACCTTAGCCACAAATGAATGTTAGATCTGAAACTTATACTGATTTGGCTTGGATTCCTATGTAGTGCAGCAGCTCTACGTCGAATTTGGTGCCAATCCAACTTGATTTGATGTAGATTTGATTAATTAATGATTAGAAAGTGATCAGAGAGAGAATTGGAAGATGGAGGCCATTACTAGGGTTAGAGAAATGTTTGTGGCGGCTGGAAAAATGAAAGGAGATGATTCTCCAACTTCTTTCAGCCCATCGATAACCCTAATCTCGAAATGGGTTATGGGCCTAGCTGCTTATCATTCTATTAAGCTCAATTAGGCTGTTTTCCATCTTCAAATTTTATTTCAGTCATATCTCCCAAACGGTAAGTCCGTTTGATTAATGTGACCACTCTACGGAATGGTAAACCATCATTCGAATCTAATGGAGTTGGTTTCAGGTCAAAATTCCTTACCAATCAAAAGTTATAGGCGAATTCGCTAGCGGAAAAACGGTCATCTAAAATTCGGCAAAAATCGTAAATGTGGGAAATGACCCCAATAGTCGTTTCCCAAAGTTACACGACTAGATGACTTCGTATGAAAATAAAATAAATATTATACAATCATTCGATACGTAGAATGCGGGTCGTTACACATAAAACATAAAAAAGGTCCATAACATTAAAAAGTTCAGCATAGGTAGGACATAAAATACATGATATCATAGGTAAAATATGCAGGATCTAGATTAACCCTAGAGGGGGTGAATATGGTTTATTGCTATTTTGATGAATATAAAAATTATCACAGCACAAATAATAGCGGAGTAAATAAATGAAGTAAACGACAAAGATTTTACTCAACTTCGGTAAATCCCTGCCTATTGCTGCATTCCCCAAGGTTTCTATTAGAATTAAAAGAATATCTACGCTTATAAATTCCCTGTAAACCAGCGACACCCGCTCCCAACTGTTCTAATCCTACGCTCAAAACCCTGTAATGATCCTTATCCCCAAGATCAGATTTTCTCCGAATTACGAACCCATAACTCATTAAGTCTAACTGTAGCGATTCGTGCTTCCCAGCCGGCCTAAACCGAACAAGAAGGCGGACTGCTTCGAGAACAAGACAAATCGGAACATAAGCAGAAGAACATTTCATTGTTATTTACAACAATCTACATCAGAGTACAAGAATATACAGAGTATGAACAAATAATATACATTTGATAAATATCAGATATTTATAAATACATTACATAGCAACGGAAAATAATACAAAATATAACTGAAAGAGATACACGGATATAGAGCTTTCCGAATATCATTCCGGCTGTAAACCAGGATCCTGTGAATATAAATCTGTAAAACCAAAACTATAAGCTGCCCATGTGGAAAATAGGGGCACCCAGAGTTTAGGTTAAAACAATAAACTCCAACTCAGTCATGTGACTGGTATGAGAACTAAAACAGTTAATTAAAACTTTACTTTAGAATAAGATAAATCAAGGGACCACGCCGTATAACATGGAATGAGTTTACACCCAAGAATACCAGTGCCTAAAACAAATAGCGCAATGCTAAATAAAGAAAATGAAGCTATTATAAGACTCAGATCCCATCACACAATGCAACGCAAGCCGGAGGATAGAGTTTTACCTTATAATAGCCAAATATGCTTGATACGTTTTAAAACAAATCTTTTATTATTACTATAAGTGAAGAAATCAATTTTATAAATGTATCAATCAAATATAAATGTATCAATCATAGACGGCATAAGCGTCTCATCCCGCTATGTCGCCATATATAGTATACATTCAAAACCGAAAAATGTCGTATTTGGAAATTGGATTTCCATCATGGTGGTTCCTGATTCGAAGGATCTATCGCGTAATACAATTCCCAACGGCTTATGTCGTAGGCATGCGAAAACGCCGTAATGCACATCCGCACTATCCAGGAAACAAGTTACCGCGACTTACGACCAAGCATTGGAAAACACCGCTACCTCTATCCATCTGGGAATTGTGGGGGGGAGGGTGTGCCCCTATCCCTGTTGGTGTGGGGCGACCACAACCGGTATCACCTGGGTCGACCGAATCCATGACAACCCGCAGGATGTCTATCCTCATCTCTAAAGTATACTGATCTAACCATCAGTTTATCACCATACCGGTGTGTGAGGCTCGCGAATTAACGCTACATAAAGCTATGCTATATTAAAGCTGTGCTTTGATCATCATCCACCAAACTTTGCTTTTCAACGAAGGTTTGGATCACTGCATCTCAGCATGCCACACTATCAATCCATACTGTACCACTGATTTCTGCCGGTATATAACCTTTGAGATCGTACGTCTCAGAGAAGGGTGTTAAGCAAGAGAATAAATTCTCCGCCACCAAACAGATATATATTTAGCAGAGATCAACGAACATAGTATAATGAAAAACAATGTCAGACACACCATCCATTTACAAGTCCGTTCTAGGTCTTAACGAAACCGGAGGCACCTTATTCCTCGTCCCGTATATCCAATACAGGAGAGAGACCCTCACATATCCGTACAATCAACAAGTACGTCCGGACGGCTACCACTGTAGCCCCTTCAAGGTAGCTACTCCAATCATGAGCATCAGTAGCAACCCATCCATTCGATGTGAAGATCGTCGGTCTTTCACCGTCTTCAATCTCTTCGACTTTTCGTCGTATTAGTTATTCAGAATGGGTTAAACCCGGCCTTTCCAGATAACTCACGTATCTTATAATCAAGTGCTATAACAACACATCATACGCCTCATTCCAATCCAGAATATTCTTTTATTCAAATATTCTTTGCAAAATTTTAAACCATATTAAGGTTTTCCAAACTAGTCGGGATTAGCGAACCTTACCGAAGTAATCATTTATTATATCTCCCAATCCCAACCTATTCATCCCATGGAGTAAAATTGGTAATACTCCATATCTAACACCACGGTGTTATCGGTAAATATTAATTACCATTTCACGTTTAAATCTAATTAAAGATTTAACTATCGCTTGGAACAAAACTGGTGATACTCCATTCTTGATCATTTTCTCAGATTTGATAATTCAAATTATCAAATCCTCATTTCAATCTAATTAAAGATTCATTAAAACTCCACTTAGTTTTAATCTTCCCAAAAATCAATATTAATGATTATTTAACTTTGGGAAATCAAACATGTCGCATCCATAATCCTGTCTTTACCTGGCTTAAAAAACTAATGTCATTTAAAACACGATTCACAATAAACCTAAAATCACATTCCATTAATTATGGAATCTTCACGGAAAACATATCAATATATATAATTGACATAAATTTCCGTATCCGACTAATAATATAAATGGAATAACGACAAAGCCTTTTAAATTCCACATGTATTAACAGTCTTCCTCCATAGAAACTCACTTCGATTATTACCAAATCGAATTCCATTCAATTCCAATTTAATATATTAAATTGGAAATTTTTACTTTGGAAAATTCCATTAATCTTAACTAAAAGATTCTAAATTCCAAATCATATTCTTCACTGTTATTTAGGTTAAAGAACAAGTGTTATTTAAAACACCGTTCACGATAAACCCAAATATCCAATTCTTTTATTCAATTCCAATTAAATATTAATTAATTGGAAAATTCACTAAATCTTAATTAAAAGATTTATTCTTTTCTCAACTGGGTTTAAGAACAGTGTTACTGAAGACGCCATTCCATCAGTCTCTAACCGTAAATTAGTATGAAAACAATTCTCTAAGTATTAATCCCGAAGGCCGAAACCAACATTATATCAATACCCAGGAAACCATTCAACTTAGCTAATCTCCAGTTAGTTTCTAATTTTCTTAACTCCAATGGGTTTAAGAACAGCATTTTTAAAGATACCATTCACGACAAACCCAAAATTCAATTCAAATCCAATTAAATATTAATTAATTGGTAAACTTCATTAAATCTTAATAAAAAGATTTAATCTTTTCTCAACTGGATTTAAGAAAAGTGTTAGTGAAGACACTACGCCTTAGATGGCCTACGGCAACCCCAGAGTAATGACGCAGTAGATGCCAAAAAGTGTTGGTATAGGCAAAAAATGATCTGTGGCAACACTTTTTTAGGGTTGCCTTTTGCTGCGTTGCCTCAGAGTCAAAGGCAACACATTTGCGACCCTAAGGCAACATCATCACCGGTGTTGCCACAGATACTAAATTTACAAAAATGTGGGGTCCACTAAAATCTGTAACCCGGGTTCATGGAATCCTGTTGTGGCTGTAGCCCGGGTTCACGGAATCATGTTGTGGGAACCACATGCATTAATCTTTGCAACACTTTTACCATCCAATGGCAACACCATATCGTAACAATGGCAACAGTTCACATTGCATACAACAACATTATATAAGAGCTACGGCAACATTAAATCACATACTGCAACATTACATAATTTAACATCACACTGATCAATTAAAATACTGATTATCTCGGATTCATAAGCGACACAAATACTAGTACTTACAAACATACTTACAAACGTAGCCAGAAAAATCATGTTCACAGAGCATACTTACAAACACAGCTAGTACGTGCTAAATATCAATTCATGTTCACTGCAGTTGCGCACAAAGATCTCCAATATCATGACTAAGAGCGCGAGCCTCCACTGCGTTCACTGCTTTCAGTTTCAGTGCCTTCACTGCGAACTGTCGCACAAAAATCCCCAATATCAATGTGCATGTGCGAGTTTGCTTCACCTAATTTCTTCAGCATCCTTGTCAAGTTCTCCTGAACTTTTTCGTCCACCTTTCCATCAAATTCATTTTGGACTAACTTTTTCACCTTTGCTTCGACTTCGTCGGCTATATCTTTCCTTATCTTCGTTGCCAGCTCCTGTATGTATGTACCTGCTATTGGAGCAGTTTTTGAAACTTTTGGAGACTTGGTGTGCCGTCCTATAAGCCATGATGGACCGTGCGACTTTCCATCAGAAACAAGTTCATGAACAACTCCATCATTGCTTCCTTCACCAATTGCTTTTTCAATCTTCTCCTGCAAAATAAAGAAGTTTTAAAATGTGACATTAAATAAAATTAATAATTTTTAAATAAGAATTGCGGCATATACACACTGAAACCCAAAGTAAAAGATCACACCCATTGCTATGATCGATCCTGCTATCGATTTCAACAAAACAGAATCTAATTCTACAATAATGATGATCATGTGCAAAATGAAGCATTGTTTTTGACACCTGATCGAAGAGAAAATAAAATTCTTACAATTCTGTAGTTCATTATTGAAGCATCAGTCTTGTACACCTTTCCTTCTTTCCGCTTACGAGTTTTAACATAAAGTTCTCCATCAGATTCCTTGGCCTGATACAAATTAAAAAAACATTAGATAGTAAAAGGATATCAAACCAATTGTTCCAGAACATATATCACTAATATTGCTAAACAAGTTAAATAAGGATATGTAGTTTATTCACAAGTTAAACAAGGATACTGCATTTGAGTTAAACAAGGATACTGCAATATTCGAGTTAAATAAGTAAAAAACATACCATTTTATGCCGAATTTGGGAAAAAAGTTTTGGACCAGCAGTGTGCGTGTCAGTATACGATTTCCGATTTGCAGAATTTGTAAGGGCCTTGGACTACAAAACAACATGAAATAAATATGTTTATCTGACTGATTTGAATGAATAAAAAGGGAAAAATTTTTTGTGATAAAACTTAAAATTATACCTAAACTTTTTCATCTCCCCAAAACTGCAAGAGTACTTTGAAATCCTAAAGTGGAATTTCGTCCGGCCTATTTTCAAGCCTCTCTTCATCAGTTTCATAAGCCGTACAGTGTGCCTTTTTAATACGACTCTTGTACCCCCTCCAAGCGTCACGAATTGACCTCAAAGCCTAATATTCACATTCATTCGAAATAATATACCGTTGCTTAAATACAAATCAAACATTAAAAAGAACAGTCATGCTACTTTTGTGACAAATTTATTATATTTAAGTAAAATTCAGCTAAGTTTGCAAATTACCTTCACATAGCTCCACAGTGTGTCTTTCATACTAGCAGGAACATCAAACTAAGACTGGTAAGTAATGGAACACTCCTCTTCAGTGTTCCTAAAAAATAACTTAGTTCAGTCATTACTTGGTCATCGTCTGAAATAGGTTGGCCCCGATCATTCATTTAGATTACAACTCTTTTGTCATATGGCCTTGAATGAACTTTATCCATCTTTGTTTTTCCCCTGAGCCTTGTGGGAGCTCCGACTACCGTTACAAAGTACATACAATAGTAATGAGAAGACTAGGCAAAACATAAATGAGAACTTAAACTACTAAAATCAGAACTCAATCAAATACTACCTTCATCTTCTGCTACTTCATCTTCTTCGTTTTCAATATTTGTCGAGACATTTCCGACAACAGTCTTATTCCTTACACTTCCACTTCCACTACTGTTAATCTTCTGGCGTTCTCGCATAGCCAAATAAGCCGCCATTGTTCCTATCCCTTCATTGTGTGGTAACTCAACGCTACATGGTGGACCATCAGATTGCGTACGAACTGGTACTTCCCCTACCTTAGGAGTTGCATTATTATTAGTTGTAGATTCGACATTGGCTCGTGAACGAGTTGTTGGTCTAGATTGAGGCTTTGTAACCCTATCTTTTTTGGTTCTCTAAAATACGCATATAAAAACAATAAAATAAAAAATAATGAAGCTGTCTATGATTACCAACATAAAATTAATTCTTTAGCTATAACGCACCTTCTTTGCCTGACTTTTTGAAGTATCATCTTCAAATTCTGGAACATAATCTTCGCTTTCCTCATCAAGCATCTTTGATTTTGCTTTATTTTTTCCAAATTCATTTCTCATTCCAGAAACTAATTTAGGCATCTCAAGTTTTTCAAAAAATTTATTCTTTTGTGAGACATTTTTGTCTCTCTCTATTTCGTACTCTGTAAGCGGTGGAGGTAGCGGAGGTGATAGATCATCATTCTGAAAGTAATTAAACAAGACATTATTGTAAATATTAACAAAACATGTAGATCATATATTAGAAGATCAGGTTGTAGTTTTCTTACTAGAAACTCATTTTCATATGTATTTTCCTCTTCATCATGTGGAGTATTGAAATCCAATTTACTGTTGACACCTGCTGAGTTGGTATTCAAAGTTGCATCGTTGACTTCAGTTAGATTTTCCTTCTCGGGTAACTTCATCGAACCACTGACTCTAGTTGACTTCTTGCCGACTGCCTTTTTCTTCTTCATACGTGGACTCGCAGCGGTTTTGCTTATCACTTCTGGATTGTTCATCACTGGATTATTTAGTCGTGCCGACTTTCTAGGAGTAAAGACTTGATCGGTCTGCTTGTTGTTGATAGGTGGACTCACAGCAGCTTCGCTGATCATTTGGGAATTGTTTAGCCGTGTCGACTTTCTAGGAGTAAAGATTTTATCGGTCTGTTGCTTCTTTTTTGCTACCTGTTGTAGATGGTGAGAGGTGACAAACTGCCATTTCTGTGATTTCCCAGCTGCAACATACAAGTTCTTTATTATTCTACTAAGTGCACTAAAAAATCAAATAAGTCCTAAATGAAAAACATATTCAGCAAAATGACCAACTTCATCAAAATAGTACAAATAAGAAGACATGTTTATACCTAGAAACAGATTCTTCCTCGGGCGTACGATGACATGTGGCTGCATTTGTGTAATTGGCTCGATACTATCCTCGACGACAGTATCAACATAGAAATCAATGTAATCACCATTATTTTTTATTTGCATCATAAACAACAGCTCTACGTCATCGGCCACCAATTTCTACCCACTCATTGGACGTTTCCATGCATATATTCCAATTTCGGTGTACTCTAGCTCTTCCTTGACAAACTTCACCAGTACTGTGTACGAAAACCTATCCAGATCAACATCCTTGACAATAGCCTCTTCTCCACTAACATATTCATTCTTCCCAAATTTTCCCTTGTGATGGAACCTAAGATTTGCCTCGATCCTATACAAAATGGAGAAATTAACATTCGATTGAAATAATTACAAAATAAAATAAACCAACCGCATTATAAAATAAAACAGCCACTTCACTCATATGTAATATAGGCAGAAATAGCATTTTCTTACTTAAATAGCATGCAGTTATTTTCCTTGAAACACCACAAGTTTTGCAGTTATTTTCCTTTTCATTTTTTGCCCAATATATAGCATGCAGTCATTTGGACATGCATGTATTCTTTGGTAATCGAGGCCTAAATATACACACAAATAACATGCAGCCATCTGAACTTATGAAGTTCTGCCCATATTTTTTCCTCGTTCATCACTAATTTACACACAAATAACATACACAAATATTATTTAGCCATGACTATAAGGCAAAAAAAAGAATAATATCATATAAGCAGTGCTCAACATAAGTTTGTTATAAAAATAAACATAATAATAAAATCAGGAATATGATCATGCCTGAATACACAAGTAAATCTGTGAATTAGGCAACACAACAATCAAATTAGGAAATACTTGAAATATACATTGAGTGATACCTTAAGCAGCAGATTAAATCGAACCCCTAACTGAAATTTGAGACCCAAACGAACCCAATTGAAGACCTAATTGAAACACCGAAGCCCTAATTGAACTTGAACTTGAACTTGCCGTAATCGAACCCCAATTAAGCTTGTAAACTTGAACTTTTAGCCCTAATTGAAATTGTGAGTGAGAGTCTTTGACAGATTGAGCGGCGGCGTATTTTGTTAAGTTTTCTATTGAAACCCTAATTGAAAATTTGGCTAAGTTTTTTGCTGCTTTGTTTTTTGTATTTTGTTTTTGCTTCCCGCGTTAAAGATTATTTCACGTCACGCGGATTGCTAACGTGGACCGTTGGATCGTAATCACCTGAATTGATAAATTTATTCACGTGGCTACTGCAACGCCTTGGATTTTCTATGGTAACACTTTGAAGCCTATGTTGCAATAGACAAAAAACAGCATACCTACAATAACATTGTAGCTAGCAACACCTTGGATTTTCGTTACGATAGACCATCTATGGCGTAGTGAGACACCGTTCACGACAAACCCAAAATCTAAATTGATATTAAATACAAGGCTCTGAACAGAAAATATATCGTCTTATATTCAATATCACATTCTGAAACCAACAAATATCGTATTGGAATAACGATATATATATATATATCTTCCAAATTCCTCCACAATATCTGTATAATCACGAAATCCAAACGAAAAAGTTACGATTTTTATTCAAAAAATCATAATTCGTAGCGCTTTAAAGTGTTATAATCAGTTCAGAAATTCAAAGCCGTTACCTTCAATAAACCCTTCAAAACTAGGGTTCGAATTTGCGCGCGAATCGTTGCGCTAAAGGAGGATCAGCCACTGCTACGTGGAAGGGGAAAGAAGCGCGCGCCTCCGCCTGGAGGTCTAGTGGCGTTCGACTGATCGGAGGGAGCACGGCGGCGGGCTGAAGGTGCGGACTTTGGGGAGGTGATTCGGAGAAAATACTCAACGAATAATTACAAACTTTATATGGATTTGTAGCTTGGAAGGAGATCTACAAAATTCCCAATAGGAGCATTTGATTTTGATGCGTGGATTTGGAGGAATCGAAGAGACAAGGCGTGAAGTTCTTTCCGCCTTTGATCATGTGTCGGGGAGAGAGAAACCCGTATTTTTTCATTTTTTTATTTAATGAATTAATTTTCTGATTGGCCCACCATATATTCAAAATTTTAAAAGGTGTTTTCGCATCCGAACTCCAAATCAAACCCAACGAGTGTCGCCCCTAGCTAAATACCCCTATTCCGGACACAATGGAGTATGTTTCGTAAGCTCATTCGACTGTTTCAGTCAGTTTTTTTTTCAAATTAAAATATAAAACATTCAAATATGGATTTGAACGTACATTTTAATTTGCCGGGGCCATATACTGATTCCAAAAATTACTAAAAAAAATTATATTTGGCTTTGTTTTGTTGACACGGTCCCAATAAAACTAATTTCATCGTATTTGGAGACCGTTTGAAAAATGGACTTTTTCTGGTCGTTCCAATTCAAACCGAAATTACCAAAACGCGTTTTTCTTTGCCACGCTCCCATATTAATTCCAAAAATTACAGCAATTGGAATCTAGCAATAAATTGACATTTCAGATCCAACAAAAGTGGTTTCGTCGAAAACGGAGGTCATTTGCAAAATGACTATTTCTAAGGGCTATATTTATTCCATAACAACTATTCTGAATATTCAACTGGCCATAACTTTTGATTCTAGCTATGAAATTTCAATTTTTCAGATTTGTTAGAAAGATATTTTTAAACGGATTTAAATATTTCTGGTTTTACCAAAATCTGGTTTATTTTGAATCCTGTACATTCATTTGAAATTTGAAGTCGGATTTTCAAACTACCGCGCCATTTCCACTTCCTTTTATAATTAAATTAAAATTATTCGTTCTAACTTTGATTAAAAATAAATATATACGTTCTAATTCTATTCAAAATAAATTTCTAGTCGTTATTATTTAAAATAAATCATTTAAATATTCAAAATCCATTAAAATTACTAAAATAAAATTTTTAAATTGGTTCTGATTTTCCGGGTTGTTACACTAACCATAAATCCTATAGGTAGACACCATAGTTTATAGAAAACTTGAAAACTATAGAATGTTTACAAAAGAAAATATAACTAAAAATAACAACAAAAATCCCCTTTTGTATAAAAATAGCCGGTTTCCCCTTTTTATTTTATCACTTGAATAAATGAGTTTCTGGCTTCCTTCTTTCTTCAGTGGCAACCGACTCTCTGTAACTAGTGTTTTGTGACCTTCTGCCCAATGTTTAAAAAGGGTTGATTAATTCTCTGATGTTTAAAAAGGGTTGATATTACTGCAATGATATACCCATTATAAATTTGAAAGGCGGATGAATAATTGCTGATATATCAGCAACTATTTTACAGTTGATGGAAGACTGATGAATAATTGTTGATATATCAACAATTATTTTATATAACTGCTGATATATCAGCAACTATTTTACAGTTGATGGAAGGCAGATGATTAAGCATTGATATATCATCAATTATTGTATATAATTGCCGATATATCAATTACTATTTTACAGTTGATGTAAAACTGAATGAATTAAAGGCGGATAAAAAATTATAGCAAAATCTGCAATTATTAATATAAATTGCTGATATATGAACAACTGTTTTACAATTGATGTAAATAATTGAAAAAGTTGCAGGAATATCAACAACTATTGCAAATAGCCGCATTATTTGCTGCAATTAATTGGAGCGTGCATATTTTTTTATTTTGTATTGCTTTTGAATCATATTTTTTAGTGGTTTTAATGCATGAATACGATGATGAATATGTGTTGAATTTAATTTTGAATTTTCGTAAAAAATTTCGTTGTTTTTTGTTGAATTTTTGATGATTTTCGAAAAACAAGGACCTAATTTATAAAGTTTTTAGATGTGGAGATTTTGTATATTTTGAAACATAACAGGCACTTGAGCCAAACCGTCCCTTTATTTTATTTGTGAAGCATTTTTTTTTTCTACTTTTCTAATATGAATACCAAGACGATTATAAATTAAATTAAGTTTTGAAGTCGGGTTATTTTTTACGTTGATTTTTGATGATTTTCGAACAACATAAGTCTGATTTGCAAATTTTTCTTAAAGGGATGTTTTGTGCATTCCGAAACTTAACAGAGACCTTAGCCAGTGCCACTGTTGAATTTGTTTACATTGTTTAATCTTTTTCCTTCGAAAACATGTTATTGATCTAAATTCCGACGGTTCAAGGAAAAAGTTGCAAAATTTGGATTGACCTAACCATTTCTTGGAATAGGTTACTTCACCAAAAATAAAATAAAAAATAAAATAAAGGAATAATCTCATATAACAAAAAGTAGGGTTTCTCAACCTAGATCTAGCTGATCCGGTAAACTAAAGAAACTAAAATAAGAAATGGTGAGAGGAATCATCAAAAAGCTTGCATCCCGATCGTTATCGGTCGCCGGGAAATGGCAGCAACAACAGCTTCGCCGTCTCAATATTCACGAGTATCAGGTTCTGCGCTTTTCCCACGTTTCTTTTCCTTTTAAGTACAAATCCGTTTTATATGATCGGCCGGTGGTTGTGGTTATTATTATTATTATTATTTGAAGTACATAAGTTTATATAAGAATAACTTGAAATTTGGTATTAAGTCGATTTTTGGTTTTGTTTCAGATTCATTGACAATTCTGTGTTTAAAGTTATCAGTCAATTTTGATAGGAGAGTTACGATTTTTATATTGATGAAACATTTTGATTTTTTGACGATAGGGAGCTGATCTGATGAGCAAACATGGAATTAATGTTCCGAGAGGTGTAGCTGTCTCATCCCTTGAAGAGATCAAGAAAGCGATTAAGGAGATTTTTCCCGGTGAAAAGGAGGTACAAACAATGTATCATAGCGATTTCAATGAATATTGAAATGCCTATTTTTATGAACAGATAAGCTATAAGGAGGACGAGCTACATGAAGCAGAAGAGATACAAATAGAATTTTGTTTTGAATGTTAACACAACCATCATCTCATTACAGTTTGGCGAGTAACCAATAAACTACGAAAGTGGACCTCTATGGTTTTTTCACCAGTGAATGTTTTTTTTGTTTTTGTTTTTGTTTTTGTTTTTTGTTTCACACACCAAAAGCCAGTGAGAAAAAATCCTACTCAGTGACATGCTAAAAGTAAAAAAGAAAGATTCATTTGATGTCAATTTTGAATTATATCCGATTGCAAATGCTGAGAATATTTTGGTGTATGATGCTTATTAATTACTGCCATAATGGTTAGTAATGATATTCGGTTGTTCAAAACAAATTTATTAGCCTTCATACTGTGAGCTGGATTTTTTTTTTTACACTGGCATTTTTTGCTGTATATTTAGCTGAATCATAATGATATAGGTATATGATCTACCTCTGAGAGTGATAAATAGCTGTTCTTCTAAATTATCTTAGGTTTTGTAACAATGTTATAGGGGTAACAACTCAATGGGAAATTCAATTTTGGTGGAAAACTTAGTTCTTGTTAGTTTTAAATTCGTTTTCAGTGGAAAGCTTCGTTCTTATTAGTTTTTATCACATATAAATAGTACGTTCTGAATGAAACTTCAAAATGTGAATCTGGCTAAGAGCATCTTCAATCCACGTGTAATGACATTGTAATTTGAATCCACGTTGTTGCTTAACATTTTTGTCTTCTTAAAAATTAAAATGCTAATGAGTCTGTTGATGTGACTAAAAAGAAAACACTAGACATTGTTTGTGCAATATCTAGTTCTGGAAATTGAACTTCACATGATATCGGCCATTATTATTTTTTGCCTTTACATGGAATGAGGAAGATCTCAGTCAGTTGTGTCATATTTTGTGGTTTGCATCCAAATAGAATTTTCAATTCCCCCCCCCCCCCCCCCCCCCCCCCGTGTGTGTGTGGGGGCGAGTTCCACAACACCCCAAAAGCAACCCTATCTCAGTCGTGATTTTTAATTTAAATAATGGTTTTGGGTGGAAAGAGAAACAGAACCCGTGATTGAAATCAGGGGGCATGATTGAGTGCTGCACTGTTTGGGGTGCAAGGGAACAGTCCTTTCTCTCTCCCTCCCCCCTCCTCTCTCTCTCTCTATATATATATATGTGGGTGCGCGTGCGTGTGTGCGCGTGCGTGTGTGCGCGCGCGTGTGTGTGCGTGTGTGTAATACAACAGACCTAAGTATTTTTAGTGCTTCCACGCTTGCTTTGTTTAGATACTTCTTACACGATTGTTAATAGATTCCACATTCACTTAACAATGTTAATAATTTTTGTCACATGGATTTCAAATGATATCATATTAGTGGATTGAAGTCAGATACTCTAACAACGCTATGCTGCTGTTACAGATTGTAGTAAAGAGTCAAATTCTTGCTGGCGGTAGAGGTTTGGGAACCTTCAAAAATGGATTTAAAGGCGGAGTGCATATTGTGAAAGCTGAGGAGGTGGAAAATGTAGCTGGTAATATCTTCGTTAGCACTTTTTTATCCATCCTATTTATTCTGAAAATAGTTAAACATAAATGCTAAGAAATATATAAATCTCCTGAAATTGACGAGTTGTTTTACAAGAGCCAATACAAGCTGCGAAGTAGTACACAATGTTTATGAAAGGCATATATGCTTTTCTATTCTGTCAAATGATGATTACATGGACGAGCTTGTTGAAATAGTTTGGTGGTGTTGAATTTAGTCACACATTTTAATTTTAATTTATTGGTTGGTTGAACTTTTAGCTACTAACTGTGGCCGTGCAACATGAGGTCAAGCATAAGCCTTCTGCAGACTTTAATATTTTGCATCAATATAATAATTATCTTTAAATTTAATTTGTAATTTAAATCATATCATGAATACAACAGATTTTATAGTCTATAGCTTAGGCTATGCATGAGAGAATCAATATTCATTAAAACCTTCTGCAGCCTTTTAGCATATTTTACATCGGTATGATAATTATTTTTAATGTTGATTTGTAACTGAAATCATATCATGAATACAACAGATTTTATAGTCAATAGCTTAGGCTATTCATATCAGTCAAGTAGGAAACTATTGCTAGTGTTTGGAGTCAAATTGTTCAATCTAACATACGTTGAATTTCCAAATTGCTATTCTCAAATTATTTTAATGTAGAATCACTGCTTGTGATAAAGAAATTCCATTAATTTTGACCTTATGTGTGATGCGTCAATTATTACTTTTGCCTACATATGTGCTGTGCTATCTCACTTACCTCGGTTACAATATTGCACAAACACCAATAAGTATGCCTTTTTATTTGATACTGTTAAGTGTTAATGGATGCCACTCTTGCTCAAGGCTTAAGCTGTGCATGCACTGGCTAAGAACCATCTTATCATAACCGATAAATGTCCTATGACATAAAAAGTTGCTCTAGGACATTAAAATTTGCAGATATGTTTAAATAGATCTGTTCCACTAACTGCCAGTTTTTCCTTGCTTTTATCTGCCTTTATTATATTTTAGGTAAAATGCTAGGCCAAATTCTTGTAACCAAGCAAACAGGTCCTCAAGGAAAGGTTGTGAGCAAGGCAAGTACATGCTTTCTCTTATAAGTCAAACTAAGTCATTTTAATGATCATTCTATGATAAAACATGGTTCTGGTCTTGTAATATTCTGCTATACATAGGATAAGAAACACATTTACTTCATGTACGTAATTTCACATAAGATTTGTAAATGAGTTTTATGAATTTAGATACCTGTGCTCTGGTAACTTAGCAATCCCTCAGTATAGAATCTGCTTGATTCCTGCTGAGTTTTTTTCTTCCTTGCATTAGTTTTGGAATCAAAGCTTGCTAAGATGCATGCTACTTTTTGATGCATAGATTGTACAACCATGTATGTGTTTAGCATTATTTTATTTTATAACCATGTTAAATGCAATGCTACTTTTTGATTTTCTTCAGGTTTACCTCTGTGAGAAGCTGTCGCTTGTGAATGAGATGTACTTTGCCATTACCCTTGACCGTACTTCTGCTGGTCCGGTATGTTTATGCTCTAATTAAGTACATCCTGTATGTGACTAAGTTGACCCTTTATCAGTTTTTCCCCTCTCCTTTCCCAGTACATTACCTTCACGTTAATGTGTATGAATATAGTTGATTTGCAGACACAGGCCTGGTCTATGGCCCGTAAGGCGGTGGTGGCCTTTGGGCCTCCAAAATTCAAGGACCTCGAATTTTGCTAGGACGGACGGACGGACACACACACACACGTATATTCCACCTGCCTTGTATTTGTATATGCACATGACCTTATGCCAATGTTACTTGGTTATTTAATGGGAAGAGCTTGGTTCAACTTCTAGTGCTTGTGGACTTTTTTTTTTTTTTTTAATTCTTTGGTATTCAAATTTTTTATGTCTGATTAATTAGATTTCTAATTAGTTTCGAAAGATTAGCCACACCGTGTCTCCGTAAACCGAGAGCTGGCTTTGCTGATTGAATTTGAACTCTATTTCACAAATGAGCACCTGTTTTCTTTCTGTTTGTGTAAATATGTGAGGTGTTCATTTACTTCAGAATCAATTTCCGTGCGTTCAAATGGGTAACATATCAGGGACAGTTTGACTTTTTTTTGTGAAAGCATCGTTGAAAGAACCTTGGAAACCACAGCCTTTAAATGTCGTGGAAATATTTTTTGCAGCTAATCATAGCTTGTAAAACGGGAGGAACTAGCATTGAGGATCTTGCAGAGAAATTTCCTGACATGATTATCAAGGTGAACTGACCTTTTCAATTTTGCAAAAATTGCTTTTTCCTCCGTTATATTACGATAGTTAATTTTCTGCATCTTTCTTCGATGGAAAGGTTCCCGTCGATGTTTTCAAGGGAATTACCGATGAAGATGCTGCTAAAGTAGTTGATGGTCTTTCACTCACTGTAGCAGACAGAAAGGATTCAATTCAGCAAGTGAAGAAACTTTACGAACTTTTCTGTGCATGTGATTGTACATTGTTAGAGGTGATTAAAATGCTTAGACAACCCTTGGTTGGTTGTATCACATTGCTTTATCTTATATTCTTATGAAAAAAATTACCTGATTAATTTGATCCTTCATATAAACTATTTATGGATGTTATTTTTCTAGATAAACCCAATTGCTGAAACTGCTGATAACAAGTTAGTAGCAGCAGATGCAAAGTTGAATTTTGACGATAATGCTGCTTATCGGCAGAAGGAGATTTTCGCTTTACGTGATACAACCCAAGAGGATCCTAGAGAGGTTTGTTTCATGTTTGGATGTTCCTACTTGTTTTTTTGCTGATTGTTTGAAATGACGTAACTTTTTAGGCCATCAGCTATACTGCATGAACCTAGTTAAGTTTGTTTACTTCAGGCGGAAGCAATTTTTTTTTCTTTTTTCCAAAAGGAAATTGGTAATCACCTTTTCAGGTCATCAGCTATACTGCATATACCTAGTTAAGTTTGTTTACTTCAGACGAAAGTTCACAAGTTTTCAACATAGCTCGTTCTTGTGTGATTTAGTAGTATTGTGCTAGAACTATTTTAAAGAATTGATTATGTATTAAATGCTATTAGTCAAAACTTGTAATTCTCAATCTTTGGTTCTAATCTCGCACATTTCATCAGTTCCTTTTGCCTCTGTAGGTTACAGCTGCCAAAGCTGACTTGAACTATATTGGCCTTGATGGAGAAATCGGATGCATGGTCAATGGTGCTGGACTTGCAATGGCTACCATGGATATTATAAAATTGCATGGTGGAACGCCTGCTAACTTCCTAGATGTTGGTGGTAATGCATCAGAAAACCAGGTAAAAGCTATTTATCGATAGAAAATTCTTGCAGATCCTACTCTAGGACAGCGACATATTTGATTACTCACTTGTGAACTGCTATTTAAAAAATTTGTGTATGCATGTATACATTGGTTTAGTTTATTTCCTAACGCTTGCTAACTTCCAGAGGTTAGTGGTAATGCACCAGAAAACGAGGTTAAAGCTATTTATCGATAGAAAATTATTGCAGATCCTACTCTAGGACAGCGAAATATTTGATTACTCACTTGTGAACTGCTATTTAAATATTTGTGTATGCGTGCATACATTAGTTTAGTTTATTTCCTAACATTGCTAATGTTTACCTTAGGTTGTCGAAGCTTTCAAGATTTTGACATCGGATGACAAAGTCAAGGCAATATTGGTCAATATTTTTGGAGGAATCATGAAGTGTGATGTCATAGCAAGTGGAATTGTCAATGCTGCTAAACAGGTTTGATCCATATTATATGCTCTCATTGTTGGTGTGTTTCCGTATGGTTAGTCATTTTTGTTCAAAACAAGGATTGATAACTTTGTCTTCGTCTGGAAACCGTCATTGTACCCAACATTTTCCAATATGCCCCTTCCTGGAGCTCCAACTCTGTTTGAAACCAATCTCAGGCAGCTGAAATATCAAGTTCCCGCCTGACCTTTGAAATCATAGTCTAGAGTTTTGATTGATATTCCATACACCAGCATGCTTTTATTCACACACACTGTTAAATCGATTGAAGTACATTTTATGATGCTATCTCATAAATCTTATTTAATGCTGAAATCACTAGTGCATGCATCTGTCACTTTGTGCACGTCTGTGCAGCCCAGCTATTGGGATACGAATTGTCACATTTGGTGACAATGGATTAAAGCTGGTGGGTCTCCATCAGGTTTTAGATGCAAATAAAGTGCACAATAAGATCGAACAGCTGAGATCTATTGGTTTACCTAGACATGTCAATGGATATCTGAAATATCCAACATCTGTCCACATCCGTATTTGAAAAGCGGATAAATATCCGATATTTGAAAAGAAAAAAAACGATACGGATGCAAATACTAATTTTCTGTTCGGTTTTTATCAAAATTTTAACAAAGATTGACAATTTTTTATTAAGCTATTATAGATAAAGCCTAATCCAAAGAGTAGAGCTGGAGAATTCGGTTGGTCTGCCCCAACCGAACCCTTTTTAAGTCGGGCTCTCTCGAAAACACTTTTCAGTCCCGATGTTTTTGCTCATTAAAGAGATTATTGCATGTCTCCGCAGATAACAAGCCGCTAAAGTGTGACTGTTAAGTATCTGAACTCTTTCACCCTTTGCTAGGGATTTGGAAGCCATTGCCAACCCCACACAAGAGCTTTAGATTTTGTTAAGCTAATATAGTTAGTATTATATAAATTTAGTGCAAAACTATCTTCTATTGTTATGCTCCCTCCGGTTCATAATATAAGAAGTTTTAGGTTATTTGATTTAGTTCAAAATATAAGATGTTTAAGCTTGTTATTCCTATTATGCCCTTCATCCATAATAAATGATTAAGACTAAATGGTTGCTTCACGATTTTTTATACATGAAAATAGAGTGATAAATAAATTGCACATAAAATGAGAACTTAATTAGTGTGACCTACTTAATTTAAGCATGGACCAAAGTGTCAACTGATTTTTTTCTTAATTCTTGTTTGAATGTCTAAAACGTTTTATATTATGAATCGGAGGGTATTTTTCGTACTTCCAAAATTAACGAGATTGAAAAAAATTGATGTTAGTTAAATCAAAATTTTCTATTTGTATTTTCTTATTTTATCAGTCGTTAGCAAATAAGATCATTAATCCGATGTCCGTCTGTATTCGTGAATATATGATATCCGAAAATGATCTTGGATGTGGATGCGGACACGGCACTATCATAGAATATCCGTTTACAGGTCTTGGTTTCATCTATAGAATTCACCTTCATGTATGTGTACTAGTGTGTGTATGAACTATCGTATCAGCGTAAATATAAAGTGCATATAGCTGATGAATGTGCTATCATAGAATATCTGTTTACAGGTCTTTGGTTTCATCTATAGAATTCACCTTCATGTATGTGTACTAGTGTGTGTATGAACTATCGTATCAGCGTAAATATTAAGTGCATATAGCTGATGAATGTGCATCATCATCCGTAAGAAAATAGGTTGCCAGTTGTGTTTAGCACGTTAGGTACCAGAAGCTTTAATGGTAAATATTGTGCATACAGCCTAAACAAATGTTATGTATGTTTGTGGATTTTCAGTACATCAAACGTGTGCATTTGTGAATTTTCAAACAAACAGTCGGAACGTGTAGCTAAATTTAACTCGCCACCAATTGAAAAGCTGTGTTTTGTTTCTTTTGGTTGATAAATTAATTTAAGAGGACGACATGGCCGTTTTGCCAAGGAAAAAAAAGGACTGTAAAGTCATAAACAGATTGCTAATTAGATCGAGGATTATTGTACTGATTCCTCTGTACTGCTAATATTTCCTTAAATTTCTATAGGTTCAATTGAAGGTTCCTGTGGTCGTTCGATTAGAAGGCACCAATGTTGATCAGGGAAAACGAATTCTGAAGGAGAGTGGTATGACTTTGATCACAGCAGAAGATTTGGATGATGCAGCCGAGAAGGCTGTGAAGGCTTCAGTCAAGTAGTTATTTGACAGTCAAATTTCAGACAACTGTTATTTTCTCCCCTTGTTGATGCCAAAGTAAAACCAACTGCTTTCCAGTAGTATATTGGATGTATTCACTGATTTTTTTGGTGCCATAAAAGGCAATTTTTTTCCTGATATGAGATTTTTGTAAGTTTTTTGAATCCTTAGCGGTTATGAAATAAGAGGTTATAAAACGGATTATTTTTTCCTATCTTGGCCCTACTATAATTGATTGCTAATCCGAGTAGTTGTAGCAATCCCTAAATTATTTTGCTGATTAGTACTTGAATCAAGTTCCGCACTCCCCCACTCCCCCACTCCCCACCCTTTTTTTTTTCCCTCGAGGTATTTTAACTCGAGCTTTATATATGTTAGTGGGTTATCACTTTTTGTTTGTATTGTAGTTGTGGTAACAAGATTAAAACAGATAATAGAATTTGCAATGGAAATCCATTGTCATAAAAATTGGGATTAATTGACAAGAATAATCCGAAGTTTAACCTGTCCGTCCATATTAATCTCAAGTTTGCGTTATTCAAGAATAATCCCAAGTTTAGAGGGTGTCTTCCCAAGAATAATCCCAAGATCTTATTATAGAATTAGTGGGGTATCGCTTTTGGTTTGTATTGTATTGGATTGTATTGTATTGTAGTTTGGCTAAGGGGCCGTGGTTTAAGACGCGCGGAGAACATTTGAGCGGGAATATTTTAGGTGGAGGAGAATTAAAGGACTTGAAGTATGATTTTTAATATAATTTATCTATAGTTAAATAATTATTATCGTTTATTGCATAATATAAGTTTAAAATTAGTATGTGTAACATATGTTTCTCACAGGCGCATAAAACAAGCTGAAATAATTCATTCTTCTCCTTTAAAATTCCACATACAAACCTATGAAAAATGCCTTTTTCGGAGCATTCATAAAGCTAATGGATGAAACGTAGCAGGAGCAAATGACTAAAAATGATAACTTAACAGAATAGGCTTAAAAAAATCCCAAAAATATATGTATACATACACACACACACACACACACATATATATATATATATATATATATATATATATATATATACACATACATACATACATACATACATACATATATATGTATGTATACATACATGAGGAGGGTTTCATGGCATCCCTATTTTGGAGCACCCCATATGCATTTCATTTATGGCCACACATTTATATTAAAAAAGTTAATCGGGGTGAGAGAGAGAGAGAGTTATTGGTACGGGAGAGAAACGGAAATGTGTGGTGGAAATCAAGGGACTAAAGGGATGCTGCACTAGTTGGGGTGCCATCGATCCTCTCTCTCTCTGTAATATATATATATATATATATATATATATATATATATATATATATATATATATATATATATATATATATATATATATATGGGCACGCTCTATGGCATCCCAATTTCGTGGCACCCCATTTGCATCCGAATTGTAGTCACTCATTTATACTTAAATATGTTAGTGGAAAGAGAGAGTTAGTGGGAGGAGAGAGAATGAGGAATATGTAGTGGAAATTAGGGGGCTAAAGGGGTGCTACACTATTTGGGGTGATCTTGATCCTATCCCATATATATACACACACACATGAGAAGATAAACGAATTAATGTGTAGAAACTTATGAAAATTCAGATTTGATTGTGTGGAGATGGAAGAGACGATGGACTAATAAACAAAAAGGAAATAATCAAACTATACGATGCGTTTTCCACCATTTGTTCCAACGGTTCAAATGTAGCACGTGGAAAGTTGGAGCGTCGAAAGCATCCTTTCGTTGATACGACCTAAATTGTAGTATCTAATACCAAATATTTGCTGGTGGTTTTTATGATAATCTTATATTAGACTAGGTGCGAGAAGGTGAAGACAAGATGAAAGAGCATTGGAGCATCTTCAACATAACCGCTGAAGTAATGAAAACATGGAGTATGATAGGACATGATTTTTGTTAGACACTTTAAATTGAAATGTCTATCATTAGACTTTGTAATTACAGTATGATAGGGTAACTACTATTATTTTTTATCATCTAGACAATTCAATACATAAAAATGTTTGTGCAAAAGAAAATATATCACGCAACGTAGAGACGGAAAGCACGGATTGTGTGAGAACACAACGCATCGGAACACAGAACGACAAAACTTTCCATTGCTATTACAACAATTTACATCAGAGTACAAGAATATCCAAGTACGAATAAATAATACACAGCGGAAAAATAATATCAGAGACTAATAATTTACGTAGTAGCGGATATAAAAAGGCATGAATACAATGCACAACGGAAATACATCAACTGACACAACTGAAAGAAATATATGGATACAAAGCTTTCCGAATATAGCTCCAGCCGTAAAGCAGGATCCTGTTAAATAGAAATCTGCAAAACCAAAACTACTAGCTGCCCATGTGGAAAATTGTAACAACCCATATTTTCCTGTATATTTAAATTTGAATTAAAAGTAAATAAATTAAGTAATAATGGTTAAAAGTTAATTTTTAATGATTATAATGATGAAGTAACTTGCATTGAGTATAAATGAGATTTTAATTTAGTTTATATTGATAAAGGATTGAAATTTTGGATTTAATATTAACTAACTTGAATAAAATTTGAGTTGTTTAATTTGTAACTGAAATTCAAATTTAAATTGTAAATAATTAAAATTGGAATTTAAATATATGAAATCAGTTTATAAAGTTGATATAAGTCCCGATTTGATTTAAAATGGAATTTAATAAATATTCAAATTGAATTTAAAATGGATAAACGAATAATTGTGTATATCGTTAGTTAATTGATTGTGAGATTAGCCATTTTGGCGACTATCTCGGAATTCGACGAAACCAATTTCATCGGGTCCGGAACGGTGAATTATTGTAGAATTTCAAATTTCATCGCAACCGGATTTATCGTTTGATCGTACGAAATAAAAGGTGAAGGGAATCAATGTAAATTGATAATTTCTTATTTCTCGTATTGGACCTTATATATGTAAATAAATACTTCCTTTCTCTCTATTAATTCATTCCTCATCCACATACATTTACTTCCATCTGTTCATTTCTTTCCATGGCTGAAAATCAAAAATTCAAACCCTGGTTCAATCTCAAATTCAAACTCAATTTTCCTCCAAAACCTAGCAAATTATATATCAAATTGAAGCTTTCAACAAGTAGAACCGAGATCTACCTCTAGTTGTCGCATGCAGAGCTAAATCGGTTAGGAAATTTAAGGTTGAATGCGCTGAAATTCAAAACCCTAAAGCTCGAATTGGGCGTTTTTGATTTTGGTGTTAATTAAAGAAATGGGCATCTGGGTTTGGTAGAGATTGATGCCAGGAATAGATTGCATGTGATCGCAGGTCGTAGTACGTCCTGAGGTGGTTGGATTTCTCGAATTAGGGCTCGTTTTTTCGGAATTTGGGCTGCTAGTGGACGGAGCTCTAGTCGACCGGAGGTGGTGGCGCCGCCTTGGGAAGGTGCAATTGGGTCTGATTTGTCGATTGGAGGTGGTGGGTCGTCGAATGGTGGCCAGAGTTGATGGCCGCGGCTGGTCAAAGGGGCTTGCCATTTTTGGTATTTCCGCGTACGAGAGTCCTGTAGCGGTTTTGAGAAGAGCGGGAATGAGCATTGAAGAGCGCTGACGTAGCGGTATAATTTTATTTTATTTTATTATGTATATATGTGTTCAAACTTCTAACGTTAATAACTATTGCATACGAGGTTGGATTCAAGCGTCGTTTGTTGCGTTGCGATCGTGGTGAAATTGCGGACATTCTGGTACTAATTTGGCTGCGTTTGGAGACCGTAAATTTTTGGGCATTGGTCGGAAGTTCGACCTGTTGAGTATAACAGTTTGATTTTTGTTTGATGATAACAAATATATATATATATATATATATTATTTTATAAATGTGTTTGTAAACAGTACTATTCTAGATTTCACATCATCACACATGAAACTGTAATACTGAAGAAATTCAAATAAAAATAGACATATTGAATTGAACACAATAAAATAATATTTTATTTCAATCACATCTGTTTATTACAAATAACAGTACAATTTTATTCATGTCTACGATCGATTTCATATACACAGATTCCTCATTACATACATCACTCATCACTCAGTATTTTCATATACACATTCATTCACTGACACTCTATCTTCAGTCTTCTGTCTTCTGAATCTTTACATGCTCCAATCCAGTCCAGTCTCTTCTTACCTGTCACATACAGAAGAACACACACAGTAGACTGCAACAAAAATAAAATTAAATAAAAAAATTATTTTTAAATTTGCCTCAGAATTACGGTTTGTTTCTCATCATTTTTCTAGACTTGGTATGATAAGCAGGGACAGAAAAACTCGTCTGATGGCTGCATGTACACACGTGTATAAACATGTGCACTGTCTCGCCAATCAGTGTGCAACTGAGGAGTAGCCACAAGGACCGTCTCAACTCAATGCAAATCAGTGTGCAAATGGTCGAGCCAAAAGTGCATATAAAATAAAAAATAAATAATTAAATAACAGAAAAATTAAAACAAAAGTTTCAGGTCATGGCAAAACAATCTGGACATGACAAGTGTGGAGCTGGTCAAGTGCAGTCAAGAAACATGGATGGTGATCAAGCCCATACACATGTTCACAAAATTGACACAGCAAGGTTTAATATTAACCAAATGGAAGAACAATGGTTCAGCAAAAAGTAGAAAACTGAAATGACACAAAGCCAAAGTGGTCGAGATCAAATTAGTTTTCAAAACTGAACAAACATGATTCAGCAAGAACAAGGTTTACAAACAAATATTCAAACAGCCCAAGTGTCGAGCCGAATGATAGCATGGACAAGATGTACATGTTCACAGAAATATGATGGAGCAGTAAACATGACAATGTCAAAGTGGTCAAGCTAGGTCGAGCCAATTCATAGTTCAAGTACATGTCACAAACAAACAACATGAACATTACAAGTATGCAAGTGAAATATCATAAAAATCCACAAGCAGTAGTACAAATACAAGTGACATGGTAATGAAAGCATGTACAATGGTGCAAGCACATTCTCAAGCAAAATGATCAACTACAAGTACCAATGGACATCATTAGAAAGTAACTCAAGTATAGTGAATGGTCAATTACAACTCAGTTTTAAAGGGGAGCATGAGTACAAAAAGCATGGTCGAGTCAGGACAAAGATTACAGGTCCAACATGTATAAAAACAGATTGCAAATGCAAGCGGACACACAGTAATTACAAACAGTGGCACACAATCAGTAAACAAATAAGCAGTGGATAAGTGTGAAAGCAATCAAGTTTTTTTTTTTAAAGCAAGAAATTAAGTCTTTCTAGATTTTATCATGCACAAATTAATGTTTGGGAACTGTTAAAATTTAGCATACAAGAATTTTTTTCTCCAGAAATGGACAAACAAAAAGTGAATGCGACATAGGTCAGAACAAGGCATATAGCAGCATTTGAGTGAAATGCACAAGAGTAGACAAGACTGCACAATAACACTAATATGGATGACAGTAATACAAGTAAAACAATGGAGCAAGAACCCAAAATTTCAAGCTAGCATATTACAAAATTGGTACAAAATCCATACAGGAAATGGGAACATCATCAAGTTAATAAACATATGCAAATACAAGGGTCAAAACAAACCCCAAATATAAACTACAAGCCCAAAAATAGGTTCAGCAAGTGTTAAACAAGGGGCAGACAAGTCAAGCAATGGGATTCAAGTGTGCAAGTGCACAAACAGGCTATATGGATCATGTGTTCATCAGGAACTCAACACCAAGGTCGAGTAAGTATAGTAGCATCATAGTCAAAGACACAAGACACAAGTGGACATGATATGTTCAAGTTCAAGTGCAATATACAAGACGTAGCAGCAACTGTCCATGCATGGGGATGCATAAACACAAAGGAGAAACACAGATAATATGTGTAAAATATCAAGATCAATGTGGGTACAAAAATTAGTTAACTCAAGGCAAAACTGCAAGGATAGTTCAAGTCCGCAGAAATACATAATGAAGCATATCAGAATGCAGTGTTTTGGCAAAGTTTTTTAATGGGTTCAAGATTACAGTTTTTTTCCTGGCAAGGTCAAGTATTGCTCTATTCAAAAATAGATCAAGCAGCATCAGTTTAAACGTGTTCATATTTAGGAGCTTCAAGGCAATGGTGTGTTCAAGTCTAAAAGGACAGGAATTTTTCAAAAAGACCAAATCAAAGTTTTATCAAAAGCAAAAATAGTGAATTTGTTTGAATGAATCAAAGTATATTTCAAAATTTCCTGAAACCAAAAGTTTAAATTTGGTAGTGAGAAATATAATAGGAAGACACAATCAAAGTCCATAATTCTCATGCAAGTTTGAAGCTTTCAAAATTCACAAATTCAAAGTCAAGGACCAAAATTTTGAGCAATATACGTTCAAAATTTAAATTGAGGAAACCACCAGAATTCCAGAAGAGTTCAAGCTCCAAAATTATCGTATATATCATGAACCAAGTGTAATACGAAATCCGAGAATATCGGATTTTCAATCCTATTTAAACACCAATCCTCATCGGCAATTTTCCATCCAAGTTCTAGCACTAATTAAAAACCGAAAACCGAAATAAAAAATCATACCAGTAAAGAAGCAAGCTTAGATCGAAATCCAATATCCAAATCGTGAAGAGAGAAGCACCAGAGATCGATCAAGAACATCAACAAGATTACAAGCATCAGAAAACCATTGCGATTTTGGGATTTGAAGAAACCCTAGGAGCAAAGCCACCGCCGCCATTTTTTTCTAAAGCAAAGGAGATCGGGTCAAAGAAAACAAGGGGCTAGGCAAAATAAAAGAGGCCGGTCAAGTTTTTAAAAAGAAGGATGACCCATTTATGTTAACTCCTAAGGGTTTTGAATTTGTTTTTAAATTTGTTTTTTATTCGTCTTTAGATTCAAGTTGTATTCAAATCAGAGTTTTCTAGTTTGTCTTCAAAACCAGGGAGACGAATTACAGGGTTTGTAATTAGGGGAAATCTGGTTCTGGGGATAAAAACCAGTGCAGGGTTTTGAGTGTAGGGTTAAGAACAGTTGGGAGCGAGTGTCACAAGTTTACAGGGGATTGTAAGCATAGAGATTGTTTTAACTCCTAGTAGAAACCTTGGGGAATGCAGCAGTAGGCAGGGTTTTACAGAAGCTGGGTATATCTGTGTGTTATTTATTTTCTGCATTTATTATGTTTTTAATCCGTGCTGTGATTATTTAATTATTCTGTGAAAATCTGCGATAAACCCTATTCACCCCCCCCTCTAGGGTTAATTTAGATCCTACAAGTGGTACCAAAGCAGGTATTTTTTATTTTATTTTAACTCTAGAGTCATGAATCTATCTAATAACGCGTTTTCTGAGGGTCAGTCCATAGCTAGGCCACCAATGTTTATTGGAACTGATTATGCATATTTGAAAGCTAGGATGAAAATTTATTTGAGTTCAGTCGATTATGATGTGTGGGATATTATTGAAACTGGTTATAGATCTCCCACTGTTATTATTAGTGGTGTTGAAATTCCTAAATCAAAAGACAGGTGGGATGCTAATGATAAAAAAATTATTTTCAGCTAATGCCAAAGCGATGAATGCTTTAATTTGTGCTCTTGATAAAACAGAATTTAATCGAATGTCTCATTGTGAGACTGCACAGGAAATACGGCATACATTGGAGGTCACACACGAAGGTACATCTCAAGTAAAGGAATCTCGTATCCTCTACTTAGCAACGAATATGAAAATTTTTCTATGCAAAAAGACGAAGATATAAAAGAGATGTATGGACGCTTCTCATCGCTAGTCTACAATGCAAAAGCTCTTGGCAAAACCTATACCGAAGTGGAATTGATCAGAAAAATACTGAGAGTGCTACCGATGAATTTTGAAGCAAAGGTAACGGCGATTCAAGAATCAAAAGATCTGAATAAAGTAAGCATGGAAGAGTTGATCGGAAATCTGATTACTTACGAGATGGAGTTAAAAGCAAGAGAAGAACGAAAGGATTCTGAATCAAAGAAGAAGATGATCGCTCTAAATAATTCTGTTGAAAGTAATGATGATGATACCGCTGAAGAGCTAGCCATGGTTTTGAGAAAGTGGGCCAAAGGAAAATACAAGCTACAAAAGAAGAAAACTGTCAAATCCGAAAGTTCAGAAAGTTCAGACGATGAAGTATTTTGCAACAACTGCAAGAAACCCGGACATATTGAAACACCCCACCTCCGTTAGAGTCACTCTCAAAGGGAATGCCCTAATTTTGGTGGAGGTTTATAAGTATAAGTCACAGATATACAAGACAGATATAAGAACACATATTTGTGAACAGCAGAAAAGCAGCAACTTTTATTTCATAAAAGTAAATACGTGGTACAACAACATCACCATGATTGTCTTACATCCTTTCAAAAAAAAAATAACACCTTCATAACTGTCTTGATTACATTATTTTAAAGAAGCATAAAGAAAACATAAATAAACTGCAAAAGTCCCATAGTTGTTGTCCAAAGCCATAGTTCAAACGAAAAGGTCCAAGCAATACATTCTTTCTCTTCAAGCTGGATATGAAGGCTGGTCAAACTGCAGTATTCCCTCCCTGTGGACCTGGGGGGGGGGGGGAAACGGAAGAAAAGAAGACGAAAGAAAAGTAGAGTCAGACATAAAGCCTGAGT
Organism: Allium sativum; assembly: GCA_030737875.1. Taxonomy (NCBI): domain Eukaryota; kingdom Viridiplantae; phylum Streptophyta; class Magnoliopsida; order Asparagales; family Amaryllidaceae; genus Allium; species Allium sativum. Next base: position 245,145,618 of record CM060922.1, on the reverse strand, counting down.
AAGTCTAGGACTATTCAGCCTATGAATAAAGAACTGGGTATGATAAGTAAAAACAAGAAGTGGGAAAGCACTGTAAACTTAGTTAAGTTGTCTAGGGTCGAATATACTATCGTACCCCATATTAATCTCTGAACCCATATAAACTAGTTCCCAACTGGCACCCCATAATCAGGGTGAAGTGATCCATTCTATGATGATCGGCTCCTACTCGCATAGTTACATGTGTCTTACGGCCCCCGATGTTGTAGTTACCTATGCTGGTCCCACCATGGGGTGTATCAAGTCCCATGGCGGCGGCCCGACACAACCCTAGAATGCACAACTGGTGCCCAGTGCCTTATTTTTCTGCGCCGGAGTGAGTGCACGTGCACACCCCGTTAGAACCTACACTGCTGCACCACCGCCGTCGATTTGACCTCTTACAATCAGCCCAGTAATCGTGCCCCACCCTGCCTAGTTTCAGGGTATCATGATACACCTTATAGGGTTACTGCTGAAAAGGGTTCCCCCCGCTACTAGGTTTTCTATTTCTAGCCAACATGCTAAGTTGGGTAAGTGTTTTATAAACCTAACCCCCAATCAGTCTGTTTAGTTTAGCATGTTCCATTTTGATTAAGTCTTTAGTTCACTTAATCCTAACAATCCTGACTCAGCCTTAATTGTCTTATTAAAGCCTTGACCTCTCACATTAGACAGGTATTGTTGTGGCTGCCTGTTGCCGGTTGGTTCCGGGCAGTCTTACGCCACAACTCAGTCTAACCTCGGGTCCTTATTGGGCTCCATGTTTAACCACCCACATTGGATAGGTATTGTTGTGACTACTGGACAGCCGGGCGGTTCCGGGCAGGTTTACATCACAACTCAATCCAACCTCGGGTTAAACACATCGTATTTTCTACATTTACATATTTTGTCTTTCTTCTTTATTTTCTTATATGTAAATATTTGCGGCCCATTATTAAAAACCAGTTTAAGCTAATGGTGTAAAGGTTTACACCAATCATGGGCCCAACCCATACTTGAATTTGGGCCCCTTTGCTTTATGTTTTTCATTCATTAATTACTTTGGCCCAACGCTATTTTCCCCCGTTTAATACGCTCGTTTATTATATATATATATATATGTTGGGCTTAGCCTTTTTAAGCCCAACTTAGCCACGTGAAAAAGGGGAGGCTTAAAGCGTGATTACATACACAAAAAGGGGAATGTGAACGCATGAACTTGCAACATAACGTTGGAACTACAAAATAGAAACTGGTGTACTTGCATAGTAGCAACGTATACTTTGGTCATAAAGCATAAGTGACATGAATCAAAGCATGTAAACTTGTAGTTAAGTTAGAATCTAAATTGGATATCATTATTGACACATAGTCTTAACTACAACATAAACCTATATTTTTCTTTAGGCATAATGTCAAACATAAGCAAATCATGTTCATAAGGTTACTACATGTTTACAAGGGTGCTTACTTTTGTTACTAATACAAAAGTATAGTTCAACTAGAATTATTCCAACTTAATCATGATTTTAAATCTATTCACATAACCATGGCACACATATACTTATGGCATAAATATTTCTAAACATGAAATCATGATTTTTTACTTTAGTCATGCAAACTTGCAAATGGGATTTTAAATCTAACCTAGCTATGTACCACATGTGTCATCATATAATTCTTGTTAACAATATAGACCTAACATGTTTTTCAATTATGCAAAATATCAATCATAGCCTAGTCATATTCATAAGTTCGCAAAGAGGTTTTCTAGTACAAAATTATGGCTTAATATATAGATCATGATGCCAAATTTTCAACATAATTTCATATGAATTATAATAACCCAAATTTGTTCCAATTACACACAAAATGATTTTTGTACAGAAATACACATTATGATGGCATAGTAGCAAAACCACAAACTTGCATGAATTTCAATTAAAGAACTACATACATGTAGCTTCAACATGAATTACAAACTTTGCGAATATCCAAACGTATATTTGCATAAAACTACCGCAAACATGTAGTTTTTATAATGAATAACATACTTTGCGAATATCCAAACGTATACTTGCATAAAACTACCGCAAACATGTAGTTTTTATAATGAATAACATACTTTGCGAATATCCAATCGTTATACAATATTCCAAATCGATAAGAATCATAGTAACGCACAAATATGAATTACTTATCACCACAAATCAAGTGTACAAACCAACACAGTTATTTATTCATACCAAAATAATACTCTACTTACAATCGTGTGGCGAATTCTCCAATTCAGGAATTTGGAGATGCGACTCCTTTTGACGTAGGCGTTGATTTGATTTGTTTAAGTTGCTTTATGCTTTAGAATTTGCCTCCTAATCTTCTCTCAAATTGGTGGCTACTCCTAGTCGTTCCTCAATAGCATTATGGCCTCATTCTTATTTTTTTTGTATGAGTTTAGGTTAGGTTTGAGTTGTATATATAGAATTTTAGGATTAATTTAGGCCGTTTGATTAATCCTAGAAATGACCATAACCATTCAGTCAGGATAGAGTTATCCTATTGACTCAGCCATGAGTCAGAAATGACTCAGCATTGACTCAGCGATGAGTCAGAAATGACTCAGCGTATTAAATGTTCACCAATTCAAACGTAAATACGTATTTAATAGATACATTTTCCCCTTTACCGTATTAATTACCCATATATAAATATTTATTTATATATGAATAAATATTTATTTATATATGAATAAATATTTTCTTACCTTTAATTTGTCATAATTAAAAATTGGAGAAGGCAAAAAAAAAAAAAACCATCCTTGACAACCAAAAATGCGCAGCGTACGCTACATGATGCGTACACGTCATATATATATATATATATGCGTATATGTATATATATATTATATATATATTCATTTTTTTCTCTATCTTCCCAATTACCCATTTTCACACTAAACCACTTTTTTGAACTGCGTTCACACTAGGCTATTTTAAGCCATTCCCCTAAAACAAAAATGGGGCGCTGGCGGGGATCGAACTCTATACCTCTTGTATGCAAGTCATGCGTTCCAACCAAATGAGCTACTAAGTCTTTTGCTTACAAACCCTAGAACAATGCTAAACATTATTCGTTTCCCATTCTTTTTTTTTCCATGTTTTGCTGCGATATTTAAATTAAAGATATCTTCTTCACACGTTATCCGTTTTGCGTAAACTCGGACTCTATTTCGCGTATTTTTCCGAGATGAACACAATGACGTATCCCGTTTCCCTTAATTCTTTGATTTGAAATTAATTATACTTTAATTTATGACTTTCACGGTTATAGAATACACGGGGTGTTACATTCTCCCCCACTTAAAAGGATTTCGTCCCCGAAATCTTCAAGTTAGGAGGAATGTATATCCTAACATCCAATCATCCATCTACTCATCCATCAAACAAGAGTATCCATTGTCCTTAAAAGACTTCTAATGCTTTATGATCATATGCGAATTGTGTGTGTACATGTACTTATCTAATGCAAAATCAGGCGGTCTACTGATTCAGTTGACCTCCTTAATGCGAATTATGTGAGTGCCATGAATCCATTATGTATGCAAAATTTTCCTATTCATGATTCTACATGAGTGCACAATCATTCATACAAATGCAACATCCATATGGCAACACATTAAAGTTCAACCATATACGAATGCAAACATATGTGCATATGCAATATGAAGTGACTGAGCCGATCTAAAACCTAGATTGTGTGTGTATATGCAACCACGAGCAACCACTAGCAATCACTTGCAACCACTTGCAACCATCATCCATAACATGTTTCAACTACATGTTTACATCCAAAAAGATTCTACCTATGGTTCTCAAGATAGGATCGAGGAGAGAAATAGGATAAAACAAAGCATCTAGAATAAGCTAACGATGTACCGCCAGAAGGTCCGGTCTGCTTCTCAGGGCAGTCTTTGCTGATGTGTCCAGTCTTCCCACAATGAAAACATTCACCTTGCTTTCTCTTCCTCTTTCTACAATCCTTGGCTATGTGCCCTTCCGTACCACAGTAATTGCATTTCCTTTTATCACGTGAGTTGTTGTTCTTGCCTCCTTTCTCGGGGTCTACCTTCTTATTCTTAGAATTGTTGGGCTTGACCTCTTTCTTCCCTTGAGAGTTTTCTGCCTCTGTTTCCTTCTTGTCCTTATCTTCCTCGTTCAGCAATGCCATCTGCACCAACCTTTCGTACGTAGCTCCCATGGGTATATGGGTCATGGCCAAACTGTGTAATGGCTCATTCAACCCTTTGACAAAGCGGAGAGCCTTCTTGTGCGGGGTGTTGACTAGGTCCAGCCCAAACCTAGCCAGCTCATCGAATTGATTAACATACTCTTTGACTGTCATATTCCCTTGCTTAAGAAATAAGAATTTTTCCAACTGAAGACTCCTTTCAGCTTCCGAGAGAAATTTAGCCTCAAACCTTGCCCTAAAGTCCTCCCGTGTTTCCACCGGTCTTTCTGCATTAGTGACTTCCCACCAGTAGGAAGCCTCGCCCTTTAGTAGCCATACTGCCAGTTGCACTTTCTGTCTATCTTCTACCTCAAAGATGATGAATAAGTCCTCAGTTTCTTTCAGCCAATTTCTAGCTGCCACGAAGGACTCAGTTCCATGGAAATCCTTTCCTCCCATAGCTTTAAAATCTTTACATATCTTAGAAAACGTGTTTCCCCGTGGAGGAGGTGGAGAAAGAGGTGCTGCTGCAGCTGGATGATTTCCTGCAGCTAGGGGAGGAGGAACGGTAGGACCTGGCTGAGTGGCCCTTGCTTCTAAGAACCGTCTAAACCAACCAGGTATTGGTACACCCTCTGGCAAGTTAAGTTCTTCGGACATGCTGAAACAAAAAGGATAGATTCAAAACGAAGGATAAGAGATAGTACCTATGGCTTTGGAGGGACTTTGCCTTTTAAAGCAAAATAATATTTTATCTTTTAAAAATGCTTCTTTAAATTTCCTTTTTTTTTGAAAATAAATTTTCAAAACTTTTTATCTTATCTGGTAAACCTATGCTCTGATACCAAGTGAAACACCCCACCTCCGTTAGAGTCACTCTCAAAGGGAATGCCCTAATTTTGGTGGAGGTTTATAAGTATAAGTCACAGATATACAAGACAGATATAAGAACACATATTTGTGAACAGCAGAAAAGCAGCAACTTTTATTTCATAAAAGTAAATACGTGGTACAACAACATCACCATGATTGTCTTACATCCTTTCAAAAAAAACATAACACCTTCATAACTGTCTTGATTACATTATTTTAAAGAAGCATAAAGAAAACATAAATAAACTGCAAAAGTCCCATAGTTGTTGTCCAAAGCCATAGTTCAAACGAAAAGGTCCAAGCAATACATTCTTTCTCTTCAAGCTGGATATGAAGGCTGGTCAAGCTGCAGTATTCCCTCCCTGTGGACCTGGGGGGGGGGGGGGAAACGGAAGAAAAGAAGACGAAAGAAAAGTAGAGTCAGACATAAAGCCTGAGTAAGTCTAGGACTATTCAGCCTATGAATAAAGAACTGGGTATGATAAGTAAAAACAAGAAGTGGGAAAGCACTGTAAACTTAGTTAAGTTGTCTAGGGTCGAATATACTATCGTACCCCATATTAATCTCTGAACCCATATAAACTAGTTCCCAACTGGCACCCCATAATCAGGGTGAAGTGATCCATTCTATGATGATCGGCTCCTACTCGCATAGTTACATGTGTCTTACGGCCCCCGATGTTGTAGTTACCTATGCCGGTCCCACCATGGGGTGTATCAAGTCTCATGGCGGCGGCCCGACACAACCCTAGAATGCACAGGTATGCTACTGGTGCCTAGTGCCTTATTTTTCTGCGCCGGAGTGAGTGCACGCCCACACCCCGTTAGAACCTACACTGCTGCACCACCGCCGTCGATTTGACCTCTTACAATCAGCCCAGTAATCGTGCCCCACCCTGCCTAGTTTCAGGGTATCATGATACACCTTATAGGGTTACTGCTGAAAAGGGTCCCCCCCCCCCCCCGCTACTAGGTTTTCTATTTCTAGCCAACATGCTAAGTTGGGTAAGTGTTTTATAAACCTAACCCCCAATCAGTCTGTTTAGTTTAGCATGTTTCATTTTGATTAAGTCTTTAGTTCACTTAATCCTAACAATCCTGACTCAGCCTTAATTGTCTTATTAAAGCCTTGACCTCTCACATTAGACAAGTATTGTTGTGGCTGCCTGTTGCCGGTTGGTTCCGGGCAGTCTTACGCCACAACTCAGTCTAACCTCGGGTCCTTATTGGGCTCCATGTTTAACCACCCACATTGGATAGGTATTGTTGTGACTACTGGACAGCCGGGCGGTTCCGGGCAGGTTTACATCACAACTCAATCCAACCTCGGGTTAAACACATCGTATTTTCTACATTTACATATTTTGTCTTTCTTCTTTATTTTCTTATATGTAAATATTTGTGGCCCATTATTAAAAACCAGTTTAAGCTAATGGTGTAAAGGTTTACACCAATCATGGGCCCAACCCATACTTGAATTTGGGCCCCTTTGCTTTATGTTTTTCATTCATTAATTACTTTGGCCCAACGCTATTTTCCCCCGTTTAATACGCTCGTTTATTATATATATATATATGTTGGGCTTAGCCTTTTTAAGCCCAACTTAGCCACGTGAAAAAGGGGAGGCTTAAAGCGTGATTACATACACAAAAAGGGGAATGTGAACGCATGAACTTGCAACATAACGTTGGAACTACAAAATAGAAACCGGTGTACTTGCATAGTAGCAACGTATACTTTGGTCATAAAGCATAAGTGACATGAATCAAAGCATGTAAACTTGTAGTTAAGTTAGAATCTAAATTGGATATCATTATTGACACATAGTCTTAACTGCAACATAAACCTATATTTTTCTTTAGGCATAATGTCAAACATAAGCAAATCATGTTCATAAGGTTACTACATGTTTACAAGGGTGCTTACTTTTGTTACTAATACAAAAGTATAGTTCAACTAGAATTATTCCAACTTAATCATGATTTTAAATCTATTCACATAACCATGGCACACATATACTTATGGCATAAATATTTCTAAACATGAAATCATGATTTTTACTTTAGTCATGCAAACTTGCAAATGGGATTTTAAATCTAACCTAGCTATGTACCACATGTGTCATCATATAATTCTTGTTAACAATATAGACCTAACATGTTTTTCAATTATGCAAAATATCAATCATAGCCTAGTCATATTCATAAGTTCGCAAAGAGGTTTTCTAGTACAAAAGTATGGCTTAATATATAGATCATGATGCCAAATTTTCAACATAATTTCATATGAATTATAATAACCCAAATTTGTTCCAATTACACACAAAATGATTTTTGTACAGAAATACACATTATGATGGCATAGTAGCAAAACCACAAACTTGCATGAATTTCAATTAAAGAACTACATACATGTAGCTTCAACATGAATTACAAACTTTGCGAATATCCAAACGTATATTTGCATAAAACTACCGCAAACATGTAGTTTTTATAATGAATAACATACTTTGCGAATATCCAAACGTATACTTGCATAAAACTACCGCAAACATGTAGTTTTTATAATGAATAACATACTTTGCGAATATCCAATCGTTATACAATATTCCAAATCGATAAGAATCATAGTAACGCACAAATATGAATTACTTATCACCACAAATCAAGTGTACAAACCAACACAGTTATTTATTCATACCAAAATAATACTCTACTTACAATCGTGTGGCGAATTCTCCAATTCAGGAATTTGGAGATGCGACTCCTTTTGACGTAGGCGTTGATTTGATTTGTTTAAGTTGCTTTATGCTTTAGAATTTGCCTCCTAATCTTCTCTCAAATTGGTGGCTACTCCTAGTCGTTCCTCAGCAGCATGATGGCCTCATTCTTATTTTTTTTGTGTGAGTTTAGGTTAGGTTTGAGTTGTATATATAGAATTTTAGGATTAATTTAGGCCGTTTGATTAATCCTAGAAATGACCATAACCGTTCAGTCAGGATAGAGTTATCCTATTGACTCAGCCATGAGTCAGAAATGACTCAGCATTGACTCAGCGATGAGTCAGAAATGACTCAGCGTATTAAATGTTCACCAATTCAAACGTAAATACGTATTTAATAGATACATTTTCCCCTTTACCGTATTAATTACCCATATATAAATATTTATTTATATATGAATAAATATTTTCTTACCTTTAATTTGTCATAATTAAAAATTGGAGAAGGCCAAAAAAAAAAACCATCCTTGACAACCAAAAATGCGCAACGTACGCTACATGATGCGTACACGTCATATATATATATATATATATATATATATATATGCGTATATGTATATATATATATATATATATATATATATATTCATTTTTTTCTCTATCTTCCCAATTACCCATTTTCACACTAAACCACTTTTTTGAACTGCGTTCACACTAGGCTATTTTAAGCCATTCCCCTAAAACAAAAATGGGGCGCTGGCGGGGATCGAACTCTATACCTCTTGTATGCAAGTCATGTGTTCCAACCAAATGAGCTACTAAGTCTTTTGCTTACAAACCCTAGAACAATGCTAAACATTATTCGTTTCCCATTCTTTTTTTTCATGTTTTGCTGCGATATTTAAATTAAAGATATCTTCTTCACACGTTATCCGTTTTGCGTAAACTCGGACTCTATTTCGCGTATTTTTCCGAGATGAACACAATGGCGTATCCCGTTTCCCTTAATTCTTTGATTTGAAATTAATTATACTTTAATTTATGACTTTCACGGTTATAGAATACACAGGGTGTTACACATATCAAACCAAATTGCCAATAGTTGAAAAGAAGAAGAAGTTCAGAAGAAAGAAGAAAGCTTTTGCTGCTATAGGGGATGACGAGGAAGGAGAAGAAGTTTCTGAAAGTGATGAAGAGGAAGCTAACTTGTGTCTTATGGCTCAATCTGATTCCAAAGGTAGTGAAGAGGATTCTAGTGATGTATCGAATTTTACCTATAAAGAATTAATTTTAATGTGTCACGACCTCACAAAAACCATTGATTCTCTTGTACTAAAAGTTAAGAAATTAAAATCTGATAGGTTAAAACTAGTTCATGAAAATAACATTTTAGAAAGAAAACTTGAAAAAGTTAAGAATTCACCGGTTTCAGAATGCGAAAAATGTCAATTTTTGAGTAACGATTCTTTGAAATTCAAAACTGATTTTGAATTACTTAAAAGTGAAAACGTGATTTTGAAAAACGAAAATCGTGATTTTGAGAAGGAAATTGAAAAGCTTAGAGAATCTGAAAAACTTGATTTTGAAAAGCGAAAAAAATTTGAAATTGACATTTCTAAGTCCAATGCTAAAGTCAAAGCACTTGAAAACGAAAATTTGGTTTTAAAACAAACTGATGCTGAAAAGAGGAAAAACGCTATTAATCGTTGCTCAAATTTAATGAAAGAAAATAGCGATCTTAAATTTAAAATTCAACAACTTGAGTCAGCTTTGACTAAATTTTCTAAAGGAGAGAAATCGTTGAATATGTTGTTAAAAAATCAATTTTTTGTTTAGAACAAAAAGGGACTTGGTTTTGGATTTTGTAACACCCCGTATTTTCTGTAATCATAAGAATAACAAATCAAGGCAGAATTAAATTTTAAAATAAGAATCAAGGGAAATGGGTTGTGCCATTGCGTTCGTCTTGAAATTCTGCTTGAAAACGAGTCCGAGTTTTCAAAAAACGGAGTCCATATGACCAAGTTATGACCCTCCGAAGTTTCAGGAATTTTCAGAATAAAAAACAGCTCAAAATTCGAATTCGAAATTCGAATTCAGACCCCAGGGCAAACTGGGCGGGAAATTTCCCTCCCAGGACCAGGTCGACCTGGGGGTCGACACTATGGTCGACCTCCTAGGGACCAGGTCGACACTATGGTCGACCTGGTGCCAAAACATGGTTTTCAGCCTGAGTTCATTCGGATGTTTCTGGTCTCGTTTTCAGTCTAGATTCGTCCTCCTAAACGTATATAAACAGCCCCCTAGCCTCATTTTCTCTACCCAATTTCATTCTATCTATACTCTGCCTCTGTTCTAATTAAAAATAAAAATGGTGTCGCTAGTCTGCTGGAATCAAAACTTGGACTGATGCATCTTCTTCCAACCTGAATAGAATTAAAAGCTAAATCAAATCTCAAATCAAAGTTTAGAGCTTCAACAACAATTAAAGAAGAGTAATTCAGCCTTTCTGCATCAACACTAGTTTATTTCCTTTCTTAAACCACGAAAGGCAAGTACAATTATTTTCCGATATAAACGTTAATTATGATTGTGACATGAATTGTAAATCTGAATCTGAGGTTACGTCTGTTCTGTTTAGATCTATCTTATTCTGTATCTCTTTCTTCTTTCTGTTCTATAGCCAGGCTACCACGAGACTGAGCCAAATCTCATAAGAGTTTAACGCACGAACGCTAAAATGTTTGGGACAAATAATGAATGATCCATAATTGGACAGGACTGATTCGAGCACATGACATAAAATCTGAGGCATATAATTGGACATGTGGCATATTTAACATATGACTTGAGATTGAGGCATAAATATATTGGACATATGACTTGGGATTCGGGGCGTAGATTTAACCGTAAACATGAAACTAAATTAGATACATAGTACATATTGTAATCTAGATCTGTAGTTAATTTTAGAAATAAACATATGTTAGATCTAGATCTGTTCATACTAGGTACGATGATCTGTGATTTGGGAGAAGGGGAATTATATGACAACTTGAAACTTAGGGACATAATGCATGTTTTAAATCAAGGTCTAATGTTAGAGTTTAAAGATAATTTACAACATGTTATGAATTAATGATAATGCATGTTGAGGACATACTACTTGTTATAGTTTAAAAATCTAGATTTTTGGACATATTCTTTTATGTAAAAATTCATGACTTGAAAAAGGAATATGTGACTTAGGCGTAAAGACCTATACAAAAACAGGATAACTATTAATGTGAATGCACCTAAATAAGGTTTTTTTGGATATCTGGCATCATAGGCTATAATTTGGCATAATTCATATTGTTTATCGTGATTTATGGAGAATATTCTGTACTGTGTAATGTTTAACTAAAAATTATGAGCGTATGTGGTATTATGAATTATGACCATGATTTGGCAAGTGAGTTTAAGCTAAATTTATGATTAGGCAAGATATGTAAATAGAGTTTTAGATATATATAATCTGCTAAATCTGTTATCTGCAAAATTTGTTGAATCGCTTAAACTGCTAGATCTGCCACCTGTTGAATTTTCCGATCTGTTGAAAACTAGATAATGGTAATCTGGGTATGGAAATCTGTAGGCTCGACCTAAGATTTAGTAAACCATGAAAATTTGATTAATCTATTGTATCCTGTGAAGAAGTTTAATCTGTTAAATAAACAGAATTAGTCTGATATCTGAAAAATCAGTATTGGAATGAATTGGCTATAACACGAGGTTAGGCTCTGTTTGCGGTAGAAGCCTGCCCGGAACCAACCGGCTTAACCAGCGACCGAAAACTACCAGTCTAATGTGAGAGGTCATAGGCATAACTAAAATATGCTTAGACACGAGGTTAGGTCTGGCTTGTTGCAGAAGTCTGCCCGGAACCACCCGGCATATCCAGCTGCCACAAGCTACCGACCTAATGTGAGAGGTCTGTGCATTAATATTTAATTAATGCAAATCTGGGATAAATATGATGTCTAAAACGTTTTAGGTGAATAGGGTTAAACCAACCGGATTGATGAATTTAACAAACCCGTTTCGTAAGTCGGTGGGCCCAATACAAAGTTATACAATCTGTAATTCTGTTAAGAACTGTACATCTGATCCGTTAGTCTGAAAACCCGTTAACTTGATTTTCTGATCTGTGAACTAGTTGATCTGAACTCTGTATGTCTGAACTTGTAAACAAGTTAATCTAAAATCTGTTAGTCTGGGGACACAAGGTTAGGAGGGAAATTACTTGTGTCATCTGTTGTTTGGGACCCATATTGGTCAGTAACCCTTTATGGTATCAAAAGTTTGACCCAACAGTAGATAGGGTCCGGGCACGCTTATTGAACTAATTATAAGCGGTTCACTCTGATAATGGCGAGGGTTGTTGATGGTGCGTTCCAACCGGGTCATGTTCGTGCATAGATCCCAGTCTGCCTCTGAGGATGTAAGACGACGTGACATCTGTAAATAGGTATGTGCCAATTGGTTGTCACTTTAGGGAGTGATACACCCTACTGTGGGGCCGACACAGGGTATTTATGTATTAGGGAGCCGATCGTTTGGGGTAGGGTTTTAGGGTACACTTAGTTCTGTCTGTTTCTGTTGGTACCGTTTGTTTCTGTTGGGTGGCAACACCTGTCTGTTTCTGCATGGTACCGTCTGTTCGGGTGGTAAAGGCCCATTTACTAGTGTACACCTAATTCTACATTCTGTTTCCGTAGGGATTAATCTGTTTTCTGTCTGTTTCTGTTCGGGTGGTAAAGGCCCATTATTAGCATTCTGTTTCTATCTGTTTCTGTTCGGGTGGTAAAGGCCCATTATTAGCATTCTTTTTCTGTCTGTTTCTGTTAGGGTGGTAAATGCCCATTACTAGCATTCTCCTCTGTGGAAATTATTCTGTTCCCGTTTCTGTTTCAGTTTAGACATTAGGGTGACACCTAATCCTGTTATACTAGTATTAGTGCAGAGAAATGAAAAGTAATATTATTCTGTTTCTTCTGTTTAACCTAAGTACATCTGCTGCTCCTGTTACTATTATCTCTTATCTAGCTTATTTTCATTTCATAATTATTATTATCTGTTCATATACTGAAAGTCAATGGACTTGCCAGACTTTATGTCTGACCTTGCTTGTTTTCGCCTCTTTTTCTTCCATTCCCCCCAGGTTTTCCAAGGAGGGAACACTTTATCTTGATCTGGATTTCTTCTGCTTGAAGTACTTAGAGTGCTTAAAGTATGGCTTGACTCCTTATGGCAGCTTCTGTGGGGATTATGATTTTAAAGTTTTGTACTCTGATGATTTTCTGAACAAGACTGATTTCTGTTTTCCGCTGTAATAAAGTTTATAATTTCTCAAGCATTGTTTATCTGTCTTGAAATTTTCTGTTCTGTTTACTAAAATGCTCCACCGAAGTTAAGGCATTCCCTTTGTGAGTGTCCTTGATGGAGGTGGGGTGTTACACTTGGTATCAGAGCTGAAGGTTACCAGATTGGGTAAAGTTTTTGAAAACTATTTTCAAAAAGGTTTTAAAAAGGAAGTATTTTCAAAAGTAAAGCCTATTTTTGAAAAACATAATCCCCAAAAGCCATATATCTATCCTTTGATCCTCTGTTTGAATCTTTGTTTCCTTCTTTCTCCGGGGCTCCCGGCTTTCTGGGAGGTAGCCTCATCGCGGCATGGTTCTGTAGGCTTGATAAGACTACGACACCAGTCAAAGGGCAAATTAGCGCCCGACTTCCATCTGTAGTCGCAGTAGTCTCACCTATGGCTAATTTTCTTTCGAGCTTTATAGGATTTTCCGTGCGATGGAGGCCGCTTTCAAGGGACTTGTTAACGTGTTACACACAGATAGTAAATATGAGAATGAGGGAGTTTGGCTAAGGAGCACAACCCAAGGATGAGAAACTCATGAATATGGACATGGTTCACAAAGGAGGCTAAAAGGAAACACAAAAGAAGGATGAAAAATCTGAAGATAAGAAGGAGAAAAAGTGCTTTACTTGTGGAAGCTCGACTCATCTGAACAAGGATTGCTGAAAGAGGAAGGACACTCACTTCAACTGTGGTGAGATGGGACACTTCACTAGAGACTGCCCGAAGAAACGGGGGCAAGGACAGAGGACATGACCTACTTCGGGAAGGCAGGCGAATGCTCTCATAGTTGGTGGATAGGATAGAAGTAGGAAAATTTCTGTAGAGAGTTTAGTTTCCTTATCTGATTATTGAGTAAGAACTTTTTCCGATTATGGCATTCTGATTCTGTAGTCGAGTCTCTGCACTTTAATACTAGTTTTGTTTCTGATCTGGTTATAGTCTCAAACCCCATAGGGGTTACGACTCATCTGTTGGTGATTGGTTGGGGTTTGAGAGTATCTGTGTTAGGCGTCAAGTCGATTGTAATGCATACATTCTGGGTTTTTGAGGGATTTGGTGGGATTTTCCCATGCTTAGTTTTCTAAGAATCATTCGATAATCTGATCTGTACTAGTAGTCTGTAAGCATCTGGATATTTCTGAAAAGGTTAAGATTTCTAGTTTTGACATTGTCTAAAGAGGGTAATCCTCTGGGTGTCAATCTGATGTTGATTTCGGTCTTCGGGGTTGATACTTAGGGGAATTAGTCTCTCAACCAATGTCTAATGGGAACCAAGTTTTTGTTTTATCTGTACTCGCTTCCATCATTCGATTATATCCTATCGATCGAATCTTCGAACTTTAGGTAGAAACTAATGGGTGTAAACATGTGTTTGAGACATGTTATGTTTGATGGTTGCAAGTGGATGCAAGTGGTTGCTAGTGGTTGCTCGTGGATGCATATACACACACTAGGCGCCAGATCGGCTCAAAAGCACTCTCATACTGCATATGGATGGGTGTGCATTTTTTTCAATTTTTGTGGATGAAAAATGATTGACTTATCACATGGATGTTGCATTTGGATGAATGGTTGTGCACTCATATAGAAATGTTGTGTATCAAATAGGATTTCTTGCATACATAATTGGACTCATGGCACTAACATAATTCGCATTAAGGAGGTCAACTGAATCAGTAGACCACCTGATCTTTGCATTAGATAAGAGACATATACACACACTTTTGCTTATGTTCATACAACATTAGAAGTTTTCTAAGGACAATGGATGCTTGTGAATGATGTTTGAGTAGATGGGTGATTGGATGGTAAGACACATTCTTCTTAACTTAAAGATTTCAGGGACAAAATCCTTTAAGAAGGGGAGAATGTAACACTCCGAATTTTCTGTGATCATAAGAATAACAAATCAAGGCAGAATTAAATTTTAAAATAAGAATCAAGGGAAACGGGTTGCGTCATTGCGTTCGTCTCGAAATTCTGCTTGAAAACGAGTCCGAGTTTTCGAAAAACGAAGTCCGTATGACCAAGTTATGACCCTCCGAAATTTCAGGAATTTTCAGAATAAAAAACAGTTCGAAATTCAAATTCGAAATTCGAATTCGAAATTCGAATTCAGACCCCAAGGCAGACTGAGCGGGAAATTTCCCGCCCAGGACCAGGTCGACCTAGGGGTCGACACTATGGTCGACCTCCCAGGGACCAGGTCGACACTATGGTCGACCCTATGGTCGACCTGGTGCCAAAACATGGTTTTCAGCCTGAGTTCATTTGGATGTTTCTGGTCACGTTTTCAGTCTAGATTCGTCCTCCTAAACCTATATAGACAGCCCCCTAGCCTCATTTTCTCTACACAATTTCATTCTGTCTATACTCTGCCTCTGTTCTAATTAAAAATAAAAATGGTGTCGCTACTCTGCTGGAATCAAAACTTGGATTGATGCATCTTCTTCCAACCTGAATAGAATTAAAAGATAAATCAAATCTCAAATCAAAGTTTAGAGGTTCAACAACAATTAAAGAAGAGTAATTCAGCCTTTCTGCATCAACACTAGTTTATTTCCTTTCTTAAACCACGAAAGGCAAGTACAGTTATTTTTCGATATAAACGTTAATTATGATTGTGACATGAATTGTAAAACTGAATCTGAGGTTATGTCTGTTCTGTTCTGTTTAGATCTATCTTATTATGTATCTCTTTCTTCTTTTTATTCTATATCCAGGCTACCACAAGCCTGAGCCAAATCTCATAAGAAATTAACGCACGAAGGCTAAAATGTTTGGGACAAATAATGAATGATGCATAATTGGACAGGACTGATTCGAGGACATGACATAAAATCTGAGGCATATAATTGGACATGTGGCATATTTAACATATGACTTGAGATTGAGGCATAAAATATATTGGACATATGACTTGGGATTCGGGGCGTAGATTTAACTGTAAACATGAAACTAATTTAGATACATAGTACATGTTGTAATCTGGATCCGTAGTTAATTTGAGAAATAAACATATGTTAGATCTAGATCTGTTCATACTAGGTACAATGATCTGTGATTTGGGAGAAGGGGAATTATAGGACAACTTGAAACTTGGGGACATAATGCATGTTTTAAATCAAGGTCTGATGTTAGAGTTTAAAGATAATTTACAACATGTTATGCATGAAAGATAATGCATGTTGAGGACATACTACATGTTATAGTTTAAAAATCTAGATTTTTGGACATATTCTTTTATGTAAAAATTCATGACTTGAAAAAGGAATATGTGACTTAGGCGTAAAGACCTATACAAAAATAGGATAACTATTAATGTGAATGCATCTAAATAAGGGTTTTTGGATATCTGGCATCATAGGCTATAATTTGGCATAATTCATATTGTTTATGGTGATTTATGGAGAATTTTCTGTACTGTGTAATGTTTAACTAAAAATTAGGAGCATATGTGGTATTATGAATTATGACCATGATTTGGCAAGTGAGTTTAAGCTAAATTTATGATTAGGCAAGATATGTAAATAGAGTTTTAGATATATATATATAATCTGCTAAATCTGTTGAATCACTTAAACTGCTAGATCTGCCACCTGTTGAATTGTCCGATCTGTTGAAAACTAGATAATGGTAATCTGGGTATGGGAATCCGTAGGCTCGACCTAAGATTTAGTAAACCAGGGAAATTTGATTAATCTGTTGTATCCTATGAAGAATTTTAATCTGTTAAATAAACAGAATTAGTCTGATATCTGAAAAATTTGTATTGGAATGAATTGGCTATGACACGAGGTTAGGCTTTGTTTGCGGTAGAAGCTTGCCCGGAACCAACCGACTTAACCAGCGACCGCAAACTACCAGTCTAATGTGAGAGGTCGTAGGCATAACTAAAATATTCTTAGACACGAGATTAGGTCTGGCTTGTGGTAGAAGTCTGCCCGGAACCACCCGACATATCCAACGGCCACAAGCTATCGACCTAATGTGAGAGGTTTGTGCATTAATATTTAATTAATGCAAATCTGGGATAAATATGATGTCTGAAACATTTTGGGTGAATAGGGTTAAACCAACCGGACTGATGAATTTAACAAACCATTTCGTAAGTCGGTGGGCCCAATACAAAGTTAGACAATCTGTAAGTCTGTTAAGAATTGTACATCTGATCCGTTAGTATGAAAACCCGTTAACTTGATTTTCTGATATGTGAACTAGTTGATCTGAACTCTGTATGTCTGAACTTGTAAACAAGTTAATCTAAAATCTGTTAGTCTGGGGACACAAGGTTAGGAGGGAAATTACTTGTGTCATCTGTTGTTTGGGACCTATATTGGTTAGTAACCCTTTTTGGTATCAAAACTTTGACCCAACATTAGGTAGGGTCCGGGCACGCTTACTGAACTAATTATAAGCGGTTCATTCTGATAATGGCGAGGGGTGCTGATGGTGCGTTCCAACTAGGTCATGTGCGTGCATGGATCCCAGTCTGCCTCTGAGGATGTAAGACGCCGTGACATCTGTAAATGGGTCTGTGCCAATTGGTTATCACTTTAGGGAGTGATACACCCTACCGTGGGGCCGACACAGGGTATTTATGTATTAGGGAGCCGATCGCTTGGGGTAGGGTTTTAGGGTACACTTAGTTCTGTCTATTTCTATTGGTACCGTCTGTTTCTGTTGGGTGGCAACACCTGTCTGTTTCTACGTGGTACCGTCTGTTCGGGTGGTAAAGGCCCATTTACTAGTGTACACCTAACTCTACATTCTGTTTCCGTAGGGATTAATCTGTTTCTGTTTCTGTCTGTTTCTGTTCGGGTGGTAAAGGCCCATTATTAGCATTATGTTTCTGTCTGTTTCTGTTGGGGTGGTAAAAGCCCATTACTAGCATTCTCTTATGTGGAAATTATTCTGTTCCCGTTTCTGTTTCAGTTTAGACATTAGGGTGACACCTAATCCTGTTATACTAGTATTAGTGTAGAGAAATGAAAAGTAATATTATTCTGTTTCTTCTGTTTAACCTAAGTACATCTGCTGCTCCTGTTACTATTATCTCTTATCCAGCTTATTTTCATGTCATAATTATTATTATCTATTCATATGCTGAAAGTCACTGGACTTGCCAGACTTTATGTCTGATCTTGCTTGTTTTCGCCTCTTTTTCTTCCGTTCCCCCCATGTTTTCCAAGGAGGGAACACTTTATCTTGATCCGGATTTCTTCTGCTTGAAGTACTTAGAGTGCTTAAAGTATGGCTTGATTCCTTATGGCAGCTTCTGTGGGGATTATGATTTTAAAGTTTTGTACTCTGATGATTTTCTGAACAAGACTGATTTCTGTTTTCCGCTGTAATAAAGTTTATAATTTCTCAAGTATTGTTTATCTATCTTGAAATTTTCTGTTCTGTTTACTAAAATGCTCCACCAAAGTTAAGGCATTCCTTTTGTGAGTGTCCTTAACGGAGGTGGGGTGTTACAGATTTGATCCTGTTGAAAAACAAAATCCTAATGATTTTGAAAATCCTTTAAATGGCTTTGAAATTGATCAAATTGAAATTTCGGATTCTAATAATTTCAAAGGGTTTTTAAATCATGAACGATATGAAAACTCGTTTAGAAACAATTCAATTAAACGAATTTGGATTCCAAAAAATAACAAAATAAATTTGAATAAATCTAAACGAATTTGGGTTCCAAAGGGTACGCTAGTGGATAGTAATGGATTGATATGTAAACGGGTTTGGGTACCGAAACATGTAAATGAAGATAAGAGTGGTAAAACAATTTTTGTTAGACCACTCAATCCTATAAACATTTAGGCACCGAGGGAGGCCAAGGAACGACTGTGCTTAAAAGAGATATAATTCAAGTTGTTCCACTTTATTGAATTGTTTGAAGTTCCTTAGCCATAGATTTAGAGTTGGAGATTCATGGATCACATTGATTATGGTAAGTCAGGTATGATCTCTAAACTCGTATTTTATTTTATTTCCATTTTAGTTTATTTTTCCTTTTTTATTTTCTTTATTTTTTACTCGGCTGATTTTGAAATCATTCGTTATTACTATTGAATTTCTTGGATTATCAAAAAATTTGATTTTTTTTTCTCTTAAGTAATTTCAAATAATTATCTTCAGATTTGATTGTTGAATGGTTCTTGTGCTTGTCTAAAAAATTCTCTGAGAATATCACTTGTGATTCTTGCTTTAAAAATGATCTTGTGCTGCTCTGATAAGGAAATTGATTTGGTTCATTTTAAGTGTGTTAGTGATTAAATGATAAGCTAGAAAATTAGTGACTGGATTTAGTTAAAATTCATAGGCAATTTGAATTAAATATATAAATAGTTTTAAAAAAAATTATCTAGGAGCAATCAGTGTTAGAAATATTAGAAAATTCCATTTTCTACTGATTGATTTTTGAAACTGGTTTTCAACTTGCATTGATATTTTCAAAAACTCCTCTTGAAATTGATATTTTCATTTTTAAAATTATTTTTGATTATTTATTCAAAAATTGAAATTATTGATTAATTTGAACCATTCTGAGACTCATCAAAATTATTGATAGATTTATGAAATTGTGATGAGTTGTGACTATGGTATAATTCATAATTAGAGGAGATATTATTTTAAATCTCATGATGATTGGACAGATTTTATAATATCTTTGAATTTGAGCTTATTTCACGACCATCTTCTATATCTACAATATTTCTGTCATTCATCATGGTTTATTTAATTTTGGGAGTTCTAATTATTCTTGGAATTAAAATAAAAATAAATATATAAATAATTTATCCTTGGTATTCACTCCCATTTAAAAGTCCTCGCGGTTATGCATGGGTGAATTACCTTAATCTCTTTGTGCTTCCATTCTCGCTTAAAAGACCCTTGGGCTGCGCATGGATGGAACTCATTAGAGAGGATAAAGTTAAGTTACTACTAACCCCATTTAAAAGACCTTTGAGCTATGCGTGGTTAGAAAGTGCTTAATACAATTTGAGCATTCTTAAAATCTTCAAAATTCATATTCAAATATTCAATTTTTTTATTGAACTCTCCTTATTCAATAAAATCCATCGTAAATCCATTCATTCTGAAAGTGAAATTTTGCTTCTGATTTAAAGATTATTATGATTTTTGTTTGATTAAATGGGTTTTATGATATATATTCTCTCTCTTGATTTGAATTTATATTTCTAGTCTATATTCATCACTGTTTCGATTTCTATTATCCTATTAATGATAACAAAAGGGAGAGAATGGTCAAGATTTTGATTGATGAGTATTTAGTTCAAAAATATTTTAAGGTTGGAAATTAAATATCTAGAGGGAGAATGGTCAATTGAATTTCATCATTTATATTTTCCACATATAAAGGGGGAGTTCAGTTGTAGGGGGAGCATACAAATAGGGGGAGTAATATATTTCACGATCAAACTTATTTAACACAGTCAAAATCTTGTAAATGTTTGTCATCATCAAAAGGGGGAGATTGTTGAGTATAACAGTTTGATTTTTGTTTGATGATAACAAACATATATATATATATATATATTATTTTATAAATGTGTTTGTAAACAGTACTATTCTAGATTTCACATCATCACACATGAAACTGTAATACTGAAGAAATTCAAATTAAAATAGACAGATTGAATTGAACACAATAAAATAATATTTTATTTCAATCACATCTGTTTATTACAAATAACAGTACAATTTTATTCATGTCTACAATCGATTTCATATACACAGATTCCTCATTACATACATCACTCATCACTCAGTATTTTCATATACACATTCATTCATTGACACTCTGTCTTCAGTCTTCTGTCTTCTGAATCTTCACATGCTCCAATCCAGTCTCTTCTTACCTATCACATATAGAAGAACACACACAGTAGACTGCAACAAAAATAAAATAAAATAAAATCAAATAAAAAATTTATTTTTAATTTTGCCTCAGAATTACGGTGTGTTTCTCATCATTTTTCTAGACTTGGTCTGATGAGCTGGGACAGAAAAACTCGTCTGATGGCTGCATGTACACACGTGTATGCACGTGTGCACTGCCTCGCCAATCAGTGTGCAATTGAGGAGTAGCCACAAGGTCCGTCTCAACTCAGTGCAAATCAGTGTGCAAATGGTCGAGCCAAAAGTGCAAATAAAATAAAAAAATAACAGAATAATTAAAACAAAAGTTTCAGGTCATGGCAAGCTGGTCAAGTGCAGTCAAGAAACATGGATGGTGATCAAGCCCATACACATGTTCACAAAATCGACACAACAAGGTTTAATATTAACCAAATGGAAGAACAATGGTTCAGCAAAAAGTAGAAAACTGAAATGACACAAAGCCAAAGTGGTCGAGATCAAATTAGTTTTCAAAACTGAATAAACATGATTCAGCAAGAACAAGGTTTACAAACAAATATTCAAACAGCCCAAGTGTCGAGCTGAATGATAGCATGGACAAGATGTACATGGTCACAACAATATGTTGGGGCATTAAACATGACAATGTCAAAGTGGTCAAGCTAGGTCGAGCCAGTTCATAGTTCAAGTACATGTCATAAACAAACAGCATGAACATTACAAGTATGCAAGTGAAATATCATAAAAATCCGCAAGCAGTAGTACAAATACAAGTGACATGGTAATGAAAACATGTACAATGGTGCAAGCACAATCTCAAGCAAAATGATCAACTACAAGTACCAATGGACATCACTAGAAAGTAACTCAAGTATGGTGAATGGTCAATTACAACTCAGTTTTAAAGTGGAGTAGGAGTACAAGAAGCATGGTCGAGTCAGGACAAAGATTACAGGTTCGACATGTATAAAAACAGATTGCAAGTGTTGGATCTAGATTAATCCTAGAGGGGGGGGGAGGATGAATAGGGTTTATTACAATTTTTTTTCAGAGTTATAATATAACGGGATATTGAAATAACAATCAGATCACAGAATGCAGCAGATATAAAAATACAGAAAGTAAATGACACACAGAGATACCCAGCTTCGGCAAAATCCTGCCTATTGCTGCATTCCTAAGGTTTCTACTAGGTGATAGAATAGATCCCGCATACAAGACCATGTACACTCGCAAACCCTGCTCCTATTCTAACCCTACGCTCAAAACCGTAGAGTGACCAATATTCCCTCGATCAGATTTCCCCTGATTACAAAACCATAACCAGTAACCCAGATTTTACAGACTCTATCAACTGTCAGTCAACACCCTGACTGAATCCCCTAGATTTTACAGACCTAGAAACTGTTTGTTTGTTTACAAAGAAGACATAATTGAAAAATAATACTAAACGAAACAATACAAGCTAAAAACCCTAGGCATTAAAAAGAAGGGTCGTCCCTTTCACATTTCAAAAATAGGCCGGCCACTTAAGAAATGGTTCCACCCCTTTGCTCGTTTAACCCGGTCTCTTGCTTTCTTCATGGAACAAAATATGGCGGCTTCTAGGGTTCTCAAACTTCCCCCAAATCGAATTGAGAAAATTGAAATTGCTGAGATGATTCTCTGATGATCGGATTAACTAATGCTTGGCTTTGGTACTTTGATTTTGGGATTGTTGCGATCGAAACACCCGTGGAAAAAATTGTGAGTTCTCTGTATTATCTTTCTTCGAACTGCTCTTGAATTGTTTTTGGTTTTTCAATTCTCTGCCTGTGATGAAATGGTGTGATTATTATAGGATTTAGGAACCCCTAAATCAACACTCTGATTTCGTGAATGACTCGGCTGATTTGCTGATTGGTGCTTTCCCCTTTTGTTATACGACTTGAATTAGTTGCAGTGAAATTGCTTGACAAAATTTTCTGCAATGACTCTCCAAATATATTGGTCCCTTGCGTGAATTTTTCTCTGCCATATATGTTGCTCGCTGATTAATAAATTGCCGAGATGACATTGTCTAAAACTGGAAACAAATGATCCTGTGATTTTGTGGAGATGCATCTAATGTCTAGGAATATTCGAATATGATTTCCTGCCAAGTTTGTGCTTCCCTCGAATTTATTTTCTTGAAAGATATATTGCCCAAAAAAAATTCTTGCTATCTCCAGTTATATGTTCATTTCTGGAGCAATTAAAAACTTTGCCAAGTATGATTTCCTTTTGAATGAATTTGGAAGAATATTTTGCTGCCTTGTAAAAGAAGTAAAACCTTGCTTGATTTTCTGAGATGTTATCTTTATTTCTGGAGACCATATTCCTTGCATTTGCCTTGATTGCTTTGCTGGAAAGATGTAATTACTTGCCAAAAAACCATACATTGATTTCTGGACACATTTAAAATGTTGCCAAATATATGCATATTGTTAAGGATTAAAAAAAAACTTTACCAAAACTGGTTCCAGAAATGATCATAGCACTTGAATATTTGGCAGGCCTGTTTTGATCCCTCTGAGTTTGCTGACCCATGTCTGATTATGTACAATGTGATCACATCCCTGTTTGCTATGTGACAAACTGTTTTGAGCTCGATTGTATGTGTATATTTGCAACATGATTCTTGTATTGCTCTTTGTTTCCTGCCATGTTAATTGCTTCATTTGTAGTATTTGAAGTATTATGCACCATTTTCTTGCCTTTGCATCATCTGCACATGCATGCTGAAACATTGTTGAGCTCCTGCACTTTTGCCATGCCATTTGTTTATACTTTCTTCACTGACTTGACCATTCATCCAGTGTACATCATGCTCCACACTGTCTTGACACATTGATCATGCTCTGTGCTGCCATTGTAACTGAGTCACTTGCTGCTCCTACATGTACTTGTCCACTTTCATTTGTTGTTGTCCACTTGTATGCTTGAAACTGAACATCAACATATGTTGTTTCACTGTCACATGCACCAGAAAAAAAATTGAACCTGCACCATGTCTTGTGTTCACTGTCTTCAACTCCACATGCACATGATTGTTTCATGCTGCTAGATGCCAAGATCATTATCTACCATGTAAACATCATACTTGTCTTGTTGAGTTTGCAGTGATCATTAAGTATGTTGTTGTGCTCCATTATGTTGCTATATTTGATCACCATACAGTTTGTGATCATACACCTTGTTCACTTAAAAAAAATGACCCTTGCACTTGAAAGAATGAAACTGTTGCACTATGTATGAGCTTGTTCACTTGAACTGTACTTGATAATACATGCTTGCACCATTGCTCAACCATGTTAAATTCCATGCATAAATGGAAAAAGAAACTTTTGCTTGTTGTATGAGCTGCCTCGACCACTGTTGAGTTGCATTGTACATGTTTTTACATCTTTGGCTCGACATTATGGTTGTTGTGTTCGCTTGTCCATTTCACTGTGTCGAGCTTGGTCCATGTGACTGCTCCACAGCTGTATATACTGATTGGTGAGACAGTGCACACGTGTATTTATACATGTGTGTATTTGCAGCCATCAGAAAAATTCCTGTCCCTGTACATATACAAACTGTCTGTCCAGACACAGATGAATCAGATCAAGTCATGAAAAATGATGAGAAACACACCAGAAAACTGAGGCAAATAAAATTTTAAAAATAAGATTTATATACATATGTATTCAGTTTTATTTCTATTGCAGTGTACTGTGTGTTTCTGTTTCATGTGACAGGTAAGAGGATGAGACTGGACTGAAAGCTGTGAAGGCAGAAGACAAGAAGACAAAAGATGACACAAGACAATGAAAGAGTGTATGTGTATATGAAATGTAAGAGTCTGAAACGGTATATGAGTCAATGTGAATGTATATATATAATATGTAACTGTGTATCTATGAATGTGTACAAATAGTGGAGTCATACAATTTGTACTGTTTGGATGTTGAAATATTTATATTTAAATAAAATACTGTGTGAATATATGAAATTCTGTACAGTCGTATTCTAATTAAATATAAATATTATATTCCTATTTGTGATGTTATATAACAGTACAATAACAAACACATTTTAAAACAAAGTATATTTGTTTGTTATCATTAAACAAAAATCATATAATTGTGTATACAACACCGTTATGTACAACAATCTCCCCCTTTTGATGATGAAGAACAAATATTAAGATTTTGAATACAGTAAATGTGTTTGACAATGAAGAACTGAACTCCCCCATTTGACAGCTCCCCCTACAATAGAAACTCCCCCTATAACTGTGCATGAGTGAAATAAATGAATTTAATGAATTTTCAAAATTAAAAATACTTATACAAAATTCACTCATAAAACAAAATCTCAATCCATTCTCCCCCTTTTGTTATCATCAAAAGGATTCAGAATTTAAAATATAGATGATTTTTTTTACTAAAATATGATTTCAGCTTAAGAGAAAGAACAGTCATCATAAATCTCAATCAGTCAAACAAAAATCATAATAAATTGAGAACCGGTGGCATATTTCACATTGTAGAGAATGACGGATTTACGATGAATTTTATATATTATGGAGAGAGTTTCAAAAACATATATTTTCAATTATTTTCTAGAAGATTTTTATAAAAAATAAAGCACAAAATACAGTGATGGATTTGGACTATAATTATAAATTCAACTTAAGTGACAAAATCAGACAGTCTCAAATCCCATTAGCTATCAATCAACAAATCATAATACGTCATAAGATTTCAACACATTTCACATATTAGAAAGATGGATTGATAGGCTGGTTTTTATACTCTGAGGAGAATTTCAGATTAGTTTATGTTTATAGCACATTTTTCCTTTTTCTTTTTATTTTTATTTAAGAGCACACTGACCATGCATAACCAGAGCTTGGATTTTTAAATGAGGTCAGTCGCAGCTTAAATTAGAAGTTGTCTCATAACCATGCATGACCAGAACGTGGATTTTTAAATGAGATTAGAGACACACTTATTGTATTAAATATATATACATATATTTATTATTTTCAGCTTTAAATAGAAAAACTCCTCGGTATATACAACCAATATGAATGATAGAAATGTGGTAGGTACAGAAATGGACCGTGAAATAAATTTCTAAATTAATTATATTATGAAATATGCTCGACTGTATCGGGATCATTGAAAATTTTCAATTATCACTAATTCTGAGTAATAACAATGTCCCATATCTATCATGAATATTTCCACTGTTTATTTAAAAAAAATAACTCTCCACACTAATACAAAACATAATGGATGGCAGAAGGATGATAGATAATGAAGATGATCATGAAATAATTGCCAGTTCAAAGATATTATAATAAACGTTCAGCCATCATGAAAAAATAGAATCTCCTCTTGTTGTGAAATATACTGCAGTCACGATTCATCACAATTTCAAAATCTCATAATTTTTTTGATGAATTATAAATACAGTTCAATTTGGATATTGATTTTAATTTCTGAATGAATAATCAATAAAAAATTTTAAAATTGAAAATCAATTATAAGAGGAATATGCTGATCTATACACGGCAAGAAGGGAAAATGTGTGCAAGGCAAAAAGAGTGTGTGGATTTATACATGGTAAAGATTTTAATCTAAGTACAGATGGGTGAGATAAATATTAGGCGCTTCTGATACCACTTGGTGTCCCTATTAACATATTTAATCACAAAGCCCAAACATACAGACTTAACAATTTGCACATTTTTCAAAGCAGCAGACAAGAACAAGCAATTATTTGAAGCAGTATCAGAGCAACACGGAAAAAATAATATCACAGCAGACTTGTTAGAGGATGGTCACATAAGATCATTCATGATCCAAGATTAGAAATACCGTTTATTTGAAATCATTTGCGGAATATGAAAAACTCAAGATTCAATGAATCGATCACACCAAATTATTAGTTTCACATTCAAGATATGTGTGTGATTTAGTAAATCAATAATTTCAAATGATTTTACACAAACAAATATTTAAATCAAATCATCATGAAATAACAGTGAGATCTAAGTCTGGATTTTCAAAGAATTTTTTACAAGAATTTCTGACAAGTACCAGAGTAATTTCAGATCATATACATCAAGTTCGAGAGGTATTCATGATTAAAAAAAATTCGTTTGAATCAATGTTAAGTCTGAGATATAATGAATTATTCACACAAGGTTGATAATTTTAAATTTAGGAGGTGTGTGAAACTCAAAATATTAAGAATTTCAGATGATTTCAAATAAGTAAATTTAAACCATAATGATCATGAATAAAGGTGGAATTCAAGATGTATCACTGTGATTCAATACAACTCATAATATCCAAGCCGATATGAAAATCAGTGAAATTATCACAACTGATAAATAGCAGAGTGCTATAATGAGTATATTATTTCAAGCTTTTCTAAAGTGAATTAGAAGAAACTCAGAACAACAGAGGTGTGTGAAATTTCACCAATTTTTCAGATCTTCAAAAATTTAGAATTCAAATCAATAGTGTTCAAGATATGACAAGAATACATCAATACTATTATGAATTCAGTAAACAGAAATTAAACTTCAAAACAATTACAGAAATATTACACAAATGAATTCAAGATCTGCAAGTGATTTAAAAACATCAGAGTTTTATTCTAGATGAAGCGAATTTCCAAAAAATCATGAATTCTGTAATTGGAAGTTAAGCAAACACAGAATAAGAAGAATATGGCAATGTCAATTCAAAAACAGAAAAAAAAGAAAATAAATAGAAAGGATAGAAGGAGGAATAAACATAGAAAAATAAAAACAAAGAATATTTACAAAGGTGAATTGAGAGATCATAATCCAATGTAAAACGGAATCTCTAACTCATCAGGCTTGGCTAAGGAACTGTGGATGATACATGAATATTGAGCAGCTCGAATTCAATTCTCTTTTGCAAAGCAGTTCCTCAGCCTCCTTCGGTACCTAACAGTTTAAGAGATCGAGTGGTCTAACAAAATTCGCAAAACCACTCAGTCTTGTTCACATATTTTGGTACCCAAACTTGTTTGTATAATAATCCATTCGAATCTATCTTCGTACCCTTGGGAACCCAAATCTGTTTGATTTTAATGAAGTTTGTTATATTTCTTTTTGGGATCCAGAATTGTTTAATTGGATTATTATAAAACAAATTCACATCACATTTATGATTCAAAAATCCTTTGCGATTATTAGAGTTTGAATTTTCATATTGATTCTTTCCAAAGCAGTTTAAAGGATTTTTAAAATCATTTGAGTTCTGATTTTCAAAAATGTTATTTTTCTGAAAGCCGAGACCACTTTTATTACCATATGAAAATTGATTTTTCAATAGCATATTCAAAGATTTTTCACTGTTAGAAAATTTAGTCAAAGTCGACTCAAGCTGTTGAATTTTTGTTTTAAGATCACGGTTCTCTTTCATTAAATCAGAACAATGATTTTTAGTGATCTTACATCTTTCAAAATCAGACTTCAAAACCAAATTTTCATCTTTAATCAATTTTATTCTGGCTTGGGATTCAGCAATCTCAGATTCAAACTTAGTTTGTTTTTCGAATTCAGATTTGTCAAAATCTTTGAATTTTTCAATTTCCTTTTCAAAATCTTTCAAAATTGATTTAGTTTTCAGCAAACTTTCTTTTTCAAAAAATTTATGTTTGGAATTAATATTACCCAACTCCTTTTGCAAAGAATTGTTTTTATAAATTAACTCATCTTCATTTTGTTTTAGAATGATAATTTCTGTTTCAAATTTTTGAAGATTCATATTGAGATGAGCTAAATCATTTTTCAAATTGGAACAATTCTTGCAATCATAGTTTTCAAATTTTAATTTCAACTTATTATTTTTGCATCGCAACTCAGAATTTTCAGATTTCAGAGTTTTATTTTTCCGTTGGAGACGATTGACAGTTTTTGTTAAATCATTACAACGAGAAACCAATTCTTCATATGAAAAATTTCCATCGTCTGAATCATCATTAATAGCTCCAGTTAAGCATATATTTGAATCTGAGTTGGCAACCGAGGGTTTTGAGCATTTGTTGTCATTTCCATACAGCACGTTGAGAGTTTTCCAGATATCCTGCGCGGTTAAACAATGAGAGATAAATTTTATTTGATCATTACCAATATAGGAATAAATAATATGCATAGTACGAGCATTTAAAATCTTATTCCTCTAATCTGACATATCTCTCGAATTTTCAATAATATTCCAATATTCTAAACTAACAGATCTCAAGTAAGATTCTATTTCTGATTTCCAAATTAAAAAATCTGTACCATTAAAAATAATTAGAATATTACTGGACTGACTTTCAGAAGATTGACAATGAGGGATCATCATTTACACTATAGTTAATAGAAAATACCTGCTCTGATACCACTTGTTGGATCTAGATTAACCCTAGAGGGGGGGGGGGGTGAATAGGGTTTATTACAAAATTTTCAGAGTTATAATCTAACGAGATATTGAAATAACAATCAGATCACAGAATGCAGCAGATATAAAAATACAGAAAGTAAATGACACACAGAGATACCCAGCTTCAGCAAAATCCTGCCTACTGCTGCATTCCTAAGGTTTCTACTAGGTGATAGAATAGATCCCGCATACAAGACCATGTACACTCAAAAACCCTGCTCCTGTTCTAACCCTACGCTCAAAACCGTAGACTGACCGATATTCCCTCGATCAGATTTCCCCTGATTACAACCCCGTAACCAGTAACCCAGATTTTACAGACTCTGTCAACTGTCAGTCAACACCCTGACTGAATCCCCTAGATTTTACAGACCTAGAAACTGTTTGTTTGTTTACAAAGAAAACAGAATTGAAAAACAATACAAAACAAAATAATACAAGCTAAAAACCCTAGGCATTAAAAGGAAGGGTCATCCCTATCACATTTCAAAAATAGGCCGGCCACTTAAGAAATGGTTCCACCCCTTTGTTCATTTAACCCGGTCTCTTGCTTTCTTCGTGGAACAAAATATGGCGGCTTCTAGGGTTCTGAAACTTCCCACAAATCGAATCGAGATATTTGAAATTGATGAGATGATTCTATGATGATCGGATCAACTGATGCTTGGCTTTGATACTTCGATTTTGGGATTGTTGCGATCGAAACACTCGTGGAAAAAATTGTGAGTTTTTTGTATTATCTTTCTTCGAACTGCTCTTGAATTGTTTTTGGTTTTTCGATTCTTTGCCTATGATGAAATTGTGTGATTATTATAGGATTTAAGAACCCCTAAATCAACACTCTGATTTCGTGAATGACACGGCTGATTTGCTGATTGGTGCTTTCCCCTTTTGTTATACGACTTGAATTAGTTGCAGTGAAATTGCTTGACAAATTTTTCTGCAATGACTCTCCAAATATATTGGTCCCTTGCGTGAATTTTTCTCTGCCATATATGTTGCTCGCTGATTAATAAATTGCCGAGATGACATTGTCTAAAACTGGAAACAAATGATACTGTGATTTTGTGGAGATGCATCTAATGTCTGGGAATATTCGAATATGATTTCCTGCCAAGGTTGTGCTTCACTAGAATTTATTTTCTTGAAAGATATATTACCCAAAAAAAATTCTTGCTATCTCCAGTTATATGTTCATTTCTGGAGCAATTAAAAACTTTGCCAAGTATGATTTCCTTTTGAATGAATTTGGAAGAATATTTTGCTGCCTTGTAAAAGAAGTAAAACCTTGCTTGATTTTCTGAGATGTTATCTTTATTTCTGGAGACCATATTCCTTGCATTTGCCTTGATTGCTTTGCTGGAAAGATGTAATTACTTGCCAAAAAACCGTACATTGATTTCTGGACACATTTAAAATGTTGCCAAATATATGCATATTGTTAAGGATTAAAAAAAACTTTACCAAAACTGGTTCCAGAAATGATTGAATGTTTGGCAGGCCTGTTTTGATCCCTCTGAGTTTGCTGACCCATCTCTGATTATGTACAATGTGATCACATCCCTGTTTGCTATGTGACAAACTGTTTTGAGCTCGATTGTATGTGTATATTTGCAACATGATTCTTGTATTGCTCTTTGTTTCCTGCCATGTTAATTGCTTCATCTGTTGTATTTGAAGTATTGTGCACCATTTTCTTGCCTTTGCATCATCTGCACATGCATGCTGAAACACTGTTGAGCTCCTGCACTTTTGCCATGCCATTTGTTTATACTTGCTTCACTGACTTGACCATTCATCCAGTATACATCATGCTCCACACTGTCTTGACACATTAATCATGCTCTGTGCTGCCATTGTAACTGAGTCACTTGCTGCTCCTACATGTACTTGTCCACTTTCATTTGTTGTTGGCCACTTGTATGCTTGAAACTGAACATCAACATATGATGTTTCACTGTCACATGCACCAGAAAAAAAATTGGACCTGCACCATGTCTTTTGTTCACTGTCTTCAACTCCACATGCACATGATTGTTTCATGCTGCTAGATGCCAAGATCATTATCTACCATGTAAACATCATACTTGTCTTGTTGAGTTTGCAGTGATCATTGAGTATGCTGTTGTGCTCCATTGTGTTGCTATATTTGATCACCATACAGTTTGTGATCATACACCTTGTTCACTTAAAAATAAATGACCCTTGCACTTGAAAGAATGAAACTGTTGCACTATGTATGATCGTGTTCACTTGAACTGCACTTGATAATACATGCTTGCACCATTGCTCGACCATGTTAAATTCCAAGCAGAAATGGAAAAAGAAACTTTTGCTTGTTGTATGAGTTGCCTCGACCACTGTTGAGATGCATTGTACATGTTTTAACGTCTTTGGCTCGAAATTATGGTTGTTGTGTTCACTTATCCATTTCACTGTGTCGAGCTTGGTCTAGGTGACTGCTCCACAGCTGTATATACTGATTGGCAAGGCAGTGCACACGTGTATTTATACACGTGTGTATTTGCAGCCATCGGAAAAATTCCTGTCCCTGTACATATACAAACTGTTTGTCCAGACACAGATGAATCAGATCAAGTCATGAAAAATGATGAGAAACACACCAGAAAACTGAGGCAAATAAAATTTTGAAAATAAAATTTATATACACATGTATTCAGTTTTATTTCTATTGTAGTGTACTGTGTGTTTCTGTTTCATGTGACAGGTAAGAGGATGAGACTGGACTGAAAGCTGTGAAGGCAGAAGACAAGAAGACAGAAGATGACACAAGACAATGAAAGAGTGTATGTGTATATGAAATGTAAGAGTCTGAAACTGTATATGAGTCAATGTGAATGTATATATATAATATGTAACTGTGTATCTGTGAATGTGTACAGATAGTGGAGTCATATAATTTGTACTGTTTAGATGTTGAAATATTTATATTTAAATAAAATAATGTGTGAATATATGAAATTCTGTACAGTCGTATTCTATTTAAATATAAATATTATATTCCTGTCTGTGATGTTATATAACAGTACAATAACAAACATATTTAAAAACAAAATATTTTTTTGTTATCATCAAACAAAAATCATATAATTGTGTATACAACACCGTTATATACAACAGCAAGTGCAAGTGGATACACAGTAATTACAAACAGTGGCACACAATCAGTAAACAAATAAGCAGTGGATAAGTGTGAAAGCAATCAAGTTTTTTTAAGCAAGAAATTAAGTCTTTCTAGATTTTATCATGCACAAATTAATGTTTGGGAACTGTTAAAATTCAGCATACAAGAAATTTGTTTTCTAGAAATGGACAAACAAAAAGTGAATGCAACATAGGTCAGAACAAGGCATATAGCAGCATTTGAATGAAATGCACAAGAGTAGACAAGACTCCACAATAACACTAACATGGATGACAGTAATACAAGTAAAACATTGGAGCAAGAACCCAAAATTTCAAGCTATCCTATTACAAAAGTGTTACAAAATCCACACAGGAAATGGGAACATAATCAAGTTAATATACATGTGCAAATACAAGGGTCAAAACAAACACCAAATATAAACTACAAGCCCACAAATAGGTTCAACAAGTGTTAAACAAGGGGCAGACAAGTCGAGCAATGGGATTCAAGTGTGCAAGTGCACAAACAAACTATATGGATCATGTGTTCATCAGCAACTCAACACCAAGGTCGAGTAAGTATAGTAGCAGCATAGTCAAAGACACAAGTGGACATGATATGTTCAAGTTCAAGTGCAATATACAAGTCGCAACAGCAACTGTCCAAGCATGGGTATGCATAAACACAAAGGGGAAACACAGATAATATGTGTGAAATATCAAGATCAATGTGGGTACAGAAATCAGTTAACTCAAGGCAAAACTGCAAGGATAGTTCAAGTCCGCAGAAATACATAATGAAGCATATCAGAATGCAGTGTTTTGGCAAAGTTTTTTAATGGGTTCAAAATTACAGTTTTTTTTTCTAGCAAGGTCAAGTATTGCTCTATTCAAAAATAGATCCAGCAACATCAGTTTAAACGTGTTCATATTTAGGAGCTTCAAGGCAATGGTGTGTTCAAGTCTAAAAGGACAGGAATTTTTCAAAAAGACCAAATCAAAGTTTTATCAAAAGCAAAAACAGTGAATTTGTTTGAATGAATCAAAGTATATTTCAAAATTTCCTGAAACCAAAAGTTTAAATTTGGTAGTGAGAAATATAATAGGAAGACACAATCAAAGTCCATAATTCTCACGCAAGTTTGAAGCTTCCAAAATTCACAAATTCAAAGTCAAGGACCAAAATTTTGAGCAATATACGTTCAAAATTTAAATTGAGGAAACCACCAGAATTCCAGAAGAGTTCAAGCTCCAAAATTATCGTATATATCATGAACCAAGTGTAATACGAAATCAGAGAATATCGGATTTTCAATCCTATTTAAACACTAATCCTCATCGGCAATTATCCATTCAAGCTCTAGCACTAATTAAAAACCGAAAATCGAAATCAAAAATCATACCGGTAAAGAAGCAAGCTTGGATCAAAATCCAATATCCAAATCGTGAAGAGAGAAGCACCAGAGATCAATCAAGAACATCAATAAGATTACAAGCATCAGAAAACCATCGCGATTCTGGGATTTGAAGAAACCCTAGGAGCAAAACCACCGCCGCCATTTTTTTTAAAAGCAAAGGAGGATTGGGTCAAACAAAACAAGGGGCTAGGTAAAATAAAAGAGACTGGCCAAGTTTTTTAAAAGGAGGATGACCCATTTATTTTAACTCCTAAGGGTTTTGAATTTGTTTTTAAATTTGTTTTTTTATTCGTCTTTAGATTCAAGTTGTAATCAAATCAGAGTTTTCTAGTTTGTCTTCAAAACTAGGGAGACGAATTACAGGGTTTGTAATTCGGGGAAATCTTGTTTTAGGGATAAAAACCAGTGTAGGATTTTGAGTGTAGGGTTAAGAATAGTTGGGAGCGAGTGTCGCAAGTTTACAGGGGATTGTAAGCGTAGAGATTGTTTTAACTCATAGTAGAAACCTTGGGGAATGCAGCAGTAGGCAGGGTTTTGCCGAAGCTGGGTATATCTATGTGTTATTTATTTTCTGCATTTATTCTGTTTTTAATCTATGCTGTGATTATTTAATTATTCTGTGAAAATGCGATAAACCCTATTCACCCCCCTCTAGGGTTAATTGAGATCCTACACGACTGACTAAAAACCCAAAGGTGAGTGAATTTCTCGTTCACAATTAACTGAATTATTAAATTAAATTATGAAATAAATTTGGTTGTATGGTTGTATGGTTGTAATCGATTATTGATTTGTTGTTTAAAACTGACATGCAAATGTGTTAATGTGCAAATTGAAGTTGATAATTATTTATTTAATTAAATTAAATTTCTAGTTGAAGATCCCGATCCTTGTTAACCAGTGAACGATATAATAATTACTGTTTGAATGAAATGGTTGTGATGGATGTCTTGCTTTGATTTTGACTGCTGAACTGATATTGACATTGGAATGTTCTGTTATTCGATATGTTGTTATTGCAAGTTTACTTGTGTCGATTTACCCCATTTTACCCTAGATGTTACGGGCATCAAATAAACCTGGGATTTATCGATCTAAAATAAATTAAGAACACAGGTTGAAATGGTAGATATCAGTGACCCTGATTTGGATTGAAATGATATATATCCATCTCTGAAATATCGAAAAATTAAATTTAAATATCACTTGGCCATAGGATAGAAAATTTTATACGGACATCGGTTGGTTAAATGCTTTCAGATATATGAAATTTTATTTGATGGAAATTCTAATTTTAAAAGAAATATGCCAATATTCGGTAAATCTATTTTTTTTCCTTTGAATCTGAACCTTGAATGTTTACCGAAATCGTTAAAGAAATGATCCAAAACAAATCGATAACCATAAAATGGGATGTTGAATAGGATTTTGAGTTATTCAAACTAGATGGTGTAAAGTTCGAATTAGATAATTCTCTTTGAATTTAATTTTGAAATAAAATTTATTCGATGATATTTGGAGTTGTTTTGATTCAATTTGAATAGGATTTGAAGCCTTTAAATCGAACGGTTGGCGTGGTCGATGTTTGAAAACGAGATAGGAAAACTAAATAACTCCATCGAGATTGGAATATATATATTTCAAGTCATTGAAATTTTAAAGAAAGAAGCAATTAAAGTTTAGAACTATTTTATAAAATTATATATATATACACCATTTGTTTTGTAAATAAATTATATTCTATTTTTTAAAAGTTATTTGAGTAAATTATGTAACATATATATTGTTTGTTTTAAATAAATTTTATTATATTATTTAAAATGGTTTTAGTAAGTTTTAATATATGTATATATATAATGGTTTAAATTATCTTATTATACTCTAACTATTTTAATATACATATATTTTATATAAAGGTTTTATTGTATAATTACCTATTTTCTTAGTTATATTAAATAATTGTAATTTTCTTCCTAAATGGAAATTGTTTTGATTTAAACCGTTGATTTAAAATTTAGATGTGAAGTATATTCTACTCGAATATAAATGAGATTTTGAAAATGGTTATAATGAGTTGATATGAAAATATATTCTATTAGAATATAAATTGATTTTGAATAGAATCGATTTAAACAATTATAATCTTTTGATATAAAGTATATGCTACTCGAATATAAATTGATAGATATTATATGACTATAATATATATTGATATAAAATATATTCCATTTGAATAAAAATCGGTTTGGAAATGATTGCGATATTTTAGTATGAAATTTTATTCTATTTGGTTTATAAAATTGGATTCAAAACAAGCATGATATTTTGATATGAAAGTGAACCTTTATGGAAAAAAATAATAAGAACCGACCGATGTGAGAAATGTAAACGTTTGGTTATTAAAGAGATTGGGATCGGATATTGTCATACTCTCTGCCAGTACCGAAAACCTCTTTAATAACTGTGCTGGCGGAGAATCCAGAACGAAGTAGGATGGTTTGGAAACGATTACTAGATTTGAAGAAAGAGAATGATAATGGATGGCCTTGACCTTCGGGTCATAATTAAAATGACTAAAACAGGAGCTATACCGTGACCCGTGACTAATGAGATCGCATCTCTGATCGGACATGTTTCTTCGATACTGTCTCTGTTACATTGTGATCGATTTGGGGCACCCTTTCGAATATAAGAGTGTGATCCGAAGTGGGCGGTAGTTGCGGCTATGCGCTACCACCGGCCCGGGAGTGCAACTCGTATAATTCTACCCTGGATATTGCCTTGCGTGCCTTGTCATATTTATCCTGATCGAGCCCCCTACGTTTTTGATTTAACATTGTCGCGACACATTCCTATATACCGACGTACTGGTATTTTATATGCAATGTGTACGACAATGTCTGTAAATGGCGTAAGGGTAAAAATGTAATCCCGCTTACACTATTTTTATTATATTTACTTTACTGAATAGACACAGTTATAATAACGTATTATACTATATACGTAAATAGTTTAACGGATCCTTAAGAGATGGCAAAATCCTGTAACATATCTTAAGTTACTGCACCCATAACACTCATATTATTTCGTATTTTAATTTGACTAATATGAGAATGATTTAGTTCTGGTCCGAGTGTTTGTTTTTCTTTTTATGCTATACGCTCGGGTCAGCAGAAGTTTGCAGTTAGCGAAAATTACTTCGCCTTGGAGAACGAAGATGAAGATTTGGTATATATCTATTATATACATACATACATACATACATACATACACACACACACACACACACACATATATATATATATATATATATATATATATATATATATATATATATATATATATATATATGCACATTCCCGTTGTACTTTGTTTCCGATGTATTGTTGTTTATACCTATGTATGTATAACTCTAATGGCCAATGTAAATGTAATAAAATGTATAAGTTCAACCTTTGAATTGTTTATGGGGTTATTATATTTTATCCTTCCACCATGAGATTCTGTGATTATTTCTTCTTTTTCCTTTCTTTCTTTTATTTTCCCCAATAACTACCTGCATTTGCGATCTGTTTATGTCGGCATGTGATGATTATTGTCGATTTGAATGGTCAAAAATCCAGGTCGTTATAAAAATATGGGCACCCAGAGCTTAGGTGGGAAATAATAAACTTTGAGTCAGTCATCAGACTGGTGCGAGAACTTAAAATAGTTATTAAACTTTACTTTAAAATAAGGTAATTCACGGGACCATGCCGTATAACACGGAAAGGGTTTACTCCCACGAATACTCTGAAATAAAAGAATTTATAAATAATGCAATGCTTTTGGAAAAATGAAACTATTATAATATTCAGGTCCCATCACATAATGCAACGCAAGCCGGAGGATAGAGTTTTACCTTATAATAGCTATGCATGCTTGATACGCTTTAAAAACAAATCATTTTGATATTACTATAAGTGCATAGTGTCAAAACAACTTCAAACATAAATGTGTCAATCATTGATGACATAAGTACAATATATTATGTCGCCATATAGGTTTACAACTAAAAACGAAAGTCACGTATTGGAAATTGGATTCCATCTATGAGTCGAGGCAAGGGATCTTCCTTACCGGTTTTGAGACACTCTAGAAAATGCCTCAGGATCACACCCTTAGTAACCCTTGGATCTTTAAGGTCGGTCCACTCTTACTTTTGCGGATTGGTTATTCCTTAACAATACGTTTCTCGGTCCTATCGGACCTCCAAAATGGTTAGTATGTCGACCAATGGTCAACATGTCAACCAATCATATCTGAGGCGCCTTGCTATCCATCATCCACATAAGTAAAATGTCTGGGCTCCATACCATGACACCACTTTTAGCTAGAAAGAAACACATGCACTCCCTATAGTCACTATCCTGTTTTTGACTTATACCGGGTATGAGGCTCGCGAATCAACGCTATACACAAAGCTGCGCTATTTAAAGCCATGCTTTGATCATCATCCACAAGACCATGCTTTTCATCAAAAGCCTTGATCAACGCGTCTCAGCATACCACATTGACAATCCATACCAAACCATTGATTTCCACCAATATATAACCTTTGAGCTTGTACGTCTCAGAGAAGGTGTTAAGCAAGAGAATGAATTCTCCACCACCAAACAGGTACATATTTAGCAGAGATCATTTCAAAAGATTCATATATTCTTGGAAATCATTTCAAAAGATTCTATAATGTCTTTTCACAACTTAAACCAAATTATGGTTTATCAACATGCCGGGATTGGCGAACCTTACCGATGTAATTATTCATTTTATTATCCCAATCCCAACCTGTTCATCCCATGGAGCAAAACTGGTAGTACTCCATATCTAACACCCATTGTGTTATCGGTAAAATCAATTACCATTTAATGATGAAATCTAATTCAAGATTTAACTATCGCATGGAGTAAAACTGGTGGTACTCCATCTCGAATACTTCTCATGTTTGGTAAATTTAATTACCATTTAACCTTCAATCTAATTAAGGATTCATTAAAACTCTAGTTCAGTTATAATTCCAAAAATCATTATTTAATGATTATTCAAATTTTGGAACTTAATCTCGCCTTTACTTGGGTTAAAAAACAAATGTCATTTAAAACACTGCTCGCAATAAACCCAAAATCATTTCTCATTTAATATAAAATCTTCATGGAAATCTGAACAATTTATAATCGATATAAATTTCCATATCCAACCAATACTATAAGTTGAATAACGACAAAGCCTTTTGAATTTCATAAATAGTGAAAGCCTTCCTTTACAGAAGCTCATTTCGATTGTTATTAACTCGAATTCCATTCAATTCCAATATAATTAAATAAGCTAGAAAACTTCTCTAAAACTTAATAAAAAGAATTATTCCATTAATAAATGGGTTTAAGAATAGTATTAATGAAGATACCATTCACGACAAACCCAAAATCCCATTCTCCAATCAATTCCAATTTATATGTTGGAAACTACTGGTTATGACTAAACCGTTCACAAATCCAATTTCTTATTTCTAAAAATCATTGGATTATTATTCTAGTTATTAACTTGTTCATTCTGATAAAAGTATCTTCTATCTTTTAAAATGTGGAATATTTCATTCAAAATCTTTCCAAACCATTTATTATGATTTTACATAATTTATTTATATTTGTAATAATTTTATTAAGGCCTTTACAGTAGGTTTCCAATATCGACCACCGAACTGCATTTATAGCGACCTTTTCCAAAAATGATTTAGACATATTTTAAAATCTAACCATTCAAATTCAAACCTCTTATATTCATTAGAAAGACCTTTTCAATATGAATCCAATGGTTCCAGTTTTATGAGAATCCGACTGTCGGATCTCCCGTTATGTCCATTCAAAATTAATTGTCGAAATTCGTGAATGGTCGTTGCATGACACGTTTTATTTAAGCCACTTATATATATATATATATATATATATATCGATTTCCATTTAAAACATATTTTATAAAATGTTTATAATTTCGTTTAAAAATGATTCCAACTTCCATTTCAAATTAAAATTAAAATTGAACATTGCATTTTATTATGATCTCAAATGACAATATTTTCAAAATGTCAGATTTTGAAATTCAGTCTTCTCGATAGTCATTTTTAAAAATGATTAAAATCGACATAAAAATTCGTTCGAATTAAAATAGCGTTTATATGCTTAACTCGGCTTCATATATTTTTATGTTTTTGTGTCCATCCAAAATCGGACATCAAAATCAAACTTCTAATCTTTATTGAATATTACATTATAAAAATATTCACATTTATTCCGGATTGGAATAAAATTTCAACCAATATCAATATGAATAAATTCATACGGATTACATACATCATATACATCCAACAATAGTTGGAAACAACTATCAACATCCAAAAAGACATCCAATGTGCATTTTATTTTCATACGAGCTTCAATCAAATAATTTTCGCTTACATAAATCTGTCAATTAACTGATTAACCATAGTTTCACGCAAAGGAGATGTGTGAGTCAAATATCTTCCCAAGACCTGTGTGGGGTTTTACACCAACAACAATCAATTTAAATTCATTACCGATTCATGAATTTAACCATTTCTAATTCAATTCGAATAAATTTTCAAACTAACAAATTTTCACTGTTTAAATTACAAACAGATATTTATATCCAATTTCAACTACCACAATAATATCAACTTTATTTTTAACATATCAAATATATCAAATGAACAATCACAATCATAACACAACAAATCAACAATTCATCCATGGGTTTGCAAACAACTGTGATGTGAGCTACTAGGAACCGTAGAACAATTTATGATATAATGACATAACAATTTAGTGAGCGATTTCTCACCCAAGAGCTAAACCAAACGCCATGACACTTCTTATGTAGAATTTTCACCCTGCACTCGCAATTATCGCTCTCGCCACTCGAATTCACCATTTTGCCTCAACGGACTGGATACAACCTCCAATCTTCACCACACCTGGTCACCAACATGTAAACGCCATTTTAGACAACTTTTCCTCAGGTCACTTTCTCCCGAAAATGCTCGGATTCGTGAGAAATCGCCGAAAACTGCTTCAAGCCAGCGAACTTTAGTCACATTTTAGAGTAGCTCCAAATTCTAAAATCCAATTTTTATATGTGCGTTTCATAGAGAAAAATGAGATCTACGACTTTCGTTTATAGGGCCTTGGCCAGAAACGCACAGATAAGAAGTTATTGAGCAAAGAAGGAGAGGGTTGTATTTGCAAATGAGATTTTTGGCAAAAGAGGGGTTTTTAGCCAAAGTGGGGCCCACGGCTG
Source organism: Allium sativum (assembly GCA_030737875.1). Classification (NCBI taxonomy): domain Eukaryota; kingdom Viridiplantae; phylum Streptophyta; class Magnoliopsida; order Asparagales; family Amaryllidaceae; genus Allium; species Allium sativum. The sequence continues at coordinate 245,104,102 of CM060922.1, read as the reverse complement.
GAGGAGGGGCTGCTGCAAGCGGAGGTCAGGCGGCACAGGGCGGAGGGGAGGTGGCTGCGGTGGTGGTGGGGTCTGGGGGAGGCGGTTTGTAACAACCCGGGTTTTCAAAACCAATTTAAAATTTTTATTTTAGCTATTTTCATGGATTTTGAATATTTAAAATGATTTATTTTAAATAATAATGACTAAAATTTTATTTAAATCGAAGTTAGAACGTATAAATTTATTTTAATTATAAAATAAGCCTGAAGTAGCGCAGTAGTTTGAAAATTCGATTTTAAATTTCAAATGAATGTATAAGATTCAAAATAAATCGGATTTCAGTAAAACCAAAAATATTTGAATCTGTTTAATTATATCTTTCTAACGAATGTGAAAAATCCAGATTTCATAATGTAAATTGAAAGTTATGTTCGGTTTAAAATTCAGAATAGTCGCTATGGAATTTATATATATTTTAAATTAAATATAGCCCTTAAAAATAGCCATTTTGCAATCGACTTCCTTTTTCGACGAAACCACTTTTGTTGGATCTGGAATGTCAAATTATTGCTGGATTCCAATTTTCGTTATTTTTGGAATTAATATGTGAGCACAATAAATTTAAATATGTTTTCAATTTAAATTTGAATTTAATCGACCAGTTAAAAAGGCCATTTTTCAAATGGTCTCCAAATTCAACGAAATTAGTTTTGTTGAAACTATATTTGAAAAACGTAGCAAGAATTCTTTCGTAATTTTTGGAGCTAGTATGTGGTCGTGCATAATAAATTGTGAATCGATCAACCATTTAAGCCAGAAATAGGACTTTTTGAGCAAATGGACTCGGAACTCGACGTAAACAATTTTGTTGGGACTTTATCGTCAAGAAATAGCAGCATGTCAATTTTCATCGCCAACAGAGTTCGTTTGTCACAATGGCATCGATAAATGTCGATTGGAGAGAGGGTGAACTAAGAAATTAATAAAATAATAAACCCTTCACTATATAATATCTTTTCTCTCCACAAACCCTCATTTCTCATCTCCCTCCAAAACATGGCAGCAGCCCCTCTCCCTCTCTCTGTAGTAATTTTGCAAAAAAGCCACCGAAAACAAAATGATTTATCTCTCTCAATCCACAAGCAATTAACCCAAATGGTTTTTGGGTATTGTAGATCACGATGGTCTCTACCTACCATAAAATTTCCAAGGCCTATCGTTGCACGAATTGGGAGAAATGGATGGTCAACGGCCAGAAACAGTTTTGGTTTTTGTTGAATTCTGGCCAAACCATGTAGTATTTGATAGAGGCACAAAAGGGAAAGTTGTAGCCAAGAGGAAGACGTACAACCATATCTTTGGGTGGAATGTCTGAAAGTGGACGTGGTAGCGGGAAGTTCGAGATGAACAAAGGCCAACGTTTTTATGGAGCTGCAAATGGTTTTTGGCTCATCGGCGGCGAAGGAGGCCGAGTTGGCCCATGGTGTCTGAAGGTGTAACAACCCGGATGATCTGAACCAATTTAAAAAATTTATTTTGATAATTTTGATGAATTTTGAACATTTAAAATGATTATTTTAAATAATAATGGCGAGAAATTTATTTTTAACAAAATTAGAACATATATATTTATATGGACCGACGTTAGAATATAAATATTTATTTTTAATTATAAAAGGAATTGAAAATGGCGCGGTAGTTTGAAAATTCAATTTCAAATTTCAAATGATTGTACAAGATTCAAAATAAACCGGATTTTAGCGAAACCAAAAATATTAGAATCTATTTGAAAATATCTTTCCAATGAATCTGAAAAATTGAAATTTCATAGCGGGAATAAAAAGTTATGTCCAGTTGAAAATTCAGAATAGTCGCTATGGAATTTTGGCCATAAAAATGGAAATTTTCAAAACGAACTCCGTTTTCGACGAAACCACTTTTGTTGGATCCGAGATGACAAGTTATTGCTAAATTCCAAAATTCGTAATTTTTGAAAGCAATATGTGAGTGTGACAAAAAAACATGTTTTGACAGTTTTAGTCAATTTGGATCGACCATAAAATGGCCATTTTTCAAACGGTCTCCAAATTTGACGAAATTTGTTTTATTAGAACCATATCGTCAATACGAAGCTTGAAAATATTTATCGGGAATTTTTAAAGTCCGTATGTGGCCCAGGTAAATTGATATGTGCGTTTAAATTCAATATATTGATTTATATTTTGATTTTAGCGAAAATTGATCGTAATAGCTGAACTGGCTTACGAAACATATCCCATTGTGTTCGGAATGGGGGTAATTAGCTAGGAGCGACTGTCGCTGGATCTCGTTTGGAGTTCGAATGGAAAACCAACTTTTAGAATAATAAAATAAATAAATAAATTCTAAAACGCCCCCTCTTCCCTCTTCTACTTAGTCAACACCGTTCAATTCCTTCCCCGTCACTTATTTTTTATATCGAAAAAAAACCTCCTCGTCGCGCTCAATCTCGCGCCGCCCCCATCTGCGCCATCGACCACCGCTCCCCTCCCAGACCGCCGCCCGCCTGCTCCGCCCCCCTACCTCGCCGTACCCCCTCTTTCCTTCCTCTCCCCTTCTGATTTGAATGAAAACCCTCCCCCCCAAAATTGATTTAAATCGCCGAGCCCCGCTCTCGGCCCCACCGCTCCGACCACCCTCCCATGCTGGTGCTCCCCCTCCCTCTTGATTAAGCAACGCAGTGAGTTTTTTTTACATATTATTTAAATTTCTTTTCAGTTTTTTTATATTATCATGGAATAAAAATAAGATTTTTATCAAAGTAAAGTTGAGATTTTTATACGTGAAAAGTTAAGATTTTTATCGTAGAAAAATTAGTTTTTTCATTGTAAGAAAATTAGATTTTTCATTGTAGAAAAATTAAATTTTTCGTTATAGAAAAATTCGATCTTTACATATGTGTTTAAAGTAGAAAAATCCGATTTTTACATATGTATTTAAAGTAGAAAAATCCGATTTTTACATGTGTTTAAAGTAGAAAAATCCGATTTTTACATATGTGTTTAAGGTATAAAGATTTGATTTTTAATTAGATAAAAATGTGATTTTTATAATACAAACATCATATTAAAAATATAATTTTTACTATGAACAGCGGGAAAAGATCGCATTGGAATTTTGGGCAAATCCGAACCGTTCAGAAATAGAGAATGGCGGAGTGGATCCCAAAGGTGAGAACTTCTCACATTTATTTTATTTTCTTGTTAAGATATATACTAGGATGCAGACGGTGCTTAGCAGCATCTGACACCCGTCGTCCACAGACCATGGACGACTTGTTTGTTTGATTGATTGTGTTGTGAAAATTGATTGTGTGATGTGGAATGAAATAAAATATTTTATAGTTAAAAATATAATTTTTAACGTGTATATGAATGAAATATATATTCATAAACAAATCGGACGATTTGTTTATGTACACACATTTAACTGATATTGATTGGGACGATAAATTTTACACATCGCCCAACTGCACAAATAAATCTGTGTTTGTTGTTTGAAAAGCCCACATGGGTATTGGGATGATATATGACATACATTAGTCCCAATAATTAGCAGTATGTCGATCGATTGATTGACAGGCTGTGTAAGCGTCGAATATTTATATTTGATGCTTATGCAGTGTAGAGTGCGCCATGGATGATGGTTGATTGTGTATGATTGTTGTTGTGTACGTGTGTTGTATGAAATCCATATAATCACATTATATGGTGATTGACTGTGCCAGATTCCAGTTCCGAAAGAATGAATATTTTAAAATAACGAATATTTTAAAATAATATTCAGTAAAATATCAAAATCTGATTTTGATGTTCGATTTGGGATGGACACGAATATATAAAAATATATAAAGCCATGTTGATTAGATTAACGCCATTTTGACGTGAACGATATTTATATCAATTTTATTCATTTTTTTAACGAATATCAAAAAGGAATTGATTTCAAAATCAAATGTTTTGAAAATATTATCATTTATATATCGATGATATGGAATATTCAATTTTGATTTGAAATTGAATATGAAGTTGAAATCGTTTTGAAAATGGATTTAAAACGATTTATAAAATATGTTTTAAATGGAAATCGATGAAATATATATTATATACTTTATATATATAATATAATGGCCGGAATAGAACGCACCGCGCTGCGGCAATTCGGGAATTTCGACCATTGACTTCGAACGGACATTACGGGAGATCCTACCGTCGGATTCTCCTAAAACCGGAACCGTTGGATTCGTATCGAAAAGAGATTTCTAACGAATATGAAAAATTAGAAATCTAACAGTTGGATTTGGAATTATGTCCAAACCAAATATTGAAAAGGTCGCTGTAAGTGCAGTTCGATGGCCGTTTATGGAAATCGACTGTACGGGCCTTGATAAAATTATTAAAAATACTGTTCTTGAACCGAATGGAGTTAAGAAAATTAGAAACTAATTGGAGATTAGCTAAGTTGAATGGTTTTCTGGGTATTGATCTGATGTTGGTTTCGGCATTCGGGGTTAATACTTAGGGGATTGTTCTCTTACTAATTTACGGTTAGAGGCTAATGTGAATTGGGTTTATTGTGAAATGTGTTTTCAACGACATTCGTTCTTTAACCCGATTTACAGTGAAATGTGATTTGGGATTTATAAATCTTTTTCTTAAGATTTAACGGTAATTTTCCAAAGTAACGTTTTCCAATTTAATGTATTAAATTGGAATCGAATGGAATTCGATTTGATAATAATCGAAGTGAACTTCTGTGCAGGAAGACTGCTAATACATATGGAATTTAAAAAGCGTTGTCGTTATTCCAATTATATTATTGGTCGGATATGGAAATTGATATCGATTGTATATTGATTTGTTTTTCCGTGAAGATTCCATAATTAATGAAATGTGATTTTGGGTTGTCGTGAATGGTATCTTTAACAATACTGTTATTAGACCCGATGGAGCTAAGAAAATCAGGAACTTACCGGAGATTAGTGGCATCCTGGGTATTGATCTGATGTTGGTTTCGGCCTTCGGGGTTAATACTTAGGGAATTGTTCACTTGCTAATTTACGGTTAAAGGATGATGGAATGGATCGTGATTTGGGTTTATCGTGGACCGTGTTTTAAATGACATTGCTTCTTTAACCCAGTTAAAGACAGGATATGATTTCCCAAGTTAAACAATCGTTAATATTGATTTTTGGGAAGAATAAAAGCAAGTGGAGTTTTAATGTATCTTTAATTATATTGAAATGATATCCAAAGGAAGTTTAAAGAATGAATTTAAAGAATTTACCTTTGATAAAATTAATGGGAACCTTTCCCAAAGTATAATAATATTTGAATAAAAGAATATTTTGGATTGGAATGAGGCGTATGTTGTGTTTTTGCAGCACTTGTTTATAATATACGCGAGTTATTTGGAAAGACTGGGTTTATCCCATTTTGAATAACTGAACCGACGATATGTCGACGATGAAGATGGTGGTTGAAGACCGGAGGTCTTCACATCGTTTGGATGATTACTGATGTCTTGATTGGGCTGTACACCCAAGACGAGGTAATAAGTGGTGATCGTCCAGACGTACTTGGAGATCGACGGATATGCAAGGGCTTCTCCCCTGTATTGGACATATGGGGGAGGAATAAGGTGCCTCCGATTTCGTTCAGACCCAGAACGAACTTGTAAATGGATGTGTGTCTGACATCAGATTTCATTCTATGTGATTGATATACATCAGTTGCATAGCGTGAATTGCCTATGTGGCATGCTGAGATACAAATGATCAAGGCTTCTGTTGAAAAGCAGAGTCTTGTGGTTGATGATCAAAGCACGGCTTTAATATAGCATAGCTTTGTGTAGCATTAATTCGCGAGCCTCACACCCCGGTGTGGACCAGAAACGGGAGAGGACATCAGGGAGGGCATGCATTTCCTTCTAGCTAGGAGTGGTGTCAGGGTTTTACTAGCTCTGACATTTTACTTATGTGGATGATGGATTGTGAGGCGCCTCAGTTATATCGGTCGATCCGGGGCCGATGGATTCATTTAGCTCATTTATGCCCCCATAGGGCGGGGAAACGCAGTGTTCAGGCATGTTAATCCACATCAAGTGGACTGGCCCTGACGATCCAAAGGCTTGACAGAGTACTTGCCTGAGACACGGGCTAGAGCGTCTCGAAGCGATGATGACAATTCCTTGCCTCGGTTCACAGATGGAAATCCAACTTCCAGTACGACATTTTGCAGTTTTAATTATAAACCTATATATGGCAACATAGTGGTATTGAGCACTTATGCCGTCTATGATTGATACTTATGATTGAAATTGTTTGACACTATAAACTTATAGTAATAATAAAAGATGAAATTTCACGTACTAAGCATTTTTGGCTATTATAAGGTAAAAACTCTATCCTCCGGCTTGTGTCGCATTGTGTGATGGGACCCGAGTCTTATAATAGCTTCATTATTCTTTATTTAGCATTGCGCTGTTGTTTTATGCACTAGTATCCTGGGGAGGAAACCCATTACGTGTTATATGGCGTGATCTCTAGATTTACCTAACTTTAAAATAAAGATTAATAACCGTTTTAGTTCTCACACCAGTCACATGACTGATCTGGAGTTTATTGTTTTAATCTAAACTCTGTGTGCCCCTATTTCCACACGGGCAGCTAGTAGTTTTGGTCTTGTAGATTTATATTCATAAGATCCTGGTTTACAGCTGGAATGATATTCGGAAAGCTTTGTATCCGTATATTCCTTTCAGTTGTGTTTTGTATTATTTTCCGCTGCATTGTAATTTGTAAATCTCTGATGTTTAGTAAATGTATAATATTTATTTATACTCTGTTATATTCTTGTATTATGATGGAATTGTTATAATAAGCAATGAAATATTCTTCTGTTTGTGTCCTGATTCGTCTTGTTCTCAAAGCAATCCCTTCTTCCTCTTCTCCTCAGAGACAGGGGAAGTTCGGGTCCTTACAGTTGGTATCAGAGCTCTGGTTTACAGAGCTCGGAGAACAAGGTACATTAGTACCAAACGAAAGAATTCATCAGAGATTGGATTAGTAATATCCAATGAGAATGACTCGTTAGAGATAGGATCAGTAGTATCCTAGAACGAGTGTGAAGAGCGATGTTTTTAAAATAAATTTGATACAAGTTTGGGTTTAAAATTTAAACTTTATTATTCGTATTTGTATATTTATTTTAAATTGATTTGGACAATTGAGTATATAGAGATTTTAATATACGTCTAATCCACGTGTATTTGAAGCCTCAAATATATTCGATAGATATAGAATCACACTCTAGTCACCCGGAGATGGCTCTGATGATACTGGTGATTGACATGTTAGCATCAATAGTTTATGTTCGAGTTTCGAAAGTGGGATATCTATTTATTTCCAATTGATTGGTGTGAGAACCAAAATATAGTTATAATATATTGTTGTGAATTGACATCAAAAACATGATTTTTAAGTATATAAAAAAAATTATGAATTTGAAACGTTATTCAACTAACTGATTGCTGATTGTGTTGTTTGATTATCGTCTTGATTAATTAGAATTTGTAACCATTTAGCCAAATTGTATCCAATTTTGAACTGTAGTGAAAATTGTTTGGAAATGCATGCATGTACATGTATATACATTGAACAGGTCATAACAAGGAGGCTAGAGCAGAAGAATAAAATTGTTTGCCCGACAAATAGCTACATGTTTACTAATTTCTTGGGTTTTGGATGATTTTATGAGCCAATTGGCTAGCCGCTTGGCTGTTTCTTTTTCTTTTTGGATTGGAGAGGCCTGTATGGCGATTTCGGGATTTACCCGGTGCTCCCGTACATGGGAAGTTGTGGCGAATTTTTTCGAAAATTTAGGGTGTTAGCCAAATTTTTGAAAAATTTGAAAAGTTCTTAGAAACTGAAAAGTTAAAGAACTTAAGCCATAATGAAAATAATGAAAGTTGAGTTGGTTTGTAAAACAACTTTCAACCCTGTTCCATTTTGAAGGAAAAGATTTTAAGTGGGGGAGATTGTAACAACCCAGGAAATCTGAACCAATTAATTTTTTTTATTTTGGTAATTTTGAATATTTAAAATGATTATTTTAAATAATAACGATGAGAAATTTATTTTTAATAGAATTAGAACGTATATATTTATATAGATCAACGTTAGAATATAAATATTTATTTTTAATTATAAAAGGAATTGAAAATGGCGCGGTAGTTTGAAAATTCGATTTCAAATTTCAAATGATTGTACAAGATTCAAAATAAACCGGATTTTAGCGAAACCAAAAATATTACAATCTATTTGAAAATATCTTTCCAACAAATCTGAAAAATTGAAATTTCATAGAGGAAATAAAAATTTATGTCCAGTTGAAAATTCAGAATAGTCGCTATGGAATTTTAGTCCTTAAAAATGGAAATTTTGCAAACGACCTCCGTTTTCGACAAAACCACTTTTGTTGGATCCGGGATGACAAGTTATTTCTAGATTCCAAAATTCGTAATTTTTGAAAGTAATATGCGAGCGTGGCAGAAGAAAACGTGTTTTGACAGTTTTAGTCAATTTGGATCGACCAGAAAATGACCATTTTTCAAACGGTCTCCAAATTTGATGAAATTATTTTTGTTAGAACCGTATCGTCAATACGAAGCTAGAAAATATTTTTTGGGAATTTTTAAAGTTCGTATGTGGCCCCGGTAAATTGAAATGTGCGTTCAAATTCAATATACTGATTTTAGCAAAAACTGATCATAATAGCTGAACTGGCTTACGAAACATGTCCCATTGTGTTCGGAATGGGGGTAATTAGCTAGGGGCGACATTCGTTGGTTCTCGTTTGGAGTTCGAATGGAAAACCAACTTTTAGAATAAATAAATTCTAAAACACCCCCTCTTCCCTCTTCTACTTAGTCAACGCCCTTCAATTTCTTTCCCGTCACTTATTTTCCAGATCGAAAAAAAACTCCTCGTTGCACCGCCCTCATCTGCGCCATCGACCACCGCTCCCCGCCCAGACCACCGCCCGCCTGCTCCGCCCCCTACCTCGCCGTACCCCCCTCTCTTTCCTTCCTCTCCCCTTCCGATTCGAACGAAAACCCTCCCTCCCCCAAAAACTGATTTAAATTGCTGCGCCCCTCCTCTCGGCCTCACCGCCTGTAGCGTTGCCGTTCTGGCCTCCGACCGCCGCTCCGATGATGGTGCTTCCCCTCCCTCTTCATTAAGCAATGCAGTTAGTTTTTTTACATATTATTTAAATTTCTTTTCAGTTTATTTTTATATATTATCATGGAATAAAAATAAGATTTTTGTCAAAGTAAAATTGAGACTTTTATACATGAAAAGTCAAGATTTTTATCATAGATAAATTAGATTTTTCATTGTAGGAAAATTAGATTTTTCATTATAGAAAAATTCGATTTTTACATATTTGTTTAAAGTAGAAAAATCCGATTTTTACATATGTATTTAAAGTAGAAAAATCCGATTTTTACATATGTGTTTAAAGTAGAAAATCCAATTTTTACATATGTGTTTAAAGTAGAAAAATCTGATTTTTACATATGTGTTTAAAGTAGAAAAATCTGATTTTTACATATGTGTTTAAAGTAAAAAATCGGATTTTTACATATGTGTTTAAAGCAGAAATATTCAATTTTTACATAGGTGTTTAAGGTATAAAGATTCGATTTTTAATTAGATAAAAATGTGATTTTTATAATAGAAACATCATATTAAAAATATGATTTTTACTATGAACAGCGAGAAAAGATCGCATTGGAATTTTGGGCAAATCCGAACCATTCAGAAATAGAGAATGGCAGAGTGGATCCCAAAGGTGAGAACTTCTCACTTTTATTTCATTTTCTAGTTAAAACATATACTAGGATGCAGACGGTGCTTAGCAGCACCTGACACCCGTCGTCCACAGACCATGGATGACTTGTTTGATTGATTGATTGTGTTGTGAAAATTGATTGTGTGATGTGGAATGGAATAAAATATTTTGTAGTTAAAAATATAATTTTTAACGTGTATATGAATGAAATATATATTCATAAACAAATCGGACGATTTGTTTATGTACACACATTTGACTGATATTGATTGGGAGGATAAATTTTACACATTGTCCAACTGCACTAATAAATCTGTGTTTGTTGTTTGAAAACCCCACACGGGTATTGAGATGATATATGACATACACTAGTCCCAATAATTAGCTGTATGTCGATCGATTGATTGACAGGTTGTGTAAGCGTCAAATATTTATATTTGATGCTTATGTAGTGTATAGTGCACCATGGATGATGGTTGATTGTGTATGATTGTTTTTGTGTACGTGTGTTGTATGAAATCCATATAATCACATTATATGGTGATTGACTGTGCCAGATTCCTGTTCAAAAAGAATGAATATTTTAAAATAACGATTATTTTAAAATAACAAATATTTTAAAATAATATTCTGTAAAATATCAAAATCTGATTTTGATGTCCGATTGGGGATGGACACGAATATATAAAAATATATAAAGCCGTGTTGATTAGATTAACGTCATTTTGACGTGAACGATATTTATATCGATTTTATTCATTTTTAACGAATTTCGAAAAGGAATTGATTTTAAAATCAAATGTTTTGAAAATATTATCATTTATATATCGATGATATGGAATATTCAATTTTGATTTGAAATTGAATATGAAGTTGAAATCGTTTTGAAAACGAATTTAAAACGATTTATAAAATACGTTTTAAATGGAAATCAATGAAATATATATTATATACATTATATATATATATATATAAATAATATAATGGCCTGAATAGAACGCGCCGTGCTGCGGCAGTTCGCGAATTTCGACCATTGACTTCGAACAGACATTACGGGAGATCCGACCGTCAGATTCTCCTAAAACCGGAACCGTTGGGTTCATATCGAAAAGAGCTTTCTAACGAATATGATAAATTAGAAATCAAACGGTTGGATTTGGAATTATGTCCAAATCAAATTTTTAAAAGGTCGTTGTAAGTGTAGTTCGATGGCCGTTTATGGAAATCGACTGTACGGGCCTTGATAAAATTATTAAAAGTACTGTTCTTGAACCGAATGGAGTTAAGAAAATTAGAAACTAACTGGAGATTAGCTAAGTTGAATGGTTTCCTGGGTATTGATCTGATGTTGGTTTCGGCCTTCAGGGTTAATACTTAGGGGATTGTTCTATTACTAATTTATGGTTAGAGGCTAATGTGAATTGGGTTTATTGTGAACTGTGTTTTTAACGACATTCGTTCTTTAACCTGATTTACAGTGAAATGTGATTTGGGATTTATAAATCTTTTTCTTAAGATTTAACGAGAATTTTCCAAGATAACGTTTTCCAATATAATGTATTAAATTGGAATTGAATGGAATTCGATTTGATAATAATCGAAGTGAACTTCTGTGGAGGAAGACTACTAATACATATGGAATTTAAATGGCGTTGCCATTATTCCATTTATATTATTGGTCGGATATGGAAATTGATAACGATTATATATTGATTTGTTTTTCCGTGAAGATTCCATAATTAATGGAATGTGATTTTGGGTTGTCGTGAATGGTATCTTTAACAATACTGTTCTTAGACCCAATGGAGGTAAGAAAATCAGGGACTTAGTGGAGATTAGTTAAGTTGAATGGTTTCCTGGGTATTGATCTGATGTTGGTTTCGGCCTTCGGGGTTAATACTTAGGGAATTGTTGACTTGCTAGTTTACGATTAAAGGCTGATGGAATGGATCGTGATTTGGGTTTATCGTGAACCGTGTTTTAAATGACATTGGTTTTTTAACCCAGTTAAAGACAGGATATGATTTCCCAAGTTAAACAATCGTTAATATTGATTTTTGGGAAGATTAAAACCAAGTGGAGTTTTAATGTATCTTTAATTAGATTGAAATGATATCCAAAGGAAGATTAAAGATTGAATTTAAAGAATTTATCTTCGATAAAATTAATGGGAACCTTTCCCAAAGTATAAGAATATTTAAAAAGGAATATTCTGGATTGGAATGAGGCATATGTTGTGTTTTTGTAGCACTTGTTTATAATATATGCGAGTTATTCGGAAAGACCGGGTTTATCCCATTTTGAATAACTGAACCGACGATATGTCGACGATGAAGACTGTGGTTGAAGACCGGAGGTCTTCACATCGTTTGGATGATTACTGATGTCTTGATTGGGCTGTACACCCAAGACGAGGTAATAAGTGGTGATCGTCCAGACGTACTTGGAGATTGACGGATATGCGAGGGCCTCTCCCCTGTATAGGACATTTGGGGGAGGAATAAGGTGCCTCCAGTTTCGTTTAGACCCAAAACGAACTTGTAAATGGATGTGTGTCTGACATCGGATTTCATTCTATGTGATTGATATACATCGGTTGCATAGCGTGAATTGCTTGTGTGGCATGCTGAGATGCAAATGATCAAGGCTTCCGTTGAAAAGCAGAGTCTTGTGGTTGATGATCAAAGCACGGCTTTAATATAGCGTAGCTTTGTGTAGTGTTAATTCGCGAGCCTCACACCCCGGTATGGACCAGAAACAGGAGAGACATCAGGGAGGGCATGCGTTCCTTCTAGCTAGGAGTGGTGTCAGCGTTTTACTAGCCCTGACATTTTACTTATGTGGATGATGGATTGCGAGGCGCCTCAGTTATATCGGTCGATCCGGGGCCGATGGAGTCATTTGGCTCATTTACACCGCATAAGGCGGGGAAACGCAGTGTTCAGGCATTTAATCCACATCGAGTGGACCGGCCCTGACGATCCAAAGGCTTGACAGAGTACTTTCCCGAGACACGGGCTAGAGCGTCCCGAAGCGGTGAGGACGATCCCTTGCCTCGGTTCACAGATCGAAATCCAACTTGCAATACGACATTTTGCGGTTTTAATTATAAACCTATATATGGCGACATAGTGGTATGGGGGCACTCATGCCGTCGATGATTGATACTTATGATTGAAATTGTTTGACACTATACACTTATAGCAATAATAAAAGATGAAATTTCACGTACCAAGCATTTTTGGCTATTATAAGGTAAAAACTCTATCCTCCGGTTTGCGTTGCATTGTGTGATGGGACCTGAGTCTTATAATAACTTCATTATTCTTTATTTAGCATTGCGTTGTTGTTTTATGCACTAGTATTCTGGGGAGGAAACCCGTTCCGTGTTATACGGCGTGGTCCCTAGATTTACCTAACTTTAAAATAAATATTAATAACCGTTTTAGTTCTCACACTAGTCACATGAATGATCTAGAGTTTATTGTTTTAACCTAAACTCTGTGTGTCCCTATTTCCACACGGGCAGCTAGTAGTTTTGGTCTTGCAGATTTATATTCACAGGATCCTGGTTTACAGCCGGAATGATATTCGGAAAGCTTTGTTTCCATATATTCCTTTCATTTGTGTTTTGTATTATTTTCCGCTGCATTGTAATTTGTAAATCTCTGATGTTTAGTAAATGTATAATATTTATTTATACTCTGTTATATTCTTGTATTCTGATGGAATTGTTGTAATAAGCAATGAAATGTTCTTCTGTTTGTGTCCTGATTCGTCTTGTCCTCAAAGCAATCCCTTCTTCCTCTTCTCCTCGGAGACCGGGGAAGTTCGCGTCCTTACAGTTGATATCAGAGCTTTGGTTTACAGAGCTTGGAGAACAAGGCACATTAGAACCAAACGAAAGAATTCATCAAAGAATGGATTAGTAATCCAATGAGAATGACTTGTTAGAGATAGGATCAGTAGTATCCTAGAACGAGTGTGAAAAGTGATGTTTTTAAAATAAAATTGAAAACAAGTTTTGTTTTGAAAATTTAAACTTTATTATTCGTATTTGAATATTTATTTTAAATTGATTTGGACAATCTAGTATATAGAGATTTTAATATACGTTTGATCCACGTGTATTTGAAGCCATAAATATATTCGATAGATATAAAATCACACTCTAGTCGGCCGAAGATGACTCTGATGATACTGCTGATTGACATGTCAGCATCAGTAGTTTATGTTCGAGTTTCGAAAGTGGGATATATATATTTCCAATTGACTGTTGTGAGAACCAAAATATAGTTAGAATATATTGTTGTGAATTGGTATCAAAAACATGATTTCTGAGTATATAAAAAAAATTATGAATTTGAAACGTTATTCAACTAGTTGATTGCTGATTGTGTTGTTTGATTATCGTCTTGATTAATTAGAATTTGGAACCATTTAGCCAAATTATATCAAATTTTGAACTGTAGTGAAAATTGTTTGGAAATGCATGCATGTACATGTATATACATTGAACAAGTCATAGCAATGAGGCTAGAGCAGAAGAATAAAATTGTTTTCCTGACAAATAGGTGCATGATTACTAATTTCTTGAGTTTTGGATGATTTTATGAGGCGATTGGCTAGCCGCTTGGCTGTTTCTTTTTTTTTTGGATTGGAGAGGCCTGTATGGCGATTTCAGGACTTTCCTGGTGCTCCCGTACAAGGGAGGTTATGGCGAAATTTTTCGAAAATTTAGGGTGTTAGTTAAATTTTTGAAAAATTTGAAAAGTTCTTAGAAACTGAAAAGTTGAAGAACTTAAGCCATAATGAAAATAATGAAAGTTGAGTTGGTTAGTAAAACAACTTTCAACTCCGTTCCTTTTTTAGGACAAAAAGATTTTAAGTGGGGGAGATTGTAACAACCCGGGAAATCTAAACCAATTTAAAATTTTTATTTTGGTAATTTTGATGAATTTTGAATATTTAAAATGATTATTTTAAATAATAACGACGAGAAATTTATTTTTAGTAGAATTAGATGTATATATTTATATAGATCGACGTTAGAATATAAATATATATTTTTAATTATTAAAGGAATTGAAAATGGCGCGGTAGTTTGAAAATTCGATTTCAAATTTCAAATGATTGTACAAGATTCAAAATAAACCGGATTTTAGCGAAACCAAAAATATTAGAATCTATTTGAAAATATCTTTCAATGAATTTGAAAAATTGAAATTTCATAGCGGGAATAAAAAGTTATATCCAGTTGAAAATTCAGAATAGTCGCTATAGAATTTTGGCCCTTAAAATGGAAATTTAGCAAACGACCTCCGTTTTCGACGAAACCACTTTCGTTGGATCTGGGATGACAAGTTATTGCTAGATTCCAAAATTCGTAATTTTTGAAAGCAATATGTGAGCGTGGCAAAAGAAAACGTGTTTTGACTGTTTTAGTCAATTTGGTTCGACCAGAAAATAGCCATTTTTCAAACGGTCTCCAAATTTGACGAAATTAGTTTTGTTAGTACCGTATCGTCAATACGAAGCTAGAAAATATTATTTGGGAATTTTTAAAGTCCGTATGTGGCTCCGATAAATTGAAATGTGCGTTCAAATTCAATATATTGATTTATATTTTGATTTTATCGAAAACTAATCGTAATAGCTGAACTGGCTTATGAAACATATCCCATTGTGTTCGGAATGGGGGTAATTAGCTAGGGGCGATAGTCGTTGGATCTCGTTTGGAGTTCGAATGGAAAACCAACTTTTAGAATAATAAAATAATTAAATAAACAAATTCTAAAACACCCCCTCTTCCCTCTTCTACTTAGTCAACGCCCATAAATTCCTTCCCCATCACTTATTTTTCAGATCAAAAAGAAAAAAAACCTCCTCGTCGTGCTCGATCTTGCGTCGCCCCCGTCTGCGCCATCGACCACCGCTCCCCTCCCAGACCGCCGCCCGCCTGCTCCACCCCCTACCTCTTTCCTTCCTCTCCCCTTCTGATTCGAATGAAAACCCTCCCCCCAAAACTGATTTGAGTCGCCGTGCCCCCCCCCTCTCGGCCTCACCGCCTGTAGCGCCGCCGCTCAGGCCTCCGACCGCCGCTCC
This sequence comes from Allium sativum, assembly GCA_030737875.1. Classification (NCBI taxonomy): domain Eukaryota; kingdom Viridiplantae; phylum Streptophyta; class Magnoliopsida; order Asparagales; family Amaryllidaceae; genus Allium; species Allium sativum. The sequence continues at coordinate 245,088,122 of CM060922.1, read as the reverse complement.
GACGCTGGTGCTCCCCCTCCTTCTTCATTAAGCAACACAGTGAGTTTTTTTACGTATTATTTAAATTTCTTTTCAATTTTTTTTATATTTTATCATGGAATAAAAATAAGATTTTTACCAAAGTAAAGTTGAGATTTTTATACGTGAAAAGTTAAGATTTTTATCGTAGAAAAATCAGATTTTTCATTGTAGGAAAATTAGTTTTTTCATTGTAGAAAAATTAGATTTTTCATTATAGAAAAATTCGATTTTTACATATGTGTTTAAAGTAGAAAAATCTGATTTTTACATATGTATTTAAAGTAGAAAAATTTGATTTTTACATATGTGTTTAAAGTAGAAAAATCCAATTTTTACATATGTGTTTAAAGTAGAAAAATCCGATTTTTACATATGTGTTTAAAGTAGAAAAATCCGACTTTTACATATGTGTTTAAAGTAAAAAAAAAAAAAAAAATCTGTTTTTACATATGTGTTTAAAGTAGAAATATTCGATTTTTACATAGGTGTTTAAGGTATAAAGATTTGATTTTTAATTAGATAAAAATGTGATTTTTAAAATACAAACATCATATTAAAAATATGATTTTTACTATGAACAACGGGAAAAGATCGCATTGGAATTTTGGGGGAAAATCCGAACCGTTCAGAAATAGAGAATGGCGGAGTGGATCCCAAAGGTGAGAACTTCTCACTTTTATTTTATTTTCTAGTTAAAATATATACTAGGATGCAGACGGTGCTTAACAACATCTGACACCCGTTGTCCACAGACCATGGACGACTTGTTTGTTTGATTGATTGTGTTGTGAAAATTGATTGTGTGATGTGGAATGGAATAAAATATTTTATAGTTAAAAATATTATTTTTAACGTGTATATGAATGAAATATATATTCATAAACAAATCGGACGATTTGTTTTTGTACACACATTTGACTGATATTGATTGGGACGATAAATTTTACACATCGCCCAACTGTACAAATAAATCTGTGTTTGTTATTTGAAAACCCACACGGGTATTGGGATGATATATGACGTACACTAGTCCCAATAATTAGCTGTATGTCGATCGATTGATTGACATACCGTGTGAGCGTCGAATATTTATATTTGATGCTTATGCAGTGTAGAGTGCACTATGGATGATGGTTGATTGTGTATGATTGTTGTTGTGTACGTGTGTTGTATGAAATCCATATGATCACATTATATGATGATTGACTATGCCAAATTCCAGTTCAGAAAGAATGAATATTTTAAAATAAAGATTATTTTAAAATAATGAATATTTTAAAATAATATTCAGTAAAATATCAAAATCTGATTTTGATGTCCGATTTGGGATGGACACGAATATATAAAAATATATAAAGCCGTGTTGATTAGATTAACGCCATTTTGACGTGAACGGTATTTATATCGATTTTATTCATTTTTATAACGAATATCGAAAAGGAATTGTTTCAAATTCAAATATTTTGAAAATATTATCATTTATATATTGATGATATGGAATATTCAATTTTGATTTGAAATTGAATATGAAGTTGAAATCGTTTTGAAAACGAATTTAAAACGATTTATAAAATACGTTTTAAATGGAAATCGACGAAATATACATTATATATATAATATAATGGCCTGAATAGAACGCGCCGCGCTGCGGTAGTTCACGAATTTCGACCATTGACTTCGAACAGACATTACGGGAGATCCGACCGTCGGATTCTCCTAAAACCGGAACAGTTGGGTTCGTATCGAAAAGAGCTTTCTAAGAATATGAGAAATTAGAAATCTAACGGTTGGATTTGGAATTATGTCCAAATAAAAATTTGAAAAGGTCGTTGTAAGTGCAGTTTGATTGGCGTTTATGGATACTGACTGTACGGGTCTCGATAAAATTATTAAAAATACCGTTCTTGAACCGAATGGAGTTAAAAACTGGAGATTATATAAGTTGAATGGTTTCCTGGGTATTGATCTGATGTTAGTTTCGGCCTTCGGGGTTAATACTTAGGGGATTGTTCTCTTACTAATTTACGGTTATAGGCTAATGTGAATTGGGTTTATTGTGCACTGTGTTTTTAACGACATTCGTTCTTTAACCCGATTTACAGTGAAATGTGATTTGGGATTTATAAATATTTTTCTTAAGATTTAACAATAATTTTCCAAAGTAACGTTTTCCAATTTAATGTACTAAATTGGAATTGAATGGAATTCGATTTGATAATAATCGAAGTGAACTTTTGTGGAGGAAGACTGCTAATACATATGGAATTTAAAAGGCGTTACCGTTATTCCATTTATATTGTTGGTCAGATATGGAAATTGATACCGATTATATATTGATTTGTTTTTCCGTGAAGATTCCATAATTAATGGAATGTGATTTTGGGTTGTCGTGAATGGTATCTTTAACAATACTGTTCTTAGACCCAATGGATTTAAGAAAATCAGGAACTTACTGGAGATTAGTTAAGTTGAATGATTTCTTGGGTATTGAACTGATGTTGGTTTCGGCCTTCGGGGTTAATACTTAGGGAATTGTTCACTTGCTAATTTACGGTTAAAGGCTGATGGAATGGATCGTGATTTGGGTTTATCGTGAACCGTGTTTTTGATGACATTGGTTTTTTTAACCCAGTTAAAGACAGGATATGATTTCCCAAGTTAAACAATTGTTAATATTGATTTTTGGGAAGATTAAAACCAAGTGGAGTTTTAATGTATCTTTAATTAAATTGAAATGATTTCCAAAGGAAGATTAAAGAATGAATTTAAAGTATTTATCTTTGATAAAATTAATGGGAACCTTTCCCAAAGTATAAGAATATTTGAATAATGGAATATTCTGGATTGGAATGAGGTGTATGTTGTGTTTTTGTAGCACTTGTTCATAATATACGCGAGTTATTCGGAAAGACCAGGCTTATCCCATTCTGAATAACTGAACCGACGATACGTCGACGATGAAGAAGGTGGTTGAAGACCGGAGGTCTTCACATCGTTTGGATGATTACTGATGTCTTGATTGGGCTGTACACCCAAGACGAGGTAATAAGTGGTGATCGTCCAGACGTACTTGGAGATCGACGGATATGCGAGGTCCTCTCCCCTGTATTGGACATATGGGGGAGGAATAAGGTGCCTCCGGTTTCGTTCAGACCCAGAACGAACTTGTAAATTGATGTGTGTCTGACATCGGATTTCATTCTATGTTATTGATATACATCGGTTGCATAGCGTGAATTGCCTGTGTGGCATGCTGAGGTGCAAATGATCAAGGCTTCTATTGAAAATCAGAGTCTTGTGGCTGATGATCAAAGCACGACTTTAATATAGCGTAGCTTTGTGTAGCATTAATTCGCGAGCCTCACACCCCGGTGTGGACCAGAAACGGGAGAGGACATCAGGGAGGGAATGTGTTTCCTTCTAGCTAGGAGTGGTGTAAGTGTTTTAATAGTCCTAACATTTTACTTACGTGGATGATGGATTATGAGGCGCCTCAGTTATATCGGTCGATCCAGGGACGATGGAGTCATTTGGCTCATTTACGCCCCATAGGGCGGGGAAACACAGTGTTCAGGTATTTTAATCGACATCGAGTGGACCGGCCCTGACGATCCAAAGGCTTGACAGAGTACTTGCCTGAGACACGGGCAAGAGCGTCTCAAAGCGGTGAGGACGATCCCTTGCCTCCGTTCGCAGATGGAAATCCAACTTCCAATACGACATTTTGCGGTTTTAATTGTAAACCTATATATAGCAACATAGTGGTATGGGGCACTTATGTCGTCTATGTACTTATGATTGAAATTGTTTGACACTATACACTTATAGTATTAATAAAAGATGAAATTTCACATACCAAGCATTTTTTGCTATTATAAGGTAAAAACTTTATCCTCCGGCTTGCTTTACATTGTATGATGGGACCTGAGTCTTATAAAGCTTCATTGTTCTTTATTTAGCATTGCGTTGTTGTTTTATGCACTAGTATTCTGGGGAGGAAACCCGTTCCGTGTTATACGGCGTGGTCCCTAGATTTACCTAACTTTAAAATAAAGATTAATAACCGTTTTAGTTCTCACACCAGTCAAATGACTGATCTGGAGTTTATTGTTTTAACCTAAACTCTGTGTGCCCCTATTTCCACACGGACAACTAGTAGTTTTGGTCTTACAGATTTATATTCACAGGATCCTGGTTTACAGATGGAATGATATTCGGAAAGCTTTGTATCTGTATATTCCTTTCAGTTGTGTCTTGTATTATTTTCCGCTGCATTGTAATTTGTAAATCTCTGATGTTTAGTAAATGTATAGTATTTATTTATACTATGTTATATTCTTGTATTCTGATGTAATTGTTGTAATAAGCAATGAAATGTTCTTCTGTTTGTGTCCTGATTCGTCTTGTCCTCAAAGCAATCCGTTCTTCCTCTTCTCCTTGGAGACCGGGGAAGTTCAGGTCCTTACAGAAGGGAAGTGGTTCGTGGTGGCGCGACAGTCAGGTCTAGGGTGGTGCACGACTAGATGGAGCGGCGGTGGTGGTGCAATCGGTGATCGACAGAAAAGGGAGCAAACCCGAAATTGGTGGCGGTGGAGCCACCAAGGCCGGCGCCGTTGGGTCAGGAGGCGCTTCTCACATAGGCGCAACGACTGGCAAGGGTGGCCGACATCCAGGAGGCCCCAAGCGGCGGTTGTAGATGATCGACGATGGTGAATGACGTGAATTGGATTTTGGAGGTACATTATAATTTAATTAATTATTTAATTATGTAATTAGGCTTCGTACCTTAATAACTTATCCATACGAACTCCAAATCGCATGAAACAGGATCCGTTGCGATCGTGAAGCCGAGAGCTTTAAAACAAGACTAACCTGGTCCAGTTTGGAGCTTGTTTGAATTAGGAGCAAATTCAAATCCAAACGGTACAAAAATCATCAGTTAAAGACTGACGGAGTGGAAACCGAAGTGAGAACTCCTTCTCACTCTAATTATTTTACAGTTAAAAATATATTAGGATGCAGACGGGGCTTAGAAGCCCCGACACTATTTATTGTACAAACCATGATTGTTTGTTTGGATTATATTGTGGAAATTTGGTTGTGTTGAAAATTGACTGTATTGTGCTTTGGTTAATTGGACAGATTATTATGTATGGCGCGAGCCAGTATCAAGAGAGGGGTAATGCTAGACATTACTCCAGTTTTAATATCGCGCCGTTACAATGCCAAAATTTTCTGAAATAAATATTGTTCATTAAAAATATAATTTTTAATGTGTATATGAACTGTATAAAATATTCATATGTTGAATAAAATGTTTGAACAATAAAAATATCATTTTTATTGAATAAATGAACTATATAAAATAGTCAAGTGTTGAAATAAATATTTTATCGTTAAAAATAATTTTTTTAACGTATATACGAACGACATAAAATTCTCCTGAAATAAAAATAAATATTCGTTTACAAATCGGACGATTTTTTATGTACACCCATTTAACAAACATGGATTGGGACAATAAATTTTACACATCGCCCAACTGCACAAATAATAAACAATATTTATTGGTTGAAACCCGGCATGGGTATTGGGATGATATTTGACATACACTAATCCCGATTGTTTAGCTGTATGTCAATCAATGGGTTGACAGACTGTATAAGCCTTATTTATTTATTTTAATGCTTATATAGTTGTAAAATGCACTTTGGATGTTGTATGAATTTTTGATGATTGTTTATCATTATCGTTATATACATGCGATGTATGAAATCCATACAACTAAAATTCTATGGTAATTGATTGAGTCTGATTCCAATTCAGAATTAAATATTTTTAAATAATATTCAGTGTATAATTAAAATCAGATATTTTGAAAATATTATCATCTTAATATTATAATGATAAGAAATATTCAATTTTGATTTAAAATTGAAATGAAATTAAAATCCATTTAAAATGAATTTAAAACGAATATATTAAAAATATTCAATTTTGATTTAAAATTGGAATGAAACTGAAATCGTTTTAAAATGAATTTAAAACGAATATATTAAGAAAAATTCAATTTTGATTTAAAATTGAAATGGTTTTAAAATGAATTTAAAATGAATTTAGTAAGAAATATTCAATTTTGATTTAAAATTGAAATGAAATTGAAATCGTTTTAAAATGAATTTATTAAGAAATATTAAATTTTGATTTAAAACTGAAATAGAAGAGGGAATCATTTTAAAACGAATTTATAAACGATTTATCAAATACATTTTGAATGGAAATTGATGAAATATATATTATATATATATTAATGGCCTGAATAGAACGCGCCGCGCCGTGACCGTTTCCGAATTTCGACCATTGAATTTGAATTGACATTACGGGATATTCGACCGTCGGATTCTCCTAAAACCAGAACCGTTGGGCTCGTATCGAAAAGAGCTTTCCAACAAATATAAAAGATTTGAAATCTAACGGTTTTGCAATTATGTCCAAATCAAATTTGGAAAAGGTCGTTGTAAATGCAGTTCGACGACCGTTTATGGAAATCAACTGAAAGTGCCTTAATAAAATTATTAAAAATATTAATAATTTGTGTAAAATCATAATAAATGATTTGGAAAGAATATGGATGAAAAAATCCACATTTATAAAGATAAAAAATACATTTTTATCAAAATGAACTAGTTATTAACTAAAAAGACAATCTTATAATTTTTAAATAAATAATTTGGATTTAAAATGGGTTTTAATAAAACCAATAATTTCCAATATATAAATTGGAATGGATTGAATAGAAAACATCTTTGGGAGATTTCGATATTGGACTCCGTGACTATACGGATATTGTGGAGGAATTTGGAAGATAGATATATCGTTATTCTCCATACGACATGTGTTGGTTTCAGAATTTGATATTAAATGTAAGCCGATATAATTTCTATTCAGAGCCTTATATTTAATATTAAATTGGATTTTGGGTTTGTCGTGAATGGTGTCTTAAATGACACTATTCTTAAACCCTATGTGAAAAGAATAAATCTTTTAATTAAGATTATTAAAGTTTCCAATTATATTTAGTAATTGGAATAAATTGGAATGTGAATTGGGTTTATTGTGAACTGCGTTTTTAACGACATTCGTTCTTTAACCCGATTAATAGTGGAACGTGATTTGAAATTTATAAATCTTTTTATTAAGATTTAATGAAAATTTTCCAAAGTAAAGTTTTCTAATTTAATAAAATAAATTGGGATTGAACGGAATTCGATTTGGTAATAATCGAAGTGAGCTTCTATGGAGGAAGACTGTTAATATATATGGAATTTAAAAGGCTTTGTCGTTATACCATTTATATTATTAGTCGAATACGGAAATTGATATCGATTATATATTGATCTGTTTTTCCATGAAGATTCCATAATTAATGGAATGGGATTTATGGTTTATCGTGAACTGTGTTTTAAGTGACATTGGTTCTTTAACCCAGTTAAAGACAGTATTTCATGTCTAACATTGTATTTCGAACTGTATTGTTGATCTCTGCTAAATATACATCTGTTTGATGTCAGAGAATTTATTATTTTTCTTAACACCCTTCTCTGAGACGTACGAACTTAGAGGCTATATATCGGTAGTAATCAATGGTACGGTGTAGATAGTCGATGCGGCATGTTTGATTTCCCAAAGTTAAATAATCATTGAGTAATGATTTATGAGATTAAAACTAAGTGGAGTTTTAATGAATCTTGAGTTAGATTGAAATGTGAATGGGATAATTTAAATTATCAAATTTGGGAAATGATCAAGAATGGAGCACCACCAATTTAATCCAAGCGATAGTTAAATCTTTAATTATATTTGAACGAAAAATGGTAATTAATTTTACCGATAACACCATGGTGTTAGATATGGAGTATTACCAGTTTTTCTCCATGGGATGAATAGATTGGGAATGAGAAATTAAATAAATGATTACTTCGGTAAGGCTCGATAATCCCGACTAGTTGATAAATCTTAATTTGGTTTAGAATTGGTATCCAAAGGAAGATTAAAGTATAAATTTAAAAGAATTTATATTTGATAAAATTAATGGGAACCTTTACCTAATGATATGAATATTTGAATAAAAGAATATTCGGAATTGGATTGAGGAATAAGTTGTGTTTTTATAGCACTTGATTATAAGATACGTGAATTATTTGGAAAGGCCGGGTATTCTGAATAATTGATTCGACGATAGGTCGACGATGAAGACGGTGGTTGAAGACCGGAGGTCTTCACATTGTTTGGATGATTACTGATGTCTTGATTGGGTTGTACACCCAAGACAAGGTAATAAGTGGTGATCGTCCAGACGTACTTGGGGATCGACCGTATATGCGAGGACCTCTCTCCTGTATTAGAAGTATCGGTTGAGGAATAAGGTGCCTCCGGTTTCGTTCAGACCCAGAACGAACTAGTAAGTGGATGTGTGTCTGACATTGGATTTTATTCTGTGCTGATTGATTTCTGTTAAATATATATCTGTTTGGTGGCGGAGAATTTATTCTCTTGTTTAACACCCTTCTCTGAGACATACGAGCTTAGAGGTTATATATTGATAGACATCGGTTGCATGGCGTGAATTGTCAGTGTGGCATGCTGAGATGCAAATGATCAAGGCTTCTGTTGAAAAGCTAAGTCTTGTTGTTGATGATCAAAGCACGGCTTTAAATAGCATAGCTTTGTGTGTAGCATTAATTCGCGAGCTTCACGCCTCGGTATGAGTCAGAAACGGGATAAAGGAGCCGAGGAGTGCACGACGTTTCCTTCTAGCTATGGGTGGTGTCATGGTATGGAGCCCAGTCATTTATTTATTTTTACCTATGTGGATGATGGATTGCAAGGCGCCTCGGATATATCGGTTACTACGGAGCCGATGGATAGGTCCTATAGGATCGGGTAACGTGTGTTCAGGAATGACCAATCCACTAATGCAAGTGTGAACCGGGATTGGAGGATCCAAGGGTTCATTGCAGTGAATCCTGAGGCATTTGCTAGAGTGTCTCGAAGCCAGCGAGGAGTACATCCCTTGCCTTGACTCATGACAGAAATCCAATTTCCAATGCGTGACATTTCGATTTTAGTTGTAAAACCTAGTATGGCGACATAGTAGCATGGGATACTATGCCGTCTATGATTGATACATTTATAGTTGAAGTGATTTTGACACTATATACTTATAGTAATATCAAAATGATTTGTTTTAAACGTACCAAGCATGTTTGGCTATTATAAGGGAAAACTCTATCCTTTGGCTTGCGTTGCATTGTGTGATGGGACCTGAGTCTTATAATAGCTTCATTTTTCAAAAAGCATTGCGCTGTTTGTTATATGCACTGGTATTCTTGGGAGGGAGCCCGTTTCGTGTTATACGGCGTGGTCCCTTGATTTACTCTATTTTTAAAGTAAAGTTTCAAATAACTGTTTTAGTTCTCACACCAGTCCCATGACTGACCTGGAGTTTATTGTTTTAACCTAAACTCTAGGTGCCTCTATTTTCCACACAGGCAGCCAGTAGTTTTGGTTTTGTAGGTATTATTTTCACAAGATCCTGAATCTACAACTGGAGCTATATTCGGAAAGCTTTGTATCCGTGTATCTCTTTTAGTTGTGCTAAAATAAAAATTTTAAATTGGTTCTGAAAATCCAGGTTGTTACAGTCTCCCCCACTTAAAATCTTTTTGTCCTCGAAAAGGAACGGAGTTGAAAGTTGTTTAACCAACTCAAGTTTCATTCTGGCTTGAGTTCTACAACTTTTCAGTTTCTAAGAACTTCTAAATTTTTCTGAAATTTGGCTAACACCTCAAATTTATGATTTTTTTTCCATAACCTCCTTTGTACAGGTTGATCTGAACAAATTTATTGGGCCGTATTAGCACCCAATAAATCAATATATCACATACAAATCAACTGTGCACACCCATTATGATTTACATTCCCTTCTCCCCACATGCCCACGCGCCATAACTAGAACAGGAGAGATGTGTATTTTTGTCATCTCAAGGCCTGTGTAGGTTTTGTTATTAAATCCTACAATTTATCATTACAGGTTATTAAGTCCATAACCAGTCTACAGTTCAACTTGTAATTCAGTCCTCACCATACAAGCGTCTTGCTCATATGGTAATCCAAACCTCGTCATATAGGCACCAAATGCTTATATGGAATATGCTATGTTGTCTTCTATAATATGCTATACGGTGTGATCCATAATTTATTGGTTACTATCCTATGGCGTATGTTTCAATTTCATACAGAGTGACCATCACAGCGCATCCAAATCATTCACAGTAGTAATAATAATAAAATTGTGCAACTAACTAAATAAGGTGCACCTGTTTGTTAGACATGCAATTTATTTTTTTACTCAACATCAAATCAATAACTTTCTCAACAAATATATGCATGTGTATGTCTAATTCAAACAAAATTTTAATTTAGTTAAGCTTAATTCAATTAAAATAAAATAACAAGTGTTTTCGTAAATTTAATGCCCAAAGTCGCCGAAAGTTTCATTTAATTTATTTAAATCAGACATCATAAGTAATCAAATAAGAATTCAAACAATCACACAAATAATCAATTGGTTAATTAACTTTCTAAACATATAACTTCTATACACTCAAAAATATATTTTTCAAAATCAGATTTTATATATAATCACAAATTCGTTACTTATAAATATGTCACTCTCAACTCATTTTAGAGCATTACTAACCCCATATGTAATGAGTTTATCACTATAGGATATTGTTGATCCTATCTCTAATGAGTGTTCTAAAATAGAACATTAATAATACTATTTATGAAGAATTCTTTTGTTCGGTTCTAATGCGTCTTGTTCTCAAGCTTTGCAAACCAGAGCTCTAATACCAAACTATCACGATCCGAAATCCTCGCCCAGCCTAGACCGAAAGAGGACACGGATTGTATGAGAACACGACGCATCGGAACACAGAACAACAGAACTTTCCATTGCTATTACAACAATTTACATCAGAGTACAAGAATTTTTTAGTACAAGTAAATAATACGTAGCGGAAAAATAATATCAGAGACTAATAATTTACATAGCAATGGAAATAAAAATGTATAAATACAATGCACAACGGAAATACATCTACTAACACAACTGAAAGAAAAATATGAATACAAAGCTATCTGAATATTGCTTCATCCATAAACAAGGATCCTGTTAAATAGAAATCTGCAAAACCAAAACTACTAGCTGCCCGTGTGGAAAATATGGGCACCCGGACTTTAGGTGGAAAACAACTAACTCCGAGTCAGTCATGAGACTGGTGCGAGAACTTAAAATAGTTAAAACTTTACTTTAAAATAAGGTAATTCACGGGACCACGCCGTATGACACAGAACGTGTTTATTCCCATGAATACACTGAAATAAAACAATTTATGAACAACGCAATGCCTTTGGAAAAATGAAGCTATTATAAGACTCAGGTCCCATCACACAATGCAACGTAAGCTGGAGGATTTTTACCTTATAATAGCCAAACATGCTTGATACGCTTTAAAAACAAATCATTTTGATATTTCTATAAGTGCATAGTGTCAAAACAACTTCAAATATAAATGTATCAATCATCGACGACATAAGTACCATATATTATGTCGCCATATAGGTTTACAGCTAAAACTGAAAGTCGCGTATTGGAAATTGGATTCCATCTATGACTCGAGGCAAGGGATCTTTCTCACCGATTTTGAGACACTCTAGAAAATGCCTTAGGATCACACCCTTAATAACCCCTGGATCTTCAGGGTCGGTCCACTCTTATTTTTGTGGATTGGTTATTCCTGAACAATACGTTTCCCGGTCCTAACGTACCTCCAAAATGGTCAGTATGTCGACCAATGGTCAACATGTCGACCAATCATATCTGTGGTACCTCGGTATCTGTAACACCCCGAATTTTCTGTTAATAGTAAATTAACAAATTATAGTATAATTAATTCTAATTGAAAGAATTAAGGGAAACAGGTTACGCCATTGCGTTCTTCTCGGAATTCTGCTTGAGATAAAGTCTGAGTTTGCTTGAATCAGACTCCGTATGAAGGAGTAATGACCTCCAGAAGTTTCAGAATTCAAATTTAAAATTTAAACGGTTCAAAATTTAGTTCAAATTTCGAATTCAGACCCAAACTGGGCTGGGCGGGAAAATTCCCGCCTAGGCACCAGGTCGGCCATATGGTCGACCCGGGGGTCAACCTGGGTGACCAGGTCGACCTTAGGGTCGACCTGGGGGTCGACCTGCCCAGTCGACCTGGTTTGGCCCTGGCTGGCCTGGTCGGGTTCTGGTCGATTTCTGAGGCTTGGCTGTGTCACTAGGGCTGACTTGTCGCATTTTGGTTGGCTCCTCTCGAAGTGAATGGTCTAGATTCGTCTATGATCATCTAACGGCTCAAATCAATCTGAAATTCTATAAATATAACTCAACACTCCAACCTAAATTCACATAAGAATTAGAGACGGAGCCGCCATGCTGTCGGGAGAAAACTAAGAGGAGCCTCCACTTGTACAAAAGCTTAGAGACGAGCCAAATTAAAGTTAAAACAATAATCAAATCAACGTTAGTCTACCCAAAGGAAAGAAATTCAAATTCAGAACTCAAAAATCAGAAAACAAGACCGTCGTTTGTTGTAAGTATAGTGATTTTTCCGATGTGAATAAAAGTTAGGATTTGATTCGATGTAAATGGAAATAGAATTGTGTTATTGTGTAACAACGAGGTTAATTCACATCTATGTATTGAAATGATTGTGGTATTGTGATGTTTGTGTTATAGCTGAGTTGATATTGATCCTATTGTACATGTAGAATCACATGCAAGTTGCATAGTTCATGTTGTAATCGACACCTATATGTTTATGTGATTATATAGGTTGTATGTTATTAAGATTTCAGGTATATATATGCTAGAACCTTTATGCCTAAACGATTATGTTCACATACATGCTAGTATGTTTGTAAGAAAGTTGCAAGTTAATTGGATCCATTCCAAGATCCACTTTAATACATGTTTCATGTTGTAATTAGATATATGATTGGATCTAGTTCACACCCTTGTCATAAAATTTATACATACTTATGAATATGTCATATTCTTGTCATATGCTAGTGATGTTCGATGTTATGCCTTGATCCAAAACATGTTTAGTCTTATGTTGTCTAAATCATATGCTAATTTATGTGATACCTATTTGGTTAGATCCCTATTTCAATGCAAGTTCACATGATAAGTTGAAACCCATGATTTAGTCTATGTTGCAAATTCACATATATGCATGTTGACTATTTTGCAAGTTCACACCTATGATGTTCATATTGACTATGCCAAAAATGCCAAGTTTACACCTATGTCATGTTTATGTTTATGAATTCCCTTAAGCCACTTTGTGTGCGCTAAATTAGGCTAAGTTTTTAGCCTAATATTATATGTTAAAAACCATGCGAACGAGAATTAGGCTAAGATTTTTAGTCTAATATTTAAACGGGGTAACGTTGGGAATATAGGTAAAACTTGACATAAGAAAATATATGAAATTGGCATGTTTGTCACATGCCAAAATTGGTGGCACTTGAATGGTATAAATTCTTATACCAAAAATGTTAAACTTGGAAAGTGGGCCACAACATTTAGTTGCTGACAAATTTACATACATTAAGTAATAAAGACAAATATGTAAATTTAAAAAATACGAGTATGCTTAACACGAGGTTGGATTGAGTTGTGATGTAAACCTGCCCGGACCCGCCCGGCTGTCCAGTAGTCACAACAATACCTATCCAATGTGGGTGGTTAAGCATGGAGCCCAATAAGGACCCGAGGTTAGACTGAGCTACGGTGTAAATCTGCCCGGAACCGACCAGCACATCTAGTGGCCGTAACAATATCTATCTAATGTGAGTGGTCGGTGCTTTAAAAAGCTAAGGACAGACAAGTCAGGATGGTAGGGTTAAGTTAACTAAAACTAAAACACTTCACCAATTCAACATGTTAAATTAAACTGATGGGTGGTGGTTAGGTAAATACATACACTTAACCACTTAACATGTTTGACTATAAAACCCTAGTAACGGGGACCCATTTCAGCAGTAACCCAAAGTTATCATGGTACCCTGAAACTAGGTAGGGTGGGGCACGATTACTGGGCTGATTGTAAGCGGTCAAAAGCGACGGAGGTGGGTGCAACAGTGTGGGTTCTAATGGAGTGCAGGCGTGCACACACTTCGGAGCAGACAAACAGGGCACTGGGGGCACCAGTAGTATAACCTATGCATTCTAGAATTGTGTGGGGCCGCCACCATGGGACTTGATGCACCCCATGGTGGGACCTATATAGGTATCTACAATCTTTGGGGGCCGTAAAACACAGGTGATTATGCGAGTAGGAGCCGATCTTTAGAAAAAGGGGATCACTTCACCCTGATCATGGGGTGCCAGTTGGGACAATGCAAGTAGGTGTAGAGATATAGTGTGGGGTGCGATAGTATATTCGATTCAAACTGCTTTACCTTAGTTTATGATACTTTCCTATTTCCAGTTTATACTTATCATGTCCTTTTTCTTATTATCATACTGAAGAGTCACTAGACTTACCAGGCTTTATGTCTGAGCCTATTTTCTTTCGTCTTCTTTTCTTCCGTCCCTCCCCCCCTAGGTCCATAAGGAGGAAACAACCCAGCTTAGTCTGACTCTTTGCAAGCTTCAAGATAGTAGATGTACGGTTTGGACTCTCTTTGGCTATTGCTGTTGGACACACTCTATGTGGATTTATGCAGTTTTAGTTATGTTTTTATGCTTCTCTATTTAATAACCAAGATAGAAATGATGATGTAATGTTTTGGAAGTTATTATGTGACAGTTATGGAAATGTTTTGTTTGAACACATATTTATGAAATAAAAAGTCTATTGTTTTCCGCTGCTTATATATGTGTTTATATCTGTCTTGTGTTTTATCTGTGACTTTTACTTACAAACCTCCACCAAAGTTAAGGCATTCCCTTTGTGAGTGACCTTAATGGAGGGTGGGGTGTTTCACTTGGTATTAGAGCACAATTTTACCAGAATAGATAAAAGTTTTTGAAACTATTTTCAAAAAGAAGTTTAAAGAAGCAGTGTTTTCAAGAAAAAAGGTTATTTTTAAAAGGCATAATTCCCCAAAAGCCATATGCACTATCTCTCTATCCTTTGTCTTGAATACTTTACCTTTTGTTCCAGCATGTCTGGAGATCTTAACCTTCCAGAAGGAGTACCGATTCCTGGCTAGTTCTGAAGGTACCTAGAGGCTAGGGCCAAATGTGTGGGCCCAGCAGACATTCCTCATCCCACAGTGGTAGCGGTACCTCCTCCTCCTCCTCGTAGAAATACTTTCGCTAAGATATGTAGAGACTTCGAGGCTATGGGTGGAAAGGACTTTTATGGAACTGAATCCTTTGTCGTAGCAAGGAACTGGCTGAAGGAGACCGAGGACTTGTTCGTCATCTTCAAAGTTGACGACAGGAAAAAGGTACCGCTAGCAGTGTGGTTGCTTAAAGATGAAGCTTCCTATTGGTGGGAAGTTACCCATGCTGAGAGGCCAGTGGAGACTTGGGAAGATTTCAGGATGAGGTTTGAGATGAAATTCCTCTCCCAAGCTGAAAGAAGCCTACAAATGGAGTAGTTCCTAACTCTTAAACAAGGAAATATGACAATCAAGGAGTACGTCAATCAGTTTAATCAGCTGGCCAGATTTGGGCTGGATTTAGTAAACACCCAACACAAGAAGGCCCTTCGCTTCGTCAAAGGTCTGAATGAGCCTCTACACAGCCTTGTAATGACCCACATACCAATGGGAGCAACTTATGAATGCTTGGTGGATATGGCGCTGCTACACGAGGAAGATAAAGGCAAGAAAGAGGCAAAGGTGGAAGTGCCTCAGGAAAAGAAAGAGGGTTTACAGGCAAAGAAAATAGACTTTAAGAAAGGTGGAAAGAACAAAAAACCCTACGAAAAGAGAAGGTGCAATTTCTGTGGCATTGTGGGGGCATATAGCAAAAGACTGCAGGGAGAAGAAGGCAAAGATGAATGGTGGTTGTTTCCATTGTGGAGAGACTGGACACTTGGCTAAGGACTTCCCAAAGAAGCGGGGGTAGGGACAGAGGACTGGATCCACTTCAGGGGGACAGGTTCACGTGCTGGTGGCACCTCTACAGGAATGAGGTAGAAATATTTTTGTAGAAAGCTTAATTTATCTTTATGATCATCCAGTTTGCACTCTCTTTGATTCTGGTGCATCTCACTCCTTTATTTCATCTGCTTTAGTAGAATCTCTGCACCTAGACACTAGTATGGTAGAAGATCCCTTGGTTGTTTTAAATCCAATTGGGGGCTCGGCTTATTTGTCATGGTTTGCTTGGATTTGAAAATCTCTATTCTAAGTGTTGAATTTAGATGTAGTGCCTTTGTTTTGGGCTTCTCAGGATATGGACTGATCTTAGGCATGGACTGGTTATCCAGTAATGGTGCCATTCTTGATTGTGAGAAAAGAGTGGTTAGACTCTTGACTCGGCTCGGTAACACTCTAGAAATTTCTCGTAATCCCTTGAATGTTGTTATGCTTAGTTATCTAGAGTCGCTTGATGCTTCTGTCGAGAATTTTCAGTCAGTTAGAGTGGTTCGGGAATATACGGATGTCTTTGAAGAGGTGAAAGGCTTACCTCCGAAGCGGGAAATAGACTTCCGCATATATCTTGTTGATAATGCAAAGCCCATAGCTCTGCTTGTTAGACACATGGCTCCAAAGGAGAGAAAGGAGCTCAGTAAGCAAATTAAGGAGCTTCTCGAGAAGGGGTTTGTAAGGAGAAGTATCTCGGAATGGGGTGCTCCAGTGGTGTTCGCCACCAATGGTTCACTACGTCTTTGTGTGGACTATAGGGAGCTAAACAAGCTGACTAAAAAGAATAGACACCCGCTTCCTAGAATAGACGATTTGTTTGATCACCTTGTAGGTGCGTCGGTCTTCTCCCAACTTGATCTGGCTACTGGGTTCCATCAGCTAAGGGTAGCTGAAGATAGCATTAATAAAACGACGTTCAGAACCCCAGACGGTTTCTACGAGTGGCTTTTCATGCCTTTCTGCTTGACAAACGCACCCGCTTATTTCATGGACCTAATGAGCAGGGTGTTCAGAGAATTCCTCAACAAGTTTGTGGTTGTCTTCGTAGACGATATTTTGATCTTCTCAAAGAATGAGGAAGAACATGCTCAGCATCTGAAAGAAATCATGGAAACTCTTCGAGTTCATCAGCTAAAAGCCAAATTCTCCAAGTGCCACTTTTGGAGAGAAGAAGTAAGATTTCTTGGACATATAGTGTCCAAAGAGGGATTAGCTGCGGACCCCGCGAAAGTGGTGGTAGTGCAAGATTGGAAGACCCCAGGAAATGCAACCGAAGTCCGAAGCTTTCTTGGGTTGGCCGGTTTCTACCGAAAGTTCATTAGGGATTTCGCGAAAGTCTCAGCTCCTGTAATGACCCGCAAAGTCCGTAATATCAGAGTTGACTATATACATCATACATCCAACCCGAATATCACGAAAATACGAAACATTTCTTTTTAGAAGAAAAGGGTATAAGAAGAACAGAAATAACAACACAGAATCTCACATCGCAGCGGAACAAAATATAATATATCATAACTTTTGAAATACAAAATTTCAACTGTATAACATACACTTATCAGAGTACAACACTTACAACACAGTGGAACAAAACTCTATATAACTAACGCTGAAGCCTTCTGCTCCAAGCTCCTTTAGATAGATCTGTAAAATCCTGAACTACATGATTGCCTGTACAAATTTAGGCACCAAAGAGTTTAGGTAAAACAAAACAAATAAACTCCGGGTCAGTCATGGGACTGGTATGAGTAAACAGTTTAAAACAGTTTCAGAAAACTAAATGATATCTCATAAGACCACGCCGTATACACGGAATGGGTTTTTCCCTTATGATAATCCAAACACTTGACTTATCTTTCAAAATCCCTTTGAAAGGAACGATAATCTTTATATCAAAACTCTTTTGATATTATAATAATGTCTAAATCAAGTAAATAACAATCTAGTGGAACGTTTGCATCTCACGTTCCACATATATAATATACAATCAAAATCGCAAGCACTTATTGGGTAATGGATTTCCAACTATGACAAGGTATGGAACCACCTTCCGCTGGTATATCTCTAGAGGAGAATACACCGAGTTTAACAAGAACATCTTGCAACTCAGCCACACATGACCGACCACTCATTTCGCTTGAGTGTATCAAATGTATATCACCAACGGTTGGGATCAACAACCGTTTCCCGATTGGGACAGCATCGACAATAGATTTTTTGAAGTAAATGAAACTCTAGATCAGGTGATTATACACCCTAATAGGTGCGACCTACATAGCCATGTTGCCTGCCCGATTTCTGTCATTTACCAGTTGATGAGGCTTGAGGTTACGCTTTATCATCACATCAGATTTACTTCGAATGCCACATTGTCAGATCCATCAAAAATCACTAATTGACGTCTACAACAGTACATTACGTTTTAGCTAAAGAAGTTTCCTTATCTGCTTCCACTCTTGGTACGGTTGAAGAAATCAATGTACGTGACCTTTCTGGAAATACTCTGTCAGTAATTCATCCATACAAGTCATCCAGGAATAGGATGAACCAAAGGCACTATTCAGTACATCCATCTTAGGCACTGTTATCTAAGCCTTATACAATAACCCTTGCACTTTACTCCGTCTTCAATTTTCTTTGGCATATATGATTCGCAACGCATATGCCAATACGGAGTGGTTCTTTGGATAATAATCCAACTGGTCTCTCCATATTGACAACGATGGTCAAAAACTTCGATAGTCTGTGATTTAACTATCGAATAAAAACAAGTGTTTCGATAGTCGATGATTTATCTATCGAAGAAAACAAGTGTTCATCCAATTATCAAACAATCACTGAGCCCTTAATTAATATTCCATTAATTAAATCACTTCTCTATTTCTTTACCAATATTTGTTAACTAAATATTTTCAATAACCATATTGGCCTTTAACGCTATTTAGAAACATTTCCGAATATCGCCTTCCTTTATTTTCTAAACTTTAGAAAATATATGCTATTTATAATTGGAAAATATTCCAATCACTTATCTCTTTTCCGATCTCGTTTATTTCTATACTTAGGAAATATTTGTTATTCTATTTCAAAGTTTACACTTATTTGGGTTAAAACGGATGTTGTGTAATACGGCAATCCAAATACTATATTCAACTAACTCTTATACAACATTGATCTTCGAGCCTGGAATCTTACTATTTATTTGTTAATAATGAAATCAATCAAGTTGGGGTATACCTACCTCTCAGACCTTGACTGAATAACATTTATAACGTCAAAACAGATAAGACTACTTACTCGAATAATCAATACCATACAACTAATTATTCACTTTTAAATACATACACTTTCTCTTTTTATTCTTACGAGATTTATTCCTAGTCTTCCTTTTTGTTTATACTATTCTATTTTTAAGTTCGCTTCCTTATCGACTTCTATATATATTGATACGTTGATTTCTAACTAACAAATTATCTTAAAAATATTCTAACTCCTTAAATTCTCGGAAAAAATTCGCCATAACCTCCTTTGTACCGGGAGCATCGGGATATTTCAAATAGCCTCCCATGGCCCTCACCAATCCAAAAGAAAAAGAAAAAGCCAAGCGGCTTGCCGATACGGCGCATAAAATCTCATATATGAATTAAATATATACCTTTTTGTCGAGCACTCTATCTATATACCTTCATTAACATTATCCCATACCTGTCTCCTGTATATTTGTACCTGTCCAATTTAATTCAACTATACCCGATCGTTTAACTCAATTCGTTAATTAATTTGTTAATTAACTCTTTAGTCTATTTCACTTTTATATTTGAACAAGACATGTTCAAATATATTTTAACTTGCTTATTAACTAATTTGAATTCAAATTTTAAACATAAGTTCTATATTCAATTTCAAATATACATTTACAAATCCAATTCACCTTTTAAAGTTCAACTTCAAATTCGAAACTCGATTAACTAATTCCTCTTCGACTTAGTTAATTCTATTCAATTTCTATTCAAATTTTATATCACTTCTATTATTCAAATTCTATATATCAAATTCTATTCAAATTCTATATATTCAAATTCTATAATTTAAATTCCATTTGAATTCTATATTCAAATTCTATATATTCAAATCCTATTTGAATTCTATATTCATATTCCATAGTTTAAATTCCATTTGAATTTCTATATTCAAATTCCATAGTTTAAATTCCATTTGAATTTCTATATTCAAATTCCATAGTTTAAATTCCATTTGAATTTCTATATTCAAATTCCATTTGAATTTCTATATTCATATTCCATTTCACTTTCGATATTCAAATCCTATTTGAATTTCTTTATATTTTCAATATTCAAATTCTATATATCAAATTCTATTCGAATTATATATTCAAACCCCATTTGAATTCTATATTCAAACTCTATTTCAATTCCATTGAATTTCATATATTCAAACTCCCTTTGAATTTCTATATTCAATTTCTATTTCAAACTTTCTTAATTCATTCTCAAAACAAGTCTCGATTTCAATTCCTTTTGAAATCGATATTTCTACTTTTGAAAAATAGATATCCCTTTTCAATTTCACACTTGTATTTTATTTCTGAATTATCCAATAATAATTCTTTTCACTTCATTTATAAACTTCGTCTATAAAAGAACTATTTATAAACTTCGTCTATAAAAGAACTATTTATAAACTTCGTTTATAAAAGAACTATTTATAAACTTCGTTTATAAAGGAACTACTTGTTATATTTCTTCAAAACAAGTTTATATTTCAAATCTATTTAAAAATTCAAATCCTATTTTTCAAAAATAAAATTTCCCTTTTAAATCTCAAATACCCCTTTCAGGGCATTTTTATAGATTATCACTTAGGCCTAGTGATATTCAAACAACCAATTATTTATTTCAGGTTTTTAACACATCCTATACGACAGTATATATACAAACAAATAAACAAACAGATAATATATTTTTGAGGAATCCAGTCGGATTCCTCCAACCTGTTTTCCTGCATCCACAGACGTTAGTCAACATAGTAATACCCATCCTGCTTCGAGGCAGGATATCGCAGTATGAAGGTCATCCACTAATATATATTTGTGGGGCGCATAGGGAAATCATCCGCTATGAAACTGCAGGCATACGCTAATGAGACTGCGGGAATCCAACCAATCATCAACCCAATATATATATAATAGTCAACCCTAAATAACTAATATATTTAAATCAACCAAACAGCATTCAAACAAGCAACAACAATTATTTTTAACGAATAAAAATAATTCTAAATAACAGGTGAGTGAGATTTACTCACCGATGATTCCTCTTCGATATTCAATTCTTAAATGCTGAATTACATATCCCGGAGCTACGTTCTCGACTGATTCCACTCGAAAATATCTCGTATATATTTAACATGGCATTTATTATATAAATTATTGAATAGTTTTAAATAAAATAAAAATTGATTACTTAACTAAAAATAATTACCTTAATTCCCTCTTTTTTTCCTTCTACTACTCTACGAATTAAACTTGCCCAAAATCCTGCAGCATTGAACACATAGCCATGATTTCTTCCTCACTCACTAACCCAATTCTTATTGAACAGGAAAATCTTCGAACTCTTACTAAATAAGCATCATCATATCACCTTATCCATCATCAACATCATACTAAAATCGCGTCTCCCTCTTCATTTCCCATCACTGCAATTCCTTGCCCAGAAAATCATCAACTACGGTACTACCAAAAATAACCGCACCCACCACCACTCAACTGAAAACCAGGCCATGCACCACTGACCATTACCATTCGATACTCCTCTCCAATCACATCATACTTCCTCCGCAATCCTAGTTACCAGTTCGTATCCCCCACCAATTACTGACCTCGCTCCCTCAACAACCTTAAATCGCAAGTTCCATCTGCCAGGTCCAGTCAAATATCGAACCCCAAATGCCTCAATTTCCACACAGTTGCTTCGAATTGAACCTCGGATCTCCTTTCGAGTTCGCCAGACTCAAGCGCGAGCCTTGGTGATGTCGAGTTCCTCAGGGTTTTCGAATCGCAATTGTCCCCAAGATGTCTTCGAGCTCCAAGTTGTTATCGCGGTTCCGTAACCGCGATTAAATCCTCGCGATATTCATCTTTAAAAACCTCGAACTGACCTGATTTCAGAATTTAGATGGAAAGGGGGTTTTCAATTTAGCGGTGGCCATTTTGATTTCATCTGAAGCTTTCGGTTTCAGATTGAATCAATGAATTAAAAGAGGAAGGGAGGAGTGGTTTTTTTAAAGGAAAAAGAAAGGGGGCGTGGTTGTTTTATTTCCTCATGAAATTTCTGAAGCTTAAGGGAGCCACGGTATGTGGTTAGTTGGAAGAAGGAGGCCCACTTAAATTTTATTTATTTATTTTATTTTCCTTTGAATTGAACCGGTATCTTTTAAATTAATTACCCATGATGCCGAACTCCTTTTTGAACCCAACAACTGTCCATTTTAGGGTAAAACCACTATTCTGAAACCACTGGGATAAGTCACGAAGTCCAGTTCGATCGTCTGTGGAAGATATTTATTTAAATTGATATAAATAAAATTTTAAAATAATAAATTCTGCGATAATAAATTAATATTTTTATTCGAATTCAAACAGAAGTCTGAACTGTATTAAATCCAGTTTTAAATCTCGAACTGAATTATATTTTCGTACTACGATGATTTAATATATTCGATATTATATCAAAATTTGATTATTTAATTGATAACTCAAATATAAAACACCATTTATATTATCAACTCGATATTTAAATCCGTATTAAATAGTTAAAATTAACCAATAAGAATCCGGGTCATTACAATCTTCCCCACTTAAAATAATTTCGTCCTCGAAATTGGTAAGGTAGAAAAAGTGCTACAAACCCATTTATCTTTTCAAAACTTATTTATGTTGATACTCAACATTTCAAACTTCCTTATGTAACTCTCTTTCGAGTAAATCCTTATTCGATAACTCCTCCCTTCGAATAACTATATTCGATAATCTCTCTTTCGAATAACTAGATTCGAAAACCTTTCTTCGAATAAACTATATTCGATTTACTCTATGCAATATACTCTTATCAATTAACTCTATTGGATTTAACTCTTATCGATTAACCCTATTTGATTAGCTCTTTTCACTTAACTCCTTCCGAATAAGCTATATTCGATAACCCTTTTTAACTCTATTCGAACAAACTATATTCGATAACTCCTTTCACTTGACTCTAGATTGCAGCAATCACAATGGTTATGCCTGATTCCCTCAGGAAACATACGATGGCCCTAGGCTATCTGCAGCCCTGCAAATTACGTTAGCAGTCGTACGAAATGGCAACTTATCCTGAGTAACTATGTTTGACTAACTCTATCTCTATAACTATATTCGATCAACTTTAATTGAATAACTAACATTCAATTAAATCCTAATTCGATTAACTATGTTCAATTAACTCTATCTGGTTAACTCTTAATTTGAATAACAAATATTCGATAAATTCTGATTGAATAACTAATATTCAATTAACTCTACGGATTAACCCTAACTGATTAACTATAACTGGTTAATTCTTACTCTAATCGATTTATCCTAACTCTAATCGATTATTTCTAACTCTAATCGACTTCTCCTATTCAGAAAACTCCTATTGGATAGCGTTTATTCATTTATAAAGATTTACTTTTAGTAACGGTTCTTCACTTTATAATTGTTCCCTTTAATAACGTTACTTCACTTATACAAGTGTTGTGTACCCCTTATATTTAAAACTATCGGTGTTAAAAACCAATATCTCTTCTCTATATAAGTTCAGACTTATATATTCCATTTATCGAATGATAAATATTTAATTTAATTTATAAATTGTTATTTATAAATTAATCTTTTCTATTTATCTGTTAAAAACAGATTTCCATTTTTTATTCATCTTCTAAATATTCCTTTGATTAAATTCTATTTATTTAATAAATAAATATCTCATTTATAACATTCTATTTATTTTCTATACATAAATATTTCCATTTAATCTATTTGTAAATGTTTTACAAATATTTCCTTTTAAATTCTATTTGTAAATGTTTTTACAAATATTTCTCCTTCTATTTGTTTGCACATAACTTCCTTTGTATTTGTTTTATAAATATATTTCCTTTATATTTGTTCTTACAAATATATTTTCTTTTTAACTCTTTTGGTTTTTCCTTTATTCACACCCAATTCATATTTCATTCACATTGATTTTACTCAATTTATTCATTTCGATCCATTTAACTTACTTAAGTTAAATTTAATTTCAATCATTCAAATTCCCAAGGTTTTATTTCAAAACTCCTTTGAAGTAATATAAATATATACATATATTTATATCTATATCAAATTCAAAACATTTGAATTTTCAAACAAGTTTCCATCATAAACTTTTCTAAGGCAGCAATTTATTACTTAGAAACTCGAAAATGAACACTGATGATGTTGCGACCATCATCAGAATTATTTCCCAGCCACTGAAGTGAGTTCAGTGCTTTATCATATTCAAAATCCATTCAAATGATTTTTATTCAAAAATCCTTCCAAAATAAAGCTATATTATTTTAATAAAATTCGGAAAATATTTTCCAACTTCCCAGGATTTTAAATTCTGAATTCTGGTTGGAATTCAATTTCAATTGATCACATTTGTATATTTGATTCATATACAAATTCTATTAGGTTATATATACCAATTTCAATTTTATAATATTATCGGATTATAATATTAACCACCAACTCATCCACATATGATGATAATTTCAGAAAATTATTCCTTCTATATCAAAATAGAATTTTGGGTAAAATTATTTCAATTACCCACTTAAAACAATATCGTGTTCAATCTTCTGTTCAAGTATTTACAAACTCTTATCGACGTTGTGGCGTCCCACGATTCGACTAGAATTCATAAACTACTAACCAGACTAGCCAACACAATATAAAACAATTGTTTTAATTAATTAACAAATATGCACTCTCGTATATATATACTCAACTCATTCTAGGATACTACTGATCCTATCTCTAATAAGCACATGCCACATAAGCCTAGGTATTCGCTCAACCTAAGCTTTGATACCAACTGTAATGACCCGTAAAGTCCATAATATCGGAGTTGACTATATACATCATACGTCCAACCCGAATATCACGAAAATACGAAACATTTTTTTTAGAAGAAAAGGGTAGAAGAAGAATAGAAATAACAACACAGAATCTCACATCGTAGCGGAACAAAATATAATATATCATAACTTTTGAAATACAAAATTTCAACTGTATAACATACACTTATCAGAGTACAACACTTACAACACAGCGGAACAAAACTCTATATAACTAACGCTGAAGCCTTCTGCTCTAAGATCCTTTAGATAGATCTGTAAAATCCTGAACTACTTGACTGCCCGTACAAATTTAGGCACACAAGAGTTTAGGTAAAACAAAACAAATAAACTCCGGGTCAATCATGGGACTGGTATGAGTAAACAGTCTAAAAAAGTTTCAGAAAACTAAATGATATCTCATAAGACCACGCCGTATACACGGAACGGGTTTTTCCCTTATGATAATCCAAACACTTGACTTATCTTTCAAAATCCCATTGAAAGGAACGATAATCTTTATATCAATACTCTTTTGATATTATAATAATGTCTAAATCAAGTAAATAACAATCTAGTGGAACACTTGCATCTCACGTTCCACATATATAATATACTATCAAAACCGCAAGCACTTATTTGGTAATGGATTTCCAACTATGACAAGGTATGGAACCACCTTCCGCTGGTATATCACTAGAGGAGAATACACCGAGTTCAACAAGAACATCTTGCAACTCAGCCACACATGACCGACCACTCATTTCGCTTGAGTGTATCGAATGTATATCACCAACGGTTGGGATCAGCAACCGTTTCCCGAATGGGACAACATCGACAATAGATTTTTAGAAGTAAATGAAACTCTAGATCAGGTGATTATACACCCTAATAGGTGCGACCTACATAGCCATGTTGCCTGCCCGATTTCTGTCATTTACCGGTTGATGAGGCTTGAGGTTACGCTTTATCATCACATCAGATTCACTTCGAATGCCACATTGTCAGATCCATCAAAAATCACTAATAGACGTCTACAATAGTACATTACGTGTTAGCTAAAGAAGTTTCCTTCTCCGCTTCCACTCTTGGTACGGTTGAAGAAATCAATGTACGTGACCTTTCTGGAAATACTCTGTCAGACATTCATCCATACAAGTCATCCAGGAACAGGATGAACCGAAGGCACTATTCAGTACATCCATCTTAGGCATTGTTATCTAATCCTTATACAATAGCCCTTGCACTTTACTCCGTCTTCAATTTTCTTTGGCATATATGATTCGCAATGCTTATGCCAATACGGAGTGGTTCTTTGGATAATAATCCAACCGGTCTCTCCATATTGACAACGATGGTCAAAAACTTCGATAGTCTGTGATTTAACTATCGAATAAAAACAAGTGTTTCGATAGTCGATGATTTAAATATCGAAGAAAACAAGTGTTCATCCAATTATCAAACAATCACTGAGCCCTTAATTAATATTCCATTAATTAAATCACTTCTCTATTTCTTTACCAATATTTGTTAACCAAATATTTTCAATAACCATATTGGCCTTTTACGCTATTTGGAAACATTTCCTAATATCGCCTTCCTTTATTTTCTAAACTTTATAAAATATATGCTATTTATAATTGGAAAATATTCCAATCACTTATCTCTTTTCCGATCTCATTTATTTCTATACTTAGGAAATATTTATTATTCTATTTCAAAGTTTACACTTATTTAGGTTAAAACGGATGTTGTGTAAAACATCGTTACGACAACCCAAATACTATATTCAACTAACTCTTATACAACATTGATCTTCGAGCCTAAAATCTTACTATTTGTTTGTTAATGATGAAATCAATCAAGTTGGGGTATAACTACCTCTCAGACCTTGACTGAATAACAATTATAACGTCAAAACAGATAAGACTACTTACTCGAATAATCAATACCATACAACTACTTATTCATTTTTAAATACGTACACTTTCTCTTTCTATTCTTACGAAATTTATTCCTAGTCTTCCTTTTTGTTTATACTATTCTATTTTTAAGTTCGCTTCCTTATCGACTTCTATATATATCGATACGTTGATTTCTAACTATCAAATTATCTTAAAAATATTCTAACTCCTTAAATTCCCGGAAAAATTCGCCATAACCTCCTTTGTACCGGGAGCATCGGGATATTTAAAATAGCCTCCCATGGCCCTCACCAATCCAAAAGAAAAAGAAAAAGACAAGCGGCTTGCCGATACGGCGCATAAAATCTCATATATGAATTAAATACATACCTTTTTGTTAAGCACTCTATCTATATACCTTCATTAACCTTATCCCATACTTGTCTCATGTATATTTATACCTGTCCAATTTAATTCAACTATACCCGATCGTTTAACTCAATTCGTTAATTAATTTGTTAATTAACTCTTTAGTCTATTTCACTTTTATATTTGAACATGACATGTTCAAATATATTTTAACTTGCTTATTAACTAATTTGAATTCAAATTTCAAACTTAAGTTCTGTATTCGATTTCGAATATACATTTACAAATCCAATTCACCTTTCAAAGTTCAACTTCAAATTCGAAACTCGATTAACTAATTCCTCTTCGACTTAGTTAATTCTATTCAAATTTTATATCACTTCTATTATTCAAATTCTTTGTATCAAATTCTATTCAAATTCTATATATTCAAATTCTATAGTTTAAATTCCATTTGAATTCTATATTCAAATTCTATATATTCAAACCCTATATTTTAATTCCATTTGAATTCTATATTCATATTCCATAGTTTAAATTCCATTTGAATTTCTATATTCAAATTCCATAGTTTAAATTCCATTTGAATTTCTATATTCAAATTTCATAGTTTAAATTCCATTTGAATTTCTATATTCAAATTCCATAGTTTAAATTCCATTTGAATTTCTATATTCGTATTCCATTTCACTTTCAATATTCAAATCCTATATTTGAATTCCTTTTTATTTTCTATATTCAAATTCTATATATCAAATTCTATTGGAATTATATATTCAAACCCCATTTGAATTTCTATATTCAAACTCTATTTCAATTCCATTGAATTTCATATATTCAAACTCCCTTTGAATTTCTATATTCAATTTCTATTTCAAACTTTCTTGATTCATTCTCTAAACAAGTCTCGATTTCAATTCATTTTGAAATCGATATTTCTACTTTTGAAAAATAGATATCCCTTTTCAATTTCACACTTGTATTTTATTTCTGAATTATCCAATGATAATTCTTTTCACTTCATTTATAAACTTCGTTTATAAAAGAACTATTTATAAACTTCGTTTATAAAAGAGCTATTTATAAACTTCGTTTATAAAGGAACTATTGTTATATTTCTTCAAATCAAGTTTATATTTCAAATCTGTTTAAAAATTCAAATCCTATTTTTCAAAAATAAAATTTCCCTTTTAAATCTCAAATACCCCTTTCAGGGTATTTTTATAAATTATCACTTAGGCCCAGTGATATTCAAACAACCAATTGTTTATTTCAGGTTTTTAACACATCCTATACGACAGTATATATACAAACAAATAAACAAACAGATAATATATTTTTGAGGAATCCAGTCGGATTCCTCCAACCTGTTTTCCTGCATCCACAGACGTTAGTCAACATAGTAATACCCATCCTGCTTCGAGGCAGGATATCGCAGTATGAAGGTCATCCACTAATATATATTTGTGGGGCGCATAGGGAAATCATCTGCTATGAAACTGCGGGCATCCGCTAATGAGACTGCGGGAATCCAACCAATCATCAACCCAATATATATATATAATAGTCAACCCTAAATAACTAATATATTTAAATCAACCAAACAACATTCAAACAAGCAACAAAAATTATTTTTAACGAATAAAAATAATTCTAAATAACAGGTGAGTGAGATTTACTCACCGATGATTCCTCTTCGATATTCAATTCTTAAATGCTGAATTACGTATCCTGGAGCTACGTTCTCGACTGATTCCACTCGAAAATATCTCGTATATATTTAACATGGCATTTATTATATAAATTATTGAATAGTTTTAAATAAAATAAAAATTGATTACTTAACTAAAAATAATTACCTTAATTCCCTCTTTTTTTTTCCTTCTACTACTCTGCGAATTAAACAAGCCCAAAATCCTGCAGCATTGAACACATAGCCATGATTTCTTCCTCACTCACTAACCCAATTCTTATTGAATAGGAAAATCTTCGAACTCCTACTAAATAAGCATCATCATATCACCTTATCTATCATCAACATCATACTAAAATCGCGTCTCCCTCTTCATTTCCCATCACTGCAATTCCTTGCCCAGAAAATCATCAACTACGGTACTACCAAAAATAACCGCACCCACCACCACTCAACTGAAAACCAGGCCATGCACCACTGACCATTACTATTCGATACTCCTCTCCAATCACATCAGACTTCCTCCGCAACCCTAGTTACCAGTTCATATCCCCCACCAATTACTGACCCCGCTCCCTCAACAACCTTAAATCGCAAGTTCCATCTGCCTGCTCCAGTCAAAGATCGAACCCCAAATGCCTCAATTTCCACACAGTTGCTTCGAATTGAACCTGGGATCTCCTTCCGAGTTCGCCAGAATCAAGCGCGAGCCTTGGTGATGTCGAGTTCCTCCGGGTTTTCGAATCACAATTGTCCCCAAGATGTCTTCGAGCTCCAAGTTGTTATCGCGGTTCCGTAATCGCGATTAAATCCTCACGATATTCATCTTTAAAAACCTCGAACTGACCTGATTTCAGAATTTTGATGGAAAGGGGGTTTTCAATTTAGTGGTGGCCATTTTGATTTCATCTGAAGCTTTCGGTTTCGGATTGAATCAATGAATTAAAAGAGGAAGGGAGGAGCAGTTTTTTTAAAGGAAAAAGAAAGGGGCGTGGTTGTTTTATTTCCTCATGAAATTTCTGAAGCTTAAGGAAGCCACGATATGTGGTTAGTTGGAAGAAGGAGATCCACTTAAATTTTATTTATTTATTTTATTTTCCTTTGAATTGAACCGGTATCTTTTAAATTAATTACCCATGATGCCGAACTCCTTTCTGAACCCAACAACTGTCCATTTTAGGGTAAAACCACTATTCTGAACCTACTGGGATAAGTCACGAAGTCCAGTTCGATCGTCTGTGGAAGATATTTATTTAAATTTATATAAATCAAATTTTAAAACAATAAATTCTGCGATAATAAATTAATATTATTATTCGAATTCAAACAGAAGTCTGAACTGGATTAAATCCAGTTTTAAATCTCGAACTGAATTATATTTTCGTACTACGATGGTTTAATATATTCGATATTAAATCAAAATTTGATTATTTAATTGATAACTCAAATATAAAACACCATTTATATTATCAACTCGATATTTAAATCCGTATTAAATAGTTAAAATTAACCCATAAGAATCCGGGTCATTACAGCTCCACTCGCAAGGCTAACAAAGAAGAATCTGGCGTTCACTTGGAATTTGGATTGCGAGTTTGCTTTCCAACGATTAAAAAGGGCTCTTACAACAGCCCCAGTTCTGACTTTGCTGGATGGAAGCAAAATGTTCACATTATATACGGATGCTTGTGGTATGGGACTAGGCGTTGTTCTGATACAAGAAGGGAGGGTAGTAGCTTATGGTGGAAGACAATTGAGAGTTCATGAAAAGAACTACCCGACCCACGATCTTGAGTTGGCTGCCGTCGTCTTTGCGCTTAAGTCTTGGCGCCATTATCTCCTAGGTAAGAAGTTCGAACTATATACTGACCATAAATCATTGAAGTATCTTTTCTCGCAGAAAGATCTTAACTTGAGACAGCGAAGGTGGACGGAGTTCCTTGCCTCGTATGACTTTGAGATTTCCTATACTCCTGGAAAAGGCAACGTAGTGGTAGACGCATTGAGCAGAAAGAAACTGACCCTAAGCCCTCTCTTGTAGAAAGGCAAAGCTTGGAGTATGTTGCCAGTTTTGACTTTAGGCCCTCCTTTGATTTTATACCTGGTTTATTGGCATCCCTAGAAGTATGACCCACTCTTTTAGACTCGATAAGGGCCGCACAATGCGAAGACACTCAGCTTGTGGATGTGATTGATAAACTAATTAGGGGTGAAACTTCCAATCACCTCAATAGGTACTCCATCGATGATAAGGGTTGGCTGAGACAGAATGGAAGGCTATGCGTCTCACAAGCAAGGATTTAGTAAAGAAGGTTCTCGAGGAAGCACATCATTCCAAGATGACAATACATCCAGGTGGAGACAAGATGTACAAGGACGTAAAGAGAGTTTTCTATTGGAGCAGCATGAAGAAGGACGTGGCAGATTTCGTTTCTAAGTGCGTGACATGCCAACAGGTCAAGGCGGAACAAAAGAAGCCTGGAGGACTGCTTCATACTCAAGAAGTCCCGCAATGGAAGTGGGATAGCATTTCAATCGACTTCATTGACGGGTTGCCTAGGTCAAGAAGAGACAATACTAGCATTTGGGTAATAGCGGACAGGCTTACTAAAAGCGCCCACTTTATACCTATCAAGAGTAGAAGGACTGCTTCGTCTCTAGCTTCCCTTTATCTCGAGGAAATAGTTCGACTCCATGGAATACCCTCCAGCATAGTGAGTGACAGAGATCCCATCTTCACGAGCGAATTTTGGCGGAGTCTACAAGAAGCTGTCGGCACACAGTTATGCTTGAGCACGTCCTATCACCCCAAAATCGATGGTTAGACAGAAAGGGTGAATAGAGTACTAGAAGATCTTCTAAGACTGTGCATTCTTGACTTCGGAGGGACTTGGGAGGATCACCTTCCTTTAGTAGAATTCACCTACAACAACAGTTACCAAGCCACCATCGGTATGGCGCCCTTCGAAGCTTTGTATGGAAGACCTTGCCGATCACCAACTTGTTGGTGGGAGTCTACTGACAAGATTGTACTTGCGCCAGACAT
Organism: Allium sativum; assembly: GCA_030737875.1. Classification (NCBI taxonomy): domain Eukaryota; kingdom Viridiplantae; phylum Streptophyta; class Magnoliopsida; order Asparagales; family Amaryllidaceae; genus Allium; species Allium sativum. The sequence goes on along the minus strand of CM060922.1, from coordinate 245,055,679 downwards.
GATTAGAGAGACTTCAGAAAAAGTAGACTTGATACGAAGGAGAATGAAGACTGCCCAAGATAGACAGAAATCCTACGCCGACAAAAGAAGGACCGACCTTGAGTTTGAGGTTGGGAACAGGGTTTTCCTTAAGGTATCCCCTTTAAGGAATGTCATTCGCTTTGGATCCACAGGAAAGCTTGCACCAAGATTTGTAGGACCGTTCCCTATCATCGAGAAGATTGGGAAAATGACTTCTCCGAAAATGTCTACATGAATCTGCAGAAGTGGTGGAGCCAAGTATTCTAGAAGAAGCCAAAGTGGAACGCGAAGCAACTGTGAGGAGAGTTCCAACTCGAATCGTAGGAACTGAAATCAAGAAGCTACACAACCGCGAAGTAAAGCTCATTAAAGTTCAGTGGAGCGACGCCGAGGAAGACGCGACTTGGGAAACTGAGGACAGAATACGCGCGGCCTACCCTTTTCTCTTCGAGGATATATCTTTGACCTCTCTTTTTCCTTAAGTTGTGCTTATATCTATCTTTTTAGGTATATCTCCTCGATATTTTCCTTTATCCTTAGGTAAAAAACCCTTTGGATGTAAACATGTATTTGAAACATGTTATGGTTGATGGCTGCAAGTGGTTGCAAATGATTGCTAGTGGTTGCTCGTGGATGCATATACACACACAACCTAGGTTTTAGATCGGCTCAGTCACTTCATATTGCATATGCATATATGTATTCATATTTGTATGTGGTTGAAACTTGATATGTCGTTATATGGATGTGGCATTTGTATAAATGGTTGCGCACTCATGTAGAATTATGAGTAAGGACAAATTTGCATACATATGGATTCATGACACTTACATGATTTGCATTAAGGAGGTCAACTGAATCAGTAGACCGCCTAATTTTTGCATTAGATAAGAACATGTACACACACTATGCATATGATCATAAAGCATTAGAAGTCTTTTAAGGACAATGGATGCCTGTGTTTGATGGTTGAGTAGATGGACGATCGGATGTTAGGATTTACGTTCTCCTAGACTTGAAGATTTCGGGGACGAAATCCTTTAAGGAGGGGAGAATGTAACACCCCGAATTTTCTGTTAATAGTAAATTAACAAATTATAGTACAATTAATTCCAATTGAAAGAATTAAGGGAAACGGGTTATGCCATTGCGTTCGTCTCGGAATTCTGCTTGAGATAGAGTCTGAGTTTGCGTGAATCGGACTCCGTATGAAGGAGTTATGACCTCTGGAAGTTTTAGAATTCAAAATTAAAATTCAAACGGTTCAAAATTTTGTTCAAATTTCGAATTCAGACCCAAATTGGGCTGGGTGGGAAAATTCCCGCCCAGGCACCAGGTCAACCCCGGGGTCGAGCTGGGTGACCAGGTCGACCATAGGGTTGACCTGGGGGTCGACCTAGGGGTCGACCTGCCCAGTCGACCTGGTTTGGCCCTGGCTGGCCTGGTCGGGTTCTGGTCGATTTCTGAGGCTTGGCTGTGTCACTAGGGCTGACTGTCACATTTTGGTTGGCTCCTCTCGAAGTGAATGGTCTAGATTCGTCTGTGATCATCTGACGGCTCAAATCAATTTGAAATTCTATAAATATAACTCAAAACTCCAACCTAAATTCACATAAGAAATTAGAGACGGAGCCGCCATGCTGTCGGGAGAAAACTAAGAGAAGCCTCCACTTGTAGAAAAGCTTAGAGACGAGCCAAATTAAAGTTAAAACAATAATCAAATCAACGTTAGTCTACCCAAAGGAAAGCAATTCAAATTCAGAACTCAGAAATCAGAAAACAAGACCGTCGTTTGTTGTAAGTATAGTGATTTTTCCGATGTGAATAAAAGTTAGGATTTGATTCGATGTAAATGGAAATAGAATTGTGTTATTGTGTAACAACGAGGTTAATTCACATCTATGTATTGAAATGATTGTGATATTGTGATGTTTGTGGTATAGTTGAGTTGATATTGATCCTATTGTACATGTAGAATCACATGCAAGTTGTATAGTTCATGTTGTAATCGACACCTATATGTTTATGTGATTATATAGGTCGTATGTGATTAAGATTTCATGTATATATATGCTAGAACCTTTATGCCTAAATGATTATGTTCACATACATGCTAGTATGTTTGTAAGAAAGTTGCAAGTTAATTGGATCCATGCCAAGATCCACTTTAATACATGTTTCATGTTGTAATTAGATATATGATTGGATCTAGTTCACACCCTTGTCATAAAATTTATACATACTTATGAATATGTCATATTCTTGTCATATGCTAGTGATGTTCGATGTTATGCCTAGATCCAAAACATGTTTAGGCTTATGTTGTCTAAATCATACGCTAATTTATGTGATACCTATTTGGTTAGATCCCTATTTCAATGTAAGTTCACATGATAAGTTGAAACCCATGATTTAGTCTATGTTGCAAATTCACATATATGCATGTTGACTATTTTGCAAGTTCACACCTATGATGTTCATATTGACTATGCCAAAAATGGCAAGTTTACACCTATGTCATGTTATGTTTATGAATTCCCTTATGCCATTTTGTGTGCGCTAAATTAGGCTAAGTTTTTAGCCTAATATTATATGTTAAAAACCATGCGAACGAGAATTAGGCTAAGATTGTTAGCCTAATATTTAAACGGGGTAACGTTGAGAATATAGGCAAAACTTGACATAAGAAAATATATGAAGTTGGCATGTTTGTCACATGCCAAAATTGGTGGCACTTGAATGGTATAAATTCTTATAACAAAAATGTTAAACTTGGAAAGTGGGCCACAACATTTAATTGTTGACAAATTTACATATATTAAGTAATAAAGACAAATATGTAAATTTAGAAAATACGAGTATGCTTAACACGAGGTTGGATTGAGTTGTGATGTAAACCTGCCCGGACCCGCCCGGCTGTCCAATAGTCACAATAATACCTATCCAATGTGCGTGGTTAAGCATGGAGCCCAATAAGGACCCGAGGTTAGACTGAGTTACGGTGTAAATATGCCCAGAACCGACCGGCACATCCAGTAACCGTAATAATATCTGTCTAATGTGAGTGGTCGGTGCTTTAAAAAGCTAAGGACAGACAAGTCAGGATGGTAGGGTTAAGTTAACTAAAACACTTAACCAATTCAACATGTTAAATACATCAACTAACACAACTGAAAGAAAATTATGGATACAAAGCTATCTGAATATTGCTTCATCCATAAACAAGGATCCTGTTAAATAGAAATCTGCAAAACCAAAACTACTAACTGCCCGTGTGGAAAATATGGGCACCCGGACTTTAGGTGGAAAACAACTAACTCCGAGTCAGTCATGAGACTGGTGCGAGAACTTAAAATAGTTAAAACCTTACTTTAAAATAATGTAATTCACGGGACCACGCCGTATAACACAGAACGTGTTTATTCCAATGAATACACTGAAATAAAACAATTTATGAACAACGCAATGCCTTTGGAAAAATGAAGCTATTATAAGACTCAGGTCCCATCACACAATGCAACGTAAGCTGGAGGATTTTTACCTTATAATAGCCAAACATGCTTGATACGCTTTAAAAACAAATCATTTTGATATTTTTATAAGTGCATAGTGTCAAAACAACTTCAAATATAAATGTATCAATCATCGACGACATAAGTACCATATATTATGTCGCCATATAGGTTTATAGCTAAAACTAAAAGTCGCGTATTGGAAATTGGATTCCATCTATGAGTCGAGGCAAGGGATCTTTCTCACCGATTTTGAGACACTCTAGAAAATGCCTTAGGATCACACCCTTAATAACCCCTGGATCTTCAGGGTCGGTCCACTCTTATTTTTGTGGATTGGTTATTCCTGAACAATACGTTTCTCGGTCCTAACGTACCTCCAAAATGGTCAGTATGTCGACCAATGGTCAACATGTCGACCAATCATATCTGTGGTACCTCGGTATCTATAACACCCCGAATTTTCTGTTAATAGTAAATTAACAAATTATAGTATAATTAATTCTAATTGAAAGAATTAAGGGAAACAGGTTACGCCATTGCGTTCTTCTCGGAATTCTGCTTGAGATAAAGTCCGAGTTTGCTTGAATCAGACTCCGTATGAAGGAGTTATGACCTCCAGAAGTTTCAGAATTCAAATTTAAAATTTAAACGGTTCAAAATTTAGTTCAAATTTCGAATTCAGACCCAAACTGGGCTGGGCGGGAAAATTCCCGCCTAGGCACCAGGTCGGCCATATGGTCGACCCGGGGGTCAACCTGGGTGACCAGGTCGACCTTAGGGTCGACCTGGGGGTCGACCTGCCCAGTCGACCTGGTTTGGCCCTGGCTGGCCTGGTCGGGTTCTGGTCGATTTCTGAGGCTTGGCTGTGTCACTAGGGCTGACTTGTCGCATTTTGGTTGGCTCCTCTCGAAGTGAATGGTCTAGATTCGTCTATGATCATCTAACGGCTCAAATCAATCTGAAATTCTATAAATATAACTCAACACTCCAACCTAAATTCACATAAGAATTAGAGACGGAGCCGCCATGCTGTCGGGAGAAAACTAAGAGGAGCCTCCATTTGTACAAAAGCTTAGAGACGAGCCAAATTAAAGTTAAAACAATAATCAAATCAACGTTAGTCTACCCAAAGGAAAGCAATTCAAATTCAGAACTCAAAAATCAGAAAACAAGACCGTCGTTTGTTGTAAGTATAGTGATTTTTCCGATGTGAATAAAAGTTAGGATTTGATTCGATGTAAATGGAAATAGAATTGTGTTATTGTGTAACAACGAGGTTAATTCACATCTATGTATTGAAATGATTGTGGTATTGTGATGTTTGTGTTATAGTTGAGTTGATATTGATCCTATTGTACATGTAGAATCACATGCAAGTTGCATAGTTCATGTTGTAATCGACACCTATATGTTTATGTGATTATATAGGTTGTATGTTATTAAGATTTCAGGTATATATATGCTAGAACCTTTATGCCTAAACGATTATGTTCACATACATGCTAGTATGTTTGTAAGAAAGTTGCAAGTTAATTGGATCCATTCCAAGATCCACTTTAATACATGTTTCATGTTGTAATTAGATATATGATTGGATCTAGTTCACACCCTTGTCATAAAATTTATACATACTTATGAATATGTCATATTCTTGTCATATGCTAGTGATGTTCGATGTTATGCCTTGATCCAAAACATGTTTAGTCTTATGTTGTCTAAATCATATGCTAATTTATGTGATACCTATTTGGTTAGATCCCTATTTCAATGCAAGTTCACATGATAAGTTGAAACCCATGATTTAGTCTATGTTGCAAATTCACATATATGCATGTTGACTATTTTGCAAGTTCACACCTATGATGTTCATATTGACTATGCCAAAAATGCCAAGTTTACACCTATGTCATGTTTATGTTTATGAATTCCCTTAAGCCACTTTGTGTGCGCTAAATTAGGCTAAGTTTTTAGCCTAATATTATATGTTAAAAACCATGCGAACGAGAATTAGGCTAAGATTTTTAGTCTAATATTTAAACGGGGTAACGTTGGGAATATAGGTAAAACTTGACATAAGAAAATATATGAAATTGGCATGTTTGTCACATGCCAAAATTGGTGGCACTTGAATGGTATAAATTCTTATACCAAAAATGTTAAACTTGGAAAGTGGGCCACAACATTTAGTTGCTGACAAATTTACATACATTAAGTAATAAAGACAAATATGTAAATTTAAAAAATACGAGTATGCTTAACACGAGGTTGGATTGAGTTGTGATGTAAACCTGCCCGGACCCGCCCAGCTGTCCAGTAGTCACAACAATACCTATCCAATGTGGGTGGTTAAGCATGGAGCCCAATAAGGACCCGAGGTTAGACTGAGCTACGGTGTAAATCTGCCCGGAACCGACCAGCACATCCAGTGGCCGTAACAATATCTATCTAATGTGAGTGGTCGGTGCTTTAAAAAGCTAAGGACAGACAAGTCAGGATGGTAGGGTTAAGTTAACTAAAACACTTCACCAATTCAACATATTAAATTAAACTGATGGGTGGTGGTTAGGTAAATACATACACTTAACCACTTAACATGTTTGACTATAAAACCCTAGTAACGGGGACCCATTTCAGCAGTAACCCAAAGCTATCATGGTACCCTGAAACTAGGTAGGGTGGGGCACGATTACTGGGCTGATTGTAAGCGGTCAAAAGCGACGGAGGTGGGTGCAACAGTGTGGGTTCTAATGGAGTGCGGGCGTGCACACACTTCGGAGCAGACAAACAGGGCACTGGGGGCACCAGTAGTATAACCTATGCATTCTAGAATTGTGTGGGGCCGCCACCATGGGACTTGATGCACCCCATGGTGGGACCTATATAGGTATCTACAATCTTTGGGGGCCGTAAAACACAGGTGATTATGCGAGTAGGAGCCGATCTTTAGAAAAAGGGGATCACTTCACCCTGATCATGGGGTGCTAGTTGGGACAATGCAAGTAGGTGTAGAGATATAGTGTGGGGTGCGATAGTATATTCGATTCAAACTGCTTTACCTTAGTTTATGATACTTTCCTATTTCCAGTTTATACTTATCATGTCCTTTTTCTTATTATCATACTGAAGAGTCACTAGACTTACCAGGCTTTATGTCTGAGCCTATTTTCTTTCGTCTTCTTTTCTTCCGTCCCTCCCCCCCTAGGTCCACAGGGAGGAAACAACCCAGCTTAGTCAGACTCTTTGCAAGCTTCAAGATAGTAGATGTACGGTTTGGACTCTCTTTGGCTATGGCTGTTGGACACACTCTATGTGGATTTATGCAGTTTTAATTATGTTTTTATGCTTCTATATTTAATAACCAAGATAGAAATGATGATGTAATGTTTTGGAAGTTATTATGTGACAGTTATGGTAATGTTTTGTTTGAACACATATTTATGAAATAAAAAGTCTATTGTTTTCCGCTGCTTGTATATCTGTGTTTATATCTGTCTTGTGTTTTATCTGTGACTTTTACTTACAAACCTCCACCAAAGTTAAGGCATTCCCTTTGTGAGTGACCGTAATGGAGGGTGAGGTGTTTCTGTATCTGTCATCCACATAAGTAAAATGTTTGGGATCCATACCATGATACCACTTCTAGCTAGAAAGAAACGCATGCACTCCCTACAGTCACTATCCCGTTTTTTACTCATACCGGGTGTGAGGCTCGCGAATCAACGCTATACACAAAGCTGTGCTATTTTAAGCCATGCTTTAATCATCATCCACAAGACCATACTTTTCATCAAAAGCCTTGATCATTGCATCTCAGCATACCACATTGACAATCCATACCAAACCATTGATTCCCACCAATATATAACCTCTAAGCTCATACGTCTCAGAGAAAGGCGTTAAGCAAGAGAATAAATTCTCCGCCACCAAACAGATACATATTTAGCAGAGATCAACAAATACTGAATGAAATACAATGTCAGACATACAATCCATTACAAGTCCTTTCTGGGTCTGAACAGAACCGGAGGTACCTTATTCGTCATCCTATATGTCCAATACAGGAGAGAGGTCCTCGCATATCTGGTCGATCTCCAAGTACGTTTGGATGATCACCACTTATTACCTTATCTCGGGGGAACAACCAAATCAAGACGTCAGTAATCATCCATTCGATGTGAAGATCTCCGGTCTTCAACCACCGTCTTCATAGTCGATTTTTAATCATCGTAACAATAATTCAGAATGGGTTAAACCCGGTCTTTCTGAATAACCGACACATCTTTATAACCCCATGATAAATAAAGATCACACACTTCTCATTCCAATCCATAATATTCTTGGAAATCATTTCAAAAGATTATATAATGTCTTTTCACAACTTAAACCAAATTAAGGTTTATCAACTAATCGGGATTGGCGAGCCTTATTGAAGTGATTATTCATTTTATTATCCCAATCCAACCTATTCATCCCATGGAGCAAAACTGGTAGTACTCCATATCTAACACCCATTGTGTTATCGGTAAAATTGATTACCATTTAATGCTGAAATCTAATTCAAGATTTAACAATTGCATGGAGTAAAACTGATGGTACTCCATCTCGAATACTTCTCATGTTTGGTAAATTTAATTACCATTTAACCTTCAATCTAATTAAGGATTCATTAAAACTCTACTTCATTTATAATCCCAAAAATCATTACTTAATGATTATTCAACTTTTGGAACTTAATCTCGCCTTTACTTGGGTTAAAGAATAAATGTCATTTAAAACACTGCTAGCAATAAACCCAAAATCATTTTCCATTTAATATAGAATCTTCACGGAAATCTGAACAATTTATAATCGATATAAATTTCCATATCCTACCAATACTATAAGTGGAATAACGACAAAGCCTTTTGAATTTAATAAATATTAAAAGCCTTCCTTTACAGAAGCTCATTTCGATTGTTATTAACTTGAATTCCATTCAATTCCAATTTAATTAAATAAACTGGAAAATTTCTCTAAATATTAATTAAAAGATTTATTCCATTAATAAATGGGTTTAAGAACAGTATTAATGAAGATACCATTCACGACAAAACCAAAATCCCATTCTCCAATTAATTCCAATTTGTATGTTGGAAACTTCTGGTTATGACAAAACCGTTCACAAATCCAATTTATTATTTCTAAAAATCATTGGATTATTATTCAAGTTATTAACTTGTTCATTCCGATAAAAGTATCTTTTATTTTTTCAAATGTGTAATATTTCATTCGAAATCTTTCCAAACCATTTATTTTAATTTTACATAATTTATTTATATTTTTAATAATTTTATGAAGGCCTTTACAGTCAATTTCCAATATCGGCCACCGAAAATTATCCATATTGACCTTTTCCAAAACTGATTTGGAAATATTTTAAAATCTAACCATTCAAACTTAAACCGCTTTTATTAATTGGAAAGACCTTTTCGATATGAAGCTAACGGTTCTAGTTTTAGGAGAATCTGATGGTCCGATCTCCTGTTACGTCCATTCAAAGTTAATGGTCGAAATTCGCGAACGGTTGCTGCACGACAATATCTATTCAAGCCACTTATATATATAATATATAATATATATTTCATCGATTTCCGTTTAAAACTTTTTTTAGAAAATGTTTATAATTTCGTTTAAAAGCGATTCCAACTTCCATTTCAATTTTAAATTAAAATTGAACATTGCATTTTATTATGATCTCAAATGATAATATTTTTAAAATGTCATCTTTTGAGACTTAGCCGTCTCGATATTCATTTTTAAAATGAATAAAATTAATATAAAAATCCGTTTGAGTAAAAATAGCGTTTATATGCTTAACTCGGCTTCATATATTTTTATATTTTTGTGTCCATCCAAAATCAGACATCAAAATCAAACTTCTAATCTTCATTGAACATTACATTATAAAAAAATTCAAATTTATTGTGGATTGGAATAAAATTTCAATTAATATCCATATAAATAAATTCACATGGATTACATACATCATATATACTCAACAATAATTGCAAACAACTATCAACATCCAAAATGACATCCAATGTGCATTTTATTTTCATATAAGCTTCAATCAAATAATTGACGCTTACATAAATCTATCATTCTGTTGTATCTAACAATTCTATGATTTTTGTTTAATGATAACAAACATATATTTATTATTATAAATGTGTTTTTATTTTACTGTTATACTACAACACAGATAGGAATATAATATTTATATTTAAATAGAAAACTACCATACAAGAATCCAAATATTCAAGCAGTATTTTATTTAAATAGAATATTTTATTTTAACATTCCAAATAGTACAAATTTATAACTCCACTATTTGTACATTTCACTAATATACAATACATTCAATTTCAATTTCATTTGTATACAATGCTCCACACTATAGAACACTCAATTATATTTCACTCATGCTGTACAAATTCTTTTATACACTCATACACTGTTTCACAGTTTTGTCTTCTGTCTTCTGCCCATTTCATTGTCGGTCCAGTCTTTTGTTTACCTGTCACAAAAAGAAACACACACACACACAGAGTAATCTGGAAAAAAAAATTATATTCTAGCATATATAATTTTTATTTTAAAAATTTATTTGCTTTAGAATTTTGGTGTGTTTTTCACCATTTTTCATGACTTGATCTGATTTTTAATGGACATCCATCTATGTCTAGACAACTTGTGATATTCACAGTGATTCACTGTAAATACCACAAGGTAGACATCATCTGTAGTACTCACATATATATATATATGTTCTCTAGACGTTCACTGTACATGCATACACATACACAGTATGTATATACACATATTACAGTACGAGGACGTGAAAATTATTATGAATGACTGCATACACACACGTGTATAAATATACACGCATGCACTGCCTCGCCAATTAAAATGCAGTATAGCAACTGAGGAGCAGCCACGTGGACCAACTCGACTCAATGCACATGTATGATCAACATGCATATGTGGATGAGCAAAATAAAGTGATGGCAAGCATGTAAGCAAAAGTCACAAAGTTCAAGCCAAATCAAGGCAGCAGCAAGTCCAAGTGCAAACTCAACATGTTTGTGTACGTAAACAACATGACAACATGGTAGGATAACTCGAGTAGGCCAGAACTCAAAGAGGTGAATCAACATTAAAAACAACATAATAAAGCCGGTGTACCACAAGAGTAACATGACATGCAAGTAAAGCTTTTAATATGGCATATGAAATTCCCGTAGCATGTTTGAGGCAGCTACATGATTATATTGCAGAACCATATCAAAACATCATGTACAAGGAAGATGAACAATTTCAGTCAAACAACAACAGGTTCAAGAGTAGACAAACCAACAACTAAAAATGCCACAACAAGTCAAGGCAAAACAATGGTGCAGCTATACATGGCCAAAGCAAACAGAATGGACAAGTATGATTAAGTTATTTTCAGCATGGACAAACATGTTTCAGCATGATAGGACTTACACAAGCACAAATACAAGCAAATTAATGTGAACAAGGAGACATCAGCAAGAGTGTATAACAGTGAAGTGTGTACATTACATGGCAGCAGTGTATTCATATAACACATGTTTATGTGCCAACAAGAGCCAGTTTAAAACAACATAGACTACATGAGTGCAACATGTCAAGTGTTCAAGCATTCCAGGTGTATTCAAGAAGCATGAAATCATGACAGCATGGGATATACATGGCAGTATGTTTCAGTAAGCAAGGCATAAGGTAGCAGGTCAGTGTAGTACCTTGCGCAATCATGGGTTTCCAGTTTTTAAACACAGTGATTTTTTTGGCAAGTTTATTTCATGATTCCAGTCATTCAAGTTGAGGCAAAATCAATGGACATTCAAGAAATCACAATTGGATTCCATTAATACGAACCATTTACTCTCAACCTATAAACTTTCCAGAATTTAACTGCTATGGCAAATGAATGCAAATAATAGTTTAAGGCATAACAGAGCATACCAGAAATTGATTTCATAACTCAGTTGTTTCCAGAATTGATTAACCATCCTTTTGGGGGCAAGAATCAATTTCAAACTATTTTCCAAATATACACTGTTCAGTCTAAATAGGGCAACAACTACTATTTTGTTTGATTCTAGAAATCATGCAAATAAATCAAGGCCATGGAACAAAGAGGGAATCAAGTCACGACAACAATTTCAAACAAGGCAACACAGAAATATCATGCAAGGGATTTTATTCAAGGGGCCACATATTTAACTTTAGTGAATTTCTAGAAATTATCATGACACTCACGACAATTTTAAATCAAGGGAAATGTCAAGGTAAGGCAACAAATTCAGTCTCAAAGCCGATGGAAATCATTTAAAAGATCAGCAAAGTCATCATGTGAAATTAGAGGATATCAAGGGCTTCTAAACCCTATTTTTACACCATTTTCATCATAGGCTAATTAAATCGAAAAACTATGCAATAAATAGTTGCAGATCAAATTAAAATCAATTCAAAACACTCACAAGTTTTTTTTGATCGCTAGGGACAAAATCGTAACCATGAGCATCAAGAGAATTGGAGCATCAGAGAGCAATTTCCAAAACCAACATAACAGTCGCGATTTTGGGGACAAAGAAAAACCCTAATTTGGATTTGTTCTCGGCCTCCATTTTCATTTCAGAGAGAAAGAGACTCGGGTTCAACAAACAAGCAAAGGGTCCGGCCTATATTAGTTTTGAGTGAAAATGGGTTTTTTATTTCTTTTTATTTTGTTTTGTATTCCATTTGTAACCGATCCATCAGTTTTCTAGTTTGTCGGTAAAACTAGGGTTTTTGTTACAGGGTTTGTAACGAGGAAATATCCGATTTTGGGGTTAAAATCGGTACAGGGTTTTGAGCATAGAATTAGTGCAACTAGAGCGAGATTGTGAGGCCTTTTGTGTTGCACCTAGTAGAAACTTAGGGATAAGTTTTGAGCATAGGGTTAGGACATTTAGGCTAGCAATTGTCGCGAGTTTACTAGTGTTCTAATAGTTGACTAATATCTAGTAGAAACTTTGGGGTATGCAGCAGTAGGAAGGGTTTGCCGAAGCTGGGTAAAATCTCTGTGTTATTTATTTTCTGCATTTATTTTATCTGTTGCAATCTGTTCTGTGATCTGTTTTTATATCTCGAATTATTTTAATAAACCCTATTCACCCCCCTCTAGGGTTAATCTGGATCCAATTAGTGGTATCAGAGCAGATTTTCTATTAACTCTAGAGTAATGGTGTTCCCTAGTTGTCAGTCTTCTGAGAGTCGGTCTAGTCATATTCCAGCTATTTTTAATGGTATAGATTTTTATATTGGAAACCAGAAATGGAGTCCTGTTTAAAGTCTGTTAATATAAAATATTGGGATACTATTACTAATAGATATGATTGGGTAAGTAGGAATGATATTGAGTTTAATTCTCGTACTATTCATATTTTATATTCCTATACTGATGATGTCCAATATAACCTTATCTCACATTGTTTAACTATGTAGGAAATCTGGAATACTCTCAAAATGACAACAGCTGCTCAAAACCCAAGAAGGTCAACTAAGATTCAGATCTATGCTTAACAGGTCGCTCAGATATAAATTCAGATGGATCAGAAGATGGAGACTCAACAGACAATGAGACAAAAAAAAATTCTTATGAAGATTTAACGAAAACTATTGACAATCTCCATCGGAAAAACAAATCTTTAACATCTAAGAATCTTGAGTTGACCAGCAAAAATCATGATTTGGAATTAAAGCATGAAAACATCAGGAAATTTGAAAATTTTGATTGTAAAAATTGTTTGAAGTTGAAAATCGATCTCGTTCATTTCAAGCTTGAGAATGAAATACTGATCCGAAAAGAGAAAGAGATTGACTTATTATGTTCGAATAGTTTTCTACAGAGGGAAATTTAAAATTGTAAGACTACCAAAAATTCCAATCATGCAATTGCTGAAAAAGAAAGCTTATTGAAAACTGATTTGATTTTGAAAGAGTTAGAAAGTGATATTGTGAAATTCAAGAATTTTGAAAAACTTGAGTTTGAAAATAAAAAACATGTTGAATTTGTAATCTCTGAGTCTCAAGCCAAAATCAAATTACTTGAATCTGAAAATTTGGTTTTGAAACAACATGATTTTGAAAGAAAGATCACTAATAATCGTTGTTCAGATTTAATCAAAGAAAACAGCGATCTTAAAATCAAAATGAAACGATCAAAATCAACTTTTGAAAAAATCTCTAATGGGGAAAAATCGTTGAATATGTTATTGCAAAATCAAGTTCCTATTGGAAATAAATATGATATTGGCTTTGAGAAAAAAAAATGTGTTTGAAAACGTGAATTCAAATGATTTTAAAAATTCTTCAAACTGTTTTGAAAAGAATCGATTTGAAAATTTGAACTCTGATAATTTCAAAGGAAACCATAGAAGAGATGTGAATTTGTTCTATAACAATTCAATTAAACGTCTTTGAACCCCAAAAGAAAAGAAAACGGGCTTCGTTAAATTCAAACAGAACTGGGTTCCTAAAGGCACAAAGATAAATTTGAATGGATTGTTATATAAATAGGTTTGGGTACCTAAAGCCGTGAACACATTTCAGAGTGGTTTTACAAATTTTGTTAGACCATTTGATCCTCAAAATTGTCAGGTACCATAGGAGGCTGAGGAACTGCTTTGCGAAAGAGAATATGAATTCAAACTGCTTCATATCATTGAATTATTCGCAGTTCCTTAGCCAAAATTGCTGAGTTAGAGATTCATTTGCTTATACTGAATTCAGGTATGATCTCAAGACTCATCTTTTTTAATATTCTCTGTTTTTATTCTTCTTTGTTTATTCCTCCTTCTACTTTTATTTTCTTTTGATTATGATGATTTGTTTTGACACTTCATATTATTTTCTTTTATTTTGGGCTTTCTTAACTTCAAATTGTAGAATTCATGATCTTCTAGAAATTCGCTTCATCTGCATAAAACTCTGACATTTCAATCATTTCCAAATCTTGAATTTAAACTTGTATATATATATATATATATATGTAATTGTTTTGTAGTTTAGTTTTTTGAATTCCTAGCAGTGTTGAAGCATTCATGTTATATCTTGAACACTGTTAATTTGAACTCTAAATTATTTGAAGATCTGAAATTAATGAAATTTCACACACCTCTACTATTTTGAGATTCTTTTAATTCATTTTGGATATGCTTGAAATATTATACTCATTACAACACACTACTATTTTTCAGTTGTGAAAATTTCATTGATTTTCGGATTGTCTTGATTATTTCTGAATTGAAAGTTTTTGACTTGAATCTTTCCGTTACACATCAAAAGATTCTTTATACTCATGATCATTTTTGGTTGGATATTTAATGGTTTGAAATCATTTGAAATTTTTGATGTTCTGAATCTCACACACCTCATAGATTTGAAATGATAAATCTTGTGTGATTGATTCTTTGTATCTCAAAATTTACGTCTATTCAAGTGATTTCAAATAAACCGATTTAATTTTGGATCATGAATATCTCTCAATCCTGATATAAATATGCTGAAATAATTCTTTTCTGGTTGTCAGAAATAATTATGAAAAATTCATTGAAAATCTGATCATTTGATTTAAATATTTGTTTGTTTTAAATTATTTGAAATTGTTGATTTTTTGAATGTCACATATATCTTGGATTTGAAATTTATAATCTAGTGTGATCGATTCATTAAAGCTTGAGATTTTCATATTCCTCCAAATGATTTCAAATAAACCATATTTTTAGTCTTGGATCATGAATCATCTTATGTGACTATCAGAAATATCTACAAAAAAATTCTCTTGAAAAGTCTGCTTTGTTGTGCTGCTATGATAAAAGGAATCATTTTGAAATTGGTTTGTGGACTATTTGTTTTTGTACATATTGATCTTCTACTCTGAGAAAAAGGTCTAAAACTGAATCATGATTTGTCTCTTGGACTTGTTGAAAATTGTTTGAAAACTTTCTTGTGAAGCTTCTTCTGATTTTATCTTGTTGCTTTGATAAATGGGTTTGAATTGTTAAATTATCTGCTTGGGCTTTGTGATTGAATTTTATTGTTTGAGATACCCTTGATTTGCCACCACTGGCATATTTAAATCCTCATTTGAAGAGACAAGTGGTATCAGATTGGGATGTACTGAAATTGATTTTTTCTCATTCTGTATATATTTTTTATATCCTTTTGGTCTTGTATATATCTTTTAAAATTCCCTCTTGTCTTGTATAAATATTTTAAATTCCCTCTTGTAATTGATTTTTTTAATTTTAAAATCATTTATTGATTATTCATTCTGAAATTGAAATTAATAACCAAACTGAACTGTATTAAGAATTCATCAAAGTTATTATCAGAATTTTGAAATTGTGATGAGTTGTGACTATAGTATATTTCACAACAAGAGGAGCTTTTATTTAAAATTTCATGATGATTGAACATTTATTATAATATCTTTGAATTGGTGTTGAGTTCACGAACATCTTCTTTATCTATCATTATTCTGCCATCCATCATGATTTTATATTAATGTGGAGAGTTTAATAATTTTTAAATCATCTTAAATGAACAGTGGAAATATTTGTGATGGAATTGTGATTATATTATTTTTCATAAATAGTGATAATTGAAAATTTTCAGGAATCCCGGTACAGTTGAGCATATTTCATAATATGATTAATTTAGAAATTTATTTCACAAACCATTTCTGTATCTATCACATTTCTATCATCCATATTGGTCTTATATGCTGAGGAGTTTTTTCTTTTGGAGCTGAAAATATTAAAAGTATAATATTCATAAGTGTTTCTCTAACCTCATTTAGAAATCCAAGCTCTAGTTATGCATAGTTTGAGATTACTCATTTTTTAAGCTGCAACTGACCTTATTTAAAAATCCAAGTTCTGGTTATGCGTGGTCAGTGTGCTCTTAAATAAAAAGAAAAGAAAATGAAAATAAATAATTTTTTATTTGAAATTCTACTTGGTGTGTAAAAACCAGCCTATCAACACATTTTTCTAATCTGTGAAATGTGTTAATATTTTATGAAATATTATGATTTGTTGATTGGTAGCTATTGGAATTTGAGATTATTTGATTGCGTCGCTTAAATTAAGTTTATAATCGTTGTCCAAATCCATCACTGTTTTGTGATTCATCTTTAAAAACGTTTTTGAAATTAATTGGAATCAATATTTTTATAACTCTCTCCATTTATATAAATTTCATCGAAAATCCGTCATTCTACATTGTGAAATTTGCCACTAGTTCTTAGAATATGATGATTTTTGTTTGACTGATTGAAATTTATGATGATTATTCTCTCTCTTAAGCTGATATTATATTTATTTGTCATTTTTTCATCACTATTTTAATTTCTGTATCCTTTTGATGATAACAAAAAGGGGAGAATGAGTTAAAATTTTGATTTATGAGTGATTATTCTATAAATATTTTAATGTTGAAAATTTCATTCAATTTATTCTTTTCACTCATGCACATTTCTAGGGTGAGTTTTGTTGTATGGGGAGCATTCAACATAATTCACTGTCAAACACATTTATGATAATATTATATTCAAAGTCTTATTTTATGTTTGTCATCATCAAAGGGGGAGATTGTTGTATCTAACAATTCTACGATTTTTGTTTGATGATAACAAACATATATTTATTATTATAAATGTGTTTGTTATTGTACTGTTATACTACATCACAAACAGGAATATAATATTTATATTTAAATAGAATACTACTGTACAAGAATTCAAATATTCAAACAGTATTTTATTTAAATAGAATATTTTATATCAACATTTCAAACAATACAAATTTATAACTCCACTATTTGTACATTTCACTGATATACAATACATTCAATTTCATTCGTATACAATACTCCTCACTACAGAACACTTAGTTACATTTCACTCATTCTGTACAAATTCTTTTATACACTCATACACTATTTCACAGCTTTATCTTCTGTCCGTTTTACTGTCAGTCCAGTCTTTTGTTTACTTGCAACAAAAAGAAACACGCACATAGTAACCTAGAACAAAAATATTTTGGATTCTAGCAGATATAATTTTTATTTTAAAAATTTATTTGCCTCAGAATTTTGGTGTGTTTTCATCATTTTTCATGACTTGATCTGATTTATAATGGACATTCATCTGTGTCTAAACAACTTTTGATATTCACAGTGATTCACTGTAAATACCACAAGGTAGAGATCGTCTGTAGTACTCACACATATATATATATATATATTCTCTGGACGTTCACTATACATGTATACACATACATTGTATGTATGTACACATATTATAGTATAGGGACAGGAAAATTATTCTGAATGACTACATATACACATGTGTATAAATATACATGCGTGCACTGCCTCGCCAATCAAAATGCAGTATAGCAACTGAGGAGCAACCACGTGGACCAACTCGACTCAATGCACATATATGATACACATGCATATGTGGATGAGCAAAATAAAGTGATGGCAAGCATATAAGAAAAAGTCACAAAGTTAAAGCAAAATCAAGGCAGCAGCAAGTCTAAGTGCAAACTCAACATGTTTTTAAGTGCAAACTCAACATGTTTGTAAACAACATGGCAACATCGTAGGATAACTCGAGCAGGCCAGAACTCAAAGAGCTGAAGCAACATTAAAAAAAAATGGTAAAGTCAGTGTACCACAAGAGTAACATGACATGCAAGCCAAGATTTTAATATGGCAGATGAAATTCCAGTAGCATGTCTGAGGCAGCTACATGATTATATTGTAGAACCATATCAAAACAGCATGTATAAGGAAGGTGAACAATTTCAGTCAAACAACAACATGTTCAAGAGTAGACAAACCAACATGAAGCGACCCGAACTTCCCCGATCTCCGAAGAGAAGAGAAAGAACGAATTACTGTGAGGACAAGACAAATCAAAACGCAGACGGAAGAACATTTCATTGTTATTACAACAATTCCATCAGATACAAGAATATACAGAGTATAATTGAATAAATTACATTCGATAAATATCAGAAATTACAATAAATTACATAGCAGCGGAAAATAATACAAAGCACAACTGAAGGTGATATACGGATACAGAGCTTTCCGGATATCATTCCAGCTGTAAACCAGGATCCTGTGAATATAAATATGTAAAGCCAAAACTACTAGCTGCCCGTGTAGAAAATAGGGGCACCCAAAGTTTAGGTTAAAACAATAAACTCCAGGTCAGTCATGTGACTGGTGTGAGAACTAAAACAGTTATTAAAACTTTACTTTAAAAAAGAGTAATTCAAGGGACCACGCCGTATAACACGGAACAAGTTTCCTCCCAAGAATACCAGTGCATAGAGTAAACAACGCAATGTTTTTTCGAAAAATGAAGCTATTATAAGACCCGGGTCCCATCACACAATGCAACGCAAGCCGGAGGATAGGGTTTTCCCTTATAATAGCCAAACATGCTTGGTATGTTTAAAACAAATCATTTGATACTATAATAAGTGTATAGTGTCAAAACAATTTCAATCATAAATATAAATCATAGACGGCATAGCATCCCATGCTACTATGTCGCCATACTAGGCTCTACAAATAAAGCCGAAATACACGTATTGGAAATTGGATTTCCGTCATGAGTC
The DNA here is from genome assembly GCA_030737875.1 of Allium sativum. Classification (NCBI taxonomy): domain Eukaryota; kingdom Viridiplantae; phylum Streptophyta; class Magnoliopsida; order Asparagales; family Amaryllidaceae; genus Allium; species Allium sativum. Next base: position 245,036,391 of record CM060922.1, on the reverse strand, counting down.
GAGGCAAGGGGCAAGCTCCTCTCCGCTTCGAGACATTCTAGCAAATGGCTCAGGGCTACACACTCTGGGCAACCCTTGGATGCTTCAGGGCCGGTCCTCTCTTACGTTTGAGGATTAGTTATTCCTGAACACACGTTTCCCGGTCCTTACAGACCTAAAATCGAGGCGCCTCATCCAACAACCACAGAGGTGAAAAGTATATAAATGTCAGGGCTGGTAAGTCACTAACACCACCAAAGCTAGAAAGAAACGTCGTGCTCTCCCTGCAATCCTTATCCCGTTTTTAACTTATACCGAGGTGTGAGGCTCGCGAATTCACGTTATACACAAAGCTACGCCACAAAGGCCGTGCTTTGATCATCAACCACAAGACTTTGCTTTTCAACAGAAGCCTTGATCCATGCAACTCAGCGTGCCACACAGGCAATTCATGCCATGCGATTGATATCTATCGATATATAACCTCTAAGCTCATACGTCTTAGAGAAGGGCGTTAAGCAAGAGAATAAATTCTCCTCCGCCAAACAGATATATATTTAACAGAAATCAATCAACACAGAATAAAATCCAATGTCAGACACACAATCCATTTACAAGTTCGTTCTGGGTCTGAACGAAACCGGAGGCACTTTCCTCGCATATCCATCGATCTCCAAGTACATCTGGACGATCACCAACTGATTCCCTCATCTTGGGTGTACAGCCCAATCAAGATCATCAGTAATCACCCAAACGATGTGAAGACTTCCGGTCTTCAACCACCGTCTTCATCTCCAACTTATCGTCGAATCAGTTATTCAGAATGGGTATAAACCCGGACTTTCCGAACAACCCGCGTATATAGTAAGCAAATGTTACACAAACACAACATACGCCTCATTCCAATTCAGCAGTCACTATCCACAAATTAGCAAGAGAACAATTTCCCAAATATCAACCCCGAAGGCCGAAACCAACATCAGATCAATATCCAGGAAACCATTCTTCCTAACTAACCTACAGCTAGTTTCTAAATTTCATATTCTTAGGGAAAGGTTCCCATTAATTTTATCCAAGATAAATTCTTTAAAATTTATTCTTTAATCCTCCATTGGATGTCATATCAAACCAAATTATGGTTTTCCAAACTAGTCGAGATTAGCGAACCACACCGAAGTAATTATTTATTTTATTTCTCAATCCCAACCTATTCATCCCATGAAGCAAAACTGGTAATACTCCACATCTAACACCACAGTGTTATCGGTAAAATTAATTACCATTTCACGTTCAAATCTAATTAAAGATTTAACTATCGCTTTGGAGCAAAACTGGTGATACTCCATTCTCGCTCAATTTCTAAATTTGATAATTTAGATTATCAATTCCCATTACAATCTAATTACAGATTCATTAAAACTCATTTTACTGTGTTAAAGAACTAATGTCATTTAAAACACAGTTCACGACAAACCCAAATCACATTCTATTTATTTATCGGGTTAAAGAACAAGTGTCATTCAAAACACCCTTCACGATAAACCCACAAATCAATTCTATTTACAACCCATTTCAAATCCAATTTATTTATTTAAAAATAAATGGGTTTTAATTTTAGTTCAAAACTAGTTTATTTCGATAAAAATCTATTTTTATCTTTTCAAATATGGAGTTTTTCATCCCAATTTTTCCCAAATCATTTCTTATGATTTTACACAAATTATTACTATTTTTAATAATTTTACCAAGGCCCGTACAGTCGATTTCCATCAACGGCCAACGAACTGCACTTACAGTGACCTTTTCCAATTTTGATTTGGACGTATCTACAAATCCAACCATTAGATTTCAAATTTCTAATATTCGTTAGAAAGTTATTTTCGATACGAACCCAACGGTTCCAGTTTTAGGAGAATCCGATGGTCGGATCTCCCGTAATGTTCGTTTGAAGTCAATGGTCGAAATTTATGAACTGCCGCGGCGCGACACGTTCTATTCAGGCCATTATATATAATATATATATATATATATATATTATATTTCGTCGATTTCCCCTTTTTAAACGAAATTTATAAATCGTTTCAAATTTGTTTCAAAAACAATTTCATCATTCATTTCAAATTCAAATCGATTTCAATTCTATTTCAAATTCGTTTTCTATTCGATTCAATTCAAATTCGTTTTCTATTCAAATCAAATTCAATTCGTTTTCTATTTAAATAAAATTCAATTCATTTTCTATTCAAATCAAATTCAATTCGTTTTCTACTCAATTCAAATTCAATTCGTTTTCTATTCAAATCAAATTCAATTCGTTTTCTATTCAATTCAAATTCGTTCTCTATTCAAATCAATTCAAATTCGTTTTCTATTCAATTCAAATTCGTTCTCTATTCAAATCAATTCAAATTCATTTTCTATTCAATTCAAATCGTTTTCTATTCAATTCAATTCAAATTCGTTTTCTATTCAATTCAAATTCGTTTTCTATTCAATTCAATTCAAATTCATTTTCTATTCAATTCAATTCAAATTCGTTTTCTATTCAAATCAAATTCAATTCGTTTTCTATTCAATTCAATTAAAAACGAATATAATCGATATAAATATCGTTCGCGTCAAAATATCGCATCTCTAATCAACACGGCTTTATATATTTCAATAACTTCGTTATTCTATTCAACAAATGAATCTATATTTCTTTCAATACATGACTCTATATTTTTGTCAACACACGACTAATCTCAATGAATGAGTACTGTCCACGTGTGACTATTTTTGTTATTTAATATATTTTACAAAAATTATGGTATCTATCATTTGATTTCAAATCAGACTCCAACCGTAAACTAGTAAGAGAACGATTCCCTAAATATTAACCCCGAAGGCCGAAACCAACATCAGATCAATATCCAGGAGACCACTCATCTTATCTATTTTCCAGTTAGTTTCTAATTTTATATATGATAAAGATGTAAATCTTTTTGTTAAAATATTTTGTTCAACACATGATTAATCTCAACGGATGAGTACGGTCAACACATGAACCTTTATTTTATAATGTAAAGATGTAAATTTTATTGTTAAAATATTTCGTTCAACACATGACTAATCTCAACGGATGAGTACGGTCAACACATGAACCTTTATTTTATAATGTTCTTTATTTTTCCAATTGGAATGAGGCCCAATCAATCACCATATAGCTTAACTATATGGATTCCATACAACACATGTATATAATAGCAACGATAAACAATCAACCATCATCCAAAGTGCACCACAACTGCATAAGAATTAAATATAAATAATCAACGCTTACACAATCTGTCGACCAATCGATCGACATACAATTAAATAATTGGGATTAGTGTACGCCAAATATCATCCCAACACCCGTGTGGGGTTTCAAATCAACAAACACTGAATAATATTTGTGCAGTTGGGCGATTTGTAAAATTTATCATCCCAATCAATATCAGTCAAATCAGTGTATATAAACAAATCGGCCGATTTGTTTATAAATATTTATTTATTCACATTCACGTTAAAAATTATATTTTTAACGATAAAATATTTTTAACTATATAAATATTTTATTTCCTTTCAATACAAGAATATTTTATTATTCAATCATTCCACAACACAGTCAATTTTCACAACACATCAATCAAACAAATAAGCCATCCATGGTCTGTGGACGATGGGTGTCGGGTGCTACTAAACACCGTCTGCATCCTAGTATATATATATATAACTAGAAAAAGAAATTTAAAATGAGAAGTTCTCACCGACTAGCTAATCCAATCATCTCGACTCTTCTCATGTAGAATTCATCGTTGTTCTCGCCTTTTGTCACTTTCGTTGCCCGTAGCCACTACATATATAAAAATCGAATTTTTACTTCGCTATTCAATATATAAAAATCGAATTTTTACTTCGCTATTCAATATATAAAAATCGAATTTTTACTTTGCTATTCAATATATAAAAATCGAATTTTTACTTCGCTATTCAATATATAAAAATCGAATTTTTTACTTCGCTATTCAATATATAAAAATCGAATTTTTACTTCGCTAATCAATATATAAAAATCGAGTTTTTACTTACTTTAAAAACAACTAATTTCTAGTTTTATATCAAGATCATTTCATGTTGTAAAAATACGATCTTTCACATTGTAAAAATACGATCTTTCACATTGTAAAAATACGATCTTTCACATTGTAAAAATACGATCTTTCGCATTTTAAAATCTAAACTTTAAAACTCAGATTTTTAAATTGCATAATCTAAATAGAAGAAGGCAAAAACTCACTGGAGATGGGTGCTGGAGCCCTAGCGCGAGTTGTGACTCGAGGTGGGAGGCGTCTCATCATGATGTCGGCATCAGGGGGGCCATCGGCGGCGCTGAGGGGCTAGGTGGGTTCGGCTGACACCCTAGCAAAGGAGGAGTGAGCATGGTGGCGGCGGCAGGCCCACAGTGGGTTGGAGGCGGTGATGGGTTGCGCTGGCATCGGTTTCGACTGGGCAGATTAGAACGGCGAAGAGGAAGGAGGAAGGAGGCGATGGAGAAGGCGACAGGGTATCGGAGGGGGAGGCGATGGTCCACGGGGAGGCGGTGGGCTCTGGAAGGGGGCGACGCGACCCAAAACTGGGGGGGGGGGGTTCTTTTTCGGGTTGACCACGAGATTGAGTTAATGAAGGGGGGTTGACCAATTAATTTGCTAGGGTTAGGTTTATATAATATTATTCTAATTAATTTCAAAAATAACTTTTTATTTCGACCCCAAAACAAAACCCACCGCCTGTCGTCCATAGCTAATTACCCCCATTCCGAACACAATGGAATATATATCGCAGGCTGATTCGACTGTTTCGATCAGTTTTCGTCAAAATCAAAATATAACTCTATATATTGAATTTGAACGTGTATTTCAATTTACTGTGGCCACATACTAATTCGAAAAATTCCAGGAAAATATTTTCTAGCTTCGTATTGACGATACGGTCCTAACAAAACTAGTTTCATTGAATTCCGAGATCGTTTGAAAAATGACCAATTTCCAGTCGATTAAAATCAGCTGAAACTGGTCAAACGCGTTTTCCTTTGCCACACTCACATATTGATTCATAAAATTATGAAATTTGGAATCTAGCAATAACTTGACATCATGGATCCAACAAAAGTAGTTTTGTCGAAATCCGAGGTCGTTTGCAAAATTTCCATTTTTAAGGGCCAGAATTCCATAGCGACTATTCTGAATTTTCAACTGGACATATCTTTTGATTCCCGCTATGAAATTTCGATTTTTCGGATTCGTTGGAAAGATATTCTCAAATAGATCCTATTATTTTTTGTTTCGCTAAAATCCGGTTTGTTTTGCACCCGGTACATTCAATTGAAGTTTGAAATCGAATTATCGAACTGCAGGGCCATTTTCAATTCCTTTTATAATTATGTATAATTATTTATATTCTAACGACGACGTATATAATATACACGTTCGAATTATATTCAAAATAAATTTTTCTTCGATATTATTTAAAATAATCTATTTTAAATGTTCAAAATTCGTTAAAATTGCCAAAGTAAAATTTTTAAACTGGCTCGCATTTCCTGGTTATTACAATCTCCCCCACTTAAAATTTTTCGTCCCCGAAAAGTAACGAAGCCGAAAGTTGTTTAACTAATCAACTCAACTCCCTTTATTTTGATTACGGCTTAAGTTCTTCAACTTTTCAGTTTCTAAGAACTTTTCAAAATTTTCAAAAATTTGGCTAACACCCTAAATTTTCGAAAAATTTCGCCATAACCTCCCCTGCACCGGGAGCACCGGGAAAATCCCGAAATTGCCATACAGGCCTTATGATCTCAAAAAGAAAAAGAAAAAGCCAAGCGGCTAGCCAATCGGCTCATAAAATCATCTTATCCAAACAAAACAGTAAATTATAGTAAACACGTACCTATTTGTCTGGCAAACAAATTTTATTCTCTGCTCTAGCCTCCTTGCTATGAACTGTTCAATGTAAGTACATGTATATGCAAGCAAATGCAACTAATTTTCAATACAATTCAATATGTGATTCAATTAGGCTAAATGGTTCAAAATTATTAAACAAATAAACAAACAACGCCAACATCAATCAATTAGTGAATTATCGTTTCAAATTCATAATTTTGATATATATACAGAAAATCATGTTTTTGATGCCAATTCACAACAATAAATCTATCTATATAAGTTTTGGTTCTCACACCAGTCTAATGGAAATATATAGAAATCACACCTTCGAAACACGAACATAAGTTCTGATGATGATCGATCAATCATCAGAACCATCTCCGGGTGTCTAGAATGTGATTCTATATCTATCCAGTCTATTAAAACTTCGAATATTCGTTCATGACGCGTGTATGCAAAATCTTTATATACTGGATTGTCCAATTCAAAATAAATAAAAATTCAAATACGTATACTTTAATTTAATTTTCAAAACAAAATTGTTTTCATTTGAAAAATATACTCTACACACTCGTTCTAGGATACTACTGATCCTATCTCTAACGCTAATTGGATATTACTAATCCAATATCTGATGAATTCTTTCGTATAGTTCTAATGTGTCTTGTTCTCGAGCTCCGTAAACCAAAGCTCTGATACCAAATGAAGCGACCTGAACTTCTCCGATCTCCGAAGAGAAGAGAAAGAACGAATTATTGTGAGGACAAGACAAATCAAAACGCAGACGGAAGAACATTTCATTGTTATTACAACAATTCCATCAGATACAAGAATATACAGAGTATAATTGAATAAATTACATTCGATAAATATCAGAGATTACAATAAATTACATAGCATCGGAAAATAATACAAAGCACAACTGAAGGTGATATACGGATACAGAGCTTTCCGGATATCATTCCAGCTGTAAACCAGGATCCTGTGAATATAAATCTGCAAAACCAAAACTACTAGCTGCCCTTGTAGAAAATAGTGGCACCCAGAGTTTAGGTTAAAACAATAAACTCCAGGTCAGTCATGTGACTGGTGTGAGAACTAAAACAGTTATTAAAACTTTACTTTAAAAGAGAGTAATTCAAGGGACCACGCCGTATAACACGGAACGGGTTTCCTCCCAAGAATACAAGTGTATAGAGTAAACAACGCAATGCTTTTTCGAAAAATGAAGCTATTATAAGACCCAGGTCCCATCACACAATGCAATGCAAGCCGGAGGATAGGGTTTTCCCTTATAATAGCCAAACATGCTTGGTACGTTTAAAACAAATCATTTGATACTATAATAAGTGTATAGTGTCAAAACAATTTCAATCATAAATATAAATCATAGACGGCATAACATCCCATGCTACTATGTCGCCATACCAGGCTCTACAAATAAAGCCGAAATACACGTATTGGAAATTGGATTTCCGTCATGAGTCGAGGCAAGGGGCAAGCTCCTCTCCGCTTCGAGACACTCTAGCAAATGTCTCAGGGCTACGCACTCTGGGCAACCCTTGGATGCTTCAGGGCCGGTCCTCTCTTACGTTTGAGGATTAGTTATTCCTGAACACACGTTTCCCGGTCCTTACAGACCTAAAATCGAGGCGCCTCATCCAACAACCACAGAGGTGAAAAGTATATAAATGTCAGGGCTGGTAAGTCACTAACACCACCAAAGCTAGAAAGAAACGTCGTGCTCTCCCTGCAGTCCTTATCCCGTTTTTAACTCATACCGAGGTGTGAGGCTCGCGAATTCACGTTATACACAAAGCTATGCCACAAAGGCCATGCTTTGATCATCAACCACAATACTTTGCTATTCAACAGAAGCCTTGATCCATGCAACTCAGCGTGCCACACAAGCAATTCATGTCATGCGATTGATATCAATCGATATATAACCTCTAAGCTCATACGTCTCAGAGAAGGGCGTTAAGCAAGAGAATAAATTCTCCGCCGCCAAACAGATATATATTTAACAGAAATCAATCAACATAGAATAAAATCCAATGTCAGACACACAATCCATTTACAAGTTCGTTCTGGGTCTGAACGAAACCGAAGGCACTTTCCTCGCATATCCATCGATCTCCAAGTACGTCTGGACGATCACCAACTGATTCCCCCATCTTGGGTGTACAGCCCAATCAAGATCATCAGTAATCACCCAAACAATGTGAAGACATCCAGTCTTCAACCACCGTCTTCATCTCCGACTTATCGTCGAATCGGTTATTCAGAATGGGTATAAACCCGGACTTTCCGAACAACCCGCGTATATAGTAAACAAATGTTACACAAACACAACATACGCCTCATTCCAATTTAGCAGCCACTATCCGCAAATTAGCAAGAGAAAAATTTCTCAAATATCAACCCCGAAGGCCGAAACCAACATCAGATCAATATCCAGGAAACCATTCTTCCTAACTAACCTACACCTAGTTTCTAAATTTCATATTCTTAGGGAAAGGTTCCCATTAATTTTATCCAAGATAAATTCTTTAAAATTTATTCCTTAATCCTCCATTGGATGTCATATCAAACCAAATTATGGTTTTCCAAACTAGTCAAAATTAGCGAACCACACCGAAGTAATTATTTATTTTATTTCCCAATCCCAACCTATTCATCCCATGAAGCAAAACTGGTAATACTCCACATCTAACACCACAGTGTTATCGGTAAAATTAATTACCATTTCACGTTCAAATCTAATTAAAGATTTAACTATCGCTTTGGAGCAAAACTGGTGATACTCCATTCTCGCTCAATTTCTAAATTTGATAATTTAGATTATCAATTCCCATTTCAATCTAATTACATATTCATTAAAACTCCTTTTACTGGGTTAAAGAACTAATGTCTTTTAAAACACAGTTCACGACAAACCCAAATCACATTCTATTTATTTATCGGGTTAAAGAACAAGTGTCATTCAAAACACCCTTCACGATAAACCCACAAATCAATTCTATTTACAACCCATTTCAAATCCAATTTATTTATTTAAAAATAAATGGGTTTTAATTTTAGTTCAAAACTAGTTTATTTCGATAAAAATCTATTTTTATCTTTTCAAATATGGAGTTCTTCATCCCAATTTTTCCTAAACCATTTCTTATGATTTTACACAAATTATTACTATTTTTAATAATTTTATCAAGGCCCGTACAGTCGATTTTCATCAACGGCCATCGAACTGCACTTACAGCGACCTTTTCGAAATTTGATTTGGACGTATCTCCAAATCCAACCGTTAGATTTCAAATTTATAATATTCGTTAGAAAGCTCTTTTCGATACGAACCCAACGGTTCCGGTTTTTGGAGAATCCGACGGTCGGATTTCCCGTAATGTCCATTCGAAGTCAATGGTCGAAATTTATGAACTACCGCGGCGCGGCGCGTTCTATTCAGGCCATTATATATATATAATATATATATATATATATATATTATATCTCGTCGATTTCCCCTTTTTAAACGAATTTTATAAATCGTTTCAAATTTGTTTCAAAAACAATTTCAACATTCATTTCAAATTCAAATCGATTTCAATTCTATTTCAAATTCGTTTTCTATTCGATTCAATTCAAATTCGTTTTCTATTCAAATCAAATTCAATTCGTTTTCTATTCAAATCAAATTCAATTCGTTTTCTATTCAAATCAAATTCAATTCGTTTTCTATTCAATTCAAATTCGTTCTCTATTCAAATCAATTCAAATTCGTTTTCTATTCAATTCAAATTCGTTCTCTATTCAAATCAATTCAAATTTGTTTTCTATTCAATTCAAATTCAATTCGTTTTCTATTCAATTCAATTCAAATTCGTTTTCTATTCAATTCAATTCAAATTCGTTTTCTATTCAATTCAAATTCATTTTCTATTCAATTCAATTCAAATTCGTTTTCTATTCAAATCAAATTCAATTCGTTTTCTATTCAATTCAATTAAAAACGAATATAATCGATATAAATATCGTTCGCGTCAAAATAGCGTATCTCTAATCAACACGGCTTTATATATTTCAATAACTTCGTTATTCTATTCAACAAATGAATCTATATTTCTTTCAATACATGACTCTATATTTTTGTCAACACACAACTAATCTCAACGAATGAGTACTGTCCACGTGTGACTATTTTTGTTATTTAATATATTTTACAAAAAATATGGTATCTATCGTTTGATTTCAAATCAGACTCCAACCGTAAACTAGTAAGAGAACGATTCCCTAAATATTAACCCCGAAGGCCGAAACCAACATCAGATCAATATCCAGGAGACCACTCATCTTATCTATTTTCCAGTTAGTTTCTAATTTTATATATGATAAAGATGTAAATCTTTTTGTTAAAATATTTTGTTCAACACATGACTAATCTCAACGGATGAGTACGGTCAACACATGAACCTTTATTTTATAATGTAAAGATGTAAATTTTATTGTTAAAATATTTCGTTCAACACATGACTAATCTCAATGGATGAGTACGGTCAACACATGAACCTTTATTTTATAATGTTCTTTATTTTTCCAATTGGAATGAGGCCCAATCAATCACCATATAACGTTAACTATATGGATTCCATACAACACATGTATATAATAGCAACGATAAACAATCAACCATCATCCAAAGTGCACCACAACTGCATAAGCATTAAATATAAATAATCAACGCTTACACAATCTGTCGACCAATCGATCGACATACAATTAAATAATTGGGATTAGTGTACGCCAAATATCATCCCAACACCCGTGTGGGGTTTCAAATCAACAAACACTAAATATTATTTGTGCAGTTGGGCGATGTGTAAAATTTATCATCCCAATCAATATCAGTCAAATCAGTGTATATAAACAAATCGGCCGATTTGTTTATAAATATTTATTTATTCACATTCACGTTAAAAATTATATTTTTAACGATAAAATATTTTTAACTATATAAATATTTTATTTCCTTTCAACACAAGAATATTTTATTATTCAATCATTCCACAACACAGTCAATTTTCACAACACATCAATCAAACAAACAAGCCGTCCATGGTCTGTGGACGACGGGTGTCGGGTGCTACTAAACACTGTCTGCATCCTAGTATATATATATATATATATAACTAGAAAAAGAAATTTAAAGTGAGAAGTTCTCACCGACTAGCTAATCCAATCATCTCGACTCTTCTCATGTAGAAGTCATCGTTGTTCTCGCATTTTGTCACTTTCGTTGCCCGTAGCCACTACATATATAAAAATCGAATTTTTACTTCGCTATTCAATATATAAAAATTGAATTTTTACTTCGCTATTCAATATATAAAAATTGAATTTTTTCTTCGCTATTCAATATATAAAAATCGAATTTTTACTTCGCTATTCAATATATAAAAATCGAATTTTTACTTCGCTATTCAATATATAAAAATCAAATTTTTACTTCGCTATTCAATATATAAAAATCGAGTTTTTACTTACTTTAAAAACAACTAATTTCTAGTTTTATATCAAGATCATTTCATGTTGTAAAAATACGATCTTTCACATTGTAAAAATACGATCTTTCACATTTAAAAATCTAAACTTTAAAAATCAGATTTTTAAATTGCATAATCTAAATAGAAGAAGGCAAAAACTCACTGGAGATGGGTGCTGGAGCCCTAGCGCGAGTTGTGACTCGAGGTGGGAGGCGTCTCATCATGATGTCGGCATCAGGGGGGCCGCTGGAGCCCTAGCGCGAGTTGTGACTCGAGGTGGGAGGCGTCTCATCATGATGTCGGCATCAGGGGGGCCACCGGCGGTGCTGAGGGGCTAGGTGGGGTCGGCTGTCACCCTGGCAAAGGAGGAGTGAGCATGGTGGCGGCGGCAGGCCCACAGTGGGTTGGAGGCGGTGATGGGTTGCGCTGGCATCGGTTTCGACTGGGAAGATTAGAACGGCGAAGAGGAAGGAGGCGATGGAGAAGGCGACAGGGTATCGGAGGGGGAGGCGATGGTCCACGATGAGGCGGTGGGCTCTGGAAGGGGGCGACGCGACCCAAAACTAGGGGGGCGGTTCTTTTTCGGGTTGACCACGAGATTGAGTTAATGAAGGGGGGTTGACCAATTAATTTGCTAGGGTTAGGTTTATATAATATTATTCTAATTAATTTCAAAAAGTAACTTTTTATTTCGACCCCAAAACGAGACCCACCGCCTGTCGTCCATAGCTAATTACCCCCATTCCGAACACAATGGAATATATATCGCAGGCTGATTTGACTGTTTCGATCAGTTTTCGTCAAAATCAAAATATAACTATATATATTGAATTTGAATGTGTATTTCAATTTACCGAGGCCACATACTAACTCGAAAAATTCCAGGAAAATATTTTCTAGCTTCGTATTGACGATATGGTCCTAACAAAACTAGTTTCATCGAATTCCGAGATCGTTTGAAAAATGACCAATTTCCAGTCGAGTAAAATCAGCTGAAACTGGTCAAACGCGTTTTCCTTTGCCACGCTCACATATTGTTTCAAAAAATTATTAAATTTGGAATCTAGCAATAACTTGACATCACGGATCCAACAAAAGTGGTTTCGTCGAAATCTGAGGTCGTTTACAAAATTTCCATTTTTAAGGGCCGGAATTCCATAGCGACTATTCTGAATTTTCAACTAGACATATCTTTTGATTCCTGCTATGAAATTTCGATTTTTCGGATTCGTTGGAAAGATATTCTCAAATAAATCCTATTATTTTTGGTTTCGCTAAAATCCGGTTTGTTTTGCACCCGGTACATTCCATTGAAGTTTGAAATCGAATTATCGAACTGCAGGGCCATTTTCAATTCCTTTTATAATTATATATAATTATTTATATTCTAACGATGACGTATATAATATACACGTTCGAATTATATTCAAAATAAATTTTTTGTCGATATTATTTAAAATAAACTATTTTAAATGTTCAAAATTCGTTAAAATTGCCAAAATAAAAATTTTAAACTGGCTCGCATTTCCGGGTTATTACACAACAACTAAAAATCGCACAAGTCAAGGAAGAACAATGGTGCAGCTATACATGGCCAAAGAAAACAGAATGGACAAGTATGATTAAGTTTGTTTCAGCATGGACAAACATGTTTCAGCATGACAGGACTTACACAAGCACAAATAGAAGCAGATTCATGTGAACAAGGAGACAATAGCGAGACTGTATAACAATGAAGTGTGTACATTACATGGTAGCAGTGTATTCATATAGCATATGTTTATATGCCAGCAAGAGCTAGTTTAAAACAACATGGACTACATGAGTGCAACAGGTCAAGTGTTCAAGCATTCTAGGTGTATTCAAGAAGCATGAAATCATGGCAGCATGGGATATATATGGCAGTATGTTCAGTAAGCAAGGCATAAGGAAGCAGGTCAATGCAGTACCATGCTCAATCATGGGTTTCAAGTTTTTAAACACAGTGAGTTTTTTAGCAAGTTTATTTCATGATTCGAGTCATTCAAGTTGAGGCAAAATCAATGGACATTCAAGAAATCACAATTGGATTCCAATAATATGAATCATTTACTCTCAACCTATAAACTTTCCAGAATTCAAGAGTTGTGGCAAATGAATGCAAAGAATAGTTTAAGGCGTAACAGAGCATACCATAAATTGATTTCATAATTCAATTGTTTCCAGAATTGGTCAACAATCTTTTTGGGGGCAAGAATCAATTTTGAATTTCAAACTATTTTTCAAATATACACTGTGCGATCTAAATAGGGTAACAAATATTATTCTGTTTGATTCCAGAAATCGTGCAAATAAATCAAGGCCATGGAACAAAGACGGAATCAAGTCATGGCAACAATTTCAAACAAGGCAACACAAAAATATCACGTAAGGAATTTTATTCAAGGGGCCATGTAATTAAAAATGTGTAAAAATATGTGTATATGCATAGATAGGTAAATAATGGTGATGTATAATGAAAAATTTATTAATATATGGAAGAGAAGGAAAAATTAATTCGATAACAGTGTACGTAACAGAGAGGACAATAAAATATGGATACTTAATTTAAACATCAGGAATTAAGTAAAATGGACATCACCATTGCGTTCGTCTCGGAATTCTGCTTGGAATGGAGTCCAAGTTTTCTAAAATCGGACTCCGTATGAAAGAGTTATGGCCTTCGGAAGATTCAGCAAAAATTCAGAATTTACATAGGAAAATACCCAGGCAGGTCGACCTGAGGGTCGACCTACCCAGGGAGGTCGACCTGGGAGTCGACTTACCCAGGGAGGTCGACCTTGGGGTCGACCTTAGTGTCGACCTCCCTCCTGATTTTTCCAGATCTGGGCAGTGACGATTTTTGTTGTGCTGGATGGACTGGATGTCTTCTAGGGCGATCTAATGGCTCTAAAACACTCTCTACACCTATAAAATAGTGCCTAGACCTAACCTAATTCATAAAAAAATCCTGTTGATGCCTCCATGCCGCCAAACTTCAACCAAACATGGCCGCTACCCCAAAACCCTAAACTAAATTGCAAGTTCTTCATCAACTTTGGAGTTTAATCAAAACAAGAAGCAAAAATTCTTCATCAACGATTCAAGCTCTTCACCAACAATCAAATAAGAAGATTAAATCAGCGTTCTACATCAACAAATCGTTTATTTTCCCTAATCCAGTCAAGATGAGTGGAATTATAATAAATTTGTTGTATAATAGTATTATTATCGTTCATCATTCCCCAGTTATTAATTCAATGCAAGATTCATGATTAATAATTGCTCTTTTATTCTCCTTCCCCTTTTTATTTTTGGATCTAGGTTATCTCGAACCTAGACGAAATCTTATTATACAATACGCACGATTGGAATATGGGAATATTGGGCATAATCTATTTTATGCGATCGAGGAATACAATCTGTAATTTTAGGGTTTATGGCATAACAATTGTTATTGCATATATTGGGCATAATCTATTTTATGCAGTCGAGGAATATAATCTGTAATGTTGAATTTATGTAAGTCTGACATAATTGTCATTGGATATAGAATTGGTGTAATTTAATAATAACAACATGTAATTGGATAACATGAGTTGGTGAAATTTATTTGTGACTTGGAAAATAAGCCTAGAGGGTGAATTAGATTATATGCATGAATGTGGGAATGTTGGGATATATATAAATATATATCGGGAAAATATTGATTATACGAAATTGGGTATAATTGGATATTGGAAATTGGCATGTTTGGGTATGAATAACATGTAATTGGTGAATTTGGCTATAATTGGATAATTTGGGTAATATGAAATTTGGCTAACCATTATGTAATTGGTGTATTTAATGACACATTGAAAATAGGCATAAAAATGAATTTTGATTAAGTTGAATTTAGAACATATGACATGAATTTGGGGTTTGGGTGAAAGACGATTGTCAATGAACGCCTATGACACGAGGTTAGGCGCGTTTGTGGTGTAAGACTGCCCGGAACCGCCCGGCAAATCCAGCAACCACAAGCGGACGTCTAATGTGAGAGGTCAACGGCAAGAACTAGCGGCATAAAGGTTTATGACACGAGGTTAGGCGCGTTGTGGTGTAAGACTGCCCGGAACTGCCCGGCAAATCCAGCAGCCACAAACGGACGTCTAATGTGAGAGGTCATACATCGTTACGGCATAATAAATAAATTAAGAAATATCAACCATAATAAGACATGTGGGTGACATGGGTATGGTTAGAGGGTTAAGTGGGTGATATAAATGACATGTAAAACATGACTAAGGTAAACTTAACCGTAGTAAGACATGTGTAAGACATGGAAACTATAATAAAGGGGGCTAAGTGGGACACGGGTGACATGTGAAACAAAAATTTAGATATGCTTAACCAAATGGGACCCGTAACGGTATCATAAATTAATTGAATTGGGTAAAGTTTAAGTTACGGGTTAAGTAAATGGAAAGGTTAAGTCAAATCTAAAATTAATGACAAGAAATGGGGAATGATAAATAACCTATTATGAATAAACTTGAATAAGACAAGAAAGGATAATAGGTGGAAATTATAACTTATGGGACAAGATAAGTTATAGGAAACGATAAGGAAGGTGCGATAACACTTAACCAATTTGACATGGTATATGGGTTGGTTAAGTCAACATGAACTGATAGAAAACACTTAACCAATTTGGAATGGTACGCGGGCCGAATTGAATACGTGATTGGGGGTTAAGTCAACTTGGATACATGGCAAACTTATCCAATATAACAGTATCAAAGCAAGGAAAAGTGGGGAATGATAAGATTAAATAATCGATAAATTTATCCTAGGGATAAGAAATGAATATGACTTAAGATGTAATACAAGACTCGAAGGGTGGGACGACTTATACCATGAAATAAGTTAATCTAAGCTGGAAATGTGAGAAAACACCCGTATGCTATCATTTGATAAAGAGAACTTAAGTCATGCTTGAATTCATTGGTAAACCTTAGTTAAAAGGAACTAAGTAACAAACCTTAGTTAAAGAGAACTAAGTAATAGAAACTAAGTATCAAACCTTGGTTAAGAGAACCAAGTAATAAACCTTAGTTAAGAGAACTAAGTAAATAACGAGAAAGAGAACTAAGTAATAAACCTTAATTAAGAGGACTAAGTTGTAAACCTTAGTTAAGAAAACGAACGATTAAGAGAACTAAGTAGTAAACCTTAGTTAAGAGAACTAAGTAGTAAGCCTTAGTCAAGGAAGCCAAGTAGAACACGAGAAGGAGCGAACGTCCGTCTGATCATGAAGAAGGCTCCAACGGTCTGGGTTACGAAGCACACGGCTTCGAGGGGACGTGAGGGTACTCTTTGTATCCCTTTGTGAGGTTGCAGATGATCCTCCTGGGCTCACAGAGGTTAAGGTCTGCGTTAGAAGAACCAAAAGTATGCCTTGGTTGCAATATAAGCAACCTAAAGACTAGGATGGACCAGCGTGAGGCGGCAATATCTTGTTTAGCCCTGTGATAGCACGTCGTCGTCTACCTACCATCTTGAGTCAATCGAGCACGTGAAGAGGAAAGGCGGAGAACTCCAAAAGACCATATACTTGCTATCTAGTTATGGGTGAGGTTGGCCAATAGGTTTGTGGGGCATATGGGGCTTGCGTACAGTTCTTATTCTTGATTTTCTTGGGTGCCTTTTATTAGTTGAGGGAGAGGTCAAGTGGGACCATAGCCACACACAGATAAAAACATACCTTAGCATCTGCATCAACAGATAACTTAAAGCTCCCTACCGAGTTCTGTATTTCTTGATTAGCCCTGCCACGGGACTCGGGCTGCACATATAGAGGACATGTGCAACTAGACATCGATAACCGTTCACGACACGTATGTGGGGAAAGTCTAGGAACATATATCGCTCTGGGTAGTGTGTCCTAGAGTATGGAGCATCGTTCGATTGGTAGCATAATCCCTAGTTAGACCTAGGTCGCATAATCCCTGAATCCGAGAAGCGTCCAATAGGTAGCATAAACCCCAGTGGTCCTGGGTAGCGTAAACCTTGGTTGAATCTAGGAGCGCTCGATAGTATACCTTAGATTAGATCTAGATGATACACGGAATCTAGTAAGATCGAGAGTGGCAGTCCAAACGATTTCGAGAATGGTGGCACTACACTAAAGTAGTATAGATTTACATGATGAAGCCCGTACGACATACGACAAGGGACTGTATAAATACATGGAAAGGATTTGATGAGTTAGGGGTATCTACATATACGTTGTATTAGGTTAACCTACTAGTGGGACATGAGTATAGCTTAAAAAGCTAACATTGTTAACAACCTAATAACCAAGAAAATGTAACTGAACGGTATATGTAGGATTATACATAAGTTTATTCTAAGTCCACTCGAACAGAACTTATGTTCTGACCCCCTCCTCATTACATACTTCCAGGTTAGGTTCATGACAGAGATGGTATAGCTTTGGATACTGGTTTAGCAGTATTGTTAATAAGGTAAAGCAATATTTGAATATTATACTTTATTTCCTTCCGCTGTGACATGCTTTACGAGTTCTAACATGTTTCTTTATCTCTGTCTTTTTCTGCAGGATACCAGAGCACCCAACTCGGGTTTCGATAGATTGGATTTTTGAAAAAAAATCGGTCTGTCGGAATCCGGGTTGTCACATCTGGTATCAGAGCTTCGGTTTAGTGATCTTAGGGAGATAATGAGTGAACGTATTTGTATTTTCTAAAATATAAATATATTATATATATAAAAACCTAAATCCATATATTAACCCACTAGACATGAAAAGAGTTGGGATATCTAGTTTGTACACTCAAGGAATGAACATAGGAATTTGGAAACCATTAGGTGGTTGGGAAAGTGTACAATATGACTTGAAGCTAGAGAAAGAAAAATATTCCATAGGATGGAAACTGAAATATTAGTATTTCAGAATAGTGGGTTTAAAAGTGTAACCTTAGAAACTAGAAAAGATTGAAAAATGAAAAATGGATTAGGAATATATATAGTCGAGAGAATTGAATTCGCGAAAGTGCCTAGGAAAAGCCTAGTGAGTTGAAGACCCGCTTTGAGTCTAACCCAATAATAAACTTTTAAGAACCTTAATCCATAAAAGAGTTTGTGGTGTTTTTCAAGTTTTAATCTTAAAAGTATTTTTGATGTTTGAGAAATTATTTAGTGCATGTTGGGTTTTTAAAGTAAAGCGGGGTATATTTTGTAAAACAATGATTTCTTGTTTTAAAAGAATTCTCTCATTAAAAAGGTGCGTAATATAGAGCATATATAGCTCGCTGGTTTTCATATTATAGTATATGAAAAGATTGAAAAGAAAGTGTTGCGTTTTGTAAAAGAAATTCTATTTTGTTAACAATAAATTTTGATTATTAAAAAAGAAATTTTGTTAGGTGGACAAAATAAGCGGTAGATTGTAGGAATAAAATAGATGTCTGCACCTTATAGCGAGTAGTTAAGTTAACATTGTAAATAGGAACAGTGTAACCCATTAGTTGTCCTTTTCTACTCCATTTTCGTGATTTGAAGAAAATGTTTTGCATTTTATTTTGTGACATGTTTTTTTTATGGTTTGGCAAAAGCAAGTTTTTGAGAAATGAAAATAAAGTTTTAACACTTTTAATTTTTGAAAGAAAAACGTAATGAAAAGAAAGGAGGCCAAACCATGTTTTAAAAAGAATGGAGTAGGTAAGGATTAGTGCCTAGAATAGAACAAGAAAAAGTTAAGGCTATGAATTAAACAATTGGAACCAACTTGTGATTGGTTGAGTTGAGTGATTCTATGAGTGTCAATTTGATGTTGATTTCGGTCTTCGGGGTTGATATTTAGGGAGTTACTCTTTTGCCAATTTACAGTCAGGGATTAGCAAATATTAAACTAATGGAAAATTTCCTGTAGAATGCATAAGCCGTATGAGTCTAGGATTGTTGCTTGAAAGAGAAGTATAAGCTAGTAATACACACAATGGACTAGTGGTGACTACTAGGTAGTGAAGGGCAAGCAAGTGTATAAATCCTGTTGAGTGGACTCATGGCATAGTCCTAAGATTCATGGCCTATAGTTGTAGCTGTGTAGGATACAGTTTGAGTTGAAAACAGAAGAGCTTGGTTGAAAAATAAACTTAAGAAGAAGACTAGCCTAACTAACAAGAAAACAACTGAATCAATCATGCAACAAAACGTGATGGGAAAAGAAAATGAAAATCTTAAGAAAAAGATGAACAAATATGAAATTTTTCCAAAATAACTGGAAAAAAGAGAAGAAATTTTCTTATGTGGTTATGCTTGGATAGGAAAATAGGAAATCTTCATAGAATAGTCATATAAAAATCCAAGTTCGATTAGAAAAGAAAAGCGGAGGATGTGAATTTTTCCATTTTATACCTTTTCGTAACATAAGAAATCAAATTTGCAAAATTAGATTTTCCTAAATTTCGAATTTAATAATGGATGGTAGGGATGTAGTTATGCTTGGATAGGAAAATAGGAAATCTTCATAGAATAGTCATATAAAAATCCAAGTTCGATTAGAAAAGAAAAGCGGAGGATGTGAATTTTTCCATTTTATACCTTTTCGTAACATAAGAAATCAAATTTGCAAAATTAGATTTTCCTAAATTTCGAATTTAATAATGGATGGTAGGGTTTTGGATGCGAAAATTGGATGAACTATACTCTTACTCTGTAAGAGTGTAGGAAAATTTGGATGAAAAACGTTTTGATTTTTCAAAAATATTGCATTCATACAAGTATATTCAGGATGTGAGCATCATGTTTTGAAAGAGTTTTTAAAGTTTGCATACATATAGGTGGATCCAAATTAGGCATACATACATTACTATGATGTATCTCACTTTGCACATATGCACAATGTTTGTAACAATTGGATGCACACTTGATGGATGGATATTGCGAGGGGTTATCTATTTTACTCTTATCAAATTTCGGGGACGAAATTCTTTAAGGGTGGGAGAATGTAACACCCCGCATTTTTAATATAATTAAAAATGTGTAAAAATATGTGTATATGCATAGATAGGTAAATAATGGTGATGTATAATGAAAATTTATTAATATATGGAAGAGAAGGAAAAATTAATTCGATAACAGTGTACGTAACAGAGAGGACAATACAATAAGGATACTTAATTTAAATATCAGGAATTAAGTAAAACAGACATCACCATTGCGTTCGTCTCGGAATTCTTCTTGGAATAGAGTCCAAGTTTTCGAAAATCGGACTCCTTATGAAAGAGTTATGGCCTTCGGAAGATTCAACAAAAATTTAGAATTTACATAGGAAAATATCCAGACAGGTCGACCTGGGGGTCGACCTGGGAGTCGACCTACCTATGGAGGTCAACCTTGGGGTCGACCTCCCCCTGATTTTTCCAGATCTGGGCAGTGACAATTTTTGATGTGCTGGACAGACAGAATGTCTTCTAGGATGATCTAATGGCTCTAAAACACTCTCTACACCTATAAAATAGTGCCTAGACTTAACCTAACTTAGAAATAATTCCTTTTGACGCCTCTATGCCGCCCAAATTCAACCAAACATGGCCTCCGCCCCAAAACCTTAAACTAAATTGCAAGTTCTTCATCAACTTTGGAGTTTAATCAAATCAAGAAGCAATAATTCTTCATCAACGATTCAAGTTCTTCACCAACAATCAAATAAGAAGATTAAATCAGCGTTTTACATCAATAAATCGTTTATTTTCCCCAATCCAGTCAAGGTGAGTGGAATTATAATAAATTTGTTGTATAATAGTATTATTATTGTTCATCATTCCCCAGTTATTAATTCAATTCAAGATTCATGATTAATAATTGCTCTTTTATTCTCCTTCCCCTTTTTATTTTTGGATCTAGGTTATCTCGAGCCTAGACGAAATCTTATTATATAATACGCACGATTGGAATATGGGAATATTGGGCATAATCTATTTTATGCGATCGAGGAATACAATCTGTAATTTTGGGGTTTGTTGCATAACAATTGTTATTGCATAGGGCATAATCAATTTTATGCAGTCGAGGAATATAATTTGTAATGTTGAATTTATGTAAGTCTGACATAATTGTCATTGGATATGAAATTGGTGTAATTTAATATTAACAACATGTAATTGGATAACATGAGTTGGTTGTGACTTGGAAAATAAGCCTAGAGGGTGAATTAGATTATATGCATGAACGTGGGAATGTTGGGATATATATATATATATATATATATATATATATATATATATCGGGAAAATATTGATTATATGAAATTGGGTATAATTGGATATTAGAAATTGACATGTTTGGGTATGAATAACATGTAATTGGTGAATTTGGCTATAATTGGATAATTTGGGTAATATGAAATTTTGCTAACCATTATGTAATTTGTGTAGTTAATGACACATTGAAAATAGGCATAAAAATGAATTGTAATTAAGTTAAATTTAGAACACATGACACGAATTTGGGGTTTGGGTGAAAGATGATTGTTAATGAACGCCTATGACACGAGGTTAGGCGCGTTTGTGGTGTAAGACTGCCCGGAACCGCCCGGTAAATCCAGCAACCACAAGCGGACGTCTATTGTGAGAGGTCAATGGCAAGAACTAGAGGCGTAAAGGTTTATGACACGAGGTTAGGCGCGTTGTGGTGTAAGACAGCCCGGAACCGCCCGGCAAATCCAGCAGCCACGAACAGACGTCTAATGTGAGAGGTCATACATCGTTACGGCATAATAAATAAATTAAGAAATACTAACCATAATAATACATGTGGGTGACATGGGTGTGGTTAGAGGGTTAAGTGGGTGATATAAATGACATGTAAAACATGACTAAGGTAGACTTAACCGTAGTAAGACATGTGTAAGACATGGAAACTATAATAAAGGGGGTTAAGTGGGGGCATGGGTGACATATGAAACAAAAGTTTAGATATGCTTAACCAAATGGGACCCGTAACGGTATCATAAATTAATTGAATTGGGTAAAGTTTAAGTAACGGGTTAAGTAAATAGAAGGGTTAAGTCAAATCTAAAATTAATGACAATAAATGGGAATGATAAATAACCTATTATGAATAAACTTGAATAAGGCAAGAAAGGATAATAGGTGGAAATTATAACTTATAGGACAAGATAAGTTATAGGAAATGATAAGAAAGATGCGATAACACTTAACCAATTTGACATGGTATATGGGTGGGTTAAGTCAACATGAACTGATAGAAAACACTTAACCAATTTGGCATGGTACGCAGGCTGAATTGAATACGTGATTGGGGATTAAGTCAACTTGGACACATGGGAAAACTTAACCAATATAACAGTATCAAAGTAAGGAAAAGTGGGGAATGATAAGATTAAATAATCGATAAACTTATCCTAGGGATAACAAATGAATATGACTTAAGATGTAATACAAGACTCAAAGGGTGGGATGACATATACCATGAAATAAGTTAACCTAAGCTGGAAATGTGGGAAAACAACCCGTAAGCTATCATTTGATAAAGAGAACTTAAGTCATGCTTGAATTCATTGGTAAACCTTAGTTAAAAGGAACTAAGTAACAAACCTTAGTTAAAGAGAACTAAGTAACAGAAACTAAGTATCAAACCTTGGTTAAGAGAACTAAGTAATAAACCTTAGTTAAGAGAACTAAGTAAATAACGAGAAAGAGAACTAAGTAATAAACCTTAGTTAAGAGGACTAAGTTGTAAACCTTAGTTTAGAAAACGAACAATTAAGAGAACTAAGTAGTGAACCTTAGTTAAGAGAACAAAGAAGTAAACCTTAGTCAAGGAAGCCAAGTAGAACACGAGAAGGAGCGAACATCCGTCTGATCATGAAGAAGGCTCCAACTGTCTAGGTTACGAAGCACGCGACTTCGAGGGGACGTGAGGGTACTCTTGGTATCCCTCTGTGAGGTTGCAGGTGATCCTCCTGGGCTCATAGAGGTTAAGGTCTACGTTAGAAGAACCAAGAGTATGCCTTGGTTGCAATATAAGCAACCTAAAGACTAGGATGGACCAACGTGAGGTGGCCATATCTTGTTTAGCCCTGTGATAGCACGTCGTCATCTAC
This sequence comes from Allium sativum, assembly GCA_030737875.1. NCBI lineage: Eukaryota > Viridiplantae > Streptophyta > Magnoliopsida > Asparagales > Amaryllidaceae > Allium > Allium sativum. The sequence continues at coordinate 245,012,749 of CM060922.1, read as the reverse complement.
CTACCATCTTGAGTCAATTGAGCACGTGAAGCGGAAAGGCGGAGAACTCCAAAAGACCATATACTTGCTATCTAGTTATGGGTGAGGTTGGCCAATAGGTTTGTGTGGGCATAGGGGGCCTGCGTACAATTCTCATTCTTGATTTTCTTGGATGCCTTTCATTAGTTGAGGGAGGGATCAAGTGGGACCATAGCCACACATAGATAAAAACAGACCTTAACATCTGCATCGGCAGATAACTTAAAGTTCCCGGCCGAGTTCTGTGTTTCTTGATTATCCCTGCCACGGGACTCGGGCTGCACATATAGAGGACATGTGCAACTAGACATCGATAACGATTCACGACACGTACGTGGGGAAAGTCTAGGAACATATATCGCTCTGGGTAGTGTGTCCTAGACTAGGGGGCATCGTTCGATAGGTAGCATAATCCCTAGTTGGACCTGGGTCGCGTAAACCCTGAATCCGAGAAGCGTCCAATATGTAGCATAAACCCTGGTTTGAATCTAGGAGCGCTCGATAGTAAACCTTAAATTAGATCTAGATAATACACGAAATCTAGCAAGATCGAGAGTGGCAGTCCAAACGATTTCGAGAATGTTGGCACTGCACTAAAGTAGTATAGATTTACATGATGAAGCCCATACGACATACGGCAAGGGACTGTATATATACATGGAGAGGATTTGACGAGTTGGGGGTATCTACATATATGTTGTATTAGGTTAACCTACTAATGGGACATGAGTATAGCTTAAAGAGCTAACATTGTTAACAACCTAATAACCAAGAAAATGTAACTGAACGGTATATGTAGGATTATACATAAGTTTATTCTAAGTCCACTCAAACAGAACTTATGTTCTGACCCCCTCCTCATTACATACTTCCAGGTTAGGTTCATGACAGAGATGGTATATCTTTGGATACTGGTTTAGCAGTATTGTTAATAAGGTAAAGCAATATTTGAATATTATACTTTATTTCCTTCCGCTGTGAGATGCTTTACGAGTTCTGACATGTTTCTTTATCTCTGTCTTTTTCTGTAGGATACCAGAGCACCCAACTCGGGTTTCGATAGATTTGATTTTTGAAAAAAAACCGGTCTGTCGGAATCCAGGTTCTCACAGGCCACATATTTAACTCCAATGAATTTCCAGAAATTATCATGACATTCACGATAGTTTTAAATCAAGGGAAATGTCACGATAAGGCAACAAATTCAATCACAAAGGCGATGGAAATCACGTAAAAGATCATCCAAGTCATCATGCGAAATTAGAGGATATCAAGGGTTTCTATACCCTATTTCTACACCATTTTCATCATAGGCTAATTAAATCAAAAAACTACGCAAAAAAAAATTTCAGAGCAAATAAAAAATAATTTAAAATGTTCGCATGTTTTTTTTGATCACCAGGGCCAAAATCGTGACCATGAGCATCAAGAGAATTGGAGCATCAGAGAGCAATTTCTAGAACCAACATAAAAGTCGCAATTTTGGGGACAAAGAAAAACCCTAATTTTTATTTGTTCTCGGCCACCATTTTCATTTCAGAGAGAAAGAGGCTCGGGTTCAACAAACAAGCAAAGGGACCGACCTATATTAGTTTTTGAGTGAAAAGGGTTTTTATATTTCTTTTTATTTTGTTTTGTTTTGTATTACATTTGTAATCGATCCATCCGTTTTCTAGTTTGTCGGTAAATCTAGGGTTTTGTTACAGGGTTTGTAACGGGAAAAAATATCTGATTTTAGGGTTAAAATCAGTACAGGGTTTTGAGCGTAGAATTAGTGCAACTAGAGCGAGATTGTGAGGCCTTTTGTGTAGCACCTAGCAGAAACTTGGGAATAAGTTTTGAGCGTAGGGTTAGGACATTTATACTAGGAATTGTCGCGAGTTTACAAGTATTGTAAGCATTGTGATAGTTGACTAATATCTAGTAGAAACCTTGGGGAATGCAGCAGTAAGCAGGGTTTGCCGAAACTGGGTAAAATCTCTATGTTATTTATTTTTTGCCTTTATTTTATCTGTTGCAATCTGTTCTGTGATCTGTTTTAATATCTTGAATTATTTTAATAAACATTATTCACCCCACTCTAGGTTAATCTAGATCCAACACAATCAACCAATTAACCGCAATTTCACACAAGGGAGAGGTATGAGTCAAATGTCATCCCAAGACCTGTGTGGGGTTTTCAACCAACAATAATCAATTTAAATTCATTACTGATTCATGAATTTAATCATTTCTAATTCAATTCGAATCATTTTTCAAACTAACAAATTTTCACTGTTTAAATTATAAATGGATATTTATATCCAATTTCAACTACCATAATAGTATGAACATTATTTTGAACATGTTAAATATTCCAAATTAACAAACCACAACCATAACACAACAAATCAACAAATCATCCATGGGTTTGCAAACAACTGTGATGTGAGCTACCAACAACCGTATAACAATTTATGATATAATAACATAATAAAATAATTTTGTGAGCGAGTTCTCACTCAGTCTTCACCAAACTTGGTCACCAACACGAAAACGCCATTCTAGACAACTTTTTCCAAGGGCACATTCTCCTGAAAAAGCTCGGATTCGCGAGAAATCGCCGAAAACTGCTTTTGGCCAGCAAACTATAGTCGTATTTTTAAAGCAACTCTGAATTCCAAAATTCGATTTTTATATGTGCATTTCATAGAGAAAAACAAGATCTACGAGTTTCGTTTATAGGGCCCTGGCCAGAAACATACAGATAAGAATTTATTGAGCAAAGAAGGAGAGGGTTGTATTTGCAAACGGGATTTTTGGCAAAAGAGGCATTTTTGGCCAAAGTGGGGCCCATGGCCGGAGGAGGGGCTGCTGCAGGCGGAGGCCAGGCGGCGCAGGTCGGAGGGGAGGTGGCTGCGGTGGTGGTGGGGTCCGGGGGAGGCGGTTGGTGGTGTTTGGGCTTCTAGGGTTTGAAAGAAGAGGAAGGAGGAGAGAAAGAGGAGGGGGTTGCGGTGCTAGAGGAGGAGGTGCGGCTGCGGGGGTGGAGGGTGCGGCAACACTTAGGGGAGAGGAGGCCATTTTTTATGAAGAGGAAGAAATGAAGAGGAGGAAAAGTGAAGAGAAAGAGGGAGAAAAGAGAATATATGCAAATTTTCATCTCTATCTCTCTCTTATTTCCCGCCTGCAAACGATCTCCGTTTTCTATGAATTTTTTGTTTTTACCATTATTTGATGATATGAATCCAAAAAAAAAGTGTAATCGAATTCTGAGATCGTCCCAATAAAATTCCTTTATAAACCGACTGTTAGTTTTACCCCAAACGGGTTTGTCCCTCACGGCCACATACTGAGTCCGTTTGGCGCGAAATTAAAAATCCAGCCATGACTTATTATTCCAAATCCAATAAAATTGGTCTCGTCGAATTCTGAACTCGCTAGCAAAATTTCACTTTTTAAGGGCTATGCGATGATTTTAAAAAATTGAATTTTAAAAATTTTCAAATACAAGACTTATAGATCAATTTAATAATCTTACTCAGTTTGTTTTAAGTCAAATAAAATCTAGATATTAGTTACAAACTTATTCTCTCAAATTTTATTTAGCATAAATAACCAATTTATATTCCCATATTCATCAAAATAGCTTAAATCAAAAGTTTAAATTGGTTCTGAAGACATGGGTTGTTACAATATAAATTTAGTTTATTTTATTGTGAAATAATATGAGGTTTCGTTTGTTTAAAATGCTGAAGCTAGATGCTAAATGCTGAAGCATGATGCTGAATGCTAAATGCTGATTGCCGAATACTGAATGTTGAATTGCAAAAAGGTTGCTTGTTTATGTTTTTAAGCTTTTGATTAGAACTAATGAAAATGTCTATCTTTACAATATTGTCCTTTGTATTATTTGGTTATTCCTGTAGTAAATATTAAAATGGAAAATTTGAATCATAGACTTATTTTTTAAAAGGTTAAAATTTGTAATTTTCAATCTTGAAAATACTCGTGTTTTGTGAAAACTCTAATATTGGATAATTATTTGAAAAACCATGAATTAAGTTTCCAAAAATCTAATTTAAAAATATTAAAAAGTTATTATCAAAATTATGTAATTCATCAACCAACACAAATGTTTATGATTAAAAATCAGATAGCAAAAAGTTACTAGAGCCAAAGCAAATGAGCCTCCTGAAACCTATCCTCGATCATGTTTCTACACACATCCTTCTTATAAACCATTAAAACCTCACCACTGAATTGAACTAATACCAACTTTTATTCAATTGTAATCAATTAGACCCAGTAACATACAAATATAACTGAAGTAGTAAAGTAAAAGTCTACTTTCAGAAATAACAATCATTCGGATTCAGCTTTAAACCAAGCGATATTTTTTCGCTTACTATAGAAATGTTGAATTCACTTAATATTTCTGAATAAATTTTCATAGCAAACATCCTAACCTCTTCTGAATGCTGATTATAAATCAATCCAGACTTTGATTCGGCACTTATTGTCCAAAAGAGACACTGCCTTAGGTGAAAGGACCCAAAAATTTCAACATAATTTTTCATTTATTAAATTATAAATTACAACTCTCCTGGGTCCTCTTCTCAAGGGTTATCCTCTTCCAACCCTTCAATTCCAGGATCCCACAACACCAATATAGATATATCGGTATAGTTCAAATCTTAACTTGTATATATGATGATATACAAGCTTTCTTTTGCTTAAATCAGAGTATAAATAAATAGCAGAAGACTCTAGATTAATTATAAATAATTAATCACTACACAACATAACAAGAATGAAATTTATCTTGTCTTATTCATTAAATCATTTTCTTGAAAATAAGAAACTTATTAATATTTTGATTAATAAGTAATATTAACATTTAGCCTTTTTGTATTATTCGAGGTCATACCAAATCTTAATGGTACCCATTCAAATAGATGTATTTATACCAAGTCATGGAGTATCGCATTCACTCAAACAAAATAAATATATCAAATTCAATCCCCTTTTAAAATATAGCATGTAATTACAATAATAATACATATAAGTATTCACAAATATGCATAATATGCTATTAAATTTCTAAATTCTATACCATTGCAAAATTTGTGTTTCTACTATACTATTTACAGAGTTGTAGAGCATAGAGGGAAAATACACAAGTCCCTCTTGAAATGCTATCAGATCAAAATAGTTTGCTTTTGGAGAGATATCTTTTAGCATAGCTTCAACTGAGCCATTTATAAATCATATTTATATGCAAGCACTTTCACATAATCAAATGTTTGTATTTAATATCCCTACTGTATAAAGCAATGGGAACATACATGTATCAGTTTACGTGTTATTCCGATCACATCAATACAGGAGGGCTAAAACATTTTAAATTACAACATCAAGAGGTTGCCACATCCATACATCAATCTATATGGTATGACTTCGTCTTTTTATATAAAATACAATGGACTTAAACTTGCATTGAGTTCCCAGAATAATCATCCACATCAAAGTATTGCTATCAAATTTTGGATACTGAATTACCACTTAACATAGCATACAATTAACTGCCAAATAATTTACAGTTCCACTAAATACATAAATTAAGTCATTTGAATCCATTTATCACAGCAATACAGAATATTACCATTTCTTTTTGCCTTTAATATATCTGATCCAATAATTAAATACATAACAAATAACTCACTGATACATCAAAACTTAGCATCTTTAAATAAAGGTCTAGTACATTGTAATAGTCAAAATAACATAGCATATATGTATCGTCTTTTCTAGCAATTCTCCTTATTTTTCACACGGCATTCCTATTTCTTGCAAAAACTTTGGGAACTGCCTCATTTATAAAATGAGACACCCCATTACATAAAGAATAAGGGTCAGACATTGATAGTCTGGTGTGAGAAGCTTACTCAACATGTGACCTTAAGTCTATCATGTATTTAAATTATACTGGCAGTCTGCTTCATGCGTACACAAGTGTCACTGATATTAACTGTGCATATGCATGCATATATATCTATACATACATATATATTCATGCATACATATATATCTATACATACATATATTTACATGCATATACATATATATATATATTTCAGAGATCATTAGTTCAATACATGTAGTAATCTGAATTGTTCAAACTTAACAAATCATGATTCATAACATGAATTAACTCTGGTAGACATTTTACATATGTATATATAAATAAATATATATATACACACACTATAAGTTTAATTCTGTATATTCCTAGATTCTTTCTTTTATGTTTTCAGCTTATAACATCATTCATACAAGCCTAACAGAAACAAGAAACGACACATAGCAATGAATTCAACCATCAACCAGGCATTTATATATATTTCAATGATCAATCAATGAGCCATTTCATCATATCAAGACCTACCCTCAGCAACCCCCTTGCTATGTAATAGTATAGTGTTTAATGAACATTTATTTACGAGCTCAATCTTAACCAGATCATAAAATCCTAGAGACTCAAGTTCCTTTTAATAATTTATTCCTCGGTCTCATCTGCATATAGGAATCACTAGGACACACTGTAATGATCTAATTCACATCATTACACGAAGATCTCAGGACCAAATCAGGCCATGTGTCAAACTTGCAACTCAAGTACAAGCCATTCTGCAACCATCTTGACCAAAACTTCCTAGTTAGGTTACTAAGTGTTCTCTCTTATATCTTATTATTCGTAAATGAATAAAACATAACACTTAATCAACCAATAATCACATAATAGTCCATAGGACTTGCAAAACATTTTCCCATAAAAGGGTCAACCATTTATTCAGCCAACAAATCATCCTATTGTGTCTGTGATGTAATATTTCAATCATAGATGGTCACACAATTTGCAATTAGTGTTTGTGAAAGGATTAAAACAACCATTTATTTAGTGAATAAACCAGACATCAGGGTTTTCCATAAAATAGACAAATGTGTGTTCGTTGCAATTGATACTGGTATATGGCATTTTGGGATATTCTATTTTTGAGAGACACTATGAGTAAACTGATTTTAGAATGTATAAATCCAGTTGAATCATATATATCAGTATTGACAAAGAGTTCAACACATAGGAAATCTATTGCACTCTTTAGTCATTCAAACTTGAGCCTCAGCACCTATACATAAGTATATTGCAGCCCATATTTTGTTTTCATGAGTTTTGCTGCATATCAATATCATTCACAACGAATCAGGAACAACAGTTTGGAATTTAAAACATTTACATCTAGTAAATCGTACTAATTAGAATTTATATCATGAAAGGAAACAAAACCCATGTATTAAAATCAATTAACTCAGCTAAGGTCTATAGAAAATGTTTAACAGAGTTTTCAGCCTATTATTTATTTATTATACTGATTATTCCCTAAGTTCTTCATCTTGTAACGTTTCTTACATTCTATATTACTGCATTCATTCAACTAGAAAACAATAAATCACGCAATCCATCAATCGAAGCAAACCAAAACATTATATCTAAATAAATATTCACGTCATAGAAATAGAGTTTTAAGGCTGCCTAAAACTAGGGCTTACTGCCGAGGCTTGAGTGAGATTTCTCACCTACTTCTCTTCGATCGATTACTGTTCTTGTTCCCTAGATTTCCCCATCAAGTTGTCGCTGCCCCTTTTTCCTCTCGATCCTTTTGGGTGTGAGAGAACAGCTCCGATTTGATTTCCCTCCCCCGATCTTCTTCTTCGAAGGCTTCTGCCATTATTGCGTATTTTATCTCGTTTTTGTTAACGAAGGAAAAATGAATTATTTTGGGGCTGGCTATAATGTCAGTTGAATTATTAAGGTTTAGTTTGTTACTAGATTCCCATTTTACCCCTAGGCATTATTAGCTTATAATACTTAAGCCAATTCCCATTTATACACACATGTTATCTTACTATCAATCACATATTTATCTCTAAGGTGTTTGATTAATTTAACAAAACATAACTAATTTATGTGTGAATTTTAGGTTATTACATATACCCCTCCTTTTAGGAATTGTGTCCCACAATTCGGCCATACTTAAGGTATTTCTTTAAACAAATCAGCATCTCATCTAATTTGAACCTCCTTCCCAAGCTACTTCTCTAGCTTCTATACATATACTTTTTTTTTCTTAGCCCATCTCACTTTTAAGATTATAATTAATCAAAGACTTACTAGTTAGACAAGGTTTTATAAACAATTCAATATACACTACAGTTCTTATATGTATAAATCTACATCACTTTGAATATAAGAACAACATCTCATGCAAATTATTTTAGCTTGCAAAGAAAATTAGTGGAGTATTATTTCCAGATTCAACGTACATACTTAACTACCAGCATTCATACAATTAACAAGGTCAGTCCATATTCATATTTCCACTTTCTCAAAATACAAGAATGTGCATTTTCTTCACCAGTTACCTTAACTACCCCTTTCATGTTTATATATATAAAAGACATTACTTTCTAGGTACAAGGTAAACACTGTTTAATAGAATGCTCAAAGCTTTCAGATTTCAGTTTTTATTTGTGAACAACAATTATACATGTATGCCTCGGTATCCTATTTGTTATTATATTAACAGCTAATAATCTTCCTCTTGCGATACATTCTTATTCATATAAACCCTTAGATGGCTTCAAATACATACATACATATATATATATATATATTTCACCTTCATTTATCCATTTAAATCATATTACAACACATTCAAATTATCAAAAGCATTACCTTTAGGTGCTAAATAAACATTTATTGGGTGTTATAATTTCCAAACTATTTCATTTCCAGATTTTATCAAAAATCATCAAAAATAAATGCATCTCAGTATCTCCTGTGCCATTTCCTTATATAAACAGCATATATCATACTTCTTAAAATATATTTTCCCCTTAACAAACCATTCTGGTTTATTCCCATAAACATAGTAAAAATGTACACAAATTTATTCAGATTACAATTATAATTTGCATCAAAATATAGAACTCGTGGCTATTTAAATATTATACCACTCATATTTCCAATACTCATGGGGATAAAGACACTTCTATATTCAAATAAAATTACAAGCTTCAATTATCCCTAACCTCAAATAGCTGGTTACAACTTATACATGAATTACTTCCTGGCATTCAACAATTTAACCTTTATGTATCACATAATTCTTTTACTTGGTTTCATACAAATGCTTTTATATATTTGCTGCAAAAATTCAGAGGTTTCTCTTTTAAATACATAGACTTCTAGGTTCATTCCATATCTAATTCTCGAGCTACTTTATATACATATAGATGATATTTTGTACAGTATAAATCCGAGTGTTCATGCAATTGCCCAGAATTTAAAAATTAATCATTAGCCTCTTCCAAACTTCATTGGTCCTCCAGATTAGTTTAGAAATTCATAGTTTAAGTACCACGATTTTTTTTACAAGCTTTACATATCATCACTTCAAAATTTAATAGCCAACTAAACTAACTTTGACACTCAGCATACAGTAAAGCAATACATCAAACATACTATCCTTAGCCAAGCAACTTGAATAACAACCTGACCATTAATTTAAAAGTGCATATTAACATCTTTTTTTTCGAACTACACATATCAGCCATCACTTTATTAAATACAAGTACAACTAATATTATTCACACCCTTCTTTTAAGAAAGCATACAAGTGTTAAATTCATAAAACTGACACTTTGTTGCTTTACAAAACTTCATTTTATTATTTTAACATATTTTGTTCAATAGCATCTGAACATGCCTATTTCAAATTTCATACGATTTGCAGATATCTTTATATAATCTAGCATGCTTAAGACTTTACTTTTTAATCAAAACTTCAGTAAGCACTTTATATTTTTCACCTATTTTATTTCCCAAAATCCAACAATCTGGGTTTCACAATGGCGATTATGTATCTACAAAACCATTATATATCTTCCTTTCTTAAAAACATCCTTCATATTATTAGTTCACTCCAGAAATTGATAAATAAAACACATCAGGTTTTATATGCACACTGTTATTTCAGCAAATAAACAGAATACAATGCATGGCATACAACACAATAAGACATCAAAGTCTATCCTCCTTAAGCAGCATTATAGCCTAATTTTTTTAACTGTCATGATATTATAGCATAAAAGTATGTATCATCTCTAGTTTTATTACCTACCAGGTAAATCAAGGGCACCACTATTTACTTTATACTTAAACCCAAATTAACTTTAGCATTTTATATATTGGGTAATTAGAATTTACCCAGTGTTTACTTCATAAGATTCCCATCCAAGCACCACCTCATACAAAAAAAGCAAACAAATTCGTCATTGCCTGATCAGTTCTCATTTAGAATTTTTTTACAGCTATGATTTACTGAGAGATACTGCTCTGGGTATGTCATTGTAACAACCCGAAAATCTGAACCAGTTTAAATTTTTTATTTTGGCAATTTTAGCGAATTTTGAATATTTAAAATAGATTATTTTAAATAATATCGACGAGAAATTTATTTTGAATATAATTCGAACGTACATATTATATACGTCGTCGTTAGAATATAAATAATTATATATAATTATTAATAGAATTGAAAATGGCGCGGTAGTTCGATAATTCGATTTCAAACTTGAATTGAATGTACCGGGTGCAAAATAATCCGGATTTTAGTGAAACCAAAAACATTAGGATCGATTTTAGAATATCTTTCCAACGAATCCGAAAAATCAAAATTTCATAGCGGGAATCAAAAGATATGTCCAGTTGAAAATTCTGAGTAGTCGCTATGGAATTCAGGCCCTTAAAAATAGGAATTTTGCAAACGACCTCGGATTTCGACGAAACCACTTTTGTTGGATCCGTAGTGTCAAATTATTGCTAGGTTCCAAATTTCATAATTTTCTGAATCAATATGTGAGCGTGGCAAGGGAAAACGCGTTTGACCAGTTTCAGTTGATTTTAATCGACTGGAAAATGGCCATTTTTCCAACGGTCTCATAATTCGACGAAACTAGTTTTGTTAGGACCGTATCGTCAACACGAAGCTAGAAAATATTTTTCGGGAATTTTTCTAGTTAGTATGTGACCCCGGTAAATTGAAATGCGCGTTCAAATTCAATATATAGAGTTATATGTTGATTTTAACGGAAACTGATCGAAAAGATCAAATCAACTTGCGATACATATCCCATTGTGTTCGGAATGGGGGTAATACGCTATGGACGACAGGAGGTGGGCCTCGTTTAGAGGTCGTATGTAAAAGTCAACATCTTCATAATTAAATAAAAAAAAACTTTCTTTCTTCCCTTTTACCTCTGCCCCCCCCCCCCCGTTCAAATTCATTACAAAGTTAAAAAAAACCCTATAGGCGATCGACGGAGGAGCCCTCCCCTCCGCCGCCGGAGTCGCTGCCGCCCTCTGGCCGTCCCCGCGCCGCTTCCCTCTCCACTCTTTCCACTTCCGTTTCCCCACCTCTTCCCTAGCGCATCGCGCAAAAACCCCAACCCTGAAACCCCCCACCGACGATCTGCCTCGCGCCCCTCCTCCGATCATTCCCCCCCCCCCCCGCCTTGCCTCTCTCCTCCTCAGCTTCGGGCGCAACCCCTCCATACCCCGTTCGATTTAGCCCAGAACCCACCTGCAGCGCCACCATCCGACGATGCACTGCGACCCCCCCCCCCCAAACGCCGGTTCGAACAGAAGCCCTCCCCTCTGCAGTAAATACCGATAACACAGTAAGCATTTCTATCTTTATTATTTTATTATATTTAGTAAATAAAGGATCTTTATTTAAAAGAAATATAGGATTTTTATTTAGAAGAAAGTTAAGATCTTTATTTAAAAAGAAAGACTTGATTTTTAAGACTAGAAAGATTTGACTTTTTATTGTTTGAATAACGACTTAGAAATATGATTTTTATATTTTTAAAGAATTAAAAATATGATTTTTATATTTTTAAAGAATTAAAAATATGATTTTTATATTTTTAAAGTAATAAAAATATAACCTTTACTATTTAGAAGATGTAAAAATATGATTTTTGTTTATGTAGAGGATTAAAAATATAATTTTTACATGATAGGAATATTAGAAATATCATCTTTATATGTGTAGAAAAATAAAAATGTGATTTTTTTATAACAATATTTTTTAAATATGAAATAACGATATTTTTTAAATATGAAAAGACGATATTTTTAAATATGAAAAGACGATATTTTTAAATATGAAAAGACGATATTTTGAGATGAGTAGTGAAGTAAAAATATGATTTTTACTTCGAGAAAAATATAATTTTTATATTATAGAAAGGCAAATCTATATTTTTGAAAAGGCGAAATCTATTTATATAGCAGCGGTGTAAAAATAGAATTTTTATCTATATTGAATAACGAAGAAAAAATTCGATTTTTATATATTGTATAGCGAAGAAAAAATTCGATTTTTATATATTGAATAGCGAAGTAAAAATTCGATTTTTATATATGTAGTGGCTACGGGCAACGAAAGCGACAAAATGAGATAACGATGAAGATTTCTATCAAAGAAGAGTCAAGATGATTGGATAGCTATCGTGAGAATTTCTCACCTTTCAATTTCTTTTTCTAGTTATATATATATATATATATATATATATACTAGGATGCAGACGGTGTTTAGTAGCACCCGACACAATCGTCCACAGACCATGGACTTGTTTGTTTGATTGAAAAAGTTAGTTCGAATATTTGGTTTGAATTGAATTGTTTGGTGAAATGAAATTGATTTGATTGATGTGTGAATGGCGTGGGCCTTCACTAGACCGGGGATAAGGCTAGGCCTTGTCCCGTTTCTAGTATCGTGCCGTTATGCCGCTGAAATTTTCTAAAATAAGTTAGAAAAATAAAAATATCATTTTTATTTGTAAATGAACGGAATAAAAATTCATGTGTGAAGATAAAATGTTTTATCGTTAAAAATATAATTTTTAACGTGAATGTGAATAAATAAATATTCATTTACAAACCGGACGGTTTGTTTATGTACACCTATTTGAAGGACATTGATTGGGACGATAAATTTTACACATAGCCCAACTGCACAAATAAAAATCTGTGTTTGTTGATTTGAAACCCCACACGGGTGTTGGGATGAAATTTGAAGTTCACTCATCCTGATTGATTAAATATGTCGATCGATTGATTGACAGGCTGTTATAAGCGTTAGATACCTATATTTGATGCTTATACAGTGTAGTGCACTTTGGCCGATGATTGATTATTTTTCAATGCTATTATATACATGTGTTGTATGAAAATCCATAAAATTAATTTTATATGGTGATTGATTGAGCCTCATTCCAATTTAGAAGATAAAGAATAATATAATATAAAGGTTCATGTGTTGACAGTACTCATCCGTTGAGATTAGTCATGTGTTGAACGAAATATTTTAATAATAAAATTTACATCTTTATCAATATAATATAAAGGTTCATGTGTTGACAGTACTCATCCGTTGAGATTACTCATGTGTTGAACGAAATATTTTAATAATAAAATTTACATCTTTATCAATATAATATAAAGGTTCATGTGTTGACAGTACTCATCCGTTGAGATTAGTCATTTGTTGAACGAAATATTTTAATAATAAAATTTACATCTTTATCAATATAATATAAAGGTTCATACGTTGACAGTACTCATCCGTTGAGATTAGTCATGTGTTGAACGAAATATTTAAAAATAAAATTTACATCTTTATCAATATAATATAAAGGTTCATGTGTTGACAGTACTCATCCGTTGAGATTAGTCATGTGTTGAACGAAATATTTTGATAATAACAAATATTTTGATAATAGGAAATATTTGAAATAGAATATTTGAAAATAGAAGTATATGAAGCCGTGTTGATTAGATTGACGCCATTTTGACGTGAACGATATTTATATCGATTTTATTGATTTTGAAATGAATAGAATATAAAGTGATTTCGAAATGAATAGAATATAAAGTGATTTCGAAATGAATAGAATATAAAGTGATTTTGAAATGAATAGAATATAAAGTGATTTTGAAATGAATAGAATATAAAGTGATTTTGAAATGAATAGAATATAAAGTGATTTCGAAATGAATAGAATATAAAGTGATTTCGAAATGAATAGAATATAAAGTGATTTTGAAATGAATAGAATATAAAGTGATTTCGAAATGAATAGAATATAAAGTGATTTCGAAATGAATCGAATAGAAAACTAATTCGATTTGAATTGAATAGAAAACGAACTTGATTTGAATCGAATAGAAAACCAATTTGATTTGAATTGATTAGAAAACAAATTTGATTTGAATTGAATAGAAAACGAACTTGATTTGAATCGAATAGAAAACCAATTCGATTTGAATTGATTAGAAAACAAATTTGATTTGAATTGAATAGAAAACAAATTCGATTTGAATTGATTAGAAAACAAATTCGATTTGAATTGATTAGAAAACAAATTTGATTTGAATTGAATAAAAAACGAACTTCATTTGAATTGATTAGAAAACAAATTAGATTTGAATTGATTAGAAAACCAATTTGATTTGAATTGAATAGAAAACGAACTTGATTTGAATTGATTAGAAAACGATTTCGAAATGAATTGAACATAAAACGATTTCGAAATGAATTGAATATAAAACGATTTCGAATTGAATTGAATAGAAAATGAATTGAATTTAAATTGAATAGAAAACGAAATGAATTCGAATCGAATTAAAATCGATTTGAATTGAAATCAAATAGAAATGAAAGTAAAAAGGATTTAGGATAGAAAATTCAATTTTGATTTGAATTTGAAATAAAGGTTGAAATTGTTTTGAAACGAATTCAAATCTATTTATAAAATTCGTTTTAAATAGAAATCGACGAAATATATATTATATATATTATATATAATATAATGACCTGAATAGAACGCGCCGCGGCAGTTCGTGAATTTCGACCATTTATTTCAAACGGACATTACGGGAGATCCGACCGTCGGATTCTCCTAAAACTGGAACCGTTGGGTTCATATCGAAAAGAGCTTTCTAACGAATATTAGAAATTTGAAATCTAACGGTTGGATTTGGAGATACGTCCAAATCAAATTTGAAAAATGTCGCTATAAGTGCAGTTCGATGGCCGTTGTTGGAAATCGACTGTACGGGCCTTGATAAAATTATTAAAAATATCAATAATTTGTGTAAAATCATAAGAAATGATTTGGGAAAAATTGGGATGAAAAACTCCATATTTGAAAAGATAAAAATGGATTTTTATCGAAATGAACTAGTTTTGAACTAAATTTAAAACCCAATTATTTTTAAATAAATAAATTAGATTTGAAAAGGGGTTTTAAATAATCGGAATTTCTAATATATTTGATTGGATTTGAAATGGGTTTATCGTGAACGGTGTTTTAAATAACACTAGTTCTTTAACCCGATAACAAATAGAATGTGATTTGGGTTTGTCGTGAACTGTGTTTTAAATAACACCTAGTTCTTTAACCCAGTAAAAGGAGTTTTAACGAATCTGCAATTCGGTTGAAATGTGAATCTATAATCTAAATTATCAAATTTAGAAATGAGCGAGAATGGAGTATCGCCAGTTTTGCTCCAAAGCGATAGTTAAATCTTTAATTAGATTTGAACGTGAAATGGTAATTAATTTTACCGATAACACCATAGTATTAGATATGGAGTATTACCAGTTTTGCTTCATGGGATGAATAGGTTGGGATTGGGAAATAAAATAAATAATTACTTCGTTGTGGTTCGCTAATCTCGACTAGTTTGGAAAACCATAATTTGGTTTGAAATGACATCCAAAGGAAGATTAAAGGATAAATTTTAAAGAATTTATCTTGGATAATATTAATGGGAACTTTTCCCTGAGAATATGAATTGGAATGAGGCGTATGTTGTGTTTGTGTAACATTCGTTTTAATATACGCGGGTTGTTCGAAAAGGCCGGGTTTATACCCATTCTGAATAATCAATTCGACGATATGTCGAAGATGAAGACGGTGGTTGAAGACCGGAAGTCTTCACATCGTTGGGATAATTACTGACGATCCTGATTGGGCTGTACACCCAAGAGGATGGAAATAGTTGGTGGTCGTCCAGACGTACTTGGAGATGGATGGATATGCGAGGAAAGTGCCTCCGGTTTCGTTCAGGCCTAGGACGGACTTGTAAATGGATGGTGTGTCTGACATTGTATTCCTTTATATTGTATTTGTTGATCTCTGCTAAATATATATCTATTTGGCGGCGGAGAATTTATTCTCTTGCTTAACGCCCTTCTCTGAGACATATGAGCTCAGAGGTTATATATTGGCAGAAATCAGTGGTACGATATGGATTGATAGTGTGGCATGCTGAGATGCAGTGATCCAGACTTTTGTTGAAAAGCAAAGTTTGGTGGTTGATGATCAAAGCGCAGCTGATATAGCATGGCTTTGTGTATAGCGTTGATCCGTGAGCCTCACACCCCGGTATGGTGGTAAACTGGTGGTTTGATCAGTATGCTTTTTAGTGGATGGGCACCTTAGTGGTGTCGTGGATTCGGTCGACCGAGATGAGCCTAGTGCTCAGGGATATATAGAGTAGGCGGTGTTTTCTCTCGCTGGGACGTAAGCCGCGGTGGTACTCTGGTCCCAAATGTGCGGATGTGCAGACGGTGTTTTCTCTTGTGGGGACGTAAGCCGTGGTGAATTGCATTACGCGATCGATCTTTCGAATCAGGAGCCACCATGATGAAAATCCAATTTCCAATATGTGTATTGTGGTTTTAATTGTAGAACTAGCATGGCGACATAGTAGATGGTAGCTATGCCGTCTATGATTTATATTTATGATTGAAATTGTTTTGACACTATACACATATTATAGTATCAAATGATTTGTTTTAAACGTACCAAGCATGTTTGGCTATTATAAGGGAAAACCCTATCCTCCTGCTTGCGTTGCATTGTGTGATGGGACCTGGGTCTTATAATAGCTTCATTTTTCGAAAAAGCATTGCGCTGTTTATTCTATGCACTAGTATTCTTGGGAGGAAACCCGTTCCGTGTTATACGGCGTGGTCCCTTGAATTATTCTCTTTTAAAGTAAAGTTTTAAATAACTGTTTTAGTTCTCACACCAGTCCCATGACTGACCTGGAGTTTATTGTTTTAACCTAAACTCTGGGTGCCCCTATTTTCCGCACGGGCAGCTAGTAGTTTTGGTTTTGCAGATTTATATTCACAGGATCCTGGTTTACAGCTGGATAGATATCCGGAAAGCTCTGTATCCGTATATCACCTTCAGTTGTGCTTTGTATTATTTTTCGCTATTATATAATTAATTGTAATCTCTGATATTTATTCGAATGTATAATATTCATTTATACTCTGTATATTCTTGTATCTGATGGAATTGTTGTAATAACAATGAAATGTTCTTCTATTTGTGTTCTGATTTGTCTTGTCCTCACAGTAATTCGTTCTTTCTCATCTCTTCGGAGACCGGGGAAATTTCTGGTCGCTTCATTTGGTATCAGAGCTTTGGTTTACAGAGCTCGAGAACAAGACACATTAGAACCATATGAAAGAATTCATCAGATATTGGATTAGTAATATCCAATTAGAATGACTCGTTAGAGATAGGATCAGTGGTATCCTAGAACGAGTGTGAAGAGTATATTTTTCAAATAAAAACAATTTGTTTTGAAAATTTAAATCGTTTTAAACGTATTTGATTATTTATTCATTTTGAATATGGACAATCCAATATGTAAAGATTTTGCATATACGCGTCATGAACGTATATTCGAAGTTTTAATATACTGGATAGATATAGAATCATATTCTAGACACCCGGAGATGATTCTGATGATTGATATGTCATCATCAGAATTTGTGTTCGTGTTTTGAAGGTGTGATATCTATATATTTCCATTAGACTGGTGTGAGAACCAAAACTAATATAGTTAAAACACATTGTTGTGAATTGGCATCAAAAACATGATTTTTGAGTATATGTATCAAATTTATGGATTTGAAACTCTAATCCACTAATTGATTGATGTTTGTGTTGGATGTTTATTTGTTTGATAATTTTGAACCATTATGCCTAATTGAACCAAATATTGAATTATATTGAAAATCGATCGCATTTGCTTGCATATACATATACTTACATTGAACAGGTCATAGCAAGGAGGCTAGAGCAGAGAATAAAATTTGTTTGCCCGACAAATAGGTACATGTTTATTACATAATTTACTGTTTTGTTTGGGTGATGATGATTTTATGAGCCTATTGGCTTTTTCTTTTTCTTTTTGAGATCAGAAGGCCTGTATGGCAATTTCGGGATTTTCCCATGGCTCCCGGTGCAGGGGAGGTTATGGCGAAATTTTTCGAAAATTTAGGGTGTTAGCCAAATTTTTGAAAAATTGAAAATTCTCAGAAACTGAAAAGTTGGAGAATGGAAGCCAGATCGAACGTAGAGTTGGTTAATCAAACCACTTTCGACTTTGTTCCTTTTCGGGGACGAAAAGTTTTAAGTGGGGGAGATTGTAACAACCCGAAAATCTGAACCAGTTTAAAATTTTTATTTTGGCAATTTTAGCGAATTTTGAATATTTAAAATAGATTATTTTAAATAATATCGACGAGAAATTTATTTTGAATATAATTCGAACGTACATATTATATACGTCGTCGTTAGAATATAAATAATTATATATAATTATTAATAGAATTGAAAATGGCGCGGTAGTTCGATAATTCGATTTCAAACTTCAATTGAATGTACCGGGTGCAAAATAATCCGGATTTTAGTGAAACTAAAAACATTAGGATCGATTTTAGAATATCTTTCCAACGAATCCGAAAAATCAAAATTTCATAGCGGGAATCAAAAGATATGTCCAGTTGAAAATTCTGAATAGTCGCTATGGAATTCAGGCCCTTAAAAATAGGAATTTTGCAAACGACCACGGATTTCGACGAAACCACTTTTGTTGGATCCGCAGTGTCAAATTATTGCTAGGTTCCAAATTTCATAATTTTCTGAATCAATATGTGAGCGTGGCAAAGGAAAACGCGTTTGACCAGTTTCAGTTGATTTTAATCGACTGGAAAATGGCCATTTTTCCAACGGTCTCAGATTCGACGAAACTAGTTTTGTTAGGACCGTATCGTCAACACGAAGCTAGAAAATATTTTTCGGGAATTTTCTAGTTAGTATGTGACCCCGGTAAATTGAAATGCGCGTTCAAATTCAATATATAGAGTTATATGTTGATTTTAACGGAAACTGATCGAAAAGATCGAATCAACTTGCGATACATATCCCATTGTGTTCGGAATGGGGGTAATACGTTATGGACGATAGGAGGTGGGCCTCGTTTAGAGGTCGTATGTAAAAGTCAACATCTTCATAATTAAATTAAAAAAAAACTTTCTTTCTTCCCTTTTACCTCTGCCCCCCCCCCCCCCCGTTCAAATTCATTACAAAGTTAAAAAAAAACCTATAGGCGATCGACGGAGGAGCCCTCCCCTCCGCCGCCGGAGTCGCTGCCGCCCTCTGGCCGTCCCCGCGCCGCTTCCCTCTCCACTCTCTCCACTTCCGTTTCCCCACCTCTTCCCTAGCGCATCGCTCAAAAACCCCAACCCTGAAACCCCCCACCGACGATCTGCCTCGTGCCCCTCCTCCAATCATTTCCCCCCCCCTCCGCCTTGCCTCTCTCCTCCTTAGCTTCGGGCGCAACCCCTCCATACCCCGTTCGATTTAGCCCAGAACCCACCTGCAGCGCCGCTATCCGACGATGCACTGCGACCCCCTCCCCCAACCGCCGGTTCGAACAGAAGCCCTCCCCTCCTCAGTAAATACCGATAACACAGTAAGCATTTCTATCTTTATTATTTTATTATATTTAGTAAATAAAGGATCTTTATTTAAAAGAAATATAGGATTTTTATTTAGAAGAAAGTTAAGATCTTTATTTAAAAAGAAAGACTTGATTTTTAAGACCAGAAAGATTTGACTTTTTATTGTTTGAATAACGACTTAGAAATATGATTTTTATATTTTTATAGAATTAAAAACATGATTTTTATATTTTTAAAGAATTAAAAATATGATTTTTATATTTTTAAAGTAATAAAAATATAACCTTTACTATTTAGAAGATGTAAAAATATGATTTTTGTTTATGTAGAGGATTAAAAATATAATTTTTACATGATAGGAATATTAGAAATATCATCTTTATATGTGTAGAAAAATAAAAATGTGATTTTTTTATAACGATATTTTTTAAATATGAAATAACGATATTTTTTAAATATGAAAAGACGATATTTTTAAATATGAAAAGACGATATTTTTAAATATGAAAAGACGATATTTTGAGATGAGTAGTGAAGTAAAAATATGATTTTTACTTCGAGAAAAAAATAATTTTTATATTATAGAAAGGCAAATCTATATTTTTGAAAAGGCGAAATCTATTTATATAGCAGCGGTGTAAAAATAGAATTTTCATCTATATTGAATAACGAAGAAAAAATTCGATTTTTATATATTGTATAGCGAAGAAAAAATTCGATTTTTATATATTGTATAGCGAAGAAAAAATTCGATTTTTATATATTGAATAGCGAAGTAAAAATTCAATTTTTATATATGTAGTGGCTACGGGCAACGAAAGCGACAAAATGAGATAACGATGAAGAATTCTATCAAAGAAGAGTCAAGATGATTGGATAGCTATCGGTGATAATTTCTCACCTTTCAATTTCTTTTTCTAGTTATATATATATATATATATATATATATATATATATATACTAGGATGCAGACGGTGTTTAGTAGCACCCGACACAATCGTCCACAGACCATGGACTTGTTTGTTTGATTGCAAAAGTTAGTTCGAATATTTGGTTTGAATTGAATTGTTTGGTGAAATGAAATTGATTTGATTGATGTGTGAATGGCGTGGGCCTTCACTAGACCGGGGATAAGGCTAGGCCTTGTCCCGTTTCTAGTATTGTGTCGTTATGCCGCCGAAATTTTCTAAAATAAGTTAGAAAAATAAAAATATCATTTTTATTTGTAAATGAACGGAATAAAAATTCATGTGTGAAGATAAAATGTTTTATCGTTAAAAATATAATTTTTAACGCGAATATGAATAAATAAATATTCATTTACAAACCGGACGGTTTGTTTATGTACACCTATTTGAAGGACATTGATTGGGACGATAAATTTTACACATCGCCCAACTGCACAAATAAAAATCTGTGTTTGTTGATTTGAAACCCCACACGGGTGTTGGGATGAAATTTGAAGTTCACTCATCCTGATTGATTAAATATGTCGATTGATTGATTGACAGGCTGTTATAAGCGTTAGATACATATATTTGATGCTTATACAGTGTAGTGCACTTTGGTCGATGGTTGATTATTTTTCAATGCTATTATATACATGTGTTGTATGAAAATCCATATAATTAATTTTATATGGTGATTGATTGGGCCTCATTCCAATTTAGAAGATAAAGAATAATATAATATAAAGGTTCATGTGTTGACAGTACTCATCCGTTGAGATTAGTCATGTGTTGAACGAAATATTTTAATAACAAAATTTACATCTTTATCAATATAATATAAAGGTTCATGTGTTGACAGTACTCATCCGTTGAGATTAGTCATGTGTTGAACGAAATATTTTAATAATAAAATTTACATCTTTATCAATATAATATAAAGGTTCATGTGTTGACAGTACTCATCCGTTGAGATTAGTCATGTGTTGAACGAAATATTTTAATAATAAAATTTACATCTTTATCAATATAATATAAAGGTTCATGTGTTGACAGTACTCATCCATTGAGATTAGTCATGTGTTGAACGAAATATTTTAATAATAAAATTTACATCTTTATCAATATAATATAAAGGTTCATGTGTTGACAGTACTCATCCGTTGAGATTAGTCATGTGTTGAACGAAATATTTTGATAATAACAAATATTTTGATAATAGGAAATATTTGAAATAGAATATTTGAAATTAGAAGTATATGAAGCCGAGTTGATTAGATTGACGCCATTTTGACGTGAACGATATTTATATCGATTTTATTGATTTTGAAATGAATAGAATATAAAGTGATTTCGAAATGAATAGAATATAAAATGATTTCGAAATGAATAGAATATAAAGTGATTTGAAATGAATGGAATATAAAGTGATTTCGAAATGAATAGAATATAAAGTGATTTCGAAATGAATAGAATATAAAGTGATGTCAAAATGAATAGAATATAAAGTGATTTCGAAATGAATAGAATATAAAGTGATTTCGAAATGAATCGAATAGAAAACCAATTTGATTTGAATTGAATAGAAAACGAACTTGATTTGAATCGAATAGAAAACCAATTTGATTTGAATTGATTAGAAAACAAATTTGAATTGAATTGAATAGAAAACGATCTTGATTTGAATCGAATAGAAAACCAATTCGATTTGAATTGATTAGAAAACAAATTTGATTTGAATTGAATAGAAAACAAATTCGATTTGAATTGATTAGAAAACAAATTCGATTTGAATTGATTAGAAAACAAATTTGATTTGAATTGAATAGAAAACGAACTTGATTTGAATTGATTAGAAAACAAATTTGATTTGAATTGATTAGAAAACCAATTTGATTTGAATTGAATAGAAAGCGAACTTGATTTGAATTGATTAGAAAACGATTTCGAAATGAATTGAATATAAAACGATTTCGAAATGAATTGAATATAAAACGATTTCGAATTGAATTGAATAGAAAACGAATTGAATTTAAATTGAATAGAAAACAAAATGAATTCGAATCGAATTAAAATCGATTTGAATTGAAATCAAATAGAAATGAAAGTAAAAAGGATTTAGGATAGAAAATTCAATTTTGATTTGAATTTGAAATAAAGGTTGAAATTGTTTTGAAACGAATTCAAAACTATTTATAAAATTCGTTTTAAATAGAAATCGACGAAATATATATTATATATATTATATATATAATATAATGGCCTGAATAGAACGCGCCGCGCCGCGGCGGTTCGTGAATTTCGACCATTTATTTCAAACGGACATTACGGGAGATCCGACCGTCGGATTCTCCTAAAACCGGAACCATTGGGTTCGTATCGAAAAGAGCTTTCTAACGAATATTAGAAATTTGAAATCTAACGGTTGGATTTAGAGATACGTCCAAATCAAATTTGAAAAAGGTCGCTATAAGTGCAGTTCGATGGCCGTTGTTGGAAATCGACTGTACGGGCCTTGATAAAATTATTAAAAATATCAATAATTTGTGTAAAATCATAAGAAATGATTTGGAAAAAATTGGGATGAAAAACTCCATATTTGAAAAGATAAAAATGGATTTTTATCGAAATGAACTAGTTTTGAACTAAATTTAAAACCCAATTATTTTTAAATAAATAAATTAGATTTGAAAAGGGGTTTTAAATAATCGGAATTTCTAATATATTTGATTGGATTTGAAATGGGTTTATCGTGAACGGTGTTTTAAATAACACTAGTTCTTTAACCCAATAACAAATAGAATGTGATTTGGGTTTGTCGTGAACTGTGTTTTAAATAACACCTAGTTCTTTAACCCAGTAAAAGGAGTTTTAACGAATCTGCAATTAGGTTGAAATGTGAATCTATAATCTAAATTATCAAATTTAGAAATGAGCGAGAATGGAGTATCGCCAGTTTTGCTCCAAAGAGATAGTTAAATCTTTAATTAGATTTGAACGTGAAATGGTAATTAATTTTACCGATAACACCATAGTATTAGATATGGAGTATTACCAGTTTTGCTTCATGGGATGAATAGGTTAGGATTGGGAAATAAAATAAATAATTACTTCGTTGTGGTTCGCTAATCTCGACTAGTTTGGAAAACCATAATTTGGTTTGAAATGACATCCAAATGAAGATTAAAGGATAAATTTTAAAGAATTTATCTTGGATAAAATTAATGGGAACTTTTCCCTGAGAATATGAATTGGAATGAGGCGTATGTTGTGTTTGTGTAACATTCGTTTTAATATACGCGGGTTGTTCAGAAAGGCCGGGTTTATACCCATTCTGAATAATCAATTCGACGATATGTCGAAGATGAAGACGGTGGTTGAAGACCGGAAGTCTTCACATCGTTGGGATAATTACTGACGATCCTGATTGGGCTGTACACCCAAGAGGATGGAAATAGTTGGTGGTCGTCCAGACGTACTTGGAGATGGATGGATGCGAGGAAAGTGCCTCCGGTTTCGTTCAGGCGTAGAACGAACTTGTAAATGGATGGTGTGTCTGACATTGTATTCCTTTATATTGTATTTGTTGATCTCTGCTAAATATATATCTGTTTGGTGGTGGAGAATTTATTCTCTTGCTTAACGCCCTTCTCTGAGACATATGAGCTCAGAGGTTATATATTGGCAGAAATCAGTGGTACGATATGGATTGATAGTGTGGCATGCTGAGATGCAGTGATCCAGACTTTTGTTGAAAAGCAAAGTTTGGTGGTTGATGATCAAAGCGCAGCTGATATAGCATGGCTTTGTGTATAGCGTTGATCCTTGAGCCTCACACCCCGGTATGGTGGTAAACTGGTGGTTTGATCAGTATGCTTTTTAGTGGATGGGCACCTTAGTGGTGTCGTGGATTCGGTCGACCGAGATGAGCCTAGTGCTCAGGGATATATAGAGTAGGCGGTGTTTTCTCTCGCTGGGACGTAAGCCGCGGTGGTACTCTGGTCCCAAATGTGTGGATGTGCAGACGGTGTTTTCTCTTGTGGGGACATAAGCCGTGGTGAATTGCATTACGCGATCGATCTTTCGAATCAGGAGCCACCATGATGGAAATCCAATTTCCAATACGTGTATTGCGGTTTTAATTGTAGAACTAGTATGGCGACATAGTAGATGGTAGCTATGCCGTCTATGATTTATATTTATGATTGAAATTGTTTTGACACTATACACATATTATAGTATCAAATGATTTGTTTTAAACGTACCAAGCATGTTTGGCTATTATAAGGGAAAACCCTATCCTCCGGCTTGCGTTGCATTGTGTGATGGTACCTGGGTCTTATAATAGCTTCATTTTTCGAAAAAGCATTGCGCTGTTTATTCTATGGACTAGTATTCTTGGGAGGAAACCCGTTCCGTGTTATACGGCGTGGTCCCTTGAATTATTCTCTTTTAAAGTAAAGTTTTAAATAACTGTTTTAGTTCTCACACCAGTCCCATGACTGACCTGGAGTTTATTGTTTTAACCTAAACTCTGGGTGCCCCTATTTTCCGCACGGGCAACTAGTAGTTTTGGTTTTGCAGATTTATATTCACAGGATCCTGGTTTACAGCTGGAATGATATCCGGAAAGCTCTGTATCCGTATATCACCTTCAGTTGTGCTTTGTATTATTTTCCGCTGTTATATAATTAATTGTAATCTCTGATATTTATTCGAATGTATAATATTCATTTATACTCTGTATATTCTTGTATCTGATGGAATTGTTGTAATAACAATGAAATGTTCTTCTGTTTGTGTTCTGATTTGTCTTGTCCTCACAGTAATTCGTTCTTTCTCATCTCTTCGGAGACCGGGGAAGTTTCGGGTCGCTTCAGTCATAAGCCAGTATTTTCAATTCATTCCCTGACATGTATAAAATTCAACATTTTATTAAATACATTTGAGTTCCAAGGTATAAAAAGGGTCTCACTTTTAAAATGCAATATCACCCAAACTAAATCTATTTGCACTCATCAAAACAGAGCCTATCTGTTTACATTTGCTCTTATAAAATATCAGTTAGTCCAAGGTATTTTATATATACCCAAAATATATAGCCTATGTAATAACATTCATGGTCACACTATCTCAAAGATACTACCTTCAACCATATTTCTCAATTACTGTACAATCACATCAATGCATGTATAAAACCATGGCATGTTATTACTTGTTTTATTAAACTTTTATTTATACCTAAATCATTTTTAACTGGCAGGCATCTTAACAGTACTCCAAAAATTTTGAAACAATTTTTTTTTTTTCATAACAATAGCACTAGTGCTCCACACAAAACTCAGCAAGCACATATATTAATAAATCATGCCTTTCCTTAGCAAATTTTAAATACAAACAGATAATCAATCAATCAAATACTTAACCCATGCATCCCAATAATTCAAAATATTCATTTCTGAATGCATACATTACTACATCAAAATAAATGAATGCTATAAATTGGGTGTTACTTCAGCATTTCAGGAGCTAGATACCTCATGATCTATTTCATAAGGCATGTCTTTCTTCTCAAACAAACAGAATACAACAACCAAGCATTAAGAACTCAAGCTAACACTTTCAAACAAATCAAAGCATTCTTCCTGGTTATCCTAACAACAGTGTTCACATGCCTGTTATTAACTTAAACAAGAATTTTATAACATATTTCAGAATGCGACTTCCAACCAAGTAAACACATTCAGCCAATCAAACAATAAATAAAAAATAAAGTGTCCATGCAAATATTAAACCAATATTCTTCCAATTACTACTCAAATTTAATTATTATTATTTTAGCAGTGTACCTTATCAACACAGCTCTGATACCAAATGAAAGGACCCAAAAATTTCAACAAAAATTTTCATTTATTAAATTATAAATTACAACTATCCTGGGTCCTCTTATCAAGGGTTATCCTCTTCCAACCCTTCAATTCCAGGATCCAACAACACTAATATAGATATATCGGTGTAGTTCAAATCTTAACTTATATATATACATATGATGATATACAAGCTTTCTTTTGCTTAAATTAGAGTATAAATAAAAGCAAATGACTCTAGATGTAACAACCCGAACATCCCCGATCTCCAAAGAGAAGAGAAAGAACGGATTGCTTGAGAACACGACAAATCAGAATACAAACGACAGAACACTTCATTGCTTATTACAAAAATTTACATCAGAGTACAAGAATATACAGAGTATGAACAAATAATATACATCTGATAAATATCAGAGATTTACAAATTACAATGCAGCGGAAAATAATACAAAACACAACTGAAAGAGATAAATGGATACAGAGCTTTCCGAATATCGTTCCAGCTGTAACCAGGATCTTGTGAATATAAATCTACAAAACTGAAACTACTAGCTGCCCTTATGGAAATAGGGGCACCCAGAGTTTAGGTTAAAACAATAAACTCTTGGTCAGTCATGTGACTGGTGTGAGAACTAAAACAGTTATTTAAAACTTTACTTTAAAATCAGATATATCAAGGGACCATGCCATATAACATGGAACGGGTTTCCTCCCAAGAATACCAGTGCATATAACAAAACAACACAATGCTTTTTGGAAATTGAAGCTAGTATAAGACCCAGGTCCTATCACACAATGCAACGCAAGCCAAAGGATAGGGTTTTCCCTTATAATAGCAAAACATGCTTGGTACGTTAAAACAAATCATTTGATAATATTATAAGTGCATAGTGTATAAAACAACTTCAAATATAAATGTATCAATCCTAGACGGCATGGGTACCATATATCATGTCGCCAATACTAGGCTCTACAATCAAAACCGCAAATGTCACGTATTGGAAGTTGGATTTCTGTCTATGAACCAAGGCAAGGGATCGTCCTTCCCGCTTCGAGACTCTCTAGCTCGAGCCTCAGGAACAACCGCAACTGCACCTTGGATCGTCAGGGCCGATCCACACGAGGTGGATTAAAATGCCTGAACAATACGTTTCCCCGCCCTATGGGGTGTAAACATGTCATATATCGACCAAACCATCCATTGGTACCGCAGCGACCGATATAACCGAAGCGCCTCGCTATCCATCATCCACATAAGTAAAATGTCCGGGCTTACAAAACCCTGACACCACTCCTAGCTAGAAAGAAACGCATGTCCTCCCTGACGTCCTCTCCCGTTTCTGGTTCACACCGGGGTGTGAGGCTCGCGAATTAATGCTATACACAAAGCTATACTATATTAAAGCCGTGCTTTGATCAACCACAAGACTCTGCTTTTCAATAGAAGCCTTGATCATTTGCATCTCAGCATGCCACTCAGGCAATTCACGCTATGCAACCGATGTCTACCAATCACACAGAATGAAATCCGATGTCAGACACACATCCATTTGCAAGTTCGTTCTGGGTCTGAACGAAACCGGAGGCACCTTATTCCTCGTCCTATATGTCCAATACAGGAGAGAGGTCCTCGCATATCCGGTCGATGTCCAAGTACGTCTGGACGATCACTACTTATTACCTCGTCTTGGGTTTACAACCCAATCAAGACATCAGTAATCATCCAAACGATGTGAAGACCTCCGGTTTTTAACCACCGTCTTCATCATCGACTCATCGCCGATTCAGTTATTCAGAATGGGATAAACCCGGTCTTTCCGAATAACTCGCGTATATAATAAACAAGTGCTATAAGAACACAACATACGCCTCATTCCAATCCAGAATATTCCTTTATTAAAATATTCTTATACTTTGGGGAAAGGTTCTCATTAATATTATCAAAGATAAGTTCTTTAAATTTATTCTTTAAACTTTCTTTGGATATCAATTCAAACCAAATTAAGTTTTATCCAAACTAGTCGGGATTAACGCACCTTACCGAAGTAATCATTTGTTTAATTTCCCAATCCCAACCTATTCATCCCATGGAGGAAAACTGGTAATACTCCATATCTAACACCATGGTGTTATCGGTAAAATTAATTACCATTTCCCGTTCTAATCTAATTAAAGATTTAACTATCGCTAGGAGCAAAACTGGTGATACTCCATTCCCGATCATTTCCCAAATTTGATAATTTAAATTATCAATTCCCAATTCAATCTGATTAAAGATTCATTAAAACTCTAATTCAGTTTTAATCTCCAAAAATCATTGCTCAATGGTTATTCAAAGTTAAGAAATTAATCTTATCTTAAACTGAGTTAAAGAACTAATGTCATTTAAAACACAACTCACGATAAACCCAAAATCGCATTCCATTAACAGTGGAATCTTCACGTAATACAGATCAATATATATATAATTGATATAAAATTCCATATCCAATCGATAATATAAATGGAATAACGGCAAAGCCTTTTAAATTCCATATATAGTAACAGTCTTCCTCCACAGAAATTCACTTCGATTATTACCAAATTGAATTCCATTCCATTCCAATTTATTTTATTAAATTGGAAAACTTCACTTTGGAAAATTTCCTTAGATCTTAATTAAAAGATTTATAAATTCTAAATAACATTTCACTGTAAATCGGGTTAAATAACGAATGTCGTTAAAAACACAGGGGGAGGAGGAGGTGGCGCCGGGTTAGAGGGGGCGACGGCGGCCGGAATAGGGGGCGGCGCAGGTGGGATCGACGGCGATGGCATGAGGAGGCTAGGGCGATGGGTCAACGCGGGTTGGGGGTTTCCTATTTTTTCAAAAAATGAATGGGGAGAGAGAAACGATGGAGGGGAGGGGGTATTTAAATATATAAATAATATATTAATTTAATATTATATTTCCATAAAATGTTGACTTTGTATACGAACTCCAAACGAGACCCAATGACTGTCGCCCCTAACTAACTACCCCCATTCCGAACACAATGGGATATGTCTGGTAAGCCAATTTGACTGTTTCAATCAGTTTTCGTTAAATTTAAAATATAAATCAATACGTATTTAATTTGAATGCACATTCTAATTTACTGGGGCTACATACGGATTCTAAAAATTCCAGAAAAATAAATCTGGCTATGTTTTGACGATACGATCCTAACAAAACTAATTTCATCGAATTTGGAGACCATTTGAAAAACGGTCATTTTTCAATCGATTAAATTCAAACTAAAATTACCAAACGCGTTTAAATCCACCATGCTCACATATTGATTCCAAAAATTATGAAAATTGGAATCAAGCAATAATTTGACATTCTGGATCCAAAAAAGTGGCTTCGTCGAAAACGGAGGTCGTTTGCAAAATCGCTATTTTTAAGGGCTAAATTCCATAGCGACTATTCCGAATTTTCAACTGGTCATAACTTTTTATTCCCGCTATGAAATTTGAATTTCTCAGATTCGTTGGAAAGATATTATCAAACAGATTCAAATACTTCTGGTTTCACTAAAATCCGGTTTATTTTGAATTATGTACATTCATTTAAAATTTGAAATCGAAATTTCAAACTACCGCGCCATTTCCAATTCCTTTTATAATTAAAATAAATAATTATATTCTACCTTCAATTCAAATAAATTTATACGTTCTAATTCTATCCAAATTAAATTTCTAATCATTATTATTTAAAATAAATCATTTTAAATATTCAAAATTCATTAAAATTGCAAAAATAAAAAATTTAAATTGGTTCTGGTTCCGGGTTACTACAATCTCCCCCACTTAAAATCTTTTCTTCCTCGAAAAGGAACGAAGCTGAAAGTTGTTTTATTAATCAGCTAAACTTTCATTTTGGCGTTCATTCTTCAACTTATCAGTTTCTAAGAATTTTCCAATTCTTCAAAAATTTGGCTAACACCCTATATTTTTGAAAATTTTCGCCATAACCTCCTTTGTACGGGGAGACATTTAAAATCGCAACTCGCCACGCAGGTCCCACACCAATCCCAAAAGAGAAAAGAAAATGCCAAACGGCCAGCCTTGGGCTCATAAACTCTTTAAAAGAAAAGAAAATTGCCAAGCGGCCAACCTTAGGCTCATAAAATCTTTAAAAGAAAAGAAAATTGCCAAGCGGCCGGCCTTAGGCTCATAAACTCTTCAAAAGAAAAGAAAATTAGTAAACACGTACCTATTTGTTGGGCATAAAACTTTATTCCTCTTATTTGCGTACCTGCTATGACCTGTTCAATGTATATACATGTATATGCATGCAATTCCAAACAAATTTCAATTCAGTTCAAAATTTGATTCAATTTGGCTTAGTGGTTCAAAATTTTAATTAATCAAACCAACTAATCAAACAACACAATCAGCAATCAATTAGTTGATTATCGTTTCCTCCCAAGAATACCAGTGCATATAACAAAATAGCGCAATGCTTTTTGGAAAAATAAAGCTATTATAAGACCCAGGTCCCATCACACATTGCAACGCAAGCCGGAGGATAGGGTTTTCCCTTATAATAGCCAAACATGCTTGGTACGTTAAAACAAATCATTTGATACTATTATAAGTGCATAGTGTATAAAACAATTTGAAATATAAATGTATCAATCCTAGACGGGATGGGTACCATATATCATCTCGCCAATACTAGGCTCTACAATCAAAACCGCAAATGTCATGTATTGGAAGTTGTATTTCCGCCTGTGAACCAAGGCAAGGGATCGTCCTTCCTACTTCGAGACTCTCTAGCCCGAGCCTCAGGAACAGCCGCAACTGCACATTGGATCGTCAGGGCCGGTCCACACGAGGTGGATTAAAATGCCTGAACAACATGTTTCCCCACCCTATGGTGCGTAAAATGGTCATATATCGACCAAACCATCCATCGGCACCGTAGTGACCGATATAACCGAGGCGCCTCGCTATCCATCATCCACATAAGTAAAATGTCCGAGCTTGCAAAACCTTGACACCACTCCTAGCTAGAAAGAAACGCATGTCCTCCCTGATGTCCTCTCCTGTTTCTGGTTCACACCAGGGTACGAGGCTCATGAATTAACGCTATACACAAAGCTATGCTATATTAAAGTTGTGCTTTGATCAACCACAAGACTCTGCTTTTCAACAGAAGCCTTGATCATTTGCATCTCAGCATGCCACACTGGCAATTCACGCTATGCAACCGATGTCTACCAATCACACAGAATGAAATCCGATGTCAGACACACATCCATTTACAAGTTCGTTCTTGGTTTGAACGAAACCAAAGGCACCTTATTCTTCGTCCCATATTTCCAATACAGAAGAGACGTCCTCACATATCCAGTCGATCTCCAAGTACTTCTGGACGATCACCACTTATTACCTCGTCTAAGGTGTACAACCCAATCAAGACATCAGTAATCATCCAAACGATGTGAAGACCTCCGATCATCAACCACCATCTTCATCATTGACTCATCGCCGATTCAGTTATTCAGAATGGGATAAACCCGGTCTTTCCGAATAATTCGCGTATATAGTAAACAAGTGCTTTAAAAACACAACATACGCCTCATTCCAATCTAGAATATTCCATTATTCAAATATTCTTATATTTTGGGGAAAGGTTCCCATTAATTTTATCAAAGATAATTTCTTTAAATTTATTCTTTAATCTTCCTTTGGATATCAATTCTAACCAATTTAAGTTTTA
This sequence comes from Allium sativum, assembly GCA_030737875.1. Classification (NCBI taxonomy): domain Eukaryota; kingdom Viridiplantae; phylum Streptophyta; class Magnoliopsida; order Asparagales; family Amaryllidaceae; genus Allium; species Allium sativum. Next base: position 244,980,222 of record CM060922.1, on the reverse strand, counting down.
TCCAAACTAGTCGGGATTAACGCACCTTACCAAAGTAATCATTTGTTTAATTTCTCAATCCCAACCTATTCATCCCATGGAGCAAAACTAGTAATACTCCATATCTAACACCACGGTGTTATCGGTAAAATTAATTGCCATTTCCCTTTTAAATCTAATTAAAGATTTAACTATCGCTAGGAGCAAAACTGGTGATACTCCATTCTCGATCATTACCCAAATTTGATAATTTAAATTATCAATTCCCATTTCAATCTGATTAAAGATTCGTTAAAACTCTAATTCAGTTTTAATCTCCAAAAATCATTGCTTAATGGTTATTCAAAGTTAAGAAATTAATCTTATCTTTAACTGGGTTAAAGAACTAATGTCATTTAAAACACAGCTCACGATAAAGCCAAAATCACATTCCATTAATAATGGAATCTTCACGGAAAACAGATCAATATATATATTCGATATAAACTTCCATATCCAACCGATAATACAAATGGAATAACGGCAAAGCCTTTTAAATTCCATATCTAGTATCAGTCTTCCTCCACAGAAGTTCACTTTGATTATTACAAAATCGAATTCCATTCCATTCAAATTTATTTTATTAAATTGGAAAACTTCCTTTGGAAATTTTCCCTAAATCTTAATTAAAAGATTTATAAATTCCAAATCACATTTCACTGTAAATCGGGTTAAAGAACGAATGTCGTTAAAAACATAGTTCACAATAAACCCAATTCACATTCCATTTTATTCCAGATACTAAATATAAATGGAAACTCCAATAATCTTATTTAAAAGATTTATTCTTTTCACACGGGGTTTAAGAATAGTGTTAACGAAGACACCATTCATGACAAACCCAAAATCCCATTTGATATTAAATACAAGGCTCTGAGTAGAAATTATATCGGCTTATATTTAATATCAAATTCTGAAACCACTAAATATCATATTGGAAATAACGATATAAAATATATCATCCAAATTTCCATAACAATATCCGTATAATCACGGAATCCCATATCGAAATATTCCGAAGATGATTTCGATTCAAATCCATTCCAATTCATATATTGGAAATTCTGGTTATATTAAAACCGTTCACAAATCCAATTTGTTTTATTTCAAAATTATTGGATTTCAAATATAGTTAATAACTAGTTCATTTCGATAAAAAAATATTTTATCTTTACACACGTGGAGTTTTTCACCCAAATTCTTTCCAAATCATTTATTATGATTTTACATAATTTATTGATATTTTTAGTAATTTTATCAAGGCCTATACAGTCGATTTCCACAAACGGCCATCGAACTGCACTTACAACGACCTTTTCCAAATTTGATTTGGACATAATTCCAAATCCAACCGTTAGATTTCAAATTTATTGTATTCGTTAGAAAGCACTTTTCGATACGAACCCAACGGTTCCACTTTTAGGAGAATTCGACGGTTGGATCTCCCGTAATGTCCATTCGAAGTCAATGGTCGAAATTCCGAACGGCCGCGGCGCGTTCTGATCAGGCCATTATATTATATATATTTCGTCGATTTCCATTTAAAACGTATTTTATAAATCGTTTATAAATTCGTTTTAAAACGATTTCAATTTCAATTCAAATCAAATTTGAATATTCCATATCATTTTAATATTAAAATGATAATATTTTCAAAATATAAAATTTTGAAATCACTTTTCGATATTCATTATAAAATGAATAAAATCGACAAGATTCCCGTTCGTGTTAAAATGGCGTTTAACTACTTAACACGGCTTCACATTTCAATATTCACTGGATATTGTTTTAAAATATTCGTTAATTCTGAACTGGAATCAGACACAATCAATTACCATATAATTTTATTTATATGGATTTCATACACACATGTACACAACAATAATCAAACACAGTCAACCATCATCCAGAGTGCATTACACTGCTGCATAAGCGTTAAACATAAATAATTAACACTTACAACAGCCTGTCAACCCATCGATTGACATACAACTAAACAGTTGGGATTAGTGTATATCAAATATTATCCCAATACTCATGTGGGGTTTTCAAACAACAAACACTAATTTTTATTTATGCAGTTGGGCGATGTGTAAAATGTATCATCCCAATCAATATCAGTCAAATGTGTGTACATAAACAAATCGTCCGATTTGTAAACAAATATTTATTTTATTCATATACACGTTAAAAAATTATATTTTTAACTATAAAATATTTTATTCAACACATGAATAATATTTTCACCACATGATTATTTATATTCCATTCCACATCACAATCACAATCAATTTTCACAACACATCACAATCAAACAAGTTGTCCATGGTCTGTGGATGACGGGGAACCGTTCATATATGCAGTTTCCACTCCGCCAGTTTTATTTCTGAACAGTTTTGATTTGGATTCGTTTCCCGACAGTTCCATCGCAATATGTTTCACGCGGTATGTGTTAAAATCATATATTTAACAACGGTATATATATTTAAAAATCACATTTTTATATTGCTATATATATAAATCATATTTTTTACTTCTCTTTCTAGATAATAAAAATCACATTTTTATCTTTCCATTATCTATATAAAAATCACATTTTTATATATAAAAATCATATTTTTATTTCGCTATCTTCATAATAAAAATCATATAAATAAAAATCATATCTTTTTTCCTTTTAAAAATCTTATCTTTTTTATTTTTAAAGATCTATTTTTTTTGTTGCTAAAATCATTACTTTATATTTCATAAACAAAAATCATTTCTTTATATTTCACAAACAAAAATCATTTCTTTATATAAAATATTATATACAATAAAGACCATATTTTTAACACGAGGCATTTTATAGAAAGTTTAATTAAACTAATGACATAAAATAAAATAAAATATAAAAACTCACATTTCTAATTTGTTTTCTTTCGAGGAGGGCCCCACAGTGACGGTGGACGGTCGGAGGGGGCGGAGGAGGGTCGAGGTTGGCCGAGGGAAGGCGGCGGTGGGGCCATGGTGGGCTGAGGCGAGGCTTTGGGCGGATTGGGTTTGGGATCCTCGAAGGAGAGAGAAGGGGGGAAAGGAGGAAGTGGCGGTGGGTTAGAGGGGGGCGACGGCGGCCGGAACATGGGGCAACACAGGTTGGATCAACGGCGATGGCGTGGGGAGGCTAGGGCGACGGGACAATGCGGGTTGGGGGGTTTCCTTTTTTTCTTCAGAAAATGAACGGGGAGAGAGAAATGATGGAGGGGAGGGGATATTTAAATATATAAATAATATATTAATTTAATATTATTTTTCCATAAAAAGTTGACTTTGTATACGAACTCCAAACGAGACCCAACGACTGTCGCCCCTAACTAACTACCGCTATTCCGAACATAATGGGATATGTCCTGTAAGCCGATTCGACTGTTTCGATCAGTTTTCATTAAATTTAAAATATAAATCAATATATATTTAATTTGAACGCACATTCTAATTTACCAGGGCTACATACGGACTCTAAAAATTCCAGAAAAATAAATCTGGCTATGTTTTGACGATACGGTCCTAACAAAACTAATTTTGTCAAATTTGGAGACCGTTTGAAAAACGGTCATTTTCCAGTCGATTAAATTCAAACTGAAATTACCAAACGCGTTTAAATCCACCACGCTCACATATTGATTCCAAAAATTATGAAAATTGGAATCAAGCAATAATTTGACATTCCGGATTCAACAAAAGTGGTTTCGTCGAAAACGGAGGTCGTTTACAAAATCGCTATTTTTAAAGGCTAAATTTCATAGCGACTATTCCGAATTTTCAACTGGACATAACTTTTTATTCCCGCTATGAAATTTGGATTTTTCAGATTCGTTGGAAAGATATTTTCAAATAGATTCAAATATTTCTAGTTTCACTAAAATCCGATTTATTTTGAATCCTGTACATTCATTTAAAATTTGAAATCGAAATTTCAAACTACCGCGCCATTTCCAATTCCTTTTATAATTAAAATAAATAATTATATTGTAACTTCGATTCAAATAAATTTATACGTTCTAATTCTTTTCAAAATAAATTTCTAGTCGTTATTATTTAAAACAAATCATTTTAAATATTCAAAATTCATTAATATTGCCAAAATAAAATTTTTAAATCGGTTCTGATTTTCCGGGTTGTTACAATTAATTATAAAGAATTAATCATTACACAGCATAACAAAAATGAAATTTATCTTGTCTTATTCATTAAATCATTTTCTTGAAAATAAGAAGCTTATTAATATTTTGATTAATAAGTAATATTAACATTTAGCCTTTTTGTATTATTAGAGGTCATACCAAATCTTAATGGTACCCATTCAAATAGATGTATCTATACCAAGTCATGGAGTATCGCATATTCACTCAAACAAAATAAATATATCAGATTCAATTCCCTTTTAAAATATAGCATGTAATTACAGCAATAGTACTTATAAGTATTCACAGATATGCATAATATGTTATTAAACTTCTAAATTCTATACCATTACAAAATTTGTGTTTCTACTGTACTATTTATACAGTTGTAGGGCATAGAGGGAAAATACATAAGTCCCTCTTGAAATGTTATCAGATCAAAATAGTTTATTTTTGGAGAGATATCTTTTAGCATAGCTTCAACTGAGCCATTTATAAATCATATGTATATGCAAGCACTTTAACATAATCAAATGTTTGTATTTAATATCCCTACTGTATAAAGCAATGGGCACATACATGTATCAGTTTACGTGTTATTCCCATCACAACAATTCAGGAGGGTTAATCATTTTAAATTACAACATCAAGAGGTTGCCACATCCAAACATCAATCTATATGGTATGAATTCCTTTTTTGTATAAAATACAATGGACTTAAACTTGCATTGAGCTCCTAGAATAATCATCCACATCAAAGTATTGCTATCAAATTCTGGATACTGAATTACCACTTAACATAACATACAATTAACTGCCAAATAAATTACAGTTCCACTGAATGCATATATTAAGTCATTTGAATTGGTTTATCACAGCAATACAGAATATTACCATTTCTTTTTGTCTTTAATATATCTGATCCAATAATTAAATACATAACATATAACTCACTGATACACCAAAACTTAGCATCTTTAAATAAAGGTCTAGTATTTTGTAATAGTCAAAATAACATAGCATATATGTATCATCTTTTCTAGCAATCCTCCTTATTTTACACACGGCATTCCTATTTCCTACAAAAACTTTGGGAACTGCCTCATTTATAAAATGAGACACCCCATTACATAAAGAAAACGGGTCATACATTGATAGTCTAGTGTGAGAAGCTTACTCAACACGTGACCTTAAGTCTATCATGTATTTAAATTATACTGGCAGTCTGCTTCATGTGTACACAAATGTCACTGATATTAACTGTGCGTATGCATACATATATATCTATACATACATATATATTCATGCATATATATATATATAAATCTATACATACATATATTTACATGCATACATACATATATATATATATAAGATATCATTAGTTCAATACTTGTAGTAATCTGAATTGTTCAAACTTAACAAATCATGATTCATAACATGAATTAACTTTGGTAGACATTTTGCATAAGTATATAAATATATATATATATATACATATATACTACAAGTTTAATTCTATATATTCCTAGATTCTTTCTTTTATGTTTTCAACTTATAACATCATTCATACAAGCCTAAAAGAAACAACAAACGACACATAGCAATGAATTCAACCATCAACCAGGCATGTATATATATTTCAGTGATCAATCAATGAGCCGTTTCATCATATCAAGACCTACCCTCAGCAACCCCCTTGCTATGTTATAGTCTTATGTTTAATAAACATTTATTTACGAGCTCAATCTTAACCGGATCATAAAATCCTAGAAACTCAAGTTCCTTTTAATAATTTATTCCCCGGTCTCATCCGCATATAGGAATCACTAGGACACACTGTAATTGTGACGGCCCGCCCCTCACTAGCTGACATTTGAATGAAAGTGCGTTGTGCCGATGTCCAACCAGCACGGGACGGTCGCCAAAGAAAGGAAAGAAAGGAATTAGAACTTAAAAGGAACCTACTGAATGTCTCACAGCGCATGGAATAAAATATAATAATAACATACTTGACATAAAACAGGTGAGATAGTGCATAAGCTGAGAACTAAACCATAATCATCATAGCAGCGAAAATTTAAAATACAGCTTATTACAACTCCAACATACTATCTCTAAAGCAAAGATAAAGGTACACTACTAATGCCCAAAGTAGTGACCAGCAGCGACACAGGGAGAATATATATATATCATACGTGGAGGCCTCCTGCTCGTCTCCGGTACAGCTGCTCGTGCATGATCAGCTGACCTGTCTCTAGTCTGCTCGTTTAAGAGCACCCAGAGTAATAAGAAGAGACATAAAACTCTGGGTCAGACTAAAGTCTGGTGTGAGCGATAAGTAGTAAAACAGAATAATAACAGGTATACTAAACCATACCTGAACCTGGAACTACAACCAAAGAGTTAGCACAACAAGATGTACAATACTCTAAGGTGACACTAACATATGGTGTAAAGGTACGGGGAGAGGGGTGTGCATGTCATAGTGATATCAAATAATCAAGCATAGCAACCATCCTTACATCTCTCACTCAGTGCGTAAAGCATACGATATCCACTACTTTGACCACCCAAATCCTTGTTATGATCACTCTGCCCCATGGAGTCATGGCGACTCCACTGCACAGATCCATAACCACTAGTCCTTACTATGTCCACTCTGCCCCCATGAAGCTATGACGACTCCACTGCACTGGCTCATAGCCATGCTATGATCACTCTGCCCCATGGAGCAATAACTACCCCACTGCACTGATCCGTAGCCTAATATCCGTCTTGGTGGTGAATCAAAGTTATGCACGCCGATAACCCCTTAGCACACATCCCGCAGCAAAGCCAAACTCATGAAGTTAACTCGTTGGTTCCGAACTGGAACCTGAGTTCTACTTCCTATTCGGACTACCTTTGCATCTCGGGTTTTGGTCTCCTTCAGATCGGTTCGGTCCTCTTTCTATTCTTTGGTTCAGTTCGGTCGTAACTATCCTTTCCTAGTGGTTCGGTTCGTAGCACACCCTGGCTCTGGCTCTTGGCAACATCCAGTCTGGTTCGTGGGACACCAGTTCGGCTCATGCAAGATCATTTAGGTCGGGTCGTGATGACCCCAACGGTTCGGGTCATGATGACCCCATCGGTTCGGGTCATGCTCTCTGGTTCGTGAGTGATCCTCTTCGGGCATCGGATCGTGATTAGCTTCCTCAGGCGATTCGTGGCACACTCCAGGTGAGCGGGTTGGTTCGCGAGCCTTCATCTTGAAAGATTCGGGTCAGCTCCTCCACTCGAGCAAGTGGCTTATGATACACGTACATGGTTGGGGCTCGTGGGGTTGGATTCGCGATCGGGTCGGTTCGGAGGGGCGATCTGATCCGGTTGCTACACAAATTTCCTACAACTTTTCCAACGACTGTTTACACCATACGACGGCGTTTTCTATCAATCTAACTTTTCTAATCAATCACAGAGCATACCATATAGCCGTAGCAACATGTATAATCAACCACAAACACCAAAACAACAACATGATATATTAAAATGGATCAAACATACCCAAAACCCACATTTTCCCTTTAATCCCCCTTAATCACGTTTAAGCATACAATTAGCAAAACTTATCCAAATTAGCCCAAATTTCTACCAGAGCCCTAAAATAATATTTTAGAATTTTATAAATTTTTCTAGATTTTTCTGAGCCATAATTTCGCTAATTATCACTAATTACCCCTAATTAGCCGTAATTAGTGAAAAACAATGTAAATCACTCACCTTGGCCACAAACAAACTATAGATCTGAAATATTATCTATTTTGGATCGAAATCTAATGCAACAAAGCAGCTCCAACTCTGATTTGGTGTTATTTCCCCTTGATTTGACGTAGCTTAGCTAAATCTTCAATTAAAAAGCGATTAGGAGCGATTTGGGATGAAATTAGAAGGTGGAGGCCATGGCTAGGGTTAGAGAAATGTTTTAGGCAGCTGAAAAATGAAATAAAATTCGTTTCCTAACTATTCTCGGCCTTCCCATAACCCTAATCCCGAAATGGGTTATGGGCCCTCTTGCTAATCATCCTAATTAGGTCCGGTTAAGCTGTTTTTCACCTTGTAAACCTTGTTTTAGCCATATCTCCCAAACGGTTAGTTCGTTTGGCTAATGTGACCACTCTACGGAATTGTAAACCATCATCCGAATCCAATAGAAGTGGTTTCAAGTCAAAACTCCTTACCAATCAAAAGTTATAGCCAAAACAAGATCAGCTAGGGGCAAAACGGTCGTTTAAAAATCGGTAAAAATCATGAACTGGGAAATAACCCCAATAGTCGTCTCCCAAAGTTCATGGTTATGCGACTTCACATGAGAAAGAAATAAATATCCTACGATCCCCCGATGCGTAGAATGCGGGTCGTTACATTCTTACCCCCTTAAGAAATTTCGCTCCCGAAATTCCTTAACTAAGAAACAAGCAAAGGATCCCGCATGCCTATCAACCAATCACAACAGTCAAACATATAAAAAAAAACTAACAAGTCTATCCTAGCGTGCGGAAAACTAAATCGCAATTAGAATCTTACCAGGTAAAGAGTTCTGGATACGTCTTCCTAATGCTCTCCTCTGTCTTCTAGGTACAGTCATCCTCATTCTCGCCCCACTGAACTTTGACTAGATCCACCGCTTTCCTTTGAAGTTGCTTCGTATCGTGCTCGACAATACAAATCGGCTTGCGGTTCCCAACCGCCTCGGGTTCTACTTCGACATCATCCAACTGATCAGGTGAAATAGTCACATCGGGGTCGTGCACGAATTTCCTTAACTGGGAAACATGAAATACGTTGTGAACTCCCGCCATCCTGTCTGGTAATTCAACTTTATATGCCGAATTCCCAACTTTCTCAAGAACTGGGAATGGACCAACAATTCTTGGTGCCAACTTTCCTCTCCTACCAAATCGAATAACACTCTTTAATGGAGAGATCTTGACAAATACTAAGTCACCAACGGAGACTTTCAAGTCCCTTCTCCTTCTATCACCATAACTCTTCTGCCTATCTTGGGCGGCCTTCATTCGCTGTTGAATGATCTTGATCTTGTCTAAGGTTTCTCTTATCACATCTGGCCCAAGCATAAATTTCTCACCAGTTTCTAACCAACATGATGGTGAGTTGCATGGTCTTCTGTACAAAGCTTCAAATGAAGCCATACCAATACTGGATTGGTAACTATTATTATATGCGAACTCAACCAAATGCAAATGGTCATCCCATGATCCTCCAAAGTCCAATATACAAGCTCGCAAAAGATCCTCTAATACACGATTCACCCTCTTTGTTTGACCGTTTGTTTGAGGATGATACACAGTACTGAGATTAATTCTGACCCAAGAGCCACTTGTAAGCTCTTCCAAAACCCACTAGTGAACAATGGGTCTCGGTCACTCACAATGATTTTAGGTACTCCATGGAATCTTAGTACCCATTTCAGATACAGTTCAGCTAACTTAGGTGTTGTTCTATTCGACTTGACGGGTATAAACCTTACACTCTTGGTCAATCGGTCCATAATCACCCAAATGCTATCATGGCCCGATCTAGTCCTTGGTAACTCATTAATGAAATCCATTAAGACGTGTTCCCATTTCCATTCGGGAATTTCTAATGGTTACAACAAACCACTAGGCTTCTTTTGCTCAGCTTTAACTAGCTGACAATTCATGCATTTGGATATAAACTTCCCAACGTCTCTTTTCATTCCTTCCCAGTAGCAGGTCTGATTTATGTCTCGATACATTTTGTTACCGTCGGGATGTATAGACAGTTTTGAGTGATGACATTCTCTAAGCACTTCATCTCTCAATCCATTGACATTGGGTACAACCAGTCTTCCATTATTTCTAAGCCATCCATCTCGATCAAGCCCATACTCGTTCATCTCCTGATCGATGCCCATCTCTAACTTGGAGATGATTTTCAATAAGTTACCGTCCCTCTGACTGGAATCAATTCACTCAATCAAAGTGGGAATGATCGTCAAACTTGCTAACATTTCTGGATCCAATTCGCACTTTGGTATGAAATCATACCCAGCGATGTACTCCAGTTGCTTCCACTCAAGAAACATAGCCCCTAAACTGGCATGTCTTCTACTCAATGCATCAGCTACCGCATTGCCCTTTCCTGGTGTATATGCGATATCGAAATCATAGGAAGCCAAGAATTCTAACCATCTTTTCTGTCGGAGATTTAAATCCTTTTGGGAGAGGAGATATTTTAACGATTTATGATCGGTAAACAACTCGAATCTTTCTCCCAAGAGATAATTTCTCCACGTCTTCAATGCGAACATGATCGCTGCCAATTAAAAATCGTGGGTAGGGTATCTTTTCTCATGTGTTTTCAGTTGCTGACTTGCATAAGCTACAACCCTGCCTCCTTGCATCAACACAGCACCTAGTCCAGTACCACATGCATCCGTGTATACCGTCATCTCTTCATTCCCTTTAGGAATGACTAACACTGGTGCACGCGTCAACTTTTCCTTTAGACTCTTGAATGCATATTCACACCTTTCGTACCAAACGAAAGCTTGATTATTCTTGGTCAACTGAGTCAACGGTGTCGCTATCTTGGAGAAGTCCTAGATAAACTTACGATAATATCCAGCTAACCCCAAGGAACTTCTTATGTCTGTTGCATTCTTGGGCGTAGACCAATCTTGTACCATAGCCACTTTCGCAGGGTCCACGGCAATACCATTCTATGAAACAACATGGCCCAAGAATCTCACTTCCCTCCTCCAGAAGTGACACTTAGAAAACTTTTCTTTCAATTGGTGTTTTCTCAACACCTCCATCACTATCCTCAAATGTTCCTTGTCTTCTTCCTCTGTTCTCGAATAAACAAGTATATCGTCCACGAACACAAGAACAAACTTATTCAATTGATCTCTGAATACCCTATTCATAAGATCCACAAAATATGCTGGTGCATTGGTCCACCCGAATGGCATGACCAACCACTCGTAGAATCCAGACGGTGTCCGAAATGTCGTCTTAGCTACACTCTCAGCTTCCACTCTAAGCTGATGAAAACCTGTCACGAGATCAAACTGGGAGAACATTCTCGCGCCACTCAATTGATCAAACAAATCATCTATCCGCAGTAAAGGATATTTATTCTTCATTGTCACCTTATTCAACTCGCGGTAGTCCACACACAATTGAAGGGAACCATCTTCCTTGGTAGCAAACACAACTGGTGCTCCCCACTCGGAGACACTTCTTCTGATAAATCCCTTCTTCAAAAGATAGCTTACTTGCACCCCGAGCTCTTGCTGCTCCCTTGGAGCCATACGATGAAGTGGCATCACTATAGGTCTGGCATCTTTCACTAAATCAATATGGAACTCAATCTCTCGATGTGGTGGAAGTCCGGTCACTTCCTCGAAGATATCCGAATACTGGCCAACAACGGGAATTCCTGCTAACTCGTCCTGCGGGATGTCGAGGGAATTTAGAAAACTAGCCATCACCTCATCACTAGGTAGGCCACCAAGCACTATCCTCCGCCCATCATCCGCCCTAATAGTCACCGAAAATCCCTCACAATCTACGACCACCCCATATCTTTGGAGCCAATCGTCTCCCAAAATAATGCCAAACCCAGTAAAGCCCAAAACAAAGCAATCACAAGCAAACATGCATCCATGACTCGATAAGACCACATTACGACAAATCCTACTAAGGCTAGTCGAACCACCAATCGGGTTCGTCACCGCTAAAGGTCTATCGACTATCTCGGGTTCCAATCCCAACTATCTATAGGTCACTAGATATGAAGGAACAGGAAGCCCCGGTATCAAACAGTACTCGAACAGGAACATCATAAACAGAAAGCATACCTTGAATGATGACATTCTTTCCTTTCTCCGCCACAGTTGGGGCATTCGACGAAGAAGGAACAACATTAATAGCATATGCTTTCACAATCTGATTCTCTTTGGGGGGTTGCGGACATTTATCCTTGTGATGTCCCACTTGGCCACAGTTAAAGACTTCCTATCCGCCGGTTTTGCTCGACATTCTTTAGCATAATAGCCCTTCTTGCCACAGCTAAAGCACTCAACATCTTTCTTACTCTTCTTCTTCTGGCCATCCTTGGTCTGATTCTACTTTCTCTTATTCTGAGAACCATTCTTGCCTCCATCGCTTGCTTGCAGCTTTGGCTCTTCTGCAGATGCAACCTCAATCTTCGGCTTAGGGTATAGACTCTCTGATCTCAAAGCTTTCCCCACAATCGATTCAAACGTCTCATCGATGTGGTTAATATTCCTTTCCCCCAAGTACTGATCTAAGCCTGTTATGAACTTCTTGTTCTTCTTCTCGGGAGTGTCAATGAGGGATAATCCATACTTCGATAAAGTATTGAACTCAGTAATATACTCCGAGACTGCCTTACCATTCTTCTTAAGATCCAAGAACTTCCTAAACAATTCTGATTTCTGAGCAGTTGGGATGAACTTATCACTGAATCGGACCTTAAACTGATCCCAAGTAACTTGTCCTCAGGGGTAGCTGCCTTAATAGCGTTCCACCAATTCATAGCCCGTACGTGTAGCTGACGGGATGCTAGCTTCTTCTTCATTGCATCTTCGATTCCCAAATCCTCAAAGATGCGCTTGCAACTATCTAGCCAATATTGAACTTCCGTAGCCGATTCCGTTCCGTGGAACAGCTTCCCACCAAGACTAGTGTAATCCTTGCATAGCTTGGCGAAATCGGCCCTAGGTGCCTGCACCGCTGCACCACCACCATTTGCAGCATTAGGAACTGTCCTCTGAACATCCCTAAGCATCTCTCTCATAAAGTCGGTGAACATCATACTCATATCAGGAGCATTCCCATTATTAGCTCTTCTACTAGTACCCCTCGTATGCCGGCTCATCGTTCAATCTGTAAGGAGAAAACGATTAACCATCTCTTCGGTGGTGCCAGTGCAGTGCGACTCCATCCTTAGATATGCTAATAGTATATATATATATAGCTTTTGAAACCCAAAATATCACAAATACGCGCTCTCATATACGTATACTATCTCTCCCTAGTGTCTTTCCCTAGGTTAACTACGTAACCTAGAGCTCTGATACCAAATGTGACGGCCTGCCCCTCACCAGCTGACATTTGAATGAAAGTGCGTTGTGTCGATGTCCAACCAGCACGGGACGGTCGCCAAAGAAAGGAAAAGAAAGGAAAGAAGGGAATTAGAACTAAAAAGGAACCTGTAGAATGTCTCACAGCGCATGGAATAAAATATAATAATAACATACTTGACATAAAACAGGTGAGACAGTGCATAAGCTGAGAACTAAACCATAATCATCATAGCAGCAGAAATTTAAAATACAGCTTATTACAACTCCAACATATTGTCTCTAAAGCAAAGATAAAGGTACACTACTAATGCCCAAAGTAGTGACCAGCAGTGACACAGGGAGAATATATATATATATATATATCATACGTGGAGGCCTCCTGCTCGTCTCCGGTACAGCTACTCGTGCATGATCACCTGACTTGTCTCTAGTCTGCCCATTTAAGAGCACCCAGAGTGATAAGAAGAGACATAAAACTCTGGGTCAGACAAAAGTCTGGTATGAGCGATAAGCAGTAAAACAGAACAATAACAGGTATTTTAAACCATACCTGAACCTGGACCTGCAACCAAAGAGTTAGCACAACAAGATGTACAATACTCTAAGGTGACACTAACATATGGTGTAAAGGTACGGGGGGGAGGGGTGTGCATGTCATAGTGATATCATACAATCAAGCATAGCAACCATCCTTACATCTCTCACTCAGTGCGTAAAGCATACGATATCCACTACTTTGACCATCCAAATCCTTGCTATGATCACTTTGCCTCATGGAGTCATGGCGACTCCACTGCACTGATCCATAACCACTAGTCCTTGCTATGTCCACTCTGCCCCCATGAAGTCATGACAACTCCACTGCACTGGCTCATAGCCATGCTACGATCACTCTGCCCCATGGAGTAATAACTACCCCACTGCACTGATCAGTAGCCTAACATCCGTCTTGGTGGTGAATCAAAGTTATGGACGTCGATAACCCCTTAGCACACGTCCCGCAGCAAAGCCCAACTCATGAAGTTAACTCATTGGTTCCCAATTGGATCCTGGGTTCTACTTCCTATTTGGACTACCTTTGCATCTCGGGTTTTGGTCTCCTTCGGATCGGTTCGGTCCTCTTTCTCATCTTTGGTTCAGTTCGGTCGTAACTATCCTTTCCTGGTGGTTCGGTTCGTAGCACGCCCTGGCTCTGGCTCATGGCAACATCCAGTCTGGTTCGTAGGACACCAGTTCGGCTCATGCAAGATCATCCGGGTCGGGTCGTGATGACCCCATCGGTTCGGGTCGTGCTCTCTGGTTCGTGAGTGATCCTCTTCAGGCATCGGATCGTGATTAGCTTCCTCTGGCGGTTCGTGGCACACTCCAGGTAAGCGGGTCGGTACGTGGGCCTTCATCTTGGATGATTCAGGTCAGCTCCTCCACTCGAGCAAGTGGCTCATGATACACATACATGGTTGGGAGTCATGGGGTTGGACTCGCGATCCGTTCGGTTCGGAGGGGCGACCCGATCCGGTTCCTACACAATTTTTCCTGCAACTTTTCCAGCGACTGTTTACGCCATACGATGGCGTTTTCGACCAATCTAACTTTTCTAATCAATCACAAAGCATACCATATAGCCATAGCAACATGTATGACCAACCACAAATACCAAAACAACAATATGATATATTAAAATGGATCAAACATACCCAAAACCCACATTTTCCCTTTAATCCCCCTTAATCACGATTAAGCATACAATTAGCAAAACTTATCCAAATTAGCCCAAATTTCTATTAGAGCCCTAAAATAATATTCTAGAATTTTACAAAAAAATTCAGATTTTTCTGAGCCATAATTTCGCTAATTATCACTAGTTACCTCTAATTAGCCGTAGTTAATGAAAAACAATGCAAATCACTCACCTTGGCTACAAACAAACTATAGATCTGAAATATTATCTATTTTGTGTTGAATTCTAATGCAACACAGCAGCTCCAACTCTGATTTGGTGTTATTTCCCCTTGATTTGACGTAGCTTGGCTTAATCTTCAATTAAAAAGCGATTAGGAGCGATCTGGGGTGAAATTAGAAGGTGGAGGCCATGGCTAGGGTTAGAGAAATGTTTTAGGCGGCTGAAAAATGAAATAAAATTCATTTCCTTACTGTTCTCAGCCTCCCCATAACCCTAATACCGAAATGGGTTATGGACCCTCTTACTAATCACCCTAATTAGGCTCGGTTAAGCTGTTTTTCACCTTCTAAACATTATTTCAGCCATATCTCTCAAACGGTGAGTCCGTTTGGCTAGTGTGACCACTCTATGAAATTGTAAACCACCAACCGAATCCAATGGAAGTGGTTTCAGGTCAAAACTCCTTACCAATCAAAAGTTATGGCCAAAACAAGATCAACTAGGGGCAAAACGGTCACTTAAAAATCGGTAAAAATCATGAACATGGGAAATGACCCCAGTAGTCATCTCCCAAAGTTCATGGCTATGCGACTTCGCATGAGAAAGAAATAAATATCCTACGAACCCCTGATGCGTAGAATGTCGGTCGTTACAGTAATGATCTAATTCACATCATTACACGAAGATCTCAGGACCAAATTAGGCCATGTGTCGAACTTGCAACTCAAATACAAGCCATTCCGTAGCCATCTTGACCAAAATTTCCTAGTTAGGTTATTAAGTGTTCTCTCTTATATCTTATTATTCATAAATGAATAAAACATAACACTTAATCAACCAATAATCACACAATAGTCCATAGGACTTGCAAAACATTTTCTTATAAAAGGGTCAGACATTTATTCAGCCAACAAATCATCCTATTGTGTCTTTGATGTAATATTTCAATCATAGATGGTCACATAACATTTCACATAATTTGCAATTAGTGTTTGTGAAAGGATTAAAACAACCATTTATTCAGTGAATAAATCAGACATCAGGGTTTTCCATAAAATAGATAAATGTGTGTTCGTTGCAATTGATACTGGTATATGGCATTTTGGGATATTCTATTTTTGAGAGACACTATGAGTAAACTGATTTTATAATTATTAGCATTTAGTTTGTTACCAGATTCCCATTTTACCCCTAGGCATTATTAGCTTATAATACTTAAAGCCAATTCCCATTTATACACACATGTTATTTACTATCAATCACATATTTATCTCTAAGGTGTTGATTAATTTAACAAAACATAATTAATTTATGTGTGAATTTTAGGGTTATTACATTAGGTTACCATTATCTAAGTACCCTGCCATCTAGATGTATTAACGAAATAACATTGTTTAGGGTTAGAGATACTTTTCGAATTACATTTATCTGTCCGGTCCCCACTCGAGAAGTCAATCTCCGTGTTTTAAAATAATGGAAAATGCTGCTTTACATGAATAAAAGAATGCCTGGGTCTTGGACCAGCATAATTTTCGATTTTGCAGCCCAAAATATTTGTTTGTGTTAGCATTTTTACTTATCCACATTTTGGCTACCGTAGCAACTTGCAACGTTGATAAATGATAATGTTGAAAGCTGGTACATTTCTAATTAAGTTAAACCAAGTATTATTCTTGAGTCTATATTTTATAATTTAACTGAGAGGCACACCCCTTCCTCTTCCATTATATAAATTAGGTATATATATATATATATATATATATCTTCACCTCAACTATCATTACCAGCATCCACTGGCTCGTTTATTTTCAATCTTTAAAGCGTGATAATTTTTTGTAGATTAATCGGACTTAAGAACGGCTACCACCATTAAATCAAAAATTTAATAAAATTTCCAATGATATCTACTATTAATATCTAAAAATAATAACTTTATATAGCAGATTTATGCAGCATTCACAGATGTAGCTAAATTTGCTTCACTCTAACGCAGCTATTAGATGCATTTCACAAAATGCAACTGAAAAATTGATTCAAGTACAACAAATTTCACTCCATTTCACACATGCAACTACAGCTGCTCCAATTAAATGTATTTTGTAGCAGCTAAAGCTGCATTGAAATGCATCAGTTTTTTGCTGCATTTCACGTATGAAGTTAAAACTACGACATTACGATATAGTTTTTATTTTTATTTCTCATATATAGGTAAAAATCGAGGTATTTCAACATATCACTCAGGAACATTTCATACATGCAGTCAGAAACTACTATATTTGAATACATCATTTAGTTGCATTTCAGAAATGCAGTTTTATGCAGTTAAAAACTGCATATTAATGCAATAGTTTTTTTTACGTTATTTTAAACATGCAGCTAAAGACTGCTATATTTGAATACATCATTTAGTTGTATTTCATAAATGCAGCTAAAGCTGCATTAAAATGCAATAGTTTTTTTTTTTTTTGCTGTATTTGATAAGTACAACAAAAAACTGCTGCTATTAATAAAATCGTCTGAACTTCAAATTAAAATAAATTATAAAATTTTGATTTTTACATATTCTGAAACATAAGAAAGAAAACAATATTTATTGCTGAAAACGATTTGTTAATCCGATATTTCTAGGAAAGACTATTTTGTTTCAAAAATTGATACTGATAGGTGCGAATTTCAAATATAGACATGAGAATAACAACCACATGTAAGCAAAACGCATGCGCAATGATCTAATTTACATAGATTTATAAGAATAAATTAATATCTCCAAATTAAACTGCAATGCAGTTGATTGTAGCGATTTGGTTTCTTTGATTATTGTTCCCCCCGCTCTTTTCCCATGATTTCCTGCCGCTGTCCGAATGGATTTCGATAGAGAGCTGGTTGTTTCGTTTATTGTTGTCTAGCGCTTTTTCAACCTTTGTCTGCCCAAGTATCTACAATATTTAAGTTAAATTCCCTAGTTTCTATTGAGGAATCAATTCTGGTGCAAGTAGCTTCTTTTTTTATATGATCTAGGTCATAAAAGGTTGCATCTACATGGTAGAATATATGATCGCAACTTAAAAATTATTGGTTTGTTTCAGTTTTTTCCCTTATTTCCAATTCTAAAATTTCTAGCTATTTGGAACAACATTGAAATTATAACTTAAATGAGCAATGACTTATCAAAAATATGTCTATATCTTTTAAAATAGGGTACGTTTATGCATATTATAAGTTTTGGAAAATTTAACTATAATACGCATATAACTTGGATGAGTGTAAGTGTCCAGGTTTTAGGTCACATTTACTATTTTTTATTTTTAAACTTTAAAATTTATGTTTATGACAGATTAATTTGTTATTTCATTTTGGAATAAACTCTACCTCCAATTTTTACTATATGCATTTTTCTGAATTTGTATTCCATGTTTAATATGTATTTTATGGTGTAAATGATGATATATAAGTTTAAAATGATCTTAACATTTTTGCAAAATGAATTCAGCTTTTAACTATTTTCTTTTTTGTTTTATAATTTTAGTTGTTCAAAGAAAACATCAAGTGTCCGGTTTTTCTATTGCACATATCAGTTTTTAATTTGCATTTGGCACTCTACTGATCATAAATATACTGGAACATCAACCTAGTATTTGATGCATATTAATTTGTAATAGTTGTCGTTTAGGATGGTGTTTTATCCTACTTAAAGTGCACTGTAAGTTTTATATCGGTTACTTTTATTATTAATTTTTAGGTTAAAGTAAAAATATGACATGCTTTAGGTTCCATTCTCAGTTTTGAAAAATAAAAAATAAAACTTAGTTAGGTGAAAAGTAATGTTATAGGTACATGATAAAACTGCAACATTGTAGTTATTAAAGTTGTAGCATTTGACAATGAGTCAAGGGCCTTCTTAGTCACATTGTGTTGGAACAAAATTCAGTAAAGATAAAGGTATTATTCATTACAGTGAGGTGTGAATCAATGATTTGTTTTTTGGTAGTATGAACTCTTTCCTCTTATTAGCTGTGTTGCATAAAGTACTTGGTGGTTTAACATTATTTGGCTGTAATGTTTGATTGACTTAGTTAATCCACTGATCTACCATTGTATGTACCACAAATTTAGTATGCAAATTCTATTTAGTATCAAGTTAAGCAGCCTAAATCATATCGTCTGTTGTGGGTTTAATTTGGCATTATGTTCATCAAAGTCAACAAAATAAAATGTATCCTTATATAGGTAAATCACCTCACAGTGGCTAGGAATAGTATACATATTTTTCCATGATGGAATGTAGTGAATTTATTGTGTTATATGCATAACAACATTGATTCAGTAATATGCACAGTAGGAGAAGTATAACTTAGTTAGCTGGCAGAATAAATAAATGCATAGCATCATCAGAAAATGAGATAATGCTACGGCCAACACGCACATAAGTGCTGCATTTTGCATATTTTTCTATTACCGTATAAAATTGCAACAAAGTAGGGTGCTTTACTTTATGTTTATGAATTCACCAAAAAGGTACTGTAGCACTGTAATGAACAATATGTTTCCACCGTTTGGTTTAATAGCCTATAGTGTAAGTGCTTATTGCAGGGATAGTTATATAATTAATTGACCAGGTTTGCTTTTGAATTCACCTCATAATTAATAATTGATTGGTTTTCGGTGTTTATAGCTAATAGTCACATGGTTCTTTTTTCAAATTTAATATCATTGGTAAACAACGATTTTCATTTTGAGGAATGTTTAATTACACTGTAGGGTGGAAATACTATAACACCATGATGGCTTCTTACAAACTCGGGATCTTTTAGACATCACCAATAATATCAAACTTGGAGGAAACTATTTTGTTGCCATATGTTGTAACTCATAACGAGGAATGTTAACATATGGATCAAGTGAAATTTATAATATCACTCATGGTAACTAATCATATATGTTAGGCTTTAGAATTTGTTTTTACTAATTATTGTTATATTATTATTTATTTCCCTGGTATTGGAAATTAAAGTGTAGATAGTTTCATTAAAATTATGATTTAATAACCATATGAACTCAAATTTTAGACTGTTTATTTTTCTAAAAACAAGTGTAAATTGAATACAAAATAACTCTGCATATATAAAAGAAGTCAGACACCAAATTTTCATTATTAAACGGGTTTTGTTTTAAGTAGCTAGGTGTAATGGCCTGCAAATTTGTACCATCTGAGTTGACTAAAACAACACACGTCCAACCCAAATTGCACAAAAATACGAGTTGTTAGGGTTAAAGAAATAGAAATAGATAGAAGATAGATCAAAAGAAAACATTAGAATCTCACAGCGGAACTGAACAAAATATAATATATTGAATAGCCTTTTGAAATACAAAACCATATTGCATTTACATACCATATCAGAGTACCGTGCATATACATCATAGCGGAAATAACTCTAAATAACCAACGGTGAAGCCTCCCACTTCAAGTTCCTCCAAGTGTATCTATAAAAGTTTGAAACACTTGACTGCCCGTACAAATTTAGGCACCCAAGAGTTCAGGGTAAAGCAAACAAAATATACTCTAGGTCAGTCATGGGACTGGTGTGAGTAAAGTCCAACCATTTTGTTTAACTTTCGAAAACCTTTTGAAAGAAAAAGGTAATCGTTAGACCGATCCACACATAAATATGGATGATTTTTACCTTACGATAACCAAAATATTTTTGGTATCAAAATTAGGTTATATTGTAATAATGTCTAATCAAATAAATAACCATCTAGTAGAATGCTTGCATCTCACGCTCCACATACATAGTATAAAATCAAAAACCACACGGCGCTTATTGGAGATTGGATTCCAACTATGACTAGGTATGGGACCACCTTCCGATTAGTGCACTCTAGAGGGGATACACTGGGGTTCAACAAGAACATCTTGCAATCCGACCACACATGACCGACCACTCATTTAGTTTGAGTGGACCGAATGTATTATCATCCCCGATTGTTATCCCTCCAACCTTAACACATAAGATACAAAATTGAAAGAACAATGAATTTTTCTCTAGATGGTGATAATACACCCTACTTGGGGGCGACCCAACTAGCTGTTAGAGATTATGCCCTAGAAGCAATCCATTTGATTTGATTAATGACACTGTTGATGTTATTGTTTTATTTGGAATAAAAATATTCTATTGTGTTATATTTACTACGTAATATAAATATTAACATAATGGAAGTCCTTAGAATAATAATACGGATTTATATAGTTCAAGTAAATGAATTGATCATCAGATTATATAATATGTTAAGTATTATAATTCTTAAATGTCCCTAGTCAAGTTTTATTGTTTATATAAGACAACAATGAAACATCGAGACTAGTATGTTGATTGACTAATGACCATATCTCATTGATCATTAATATTTGTGATATTAATGTCAAGACATAAATACGTATTGGAGAATATCGTATTGGGCTGACCCAATGTGAGAAACTACATGGAATATAATTAACAGTATTATAAGTTATTCTCATAGTAATAGTGATGAAATGGTCCTCAGACCTGAAATCATTATAATTTTATCCGAGGATATTTGTGTTTTGATATCATCGAAAGTTACTTTTAACCGAGTAGACAATAAAGGTGATCATTGGATACATCTTGAATCAAATGAAAATTATGAATGATCTAGATGGAATTTAACCCTACAATATATATGTAGTGATATCCACGGGCCTCTTGATTGAGTGAGACTATAAAATGCATGGCCATGCTAAAATATTGATTTTTTTTTATATAGTCTACTCGGATCAAGATGAAATGATTAAATTATAAAGAGGGTAATACGTTCCGTGCCTTGAGTTTATTCCTGGATATATTGGTTAAAAGGGTTATATTAGATTGATACACTGCTAATAGAAAAGGTTGTATCGAATCGTCAATATTATTATAACTTGGGTAGCAGTGACGTATTACTATATGACAATCACTGCTTATGATTTTAAATACGATTTAAAATCATTGCCAATATTATAATAACCTATAGGGTCACACATTAGAACATTATAAAGGAGAAATTGTTTTTAGACAAATAAAATATTAATACGTTGATATTTTATTTGAAGATGGAATTAATATTCGGTTGGGCTCCCATTTTATAGCTAATGTTTATTTTAAAAGGGTATTAGCTTCCTTTTTATAACACACGTCAAAACCATATATAAATAGAAGATCAGATCAAAAAATACAATACCCGAATACGTTTTCCCCAAAAACTAAGAAAATCAATGGCAGCTAGTATCGTCCCTTTTTACTTCTTCTTCATTTCGATTGAAGAAGAAGATATTCTAGTAGACATCTCTAGAGGCACGTCACATGACGGGCTCTCGATTCGATGCATCAATCTTCCTTCGATTCAAGTTCCTTCTATTTTTTGTCATGGATTTGACACGGCAGGTATAAACCCTAATCTAGATTGATTTTGATTTACTTTTATTGCATATGTTTATGATTTAAACATGTTAAATCATTAAAACTTGGATGTCGATTAGATCGACAATATCCTACAGTGGTATCGGAGCCAAATTTGCAATATATTATACTTTAATTTATGATTTAGGCTTGCTTGAGTAAGAATTACTAGTTAATTGAAGGTATTGCATATAAAACAAGAGAAAATGATTATGAATTGGTAAATTAGACATGTTAAATGAATTTGTTCTGAAATAAAATGTTTTATTCAAATATAAATTAATATCAGATATTAATTCTATTTAAAAATTTCTGTTTTTCTAGACTATTAAATTTTGAACATATGGTTTTGATTTCAAGCAGAGTATTCATCTGTTCATATGAGTAAACAGCGTCAAACTTATTACTAAAATGTTTGATAGATAAGTATTTATGACCTGACTTTGCTATGCATTTTTTTTTATGGATCAAAAATGGTTTTACTGATTGATAAATCAATAAGATTGATTTCAAATTAATTTTGATTTAATGAAATCAAATATTATGAAAATTTGTTAAGACAAAATTTGATTTGATCTTTAAACCTGGATGTAAAATCAAAATTTATTTGATATAAGAATATTAAAATCCTGACCAGGTCATACACCTCCTTTTAATTTCTTAGAAGCCAAAATTTTTACTGATTGCTAATCAGTAATATATATTTTCAATTGTATTTGATTTAATGAAATCATTTAAATGGAATATTATTTGGATAGTGTTTCTAGATTTTAATCTTTATATTTGATCATAAAATCAGAACACTTGATTATATTTTGACTTCAGATCAAAAAAATGGTAAATAAGATTATACAAAATAAATCAGAGATTCAAACATACATTTTCTTGGTATCGATTATCGTTATATTGATAATGACCAAGAATAAGATCAAGTCGTAGCAAATGTTGTATGATTTGGTCATTCCATAAAATTTATATGTGATGTATTCTAGAAGCAAAGTATGCATTAACATATATGTACATGACATATATGTAAAGGTGCATTTTAGTTATAATCTAAGAATCCCATATTTATAATGATAAATATGTAAATAATGTAATTGGATTTTAAAAGCTATAGGAAATCTGATTTGCTGAATGATTTATACTATATGTATGAATACTTGTATAAAGATACAATATTTATTTTAAAATCATTTTACGTTTTTATGCACAGAATATAGTACCAATAACATTTTTTTCCCCGCATATAATAAATGGTCTACAAAATCCTAATATTATGTGATACCTGCTGATTAAACGTAAACTGTAATTATATGTATAAGTAATAAGATACTGAGTTGATTTTAGAATCAAATAGCACGTGGCTGCATGAACTATAAAACATTGATGAATGTTTTAATGCACTATCTTTTGAATCATTCTAGATATGTTTGTAGCATAAATTGAATATACATGCTAGTTACTGAAACCTTGTATGGTATAATTACTTTGCACATCACAGCACATCATATTATTATGTCTATTGCATATATTGAATATGCATAAAATAGTTTACTTCTAAACATTGCTTTGATTTTAAGAACATATACATATTGAATGTATGTAAAATTCCATTCAATACTAATGTAAATCTACTGCACTATTATATACATATATATACACTATATATATACATATATATCCGTAGAATTTGAAAGGAGTTGCCTGTGGTTTATCTTAATATTGAAAATGAGTGTGACTTGTTAATTTCATAAAATAAATCTGGGCACTAAATGGATAATGTTTGAACGCCTGAAAATACTGGAATTTGGATCCGGTATAAGACTGGATTTTCTTTTATGGATATGATAGAATTACATATACATATACTTTGTCAAGTTTGACCTGCTTAGTTAATGTATGTATATGCTTATAATCTGAGGAATCATTAGTATAATGTAACACTAAATGTTAGATGTATCCATGTGTATCACCATCAAAGTTAAGTGTTGTTGTGTTGCACAAATATATGAATTTCATATAAATGTATATGATACATTAACAGCGCACTCAACAACATGATAGGTGAATATAGGTGATACATGTACATATATATGACATGCAATGCACACTGCATTTACATGTCCATTTTAAATGTGATGTTGGTTTTATATTGATAAACCTGATGAAGTAAAGTTTTAGAAATGTAAGCCAATATGATTTATTATATTTTTGAGCTGTCAAGATTTATATGATGAAATTTGACAATGAGCATGTCCTAAAACATTACTTAAGGATTTTTGCCTAGATCTATGTGATAGCTAATAGTGTTTATTCGCTTGGACTTATATTTATGTGTGTATATATAATGTAAGTCATTGTAATATTGTGTGTACCTTATAAATCTGAACTTGAAAACTGTGTTAACCTTGCAAGTTAGGCTAGCAAGTTCTCACGTTTTAGTACTGCATATACCCATAAGCCTAGGGAATACTTGGTTATATTTTTATCAGATATAAGCCATCCTAAGTTTAAACCCATTTGGATTAGTTAAATTGCAAATAGGATTTGCAATAAATAATATACAAATCTTGTATGCATATAGCTATTATGACTACCCTTATAATTTGTTTCATACATATATGGTGCAATTGTATGTCGTAAATATGCATAATTAAATGAATATATGTATCTAGAATATATATTTGTTTATACAGATGAAAACAGAATTTAATAAACATGTTGTACAAATATTGTTTGATAAATGATGCACCAGTATTAACACTATGTACACTGTAATTCAGAACACCCGGACTTGTATATATTTTATAATTGTATGTTTTTGGCTTATAATTGTCGTATTTGAACAGGAAAGTATGGAGTTACTGAAGATCTTGGATCAGTAAGACTGAACAATTGTGTGCATGTTAATGCACATTTGTTGGGTGCAAAATTGTTTTGCAGAGTCCAAGAGCAAATATGATTTGGTGCACAAGTTTGTTCTAAACTATGTATATGTATATATATATATACACACACACACACATACATAGTCTCATACGAATTTTATTACAGTGTATGTATAAATAATTATATATATATATATATATATCTGTGTGTGTGTGTGTGATTGTAGTCTAGTCATTGATTGTCAATATGAAATGTAGTTTATAAAAATTGCATGACTGTATACTTGAAAGAAGCATTTTGTTCCTGTGTAAATGAGTACAAACTGTATATTAAAATATGTTAGTTAATAAATGTGATATGTTTCATGTGACACCCCACGTCCGTTAATGTCACTCATAAGAGAATGCATTAAGTTTTATGAAGCGCGACAGGTAATCATACATAGAATATACAAGGTAGATAAAATAAGTAGCGGAAAAATTTAAACTTTATTATAAAAGAAATTAAGCATAGTCTCAGAAATACATCAATACCAGTTACAACTAGCAAACTGTCTCAAATATGTCTTACAAAACATTTCAGGAAATAAAATATCAAAGCACATAAAATCATAACCCATGCCATAAGCCATAGCAAAGTAGAGAGCAAGTCAAAACGATACATCTCAAGAAGTCCAAGTCAAGTCCAAGCTGTAAGAGAAATCCTAATCACTGTTTGAGTGCTGCACTCTGAGGACCTGAAAGGGGGTTCCAGTGACTTACAAATATGCAAAAAATAGGAATGCTAAGATAGGTAAATAAGACTGGATAAGAAAGGTACAGTGCCATAACAGATAAACTAAACAGAATAGCAAGATGGATAGAATAATATGAATGAACTTATGGTCAGATAACGCTTCATATTTATATCCTAAAAACAGGTAACATCTGAACATATATGTCTACACTAGTGCTAGTATAACAAGTTTAACATGATCACATAATAGCAGGCTTAACAACAGGAATAGACAGTAAGTTTAAACAGCAGGATTAGGTGTAACCTAATTACTACCCAAGCGATCGGCTCCCTACTACGTAAATGCTCTGTGTCAGTCCCGGCAGTAGGGTGTATCACTCCCTAACCCATCATATGTATAGCACATACCTAGTTACTAGTGTAATAGCATCTTATCTTCCCCAGTCGGATCCATGCACGCTCATGACTCCATCAGAACGCGCCCATAACCACCCCTATGTGAACCTCTTACTAGTAAAGCATGCCCTAGCCCCTACCTAGTGCGGGACCCCCATTAATAAGATAATTACATGGATGCTGACTGATATGGGTTTCAAACAGCAGATTGACACAAGCCAAACCCCCTAAGATTGTGCCCCCAAATATCTAGGATTTAAGAGTCCCTAAAACCCGATATCACAGTAGATGGGGGACCTATTATCTTATTAATATTTATGTTTAATCTAGCAGGTTTAGGTTTATTAATAAACATAGTTGAAATTTCATTATGTGCGTACAACCCTATTCTTACATGTGATTAACTTAATGTCTGTTTAAGTCAAATTTAACATGTCTAATCCGTATGCATATTATTTATCAACTACATTCCCAAGTTATAGGTTTATGCATAGTCCATTTACAATAAGTATCTACAGCAAGTCTAAACTCGTATATTTATCCTTTTCCCCAAATTATGGTCAATCAATCCAAGTAAATAACATGCCTAAGTTCCTCTTTTTATTATTCATTTTTGCCCTAATAGTATGGCCATTGTAATCCGGTATTGCCTAGGCTTCCAAAGGCCTAGGCTTGGCATAAAATAAAACGGAAAATAGAGGGAAAGGAGTAGAATCAAATCACATATGTATATAGACAAGATTGGAAATAAACATAGAAAATGGGAAAAGGAAGAAAGATACATATAACTTGTTAATCTTTCCAACATTACAGGCATATGTATAACTTGTTAATTAACAACATCACAGGCATATGTATAACTTGTTCAATTAACATCATCACAGGCATTGGTATAACTTGTTCAATTAACAACATCACAGACATATGTATAATTTGTTCAATTAAAAACATCACAAGCATATGTATAATTTTTTCCAATTAACAACTTCATAGACATATGTATAATGGATTATAAAGGCATAGGGGGATAACAGTGAATCAGGTATATTTATTTTACTGTAGATCCTAACCAATTTTATTTAACTATCATTTTCAAAGCCTAAGAAATGATTAGATCTGTAAATAACTGAAACTCTTAGTGAGTCTTGGTGAAGATAATTATATAACACTATGCCAAAGAAACCCAAGTCCATTCCAAGTTGTATGTATGCAAGCTTGATGTTCCCTCTGTTTGATCCGAATTTCAACATCATTCCCCCATTGTATGCTTATTTTAATTAAAGTTTTACAGAGGCAGAAGATGATATGAAGAATCTGTGTGAATTGTGAATGAGGGAAGTCATCTATTTATAGAGTTACAGAGCCAACATCAACCATTAGAGCTTAGGTTTTAAATCTGAACCTTACAAGTCACGTTGAGTCATCATGAATAGAGCCACAAAGAACTACAGATTCATCAAGAAGAATTCAGATGGATCAGGGGTGGGTCGACCCAGGCTGGAGTGGATCCTCCCCCCATGGGACAATTTCCCGTTTCCTTTTCCTGCTTACTTCACTCGAAATTCTAGAATTTATATTTAATTTATACTTATACATAAGCCTCTTATATGTATACAAACTTCTAAAGCCTATAACTTCTTCATATGTTGTTGTTCATTTTACGCAAACTTGGGGTCTATCTAAACCAGAATTCTGAGATGAACGCAAGGTAATGCCGGTTTCAGTTAATTCTGAATATTTTTTATGGTTATAGTGTATTTTACTTTGTGGTGCTACGTTCTCCTTCACTGTTACCATCTACTCATTCATCATCCATTGGCGTCCATTATCCTTAAGAGATTTGTAATGCTTGTATGAACTTATGTAAAGTGTTGTGTGTATATGTCCTTACCATAATGCAAAAATCAGGCGGTCAACTGGTTCAGTTGACCTCCTTAATACCATATATGTTTGTGCCATGAGTCCAAAATGTATGCAAACAGTCCTAGTATATCGTGTAAACTCTATATGTGTGCACAGTCATTCATTCAAATGCAACATCTGTATAGTGATACATCCATTTTACCTCATAGAAAATCTAAAATGCACACATATCCATATGCAATATGTAAGTGATTGAGCCGATCTAGTGCCTAATGTGTGTATATGCATCCATGAGCAATCACTAGAAAACACATGCATCCACTTGCAACCATTAATCATAACATGTTTCAAACACATGTTTCAACCTTTACTTTCTACCTAAGGATTGAAAGGTTCGAACGATAGGATAAATAAACTCGAATGATAGAAGCAAATGCAAAGTAAAATCTTGGAAAAAAGACAATAACATACTCTCAAAAAGAAACGGATAAGAAGCGTGAATTCTATCTTTGGGTTCCTATGTTGCATCTTCGCGGTCTTCTCCCCATTGCAATTTAGCTAATCGGATTTCCTTGTTCCTCAACTTCTTGATTTCTGATCTAAGGATATGAGTAGGAACTCATCTCACTGATGCTTCCTTCTCAACTTCTACTTCCTCAAGAGTGCTTGGTTCTACTATCTCTGCCATATCATGGAGACATTTCCTCAAACAGGAAACGTGAAGCACGTCATGTACGCCCGCCAGTCTATATGGTAGCTTAATCCTTTAAGCCATATGTCCTATCCTCTCTACTGTAGGGAATGGCCCTACGAATCTAAGCACCAATTTCCCTATTGAGCCAAAGCGAACTACATTCCTTAGTGGTGACCTTTAATGAAGATCATACCTCCTACCTCAAATTCCAAATCCGTCCTCCTTTTATCAGCATAAGATTTCTATTTGTCTTGAGCGGTTTTCATTCTCCGACGGATAAGATCAATCTTCTCAGAAGTATCTCGAATCATGTCTGGCCCAAGTAGAAGTCTGTCCGTAGACTTCCACTAATAAGTTAGAGATCTACAAGGTCGTCCATATAGTGCTTCGAAGGGTGCCATGCCTATGCTTGATTGGTTACTGTTGTTGTAGGCGAACACCACCAAAGGAAGGTGCTCTTCCCAAGTCCCTCCAAAGTCTAGAATATATAGTCTTAGAAGATCCTCAAGAACTCTATTTACCCTCTCAGTCTGCCCATCTGTCTGAGGGTGGTATGCTATGCTCAAACATAATTGTGTACCAAACGCATCTTGCAAGATCTTCCAAAACTCGCTAGTAAAGATGGGGTTGCGATCACTCACCATATTGGAAGGTACCCCATGCAAATGAACTAACTTTTTGAGATAAACTGATGCCAGCCAAGACACCGTCCTCTTGCTCTTTACCGGAATAAAATGGGCATCTTCGTAAGCCTATCCGCTATCACCCAAATGCTGGTATTGCCCTTCCTTGATCTAGGCAATCCATTGACGAAGTCCATAGAGAAGCTCTCCCACTTCCATTGCGGGATGTCTAAGAGCTGAAGCAATCCGCCAGATTTCTTCTGCTCAGCCTTTACATTTTGGCAAGTTATGCATCGAGCTACAAATTATGCCACATCTTTCTTCATGCTAGTCCAAAAGAAAACCGTCTTTATGTCTCGATACATTTTTTCGTTGCCCGGATGGATAGTCATCCGAGAATGATAAGCTTCCGCAAGCACTGCCTTAAGTAATTCCTCAATCTTAGGGACACATAGCCTTCTACCTCGCCATAGCCACCCTCATACCATCCACAGTATATCTAGTAAGGTGACTAGAAGTCTCTCCTCTATCGAGTTTGTCCAAGATGTCTAAATTTTTCCATCCTCTTGTTGCATAGATCCAATTCACTCCAATAGAGTAAGCCGCACCTCCAATGATGCTAACAATCCCTCTGTGAAATCCATAGAAGGCTTAAAATCAAAAGTCGAGATGTACTCCAAGCTCCGTCTTTTTACGAATAGAGGACTCAAACTCATCATCTGCCTACTCCGTGCGTCCGCCACTACATTACCCTTACCAGGGGTACAAGCTATCTCGAAGTCGAAAGGCGCTAGGAACTCCATCCATCGCTGCTGCCTTAGGTTGAGATCCTTCTATGAGAACAAGTACTTGATCGATTTACGATCCGTATATAGCTCAAATTTTTCTCCAAGTAGATTGTGTCGCCAAGACTTCAGTGCGAACACTATAGCAGCCAAGACATTAGTGCCACATGTATCGATGTAAACTATAAACATCTTGCTTTCATCTAGGAGATTCAGAACTGGGGCTGTTGTCAGAGCCCTCTTCAACCTCTGAAAGGCATCCTCACAATCAGCGCTCCATGAAAAATCCAAGTTCTTTTTCTTCGGTCGGGTAAGCAAGGCTGATACTCTTGTAAAATCTTTGATAAACTTTCTATAGTAGCCCACTAACCCTAGGAAACTTCTCACCTCCATTGCATTATTTGCAGCCTTCCAATCTTGAACTACAACGAATTTTGCGGGGTCCACTGCTATCCTGTCCTTGGAGACCTCATGCCCTAGGAACCTTACTTCCTTTCTCCAAAAGTGACACTTAGAAAATTTCTCCCTAAGTTGGTGTGACCTGAGGGTGCGTAGATGCTCCCTTGAGTGTTGGGCATGCTCTTCCTCGTTCTTTGAGAATATCAGATTGTCATCCACAAAGACTACCACGAACTTTTTTGAAAACTCCCTAAACACACCCACTCGCCAGGTCCACAAAATGGGCAGGTGCATTGGTTAGCCCAAAAGGCATAACCAACCAATCGAAGAAGCCATCTGGAGTTCTGAATGTTGTCTTATCAATGCTATCTTCTGCCACTCTCAACTGATGAAACCCCGTAGCTAGATCCATTTGCGAGAAAAATAACGCGTCAACTAGCTGATCAAACAGGTCGTCAATTCTCGACAGCAGGTGCTTATTCTTCTTAGTGAGCTTATTCAGCTCCCTATAATCCACACATAGACGAAGTGAGCCATCTGCCTTGGTTGCGAAGACGACTGGAGCTCCCCACTCTGAAATGCTTTACCTAATAAAACCTTTTTCGAACAGCTCCCTACTTGTTTGCTTAGCTCCCTCCTTTCCCTAGGAGCCATGTGGCGCACTGGTAGAGCAACTGGCTTCGTGTTCTCTACAAATAAATTCGAATGTCTATTTCGTGCTTTGGAGGTTGTCCCTTAACCTCCTCAAACACATCCATGTAGTCTCTAACTATGGGTACAGATCACAAGCTATCAACAGATATATGAAGTGATTCTAAAAGATTGAGCATCACCGACCCCCGTGTGTTGCAGGAAATTTCAAGAGTTCTACCATGAAAAGAAAGAAGTCTAACCACTCTCTTTTCGCAATCAAGGATGGCACCATACATGGCTATCCAATCCATGCCTAAAATCAAATCATAGCCTATAAAGCCCAGTACATATGTGTCGCATTCAAACTAGATGCCCAAGATAGAAATTCTCAAACCCCTACACATCATGGATAAATGAGCTGATCCCCCTATGGAGTTTGAGACTATTATAGGTGTAGAGACTATACTAATATTATGGCGCAGATTATCAATTAAAGAACTGGATATAAATGAGTCTGAAGCACCAGATCAAACTGGGTTCGAACAGGATAGTCAAAAAGGGAAATCAAACCTTCAACCATGACTTTCCTACCTCTATCGGGTCTGCTTGCTTCCAAAGCATGCACTTGTCCAAAAGTTCCTTCCCCTTTCCCTTATTTGCTAGGGCATTTCTTTGTGAAGTGTCTAATCTGTCCACAATTAAAGCAAGCTCTCTTGGTCTTTCTGCAGTCTTTTACAAAGTGACCCATAACACCGCAACCGTGACATTTTACATCCTTTTTTATTCGAGCCTTGTTAGACTTTCCACCTTTCTTTTATTGCTTTACTTTCTTGGGCCACCATTTCTGCTTTTCGCCCTTGGCTTGAGTTTCCTCGGTCTTATTCTCTTTCTTTTCTTCCTTGCCATCCTCGTGCATAAGCACCATATCAACTAGCCTTTTAAAAGTTGCCCACATCGGTATGTGAGACAAAGCAAGTCCTTGGAGAGGTTCATTCAACCCCCTCACAAATCTAAGTGCCTTTTGTGGGGCATATTCATCAACTTTAGTCCAAACCTCGCTAGCTGATTAAACTTATTAACATATTCCTTAGTCGGCATGTCTACTTGTTTCAAAGCCAAGAACCTTTCCATTTGCAGTTCCTCTTCTGCTTGAGATAGAAATTTCGTCTTGAACCTTTGCCTGAAATCATCCCAAGTCACCACCGGTGTTCCAGCTTGTGTTATTTCCCACCAGTAGGAAGCCTCGTCTTTTAGTTTCCATGCAGCCAGTTGTATTTTCCTTCGGTCGTCAAGCTCAAAAGGTCCAAACAATTTTCCCATCTCTCGTTGCCAATTCCGTGCTTCAACAAAGCTTTCGATTCCACGGAATGGTTTACCTCCTATAGCGCAAAAGTCTTTACATAACCTATAGAAGTAATTTACTCGTGGAGGTGGAGGAACAGCGACTGCAGCTGGGGGAGGAGCATCCCCTTGACCTCGGGCATGTGCCGTAGCCTCAAGATATCTACAGAACCATATCGGTACCTGGATGCCCTCGGGAAGATTATGTTCCTTAGACATGCTGAAAAGAAAGAAAAAGACTTTAACAAGAGATCGAGCGGATATTAACTATGGCTTGAAGGAATATGTTTTTCAAAAACATATTTTTACTTGAAAATACTTTGCTTTTTGAAAACGATTTTGAAAACCTTTTTCTCTGATCTTGTGACCTTCAGTTCTGATACCAAATGTGACACCACATGTCCGTTAATGTCATCATAAGAGAATTCATTAAGATTTGTGAAGCGCGACCGGTAATTATTATAGATAATATACAAGACAACTAAAATAAGTTGCGGAAAATTTTAAACTTTATTATAAAAGAAATAAAGTATAGTCTTAGAAATACATCAAAACCAGTTACAACTAGCAAACTGTCTCAAATCTGTCTTACAAAACATTTCAGGAAATAAAATAGCAGAGTACATAAAATCATAACCCATGCTATAAGCCATACTAAAGTAGAGAGCAAGTCAAAACGATATGTTTCAAGAAGTCCAATTCAAGTCCAAGCTGTAGCAGAAATCCTAGTCACTATTGAGTGCTGCCACTATGAGGACCTGAGGGGGATAAAGGAAGAAAGAGGCAAAAGAAAAAAGGCCAGACATAAAGTTTGGCAAGTTCCAGTGACTTACAAATATGCATAAAATATATAGGAATGCCAAGATAGGTAAATAAGACTGGATAAGAAAGGTACAGTGTCATAACAGGAAAACTAAACAGAATATCGTGATGGACAAAATAACAAAAATACACTTATGATCGGATAATGCTTCACATTTATATCCTAAAAACAGGTAATGTATGAACATATATGTTTGCACTAGTACTAGTGTAACAAGTTTAACATGATCACATAACAGCATGCTTAACATCAGGAACAAACATCAGGATTAGGAGTAACCTAATTACTACCCTAGCGATCGGCTCCCTACTACGTAAATACTGTGTCAGTCCCGGCATTAGGGTGCATAGCTCCCTAACCCAAGAACTATATAACACAGACCTATTTACTAGTGTTATAGCGTCTTATCTTCCCTAGTCGGATTCATGTACACTCATGACTCCGCCAGAATGCGCCCGTAACCACTCCCATGTGAACCTCTTACAATCCAGTTCAATAAAGCGTGCCTTGGCCCCTACCTAGTGCGGGACCCCCATTAATAAGATAATTACAGGGATACTGACTGATACGGGTTCCAAATAGCAGATTGACACAAGTCAGACCCCTTATGCTTGTGCCCACAAATCTAGTATTTAAGAGTCCCTAAAACTCAATACCACAGCAAACGGGGAGCCTCTTTGCTTATTAATATTTACGTTTAACCTAGTAGGTTTAGGTTTACTAATAAGCATGGCTGTAATGTCATTATGTGTATACAATCCTATTCTTACATGCCATTAACTTAATGTCCGTTTAAGTCAAATTTAACATGTCTAGTCCATATACATATTATTTATCGACTACATCCCCAAGTTACATGTTTATGCATAATGTCCATCTACAACAAGTCTAAACACATATATTTATCCTTTTCTCCAAATTATCGTCAATCGGTCCAAGAAAATAACATGCCTAAGTTCCTCTTTATATTATTCATTTTTTCCCCCAATAGTATGCCTATTCTAATCGGGTATATCTTTGGCTTCCAAAAGCCTAGGCTTGGCATAAAATAAAAAGGATATAGGGAGAGGGATAGAATCAAATCACGTATGTAAATAGACAAGGCTGAAAATAAACATAGAAAATGGGAAAAGGAAGATAGATACATATAACTTGTTAATCTTTCCAACATTACAGGCACATGTATAACTTATTAATTAACAACATCACATGCATAAGTATAACTTGTCCAATTAACATCATCACAGGCATAGGTATAACTTTTCAAATAACAACATCACAAGCATATGTATAATTTGTTCAATTGACAACATCACATGCATATGTATAATTTGTTCAATTAACAACATCAAAAGCATATGTATAATGGATTATAACGGCATAGGTGATAACAGTGAATCAGGTATATTTATTTTACCGTAGATCCTAACCAGTTTTATTTAACTGTCATGTTCAAGGCCTTAGAAATCAAATCTGTAAATAACTGAAACTCGGAGTGAGTCTTAGTGAAGATAATTATATCACACTATGCCGAAGAAATCCAAGTCCAATCCAAGTTGTATGTATGCAAGTCTGTATGTTGCCCTTGTTTGATCCAAATTTCAGCAGCATTCCACCATTGTGTGTTTATTTTAATCATATTTTTACAGAGGCAGAAGAAGATATGAAGAATTTGTGTGAATTGTGAATTAAGGAAGCCATCTATTAATAGAGTTACGAGCCAACATCAACCCTTAGATCTAAGATTTTAAATCTAAACCGTACAAGTCACGCTGAGTCAGCATGAATAGAGCCATAAAGAAGTCCAGATTCATCAAGCAGAATTCGGATGGATCAGGGGTGGGTCGACCCACCTACACCCTAGGTTGACCTATGGGTCGACCCAGCAAACCTTGGGTCGACCCATGGGTCGAACCAGGGTGGAGTGGGTTGTCCCCTAACGAGATAATTTCCCGCTTCCTCATCCCATTTACTTCGTTCGAATTCTGGAATTTATATTTATTTTATACTTATACATAAGCCTCTTATATGTACACAAACTTCTAGAGCCTATAACTTCTTCCTATGTTGTCCTTTTTACGCAAACTTGGGGTTGAATATTTATTATGGTTATAGTGTATTTTACTTTGGGGTGTTACATTTCAATATTGCTAAAGTTTTTGCCTACGTAAATGAATATAAACTATATATTGTAATGACCTTGAAATTTGATTTCAAGAAAATGGGTCGTGCTATAGTGGTTTTATGTAATTTGATTATGTTGAACTATGTTCTTGTGAAGAAGGGGATGGACTGTATGGATTATATATATATATTGTTTATACTGAACTATACAACTTTATCTGGCTAGGTTCATGATCTCTTTTTTTAAATGTATACATGACCTACGTGCCAATTAGTATTGTACGTACTACCTTATTGTAATATTTAATTATGCATATCTGATATGCACAAGAAATTTATGAATTTTTTTATAATGACCATATGAAATGTTCAAAAGTCCATGGTATACACACTAATATACATATATATGTACGCAATCTAATAAACTTGTATACATATGAATTAGTGCCTCTAATTTTAATATGTGTAAATGACATTGATATTGTTTCCCATTACGAATTATAAAACACCTTTAAAGCAAATTGTGTTATATTAAGTCATGGTGACGTCTTCCAATGGTACACTCATTAATGTCGGTCTCATTGGATGTAACTAATGCCAAAGCGTTGTGCACCTTTTATTTTGGTTATATGTGATGGAGTAAATGTGGTGATCCAACGTATTATTGGGTCTGACTTAACTAAGGTGCATAATAGGATTTTGGCCTTAGAGGCAAAGAGCATAAATTATTCCATATTTTGAGAAAATGAATAATACTAAATGAAATGTTCATCATGCGATCCAAGAGTTATATATACGATATAATTGACATAAGATGTCTACCTAAAAGGTTGTGTTTTGGGATCAACTAAAGCTAAGTCATGGCATGATTATGCATGGATTTCGGATCACAATTATATATATATACTAATATATATATAGGGATGTTAATTTGAGTGGGATCATATTTTAGTTTAAATTATACATTCATATTAATATAAATTATGATTGCAAAATTTGTGTTTATATTAAATACAGTTATTATTTATTATCTATTGTAGATATTAGATAGCAAATAACTTATATATATTAAAATTAGTCCTTAACAAGTATAAATAGAATTAAATCAAATTTCTCCATTAACATCGAAATTTGAGGAGTGTCCTCAAACAAGTTAAAACGTAATTGTTTTACAAACATAGAAGATCTAAAATGAGAGTTGAAGTATGACTTCAACCGAATAAGATATAAATGTTATTACGAAATACTTATACATATATAGTATTAGATACTAGATATGAAACACATATATGTATGTGAATTTGCAGAAGCTGCAAAACAAGTAGAAATCTGACAGAAGGGCAAGTGAGCTTACGTTTGGAAATGAAGCAAATGTTGCTGCATTATCCATAGGAAGCCGCTTTTTATTCTATGAATTGGCTTAACTGAATAATTAAAATATTGTTATTATAAAATTCCATTTAAAATAAATGTTATTTTGCATCTTGTTTAGACAAGTTTGAATTTCATTTGTAACAAAAGGTCAATTGTTTTTCATTTTATTTAAACGAAATATCTTATGGAAATACGCAGTTAGTTAACGATTTTATTAATCCTTAACTTTAATATGCTTGATAATAACGTAAATATTGGATGGATCAAATCTAATGATCCAACAGACCTTAACATTGTTAGTTAGGACATATAAACAAGAAAAACGTGTCAAAACTCCATAATGATGGAATTTTAAGTACATTAGATTTCGAATCATATGAGGAATGCAAATCTTGTTTATTAGGCAAAATAACTTAATCACCTTTCATTTGACACAGTGAATGGGCTAGTAAGTATTGGGTCTCATACATAATGGTGTATATGAAGTAATGAATACTTAAGCTAAAGGTAACTTCATTACATTTACTGATGATGTCAGTGGATATAGATATGTGTATTTTATTAAACACAAATCAGAATTCTTTGAAAAGTTTAGAGAATTCAAAAATGAAGTTCAAAACCAATTTTGATAGAAAATAAATACTCTTTGAACAGATTGAGAGAAAGCCAATAATTTAATGACTATCCAAATTAGTATGAAATTGTTTCACAACTCACTCCACCTAGAACACCATACTGAAATGGTGTGTCTGAAAGGAGAAGTAGCACCTTATAAAATATGGTACGATTAATGATGAGTCATACAAATCTTCCAATAAACTTTGGGATTGTCCCCTTAAAACAATTGCAATTCTACTAAAACGATTCTGAAGACGCCATATAAGATATAAACTAGGAAATATCCTAGTGTGTCTATTATAAAGGTTTAGGATGTGAAGCGTTTGTTAAACGTCTTGTCTTTGATAAGATCAGATCCAAATCTGATAATTATTTTGTGGAATATCCAAAAGAAGCAAAATGATATTATTTCTATAAATCCTCTGAGAATAAAATGTTTTTTGCTCGAATCGGTATCCTTAAAAAGAGAGTCAGTCTCTAAGATACCGATGGGAATGAAATAGATTCGAAATGTGTTGGAAACCACAAAATACCATTGAATCTCGTGTAGACAAGAAATTTGAGTGGGAGTGACACAATAATTCTAATGTTATATATTGATAACACATTAATTATTGTGAATGATGTTAGTTTTAAAACAAGAAATAGATACAAATTTTAAGAAATAGAATGTTTGGGTTAGGAAGTTCATAATTGAACTTAATTCATTGTTGTTGATCCAATGATTTACATTGGGATAACAATAGGGCTATTGCTCAGGCCTAAAACCTTGATCTCATTATCGATCCAAACATATATTTAAGAAATATAATTCCTTATGTGAAATTTTTCACACAGAAGATAAACATATCTGCGAAGTTACAAAAAGGATTGTAATGTTACAAACCTACTAAATTAAACTCTGTTGCAGCAGAAGTTTAATAGTCACACTAGTTTCATGGGTATAGGATACATGAATGATTGACTCTAGTGCAAGTGGGAGATTGTTAGAGATTATTTCTCTAGAGGCAATCCATTTGATGTGATTAATAACACTGTTGATGTTATCGTTTTATTTGGAATAAAAATATTATGCTATGTTATATTTACTTCGTAATATAAATATTAACATAATAGAAGTCCTTAGAATAATAATACAGATTTATATAGTTCAAGCAAATGACTTGAGCATGAGATTATATAATATGTTGAGTATTATAATTCTTAAATGTCCCTAGTCAAGTTTTGTTGTTTATATAGAACAACAATGAAACATTATGACTGGTATGTTGATTGATTGATGATCGCATCTCACTGATCATTAATATACGTGATATTAATGTCAAGACATAAATACGTATTGAAGAATAGTGTATTAGGCTGACCCAACATGAGAAAACTACACAGAATATAATCAATAGTATCATAAGTTATTCTCATAGTGACAGTGATGTAATGGTCCTCAGACCTGAAATCATTTGTTAGATCCAAAAGTGGTTCCAACACCCAAATCAAGGATAACTCTAAATGAAAAGAAAATAAAAACGAAGAAGAACATGCAATTTATTGTGGTTCGGCATTAAAGAGCCTACGTCCACTCTGAATTTCTTTAATTGATGATGGAAGTACAAATACAATGACTGTATTCACATAATTTCGCTTCTACAATGAATAATTTCACTCAATCTTTCCTGAACAATGCTATAAAGGTTGATTATGATCTGAATAAAATAGTGTAATTCGATTTCTATGGTGGAGAGAATCAGTAATTGCCAAAAAGATCCTTTTTAAATGGGGTTAGGTGGTGTATTTATAAGCAGAAAATTCCTCTGGAAGACCTTCGGTTCGAGTACACGTGGCATCCATCCCGTTCGGTTCAGAAGTAAGAGCTCTGAGATGTTGCCAGTGCACAACATTCGTGGGTGAACGTGGGATATGGGATGTGTAACCACTTCGCACCTTATGGATTCGTGGAGTTCAACCGCTGCTTCAGTTGCCTTGGGATCGGATCGGGAGTGCAAAGTGAGGGCTTCAGATCGGAGAGTCCCGAACCGATCCGATTAGCCTACTCATTACCATTTCCAAGACTGGTTATTTTGAACTGAAGGGGTTCGGATCAGAAGTTTCCGATCCGATTTGAATGCTTGTTGATGTATCTTCTTTTAAACCTACTTATCGAGCAATCTCTTAGCTTTGTGTAGCCTAATCACAAAGTAGGCTAACAGTTTGCCCCCCTGAAGTATACTCCTATCGGAGATGGAGTGTTCTTCGAAGTGATCCATCTATTTGTTTCTGAATCGAAGTTATTGAATAATCACTTCTATTCGTTTGTAAAGTCGTGTTGCTTCATCAAGTCACATCTCTTTATGTCTATAAATACGCGATGGAATGTACAAATTGCTTTCGCTATTTAAAATAACTCCAAGATCTTCATTCAATGTCCAAGTAGCTCCTCCAGGTAAGTTCTTATAATGCCTACTTATTAATTTGTCACTTTTTCTTTCGGGTTGGTTTCGTGTGCTGAGTTTATCTG
The DNA here is from genome assembly GCA_030737875.1 of Allium sativum. Taxonomy (NCBI): domain Eukaryota; kingdom Viridiplantae; phylum Streptophyta; class Magnoliopsida; order Asparagales; family Amaryllidaceae; genus Allium; species Allium sativum. Next base: position 244,939,730 of record CM060922.1, on the reverse strand, counting down.
ATCCGAACCGGGTTCAATCTTCACCGTGTCAAAGGGCTTGAAGGCTTTACGCTGAACTGGGCCATTTTACTAATCGGACCGACTTGGAGCGTCTAATCCCCCAGAACTCGAAGGGACACCCATCTCCTTCATATATATTTGCACCTTTCTCTCTAATTCCTCATTCTCTGTCGCCGCTTTCTTTATTACTAAAACCCAAAAAACCCTAATCTTTGAACCACGAAAAGACTCTTCCGATTTCATGAAACAATCTCATAGGTGGGACTTTAATCCTTTCTTAACTTTGGTTTAATTGATTCTAAACTGAATTTAGGAGCGATTTAGACAATTCAACTCGCTGTCGCATGATCCTTGGCACTGTGTTTTCAGTCTCGTCATCGTCGTCGTTGGTGGCCTCGTCGCCACCTCGAGATGGCTATGAAGGAGGTCAAAGTCAGTGTTGGTCATGTTACCTTATAAATGCTCAATTACGAGCAGGCTTTCGGAAGAAAAGAGGTTAGATGATGTTGAAGGAGTGGAGAAGAAGAAGAGAAAAGCGGGGTTGGTTCGAGTTGAATTCCTCAGATAGATAAGGAGGAGCGGTTAATGATGGAGGGTGGAATCGGTTCGGGTCGGATAAGATGATAGCGGTTGTAGAAGGAAGTTGAGTTAAACAAACAAGTTTTGGGGTGTTGGCGCTGTCCGGTTTGGTGATAACCGATCCGATTACAGTTACAATCCTTTAATCCCATTCTATCTGATCCCTTCTCTTTTCACGCTCCGAACCGATTCGCTGAGGCGAAGCCTCCAAACTGGTATGCTCATCGTTTGGACATTCGAACCAATCCAAATCTAATATAAGGAAAAGGAACTTAAATCGAACCGATCACAACATACATATCCAAGTCGATCCGAAATCATTCAACTCGACATGCGAAAATGGTTCACCTAATTCAATCAACATTGACGGTGGCCTATGACTCTATGGACAGTTAGGATAGAGCCTTATAATCATGACTGGACTTTTTAAGACTATCATGAACACACAACTGCTACGTCAATCTCTTGCATTGCATTCTTATATGCTTACTTTGTACTTCTTTAATTCTGTCATCGCACACACATTGGCACACACATGTACGGGGGACATAGGCAATTTTACCCTGACTCTATTACTGTTTCTTCAATAGTTCAGTAGAAATGGCTGAGAGATGCTCATCTAGATTAGCAGAAAGAAAAGATGCTGCCGGATCATCCGAGAATCCAACCATTGAAGACATATCTTCCACTTCAGATTTGGGTTGGAATAGTACAAGTCCAGACTATGAAATGGGAGCTTATGAAAGTAATGTTTCATCCGAGGGTAATGTCTCTCTAGGCGAGGAAGAAGAAGGAAGAGTGGGAGATAATCGTTCCCTAGATGAGCTCGGGAATGTTACTATTTTTGAACTGCCAAAAGATTCGGTCGAATCAACGATCGACAATGATAGACTTGCGAGGATATATCTAAAACACGGGATTCTTCGAAGAGATACAGAGTTTCCCTCGAAAATAGATTGTCCTTATAACCCATCGGAAGGGTTCATGGCTATCACTAGATTGATGTGCCTAGTTGGGGCAATACCTCCGTTTCCGCTATTCGTCGTCGATTTTTTGAGACAACTGCGGATTGCCCCCATGCAGCTTCATCCCAACTCCTATGCTTATTTGTATACTCTATACATAGCATACCAAGAAATTTTAGGTGTAGAGCTTACTTTAGAGGATGTTCATTTCTTTTACAACTTTAAGCATCGAACCAATGACACCCCATCTTTTGTATACTTTGAATCAGTGCCAAAAAGGAAAATCATCACTGTTCCGTTTAGCAGCAAAGCTGGGGACCCAAAACCTGAATGGTTTTATATCAAGCAGCATCCCGGGTGTGCCAGAAGATGGCTTAAGTCAAGTAAGGACCTTGGTTTTTTGAGTTTTAGTCCCAGCCTTTATCATAAATTCATTAAGCATTGCTTGTTTTCACTTGTAGTTCCTAACCCACCACAAGAGAAGCATCCGGTGCAATTCTATCGTTTGAATCTGTTACTTAATGGTGATCAAAATTTTTTGACTATTAAGGAGTGCTTATTAGATGAATATCTCCATCGGCATCGTCTAATTGCTATAACTCGTAACATAGGCCACGGGGCAGGCCCTTATGTGTACATACCACCAGTTGAAGGGCCAATCGACACTCCACTTGAGAGGGGAGAGAGCTCAAAAGATCCAACAATACCCCTAAGGGATCCTCCTTCTCCAGTTCTCCCTCAACGACTCAAGATGATATTTTAGAAAATATAGCAGAAAAAGATAGAGACAAGTATATTACTCCTGAGTATGCTGCTACTCCTGAAAAACCGATATCTCCAAAAGAGTCTTCGTTAAATGCTCCTCAAGAGATGCTACTACTGTGGATGATTCTACATTTCAGGGTTTGGGAAATCTTCCCTTTCCTGAGACCCTTCACACCGTAGAAGATTTCAGAACGAATCCCTTGACCTTTACTTCCTCAGAAGAAACCACTCCTGTGAAGGCTAAGGAGACCACACATACTAGCCTAACTTCAGGCCCTGGTTGGTTGGGGGGAATATCACTTAGGATGCACACAACACATTAGCATTGCACGTCACACAACTTATGCCTTGTATAAACATCAATTCTGAATTCTACATACCTTGTTTCACAGGAACCATGGTATATCCCCGTTACGATATCAGGAAAATCCGTGCCAGCGTGCCCAGACATGATTCTGATACTGAGCCTGACCATCGCGAAAGCCGCGGTAGGGATGACTGGAGGCATTATGATTCCAACCGCCCTCATTCTTCGCATTCTCGTTCTCCTCGCCGTTCCGATCCAGATAAGTACAAGAGCGATCAACATCGTCACGAGGGGGACAAACAACTTTCCAAAAATCCGACTCCTCCTAAAGAGAAGCGTCCGCAAGAGAGGTCATCGTCGAAGCACACTGACTCACAGAATAAGCCTAAAGTCCCTGAAAAGAGGTCAGGAAAAGGTGATACGTCCGTTGTACCTTCTAAGCAGAGAAATATTGAATTATCCGTATCTAATCCCGTGTCGGTCGATGCTGAGAACAAGTCAAGGCTAGCAAATCTGGAAAAGCAATTTTTGGATCATTATTTTGATCGTATGGCGTTTGTTCCCATGCTTGAACCTGTTCCTTCGAATTGGGCTGATGATGCTAAAGCAAAAATTGATTTAGTGGACAAGCAATATACATAAATGTGTAAATATTCGCGCAAGCTTTCTAAGATTATCCGGGATCTTATCACTAATATTGGCCACATGAAGGAAATGGTCGATTATGATGCAAGCATTTTGAAGATTTCGGAGAAAGATTTGGAAGATGTACAAGCTCAGCTTGCTCTCGCTCAACGAGATGCCGACAACTACAAAAAACAACACGAAGAACTACAAAGGCGTTATCACACGCTCTTGGATTCTCATAGCCAAGAGCGCTTGGATCTGAAGAAGAAAGCTGAGGATGCTAAGTCTAAGAGTGTTAAAGTACAGTTAACTTGCACTGCCCTTGAATAGGAGACGGCTGAGCTAGAGAAGAAAAATACTGATTTAGCAAAGCGAAATTCCGAACTAGAAGCCAAATTACTGGAGGCTGAATCTAGAGCAGTGTTGGCCAAGGGGAATACAAGCATCGCCCTTAAATCTGCTGAAGAGGCTCAAGAGAAACTTTCTGAGGTGCAGAAGGAATTGGACGGCTATAGTGAGCTGATGATAGAGCTCTTTGCTTAAGTAATCCGTTGTCTGGACATTTCTTGGATTGAGGACTATCCGACAACTCTAGTTTACGTGTGGGACCAAATCATCGAATGAGAAAAGAAAGAGCTCAAAGTGGACTCCATCGATGAAAACAAACTCATGGAGAAGTTTCTTAGGAGTGAGGAGCCTGCACGTAGGGCTGTCAATTTCCTACACGACCCGTGACCCGACCCGAAACCCGCACGGAATTTAGCAGGTTAACCCGACCCGTTTAGTTAGCGGGTCATTTTCGGGTCAACCCGAATTTGATCCGTTTATAAACAGGTGGGTTTAGGGTTGACCCGCTAACCCGATTTTGACCCGCCAAACCCGATCATATGTTGTATCTCTTCCATACTGTTAGTGTTAATCTTTTATGGATGCATTAATCAATATGCTCGTATAAGTAAGCTATGATATTTTACTAATTTATTCTTGTACATTGTTAGTTATATTTTACTTATAACAACTGTATCTCTTCCATACTGGTAGTCTTTAATTTATGCAGTATGGGAATATATACTTATGTATGGAAAATGATATTTGGATATGGTGATTTCATGCTTCATATATGTGTTGTCTGCTAGTGACTTTGCAACATTGTGCATGTTGGTGATTATATAACAGTGTGCATGTTGGTGATTTAGCTCTTTTGTTGCTTATATTAGTAGGTAATATCTATCAATGGATCAAGCGGGTAAACCGGACCTAACACGACTCGACACGACCCATTTAGTTAAACGGGTTACGCGGGTCGGGTCAACCCGTTTATAAATGGGTCGGGTTAGGGTTGGGAAAATATGACCCGTTTAATAAACGAGTTGACCCGACCCGTTTATAAATCAACCCGAACCCTACTTGACTCGACCCAAACCCGACCCGATACGACCCATTGACAGCCCTACCTGCACGTCTGACCGAAGGGCGTCAACTCATTGTTGCCGCTATGGAGGAAGAAAGACGTCAGGCAAAAGGAAAAGATATCATCGAAAATGGTTCTTCTTCTACTGCCCCTGGGGCTACCGAAATAGAGGGATATGATCTCAAAAACCCAAGAATTCCCGAGGCGTCCCTTTTGTCTCCTATTCCTGAATCGACATCAGATACTCTAGCCACCCTAATCGAGAAATTAGCCGAAGGTATCTCTACCTTTCACCCCAATTTGTCAAGGACATTTTGACCTTTTGCCATATTATTGGGCCATCAATTAAAGATCCTTCGTTTTCCCCTGAGTTAACAACTGTCACCTTTCGTTCTGTAGGTACTGAGCCGATTGAAAAGACTGATGGGCAGCAGAAGATAGTCATTGATGAGAAGTCTGTCGAAGAGACTCAGGAGAAACGGGATGAGGTCACTGCTATAAAATCTGGGGAGGAAGCTAAAGGCGAGAAGGAGGAGGTTGCTGACAAAGCTCCCGTGCCACCCAACACTGAGACTCCTCATGCTGGGGAGATGGCAGATGCTCTGAAAGATGACAGCGGTGACAATGGACATGAAGAATATGTAGATGTTGTTATAACTGGGGATTCATAGAATGTCGATGATCTAACTTTGGTCGAGATGAAGGCCAAACAGGATAAGCGTATACAGTTGAGAGCTGAGGAAATAGACCCTGAAAGTTTTAAACCTCTTGCGATAGTACCTCCTGAGTCAAGATTAGTTGTTAGACTTTCAACTAGATCAATCACTGAAGAGATTGCTGAGAAATCTTTTACTGATCCTAGTGCTCCAGTTCTGAGTAAGAAGAAACCCAAGCAGATCCAGACCGATGCTGAAAAAGAGGAGAAAGAAAAACTTAAAGCTGCCAAAAAAGCGAAGTCCACTCCGAAGTCCAAATGAGAGGCGGTTCTATTTTCATTTTGCATGTTCTTGGTCCGCCGTCGTTGTAGCGAGTGCGGCCCTCGCCTTTGTTTATTAGTTCTCTTGTACAAACCTGCACTTGTGTTAATAAAGTAGTTCGTTTTCCAGTATGTCAAATGCTTGCAATTTTGTCGTTTGTTTCTATTCGTGTCGAGAAATTAACATATATAAGTAATGACTCAGGTTACCATTGCGATTTCCTGCAAATGCATAGACTGATAAAATATCATTCACAGAAATTGTCGTTCGATTAAATAGAATGAATGATTATAAAATGAATAATTGACGGCAGGGTGCATTATATATATGCCCCCAATCAATCTTGAATATAGCACTTGACCGAAGCTTGTTCGAGATTGATTAAATTGCCCCCAGGTCTTTTGGTGGGGTTAAAATTTGTTTTCTTTGGTACACACTCTTTGTACCTTTATAATCTCCTGTCGTCTGGTCAGGTTAGAGTAGATTCAAGGAGGTCTTTTGTCATGGTACACCGTCACGCCTCGAGGACGTCGTCTTTCCGTCCTTTATATTTTCTCTCGTCTCGTGAGAGTTAGAGTTTGGGATGTCGTCTTCCCGTCCTTTTTATGTTGGTAGGCAAATGGTCATTTCATTTGCTTTCGTATCGATTCAAATGTCTGATACTTCGACTTATGTTATGTCAAACACAGAAAAAATACAAAACAAGGGTTGAACGAGTAAAGTAAATCACATACAATATTTTATAGTGGTTCGGCCAAGTCGTGACCTACATCCACTTCATAATCTTTTGTTTATATTAAATAGACTTTTCTAGGCAAGTCGTGCCTTTTTACATGGCCTATGAAACAAAAGAAAATAATACAATTTTAAGTCAAGTATCGCCGCAAATGTTGGGCGTTCCAAGCTCTAGGAATTTCTTCACCATCCACGGTCGCTAACTTGAAATCTCTTGTGTCAAGCTTCCGTTGGATAGTGAATGGTCCTTCCCATTTTGGGTCTAAATGAGTGGGGGGTGGAAAGACTTGCTTCAGCACCATGTCTCTAGGTTCGAAAGTCCTAAAGTGAACCTTTCTGTCATAGTAGCGTGTCACTTCGCGTTGATGCCTTGAAGCACGCAAATCCGCTCGGCCCCTCTTCTCTTCAACCATGTCCAGGGACTCTAAGAGGAGTGCTTTGTTTGTCATTGAGTCATAGTACGTCATCCTATGAGAGTGGACTTCAAGTTCCACTGGAATTATTTCTTCTGACCCGAAGGAGAGCGAAAAAGGAGTATGACCAGTAGCCGTCTTAAAGGTTGTTCGATAGGCCCACAAAGCTAGCGACAATTCATCAACCCACATAGCTTTCGCTCGCTCCAACTGCATTTTAAGAATAGACTTAACGACTTTGTTTATTGCTTCGACCTATTTATTCGATTGTGGATGAGCTACGGCAGAATATCTCTTATCAATTTTATACTTCTGGCAGAAGTTTCTAAATTTCGCGCTGTCGAATTGGGTTCCATTATCAGTTATAATGGTCTTCGGTATCCCAAATCGACAAATAATATTTAGGACCACAAAGCTTATCACCTTTCTTACTGTGATTGTGGTAAAGGGTTCGGCCTCCACCCATTTCATGAAATAATCCACGGCCATGATCGCGTATTTAGCTCCTCCTTTTGCAATTGGTAGGGTCCCGATGATGTCTAATCCCCACATTGCGAACGACCATGGAGTGACCATCGATTTGAGATGTCTTGGGGGTGCTCTCGGAACTTTGGCGAATCTCTGGCATTTGTCGCAGCGTCGTGAATGATCAGCTGCATCTTTATTTACGGTAGGCCAAAAATAACCATATCGCAATACTTTCTTTACCAGAGTTTGACCCCCAGTATGATCCCCACACTCACCTTCATATACCTCTTTCAGTACACGTTTGATGTCGTCATGTGCTATGCACCGTAACAATGGCATAGAAAATCCTTGACGATAGAGGACGTCGTCCTATAAAACGTATCTTGCAGCTTTACGTGTTACAGCTCGTCTCTCGCTCTTCTTTGACGGGAGTATTCCTCTTTTAAGGAAGTTCTTAATTGGCGTCATCCATGACTCCCTTTCTGGCTCAGCTTCCAGGGCTAATTCGACTTCCATTTTGTCGAAGCTTGGTGATTCCAATATCTCTGTTGGAACCAATTCGGTTTCCTCAGGGTTGTCAGAACTTGCTAGCTTAGACAATCGGTCTGCCTTCTGATTTTCTGCTCTTGGAATGTGTGTTATACTGTAATGCTCCAGGTTACCCAGTAACTCCTCTACTTTTTCAAGATAAGTAACAAGTCGAGGTCCCCTGGTCATAAATTCCTTTCGAACTTGGCATACAACTATTTTGGAGTCACAGAATATTCCGATTTTTTTATCCCTAATTCCTTAGCGAGTTTCAGCCTGGCAATCAGGGCCTCGTACTCGGAATCATTATTGGTGACGGAAAAATCCGAGCGCAGGGCATAGTAAATGGATTGTCCTTCAAGAGTGGTTAAAACATCTCCGGCGCCGGATCTTCGATCGTTCTTGGCCCCGTCCATATATAATCTCCACGGACTAAGCTCTAACTTATGCTATGAGGTAACAACTTTGTCATCCACTGTTTCTTCTTCAGGAATCGTGAATTCTTCTATGAAGTCGGCTAAGGCCAGCCCCCTTATTCACCTCCTTGGTTGAAAATTCAAATCAAATTGGCTGAACTCGATATTCCACTTAAGTAATCGCCCCGATGCTTCGGGTCTTTTTAATACTTGTCTTAGAGGTTGATCAGTATATATGACTATCGGGTGAGCTTGGAAATAATGACAGAGTTTTCGAGAGGCAAGCAAGAGGCTGTAAGCAAGCTTTTCTATTCTTGGATAATTGCGTTCTGCAACGGCTAACTTCTTACTTACAAAATATACTGGCCTCTGGACTTTGTCTTCTTTACGCACCAAGGCGGTGCTGACAGCATGAGATGACACTGCCAGATAGACGAACAGATCTTCATGATCCACCGGTTTCGACAATATCGGGGGCTTCTCCAACAAGTCCAACAGATTTTGGAAGGCCTCTACATAGTCGGGAGTCTATTAAAAATTACATTTTCCCCGTTTGATTAAATCAAAGAATGGGACACACTTGTCCGTGGCTTTGGAAATGAATCTGCTTAATGCAGCAACCTTCCCTGCCAAGCTTTGAACGTCCCTAATCTTCCATGGCTCTTCTATTTTCCTTATTGCTACTATCTGGCGAGGATTAATCTCAATTCCTTAAGAACTTATAATGAACCTGAGGAATTTCCCCGATGCAACTCCAAATGAGCATTTTAAGGGGTTCAACTTCATCCCGTACCTCCGTAGGATATCAAACATCTCTGCTAGATCTTGTGTATGACTAGAGGATTGCCTGGATTTCACGAGCATGTCATCTATGTAAACTTTCATGGTTTTTCCAATCTGGTTATAGAACATTCGATTCACCAGGAGCTGACACGTGGCTCCGGCATTCTTTAGTCCGAATGACATCATCACATACGAGTACAATCCCAAGTTTGTTATAAAACTCGTGTGCTCTTGATCCGGAACATGCATGGGGATCTGGTTATATCCTGAGTATGCGTTCATGAAGGAAAGAAGTTCGTGTCCGGCTGTTGAGTCCACTAGCTAGTCAATCCTAGGAAGTGGGAAACTATCTTTTGGACAAGCCTTATTTGAATCCGAGAAATCAATGCACGTTCGCCATTTCCCATTTGATTTCTTGACCAAAAGAAGATTCGATATCCAGTCGGGATACGTCGAATCTCTAATGAACCCATTATCTTTCAACTTCTCCACTTCTTTTAGGGTTGCCGACCTCTCCGGGCCTAACATATGCCTCTTCAGTTTAACGGGTGGATGCTTTGGATTAATGCTCAATGAGTGACTCATAACGGAGGGAGATATCCCACACATGTCAGCATGAGTCTAGGCAAGCACATCCAAATTTGCCTTTAAGAAGTCAGTCAATTCCTTTGCTCGGAGCGGATCCAGCTGAGATCCAATCTTCAATACATTTGTCGGATCAACATCGCCAATGGGGATATTCACAGTCGTTTCATTAGGGGTCGCCTTTCAGTCCTCGGGATCTTCATCCTCTCTGGGATCAATGTCCTCGAGTAGTCCTCTGGGGGACTCCCTTGGGGCTGATCCCTTTAATTGCTATGTTGATCCCTCCTTCGTTCGGGAGGAAGCGTCTTTAGCTTCGATGCTTAATCCCTTCAGCAACATCTTCAATTCGGCCATGTAGCAGGCTCGTCCGGTGGCTTGATCACCTCTCATTACTCCCACTCCTGCTTCGGTTGGGAATTTCAGCAATAAGCACCAAGGTGCAATGCAAGCCCTGAATTCCGCGAGGGTTGATAGGCCCAAAAAGGCGTTATAGGGTGATTCAATGTTCAAAACTACAAATGGGAGATTTCTCACTCTCCGACAATCTCCTTGTCCCAATGTCACTGACAATTCTACATATCCCATTGGAGCAGTTGATGCTCCATTGAAGCCACGTATCCAACCCTCGCAAGGCTTCAAGTCTTTCGCTTCAAGTTTCATCTGATCAAATGCTTTTCTAAAGAGAATATTAACCGAACTCCCATTATCTACTAGCACTTTATGAACGAGAGATGGACCGATAGTAGTATTGCTCACCAACGGGTCCCCTGTGGGTGATTCAATTCCAGAATCATCACTATTACGAAATATGACATCATCTGACATCGTTTTCTGTTGCTTCACCGAGGAGATGTCTTCGAGGTTGCTACACTCTCCCACTCCAAGGTGCTTAACCGCATTGACGTATTGGTCCATAGCCCTATAATTATAGGCAGCGGGGTGAGGTCCTCCCACTATAATATCGATAACGATTCCTTTGCCTTTTTGTTGAGAGCTGGGCTTAAGAGCCGGTTGATTTTGATTCGGGGCTTGCCCTTCTTTCTCCCTGTCCCTTGGGGCTACCTTGTATTCGTCTAACTTTCCTTCCCACGGCAGCTTTTTGACAACGTCTCTCAAATGCCGACATTCATTAGTAGAATGTCCGTGGGTTCCATGAAACAGACAAAATTTTCCAGTCGCCACCTCCTTCTCCATAGATTCTCGGGGCGGAGGCTTTTTATATTGTAAGACGTTGTAAGTATCCAGATAGATGTTTTCCAATGTGTCATTCAGTGGTGTGTAGTTTTCAAAGGTTTGGAATCGAGGCCTTTTGCCTGAGTTATTTCCTCGGTTCCTATTCCTCCTATTGCTGTTTCCATTCCTGTTGTTACTTCCTTCATTTTTGTTACCAAAATTCACCTCGACTTTCCCCGAACTGTCTCTAGACTGCTTCACAGCAACGTTACTTTGAATATCTTCTCTCGAAGTTCCCTCGGATTTTCTCTTTCGATTGGGGTATATCTCTTCTCGCTGTAAACGGATATTTTCCTTTTCATAGAAAGCCTCTCTAGTTAGTGGTGGCTTTCCAGCTAAATAACCTCCGAATTCAGTATCTGGATCGACTCCTTCAATCAAGGCCATCAAAATAGTTGTTTCGTGGGGATCGCTTATTTCAGTTAGTGCTAAGTTAAAGCGATCCAAGTATGATTTCAGAGATTCTCCAGGGACCTGTTTAATTCTAGACAGTTCGATAAAACTTTTAGCTCTTCGGGCATGGAGTCAGAACTGTTTCATGAAAAGCTCGCTTAGTTCTTGAAAACTCAACATCGATCGTGGGGGAAGTCGTGTAAACCACACTAATGCGACATGTTCTAGATATATTGGGAAGGCTTCACATTTTACAGCGTAAGGTGCGGCTGCAACGTTCATATACCATGCATACCTCATCAGATGTTGTTTCAGATCTGTTCTTCCAGTATATCGATCCATTTGTGGTAAATTGAATCGTCGAGGGTATTGGAAGTTCAGGATGTCATCAGTAAACAGAGTATGACTACGTTCAATACCTCAGTTTTCATTGGTATATTAGCGACTATCGGTCATGATTGGACGCACCATCGCTTCTACTTCCACGTTGGTTAAAGTCGGTTCGGGATCCCTGCTTCTTTCTCTCCTCACGCGCCTACCACCTACTTCAGGTGACCCCTTTGGGTTTCGATTGGTAACAGAACTTCCCCGTCTCCTGCGGTCCTGGTCACTCATAGGACAAACAGACTGAAGGAGTTGTCCCTGGGTAGGATCCGTAATATTTGGATCCCTGGGGAGAACATGTGATCCTCGCATCAGTAACAACATTGGTTCCCTCAAACTAGGATAGTCGGGTCCCATAACACGGGCTGCATCTTCACGTGATCCCAATAATCCGAATGCCAGTTGGTCTAGATTTTCGGGCCTTTTGTATGGCCTCCTTTCACGCGGGCTCTCTTCATCAGAAGATGATGAATGGTCCATGGTAGGATGACGAACCGGAGAGGAAACTCTTTGTCTGCGAAGTTCACTTATTTCTTCATTCATAACCCTCATGTTTTCCCTCATGAGAACACTATCGCGTTTGTGATCCTCCAAAGCATCCTAGTGCTCTCAAGCATATCAAGCAGGCGGGAAAATTCCCCATGGGTTACGAGTGCAGAAGGTGTAGGCTGATCATCAGTTGCCACAGTTGGTGTCGGAGCATTTGTAGGAGCTCGAGTAGAGGTACCAACTTCAGCCACATTCGGTTCGGATCAGTCTCCCCCTGCCTCTGTGGGTCAGATCGGTGGGGAGCTGCCAACAGCATTCTGGGGAGAAGATCAGATCGGTTCAGAGCATTCGGTTCGGATCGGAGCCTGCTCAGATGGAGGTGGAGATGTCCTGCCAGATCGGTCAGTTCCTGAACCTTGTCTTCTTGACCTAGTAATAATTATAGCCTGTTGCTCCTCACCTACTCCACTTTCCCGCGCATTCAGCACTTCTTTTCCTTTTCCCTTGGTCATGATATTCAGTTTGTCGAAATTTTTTGAAGAGAATTTCAGAAATATTGACTGTACGAACTATCTTCTATGGATATACAAACCCAGATAGTAGAATTGTAGCCCAAAAAACGTAGAGAATTCATAACTTCTTAGTGAAAGCACCAAAATGTTAGATCCAAAAGTGGTTCTAACACCCAAATCAAGGATAATTCTAAATGAAAAGAAAATAAAAACGAAGAAGAACACACGATTTATAGTGGTTCGACATTAAAGAGCCTACGTCCACTCTGAATTTCTTTAATTGATGATGGAACAAATACAATGATTGTATTCACTCAATTTCGCTTCTACAATGAATAATTTCACTCAATCTTTCCTGAACGATGCTCTAAAATTGATGATGATCTGAATAAAATAGTGTAATTCGGTTTCTATGGTGGAGAGAATCAGTAATTGCCAAAAAGATCCTTCCAAATGGAGTTTGGTGGTGTATTTATAGGCAGAAAATTCCTCCGAAAGACCTTCGGTTTGGGTACTCGTGGCAGCCATCCCGTTCGGTTCGGAAGTGAGAGCTCTGAGATGTTGCCAGCGCATAACGTTCGTCAGTGAATGTGGGATATGGGATGTGTAACTGCTCTGCACCTTATGGATTCGTGGAGTTCAACCGTTGCTTCAGTTGCCTTGGGATCGGATCGGGAATGCAAAGTGAGGGGTTCAGATCGGAGAGGCCCGAACCGATCCGATTAGCGTACTCTTTACCATTTCCAAGACTGGCTATTTTGAAGTGAAGGGGTTCGGATTGGAAGTTTCCGATCCGATTCGAATGCTTGCCGATGAATCTTCTATCAAACCTATTTGTCGAGCAATCTCTTAGCTTTGTGCAGCCTAATCACAAAGTAGGCTAACATCATTATAATTTTATTTGTGGATATTTGTGTTTTGATATCATCTAAAGTTACTTCTAACCGAGTAGACAATAAAAGTGATCATTGGATACATATCAAATCGAATGAAAATTATGAATGATCTAGATGGAATTTAACCCTACAATATATATGTAGTGATATCCATGGACCTCTTGATTGAGTGAGACTATAAAATGCATGACCATGCTAAAATATTGATTTGATTTATATAGTCTACTCATCGATCAAGATAAAAATATTAAACTATAAAGAGGGTGATACGTTCCATGCCTCAAGTCTAATCCTGGATATATTGGTTAAAAGGATTATATTACATTGAGACAATGGTCACAAAAAAGGTTGCATCGAATCGCCAATATGATTATAACTATCGTAGCAGTGACATATTACTAGATGCCAATCACTTTTTATGATTTTAAATACGATTTAAAATCATTGCCAGAAATTATTTTTTAGACAAATAAAATATCTATATGTTGATATTTATTTGAAGATGGAATTAGTATTCGGGTGGGCTCCTATTTTGTGGCTAACGTTTATTTTACAACACACGTCAGGACCATATATAAATAGAAGATCAAATCGAAAAATAGACCACCTGAATACGTTTTCCCCAAAAACCCAGAAAATTAATGGCGGCTAGTACCATCTCTTTATGTTTCTTCTTCAATTCGACTGAAGTAGAAGACGTTCTAGTGGACACCTCTAAAGGCACGGCACATGACGGGCTCTCGATTCGATGCATTGGTCGTCCTTCGATTCGAGTTCCTTCTGGATTTTTTTTCAAGGATTCGACAGAGCAGGTATAAGCCCTACCCTAGATTGATTTTGATTTACTTTTATTGCATAGATCCATGATTTAAGCATGTTAAATCATTAAAACTTGGATGCCGATTATATTGACAATATCCTACACTAGCCATGCTGCCTTCTCGATTTTTGTCATTTCCCGGTTGTGAGGCTTGAGGCTACGTTTACCTTTTTAGGACATCTAGCCACCATTCACTTTGAATGTCACATCGTCAAATCACTAGTTGATCTACCCAAAATATTACGGGTATAAAAAGCTAAGAGAAACGAATTTCTTCGCCACTAGACGTAATACCTTGACAAGATCGTCTTATGTGATCCCTTAGGCATACTCTGTCAGACGTTCGTCCATACAAGTTGTCCTGGGGCTGGAAAAATTGAAGGCACTATCCTGTAAACAGAACAACCCTTGCATTTTACTTTGTCTTCAATTATCTTAAAATAATCTAATTCGCAATGCCTATGCCTATACAAAGTGGAATCCGTATAATAAATCCAGCCGGTCTCTCCATATTGACAACGATGGTCAAAAACTTTGATAGTTGGTTATTTAACTTTCGAAGAAAGACAAACACCCATCCAAATTCCAGCTGGAAATATTATTGACTAAACATCAAACAATCACTTACCCTTTTTAATTAATATTTAATTAATTACATCATTCTACTCTATTATAAGTTAGTTTCCTTATCGAATTATATATATATATATATATTGATTTCTAGTTGTCAAATTTTCTTAAAAATATTCTAAATCCTTAAATTTATGGAAAATTTCGTCAATGACTCCTTTTTACGACATAATTGGTAAACTCGCCTCTCAAGGCCATTTACATTCAA
Source organism: Allium sativum (assembly GCA_030737875.1). Lineage (NCBI taxonomy): Eukaryota > Viridiplantae > Streptophyta > Magnoliopsida > Asparagales > Amaryllidaceae > Allium > Allium sativum. The sequence continues at coordinate 244,924,606 of CM060922.1, read as the reverse complement.
AAAGAAAACCAAAAAGCCAAGCGGCTTGCCTAATAGGCTCGTAAAATCTCATGTGGAATTTAAACATGTACCTTTTTGTCGGGCACTCAAATTATAATCTTCATTCTCTTTATTTCATACATGTCTAACATATATCTCCCATTCCTAATTTATTTTAATTAATCCAATCATTTTAACGAAAATTGCAAATTACTTCCTTAATTAGCTTTTAGCCAAACGCTTTTTTGGTTTGAACATATCATGTTCAAATATATTTGAATTTGCTTATAAACAAGTCGAATTCCATTCTAACTCAGGTTTCATATTTGATTTCAAATTTGAATTTACAATTTCCATTCACTTATCCAAAGTCAAACTCGATTTAAACTTGATTAACTAATTCTTCTTCCACTTAGTTAATCCTATTTAATAATTAAAAATATGATTTTTGTTTCAAAAAAAACATTTCATTTACCCCACTTGAGTTCAGTATTTATTTTATAACTCAAGTCAGGATTTTAAAAAACAGAAATCCAAATTTGATTAACATAAAATCCTCTGATTTTATTTATTTAATCGTTATAATCTATAAACGATTATAGCGTTGTTTTTCAAAAAAATTGATTTTGATATAACTCAAAATCTATAAGTCAAAATCCATATTTTCTCTTCCATTAGAAAACTATCAATCAAAAGGTCCGATCATTTTTTGTTTCATCGAATTCTGACTTATATTGAGTTTTATATACTTAATTTAAGTTCGAATCATCAAACTACGAACTACCGCGTCGCGGCGAGTTTGTTTTAATTAAATTAAATGTAAACGTTTACAAACTTCGTTTACTAATAAATTCCATTCTTCGACAATTTAATATAAATTAAACCGTTCTTCCAAATCTAACTTAAAACTCCAATTACTCAGAATCGTTGATTATTAGATTCACAAATCAGTTGCAATTTATATTTACAACTTAATTAAATTCCCCATCCCCTTTTCAAATTCATACTTGAATTTAAATTTATAAATTTATTCCACGATAATTTCTCTCCCTTATTTATAAACATCGTTTATAAATTTCACTTCTTGTTTTAAATATTAAAACAAGTTTCTATTTCAAATTCCATTTGAAATCCAATTTCCACTTCGTAAAATAAATTTCCTTTTCAAATTCATACTTGAATTTAAAAATCAAATAATATATTTTCTTTCCATTTACAAGCATAGTTTACAAATTCGATTACTTATTTTTATTACTGAAAACAAGTTAATATTTTCTAACGCATTCGAAATTCAATTTCTATATTCGAAAAAAAATAAAACTTTCGTTTTAAATCCTAAAATTACTTTTCACGATATTTTTATATATCAATATTTAGGGCCAGTGATATTCAAACATCCAGAACACCCAATTATCAATCACAGATTTTCTAACACATCATATATGATAGTATATATGAAAAAGTACAATAAATAAATTTGAGGAATCCAGTTGGATCTTTCCAAACTGTTTTCCCTGCATCCACAGATGTTAGACGATATATATAATACCAATCCTACTTCAAGGCAGGATATCGTGGTATAGAAGGTCATCCACTCTATATATCGTGGGACGATAGGGTTATCCCCTAATTGTACTATGAGAAATATCCACAATATATATATATATATATATATATATATATAGCGACAACCATCAAGCCTAAATTTAACTAATATATATATAATAACCACAATTCATCAATAATTATTCAATGCATCCAAATAGTCAACCAACAATATATAAAAATTATTTAAAATAAAAATCCGTTTATAAAAATTATAAACGAACCAGAGAGTGAGTTTACTCACCTTGTTTTTCGTTTGCCGAATGTCCCGTTAAATTCCAAAATGGCTTCGAATCTATTTGAATGAATCTCGAATGGAATCCTTACCTTGATGTTGCACCACACGATTAACTTCGAAGCAACTCTCCGAAAACCAGCGATCTATTCTCACCGCAACAACAATCAATCCCTACACAACAATTTCCCATTTGGCATTTTATCGAACACCACACTTTCAATTTACATTTCCTTTCCTCTCTCACCACAGCTACTGTTTGCCTTTGCTATTGCACTCTCCACATTGTCTATCCGACATTGTTCGTGTCACTTTAACCTCCTCCTATCAACCTCGACCCAATTTCCTACACCCGATCACACTGCACTTCAAAACACTACTGCCATGTCTCCACTCCACTGCTTGCTATTACACAATCTGATCGCTCTATCATGCCACTGCCAATACTGTCCAAGCCACCACCACACTACCTCCAATCCATGAGCTTATTGTCTAATGTAACTCCTCCCACTAACAGATCGCCACCTGCTTTCACCACAGACCGAACTCCTCCAATTAGCAACGGCCGAACCCCTTCAACCAACCCACCATCAAACCCTAATTCATTTCTAAGAAATTCGAACTCCACGCATTGGCCTCTACTGACATTGCAGGTACCACATCCTCCAATCGCACCTCACCACAACCTTCAGAAATCCGTCCTTAGAACAATCTACGACACTCCATCAACTTCCTGAAATCGCGAGTATCTCCTGGCTTGGTTCGAGCTCCAATAAATATCGCGATTTCGATTTCCATTTTTTTCCCGAAGGAATTGATTTTAGTTTGACAGGAAATAGTAAGAATGGCACGATTTGGTTTTAACTGGGCAAAGGAAAGAAAGTGTCTTTGCTGGTTTGAGATGGAAAACTAATGAGGGCGATGGCTTAGTTTTATAGGAGCGAACGGGAGACAATAAGTACACACCCTTAAACTGTGTTTAAGTTCAACGCGGAGAGAGGGAACAATACGGTCATGAATTGAAAGAAGAGGAGGCTGGCAAGAAATAGGTCTGCGTGATTAAAGAATAGGTCGGCTGATAGGATGTTGATAAAATTTGATTTGACATTGTTCTTATCCGTTCAATTTTTATAATAATATATTTCATTGCTCCGAACTCCAATGCAGACACCACAACCAACGTTTCTAGGGTTTAACCACTATTCTGAACACAATGGAATAGGTTCTGAAGCCTAATTTGATCGTTATGTGGAAGATATTAACTTAAACCGATGATTAGATTAAATTCCATTTAATTTATTTCTAAGCGTTTTCTAACTGTACGATCAAATCATAAATCCAAATGCTACGAAATATGAAATTCGATAATATTACGCTATTACGGATCCGATAGAACCGGTTTCATCAAATTCTGAGACGATTTGAAAAATCATTATTTCAAATGTTAAATTAAATCGATTAAAATATAAATTGATCATGAACAATCAAATTCATTGATAATAAATTATTATTATCATTCATATTCAATATAGGATTTATATTGATCATCTGAATCGTTTCGATTCAGTTTTGTCTCCGAATTCAGTTATTTTCATTTCCGTATTACGATAATTTGATATACTCGAAATTAAATTGATAACTTCATATTAAAAATCCATTTATATTTCTGATTCAACATTTAAAACAATTTAAATGTTCAAAGTCAAACACTAAAAATCTGAGACATTACACTAGGCCTTTTGTTCCCTTACTACAAGTTGGCAGGAAAATTATGACCACTACATGCAAGAACAACTTCTACTTAAGTCAAAAGGTATGGCCTAGAATACTAAATTTATTTTATATTTAAATTCAGCTAATTTTTAAATAAGAAGCGAACATAAAATCGGAGATAACTGCTACATATAAAATATCTTCTGTTTTTTTTTTTTTCATAGCCTCAATTACTGCATAAATCTATTAAGGATATCGCTTTTGAAGATCATTTCTATTTTGTTGATTACCGTTGCGAACCTTTGTATGGGGAATAGGAAAGTTGTGTGCCTTCACATTAACGATAAATTGGCTTTAGGATTGAAGATGTGTTAATTTCTTTCCATGCTGTCGTTTTTCCATATTGCTCAAAAATGTAGTTTATTATACGAACCAATTACTACGTTGGTTGATAGTATTTAATGAAATTAGAAAAACGTAACTATCCGCAAAACATATGACATGAATTAAATTATGATGGTAGAAGGACCATAAACGATCTCAATTTCTCATCTTATTGATGATTGAATCAATTTTGTTGCATGAGTTAAGTAGATAAATAAATGTGCCCGCCCTTGCTTATGTATTTATGCAAAAAAAATCATGTTGTACCATCATTTTAAATTTAAAACCTACCACATTATGAGCTATCAGGACCTGAAAAGACTTCCACACAAAATGAAGATACATTATGCAGTTACATTTATTTGTGGAGCTAATATTTAACAGGTGTACAAGAACATTTATAAGCTGTGATGAAGGTTTGAGAGATTTTGAATGAGAAATATGATTGATTGTAATTGATTGTATATGAAAAAGGAACAATACAAGGCTGTTTATATAGAAAAATATCCAATATTCTCATATCAAATATGATATTATCCTAATATGATATAATTGATTGACTGGCCTGATGTGTATTGGAAGTTATAAACCCAGAGATCCCAAATGTGATGCGGCCCATATGTTTCTATGTTAAAATGCCAGAACGAAGTGAATAGCTATAAATTGATATTAGCCGCCCTCAAACCCATCTAGGGTTTCCTTATTTTTTTCCGTTTCTTGTTTCTTCCAATTCCCCACCATTCCTCACTCTCAATTCTTCTCGTAATCGAATGAAGTTCTTTGTTGGGAGTGATTTGATGAGGATATCCGCTCTCTGATAGTACGATGGAACATGGCATATTGCCAATTTACCTGCTAGCATTTTCTCATGAACGAAATGCAAATCAACCTCCAAGTGCTTCGTTCTGGAGTGTTGGGTTGGATTGAGGGATAGAGAAACTGTGTTTTTGTTGTCGCACCAAATCACTGGCTTCCTTCTGGATGTAAAACCTATTTCTTCTAAGAGAGATTCTATCCATGAAAATTCTGCTACTGTGCTCGCCATTGCTCTGTATTCTGCTTTCGTGCTCGATCTTGAAGTAGTTGATTGTTTCATGGTGCAACACGAGACGAGATTTGTTCCTAAATAGACGCAGTATCCAGATACAGACCGTCGATCATCGAGGTCATTTGCCCAATCTGCGTCACTGAATCCCTGTAATTGAAGACCTTTATTTGTTTTTATAGTTAATCCATGTTGTTTTGTACCTTGTAGATATCTTAGTAATCTTTTCATTGCCACTCAATGTTCATTTTGGGAACTTTGCATGCATTGACTAGGTTTATTCACGCTATAACATATGTCTGGTCTTGTTATGGTAGCGTATCGTAGAGCACCGATTACGCTTATGTATTGTGTCGCGTTGTTGATTGCTTCTCCCTTAGTCTTTGAAAGCCTTGAATTAACAGTCATTGGTGTTGGCAGTGGTTTAGCTTGATGCATATTGGTCTTTTGAAGAATTTCACTTATATAATTCTGCTATGATAAAAAGAGTTCATTTTCACCTCGTCTAGTAATCTGAATTCCTAGAAAGTAATTCACTTCACCTAGGTCCTTGATGGAAAAACTATGGTCAAGTAATTGTATGATTCTGTTAATTTCTTGGTGATTGTCTCCAGTTATCAGCATATCGTCTACATACACGAGGATGTAAATGATACTCTGATTGTCTTTCTTCATGTACAAAGAGTTACCCGATTTAGCTTGATTGAAGCCAATTTTTGATAGATTCTGTTTTAATTTTTCGTACCATACTCCCGAAGCTTGCTTCAGATCGTATATCGCTTTGTGTAACTTGCATACCAGTTGTCTTTGACCATCGTAGGCCTCATACCCTTCTGGTTGGTACATATAAACTTCTTCAATTAGCTCACCATTTAAAAAGGCATTGTTAATGTCAAGTTGTTTGATCTTCCACTTTTTACATAAGGCAAGTGTCAGTATAATCCTTATAGTTGTAGGTTTTATCACTGGCGAAAAGGCTCATTGAAGTCGAACCCGAATTGTTGAGCATACCCTTTTGCGACGAGCCTAGCTTTGTATTTTTCTGTTGTCCCATCGGCTTTCCTTTTTATTTTGTAAGTCCATCTGCATCCTATGACGTTTTTATGGGTAGGTGGTGTAACCAAGCTCTAAGTTTTATTCTTTATTAAAGCTTCATATTCGGTACTCATGGTGTTTCTCCATTTTTCATCCTTCATTGCTCGAATGTCACTGCTTGGTTCAGTCTCGATTAATGAAACATTGTATACTTTTGGTTTGTATATTCCACTTTTAGATCTTGTGACCATAGGATGCCCCGTCTGTGCTTCATGTCTCTGTGATTGGTATTTTGTAGTAGTTCCTGCTAGGTTCATATTGTTGCTGTCCGCTTCTCTTCCATGCTTGTCTTGACTGTTGTGTATTGCTTCATCATTGTTGTTGCTATTATTTGTTGAGATGTTGCCCACTTCTCTTCCATGTTTGTCTTGACTGTTGTGTGTTGCTTCATTGTCATTGTTGTTATTATATGTTGAGTTGTTGGATGTTTTAGTGGGGTCATTTTGTGTGTGATCACTTGTAGTGTCCTTCCTTTCATTAGTGTTCCATATTATTTGCTCTATTAGAACTGGTGCATTTGTGATTTTAATTTCTTTCTTCTGTCCATTGTCTGCCTTTGCAGCTTGTTTATCTGCATGCAGAAAACCATTTTCATCAAAGACAACATGACTTGATATATAAACTCTGCCATTTTGGTCCAAGCATTTATAACCCTTTTGATTTTGTGGGTAACCAATAAAAACGCATGGACTTGATCGCATACTAAGTTTATGTATGTTATAGTCTCTCAAACACGGAAAACACAAACACCCAAAGGCCTTTAAATTTCTTTAGTCTGGTTTTTCATTGAATATCACTTCGTGTGGCGTTTTATTATTCAACACTTTTGTGGGAAGTTTGTTTATGAGATACACAGAAGTGTTGAATGCCTCATTCCAAAATTTCATCGGTAATGCCCCTTGTGATAGCGATGTCAAACTAGTCTCAACTATATGTCCGTGTTTTCGTTCAACCAAGCCATTTTATTCAGACGTGTGGGGGCATGTTAACCTATGTTTTATCCCTCTCTTGTGAAGTAATTCTGAGTGGTTTGAACTCACCCCCACCGTCTGTTTGTATTGTCTTCACATTGCAGTTAATTTGTTTTTCTATAAAAGTTATGAACTGAATAATTGTGTTGCACACCTCTGATTTATTTTTGAGCATGTAGATCCACGTATATCTAGAATAAGCATCGACAATTGATAGATAATACTTGTGGCCTTGGTATGAGTTGAGCAGTGCTAGTCCCCACAAATCAGCTGCGACAAGCTCCAATGGCTTGCTATATACTATTTCAGATTTACTGAATGGAAATTTATGGCTCTTGCCGAGTTGGCAGTGTGTGCAAACGTGTTTGACAGGTATGTTTTCAAAGTAAATGTCATTTTTATTCAAAACATTTCTAACAGTCGCTAAATTAGGATGACCGAGTCTTACATGCCAAGATTTTACTACATTATTGCTAACATTACTGCTAACATTATTATTACTGCTACTAGTTTTTACTACGTTATTCCTTTCGTCATTACAGCTGATATCATTACTAGTGCCATAACTACCATTGCTACAAACGACATCTATATTATTGCACCTTATTTCTTTACTTGAAATTTTCCAGTCTTTGAGTTGCCAAATCTGTAGAGTCTGTCATGTAGATCGCCCTGTAGCAATACTTCTCGACTTAGAATATCCTTAACGAGGCAGAACTTGGGGTGAAATTCAAAGAAAACGCTGTTGTCATTAGCAAATTTAGAAACACTTAGTAAATTCTTGTTAATAGTGGGAACCCTAAGTAAATCATTTAATTTAAGTTGTCTTCTACCTAATATGATTCCTTTTCCAACGTGTGTGATGTGTGCAATGTTACCATTACCCAAATGTAGTGATTTCATACCTGAGTAACCCTTCCAATGTTTAAGTTTTGGAGATTATTAGTGACATGGTGCGTAGCTCCCGAGTCTGCATACCATTCGTCTAAGTCGATTTTTTCAGTCCCATAGTTGTCTTCATTGTTGTTGTGTTGAGCTTTGTTGTTGTCACTAATGTTTCTGCTTTAATTGCTCATGGTAGCTACGTTTGCTTTTGATGTGGAGTTGATTTGATCAGATTGCCGTTTATTGTTATCAGTATTATACCTAAAATAACACTTGCTTGCTATATGGCCGAATTTTTGACAGATCTGACATTTTATCTTGTTGTTGTTCCATCGGCCTCTTCCACGACCTCTTTGTGGTTGATATCCCCTTTGATACTGATCATCTTGTCTATTTAAGTTGTTGTTCCCGGGGCTTTGATTGTTTCTGGCTACGACGTAATTCGCAGAAAACTCTCCTTGAGTGATTTTCCTTCGTTCTATTCTCTCCTCGTGGGCGAGAAGGGCAGAGCGAACGAATTGTAGATCAGGTAGGGTTTGTTGAGTAGCAATAACGGTAATTAGAGAGTCGTACTCTTCGTCTAATCCTCCGATGATGAAAATTTTTTGCTCACTGTCACTTAATTTATGTCCGACAGCACTTAACTTATCGCAAAAAAAAATTATTTTGCTTAAGTTTTCCTTCATGCTCATGTCTTCTTTCCTTGAGTTTTGTAATGCTCTTCTGTATTGCATAACTCGAGTCGTAGACTGTGAACTAAAAAATTTCTCTATGGTTGTCCATATCTCGTATGATGAATTGCACCCCACGATCTACGAGAGTAAATTCGAACTGATAGAAGATAAAAGCCATGATGAGAGTAAGCTGCCCTGTTTTTGAAATCTGGCATGTTTAAGATTAGGTGTTGTCTTTCCTTCTTGATCTGTTAACATTATTGGAGGAATAGGTAGTGTTCCTTTTATGTAATCCAGTAAACCGTATCCTTTGAGACCAAACTCAATTTGGTATTTCCGTAGAACATAATTGTCTTCATCTAATGAAGTTGTTATAACTTGGCTTTTTGGCTTGATCAGATTTGTGATGCTTGGGAAAGATCCACTGGTATTGTTGTCTGACACAGCAAAAGTCTCTTCTTGTCTTGAGCCATGGCAAGGCAAAATCAAGTGCAGTCGATTGAAAAACAACGATGGGATAGTCCAAACAAGAGAGAAGCGGCAAGAAAGAACGGTGGAAGACAGTGCTTGGCATGACAGGTTTGAAGATGTAGCTGCCTGTTTATCACCTCAGATCTCCAGTGATGAAGTTATCAAACTGAGGAGAGAAAAAAAACTTCTAGATCCCAAAAGGAAAAAAAACAGAAGAAGATAAGAAGATGCCTTTCGGCTATGGCTCTGATGCCATGATGAAGGTTTGAGAGATTTTGAATGAGAAATATGATTGATTGTATATGGAAAGGAACAATACAAGGTTGTTTATATAGAAAAATATTCACCATTCTCATACCAAATATGATACTATCCTAATATGATATAATTGATTGACTGGCCTAATGTGTATTGGAAGTTATAAACCCAGAGATCCCAAATGTGATGCGGCACATATGTTTCTATATTAAAATGCCAGAACGAAGTGAATAGCTGCAAACTGATATTAAGCCGTATATCGTAAGTTGTATGGTATTGGTTTGCAAGGGATGATTACATAAAAAGTGAATAGACATCAAGCTTCTTTTTTTTTTTTTTTTTTTTTTTTTTTTGAATTGGAAAACCAGCCGAACAATTTTACAATAAACATAAGCACTTATAAGCTTATATTACTAGAGAGTATTGTTATTGACACTCCAACTATTGTTAAGGGAGGTCATTTTTTAAAAACACTTCATTCATTGAAAAATTGTTAAGGGGCAACACAAACATATTATTTCACACTACTTAACATTCCTGGATTGCCCATTTAAATTAGATTTAAAAAAAAAAAACTTAGGCAAATTCTATTTATACATCAAAAACCTCTTAACATACACCATTTTTTTTATAAAAATTTATTACTAAAATACTCTTTTCTCTTAGTTACATATTTTAACTTCGCATAAAATAAATCAAATTAACATCAAAAGCAATAAAATTAGATGCAAACTAGACACATTAATTCAATGTTAATGGCTTACTTCATCATGAAACTTTAAATTTCAATCACTTTAAGATTCATAAATAATTGTTGTAATTTAGAGGTGTTGAAGTTTTTCTGAATTATAAGTAATTCTTTTGAAATTAAGAAATTTTTGGAAAATTTTAAAATGGCAACAATATTAGTGTAAGAACTGAAATTCATTTTGTTGAAGTTTCTTAATTTGGTGAATTGAATTTCTAATTTTGGGTATATGTGCTTTAATTTTGAAAAAGGAAAGAGAAAGAAGATGCAAATAAGGGTAATTTAGTAAAATATATGTTGTATGTAAAGTAATATTTAGTGTGTAGTAAGTTATATTATTTTTTAGTGTATGTTAAGCAATTTTTGGTGTACGAATAGAATTAACCAAAAACTTATTCGATAAGGGAAACCAAATTAAAATAAGCAGTTCGTTACCACTGCACCAAATGCAGCATGTAATCAATTATATATGTAATAATCATTTCGATGCATTACCTCCATAATTATAAAATTCAGTATATTTATGTCAACAACAAAAATAGTTCGATTCTATTCCTCCGAAAATGCTTATCCTTTAGGATTTAAAAAAAATCGATATATGCGAATCGAAAAAAAATTACTACGACCCTTGCAATATTTGTTAAGGTAAACTTACATTTGTTTGTTAAGGGGTTAAATGGGTAATAAGGTAAAATTACCTTTATTTGCTAAGGGGATGATACTTCCCTCATTGGTACTTCTCTTAACAATTTTCGAAAATAAAATAAAATTTGCCCTCCCTTAACAATATTTGGCGTGTCAATAACAATGCCCTTACTAGAACATTTGTTCTACAAATACACTCGGTTGCATAAAGGCTAAGAATCTTTGTTTGCAAGTGAAGCACATGCATGTACCTTTATTTGTGTTGCTAATATTTAATTGATGTGCAAGCACATTGATCAATGGCACACCATGAGCTGTTTTGTGGGGATATGTAAGGAATAATCACTTAAGTAAATAATAAATATTAAGGTTTTTTTTTTTTTTTTTGAACAACAAACTAAAGAACCCCTAAAATAGACATAAACATATAAGCTAATATTAATCAACATTGACTCCACCATGCTTAGTTGTATAAAGGTTGAAATTCACATGTTGGAGGTTTTACAACTGTTTTCTACGGTAGGTGGTATGGAACGAATAACTAATTAGATGTTCTCTTAGGATAGCTATGGTTTCCGACGATCTTAGGATAGCTATGGTTTCCGACGATAGATTAATAATATATCTTATTCCGTCATTGTCAGTGTGTTTAAAATAGAAATTTTATAAACCATTGTGTCAAATTTTAGTATAGAATAAATTTTACATTGATACTTTTTTAAAGTTATATGAATAATTCATGTTATTTTAATTTTTGTTGATCACCAACATTATTTCAATAGACAAGAATACATTTTATACAATATAAATATGAATTTGGGCACCCTGAACTAATTTTTCCATTTTCAACCCTTGTTTGTATTATTGGAGTTACTATTGTGAGAAGTATTGCATTGATGTACCAATCTAATTATTGCCCTTGAATGATTGGTATCGTTAGTTTAGATTGGTTAAATATACAGTTTTGTATTCAAGATTAGGTATAGAAATGAGTTAGAAAAATATTTTTCCTCTACCACCATAATCGGCCCTAAAATGAATAATTTCTGCTCAGAATTTATCAGACATCCAAATCTTGAATTTCAACCAAGATGTTTGATGAATATCTCAGTCTATATTTTGCCTTGAGATTAGAATAATAAGTTAGATTTGAAGATGCATGTTGCTGAACTGGAAAACAGAGATTCCGAACAAGATATTTTTTTTCATATATATAATAACACACACTCATATATATATATATATATATATATATATATATATATATATATATATATATATATATATATATATATATATATATATATATATATATAGTGTGTATGTATATTCCTGTATGTGCGTGCGTGCAGCTTCATTTTGATCCAATACCTACACTACAAGCCCCATATCTCCTATAACTCTTTTTTTATTGCATAACATCCTTCATGCAATAATCCTGTAAGTGTCCAGGACCCTCAACAAAATTTGTAGTAAAACTATCAACCTATATGGTTATGACTTTTTATCACTTATATTGTAAAAAGGGTTGAAACAATTTTAGATATTAAAGTTTAGTAAATTGTATTTAAATACTGTTATCTATCTTTGTACCAATTTTTTTATTGTCAAGAAGTTATCCATCCGACTTATGTTATGTCACTTCGACATATAATTTTCCAATGGTTATCAATATTTAGATATTAAACTTTTTAATATTCAGTCTTTACCTCATTTAGTTATAATACTTAAATCTAACTTACATTCTTTTTCTTAGGTTAGAGACAACCAATAACGTATTAAAGGATAGAGCCTTACACTTCCTGATAGATTTGTTGAAGATAAGTTTTTACTGCATATCCTTTTAAAATTTATTCTGCTTCAATGCCTCCATGGAAAAGTTTGTAAGCTTGCAAATTTTAGAAGTGAAAATAAAGTTGATTTGGTTTGGCTCATGGCAAGGAAGATGGATCCTGCTGCTTGGTTAAAGGTTCCACGGAGGCAGTACTTTGAAACGCATAGGTTAAGTAGAGGGAGGATTTTGGAGATGGAGATTAGAGATTGCTACGTCGGGGAGATTACATCTCCACTATAGGTTATGTTATTGATCAGTTAGGCAGTGATATCGATAAAGCACTGTAAATATTTTAATGGAGTCTGTTTCAGGTGTGCATTAGAGAACATAAAAAATGTATAGAAAAGTGAGTACAAGAGAATAGTTTAGTTATACGCTTCAGTTAATTTGTTGATTCTGATATATACACGTTCTGTTATTTTTGGATACAAAGTAGTTGTATTTTTGCTGAAATCTGTACAGTAATCAAGTTAGAGTGTAACGTGGTTGTTTGCATGAAAAAGAAAAGAAGTTTTGTATAATGATATAAAATATTTCATCCTCTTTAACTGGGTATTGAATGTTTTAGTTTCATTAATAAACTGAATTGTGGGTTATAATACTACCCATTAGGGATTACTTATTATGTATTATGGCTAACTGAAAAAAAAAAATACTCCTTTGGTAAGTAACAGTACTGAGAAGAATAATCGTCTGGATGAAAAAAATAGTTTTTCCAAGTGAAATAATTACTTTTTTTTTGGGGATGATATAGCCATAAGTATTTGCCAGTCACTTATAGATCGCAAACTCTAGAAAGATAAACAGCAATCTTTTTATTTTAGTCTTTAGCCAATGAACTATTTTCTAATGTAGCAAAAGGCCATTCATTGGCTATGTATGAGATTCTTGCGCAAGCTTTTATTCTTATACATTGAAAATTCTAATACATATCCGCAATTTTTCAATTAAAATTCGGTTCTAATGCGGTAAAGGATAGTTGGCTCCTTATAACTCATTATTTCTATCTAATTTGGAGATTTTTTTTTTTTTTTTTTTTTCTTACTAAACCAGATTTTTATGTTTGATTTCCATGGTTGTCCAGTTTATAATCATAAAAATGTTCCAGGAATCTTTTTCATTTCATGATTTTTTCTTTTTTCTTTTTGCCTAGGTCACAATAGAATTGGATGGTTTTGATGTCCTGAAAAGGATGGTTTTGTGTTACTTTTATGCTCTATTACAAATAATGTTCTGCAGTGTTTCAGTGATTGCAAAATGATAGGAACTTTTCGTTTGACAAAACTGAGCTTAAGCGTTTCATTTTTGATAGGACTGCTTTAGATACTTAGGTGGAATACATTTGCTACATTTCCTCGAATTTATACTAGGGCTGTCAATGGATATCCGAAAAATCCAAAATCCGTCCGCATTCGTATTTGAAAAGCGGATAAATATCTGATATCCGGAAAAGCGGATGCGGATACGGATATAGGCATATCCGCATCCGAAAATTATCCATCCGTTTTTTTTCCGATTATAGCTTAAATTATGTGTATTTTAACATAATTAAATATAGTACTTTATTCATTTGCAAAATTAAAAATCAACTAAGCGCATGTTAATTACTCAAAATTATATATTATCATCATATTTATTTGTTTTTAGCAATTTAGTAATCAATTAGGTTGAAAAAGATTAATACTAAGCTAAAAAAATTCATTTATATTCATTGATTTATCGATTGTTGGCGGAACGGATAATTATCCGATATCCGTCCGTATCCGCGGATACGGATATCCGATATTCGAAAATGGTTTCGGATGCGGATACAAATATGGCACTATCCGTATCCGAAAGTATCCATTGACAGTCCTAATTTATATGTTTCCTTCAGTTCATGCATGATCTATCAGGTTGTAGATCGGCTAATCCACGCTTTGTTAAAATTATTTATAACATAAGAGTGAGCTATTTACACCATCGTATCTATTTATTAGTATGCACAAGTATGGACACAACTCTTACTTTATAACTTGGGTATCGAGGATTAACACCTTATTTACTGCTTATATTAACTTCAGGATTCAAATCTAAGAACTTCTACTCATTACAGGTGCAAACAATAAAGAACTACCCGTGCAAGTTATTCTTGCAATGGAGGTATGCTCAAATAGAGGATAAAAGTAGTAGTTTCCCTATTGGTCAGTAAAGTTCCACATGGTTATACATAACTTATGCTGAAATTTTAGAACTTAAGACTGTCAAAGTGAAAACTACCTGTTAGCTTTTATGGATAGGACTAAAACGGTAAGGGATGAACAGTATTTTAATAAACTTATATGTACCATACGATTCAAACAACATAGAATGATAGAACTAAAATTGAGCAATCTTACCAAGTGATATGACTCATCAGCATTTCTTTAGTTTGACATGTTTTATGCATTCTACAATTTAGCCATTTCCCATGGATATTAAATTTCTTATTTCAGTCTTAGCTATAGTTAGTTTTTTAAATGTAGATGTATCCTTCAATAAGTTATAGTTCTCCTTGATAGTTGAGTAGGAACAAAACCAGGAATTCATTATGAGGCACAGATTCGAACGGAGTGACAAATTTTTTTATTATACTAATTTACTCTAAATTTGTTTTAACTTCAATCTATAATATTTAATATTATCTAGTTTTAGACAAAACCATTGTAATAGAGTTTGAACCGACTCAAAAAAAAAAAAAAAAAAAGTAGTAATATTTTAAAATCAAGGGAGGGAGGTGGCCCCTATTTCCTCTCATTTGGTACCGCCCCTATGGTTGATGGGTTGGGATCATGTGATCCCAATTCTCCTTGGTTCGGTGGTCCCAACCAATGAAATCACCACATTTGAGGGTGATTTACATTTTGTCCTCTTGAATTACATCCGAATTTCAGAGGGCAAAATGCAAAATCCTCCAAATGAAGTGATTTCATTGATGCGGACCACGGAAAATTGAGTCCAGAAAATCCGCATCCGTGGAATTGATATGTTAATTATTAGCCAACAAAACATGATGCCAATTCTGCAGTTTTATATATTATGAAATTTTCTTCCGTCACGATTTTTTTGTTATCTTTCATCATATGGACGTTGGCTCGTACTGTTGTACAACACAAGATTTAATAAACAGAAGTTCCTTCTTTTTGTATTAACGTTATTCTTTAACTCAATGGACGATAAATTTCTGATTATTTCTTTTATTGATTTTTATTTTAATAATTTTAAAATAAATTTAATTTTAATAATTTAAAATAAAATTTGCATTCTACAAGATTTCTAATTTAGCCAAGCCCGTCTACGTAGTACATGTTCGTCCTAGTTTTTAGTTTTTAATTAAGAATAGGGATTTGTAGTGCAAATCCCCAAGGTACGTAAATGTTAACGCAAAGAAATAGGTAGCTAAAGCCGAAGTAACCACCAGATACATACTGCGAATACTAGTTGAATAAAAGAACAGTTACTGAAAACAAAATACGTTCTTGGAATATCTAGCGAAAGATAGATTGGTGAAAAAAAAAAAAAAAAACATTTGTGTATTAATACAATTTTGTCGTCTCTTCTAAAATTCGTTCAACAATTGTTCTGTAAACAGTAACGGTAGAAGCTACCATTAGTGTTCCTGTAAGTCATCTTCTACCTTAAACGTATTCATTTTTGCAACTATATAAAATAATAAACAAGAAACCACGGTTTCTTTCTTTCACACGTAGATACCAAAAAAAGTACATGCAAAACAATCAGAAAACATAGATAAGTTACATTATTACACACTTAAGCCAAAATAGCTAGAGCAAGTACCTCCACATAGCTGGCCGATCTCGTGAGATAACAAGCACCCGCGACCCCAAATAATCGAATGTGGGACAGTAGAGATCATCCGGCCCAACTGTCTCTCTTGCATTTGCAGCATCATTGTCAGAACAAAATATAGAAAGTCCCATACCGCTTATTCCCATCACGAAGTTCGAGTTTCCCCACACTTGAGTGATCGACGAATGATGCAAGTGCGAGTTAGAATCAGGAAAAGGGTAGGTTGATACTTGCTTTCCGCTTCGAACGGAGATGTGCAGCACACGAGGGCAAGGCCCGCTTCTTAATGGTAACCGTGTTTCCGTGCTTCCTATGAATATCGAGTCTCCTGAAGAGAACACCGAATGTGCATTGCTGGATGACTGTTTCGATATTTTGAGACCCACTCCGGAAGAGAGACGGAAGTCCAGTACGTTAATGCTGTCTTGAGTGCAAAATACTCCGTCGTTTCCTTCTACTTCTGATGAACGTGCCCTACGATACATAGTATAGAAACGATAAACTCACATGTTATGGAGATGACTTATATTTAAGAGAAGACCAAGCATAATCTATAATCTCACCTTTGACGAACTCCTCCACCAACTTCAGCATCAGTATTATTCACATGAAGGCAACTAATCTTTTTACCGGAAAGGGAGACAGACAACAAAGGTTGTGGTGTAAGTGAATTCACATCCCAAACACAAACAGCTTCACTTTCAGCCAATACTATTTTTCCTCTGCTTCTCCATTGTAAAGGGCTAGAATAATCCATTCCTGCAACAAAACTATTTGTGTTCCACTTCATTAACTGTTCACCATCACGGATATCATAAGCACTGACGTTTTTCTGCCCGCTTGCAGTATATATTAACAAGGGTCCGCATGGCCGATACCACCACTGCTGGTTAGTGATAGAAGGCATTGTGCATGAAATGTTTCTTCTGAATGAACTCGCAAGGTTGGATAGAGGAGCGAGAGCCACTCTAGAAGTTGGAATCGAGGAGGAACTCGAGGTTTCCGGTTCGAATTTAAATGCTTTAATGCTTTTAGTGTAAAAGTCCCATGAACAGAAACCAGATTCTAAGGTACTGCCAGCAGATGCAGCGACTACGTATTTGCTGGAACAGCCATCGGAACCTGGAGCTCGAATCAGCCAGCAATCTCCCCATAAGTTACTTGATGCAATATCTGGCGGCTTGTATTCTGCCTTCTCCTGACAATTTGTGATTTATGTTTAAGTACATTTTAAGATATGAATATGATAAGTTTACAAAATAAAGAAGAAATATGATAATTGTACTGGGGGTGGGGGAAAAAGGTGCAATTCTGACACTTAAAGAAAATTGATATGAGACTAAGTTACTTAAAAGGAAAACTTGAAATATCACTGATTAAATTTCTACTAATGCATCATTGTATAACAATTGTAAATATATAGTCCACAGTAATCAAAGGTTATTCTGGGGGTTACACCAAGTTTGCATGATTAACCTATTTTAAAGTCCGTTGTCTGTCAGCAGAAGAATTGTCATGTAGTTCCACTCCTTGTACACAAGTTGGTGTTGAACTTTTACAGTTTAAATTTGGAGTAAACTATTGAGGTACTGGACTAAGGCTACACAGATCCAGATGCTTTATGCACAAGGTTTTAAATCTTGGATTTCGATCACATTTCATTTCACAAATTTCATGAACCTCATCTCATATCGAACAAGATCTCGGGTGAGATAAATATATATGATGTGTTCATTTCTAAAGCACATCTCAGAACAATCTCTGACTATTTACATTCTCAATATTGGTTTACAATTTAAGTATGCAACTGAAGTTAAAATACTAATTGCCAAAATGATTTTAACTTTTTTTGGTTTTCAATTTCAAACTATTTGATATTTCAATAGTAGTTTACATATCTAAGAAAACAAGCATAGTCTTTACATGAAAAGCTGAAATGTTAAATTCATTATTCAATTTCTATTAATAGAGGATATATAAATGAGTAAACTAATTTAACCAGACAAACATCACTATTATCGTTCCTTTAAACAAGAATATATATTTCTACAAATATACAAAATATAGGCCACCACGCTATATTGACCAAAAATGAAAATTAATCTAATAGGAAGACCTTTTGACATCTCCTAAAAAGAATAATTTGAAATAGCACGTGACGTTTCCATTTCAAGTTAATTGTGAGAATACAAATTCCTTAAAACATATTGAATTAAGTAAACTACCAAGACAAATACAAAAATTGGATCAAATACAAAATTTCAAATTTTGCTAGGAAATTGAAAGTTAATAGTAGTGAATTTATTTCAAAAAATGATATAATAGAAAAGAAATAAAAACCATAGAAATTTGAATGGAAAAGAAGTAAGAGAAAAAATAGCAAAATAAATTGGGTTCAGAAAGTTTTTGCAAAAAATAACAATAATAAATTAACATTAAAACTTACCGAGTTTAGGATGAAGATCTACATTTTAGAAAGAAAACATTCATATCGAATAAGAACTAAAAGCTCTAGACATGCATTCGCAAGTTGAGAATAGAAAAAAATGAATGGTTGAAATGAAATCAACAGTCCAACTTGTTTATTGAAATAAAGCATGAATCTTAAACCTAGACAACAAAACATATATTCCAAGCCTAGCCGATTTACAAAAGTAAAATTCGAAAACACATCATTTCGGCCGAGATCTCGTAAATCGATCTTGACCGAGATTTGAATATGATATCCAATTGAATCGACATGCATCCGATTTTTCTTGTTTCGAATTGTTTGACCTAGAAAATGAGATCTCAACCGAGATCGGTGAGATTTAAAGCTTGGTTATTCAACCAATAAAATTAATCAAGAACAGTTTGTATGTATGTGTGAAGGGGCCAGCTCTTTGAGCATAGAATAAAAAACATATGGTGATACACAGATCTAGACTGTTGGATTTTTTGTTCTTACATGAAAGGTTGCGCGTTTGTGCAACATTACAATACATTTTCAGGGTGATTGCATATCATGCAAGCAGTTATCATAAGTACATGAACCTCAAGGTTAAGTTTAAGTAAATACCAAAATAAGATGATTTTAAAAAAAAACAGTATCATACCTCATAATTTGCAATGTCATAATAGGAACATGTTCCATCATTATGGGTAAGAAGTACAGCTTCACCTTCAGAAACAAACCAACCTCCAGTTGACGGCTTGCGTCCAATCTCATATATTTGATTTACCATGGAATCTTCTGTGTCTTCAAAAATTGGTACGGTTTGTTTATTTTCTTGATCATCAAAATCTTCAAGTTTCTCACTCGCTAGTAATGAAGAAGTATCTTCCTTGTTTTGTAGAGAAGATGCTACTCGTGATCCAACATTTACCCCTGAACTACCCTTTTCCATTACCATTTCTTTAGCTCTCGCGCTAGCTGCATTCAAAGAACTTAAGAATTCTAAAGCATTTGGATTTTCATCAGTTGGACTCCTAGAACCTTTAGAACTATGAATACGAGATGATCTATCTTTCATAAACTTTTGATGAGGATAAAACCTAGCTTCCAGCTCATCAAGATTCAACCCTTTACTCGAGCAATTTGCATTTTGAGCATGCCCATTAGAGACTGACAAATTACTATCTTTTGCTAAATCTGAAAGACCAAATGCAGCTCCATCTTCTTCAATCACAAAACTCACTGCATTTTCAATTCCGGATATCTTTTTCTGAATATCAGACAGAATCAACTTTGAATGAGATTGGTCTTCATTAAGAGCTAACAAATCTTTTGTTTTTTTAATATCAGAAGCAATTCTTTGAACTCTTCCTTCTAATGCAGCAAGTTTCTCATGAAGTTTGGTTGGATACTTTTTAGCAGCTTGGTCACTATTCTCACTGTTGTCTTCAAATACTTTTAAGTTACCAGGATTCTTTTCTTCCTTTTTCACTTCTAATTTACTTTCTTTCTCTTTAATTTCATTACAAACCACAACTGAAGTACTAGGCTGTGCATCAACTTTCGTTGAAACTGCATCACGTCTTTCTTTAGTTCCCAGCAGTTCCAACTCAGACTTAGATACTAATTCAGCAGTAACAGGACAATTTCCAGATGATGTTTCATCTTCTCCATGTCTTTTACCCATTTTAACTTCGCGTCCTCGAACTTTTGCAACATGAACATTGCGTGTCTCATTGTTAATACTAGAGTTACTGGAAGATTTGACAACAGCAACTTTAGAACTTGCATTGACGTTTTCTTTTACTTTCAGCTTTTCAGATGAAGATTTATAATTTGCCAATGAATTTTCTTTATTTTTCCGCTTATTTGAAACAGATTTAGTAGCTAAATCTTCACTGCTCATAAATCTCCCCAAATTTTTTTTATCTTTTACATCCATACTGCTTCTCCTCGACAAACTACTCTTCAAGTTGGAGGCTTTCCCCAATTTATCTTTCAAGCTCAAATCTAAGTTGCTGGAAGACTTACCTCTTGGAAGCGAAGAAGTAGACCATCTAACGGAAGGTATTTCGGCCTGACTCCGGAGACCGGAGGCAGTGACGCGCTCTTTCGTGGCAGTGGCAGTGGCAGTTAGGGTTTTACGTGTAATCGGTTGGAGCCTTGGGGTTATTGTCTCCGTTTGGATTTTCTGTGGCTTGGGTGCCATGACCTTTACGCTGCCTCCCCCCCGCTCTTTGACTCGAGAAGCCATGATTTTGGAATTTTAGGGTTTTCAGGATTAGGAATTTGAAATTTGGTATTTTTAATTTTAATTTTCCGCTGGAAGGCTGTTTAGGACAGAAGAATCTATGTTAGTATGTTTGACCTGGTTTCAAATCTCAGCTAACAGTAGCGGCAAATCCATCGTTTCAAAATTCGAAATTATTGTGTTCGGTATATGGGCCAGGTGGCAGTTGTAGGCTTGCTTATCCAAGCATACACATGATGGCTTGTTGGCTAAATGCAAAGTGCAAACGATCAATAACAATACAACATCCACGAACGGTGCTATTAATGAATATTCAAAAAACATAAAATTCATATGTATTTACATTCAAAAATCAGATAAATATCCAATACTTCAAAAAAAATAAAAAAAATCGAATACAAATTAGTATGCGAGAATTATACATTCTGCTATTTTTTTTCCAATTAGTTTAAATTATGAGTATTTTAGCATGTTGAAAATTATTATTTTATTAAGTTTGAAGCCTATATCATATGCATAAATGCATATCGGCTGCTTAAAAAGATTTATTATTATCAAATTTGTTTATCTTTAGAGCTTTAAACCAGCAGAATTGAAAAATATTTATATTAAATTGAAAAAAACTCATTATATTTCTTAATTTATCGATGATTAGCGGGTAGGATAATAATTTGATATTAATCTGTATTCATGAATGCGGATATTCGAAAATGATTTCGTATACGGATACAGATACGACAACATGTGTAGCAGATAGAATAATAATCTGATAGTCTAGCAGTTTTCATCAAGAAAATTAATTACGTACTGAATAAAAATAACTCAATATCAACATATGTACGTAGCTTCATTTTTGATGCAACGTGAACTCCAAATTGCTCTCATGCTCCAAAATCTCTGCTCTAAGTTTCATCAAATTATGACTATCTTTATCTTCAGTCTGTCAAATTCACAAACTTATTTCCTAACTACCTAAAAGTAGTGAACAACATCAAATCACAACATACAAACATGAAAAAAATCATGCATTTACATCCAAGCAATACATAAAACATATATGGCGATAATGCAATCCTAATCTAAATCTAGATTTTACATAAGCATATATTATGAAAAAAAATGTATTACAAAACCATTTTGAAAACCATTATTAAAAATCCTTAAAAGTTAACAATAAACATATGTTAACTTGTAATTAAAGTTTGAAATCAATTTAAAGTTAAAAGTCATGTTAAAACCTGTACAGTTAAAGCACTCAACGGATCAAATGCGGCGGAGGCGCAAAAAGTTATAGCGGGGATAAAGCGAGGAAATAGCAGGATATAGCGGATGAGTCTAAAATAACATATAAAACTCATATTTACTGCTTTTACAAATATATAAATGATAAATAAATAAAAATTATCAATCAACTTAATTGTTATTGGTACATTCTTAATATTAAATAAAAGCATGACCAAATTTATGCAAATAAGTGTGTACTTTTATTTAGCTTGACTAAATTTAATAGAATATTATATATAATATTTTTTTCTATTGAAAAATATATATTAAAAAGTTATATTTCAAAAATAATTTTATAATGCATAAATGTCATTTTTAATTCATTTCTCTTACATAAGATTTAGCGAAAATAACGAAAAATAGCTGAAATAATGGGATATATCGGGAATATTGGAATATAGCGAGGCTTAAAGCAGAAAGACTATTTCAGAGGCTATTTAGAAATAGCGTAGCGTTAGAAACCCGCTATACGATATAACGGGCATATGGCGGGGTAATAGCGGGGCATAAACTGCACAGGTTAAAACATCCATTTTTATTGTGTAAACATGCATATGATTGTAAGAGGTCAAGAACCACTCTCTAATTACCCATCATACCCAAAATTTCTCTTTAGAACTGAAATAGACAACAAAGAAGAATGATGCAAAAAAACTAAAACGATAATTCCTAGCTTTTATTTGTTAATTATCTCTTTGATTATTTATTTGATTAAGATTAGTAAGAGAAATGTGTAATTTTAGATGAAATTAGGTTAATGAAGGCTTAGAAATATTTTAGGGAAGATGAAAATGAAATAGAAATATTTCTACAGCCGCCTATAAGTATAAGTTTCGAGATAGGTTAGTGAGTTTAAATATGCGCTTTGTTAATTACCTACTAAAACACGCCAGCAGCAGCCAAAACTTAAAATAGTTATAACCTTCAAACGACAAGTCTGTTTATTTATGACCGCTCTACTAAATGTGTAATGGCCCTTTTTTTCAGACCGGTCGAAATTGTAGAAAACCCATCCCTCCAAAACCAACAATGAAGACTACATTTTAACCGATATTATTTATTAAATATATACATCCACGCTAAATGCATAGGATAAAAAATTAATGAATATCACTTATTAGAGTATTCTTTTAATTTACAATATGTACTTATATACAAATTAAACACAAGTACCATACAATTACCATTGTGCAACTTAGATGAGTTGAACGTCGATATCCATTCCTGCAAATTCAGTAAACATATCAATGCAGAATATAATAGTAAATAGGTAATATAAACCCTCACATGATAAAATTTTAAAAATAAATAGAAAAATATTATATTATTTTAGCAACTAGATCGTTACCACTTGTGACTGCTTACATACCTCTATCTAATTGGGTAAGCAAATAGATACAAGATCAAGCCATAAAAATTCATGAAAAGAAATGCTTAAAAATGATGTTCTATAAACGGATATATTTTGCAGGATATATTATGGAGATATAACAAGAAACTTATTATGAAGATGTAACATGAAACTTATTATGTAGATACAACAGGAAGCTTATTATGGAGATATAACAGGAAGCTTATTACGGGAATATAACATGAAACTTATTAGGATATATTTTATAAGATATGATATACTTTATTTTATTGGTTTCCATATATTTGATTGTAAAAACTTGTATAAAGGGAGGTGTATTATCTGTAATGAAAGCAGGTTACTTTTCTCTAAAACCTCTTAGTTTTATCATGGTATTAGAGTCAGTGATTTTTAAAAATATTTGCAATGACTGAAGGAAAGCAAGATTTGTCATCGTCATCGCATGGACCAAAGCTTGAGGAACCTGATTGGAGCCGAGGAGCAGTGTAATGAGGTCTATCTCTTTCAAGCATGTCAAGTTGAATAATGCTACCATGGGTATGTGCAAGTACGGTTTTCTAAAGTGATTTGCTTAATGAAATTGTTGGTTTTGAGTTCATGTAATTTATTTTTCTGTATCTACACCCTGCGTGGAGATTGTATTTTGTAATGTGACTACCTTTTGCAAATGTTTGTAAATGGTTAGCTGCAATGTTTTGGTTAATCCTGTGTGGTGACTGGTAGTGGTCGATCCACTTTAAAAACCATTGATGTAGTCGGTTCACTATAAAAACTGTTTGTATTAGTTAAAAAAGGGCAGATTGGCTGGATTGATGTTTGCACGAAGGGGGTTTGGTGGTGTGCAGTGACCGGGTCGATTGTTTGTAAAAGTTAAGTTGTTGAAGAATATTGGTGTTTGCACAAAGGGAGTTTGGTGGTGTGTAGTTGATGTTGTAACTGTTGTTGTATTAAAGTTGTGGTTGGTTTGTTGAATATTGGTGTTTGAACAAAGGGAGATTGATGGTGTGCAGTGACGATGGTTAAAGTTGTAGTTGAGTTTCAGATTGAATGGTTGGGGCAGTGTGATGTTGAGGTGAATAGAGTTTGGTATGGGATGTTGTAACCGTTGTTTGTATTAAAGTTGTAGTTTATTTGTTGAATATTTGTGTTTGCACAAAGCGAGTTTGGTGGTGTGTAGTGATCAGGTCGATGATTTGTTGAATATTGATATTTTGACAAAGGTAGTTGGTCGTCATCAGTTTGGATATTTTTGCGCAAGTTGGGCATTTGTGATTTACATGCTCCAACTTGAGGGGGGGTAAACAGATATATTTTGCAGGATATATTATGGAGATATAACAAGAAATTTATTATGGAGATGTAACAAAAAAACTTACTATGGAGATATACCAGGAAACATATTATGGAAATATAATAGGAAACTTAGTATGGAGATATAACAGGTAACTTATTAGGATATATTTTATAGGATATGATATACTCTACTTTATCGGTTTCCATATATTTGATTGCAAAAACTTGTATAAAGGGAGTTGTATTATCTGTAACGAAAGCAAGTTACTTTTCTCCAAAACCTCTCAGTTTTATCATGGTATCAGAGCCAGTGATTTAAAAAAAAATTTGCAATGATTGAAGGAAAGCAAGCTTTGTCATTGTCATCGCATGGACCAAAGCTTGAGGAACCTGATTGGAGTCGGGGAACAGTGTAATGAAGTCTATCTCTTTCGAGCATGTCAAGTTGAATAATGCTATTATGGGTATGTGCAAGTACAGTTTTCTAAAGTGATTTGCTTAATGAGATTATTGGTTTTGAGTTCATGTAAATTTTTTTTTGGGTATCTACTCCATGCGTGGAGATTGTGTTTTGTAATGTGACTACCTTTTGCAAATGCTGTAAATGGTTAGCTACAGTGTTTTGGTTAATCCTGTGTGGTGACTGGTAGTGGTCGGTTCGCTTAAAAAACCATTGTTGTGGTCGGTTCACTATAAAAACCGTTTGTAGTAGTTAAAAAGGGCAGATTGGCTTGATTGATGTTTGCACAAAGGGAGTTTGATGGTGTGCAGTGATCGAGTCGATGGTTTGTAAAAGTGAAGTTGTTGAAGAATATTGGTGTTTGCACAAAGAGAGTTTGGTGGTGTGCGGTTGATGTTGTAACTGTTGTTTGTATTAATGTTGTGGTTGATTTTTGAATATTAGTGTTTGCACAACGGGAGTTTGGTGGTATGCAGTGACGATGGTTAAAGTTGTAGTTGAGTTTCAGATTGAACGGTTAGGGCAGTGTGATGTTGAGGTGAATGAAGTTTGGTACGTGATGTTGTAACTATTGTTTGTATTAAAGTTGTGGTTTGTTTGTTTGTTGAATATTGGTGCTAGCACAAAGGGAGTTTGGGGTGTGCAGTGATCGGGTTGATGGTTTGTTGAATATTGATATTTTGATAAAGGCGTTTGGTCGTTAACAGTTTGGATATTTGTTGCGCAAGTTGGGCATTTGTGATTTACATGCTCCAACTTAAGGGAGAGTAAGCAGATATATTTTGCAGGATATGTTATGGAGACATAACAAATTTTTTATTATGGAGGTGTAATAGGAAACTAATTATGGAGATATACCAGGAAACTTATTATAGAGATATAACAGGAAATTATTATGGAGATATAACAGGAAACTTATTAGGATATATTTTATATGATATGATATACTCTACTTTATTGGTTTCCATATACTTGATTGTAAAAACTTGTATAAATGGAGGTGTATTATCTGTAACGAAAGCAAGTTACTTTTCTCCAAAACAACTTAGTTTAACATGGTATCAGAGCCAATGATTCAAAAAAAAAATGCAATGACCGAAGGAATGCAAGCTTTGTCATCGTCATCGCATGGACCAATGCTTGAGGAACCTGATTGGAGCCGGGGAACAATGTAATGGGGTTTATCTCTTTCGAGCATGTCAAGTTGAATAATGCTATTATGGGTATGTGCAAGTACGACTTTCTAAAGTGATTTGCTTAATGAAATTGTTGGTTTTGAGTTCATGTAATTTGTTACTCCCTGCGTGGAGATTGTGTTTTGTAATGTGACTACCTTTTGCAAATATTTGTAAATGGTTAGCTACGGTGTTTTGGTTAATCCTTTGTGGTGATTGGTAGTGGTCGGTCCACCTTAAAAACCATTGATGTGGTTGGTTCACTATAAAATCCATTTTTAGTTGTTAAAAAAATGGCAGATTGGTTGGATTGATGCTTGCACAAAGGAAGTTTGGCGGTGTGCAGTGATCGGCTTGATGGTTTGTAAAAATGAAATTGTTGAAGAACATTGGTGTTTGCATAAAAGGAGTTTGGTTGTGTACACTTGATGTTGTAAATGTTGTTTGTATTAAAGTTGTGGTTAGTTTATTGAATATTGGTGTTTGCACAAAGGGATTTTGGTGGTGTGTAGTGATGCGGGTTAAAGTTGTAGTTGAGTTTCAGATTGAATGGTTGGGGCAATGTGATGTTAAGGTGAATGAAGTTTGGTATGGGATGTTGTTGTTTGTATTAAAATTGTCGTTTGTTTGTTAAATATTGGTGTTTTCCCAAAGGGAGTTTGGTGGTGTGCAGTGATCGGGCGATGGTTTGTTGAATATTGATATTTTGACAAAGGCACTTGGTCGTTAACAGTTTGGATATTTGTTGCGCAAGTTGGGCATTTGTGATTTACATGCTCCAACTTGAGGGGGAGTAAACAGATATATTTTGCAGGATATATTATGGAGATATAGCAAGAAACTTATTATGGAGATGTAATAGCAAATTTATTATGAAGACATATAGGAAAGTAATTATGGAGATATAACAGGAAACTTATTAGGATATACTTTATAGGATATGATATACTTTACTTTATTAGTTTTCATATATTTGATTGTAAAAACCTGTATAAAGGGAGGTGTATTATCCGTAATGAAAGCAAGTTACTTTTCTCTAAAACCTCTTAGTTATATCATTCTACATAACCATAAAAATTCATCAAAGTAAGGCATTTTGTAAGTGTGTTTAGAACAATTATCGCTATAAAACCACGTGTACTCTAAGTCTATCCCCCACTAATCCTTACACTTTTTGTTACAAGTCATATCATGTTATAAAAGTACATAATCACCAATCACACTTGTTTTTTGCTTACTAAGGCAAAGATCACAACAAATATAGTAAGATAAGTCATGCACCATATTTAATTCAAACACAACCATACATGCAATTTGTAATTATTTAGATGTTGAATATACTTAAAGTATTCCTTGCTTACTTCAAGCACAAGGTTGTAGAACACAAACGTACTTCCTATCATTACCTATAGGCAAACATAAATCCTTCCAAATCGCCACAAGGCTTATGGCCATCTGTAGTTTGCTCTTGGGTTTGACATGTTTTGACCTTCTTTCACTTTAAATTAGCCTACCAAAATTGATAGTTTGCTAAAGACATTATGAAGATGATTTGGACCAAATTTGAGAGGATTTAGATTTGTGGACAATTAGTTATGAATTTTGGAAATGGATCGATTGGTCATGTGTTAAATAACATAACCAATGAAAATATTTCACTTCAAACAGGTTTTCACCTATGCTACTATTCGATCTAAAAAAGTGGAAAACATAACGAATTATCTACCTACGGAAAAAGATAAGGCAGTTTGGCAAAGTATAATGATATTTATGGTCATTATAAGTGCATCGACCATTTCTGGTTTAAAGAACAAAATAAAAAAAACTGCTTAGTTTTAACTTATTTTTGCCTAAGCAAATCTTCGAATTATCAAAATCAATAAACATAAAAGTTGTTCATTAACAATATGAGGAGATTTGGTTTAGTGTAATGAAAGTTATGGCTTAAAATCTGAGAGCATGTATCTTAGAATATTAAAAACTGTGCTAGAAAATAGATTCACTATGGCTTTCGAAAACTCTCCACACTGAATTTTACGAAGTGGTATAAATAATCGTTCTTTATTTTTGAGATATCCTTCCAACGAAAAAAAGTGTCACCTAACCTGGATGAACGGTTTAGGATATATGGGTAAAAGAAGTAGGAAGATTTTCTTAGAGCCTCTGCTCTTATCAAAATGGTCATGCTATTTATAACATTTTCTCAAGGCTATTTTAGTCTTTTTTAACTTGGACACTTGTCCATTCATGAAAACCTTAGGATGATGACACATTCCCCCTTAGTTGTCATTAGGATGTATATATGTTTACTTCTAAGTGGCATATGCGCCACCATCTTCATCCATCTTAATGCATATGTCTCCTTCTTACTCATGTCACTTGTCAATTTCGTCTTAATTAATTTCCTAGCTCAGACTTTCTTTGGTGAGATCGACCAGTTTTAAAAGTGATTTGTAACACTTTTTGTTATAACAAATAATAAATACAATAAGTAAATGAGTTTGGTAAATTGCGTAACCACTACGTTTGGTTTTAGAGTGGGTCGTCCATTAAAACTATCATTGTTTATAGCATATGAGCTAGAATATACATCTAGACTACTATAAATTGTTAACACAGCTAACATCACGCAGAGAGTAGAACATAATAACAAGAAATCAGATAGTCTTCTTCACGCAGGAAGACAAATACCATAAACAAATTTACATAAGGCCCGAGGCCTATTACATGGAACCACTGAATGACACAAAACACCTAAGATGAAAAGCATTCTGTTGATACACGGAAAAAGGGCTTGACATAGGCAGAAAGCCAAGAAGACATTTCCATTGCATAGGGAAAAAAGCATAGAAACATAGAGGAATTGAAGGCAAACATAATAACACCATTTGCCAAAGATGACATAGGTCGTTGCATAGCCGTGAGAACGAACATGGCATAGTGCAAAACAACTCAAACTAAAGTCTAACCTTTCCTATACAATTCTTCCATAACAACAAAGTGGCAATCAAACACAAAACCTTCCTATAAAGCCTCGCTTACAACCCAAAACAAACCCCGATAATACGTTAGAAACCATCATGCCACAACCTCACTTATAACGTCCAAGAAACCCAATAACCAAACAACCTGAACATCAACTCTTAACACAAGTCGACACACAAACATCAACCAACTAAAAATGCCCATTCAAACGGTAATATAGAAAAACATCAACAGAAACCAAAGAACTACAACCAAGAGCTCCAGAGTAATTTTGCTGAATAAACAAGAAAACACCATACAGAGAACTAACTAAGCAGTCGAGACAAGCTCATACCAAAGCTACACCAACCTCGAACAATAAACCGAAAGCGTGGTTGTGAGAAAAGGAGGGTGAAAGCCTGCTTTTGGGGTGGAGAAGACAACATGCTTTTGAATGGTCAGCAAAGAACCGAAAGACATTTTGGGTTAATGGCGAAGTTGATAAACACATAAATATGCATATTTTATACACTTATATTTCATCTTTTTGTACATAAATAATATTACATTGGGTATTATTTTGTCATTTTACAGATTTTCCAATCAATTCTCATGCCCTCCTGAAAGCAAAGATATTGCACAAGAAGAAGATCAATTTATTTATTTATGAAGACCTATAGATGAAGTTTTTATCCGATGTTGCTTTTGGAGTCTAATATGTGCGCATTTTTGGAAGAATTAATCATGTGCAATCTTATCTCCAATCAATTAGCCACATGAAAGATATGGAAGATTTTCACCATGATATTCTCAGAATTCCTAAAGATTATTTCCAAACAAATTTAATCAAGAAAAGGCATGAGGTATGATAATAACTCTTGGGTAAAGGGACCATACATTCTTAGATTTGATTAGGGTTGGACAATCTCAACTACAAATATACGTTGTACCCATTGTAAACAATTGTTCCATTTTCTATATTCTATTCTTATCCTTAATAAAGTTTTTCTTCATTCTAGTTTATTGTTATTTTCTTTCATAACAATTCGTGTTGTCTACCCAATTAGTTTTGGTGGAACACAAATTGTTATTTTTTTTATTATTACATGTTAGTGATTGACCGTTTGATTAGATTCAACGGCAATCCTAATTTTATTTTCCTGTTGTTTCTGTTTGTTGTTTTCTTTTTCTACTAATTTGTTCTTTTTATTTTAGTTGTTGAATTTAGTATTGATCCGATTAGATTCGGATCTATAGTAAATTCAATAGCATTATTTTTAATCTCATCTCCAAATATTGTCTAACTCGCCCATGAAATTACATAAATAATAAATTTAAAATTCCTCCCTGTGTTTGACGTACATACTACACAATCTGTGCGCTTGCAGTTTATAATAAATTTGCGCTTTTTTAATTCACAGAAAATGTCGATCAAGTTTTTGGCGTCGTTGCACTTTTTTTAAATTCCAAAGGTGTATGATGAGTATTTTTTTCTGATATGGAAGAATTCTTGGAAATATTCATGGATGATTTTTCAATCTATAGATCATCTTTTTCCCAATGCCTCACTCATTTGGAACTTGTCCTAAAATATTGTAAGGAGAAATCACTCGTACTTAATTGGGAAAAATGTCACTTCATGGTAAAAAGAGGGATGGTTCTAGGTCATGTCGTCTCAAAAGATGGTCTTGAAGTCGATAGATCAAAAATCGATTTAATTGCTAATCTACCTCCTCCAAAGTCTGCTAAAGATGTTCGTTAATTTCTTGGCCATGCATGATTCTATAGAAGATTCATTAAGCATTTCTCGAAAATCTCAAAACCTCTCTCGAACTTACTTGCCAAATATGTCAAATTTGAATTTTCCAATGAGTGCAAAACATCTTTTGAAACTCTTAAGTCAATCTTGACCACAACTCCCATCATTCAACCCCCAGATTAGACTCAGCCCTTCGAACTTATGTGTGATGCTTCTGATTTTGCAATTGGATCCATCTTGGGTCAGCTAATTGATAAACTCCCTCAAGTCATTTATTATGCTAGCAAAACCTTAAGCGAGGCCCAATTGAATTACTTAACTATTGAGAAGGAATTTTTGGCAGTTTCATCGCTCTTGAGAAGTTCAGACCATATCTCCTAGGATCCAAAGTCATGGTTTACACTAACCATGGTGCCTTACGATTTTTGCTTTCTAAAAGGGATGCCAAGGCCCGCTTGATCCGATGGATCCTTCTTCTTCAAGAATTGATATAGAAATACGAGACAAAAAGGGTTCTGAGAATGTTGTAGCTGATCACCTCTCTCGAATTGTGTAAGAAAATATTGATGACACCCAAATCAATGAATATTTTCACGATGAACAAATTCTTTCGATCTCTAACACCCCTTGGTACGTTGACATTGTGAACTATCTTGTCACACATCAAACACCCGTTGATTGGTCGAAACAAGACGAACAAAAATTTCTCTCTAATGTTCGAAACTTCTATTGGGACGACCCATATCTTTTCAAATATTGTCCAGACCAAATCATTTGAAGGTGTGTACCCGATTATGAACACCAAAGTATTCTCTCTTTGTCACATGACCATGCTTGTGGCGGTCATTTTGGAGCAAGAAAAACTACTGCAATGGTGTTGCAAAGCGGTTTTTATTGGCCCACACTCTTTCGTGATGCTTTCGAATTTTGTTCTAAATGCGATCGATGTCAAAGAATGGGTCGAATAACTAAACGAAGCATGATGCCTCTCAACTCCATTTAAGTAATTTTATTATTTGACATGTGGGGCATTGATTTCATGGGACCATTCCCTTACTCATTCGGAAATCTTTACATCTTTCTTGCAGTTGACTATGTCTTAAAATGGGTTGAAGCCATCCCTACCAAAACCAACGATAACAAGATTGTTATCAAATTCCTCAAAGAAAACATTTTTTCACGCTTTGGTACACCTCGAGTTATCATTAGTGATAATGGCACCCACTTCTGTAATCATGCTTTTAAATCCTTGCTCAAGAAATACTCAATCACACACAAACTGTCTACCCCTTACCATCCACAAACTAGTGGGCAAGTAGAAGTTTCCAATAAACAAATCAAACAAATCCTTGAGAATTCCAACATAAAAGATTGGTCCATAAAACTTATTAATGCACTTTGGGTGTTTCGCACTGCTTACAAAAACCAATCTAGGGATGTCACCATATCGGTTAGTCTTTGGAAAGGCCTGTCACTTACTTTTGAATTGGAGCATCGTGCTCTTTGGGCTATAAAGCTTTTGAGTTTTGACTTAGAGAAAGCTAGTTCACATAGCAAGTTACAGATTTCAGAATTAGAGGAAATAAGAAATGAAGCATATGAAAATGCGTTAATCTATAAAGAAAGGACCAAAGCCCAACTCGAAAAGAACATACTTGGTAAGGAATTCAACATAGGTCAAAAAGTTCTTTTATGAGACTCTAGATTTTCATTCGTTTCCAGGAAAACTCAGATCTTGTCGGACTGGACCTTATGTAGTGAAAATAGTATATCCTCATGGAGAAGTTGAAACTGAAAATCCTAAGGATGGAAATGTCTTCTGTAACAACCCGTATTTTAAACAACACGTTATAACTTAAAACCGAGCAGAATTAAATGTTAATGTCTGAATCAGGGGAAACGGGCTATGCCATTGCGTTCGTCTCGGAAAAATACGCGAAATAGAGTCCGAGTTTTCGTAAATCGGAGTCCGTATGATCGAGATATGGCCTCACAAAGTTTCACGAAAAATTCAAATTCAAAAACAGATTCAAAATTTTTAGAATTCAGGGTAGGCGGGAAAAATCCCGCCTGGATAGGTCGACAGGGGGGTCGACACTAGGGTCGACCTCCCCCAACCAGGTCGACACTAGAGTCGACCTGTGGGTTGACCTGTGTGTCGACCTCCCTGGTCGGCCAGGTCGGCCTGGTGCACCTGTTTTGGCTCCTGGGTCTTGTTTTGGGGGCTTGTGATGATTTTAGATGGCTCAGATCTATCCTAGGGTTTATCCCACTACAACAAAAAACACTTTTCGCAACAGGCGATACCTGTTACAGTAGACCTATACCAACAGGCCTGCGCCTGTTGGTATAGCCGAAGTTGCTAAAAGTCTGCAACATT
This sequence comes from Allium sativum, assembly GCA_030737875.1. Classification (NCBI taxonomy): domain Eukaryota; kingdom Viridiplantae; phylum Streptophyta; class Magnoliopsida; order Asparagales; family Amaryllidaceae; genus Allium; species Allium sativum. Next base: position 244,890,864 of record CM060922.1, on the reverse strand, counting down.
TTCTGCCTGTTGCAATAAGATGTTGCGGTATACTTTTTTGCAACAGGCTTTTGCTGTTGCAACAGACATTTTGCAACAGTATATGCCTGTTGCAATAGATCCATAAATCTATAAAAAAAAATATACAACTTATAGATATTACATATTAAATGTATTCGTTTTAGTAATAGTGTATATCACAAAATACAATAAACAAATAATTTTTTTATTTTAACAAAGTTTTAATAGTACAAAAAATTACAACAAAAATTTCTACAATTTTCATACACCACTCATGTATAACAATTTCTTCTCTATCATACATATACTATAACAAGAGAATAAATATCATCAATTTACTACAATAAATATGCAGTTCATGCTCCAAGTTTGATGTCGATCATGAACATGTACATGCCTATCCAGGAATATGTATGTCATTCCAGCGAACTCTTTGAGTAATCTCTTGACATTTTTACCCTGCAACATGTGATGCAGTAACATATCAGCAAATAAAGTTTATACTACGAAAATAAAATATATTAGGAGACAAATAAATGCATGAGTAAACTCTTTATTTGATAACGGAGGGTGCATCCAGAATTTAATCAACAATTAACTTCAATTCAATTTTTTGTTGTTGTGAACACTTACCAATACATATAACATCAACATTCATCCTCTTAGTAGCTACGTTGAGTAGATGAATATATATCAGTCTTCTTTCATTTCTCAATTTCAAAGAAAGCGCAGAACCTATAACAAAACGTTTAAATCAATATTAGGAAATACAGGAATATTATAGAAAATTAGCAAATAAAGGAAAATTAGAACTAAAGAAGTGAATGTACATGTTAGTAGATACACAGCGAAAAACAGAAACCAACCTTATCATCTCTCTTTATTATCATCTCTGGATTCTTCTCTCATTATGTTCTTCTGTTGCAAATCTAAAGGCATAATTTATTTAATATCAAACTGCATTTTTATTTATATTGTTTCTCATCGGATTGACAGTCCAAGTATTGAACCCAAGTCAGCAGCACAAATTCAAACCAAATTAAAGCAACACAATTGATTTCTCCTTAATTATGAAAAGGAATCATCCCATTCTTTCCCATCCAAACTATATAATGTTCTTAGTTAATAAAAAAATATGGTCAATGATTTATTATCATCGATTTTCTTTCTCGATAACACATAATCCTATTTCAATAAAAGCATAGAAGTAAATCGAAAGTACACAGCAACAAGAATCTTGAAATATGTTAGAAAACAAACCGATAAATGAAGAATTGTGAACCAACAACCGAATAGAGGAATTTCCACACTCGCTGCCTCCATACCAAACGCTGAAAGCTTCCATGTGTTCCTTGTTTTCATTAGAGTCCCATCTTTAGCCCTGAAAAAATTAGAAGCATAAGAGACCAACATGCGGAACTTACATAAGAGACCAACATACAGAACTTACAGCAAGACATAACCCCAAGAAGATAAAAGCCAAGAAACATAGCAAAGCTTTATGACATGAAACTAACAAGAGAAGAGAGTACGCTGCAATACATATTAATTTGACCTGGAGCAATTCGCAAAGAAACGACCCTATGAAAAAACTAGATACTACGAACCAATGAAACTCTGATCAGTAGACAACAGACATAGCATTTCCATCAAGGAACAAAGTAAGATAACCCAATTAAGTGCCTATAGCAAAATAGAAAGCAACCATTGCAATGGCCGACACAAATAAAACTAGCATATATATAGAGACTCGAGAGGAGATGGAAGCGATACAAAGGGAAGCATCACCCCAAAACACAGCCTGGACAGAGCTAAGCTTAAATACATATGTTTTGCTATGTAAATGAACCAACAAGAAACATAACACTAACCGTCCCCAAAATAAATACACCACTCAAACCAGAGGAAAACCCATAACAATATCAAAGGCGCAAAACCAAACGACTAAAATACTCGCAACAAAACAAAAATAACCACGCTACCCAACACCCGAAACTCTCTAAGCCCTCTTTTGCTGAAAATTAGTCACATGTGAGAGAATTAGAAGCATAAGAGACCAACATACGGAACTTACAGAAGAGTTCTTTGAGGTGCTTGAGCTCAAAAACGAGGACGCTTTCCCTAACGAATTCATGGAGTTCATTTCCATGCTCGATTTTGACTTTTCCGCATCTTCAGGTACTCTTTTCAACACCTGCAGATCAATCGACGGCGATTTCGTGGATCAGCTTGCGGAATCGGAGTGCTACATTGGGAAGAAAACGGAATCATGGAGTTCCTTGTTTTCATCAGATCTATCGACGGTCGTCTTCTCCAAATAGAAGACGAGCGTATGTATTTAGATCTGAGACTAAGAAGGCAAATTTTCGGATTTGGGAAGTAGTAGAACTGACATACAGATTTGGATCCGGAGGGAGAAACTTTGTTTTCCGATTTGGGGAGAATAGCGACGATTAAGATATTTGGATTAATATCGATTATTTTGGCACTTCGAGCCAAAATTTAAATTAATGCCGCCTAATTTTAATTAGCTGGAGCCAAAATTTTCTTTTGTTTGTAACGTCATTCCTTTTGTCTCTAATTTTAATTAGCATTCCACTAATACAAAGTAACGTCATTCCTTTTGTTTGTAATGGAAAATTTAGGGAATTAAATGTTATTTTTGAAGTAATTTTCAATTTGTGTAATCTGCCATTTATTTTATTACTATTTATACATATCATTTTCTTTATATATTAAATGTTTAATTTGAAGTAATTTTCAATTTGTGTAATCTGCCATTTATTTTATTACTATATATACATATCATTTTCTTTATATATCTATATAACCCAAATATGTCACTCTGCTCCGTGTGTAAATCAAAGAAAGTTAATCAGTCTTCTACAACTTATATATAATATATTATTCATATAATTAATGTGAGAAAGAACGGTGTTAATGACAACATTAATGTTTTGAACCATGAAATTAGTATCATGTAACCTACTAGCATTTACCTTTTTCCATTTAGATGTTATATTCTTTATTTACGATTGAATAAAGGACTATTTTTCGCTCATTATCAACTAATTTTGTTTTATTCTTTATTTACGATTGAATTTTTGTTTCTATTTAAATTTATATTCTGTTGGTACCCACGCCATTCAAAGAAAAATTAACGAAACCTAACTAAATATTACCTATTACTTCGTACTTCTGAATTTAATAGTAATTATTTATTATGAATTTATTAATTATTTAATTATCTATTACTTATTTAATATTTAAACATATTCATATTTCAAATTAATAATTAATTATTATCCATTAATTTTTTACAATTAATTTATTATTATTTAATAATTATTTATTTACTTTATTAATTTTTAGATGTTATTTATTATTATTTGTTAATTATTAATTATTATTATTTAATTATCAGTTATAAATATCACTTTACAATACTTAAATTTTATTATAAATTAATAATTATTAAATATTAATCTTAATTATTGTATAATTACTAGTAGTTAATCATTAAACAGTAACTATTTAAAATTAATTATTAAAAGTTAATCATTAAAAGCTTATACTTGTTTTTAGTATGTTTTTTCGCAACTGGCTTTACCAGTTGTAGAAAATACAGTTATTGCAACAGGCGAAAACAGTTGCTAAAGATATTTATACGCAACTGGCTTGGAAGCGCCGTTGCTAAAAATATGTATTTGCAACAGGAAGAGAAGCGCAGTTGCTAAAAATATGTTTTTCGCAACAGAAAGAAAATGCCTGTTGCTAAATCTTATCTATTGCAACTGCTATAATAGGTCCGTTGCTAAATATCATTTACTGCAACTGTCTTTTGTTGCCTGTTGCAAATAGCAAGTTGCAATAGGGTATTTTTCTTGTAGTGTCCTATGGCTAAAACTAATCCTAAACACTATAAAAAGACCCTAAGACCTAGCTTAAATCATACTATTTCATTTTAGCCTCATGCAGCCGCCATTAAACCTAGAACTCATTATAGAAGACGAAGGACGATTCTTGAAGGCTACAACTAGAAGCTACAACAACTACGACGCTTTAGACAACGGATTTGGGGCTATTTGATTTGAAATTTTGATTTGGATTACTTGCTTTATATTGTAAGTTCTATGTCACTTTTTAGGCAAAAACGCTAAAATAACATGGACATGCTATGAATTGAAACCGGATTTAGGAACTATTGTTAATCCATGTTTATATTGTTTAACTTTGAATCAAAATTTGGGAATATTGCTATGTTAATGTTGCAAGTTAAACTTATCATGATGTTGATGTTGTTATGAATCACTTGGGCTTAATTTTATTGCAAGTTGAACTAATACATGTCCATGGAATCATTATGTTCATTGAAATCCTCATGTTGATTAAACCATGCCTATGATGTTAATTAAACCATGTCTATGATATTAATGAAACTATGCATGTGATGTTAATATACCTATCATGTTAATGACAAATTGGGAATTGCTAGGTTATGATGAAAAGCTGGAATCATTATGTTTATAATGCTAGATGAGAATCATTATGTTAAAAATACTAAATTGGAATCCACTATGCCTATTAGAATTACCATGCCTTTAATGTTTCATGTTTGTAATAAAATTATTATTATGCCCGCAATGATTATTATGCCTATGATGTAAAGTTGAAATCATCATGTTAAACTAAGTTGGAACCATTACTATGTCAAGTTATCATCATGCTAGTATTGAAACCATGTGATATGTTATAGCCTGTTTATTATGCAAGTGATGTTGGAATTGTCACATATGCCTATCACATGTTTGGTGTTATTCCCCTTTATCTCTTGAATTGTTTGTGCTTGTGAACGAAGTATGCTTATATACGTCGGGGATACGATTGGGTAGAATAGGCAAAAACTTGAATTGATTATAATCTTAAGCCGTGAAATTTGGCATAAGTAGAACATGAAATATGGCACGAAAAACTTGACTTGAACATGCAATAACTTGACTTGAAACATGCCTTAGTTGGGCACGAAATTGACATATGAACATGCTATGAAAATAGCACGAATCTGATAAGAACATGGGCATGACTTTAGAAAACAAGAAAGTGGCCAACTCGAGGTTGGGTTGAGTTTGTAGTGTAAACCTGCCCGGAACCGCCCGGCAAATCCAGTTGCTACAAACAATAGGATCCAATGTGGGTAGTTGTTCACATCGCGCTTGAAAACCCGAGGTTGGGTTGAGTTCGTACCGTAAACCTGCCCGGAACCGCCCGGCAAATCCAGTGGCTACGAACAATAGGATCCAATATGAGTGGTTCGGTGCATTAACGAATCAATTAATGCCAATTAGGGTTAAGTCATGAACATGAAAAGACAACTTAACCAACTTGAACACAATTTGTAGGGCTAAGTCATGAACTTGAAACGACAACACTTAGCCAACTTGACATGACACGTAGGCGGGTTAAGTCACGAATTTAAATGACATACTTAACCATCTTGACATGACTAGGCTGGAAAAGGATTAAGTCACGAATTACATGACTTAATCTGTTAGGAGAAACCCTAGACATGAGCCTTTTCAGTAGTAACCCTCTAGATGTATCAAGGTACCCTGGGGCTAGGCCGGGTGGGGCACGATTACTGGGCTGATTGTAAGAGGTGAACGACGGCAGTGGGGTACGCCAGTGTAGGTTTGGTGGACTACGGTCGTGCACGTATTCCGGGGCAGGCACTGGGTATCCGTAGATTTATCTGTGCATCTTGAATCGTGTCAGGGGTTGACACCCTAGGGCTGATACACCCGAAGGTGGACCCAGCACAAGTGACTACATTCGTGATTAGCCGTATGACACGGACACTTGACGAGCTAGAACTTGTAGGGAGCCGATCGACTAGATAATCGCTCCGTAGGACCCAGTACTTGGGTCAGACCCCGTTTCAGGGTCATTTCATGATATTGGGTCGTGGGATTTATTTCGTGATTAACTAGTGATATGGGCTTAGTATACTAGTACAGTCGATGCAACGAATCTTGAACATGTGATGCTTTATTTGACTTGTCTTGACTTATCATGATCACCTTAGCCTATCTTGTCCACCTTGACACCATTCTCAAGTTTAGTTCCAGTTCATACATGACATGTTGTTTTAACCGTTTTTACACTGAAAGCCACTAGGACTTACTCAGTCTTTATGACTGACCCTTTTCCTTTCGCCTCTTTTTCTTTCGTTCCCCCCCCCCCAGGTTCTCAGGGAGGAAACACTAGCTCTTAGCTTGGATATCACTTGCTTTGGCTCAGCATGTACGGTTTGCTATGGCTGCTTCTTTTTACTGCACTTGGGAAATAAGCTGATTTTCTGTTTTAAGTTATTTCTTCTTTGGCTATTATTACAAGACAGTTGTAATGAAGTTGTTATTTGAAATGTTTGTAAGAAACATGGTTTACTTTGGAATAAAATGAAGTTCTGTTTTGCACATAAATTCTTTCGCTGTTTACTTAATTATTTATTTATGTACTGTCTTGTGATAATTCTATGATGTTATCTCGATAATACCCCTCCAAAACTAGTGCATTCTCTTTGTGAGTGATCCTAGCGGTGGTGGGGTGTTACATTTGGTATCAGAGCAGAAGGTTACCAAGACTGGGCAAAAGTTTTGGAAACCTTTTGAATTTCTTTTTTCAAAACAATTTACAAAGAAGCACTTTTCAAGAAAAGTTGGTTTATTTCAAAAGGCTATTCCCCAAAAAGCCATTAGCACTATCTTTGTTTCCTCGTTTGAATCTTTTCCTTTTTCATTTTCAGCTTATCATGGCCGACGATCTTAATCTTCCCAAGGGTGTCAATATACCCACTTGGTTCCGTCGTTTCCTCGAGGCTCGGGCTAATGTGGCAGGCCCAGCCAATCCTCCTCCTCAACCTCCGCGAGAAACCGCTTTTTCAAAGATATGCAAGGACTTTAAGGCCATGGGCGGAAAGGATTTCCTAGGAACTGAGACTTTTGTTGAGGCACGGAATTGGTTGAAGGAAACCGAAGACTTGTTTGTTATCTTTGAGGTAGAGGACAATAGGAAAGTACAGTTGGCGACGTGGCTCATGAAAGAGGAAGCTTCTTATTGGTGGGAAGTCACCAACGCTACTAGGCCCATTGAGACTTGGGCGGACTTTAGAGAGAGATTTGGGCTCAAGTTCTTGTCATCGGCAGAGGAGAGTCTCCAAATGGAATGGTTTCTGGCCCTTAAACAAGGAAATATGACAGTTAAAGAATATGTGAACCGTTTCAATCAGCTTGCTCGCTTCGGATTGGAGTTAGTCAACACTCCTCAGAAAAAGGCGCTACGTTTTGCACGAGGCTTGAACGAGCCACTACATGGTTTGGCCACGACTCATGTGCCCATGGGGGCAACCTTTGAAAGCTTGGTGGATATGGCCCTACTGTATGAGGAAGATAAGAAGGGCAAGAAAGAGGTCAAGCCCAACGATTCTCAGAATAAGAAGGTAGACTCCGAGAAAGGAGGCAAGAACGACAACTCACGTGATAAAAGGAAATGCAATTTCTGTGGTACAGAAGGGCACATATCCAAGGATTGTAGAAAGAGGAAAAGAAAGCAAGGTGAATGTTTTCATTGTGGGGAGACTGGACACATCAACAAGGACTGCCCTAAGAAGCAGACCGGACCTTCTGGGGGTACATCTTTAACTTCTTTTTCTAGATGCTTTGTTTTATCTTGTTTCTCTCCTCAATCCTATCTTGAGAACCATAGGTAGAATCTTTTTGGATGTAAACATGTAATTGAAACATGTTATGATTGCGAAATGGTTGCAAGTGGTCGCAAGTGGTTGCTCGTGGATGCATGAATACACATTAAGCACTAGATCGGCTCAGACACATTTTCATGTTGCATGTGCATGAGTGTTTATTTTGGAAACATTGGTTGTGCTATCATTTGGTTGTTGCATATTAATGAATGTTTGAGCACTCATGTAGAAATTATGAATTATAATAGGAAATTTTTTTTTGCATACATATTGGATTCATTTCACTAAACATATTTTGCATTTGAGAAGATCAATCAGGCCTGATCATTTGCATTAGATAAGGAACATATACACACACTTTCTGCATATGTTCATACAGCATTAGAAATCTTTTAAGGACAATGGCTGCCTGTGGATGATGCTTTGAATAGATGGATGATGGATGGCAGGATACATTCTTCCTAACTTAAAGATTTCGGGGACGAAATCCTTTAAGGAGGGGAGAATGTAACAACCCGTATTTTAAACAACACGTTATAACTTAAAACCGGGCAGAATTAAATGTTAAAGTATGAATCAGGGGAAACGGGCTGTGCCATTGCGTTCGTCTCGGAAAAATACGCAAAATAGAGTCCGAGTTTTCGTAAATCGGAGTCCGTATAATCGAGATATGGCCTCGCAAAGATTCACGAAAAATTCAAATTCAAAAACAGATTCAAAATTTTCAGAATTCAGGGTAGGCGGGAAAAATCCCGCCTGGATAGGTCGACAGGGGGGTCGACACTAGGGTCGACCTCCCCCAACCAGGACGACACTAGAGTCGACTTGGGGGTCGACCTGTGTGTCGACCTCCCTGGTCGGCCAGGTCGGCCTGGTGCACCTGTTTTGGCTCCTGGGTCTTGTTTTGGGGGCTTGTGACGATTTTAGATGGCTCAGATCTATCCTAGGGTTTATCCTATGGCTAAAACTAATCCTAAACACTATAAAAAGACCCTAAGACCTAGCTTAAATCATACTATTACATTTTAGCCTCATGCAGCCGCCATTAAACCTAGAACTCATTATAGAAGATGAAGGACGATTCTTGAAGGCTACAACTAGAAGCTACAACAACTACGACGCTTTAGACAACGGATTTGGGGCTATTTGATTTGAAATTTTGATTTGGATTACTTGCTTCATATTGTAAGTTCTATGTCACTTTTTAGGCATGCTATGAATTGAAACCGGATTTAGGAACTATTGTTAATCCATGTTTATATTGTTTAACTTTGAATCAAAATTTAGGAATATCGCTATGTTAATGTTGCAAGTTAAACTTATCGTGATGTTGATGTTGTTATGAATCACTTGGGCTTAATTTTATTGCAAGTTGAACTAATACATGTCCATGGAATCATTATGTTCATTGAAATCCTCATGTTGATTAAACCATGCCTATGATGCTAATTAAACCATGTCTATGATATTAATGAAACTATGCCTGTGATGTTAATATACCTATCATGTTAATGACAAATTGGGAATTGCTAGGTTATGATGAAAAGTTGGTATCATTATGTTTATAATGCTAGTTGAGAATCATTATGTTAAAAATACTAAATTGGAATCCACTATGCGTATTAGAATTACCATGCCTTTAATGTTTCATGTTTGTAATAAAATTATTATTATGCCCGCAATGATTATTATGCCTATGATGTAAAGTTGAAATCATCATGTTAAACTAAGTTGGAACCATTACTATGCCAAGTTATCATCATGCTAGTATTGAAACCATGTGATATGTTATAGCTTGTTTATTATGCAAGTGATGTTGGAATTGTCACATATGTCTATCACATGTTTGGTGTTATTCCCCTTTATCTCTTGAATTGTTTGTGCTTGTGAACGAAGTACGCTTATATACGTTGGGGATACGATTGGGTAGAATAGGCAAAAACTTGAATTGATTATAATCTTAAGCCGTGAAATTTAGCATAAGTAGAACATGAAATATGGCACGAAAAACTTGACTTGAACATGCCATAACTTGACTTGAAACATGCCTTAGTTGGGCACGAAATTTACATATGAACATGCTATGAAAATAGCACGAATCTGATAAGAACATGGGCATGACTTTAGAAAACAAGAAAGTGGCCAACTCGAGGTTGGGTTGAGTTTGTAGTGTAAACCTGCCCGGAACCGCCCGACAAATCCAGTTGCTACAAACAATAGGATCCAATGTGGGTAGTTGGTCACATCGCGCTTGAAAACCCGAGGTTGGGTTGAGTTCGTAGCGTAAACCTGCCCGGAACCGCCCGGCAAATCCAGTGGCTACGAACAATAGGATCCAATGTGAGTGGTTCGGTGCATTAACGAATCAATTAATGCCAATTAGGGTTAAGTCATGAACATGAAAATACAACTTAACCAACTTGAACACGATTTGTAGGGCTAAGTCATGAACTTGAAACGACAACACTTAGCCAACTTGACATGACACGTAGGCGGGTTAAGTCACGAATTTAAATGGCATACTTAACCATCTTGACATGACTAGGCTGGAAAAGGATTAAGTCACGAATTACATGACTTAATCTGTTAGGCGAAACCCTAGACACGACCCTTTTCAGCAGTAACCCTCTAGATGTATCAAGGTACCCTGGGGCTAGGCCGGGTGGGGCACGATTACAGGGCTGATTGTAAGAGGTGAACGACGGCAGTGGGGTACGCCAATGTAGGTTCGGTGGACTACAGTCGTGCACGTATTCTGGGGCAGGCACTGGGTATCCGTAGATTTATCTGTGCATCTTGAATCGTGTCAGGGGTTGACACCCTAGGGCTGATACACCCGAAGGTGGACCCAGCACAGGTGACTACATTCGTGATTAGCCGTATGACACAGACACTTTACGAGCTAGAACTTGTAGGGAGACGATCGACTAGATAATCGCTCCGTAGGACCCCGTACTTGGGTCAGACCCCGTTTCAGGGTCATTTCATGATATTGGGCCGTGGGATTTATTTCGTGATTAACTAGTGACATGGGCTTAGTATACTAGTACAGTCGATGCAACGAATCTTGAACATGTGATGCTTTATTTGACTTGTCTTGACTTATCATGATCACCTTAGCCTATCTTGTCCACCTTGACACCATTCTCAAGTTTAGTTCCAGTTCATACATGACATGTTGTTTTAACCGTTTTTACACTGAAAGCCACTAGGACTTACTCAGTCTTTATGACTGACCCTTTTCCTTTCGCCTCTTTTTCTTTCGTTTCCCTCCCCCCCAGGTTCTCAGGGAGGAAACACTAGCTCTTAGCTTGGATATCACTTGCTTTGGCTCAGCATGTACGGTTTGCTATGGCTGCTTCTTTTTACTGCACTTGGGGAATAAGCTGATTTTCTGTTTTAAGTTATTGCTTCTTTGGCTATTATTACAAGACAGTTGTAATGAAGTTGTTATTTGAAATGTTTGTAAGAAACATGGTTTACTTTGGAATAAAATGAAGTTCAGTTTTGCACATAAATTCTTCCGCTGTTTACTTAATTATTTATTTGTGTATTGTCTTGTGATAATTCTGTGATGTTATCTCGATAATACCCCTCCAAAACTAGTGCATTCCCTTTGTGAGTGACCCTAGCGGAGGTGGGGTGTGACATCTTCAAATTAAATGGTCAACGATTGAAACCATTTTTTGAATTCGAGCAATATGAAGATGATGACCTCATCGATCTTCGTGAGCCTGATCATCAACTTTGAAATCAGGTGGTACACTTTATTTTTCCTTTATTTTTCATTTTTTTCCTTCCAATTTGGTTTGCATACCTTAGACAGTTGGGACACTGTCTCAATCTAGTGTGGGGGAGTCAAGTCTGCATCAAGTCTCAATTTTTTTTACTACATGTTTTCTTTTTTTTAATCCAAAAAAAAATCATCAAAAAATCAGATGCGACTCATTTTAGATTGATACGAAAAAATAAGTTAACAAATTTTAGTCAGTTGGTAGTATTTTTTTCTCTCAAATAAGATCGAACAAGAAATATAATGAAAAGTTGGATTACAAACGATAATAATGTAACCAGTACATAGGAAGATTATTAGATGATGGCTATGAAGTCTATTCAAAATTATAGTCTTTGTATAGTGAGTGAAGGACTTAAAATACTTATATTAGCTTTTCGAATTTTGAAACTAAGTTGTGTTAAGCTAAATTACATAACTCTCTCTTGTTCTTATATTCAATAATAATAGTAATTCAAGGGTATCCACCATTGCTTGTAAATCTAGCGTTGGTGTGCAAACCCGCCAAGCTCTTTCCGACATCTTGTTGACAAAGTCAGCGTCGGTATATCTTGTTCTCATTTTATGAGTTGGAAACATAAGGATTACCGACATCTTGTTGACAAAGTCAACGTCGGCCTATACAATCCGCCAAGCTCTTTCCCAACTCTCCGTCATTTCGCGAGGCAGTGCATGGGTGGTATACCTTAGTCTTTTAAGTTAGGTGTGTGTGTAATTAATCATAGATCTTAATTTTTATAGAGATAAAGAATAAGAAATGATGCCTACGCACTTCTTGACCATATTGATTTGACTAGTCATACACAAGGAAAATAGAATACCACTTTGCAAACTGTGACAAGTAAACCAAGAATTTATTTCATGGCTGCACTATGTTATCAACTGAACCAAATGGCCAAATTAGAATTTAAAAACTTGAATTATGTTGAAAATTTGTGACAAGTTGAGGTATCAAAAATAAAGTCAACTGACTAGAAATTGTTAACTTACCTTGTTGCACCACTTTTCTAAAACAAGTTGTGTTTTCTTTTTTGTTTTCATTTGCATATATTCATTGCACTAATATAGTTTCATTAGAACCACTACATACTGCATTTGGATTATGTGGGTAGTATCCGCTGAAAATCCTCACGAGACACCATTCGTCCTACTAGGGACACCTAGAGGTTTAACGGCTTGTTGCATACGCTCAATGCAATCGTGTTTCCTACGAAAGTGTGACCTACCTAGTTTTTTTTTTTCATTTTTATTTTACTCAAGGACAATTAAAAGGTAAGTGACGGGGTATTTAATAAACAAAATTCACGAGGTTTGAACAAGCTGAAGGCGAATAGGGGATAAAGTTGTTGACAAGACGGGACACTACATATTAAGTGAGAGAAAGGGGGCTTGAGGTGGAAGATTGGACGAGAGGAGGCTCAAATGAAGTAGATCTAGATTTGAACAAAAAGGTTTTAAAATCAGAGTGTTGCGAGTTTGTTCCTAATATCTATGAAAAAAGGTATGGAAAACAGTGAGAAGAAAAATAATGTGGAAGAGGAACCGAGGAAGGAAGATAATAGGGTTTGGCGGAGAAAAAGTGAAGGGATCTCTAGTCATCATCAACATTAGGAACGAAGCTTGTGTTGGATGGGAAAAAAGTCCTAGCTTATACTTAATTTAGTTAATACATGCTTATGCTAAGGGTAATTATTAACACTTTTGTTATGTGTTCATAAGTTGCAATAACATGCACATAATGTTCTAATAGTAAAAAGCCATTTGTCGATAAAGCAGTTTTCGATCACATTATCGATGTTTCTTCAAACTGCTTACTATTGTAAATAAAATTCAAAAACATGTTTTTCCACCATTACTTGTTATAAAAAGAAAGATTAACAAGGTTATAAAATCACCTTTACAACATTAAATCCAAGATTTAAATGCTTAAATTATCTCGATATTTACTGCTTGAAATTTTGAATTGTTATAAAATGAGAAACCATCATCATAAAGCAAGATAAGTAGCATGATGTCCTAATTTGATTTCTACTAAAAGCTATAGTGAAAACAAGATTTCTAGGGTCAAAATGGTCACATGATTTTTTTGACAAAAAACATAAATGTAGAAAATGCCCTAAATAGTCATTTGCTAAATTATAAAGTTATACGATCTCAAAACCATGAACTAGAATAGAAGAGCTTGCCCCGCCCATGAGTAAATATTTCGTAGTAGCCTCATTAGATCATACATCTCTCTTGGTATATCCAGATAATAGGTAGGAACATAAACTGAAACATTCTAGAGCTACAAAGATAGTTATTAAATCGTTAGCACCACAAATAAAATAAAAATATTTTAAAATCATTGGGTATGTAAAATACAAGTTATTATACATTTATCCCACTAGGAATTTTACCCTTGAAATTCTAAACAAGTCAAAGAGTAGTCAACCATAATTACCGAACATGGCTATTAATCACATGCAACCATCAAACATATCAAAGAAGCAGCCATGCAATTAACAATATAGATGGCTCTACCTTAGCATGCATAACACTAAATTATCTTATTTAATATTCGTAGTACCGACCCTAGTTACATGCCTACTAGGAAATAGCCTAGAAACTCAAAACTTTAAAAGGCCAAGGAAAGAATACACAGATCTAGAAGTAAAATGGATGAAGCGGTGAATAATGAAAAAAAAAACATGCTAAAAAGAAGAAAATGAAGTGCGGGGAAAAAACAAAATATAATAAAAAATAAACATCGAACGAAAGAAAACGTAGGCGGTAAGAGTCTAGGGTTCCAAAAATAGGAATCTTCAATTGAAAGAGAAGTGATACTAGGATTTAAGGATGTGTGTTGGGATTCAAATGGCAGGCTAGGTTTCTTGACTTTCAGTCAATCAATTGCAGAGAAAAGGAGGCATCAAATAAAAAATTTCAACTATTGGGTAAAATTCATACAATTTTCTTTAAGTCTTTTGATTAACATTGTTGATTAGCTTTTATACAATCAGGGGAATTTTATTTAGTGGAAATTGGTCACACGTCCTTCTTTTCAAGAATGATTTGAACGACATCCCTTTGTAAAGTTTATTATAAAGAGGGTCCCTGTTTTTGGCTATAACGTGTTTTTCACAAAATTTTGGCGCTGCTGTATATAAAAAATTCAAAAAATTGCAAATATTCAGGTGAGTAATCTACAAAAAAAACTTAAAAATCAGCAATAATAGTGAATAATTGCTGATATATCAGCAATAATTGCTAATATATCAGCAACAATGATAAAAATTGTTACAATGTGAATTATTGCTAATAATAAACAATTATTGTATATTATTGCTGAATTGATGAATTCTTGCTGATGTATGAGCAAGAATACTGTATAATTGATGATATATCAGCAAGTGTTTAAAACTTGATGAAAAACTGAACTAATTGAAGACAAAATGAAAATTGTTGATATATCAGTAATAATAACAATATATTGTTGATAATTCAGCAATGTTTTGGCAGTTGATGCAAATGTTGCTGAAATATCAGCAACAATTGCAAGTAATTGCATTATTTACTGCAATATATTGGAGCGTGCTGTTCTTTTTGTTTTTGATTCGTTTTTTGGTAGTTTATCGCGTGAAAACGATGATGATTATGTGTTGAACTTAATTATGATTTTTTGTGATTTTTTTGGGTGATTTTACGAAAAATAGGGATCTAATTTAAAATGTTTTAAGACAGGGATTTTTTGTGTATTTCAAAACCTAAAGTGGACCTAAGCCAAACTTACCCTTTTATTTATTTGAGAGTTAGAGAATCGTGATAATATTTATAGAGTTTTAAGTTGATTGTTATTCGGCCAACTCAAACGCGCTGATATGTTATCACACAATTTACAAATTCAATAAATTTTAAAATGGTATGAACTATTTGATCATGATCTGTAAATTGATTTAACAAAGCACAATGTTAAATTTACTGGTTGGCAGTAATATACTTTTCTTGTTTTCAATAAATTGGAAAGGGATCAGTCAATCATCCAGCTCTGCTAAAAAAGTAATAAATGTTGTAATATAATTTAAAAATTAAAATGGTGGAATTATAACTAATTTAGTTACATTATTATATAATTTTTCGTAGGATGCTCTTGTGATTATTTTTATTCAATCACAATTTAGGTGTTTCCCCTCCCTTTGGAAATAACTAACATGACATAGTTTTGTCGACTTAAACCCGGATCCATATGATTATTTTATAAGATAACACAGTAATTTTGGAGCAGTTCGGAGCTATGCAGTTAAAGCCCCGCTAAAGCCCCGCAATATCCCCGCTATAGCCCATAGCGCTCTTCAACCGCTACACTATTTCAATTTAGCGCTGATGAACAGTAGATCCGGTTCTAGTCCTGCTATTTTCCGCTGCATGTGCTAAATCAAGTCTTTTTAGCGTCCGCTTTAGCAATATTAATATATAAAGCTTGATTTGACTAGTTCCCCTTTCAAAAAATTCAGTAAAGTTAGTGTAAAGGGATAAATTTAAGGCATAGGTGCCAAATATATGGTAACAATCAATTACGCTCATCAAATTTAGCATGTAAAACTATGATATTCCGTAATTTTCTTATATAAGATCAATTAATATAAGTTTCTTGTACAAATATAATGTGAGAAAGATGATTAATTAATTTTCAAATTTTTGGTTTTACATCTAATGAACCTTTTTGCGCCTCCGCTATATCCCCGCTATTTCCCCGCTATGTCCCCGCTGCACCATTTTGCACCTTCGCCGCTATAGAACCGCTAAGCGCTTTAACTGCACAGGTTCGGAGTACATTCAATACAACTAAAGGATGTGATTTCCTTGGCACACTAAATCAACGGTACAAAGAGACTTAAAGGACTTCTAGAGGTTTAACATCGCTGCAGTTGAGGTGAAGAACCTGAGACGTAGGAGACAGTTTTAAAGACTCTTGTGAACAAAGTTCTCAATCGGATTGATTTTGGTATGTGGTTAAGGATGAAGAAGCGTTTTACCTTGAAAGGACTCTATAGAAAAAGCAAATCAATTTTTGTGCTTGGAACAAGTATTGAAGGTGTTAGGTTGGGTGCGACTATGAATGAATAGTCATTATGCACTAGATCGATGGTGAACAATATATATATATATATATATATGTATACATATATATATATATATATATATAATTTGAAGCGCAGTAATCATAGCAGCAGCAAAATAATTGTAATAGTAGCGAAAAATATAAATAAAGAAGTAAAAAATGACAACAAAGATTTTTATACTGTTCAGAGCAATGTCCTACATCCAGTCCCAGACTTCTTCTGGAATATCAACTAACAACAAACCCTCGCTTAACCCGGAGGAACAAGTATATAACACCTGAGCAGACTAACATGAATTTCATCCCTTGATAGCTTAAGTGGAATTCAAACATGTTAGAGTAGGCGAACAGGACTTTAAACGTGCTTGAGTAGACAAATAAAACTTCAACAAATACAAATGATATTTTGACTTTTTGTGTTCTTTTGTCACTGATAGTACACCCTTCTTATAGTCTTCTTTTCAAGAATTGTTATGTGGATGAAGATAAAAAAGGAAAATATTACTTAAAATAAAAGAACTGAAGTTCAGATTCAAGCAAATTTAAGTCTACGAATACTTTGAGAGAATATGAGAGTATTTACATTAGTTTTAGAAATATAAGATCGGATAAGTCAGAAAAATATGTTTGATACTAAATAAAACATTTTTATATAGTAGTTAAAAGGTCACAACTATTTATGAAGATATTAGATCAAATAGAAGCATATGTATCCCTTTAGGAAGATCATAACTCTTCATGAACGGAAGTGACTCTTTAGAAATATCACAGTAGGGGTCAGTTCAGTTGGCTGAATTTCTAAGGCAGTCGATCAAGTCATATCCTCATGCACATATGTGTGTACTGTGCACTTTGCACTAGGCTGGTCGCAGTTCAGTCGACTGAAGTAGGTTAATGTGCACAATGAACATATATATGTAAAAGGATCAAATAAAAACGTGTTTTTGTGTTGTGATATAAACTACTTGAGGATGGATTTCAACAATAATATACTTCTAAGACTCAAAACTCTAAATGTATAAAACTAAGCATTGGTTTAAAGTCTTGTCTTTATTGTAGCTTACATCAATACGCGCGACTCTCTTTTTGTTGCTTTTAATCGTCATTAAACCTGCATGTTGACAGTTGAGCTTCTTGTCATGAATCAAAATCATGATTCATCATTCTTCCCCTTTTTGATTGATGACAACCTGAGAATGATGATGCATACATTGATGTATAGTATATAGATTTTATACTTACTCCCCCTGTATATATGCCGACATATATTTCTGTTAGAATAATTAATATATACTGTTGTATGTTGATGACATAATTCTTACTGCTTCTTCAAATCATTTGCGCAATTCTTTCATTACTCTTTTGAGTTCAGAATTTTCTATGAAGGATCTTGGTCAGTTAAGGTTTTTTTTGGGTATTGTTGTTACTCATCATGCAAATGGCTTATTTCTATCTCAGAAAAAGTATGCTGCAGATATCATTGGCAGAGCTGGAATGTCTAACTGTGGACATTGCCCTACACTTGTTGACACCAAGTCTAAACTTAGTGCTACTAAGGATGCCCCATATGAGGATCCTACTAAGTATCGTCGCCTTGCTGGTGCTCTTCAGTATCTTACCTTCACAAGGCCTAATATTTCTTGTGCAATACAACATGTGTGCCTTCATATGCATGATCCGAAAGTTGAGCACATGACTGCTCTCAAGCGCATCTTGCATTATATTCAGGGTACACTATCTTATGGTTTGCATCTGCACAAGTCGTCTATTGACAAACTTATCGCCTATACAGACGCTGATTGGGGTGGATGCCCGGATACTAGACGCTCCACCTCAGGTTATTGTGTATTTCTCGGAGATAATCTTATTTCTTGGTCCTCTAAACGTCAGCCTACATTGTCTCGTTCTAGTGCAGAAGCTGAATATAGAGGAGTTGCTAATGTTGTCTCCGACTCATGTTGGATCGGAAATTTGTTATTAGAGTTGCATGTTCCCATTCAGAAAGCCACCTTGGTTTATAGTGACAATGTAAGTGCGATCTACTTATCTGGTAATTCAGTTCAGCATCAACGCACAAAACACATTGAAATGGATATTCACTTTGTCCATGAAAAAGTAGCTAAAGGAGAAGTTCGAGTCCTCCATGTCCCATCCTGTTATCAAATTGCTGATATTTTTACAATAGGTCTTCCGCGTGTGCTATTTGACGAATTTTGGGACATTCTCAACGTCCGACAACAGTCTGTTTCGACTGCGGGGGAGTGTTAGAATAATTAATATATGGTATTTATGTTAATAATATATTACATAAATAACATATATTAATGGTAGAAGATTTGTGTTATAATAATTAATATATGATATATATGTTAATAATATATTACATAAATACCATATATTAATGGTAGAAGATTTGTCATTAATATATATTATGCATGGTAATATATTAATGACAGAAGATTTATGTTGATGTTTATCTATTAGCAAAAATTCATGTAAACAAATTGAACTCTATCAATTTCCTTGCATGAAATGGTTAGTATACAAAAGATTTCTCCCCCTTTGTCATCGACAAAAAGAAATTTATAAGCCATAGTAAAGCATAACACAACCATTACATATGCAAATCATATCACAGATATTTAATTACAGACTACTGCAAATTGTTTTAACCCCTATAAGCCTATTTGTTTCATGTAAATTTGTGTACTTCCCTTGTCAATATGCACGATTTTCTCCCCCTTTGTTAACAAAAAGGGTGAAAACAATCATTTGTTTTAGGTCATATAATAACTCAGGCTGTTTCACAAAAATATTTTATTTAAAAAAATATCAACCTCAAAATGAATAAAATAATGAATTAGATATAATGAATTTCCTGCAGTTCCATTAATCATAAATGCCCATTTTCGTCGTATGTAAGGAACATTTTTTGTGTCAAATTCATGTCATCTTTTGATCTTTTGGGTTACCTACAAAAAGATGAATTATATATTTTGGTACTCATTTTCACCGTTAGGGTCCAATGCGTCAGACGGAAGGTAACCATACCCAAGAGGGTTTTGTGGAAACATTAAAAATAAAATTTTCATTATTAACTATTGAATCAAAATAATTATTGATATATTTCTATATGTTTCTCCAATTAACAGGAACCCAAATACCTAGATACTTTCTATTCATATTTCCAATCAATTATTGTGTACTTCTATAAATATTATAAACATTTTTACTTATAGAAGCACTTGAACTTCTATAAAATTTGGATCTAGAATTTATTTGAAATTTAAAATTAGTACTAACATTTTTATTATATATCAAATCATGTTTAGTACTATTTCTATGATCAGTTTTATTATATTCTAAACCACTTTTATCGTGTAAAGGTCTAAAACTAGATAAATTCACATTTAAATCATTTTGACCTTTATTAAATTTCGCGAACTCACTTGTACATCTTTCAAATTTGATTCCAAAATCACGATTGACATTTTCAAAAGAAAATTTTCTATATTTCAAATCATTAATTTCCTTATCTAATTAAAAATTATCCATCTTCAACGTACTGTTCTCATTCTCGACGACCAATTTGATATTCTGAATTATCTAAAGATGGTTGTAATAAATTATTTATTCCTTTCAAATCACCAATTTCTTTTGAAAAAATTTCCTTTTCTTTTTCAAATATAGAGTATTATTCACTGAGAAAATATTTAAAAGCCGTAAAATTATTTTTTAAAGTACCATGTCGATTTTCTAAATCTAAATTTTCTTTTCTCAATATCTCATTTTCAAGTTCGATAGATTTCATCTTTTCTAAAATTGTCAAATTAAGTTTGGAAATCTTCTCGCTTGAACTAACTAGTTCATCATTATTTTGTACTAAAATTTATAAATCAAAAAGTACCTTTTTGTAGTCCTTACTTGTTGTACCTTTGTTTGTACGCGACTTTTTGCTTGTTGTATATCAATCACGTCTTTTTCTGGATATTATTCTATGATATTGTAAAAGGACTTCAAACGTGCCTGAGTAGATGAATAGGACTTCAAACTTGCCTGAGCAGACGAATAAGACTTCAACAAAATACAAAAAATAATTTTTGACATTTGTGTTCTTGATAACACGGATTTGTCACTGATAGTACACCCTTACAATAATCTTTTTGTCAAGTATATATGTGTATATAACGAGCATGTGAATGGAAATTATTGCTTAGAGATAAGAATTGAAGTTTAGATTCAAGCAAATTTTATGTCTATGAATGCTCTTAGCGAAAATAGAGAGTATTTTCAATAGATTTAGAAATATAAGACCAGACAAGTCATAAATATAGGTTTAATTATGAATAAAACATATATGTTTGATTGTGAATAAAACATGTTTCGATGAAAGAGAACTCGGTACATTCCATTTAATGGCGTCAAGGCACATCACTTTCTTCGATTCTTCGATTTCTTCCTCTCCTACTCTTCTTTGTTTCTCTTCCTTCAAATCGATCCAAACTCACTCTCTCCTCTCCACATCTACTCTACCTTGCTTGCTCCTGCGTGGGATTTGTACCGATTTGTACCGATTTGTACCGATTTGTATTTTTGTACCGATTTGTATTTTTGTATTTGTATTTTTGCTTGCTCCTGCGTGGGAGTTGTATTTTTGCTTGCTCCTTGCTTGCTTCCTTCAAATAATTACTAGTCTCTTGCTAGGTGAACCAAATTTGACTATGTTGGTTATACTAGTTCAGATGTGTTGGTTATGTTGGTCCAGGTTGATGTTTCATATTGTTTGTGCTCTTGGGTATTCGTCTTGAGGAGCTCATTTTGGTTGGCATTTCTATTGTTTTAGTATTAGTTTTTTATGTGTGTTTTGAGCGTAGACCTTTTGGTGTTTGGTGTACTATGGGACATCTGCTTTATGGCCTTATGTCCTCATGGGGTTGCATCGAAGGTTTTTGTCATGTGATCTGGATATGGAATGCTTTTGGGTTGTTTTGGTTGTTCTAGTTAAGGAATGCTATTTAGTTCTTGCTCATCCTAATGGCGAATGGTTAAGCGCTGCTCTCGATGCTGTCTGGGTGGGTTATACATTTCTTGCCTTCTCATACTTCTGAGATGACCCTTCTGGTGAGGTTATGGAGTCAAACTTTGATGTGATTTTCCTTTTTGGCAGGCTGAGACCCATCTATCCTAGGTGTGGTGCTCAAGGAAATGCCTTATGTTATACTAACTGCTGCACTGTGCAAGTTGTGCAGCTTCACGTGAAGCAAGATGGGTATCTGCTACCCTATTTTCTGCTCCTACATATTATGTTAATTTAATGTAATATTTCTTCTTTTTGAAGAGTGTTATATAACTGTGCCGAATAACTCCCTACGTGGAGTGATGGTGGACGGTCCACCTTAAAAATTGTAGTAAATAGTCACTTAGTCTGTCTCTTGAAATAATGTGTTTATTATAATAAATATGTTTGCAGTCACTTTAAAAACCGGACGGCTTTGCAAAAAAACATGTTTTTTTGGCAAGGACAAATGAGCTTTATCGTGGACCGTGCCACTATCATTATAACCAATAATGATACATGAAAGTACAGGTGATGTGATGGCCTACAAATCCGTACTATCTGAGTTGACTAAATACACTACACGTCCAACCCAAATTGCACAGAAGTACGAATCATTATTAAATGAGAAGAAAACGATGGAAAAAGAACATAAACAACAACGCATAATCTCACAATTGCAGCGGAATAAAATATAATATATAAATAATCACTTTTGAAATGCAACTGTATTTGGATTTACATACACTATCAGAGTATATCACAAATACAACACAGCGGAATAAACTCTAAATATCTAAAACTGAAGCCTCCCGCTCCAAGCTCCTTCAGATAAATCTGTAAAATCCTGAACTACTTGACTGTCCATACAAATTCGGGCACCCAAGAATTTAAGTAAAATGAAATAAACTATGGGTCAGTCATGGGACTGGTATGAGTAAACAATTTAAAATAGTTTGAGAAAATAAACGATATCTCATAAGATCACGCCGTATAACACGGAACAGGTTTCTCCCTTATGAGAATCCAAAACACTTGATTTAACTTTCAAAATCCTTTTGAAAGAAACGATAATCTTTATATTAAAAACTTTTTCGATATTATAATAGTGTCTAAATCAAATAAATAACAATCTGATGGAACGTTTGCATCTCATGTTCCACACATATATAATATACAATCAAAACCACGAGCACTTATTGGGTAATGAATTCCCAACTATGACAAGGTATGGAACCACCATCCGATAGTGTATCTCTAGAGGAGAATACACTGGGTTCAAGAAGAACATCTTGTCACCTGGCCACACATGACCGACCACTCATTTCGCTTGAGTGTATTGAATGTATATCACCAACGGATGGGATCAGCAACCGTTTTTCCGAATAGGACATCATCGAATAGAATAAAGAAGGAAATAAATTTTCTCTAAATAGGTGATAATACACCCTAATTGGGAGCTACCCACTTAGCCATGTTGCCTACCCAATTTTTGCCATTTCCCGGTTGTTGAGGCCTAAGGCTACGCTTACTTACCTTTCATTGATAGCACAATCACTTTGAATGCCACATTGTCAGATCCTTTAATCATTTATTGGTTTGCACAAATATATTCTGGATATTATGCTAAGAGAATAAATTTCCCGCCACCATACATATCTATACAGACCAACATATACGATCATTGGAAATACTCCGTCAGACATTCGTCCATATCCGTTCGTTCTAGGATTGTACGAAGTCGAAGGCACAATTTCCATTAATCCATCTTAGGCAATTTCTACCTAGGATTAACAGAAAAAGCCCTTGCATTTAACTCCGTCTTAGATTATCTGCATATAATGTGATTCGCAACGCTACTGCTAATACGGAGTGGTTCTCGGATAATAATCCAACCGGTCATTCCATATTGACAATGATATTGGCAAATACTTCGATAGTCGGTTATTTAACTATCGAAGAAAACAAACATCCATTCAAAGCATCAAACAATCACTGGGCCCCTTAATTAATATTTCATTAATTAAATCACTTCTCCATTTCCTTATCAATATTTGTTATCCAAATATTTTCAATAATCATCTTGGCCTCTTACGCTATTTGGAAAAACATTTCCATATGTTGCCTTCTTTTATTTTTTTTATACTTAGAAAATATCTTCTATTAATAATTGGAAAGCATTCCAAGTACTTCTCCCTTTCCCGACCATTCATTTCTATACTTAGGAAATATTTATTATTAATTTCCAATAATTCCGCTTATCTGGGTTAAAACGAATGTTGTGTAAAACATTGTTACAACAACCCAAAATAATGCATTCAACTAAATCTTATTCAAAACATTTATCTTCGAGCTTGAATCTTTCTATTTATTGGTTAATAATGAAATCAATCAAGTTGGGGTATAAATACCTCTCAGACCTTGATTGAATAACATTGTTAACTTCAAAACGGACAAGAGTACTTATCTCGAATAATCAACATCATATAAACCAATTTCTCATTTTTAAAATCTGTATACATTTATCTTTCTAGTATGTAATCATATAAACTTCATTGTCTTCATTCCATACCAGTCTAATACTTCCTATTCCAGTTTCCTTTTCGATTTCGAATATAAATTCCCAAATCACCTTCACTTATTCAATGCCCAATTTCGTATCAAATTTCGATTGACTAATTATTATCCAAATTAGTTAATTCCGTCAAATAATTAAAAATTTGATTTTTTTTTTGTTTTAAAAATCATTTCATTTACACAATTTGAGTTTGTATTTATTTAACAACTCAAATCTGGATGTTTAAATTAAAAATCCATATTTTATTAACTTAAAATACTTCGATTTTAATTAATAAACCGTTATGGTTTTTATAATGGTTATGGTGCTGCTTTTATGAAAATTTGAATTTGACATAACTCAAAATCTATAAGACGAAATATAGATTTTTCTCTTCCATTAGAAAACTATTATCAAATCGGTTTTAACGGTTCTTGTTTCAAAGAATTCCGACATAAATCGAGTTCTGTATACTCAATTGAAGTTCAAAACGCCAAATTACAAACTATCACGCTACGGCGAGTTCGTTTTAATTATATATATATATATATATATATAACATCTAAACTTCGTTTATAATAAAATTCAACTCCATTCTAATAAATTTTAATATATATTAAATCAATTTTCCCAATTCAACTTAATATTCTGATTATTTATAATCATCGATTTTTCATTACTCGGTTATAAATTTATTTATACCCAATTAGCAATATTAAAATCCCAATTACTTTTATAAATAAATTATTTATAAAATTTGATAAAATCAAATTCAAAATTATAAATTCTTAGATTTATTTCAATTTCGTTTATATTTCGAATTCCGGAATAACATTCGTCGTTCCATTTTCAAAACAAATTCTAATTCACCTTTAAATTCATACTTGAAATTTAAAATTCCAAATTATCCCATAATAATTGTCCAATTTTATTTATAAACATGATTTATAAATTTATTGCCTTGTTTTAGATATTAAAACAAGTTCCATTTCAAAATCTATTTGAAACCCGATTCTTATATTTGGAATATTTTATTTTTATAACTTTCATATATAATGTATAATCTATTTTCATATTTAGTTTCAATTTCTATTTAATACAATTTAAATATCCTTTCTGGATATAATTTATTCTTATAAATTCGACATAGTAGAATTCTAACCATAAATCCGTTTGGATTTATTTTAATTTATATTCCAAACATCGGAATAGATTCCTCATTTCCCTTTTTAACACAATTCCCAACTATCATTTTAAATTCATATTTGAATTTAAATATTTAAATTATCCAGTTGATAATTTTCCACCTTTCTTTACAAACACCCCTTATATTACTTGTTTATATAGTTAAACAAGACTCGATTTTAAATTCATTTGAAAATAAATTTCTACCTTGGAAAAATAATTTTCCCTTTTTAAATTCACACTTGTATTTACATTTCCTGAATTTTCCAATGATAATTCATTTCACTTCATTTATAAACATCGTTTATAAATTCACTTCAGTTCCCTGATTATTTATTTTATAAACATCGTTTTTAAATTTTAATACTTTAGTTTCCTATATTATTTATTTTATAAACATCGTTTATAAATTTCAATACTTATTTTATTTATTCAAAATAAGACAATATTTCTAGTCCATTCGAAATTCGAATTCTATTTTTTAGAAAAATAGATTTCCCTTTTAAATCTCAAAATATCCTTATCACGATATTTTTATAAATCACTTTAGGCCCAGTGATATTTAAACATTCAAAAACACCAAATTATCAAATCATAGGTTTTCTAACACATCATATATGATAATATATATGCAAACAAACAAATAATAATATTTTTGAGGAATCTAGTTGGATCCCTCCAACCTATTTTCCTGCACCCACAGACATTACCCGACATAAATAATACTCGTCCTGCTTCAAGGTAGGATATCGCAGTATAGAAGGTCATCCACTATCATATTATGGGGTGTATAGGGTCATCTGCTAATGATACTGTGGGAATCCAACCATCAATATATATATATATATATATATATATATATATATATATAATAACCACAACAACCAAGCCTAAATAACTAATATATATATATATAATGTAACACCGCAAAATTTCTGTGTTTATTAAGGTAACAAATTAAAGAATATTTAATTTTAAAAAGTGAGAATTAAGGGAACGGGTTACGCCATTGCGTTCGTCTTGAAATTCTGCTTCAGATAAAGTCTGAGTTTGCGTGAATCAGACTCTGTATGAAGAAGTTATGGAGTCCAGAAGATTTCATGTTAAATCAGAAATTAAATATAAATATATAAATAATAATTAAATATCTCAAACCAAGTTCAAAATTCAAGCAGAATAGGCTGAGCGGGAAAATTCCTGCTCAGGGGTCGACCCCCTAGGGGGAGTCGACATAGATGTCGACCCCGCTGTAGGGGTTGACTCCTGCATTCTGATCTAGACAGTGACGAATTCTGACCTGTTGCCGAGTCACTAGGGCATAGGTGGTGATTTCTGGATAACTCTATCTTGTCTGGATGGTCCTGATTGCTACTAGGTTGATCTAACGGCTTAAATTAGTTTAAACTTCTATATAAACAACTCCAACCCTCAACCCTAAACCACACAAAAATTCATTCCAAGAGCCGTCATGCTGTCCATGATCAACCTAGAGTAGCAGCCATTCTTCTCTAATTAGAAAGAAAGTTAGAAGCTACGAATCTAATCAAATCTAAATTAGAGAATCGATAGTCTACTTCAAGGGATAACTATTCAGTTTCAGAATACAGATCCCAAAAAACAAGAGTGTTCTTTTGTTTGTAAGTTTAGTTATCTTTTAGATGTGAACAAATTAAAGTCATGATTTGTAATAAAGTGAAAATTAGAATTGTACCAAGTTGTATTATAATAGTGATGCTGATTCATGTCTATTCCAATGACAATTTTATCATGTATGCCTGTGACACTATTGCGGTTTATTGAACCTATCATGTTGTGCAGAATTTGGTGAATAAACCTATTGTGTTGTATAGAAATTTGGGAATGAAAACTATCATGTTATATGTAAGTTTGGTGATTCTATCTTGCTATGTTACATGCAAGTTTATAGGCTAAGTCATGTCATATATGCTCAAATGTTTAAATCCACATGCCTCTATGTTAGATTTATGTTAACTTGATTCAACCCAAATGCAAGTTCACATCTACATGCCTAATTAAGTTTGTGTAGTTCTATGTAAACTCCTATTTACATGCTTATTATTCGTGTCGAATGGATCTAAAATTGCAAGTTCACAATTGAATGTATATTGTTCTATGCCAAACTCATATGACATATGTTTAGTTGGATCCATATTATGCTTGTTGGAATGTTACATGTTCCTCCCTTTTTTCTTTTGTTTATGAGTTAGGATAAAATGTGAAGCCTAACATTCTATGTGATTTATGCGAACGTATAACGAGGGTAACGTTGGGAAAATTATTAAATTGCATATTATTGGCATAGTTTGGTAGCATGAATGTGAGAGGTGAGCGCGTTAAGCCCAAAAAACCCGAGGTTAGACTGAGTTGCGGTGTAAGACTGCCCGGAACCGACCGACACATCCACCGACCGACACATCCAGCGACCGCAACAATACATGTCTAATGTGAGTGGTTGTTGCTTTAATGAATGAACTAAAGCTAAGACAGGAATGGTAGGGTTAAGTTAATTAAGGCAACACTTAACCAATACAACATGTTAACTAAACTGATGGGTGGGGTTAGGTTAATTTGAGAACACTTAACCAATTTAACATGTTGATTAGGAAACCCTAGTAAATGGGACCCATTTCAGCAGTAACCCACATAGATGTATCATGATACCCTAAACTAGGCAGGGTGGGGCACGATTCCTGGGCTAATTATAAGCGGTCAAAACAACGGCGGGTGGTGCGTTAGTGTAGGTTCGGACGGAGTACGGGCGTGCATGTACTCCGGAGTGGAAAAAGTAGGCACTGGGCATCAGTAGTTATACACTGTGCATATTGAATTGTGTCGGGTTGCCACCATAGGATTTGATACACCCCATGGTGGGACCAGCACAGGTATCTACAATCAAGCGGGGCCGAATAACACAAGGGGTAAACGTATACGAGTAGCAGCCGATCGGTAAAGGGGATCACTTTGTTATGAATATGTGAGGCTGGTTGAAATCATAGTTAGTAGGTGCAGAGAAATAGAAATGGGTGCGATGGTATATTCAGTTTAAACTGCCTTATCTTGGTCTATGTTATCTTGTTATTCTGGTATTGTCCTATTTTTAGTTTATTCCTGTCATGATCCTTTTTCTTGTTCACATGCTGAAAAATCACTTGACTTACCAGACTTATGTCTGACCCATTTTTCTTTCGTCTTCTTTTCTTCCGTTTCCCCCCAGATCCGCCGAGAGGGAATACTTCAGCCTAGTTCAGACCTTTTGCAAGCTTGAAGAGAGTAGATGTATTGCTTGGACTCCCTTTTCTTGGGCTATGGCTTTGGATATACTCTTAATGGGGATTTATGCTACTTTATTATCGTTTTATGCTTCTTTATGTTTTAATCAAGACATAGATTTTGTTGTAATAATTGGGAAGTTGTTTTGAGACAGTTTGTTGTGATATTTTGACTGAACCACGTGCTTATGAAATAAATTTAGTTTTTCCGCTGTTTATATGTCTGTCTTGTAAATTATCTGTATCTTTTACCTACAACGCTCCACCGAAGTTAAGGCATTCCCTTTGTGAGTGACCATAACGAAGGTGGGGTGTTTCACTTGGTATTAGAGTAAAGGTTTACCAGATCAGATAAAAGTTTTTGAAAACTAATTTTCAAAAAGTGGTTTAAAAAGCATTTTTCAAGAAAAAGTGTTGTTTTTATTTTAAAAGGAATAATCCCCAAAGCCATATGCACTATCTTTGTAATGACCCGCATTTTCCCGCGGTATAATAATTAATTTATTTAATTATTTAAAGGGTGATTAAAAGGATTTAATGGTCGTGGAATTAAATAATGGTGAATATTTAATTAAAATAATAAATTAAATAATATATTTAATTCTGAAATAATCAGAATTGGCTAAAATGGCGATATGGTGTGAACTGGATCATCTGTGATATTTAATTCAGCTTGGAATTTAATTTGAATAACGAATATATTATATAAACGACAGTTTGAACATAGAATTAAAATATAATTAAAATCGAGCTTGAAATGGCGCTGCAGTTCGTAAATTGGCAATTCGAACTTCAACTGAATGTACAGGATTCGTTTTAAGTCGGATTTCTGTGAAACAAGAAAAGTTAGGAGCCGGTGGAGTATATCTTTCTAGTGGAAGAGAAAAATCGGGATTTCGTCGTGTAGATTTTGATTTACGTCCAAATCAAATTTTAGAAAAGTCGCTGTGGAATTCCTTTATAATTTATAAAGGAATTATTTATATTTTTAAAAGGAATTTCATTTTAAATCGAATATCGATTTAATCGGGATTTGAAATATCAAGTTATAAATCCTAGTAGAGCTGTATGGTATTACACTGTGAATATATACGATAATAGTTATTTATGAATATTTCATTTAATTATATTTAATTATTTAAATGGGTTATTTAGGACTTTAAAAATAGCTAGTTTTGCAAACAACCTCAGAATTCGATGAAACTAATTTTGTTGGATCCGCAATGTCAAATAGTTGTTAGATTTCTAGTTTCGTGATTTTTAGAGTCACTGTGTGGTCGTACGGATTTTTAGAGTGAGAAACAGTCAGTATTTCGACGATTAAAAATACGTTGTGTGAGCAAACGGAGTCGGAATTCGACGAAACTAGTTTCATTGGGACCGTAATGTCAAACAGTAGCTGCATGTCAATTTCCATGATTTTTGGGTATCGTGTGTGGTCACACGAATTTTTAGAAAGGAAAAATGAATATAAAATTATAAAAGAAAATATCTAAAATTCAATTTGAGGTCAAAACAAAGGCCACATGCTCACTTCTCCCACCACACAAGATTTTTCATCCCGTATAAAATCAAATACAAGGCCGCCACTTCAGAAAAGCTAAAACGTGAGAGATAACATCTTCAAACAATTTTTAAAAACATATACTCAATGAAATCGAACAAAGTTAAATCCATTGAACTCGTATGCTTGTGAGCTTCATTCTAGTGGCATTCGTTTTGGGTGCGGTTGATATTTTTTTTGGAGTTTGAATTTTTGAGCGTGAGGCTAGGTTTCGGTTTTGTGGGTGTTTGAAGTTCCGATTCATGAGATGGTGGTTGAATTTGAGGTTAGCATGGAAAACCGCGCTTGTACATGAATTTTGGTGGAGTTCAGTGCTGGTTGTCGTCGTGCGTTGCCTAGGAGCATCGAAGTCGCGGTCGATAGAATTGGTTTCGAGTTTTGTATAAATGATATGGGAGTGTCGAGATTTGGATGAGGATCGAAGTGGTGTCGCCAGTTTTGAGATCGATGGTGAAATGGAGGATCGGTTTGGAGTTGAAATGATGGGAATGGCGTTGGAGTTTTGGAGCAGGTCACGGCCGAGAGGATTGCGGAAGAAAGGGGTATGTTGGGCGGGTCTGAAAGGAGATGGGCCTTGTTTTAAAAGGTTAAGCCCGTTTAGGATAATTAGTTGGTTTATTTTCGATTTAAATTAGTATATAACTTTAAAAATGTGTAACTCTCTCTTATGATAACGAAATTCAGCGAAACAAGATTCGTTGGGATCGTATGGACGAGGGCAACACCAAGGAACTGACTGAAAGTCCATCGGAGCTCGTTACAATTTATTGCAAAATAAATTGTCCGTCTGAATCAAATCGAGCGATGGTTATCATTATCAATGATGATCGTCCAATGTGAGTAAATCTCACTACCTCTGAACAGTTTATAAATTCATGTTGTATTTTTAGAACTGTTAAATATTGGCTGATTGACTGTGTGTTGACTGTTTGATTGAACTGCTAGTCAGTTAGTTGAATTTCTATATTGATTCTGTTTAACCGAATATATCATATGGAACTGAAAGTGATGTTGATTTTATATCGTATAACATCTATGGATGCAGGGAGGCAGGTTGGAGGAATCCAACTGGATTCCTCAACAGTTATTTTATTGTTTTCATATATTGTAATATATGATGTGATAAATAATATGTTGTCGATTATATGTGTTTGAACGATATTGGTCATCGTGATTTGATGTGCCAAATACCATAACATACCGGAATGGTGAAAAGGGAATTTTTCAAAATGAATATTGAAAATAGATTATTTATAACAATCAAAGGATTTTATAAAAGAGATAATATTTATAACCATCAAAGGAGATTTTATAAAAGGAATTATTTATAAATGGAATATTTATAAATAGAAATTTATTTATAAATGGATTATTTATAAATAGAAAATACTTAGAAATGAAACCCTAAGGGAATTATTTGCAAACCATTTGCAAATAGATTAGAACGAGAAAGGTTTGTAAACCATTTACAAATCAATCAGAAATAGAAATGTTTGTAAACCATTTACAAATGGAATCGAAAGAGGAATTTTTGTAAAACCTTTACAAATGAAATCGAAAAGGAGGTATTTGTAAAACCATTTACAAATAGAATTAAAAAGGAAATATTTAGAAAACAAATAGAGTTATAAAAGGGAAATTTCTTTATAACTTAATAGGATGTTATAAAAAGGAAAACGTTACTAAAAAGGAAATCATTTGTAAAGTGAAGAACCGTTACTAAATGTAAATCTTTATAAATGAATAGTTATTCGAAGGGAGTTAATCGAATATAGTATTCGAAAGTAAGCAAATCGAACTAGTTATGCGAATTAGTTATTCGAATAGAGTTAAATAAATAAGAGTTATTCGAATTAGTTATTCGAATAGAGTTAAACACCTAGGAGTTATCGATTATAGTTTAATCGAAAGGAGTTATCGATTATAGTTTAAATCGAAAGGAGTTGTCGAATTAGTTATTTGAAAGGAGTTAAGTGAAAAGAGTTAATCGATTAGGGTTAGATAAATAGAGTAAATCGAATTTAGTTTATTTAAAGATAGGTTAATCGGATCTAGTTATGCGTAAGAGAGATTATCAAATATAGTTATTCGAAGGGAGGAGTTATCGAATAGAGATCTATTTGAACGAAAGTTACGTAAGGAAGTGTTTAAGAGTTAAAAGACGAACTTACCCTAATTCGAGATTTGAAATGTTGTTCAGTAAAGGTCTGAGAGGTAGTTATACCCCAACTTGATTGACTTCGTTTTTAATTTAGAAATGGTTACAGTTCGAGTGAAAGTGGTTAAGTGAATTTAGTAAGTAAGTATAGTGGTTTGAGTTGTCGTCGCGATGTTGATTTAAACATCTGTTTAAATCCAAGTAAAGAAGATTTGGAAATGTTTTCCAGTGTTAACGTATATTTTCTAAACATAGAAAATAAGGAAATGTGAATATATATATATATATATATATATATATATATATATGTTAAATGATGATTGATCGATATAATTTCCATTTGGAAATAATATCGTTGTTTGCACACGTATTTTTCTTTGATGGTTAAATCACAGACTACCGAAGTTTTGACCATTTTAACGTTGTCAATATGGAGAGACCGGTTGGATTATTATCCAAAAAACCACTCTGTATTGGCATAAGTGTTGCGAATCATATATGCCAAAGATAATTGAAGACAGAGTAAAGTGCAAGGGCTATTGTATAAGTCTTAGATAACAGTGCCTAAGATGGATATACTGAATAGTAACTTCGGTTCATCCTGTTCCTGGATGACTTGTATGGATGAATGTCTGACAGAGTATTTCCAGAAAGGTCACGTACATTGATTTCTCCAACTGTACCAAGAGTGGAAGCGGAGAAGGAAACTTCTTTTAGCTAACACATAATGTATTGTTGAGGACGTCAATCAGTGATTTGATGGATTTGATGATGTGGCATTCGAAGTGAATCTGATGTCATGATGAAGCGTAACCTCCAGCCTCATCAACCGGTAAATGACAGAAATCGGGCAGGCAGCATGGCTAAGTCGGTCGCTCCGAAGTAGGGTGTATAATCACCTGATCTAGAGTTTCATTTACTTCTAAAAATCTATTGTTGATGCTGTCCCATTCGGGAAATGGTTGCTGATCCCAACCGTTGGTGATATACATTCGATACACTCAAGCGAAATGAGTGGTCGGTCATGTGTGGTCGGGTTGCAAGATGTTCTTGTTGAACCCAGTGTATTTCTTTCTAGAGGTACACTAGCGAAAGGTGGTTCCATACCTTGTCATAGTTGGAAATCCATTACCCAATACGTGCTTGCGGTTTTGATTGTATACTATATATGTAGAACGTGAGATGAAAGCGTTTCTGCTAGATGATTATTATATTGTGTTGATAGACATTATTATAATATCAAAAGGTTTTTGATATAAAGATATTTTGGATTCTCATAAGGGAAAAACCCGTTCCATTATACGGCGTGGTCTTATAAGATATCGTCTACTTGTTCAAACTGTTTCAACTGTTTTACTCATACCAGTCCTATGACTGACCCGGAGTTTATTTTGTTTTGTTTCCCCTAAACTCTTGGGTGCCCAATTTTCTACGGGCAATCAAGTAGTCGGTATTTACATATAATTGAAGAGCTGGAGCAGGAGGCTTCAGGATCATAAAGCTATAGTTATTTCCGTTGTGTTGTAAGTGTTGTACTTTGATAATGATGTATATTCAAATACAAATGTATATTTCAAAGCTATGTTACATATATTATATGTTATTCGTTCTGCTGTGAGGTTCGTGTTACTCTGATGTTGTCTTCTTCTTCTTCTTCTTCTTCTTCTTCTTCTTCTTCTATTCTAAGTTTCTATTTTATCTTTCCTCACCTTCTAATTTCTTTCTATTAGTTTCTTGAATTTCTAGTGCAATTTGGGGTTGGACTTGTGTTATTTGGTCAGCTCAAATTAGACCGGATTTTTGGGTCACTACAATCTTTCTATCCTTTGTTTTGAATCTTTCCTTTTTCATTTCAACATGTCTGGGGTTTTAACCTTCCAGAGGGCGTGCCGGTACATGGTTGGTTCAGAAGGTACCTAGAGGCTAGGGTTAATTATGCGGGCCTAGCAAATGTTCCTCCTTTCCCAGCTGCAGCAGTTCCTCCTCCTCCTCCACGTGCAAATGCTTTCTCAAAGATATGTAGAGACTTTCGAGCCATGGGTGGAAAGAACTTTAATGGAACTGAATCATTCATGGAAGTAAGGAACTGGCTCAAAGAAATTGAGGATTTGTTTGTTATCTTCGAAGTGGACGATAGGCAGAAGATACAGTTGGCCGTATGGTTGCTTAAAGACAAAGCCTCTTATTGGTGGGAAGTTACTAATGTTGAGAGACCAGTTGAAACTTGGGAGGACTTCAGAAGGAGGTTTGAAATGAAATTCCTCTCACAAGCTGAACGAAGCCTACAGATGGAGAAGTTCTTAGCTCTCAAACAAAGAAGTATGTCGGTCAAGGAATACGTCAACCAATTCAACCAACTGGCTAGATTCAGACTGGAGTTAGTGAACACTCCACATAAGAAGGCTCTCCGTTTTGTTGAAGGGTTGAATGAGCCACTGCACAGCGTAGCTATGTCCCATATACCTATGAGTGCGACTTATGAGAGACTGGTGGACATGGCACTGTTACAGGAAGAAGATAAGGATGGCAAGAAAGAGACAAAGGTGGAAGTACCTCAAGATAAGAAAGTGGAAGGATCACAAAACAAGAAGACAGATTCCAAGAAGGGCGGGAGGAACAACAAACCCCGTGACAAGAGGAAGTGTAATTTTTGTGGCATTCCTGGACATCTGATTAAGGACTGCAGAAAGAAGAAGAGGAAGATGGGTGGTTGTTTTTAGTGTGGCGAGACAGGACACATGGCTAAGGACTGCCCAAGAAAGTAAGGGCAAGGGCAAAGAGCTGGATCAACTTCTGGAGGGCAGGTTCACACTCTCATAGCACCTCCGCAAGAACGAGGTAGAAATATTTCTGGTTGAGAGTTTAGTTTATCTTTTTGATCATCCTGTTCATACACTCTTTGATTCTAGCGCATCACACTCTTTTATATCTACTGCTTTAGTTGAATCTCTGCAGCTAGACACCAGTATAGTATAGGATCCCTTGGTTGTTTCAAATCCAATTGGGGGTTCAGCTTATTTATCAATGATTTGTTCGGGTTTTGAAATTTCTATAATAAGCGTTGGGTTTAGATGTAATGCCTATGTTTTAGGCTTCACGGGCTATGGTTTGATTCTAGGCATGGATTGGTTATCCAGTAATGGTGCCATCCTCGATTGTGAAAAGAGAGTGGTTAGACTCATGACTCGCCTCGGTAACACTCTCGAAATCTCTTGTAATCCCATGAACTCTGTTATGCTTAGCTATCTAGAATCTCTTGATGTGTCTGTTGAGAATTTGCAGTCTGTTAGAGTATTCCGTGAGTACTCCGATGTATTTGAAGAGGTAAAGGGCTTACCTCCGAAGCGGGAGATAGACTTCCGCATATACCTTGTATATAATGCAAAACCCATTGCTTTACCCGTTAGACACATGGCCCCAAGGGAGAGGAAAGAGCTCAACAAGCAAGTTAAAGAGCTGCTAGAAAAGGGGTTCATAAGGTGGAGTATTTCTGAATGGGGTGCTCCAGTAGTATTCACAACCAAAGCAGATGGTTCACTTTGCCTATGCGTTGATTATAGGGAGCTAAACAAGCTGACCAAGAAGAATAGGCACCCACTTCCGAGAATAGATGACTTGTTCGATTAGCTTGTATGTGCATCGGTTTTCTCCCAACTAGATCTGGCCACCGGGTTTCATCAGCTAAGAGTGGCTGAAGACAACATTGATAAGACCGCGTTCAGAACCCCGGATGGTTTCTTCGAATGGCTTGTCATGCCTTTTGGCTTGACAAACGCACCCGCTTATTTCGTTGACTTGATGAGCAGGGAATTCCTTAATAAGTTTGTGGTGGTCTTCGTGGATGACATTTTGATTTTCTCGAAGAGTGAGGAAGAGCTTGCTCTGCATTTAAGGGAAGTCATGGATACTCTTCGTGCACATCAGCTAAAAGCCAAATTCTCCAAATCTATTTCTGGAGAGAAGAAGTAAGATTCCTTGGACATGTGGTGTCTAAAGAGGGGATAGCTGTGGACCCCGCAAAAGTAGATGCGGTGCAAGATTAGAAGGTTCCTCGGAATGCAACCGAAGTCTGAAGCTTTCTCGGGCTAGCGGGCTTTTACCGAAAGTTCATTAAAGACTTTGCAAAAATCTCAGCTCCACTTACAAGGTTGACGAAGAAGAACCTAACTTTCTCTTGGGATTTGGATTGCGATGTTGCTTTCCAACGTTTGAAAAGGGCTCTAACAACAGCCCCAGTTCTGACATTGCCTTATGGGAGCAAAATGTTTACCATATACACAGACGCATGCGGTAGAGGTAGGCGCTGTCTTGATGCAGGAAGGCAAGGTAGTTTGTTATGGGGGAAGGCAGTTGAGGACACATGAGAATAACTACCTGACTCAAGATTTGGAGCTAGCTGCCATTGTTTTCGCATTTTAAGTCATGGTGTCATTACCTACCAGGAGAAAGGTTTGAATTATTTACTGACCATAAATCGTTAAAGTATCTTTTCTCACAAAAGGATCTAAACTTAAGACAACAAAGGTGGATGGAGTTTCTTGCCTCGTATGATTTTGAGATTTCTTACACCTCTGGCAAGGGCAATGTGGTAGCAGACGCCTTGAGTAGAAAGAAGTTGACCTTAAGCCCTCTCTTTATAGAAAGGCAAAGCTTGGAGTACATAGGAAACTTTAACTTTAGACCCTCCTTTGAATTTGTACCTGGCTTGTTAGCATCGCTAGAGGTGCGACCTACTGTTTTGGACTCAATAAGAACCGCGCAACGTGAAGACCCTCAGCTAGTTGATGTAATGGATAAGCTAATTAGGGGTGAGACTTCTATTCACCTCAATAAATACTCCATCGATGATAAGGGATGGTTGAGACAGGATGGAAGACTATGCGTCCCACAAGCAAGGGATTTGGTGAAGACGGTTCTCGAAGAAGCACACCATTCTAAGTTGACCATACACCCAGGTGGAGACAAGATGTATAAAGACATAAAAAGGGTTTTCTTTTGGAATAGCATGAAGAGGGATGTAGCTGAATTCGTTTCTAAGTGCATGATATGCCAGCAAGTCAAGGCGGAGCAGAAGAAGCCTGGTGGTTTGCTTCATCCTCTAAAGGTCCCACAATGGAAATGAGAGAGCATTTCGATGGACTTTGTTGATGGGTTGCCTAGGTCAAGAAGGGGCAATACCAGTATTTGGGTAATAGTGGACAGGCTCACTAAAAGCGCTCACTTTATACATGTTAAGAGTAGAAGGACTGCCTCGTCTTTGGCATCCATTTATCTTAAAGAGATAGTTCGACTCCATGGGATACCCTCCAGCATAGTGAGTGATCAAGATCCTATCTTTATGAGCGAGTTTTGGAGGAGCTTGCAAGAGGCTATGGGCACACAGCTATGCTTAAGCACGGCCTATCACCCCAAACCGATGGTCAGACGGAAAGGGTGAATAGAGTAGAACTCCTGAGATTGTGCATTCTTGATTTTGGAGAGACATGGGAGGATCATCTTCCTTTGGTGGAATTTGCTTACAACAATAGCTACCAAGCCACCATAGGCATGACACCCTTCGAAGCTTTATATGGAAGACCATGCCGATCACCAACTTGTTGGTGGGAGTCTACAGACAATCTTATACTTGGGTCAGATATGATTTGAGAAACTTCAGAGAAAGTGGACTTGATAAGAAGGAGAACGAAGACTGCCCAAGAAAGACAGAAATCCTACGTAGACAAAAGAAGGACCGACCTTGAGTTTGAGGTTGGAGACAGGGTGTTCCTTAAAGTATCTCCTTTGAGGAAATTCATTCACTTAGGGTCCGTAGGAAAGTTGGCACCAAGATTTGTTGGACCATTTCCTATCATTGAAAGGATTGGGACGATGGCTTACAATTTAGAGCTGCCCGAAAGATTGGCTGGAGTTCATAATGTTTTTCATGTTTCTCAACTACGAAAGTGCTTACATGAGTCTGTGGAAGTTGTGGAGCCAAGCATACTAGAGGAAGTAGAAGT
This sequence comes from Allium sativum, assembly GCA_030737875.1. Classification (NCBI taxonomy): domain Eukaryota; kingdom Viridiplantae; phylum Streptophyta; class Magnoliopsida; order Asparagales; family Amaryllidaceae; genus Allium; species Allium sativum. Next base: position 244,852,405 of record CM060922.1, on the reverse strand, counting down.
GGAACGAGAAGCGACTGTGAGAAGAGTTCCAACTCGTATCTTGGGTACAGAGGTCAAAAAGCTACGCAACCGTGAAGTCAAGCTTGTTAAAGTTCAGTGGAGTGACGATGAGGAAGACGCGACTTGGGAAACTGAGGATAAAATGCATGCAGCCTACCCTTTTCTTTTTTAGGGTACATCCTTTATCTCTTTTTCCTTAAGTTTATGCATGCTCGTATATACCTTTTAAGTATATCTCCTCGATCCTATTCTTTATCCTTAGGTAGAAACCAATGGATGTAAACATGTATTTGAAGCATGTTATGATTGATGGTTGCAAGTGATTGCTAGTGGTTGCTCGTGGATGCATATACACACATTAGGTGTTAGATCGACTCAGTCACTTTCATATTGCATATGCATACATGTATTTGTATATGGATTGAACTTGATGTGTTATCATATGGACGTTGCATTTGTATGAATGATTGTGCACTCATGTAGATAGATTGATTAGGAATAATTGCATACATAATGGACTCATGACACTGACATAATTCGCATTAAGGAGGTCAACTGAATCAGTAGACCGCCTGATTTTGCATTAGATAAGGACATGAACACACACTATGCATATGATCATGAAAGCATTAGAAGTCTTTTTAAGGGCAATGGACGCCTATGTTTGATGGTTGAGGAGATGGACGATTGGATGGTAGGATATACGTTCTTCTTGACTTGAAGATTTCGGGGACGAAATCCTTTAAGGAGGGGAAAATGTAACACCCTAAAATTTCCGTGTTTATTAAGGTAACGAATTAAAGAATACTTAATTTTAAAAAGTGAGAATTAAGGGAAACGGGATACGCCATTGCGTTCTTCTCGAAATTCTGCTTGAGATAGAGTCCGAGTTTACGTGAATTGGACTCCGTATGAAGAAGTTATAGAGTCCAGAAGATTTCATGTTAAATCAGAAATTAAATATAAAAAATAATTAATATCCCAAACCAAGTTCAAAATTCGAAATTCAAGCAGAATAGGCTGAGCGGGAAAATTCCCGCTCAGGGGTCGAACCCCCAAGGGGAATCGACATAGGTGTCGACCCCCTCCCCTGTAGGGGTCGACTCCTGCATTCTGATCCAGACAGTGACGAGTTCTGACCTGTTGCTGAGTCACTAGGGCATAGGTGGCGATTTCTGGATAACTCTATCTTGTCTGGATGGTCCTAATTGCTCCTAGGTTGATCTAACGGCTTATATTAGTTTAAACTTATATATAAACAACCCTCAACCCTAGACCACACAAAAATTCATTCCAAGAGTCTTCATGATGTCCATGGTCAACCTAGAGTAGCCGCCATTCTTCTCCAATTAGAAATCAAGTTAGAAGCTACGAATCGAACCAAATCTAAATTAGAGAATCGATAGTCTACTTCAAGGGATAGTTATTCAGTTTTAGAATACAGATCCCAGAAAACAAGACTGTTCTTTTGTTTGTAAGTTTAGTTATCTTTTAGAGTGAATAAATTAAAGTCATGATTTGTAATAAAGTGAAAATTAGAATTGTACCAAGTTGTATGATAATAGTGATGCTGATTCATGTCTATTCGTGTGACAATTCTATCATATATGCCTGTGAGACTATTGCGGTTTATTGAACCTATCATGTTGTGTAGAATTTGGTGAATGAACCTATTATGTTGTATAGAAATTTGGGAATGAAAACTATCATGTTATATGTAAGTTTGGTGATTCTATCTTGTTATGTTACATGCAAGTTTTATAGGTTAAGTCATGTCATATATGCCTAAATGTTTAGATCCCCATGCCTCTATGTTAGATTTTTGTTAACTTGATTCAACCCAAATGCAAGTTCACATCTACATGCCTAATTAAGTTTGTGTAGTTCTATGTAAACTCCTATTTACATGCTTATTACTCATGTTGAGTGGATCTAAAATTGCAAGTTCACAATTGAACGTATATTGTTCTAAACCAAATTCATATGACATATGTTTAGTTGGATCCATATTATGCTTGTTGGAATGTTACATGTTCCTCCCTTTTCCCTTGTGTTTATGAGTTAGGCTAAATTGTGAAGCCTAACATTCTATGTGATTTATGCGAATGTATAACGGGGGTAACGTTGGGAAAATTATTAACTTGCATATTATTGGCATAGTTTAGTAGCATGAATGGTATAACTTATATACCTAAAAACTATGAACATGATTTAGAGGGTGAATGGGGCGTGACTTGAATGACAACAAATTTGTGAATAATTTACGTACAAATAAAAAGGGTAAATATGTAAATTAAGCAAAATACGAATATGCCTAACCCGAGGTTAGATTGAGTTACGGTATAAGACTGCTCGGAACCGCCCGGCACATCCAGCAACCGTAGCAATATAGATCTAATGTGAGAGGTTAGCGCATTAAGCCCAAAAGAACCCGAGGTTAGACTGAGTTGCAGTGTAAGACTGTCCGGAACCGACCGGCACATCCAGCGACCGCAACAATACATGTCTAATGTGAGTGGTTGGTGCTTTAATGAATGAATTAAAGCTAAGACAGGAATGGTAGGGTTAAGTTAATTAAGGCAACACTTAACCAATACAACATGTTAACTAAACTGATGGGTGGGGTTAGGTTAATTTGAGAACACTTAACTACTTTAACATGTTGATTAGGAAACCCTAGTAACAAGGACCCATTTCAGCAGTAACCCACATAGATGTATCATGATACCCTGAACTAGGCATGGTGGGGCACGATTACTGGGCTGATTATAAGCGGTCAAAACAACGGCGGGTGGTGCGTCAGTGTAGGTTCCGACGGAGTACGGGCGTGCACGTACTCCGAAATGGAAAAAGTAGACACTGGGCATCAGTAGTTATACACTGTGCATCTTGAATTATGTCGGGTTGCCACCGTTGGATTTGATACACCCCATGGTAGGACCAGCATAGGTATCTAAAATCAATGGGCTGAATGACACAAGTGGTAAACGTATACGAGTAGGAGCCGATCGGTAAAGGGGATCGCTTTGTTATGAACATGTGAGGCTGGTTGAAACAATAGTTAGTAGGTGCAGAGAAATAAAAATGGGTGCGATGGTATATTCAGTTTAAACTGCCTTATCTTGGTCTGTGTTATCTTGCTATTCTGGTATTGTCCTATTTTCAGTTTATTCCTGTCATGATCTTTTTTCTTGTTCACATGTTGAAAAATCACTGGACTTACCAGACTTATGTCTGACCCATTTTTCTTTCGTCTTCTTTTCTTCCGTCCCCCCCCTCCCCCCCCCCCCCGGTCCGCAGGAAGGGAATACTTCAGCCTAGTTCAGACCTTTTGCAAGCTTGAAGAGAGTAGATATATTGCTTGGACTCCCTTTTCTTGGGCTATGGCTTTGGATACACTCTTAATGGTGATTTATGCTACTTTATTATCGTTTTATGCTTCTTTATGTTTTAATCAAGGCAGAGAGTTTGTAGTAATAATTGGGAAGGTATTTTGAGACAGTTTGTTGTAATGTTTTGACTGAACCACGTGCTTATGAAATAAATTTAGTTTTTCCACTGTTTATATGTCTGTCTTGTAAATTATCTGTATCTTTTACCTACAACGCTCCACCGAAGTTAAGGCATTCCCTTTGTGAGTGACCTTAACGGAGGTGGGGTGTTTCATATAATAGCCACAATAATATATCAGTGCACGCAAACAAACAGCGAACAACTATTTTAATGAATAAAATAATTCTAAATAAAAATATGAGAGAGATTTACTCACCATGATTTTTATTTGCTGAATATCCCAATTTAAATAAATAGTATGCCATTCGATATAAATTAAATCTTGGTTAATTCTGATCGACTCCAATTGCATTACTTCACGCTTTTCCAACCTTAATATAAATTTAACAATTTTTTTAAGCATTCGAACTATTTAAACGAAATTAAAATTTAATTACTAAACTAGAAATAATTACCTTAATTTTTTTAACACCTTCTTCATTTAGAATTCACACGCCACCTCCTATTTGAACAAAACATCACCACGCGCCCTCATAATGTTGCTGTCTCCAAGAAATTACCATCTGCTTCCTCACTAATCAGAGAATAACATCATTATTCACTTCCTTCATAAACATTTAACTATATATATATATATATGTTTTTCATTTACTTAAATAAATAATTAATAAGTTTCAAATTACCTTAATTACTTCAATTAGCTTAAGCTATTCACGCTCTAACTACACTCTGAAATTTCGACTACAGGTTTCAGAAAACAGATCCAATCATGCCCACGATAAAGCTCTCGCCATGCTCCACTAAATCAACCTCCAAGCTTCCCCAATCTCGAGCACAATGAACCCTAGATTCCCTAAATCGCAAGCTTCTGGTTATGTCGAGCATGAGGAGTTTGAACAGCTCATAAGCCTGTCGCACCCTTCACTTCGCGTCAGAGGATATTGCGACTATCTCCTTCGTCCGTACCCTGAATCACTGCCTACCTCCTTTCAACCCGCGAGCCTCGAGAAGCCCAAAACCCCGAATCGCGATTCCTTGAACTCGCGTGCTATAAAGTTGGTGTGATTCCCTTTTTCTTATGTAAACGTTGAATTCGATTTTATTTAAAATTGGTTGAAGAATTGAAAGAAGAGGAAAACATGGTTTTATTTTATTTCGTTTAGAAGGAAGAAAAATAAAATAGAATTAGGAATGAGAAATATCGCGTATAAATAGATGGAGCAAAACTTAGGAACCAAGGAATTAGGTTTGTGTAAAGTAGAATATAGGTGATAGGTTAAGTACAATGTATTTAATTTGATTTGATATTAAATTTAATACGATTTGATCTTGATTTAACTGCAATTTGAGTTTGAGCTTATCCATTAAATTTTATAATAATACATTTAGCAATTCCAAATTCCAGTCGAAACACAAGAACTAACATTTATAGGGTTTGACCACTATTCTGAACACACCGGAACAGGATTCGAAGCTCAATTTGATTGTATGGAGGAGATATTAATTTAAATCGATATAAATTAAATTCAAAACAATTAATTCCTTAAATATATACTATTATTATTATCGTCTATATTCAAATGGAATATAATTTGATCATCTGAATTATTTTGATTTAGTTTTAAATTTCGAATTGAATTATTTTTGCTTCTCGTATTACGATAGTTATATATATTCGAAATAAATCGTATTTCGATTATTAAATCAATAACTCAATATAAAAATCGATTTATATTATCAACTCAATATTTAAAACAATATTGAATATTTAAAATTAATTGACCAAAAATCAGGGTCGTTGCATTCTTCCCCCCTTAAAAGAATTTCGTCCCCGAAATTACTAAGTAGGAAAAATGCTGCAATCCCATTTACTTTTCAAAATTCACTTATGTTGAAACTCAACATTTTATATTTCTACAACTTTATTTCCAACCAAACTTTTAGTCTTCATTTATATTTCATACCATATATGTTTACATTCATTTAATTTGAATGATTTACAACCAGTATATTCACATCCAATTCATATTCCATTCATTTTGGTTCAACACCAATTTATTTAAATTGATTCTAATCAATTATTTTACTTCGATCCATTTAACTTGTTAAGTTAAATTTAAATTCTAGAATTCAAATCCCCGAGTTTTCATTCCAAATCCTTTAGAAATCATATAAATATATCCATATATTTATAACCATTTCAAATTCAGAACATTTGAATTTTCCAGAACCACTTGTTTTCTTTCAAACAAATTCCCATCAAAAACTTTTCTAGGATAGCAATCCTTCACTTAGAACTCAAAAATGAACACTGATGATGCTGTAGTCTTCATCAGAATTATTTTCCAGTGACTGAAATGAGTTCAGTGCTTTATCACTTTAAAAATCCATTTAAAATGATTTTTATTCAAAAATCCTTTCAAAACAAAGCTATATTAGTTTAATATCCTTTAAAAAGTATATTTTCCCAATTTCTCGGGATTAAAATTCCAATTTTTGGTTTGAATCCACATCCAGTTCATCCCGTTTGTATATTTTCTTCACATACAAATTTTATTTGGTAATATATAACCATTTCAATTTGATAATATTATCTGATTATAATATTAACAAACAACTTATCCATATATAATAATTTTAAGAAATTATTCCTTTCTATACCAAAATATAGTTTTAGGTAAAATTATTTCATTTACCCACTTTAAAACAATATCGTGTCCAATCTTCTGTTCAAGTGCTTATAAACTCTTATCGATGTCGTGGCTCCCACGATTCAAATAGAATTCATAAGCCACTCAACAAACTAGCCAACACAATATAAAACAATTGTTTTAATCAATTAACAAATACGGGCTCTCTTATATATACACTCAACTCATTCTAGGGTACTACTGACCCTATCTCTAATGAGTAAACCCCACCAAAGCCTAGGTGTTCGTTCAACCTAAACCCTGATACCAAACGCGATGGCCCACAAATCTGTACTATCTGAGTTGACTAGATACACTATACGTCCAACCCAAATTGCATAGAAATACGAACCATTATTAAATAAGAAAGAAAAGATAAAAGAAGAACAGAAACAACGACACATAATCTCACAATCGCAGCAGAATAAAATATAATATATAAATAATCACTTTTGAAATACAACTGTATTTGGGCTTACATATATTATAAGAGTATATCACAAATACAACATAGCGGAATAAACTCTAAATATCTAACACTGAAGCCTCCTGCTCCAAGTTCCTTCAGATAAATCTTTAAAATCCTGAACTAGTGACTACCCGTACAAATTCGGGCACCCAAGAGTTTAGGTAAAACAAAATAAAATAAACACCGGGTCAGTTATGGGACTGGTGTGAGTAAAAAATTTAAAATAGTTTGAGAAAATAAACGATATCTCATAAGACCACACCGTATAACACGAAACGGATTTTTCCCTTATGAGAATCCAAAACACTTGATTTAAGTTTCAAAATCCTTTTGAAAGAAATGATAATCTTTCTATCAAAAACTCTTTTGATATTTAAGTAGTGTTTAAACCAAGTAAATAACAATTTAGTGGAACGTTTGCATCCCACGTTCCACATATATATATAATATACAAACAGAACCACGAGCACTTATTGGGTAATGAATTTACAACTATGAAAAGGTATGGAACCACCTTCCGATAGTGTATCTCTAGAGGAGAATACACTGGGTTCAACAAGAACATCTTGTCACCCTGCCACACATGACCGACCAATCATTTCGTTTGAGTGTATCGAACGTATATCACCAACGGTTGGGATCAACAACCGTTTTCCCAAATGGGAGAACATCGAATAGAATAAAGAAGGAAATAAATTTTATCTATATAGGTGATAATACATCCTAATTGGGAGCTACCCACTTAGCCATGTTGTCTGCCCGATTTTTGTCATTTCCCGGCTTTTGAGGCCTGAGGCTATGCTTACTTACCTTTCATTGATAGCACAATCACTTTGAATGCCACATTGTCAGATCCTTTAATCATTTATTGGTTTGCACAAATATATTCTAGATATTATTCTAAAAGAATAAATTCTCCGCCATCATATATATATATATATATATATATATATATATATATATATATACAGACCAACATATACGATCATTGGAAATACTCCGTCAGACATTCATCCATATCCGTTCGTTTTGGGATTGAACGAAACCGAAGGCACAATTTCCATCAATCCATCTTAGGTAATTTCTACCTAGGATTAACAGAAAAAGCCCTTGCATTTTACTCCATCTTCGATTATCTGCATATAATGCGATTCGCAATGCTACTGCTAATACGGAGTGGTTCTCAGATAATAATCCAACATGTCTCTCCATATTGACAACGATATTGGCAAATACTTCGATAGTTAGTTATTTAACTATTGAAGAAAACAAACATCAATTCAAAGCATCAAACAATCACTGAGCCCCTTAATTAATATTTCATTAATTAAATAACTTCTCCATTTCCTTATCAATATTTGTTAACCAAATATTTTCAATAATCATCTTAGCCTCTTACGCTATTTGGAAAAACATTTCCATATATCGCCTTCTTTTATTTTTTTATACTTAGAAGATATCTTCTATTAATAATTGGAAAACATTCCAAGTACTTCTCCCTTTCCCGACCATTCATTTCTATACTTAGGAAATATTTATTATTATATTTCCAAAAATTCCGCTTGTCTGGGTTAAAATGAATGTTGTGTAAAACATTGTTACAACAACCCAAAATAATGCATTCAACTAAATCTTATTCAAAACATTTATCTTCGAGCCTGAATCTTGCTATTTATTGGTTAATAATGAAATCAATCAAGTTGGGGTATAAATACCTCTCAAACCTTGATTGAATAACACTATTAACTTCAAAATGGACAAGACTACTTATCTCGAATAATCAACATCATATAAACCAATTTCTCGTTTTCAAAACGTGTATACGTTTCTCTTTCTATTTTTACCATATTTAATTATAGATTTCCTTGTTGTTTATAATATTCAATTTTAAGTTTTTTTCCTTATCAAATTATATATGTATCGATATATTGATTTCTAGTTATCAAATTTTCTTAAAAATATTACAACTCCTTAAATTTTTGGAAAATTTCGCCAGCACCTCCTTTGTACTGGTCAATAGCTCATACTCCAACTCGCCTCTCTAGGCCCTTTCCATTCAAAAAGAAAATCAAAAATCCAAGTGGCTTGCCGATTCAGCGCATAAAACTCATATAGAATTTTAACATGTACCTTTTTGTCGGGCACTAAAAATATAAACTTCATTCTCTTCATTCCATACTTGTCTAACACGTATCCAAATATTCCCATTTTGGTTCAACTCAATCCATTCATCTTAACCTAATTTGCTAATTTATTTTCTAATTATTTATTATGCTTATTTCACTTTTTTGTTTGAACATAACATGTTCAAATATAATATTAACTTGCTTATAAACAAACTTAGTTCCATTTCCAATTACAGTTTCCTTTTCGATTTCAAATATAAATTCCCAAATCACCTTCGCTTATTCAATGCCCAATTTCATATCAAATTTCGATTAACTAATTATTATCCAAATTAGTTAATTCCGTCAAATAATTAAAAGTTTGATTTTTTTGTTTCAAAAATCATTTCATTTACACAATTTGAGTTTGTATTTATTTTACAACTCAAATCTGGATTTTTAAATTAAAAATCCATATTTTATTAACCTAAAATACTTCGATTTTAATTAATAAACCGTTATGGTTTTTATAATGGTTATGGCGCTGCTTTTATGAAAATTTGAATTTGACATAACTCAAAATCTATAAGACGAAATACAGATTTTTCTCTTCCATTAGAAAACTATTATCAAATCGGTTTTGACGATTCTTGTTTCAAAGAATTCTAACTTAAATTGATTTATGTATACTCAATTTGTAACACCCCACTCCCGCTATGGTCACTCGCTAAGGGAATGCCATAACATCGGTGGAGTATTTTAAGTGAATATAGAATAGCAAAATTACAGCAAGACAGATATAAGTAATGCTTGAAAATTTAAAACATCATTTCATTGCAGCGGAAAGTAAAACATGTTTGGTTACATCACAAAACCATGATAAGAGTCAAGTACAAAATATCCATCCTGATAAATAAAAATACATAATCCCAATACATGAACTGATAGCCATAAAAGAAAAGGGTAAGCTGAGCTCTACATCTAGGGTCCAAGCTCCAAGAGAGTAATAAAAGCAGTCTGATCAAAGCCCACTCGTGCTGGGCCCACTCTGAGAACCTGAGGGTTGGGAAAAAAGATAAAAACAACGGGGTCAGACATAAGTCTGAGCGAGTCCTATAGCTTTAACAGTACAATCATTAAAGTAATTAGGGTATGATATAACTTGGTACGGTGTGACTGGGGATAAATGACTACACTCAGTAGGTACCCGTGCTGGCCCCACAATGGGTGTATCACTCCCCAAAGTGGCAACCTGATACAACAAATGGTGCACGGCTTATATCTGCACGATGCAACAATGTCTTACCTACCAGCCCGGGTCCACACACGCATATGAAACCCGTTGGACTCGCGTTGCCACCGCTACCCCGTTTTGGCCTCTTATAGTCAAGCCCAATATGCGTGTCCCGTCCTCGACTTGAGTCGAGCCCACTAAGATACGTTTGGGATATTGGTTGAGATGGGCCCCCACAAGCTACCCACCTAAGCTTGTCATTTCTAGTGTATACCACTTAACCCTTTAATCATGTTTTAATTACATGTTCCACTTTGGTTAAGTATTCTAATCGTATTTTCTATTGCCACCCAAGGCAACCACTAGATTTCCACATGCCACCCAAGGCACCCACTTAACCCCTCATGTCCCTCTACATGCTAATATGGTTAAGTGTTTCTTAATTAATTAATTAAGATCATGACCTCATAAAGACCTCTCACATTAGACCACCTTTTATGACTGCTGGATATGCCGGTTGGGTCCGGGCAGACTTCCGTCATAAAAAGGGTCTAACCTCGTGTCTTTACTTTAATCACGTATTTAATTTATGACTAAGACCTCTCACATTGGCCAATCATTTGTACCTGCTGGATTGTCGGTCGGTTCCGGGCAGACTTCCGCTACAAAAGGGTCCAACCTCGTGTCTTAGTTGATTAATTACACCTAATTAATCACCCCCATAATTTGTATTAATTATCCCTAATTAATTACACATTTTTAAGAATATGGGTAGACCTAACTCAATAGGTAAATTCCCAATTCCGTAGTATGGGTAGACCTAACTTAATATGTAAATTCCCAACTCCATAATATGGGTAGACCTAACTTAATAGGTAAATTCCCAATTATGTCCATTCATTTTATGTTATGCTTAATCATACCAACTTCACACAATTTTTGTTAACATGCATATTAACCCCATCGTTCCCCACGTAATTCGTTCACACAACATGACATATAAATGGGAAGATTCATCATAATTATAATGGGTTCCACTTATCATAACATTAGCATTAACATGGGTTTAAAAGGTGTCAACTTGCATCATAACATTAAACCCAACTAGCATAAATCATTAACCCAAACTTGCATATATTATGCATATCATAAAAAGAGACAAACTTGCATATGAACTTGCATATAAACCCACATATGAACTTGCATAATATGTCATACATAGAGGCAAACTTGCATATGTTATGCATATCATAAAAAGAGACAACTTGCATATGAACTTGCATATAAACCCACATATGAACTTGCATAATATGTCATACATAGAGGCAAACTTGCATATGTTATGCATATCATAAAAAGAGACAAACTTGCATATGAACTTGCATATAAACCCACATATGAACTTGCATAATATGTCATACATAGAGGCAAACTTGCATATGTTGTGCATATCATAAAAAGAGACAAACTTGCATATGAACTTGCATATAAACTTGCATATGAACTTGCATATAAACTTGCATATGAACTTGCATAACTAACAAATAGCATAAACTTGCAAACTAATCATCATGCACATATAGCATATGACAACCACAACTTGCATAGATCCACATTTACAACCATAGCCTCATAATATCCTATCCTAATTAGTTTAGCAATTGCTTGCTAAAGGCATAGGAACTCACAAATAACTAATTAGCACTCCAATGAGGAAGATTAAGTTGCTAGAGTGGATTAGAACTTGATTAGAGTTGATTTGAGATGCTAACTTCCTCTCAACTTTGGTGGAGGCTCCTTCTAGTTTTAATTTGACGGCATGAGGCCCTTGAATCTATTTTTAGTATGAATTAGGGTAGTCTTAGGGTGTATTTATAGATTAGGCAAGTGTTTTTGGCCATTAGATTAACCCTAAATTAGATTAGGACCATCAGATCTCGGAAGCTTCCAGAAAACAGCCCCAAAACACAGCCAAACCTTACAATGGTGCACCAGGCCAAACTGGCCGAGCACCCCCTGTCGACACCCAAGTCGACAGGGCTGTCGACTTGGTCCTAGCCAAGTCGACTGCCCAATCAACAGGGCTGTCGACTTGGATAGCTAGGTGGGAATTTTTCCACCTACGCCCAATGGCCCCAATTTCGAAATTTGAACCTGAATTTTAAATCTGTTTTGAACTTTGAATTTTCTGTAAACTTCATTGGGCCATAACTGGGCCATACGGACTCCGATTTACAAAATTTCGGACTCTATTTCGCGTATTTTTCTGAGATGAACGTAATTACGCAGCCCGTTTCCCCCAATTCTCACATCTGAGATTATTTATTCTGCAATTAGTGAATTTTAGCATTAACTGAAATTCGGGGTGTTACATTCTCCCCTCCTTAAAGGATTTCGTCCCCGAAATCTCTAAGCTAAGGAGAATGCATATCCTACCATCCAAACAACCATCTACTCAATCCATCAAACACGGGCATCCATTGTCCTTGAAACAATTTCTAATGATGTATGAGCATATGCAAAAAAAAGTGTGTGTATATGTTCCCTATCTAATGTATGAACATATGCAAACCATGATAGTGCCATGCATCCATTATGTATGCCAGAGAACCCTATCGACACATACAATATCTACATGAGTGCACAATCATTCACCAAAATGCATCATCCATATGATAACACAATCATTATACATCCATAAATATAGCTACCTACACGCAATTATATGCAATATGCAATATGAAGTGACTGAGCCGATCTAGTGTCTAGAGTGTGTGTATATGCATCCACGAGCAACCACTAGCAAACACTTGCATCCACATGCATCCATCAACCATAACATGTTTCAAACACATGTTTCAACCATAGGTTTACCCTATCTAAAGGTCAAAAGTACTAACGAGAGGACATTCTAAAGATAAGATAAGTATTAGACAAACAATAAAGAAGAAGTTAAAAGACATACCCTCAAAAAGGAATGGGTACAATGAACGCATCTTCGCTTCCGTCTCCCAAGTAGCGTTGCCCTCATCTTCTCCCCATTGTACTTTGACTAGTTGAACCTCTCGATTCCTCAATTTCCTAGTCTCTGACCCAAGGATGCGAGTAGGAGCTCGTCGAATAGTCGCATCACGCTCTACTTCCACTTCTCTAAGCAAGCTCGGCTCTACCACCTCTGCGGTCTCATGTAGGCACTTCCTCAAATGTGACACATGGAATACATCATGTACACCACTAAGTCTGTCGGGCAACTCCACTCTGTAGGCCATCTGTCCAATCATTTCCTTAATAGGAAACGGTCCAACAAACCTTGGTGCTAACTTCCCAACAGATCCAAAGCGAACCACATTCCGTAACGGAGACACTTTGACAAAGACCATGTCCCCAACATCAAACTCAAGATCCGTCCTCCTCTTGTCCGCATAAGATTTCTGTCTGTCTTGCGCCGCTTTCATCCTTCTTCTAATCAAATCAATCTTTTCCGAAGTCTCTTTAACCATATCGGGCCCAAGAAAGATCTTATCCGTAGATTCCCACCAACATGTAGGTGATCGACAAGGCCTTCCATAAAGAGCTTCGAAAGGAGCCATGCCAACACTAGACTGAAAGCTGTTATTATATGCGAACTCCACCAATGGAAGATGCTCTTCCCATGTACCTCCAAAATCCAAGATACATAGCCTCAAAAGGTCTTCTAAAATACGATTCACCCTCTCAGTCTGGCCGTCCGTCTGAGGATGATATGCGGTGTTCAAACACAACTGAGTCCCTACCGCCTCTTGCAAACTCTTCCAAAACTCGCTAGTGAAGATAGGATCTCGATCGCTCACAATACTGGAAGGTACACCATGCAATCTAACAATCTCTCGAATGTAAACTGAAGCTAGCCATGGAGCAGTCGTCTTACTCTTCACGGGTATGAAATGGGCGCTCTTAGTAAGTCTGTCTACCACAACCCAAATTCCCGTATTACCCTTCCTCGATCTTGGTAATCCATCGAAAAAATCCATCGAGACACTATCCCACTTCCATAGCGGAACTTCCAATGGGTGAAGCAACCCTCCGGGTTTCTTTTGCTCCGCTTTCACTTGTTGGCACACCAAGCATCTAGCGACATACTCGGCCACGTCTTTCTTCATACCGGCCCAAAAGAAAACTCGCTTCATGTCTTGGTACATCTTGTCCCCACCGGGATGAATGGTCATCTTTGAACGATGTGCATCATCCAAAATAGCCTTCCTCAAACCTTCGTCTTGCAGTACACAAAGTCTACCGTCTCTACGCAACCACCCCTTATCATCTAGGGTGTACCTACTCAAATGGCTGGACGACTCCCCCCTTATGAGCTTCTCTACTAACTCAACCAACTGTGGGTCGTCTCGCTGTGCCTCACCAATCCGTCCCAAAAGAGTAGGTCTAACTTCCAAGGAAGCTAGCAAACCGGGTACGAAGTCAACGGAAGGTCTAAAATCAAACATCGAGATGAATTCCAAGCTTTGCCATTCCACGAATAATGGACTCAAGGTCAACCTTTTTCTGCTTAAGGCGTCTGCCACCACGTTACCCTTGCCAGGGGTATATGCTATATCAAAATCATAGGACGCTAAGAATTCCATCCACCGTTGCTGCCTCAAATTCAAATCCTTCTGAGAGAATAGGTACTTCAAAGATTTGTGGTCTGTGAACAATTCGAACCTCTCGCCAAGAAGATAATGGCGCCATGACTTAAGCACAAAAACAATAGCGGCCAACTCTAGATCATGGGTCGGGTAATTTTTCTCGTGCACTCTTAACTGCCTTCCACCATAGGCTATAACCCTTCCCTCTTGCATTAAGACTGCGCCTTGTCCTGTTCCACAAGCATCGGTGTAAACAACAAATGGCTTACTCCCATCTGGCAGCACTAAAACTGGAGCGATGGTTAAAGCTCTCTTTAACCGTCGGAACGCATCCTCACAATCTACGTCCCATGTGAAAACAAGATTCTTCTTCGTCAAGCGGGTTAATGGAGCTGATATCTTCGCGAAGTCTTTGATAAACTTCCTATAGTAGCCCGCCAACCCTAAGAAACTTCTTACTTCGGTAGCATTCTTCGGAACCTTCCAATCTTGAATTGATACTACCTTCGCGGGATCCACAGCTATCCCTTCCTTGGAGACCACGTGCCCCAAGAACCGCACTTCCTTCCTCCAGAAGTGACATTTAGAGAATTTAGCCTTAAGGCTATGTGCTCGAAGAGTCTCCAACACTTCCCTAAGATGTAGGGCATGCTCTTCTTCACTCTTAGAAAATACTAAGATATCATCCACAAAGACCACCACGAACTTATTAAGGAACTCCCTGAACACCCTACTCATCAAATCAACAAAGTATGCAGGGGCGTTCGTCAACCCAAATGGCATCACCAGCCACTCATAGAAACCATCCGGAGTCCTAAAGGCAGTCTTGTCTATGCTATCCTCAGCCACCCTCAACTGATGAAACCCCGTGGCTAAGTCCAACTGAGAAAATACTGAAGCGTCAACCAACTGATCGAAAAGATCATCAATCCTCGACAACGGGTGTCTATTCTTCTTTGTGAGCTTGTTGAGTTCTCTATAGTCTACACAAAGTCTGAGGGACCCATCCGCCTTTGTAGCAAAAACTACTGGAGCACCCCACTCCGATATACTTCGTCTTATGAACCCTTTCTCAAGCAACTCCCCTACTTGCTTATGGAGTTCCCTCCTCTCACGAGGAGCCATGTGGCGCACTGGTAAAGATACAAGTTTAGCATTATCCACCAGATATATTCGGAAGTCAATCTCCCGCTTCGGAGGTAAGCCCTTCACCTCCTCAAACACATCCGAGTATTCCCGGACCACTCTAACAAATTGCAAACTCTCGACCGAAGCGTCAAGCGATTCAAGATAACTTAGCATAACAGAATCCATGGGATTACAAGAGATCTCGAGAGTGTTACCCAAGCGGGTCATGAGCCTAACAACTCTCCTTTCGCAATCAAGAACGGCACCATTACTGGATAACCAATCCATGCCCAAAATCAACCCATAGCCCGTGAAGCCCAAAACAAAAGCATCACATCTAAACTCAATGCTAAGTATAGAAATCTTCAAACCCAAACATATCATGGACAAATAAGTGGAGCCCCCAATTGGGTTTGAAACAACCAAGGGATCATCTACTAGACTGGTGTCTAAGTGCAGTGACTCAACTAATGATGATGAGATAAACGAATGCGATGCGCCAGAATCAAACAATGTACGGACAGGATGATCAAATAGAAAAACCAGACTTTCAACGGAAATAGTTCTACCTCTTTCCTGAATCGGTGGAACCGCGAGAGCCTGTACTTGCCCCCTAGCCTGACCCGGTGCCATAAGAGCTTGCACCTGTCCTCCTGAGGTAGATCCCGTCCTTTGCCCCTTCTTAGGGCAATCCTTCACTAGATGCCCTGCTTCGCCACAGTGATAGCAGCCAGTCTTCTTCTTCTTTCGACAATCTTTGCTTATGTGGCCTGGTATCCCACAATTGAAGCACTTCTTCTTCCCCTTGCCACCGTTGCCTTTCCCACCTTTGTTTTGCTGTTGTTGCTGAGGTCTCTTTTGATCTCCCTTCTTCTCGGGTGCCTTATTAGCATTGGGACCCTTCTCTTCTTCATGCATGAGTGCCATGTCAACTAGCTTCTCAAAGGTGGCCCCCATAGGGATATGAGTCATAGCCAATCCATGCATCGGTTCATTCAAGCCTTTCACGAACCTCAAAGCCTTCTTCTCCGGTGTATTCACCATGTCTATGCCAAACCTTGCCAATTGATTAAACTTGTTGACATATTCCTTCACTGAGAGATTTCCTTGCTTTAGAGTCAAGAATCTTTCCATATACAAGTTTTCCTCTGCCCTTGAGAGAAACTTTGCCACAAATCTTTGCCTAAAATCCGCCCAAGAGTCAACGGGGCGTTCTCCATTAGTGACCTCCCACCGCCTCTCCCTTCATTAACCAAGCAGCTAACTTGACTTTCTTTCCTTCTTCCATCTCAAAGATATCTATCAACTCTTCTACCTCCTTAAGCCAATCTCTAGCCTCCACAAAATTTTCAGATCCTTGAAAAGGTTTCCCTCCCATAGCTTTAAATTCCTTACAAGTCTTAGCAAAAGTATCCGTGCGAGGAGGAGGAGGGGGAGGAGGAAGATCGGGTGCTACGGTTGGCGGAGGAACATTTGCTGGACCCGCATTGGCGGCCCTAACCTCCATCAATCTCCTATACCATACTGGTATCGTCACACCCTCCGGAAAGTTAAGATCCTCAGCCATGCTGAAACGAAAAAGGAAAGATTCAAAATGGAGAATTCGAAAGATAAAGATATGGCTATTGGGGATTATGCTTTTCTTTCAAAAACTTTTCCCTTTAAAGACATGTTTTTGAAAATATCTCTTCCAAAAATGTTTTTAGAAAAATAGTTTTCTAAAAATTTTATCTGTTCCGGTAACCTTTGCTCTGATACCACGTGTAACACCCCACTCCCTCTATGGTCACTCGCTAAGGGAATGCCATAACATCGGTGGAGTATTTTAAGTGAATATAGAACAGCAAAATTACAGCAAGACAGATATAAGTAATGCTTGAAAATTTAAAACATCATTTCATTGCAGCGGAAAGTAAAACATGTTTGGTTACATCACAAAACCATGATAAGAGTCAAGTACAAAATATCCATCCTGATAAATAAAAATACATAATCCCAATACATGAACTGATAGCCATAAAAGAAAAGGGTAAGCTGAGCTCTACATCTAGGGTCCAAGCTCCAAGAGAGTAATAAAAGCAGTCTGATCAAAGCCCACTCGTGCTGGGCCCACTCTGAGAACCTGAGGGTTGGGAAAAAAGATAAAAACAACGGGGTCAGACATAAGTCTGAGCGAGTCCTATAACTTTAACAATACAATCATTAAAGTAATTAGGGTATGATATAACTTGGTACGGTGTGACTGGGGATAAATGACTACACTCAGTAGCCAATCAGACTTAGAATGAACTAAGATAACGATAAAGACGCATTTACCCACCCAAGGATAATTACTACACTGCACCACACCAGTCATTCCTACTTAAAGATTGATCCCTCCCAAGGACCTAGAAAATTTACCCAGTAGTTTCGTGTACCCCTAGCTGACTACATAGGTGCCGTCTGCCCCTATCTCCACTAGGTGTACCCACCACTCCCAAGCGATCGGCTCCCTACCGTAGGTACCCGTGCTGGCCCCACAATGGGTGTATCACTCCCCAAAGTGGCAACCCGATACAACAAATGGTGCACGGCTTATATCTGCACGATGCAACAATGTCTTACCTACCAGCCCGGGTCCACACACGCATATGAAACCCGTTGGACTCGCGTTGCCACCGCTACCCCGTTTTGGCCTCTTATAGTCAAGCCCAATATGCGTGTCCCGTCCTCGACTTGAGTCGAGCCCACTAAGATACGTTTGGGATATTGGTTGAGATGGGCCCCCACAAGCTACCCACCTAAGCTTGTCATTTCTAGTGTATACCACTTAACCCTTTAATCATGTTTTAATTACATGTTCCACTTTGGTTAAGTATTCTAATCGTATTTTCTATTGCCACCCAAGGCAACCACTAGATTTCCACATGCCACCCAAGGCACCCACTTAACCCCTCATGTCCCTCTACATGCTAATATGGTTAAGTGTTTCTTAATTAATTAATTAAGATCATGACCTCATAAAGACCTCTCACATTAGACCACCTTTTATGACTGCTGGATATGCCGGTTGGGTCCGGGCAGACTTCCGTCATAAAAAGGGTCTAACCTCGTGTCTTTACTTTAATCACGTATTTAATTTATGACTAAGACCTCTCACATTGGCCAATCATTTGTAGCTGCTGGATTGCCGGTCGGTTCCGGGCAGACTTCCGCTACAAAAGGGTCCAACCTCGTGTCTTAGTTGATTAATTACACCTAATTAATCACCCCCATAATTTGTATTAATTATCCCTAATTAATTACACATTTTTAAGAATATGGGTAGACCTAACTCAATAGGTAAATTCCCAATTCCATAGTATGGGTAGACCTAACTTAATAGGTAAATTCCCAACTCCATAATATGGGTAGACCTAACTTAATAGGTAAATTCCCAATTATGTCCATTCATTTTATGTTATGCTTAATCATACCAACTTCACACAATTTTTGTTAACATGCATATTAACCCCATCGTTCCCCACGTAATTCGTTCACACAACATGACATATAAATGGGAAGATTCATCATAATTATAATGGGTTCCACTTATCATAACATTAGCATTAACATGGGTTTAAAAGGTGTCAACTTGCATCATAACATTAAACCCAACTAGCATAAATCATTAACCCAAACTTGCATATATTATGCATATCATAAAAAGAGACAAACTTGCATATAAACCCACATATGAACTTTCATAATATGTCATACATGGAGGCAAACTTGCATATGTTATGCATATCATAAAAAGAGACAAACTTGCATATGAACTTGCATATAAACCCACATATGAACTTGCATAATATGTCATACATAGAGGCAAACTTGCATATGTTATGCATATCATAAAAAGAGACAAACTTGCATATGAACTTGCATATAAACCCACATATGAACTTGCATAATATGTCATACATAGAGGCAAACTTGCATATGTTGTGCATATCATAAAAAGAGACAAACTTGCATATGAACTTGCATATAAACTTGCATATGAACTTGCATATAAACTTGCATATGAACTTGCATAACTAACAAATAGCATAAACTTGCAAACTAATCATCATGCACATATAGCATATGACAACCACAACTTGCATAGATCCACATTTACAACCATAGCCTCATAATATCCTATCCTAATTAGTTTAGCAATTGCTTGCTAAAGGCATAGGAACTCACAAATAACTAATTAGCACTCCAATGAGGAAGATTAAGTTGCTAGAGTGGATTAGAACTTGATTAGAGTTGATTTGAGATGCTAACTTCCTCTCAACTTTGGTGGAGGCTCCTTCTAGTTTTAATTTGACGGCATGAGGCCCTTGAATCTATTTTAGTATGAATTAGGGTAGTCTTAGGGTGTATTTATAGATTAGGCAAGTGTTTTTGGCCATTAGATTAACCCTAAATTAGATTAGGACCATCAGATCTCGGAAGCTTCCAGAAAACAGCCCCAAAACACAGCCAAACCCTAAAATGGTGCACCAGGCCAAACTGGCCGAGCACCCCCTGTCGACACCCAAGTCGACAGGGCTGTCGACTTGGTCCTAGCCAAGTCGACTGCCCAGTCGACAGGGCTGTCGACTTGGGTAGCTAGGCGGGAATTTTCCCACCTACGCCCAATGGCCCCAATTTCGAAATTTGAACCTGAATTTTAAATCTGTTTTGAACTTTGAATTTTCTGTAAACTTCATTGGGCCATAACTGGGCCATAAGGACTCCGATTTACAAAATTTCGGACTCTATTTCGCGTATTTTTCCAAGACGAACGTAATGACGCAGCCCGTTTCCCCCAATTCTCACATCTGAGATTATTTTTTCTGCAATTAGTGAATTTTAGCATTAACTGAAATTCGGGGTGTTACACAATTGAAGTTCAAAACGCCAAATTATGAACTACCGCGCTGTGGTGAGTTCATTTTAATTATATTTATACATAAAAACGTTTAAACTTCGTTTACAATAAATTTCAACTCCATTCTAATATATTTTAATATATATTAAGCCAATTTTCCCAATTCAACTTAATATTCTGATTATTTTTAATCACCGTTTTTTCATTACTCGGTTATAAATTTATTTATACCCAATTTGCTATATTAAAATACCAATTCCTTTTATAAATAAATTGTTTATAAAATTCGATAAAATCGAATTCAAACTATAAATTCTTAGATTTATTTCAATTCCTTTTATATTCCGAATTCCAGAATAACAATCGGCGTTCCATTTTCGAAACGATTTCTAATTCACCTTTAAATTCATACTTGAAATTTAAAATTCCAAATTATCCCATAATAATTGTCCAGTTTTGTTTATAAACATCGTTTATAAATTTACTGCCTTGTTTTAGTTATTAAAACAGGTTCCATTTCAAAATCTATTTGAAACCCGATTCTTATATTTGGAATATTTTATTTTTATAACTTTCATATATAATGTATAATCTATTTTAATATTTAATTTCAATTTCTATTTAATACAATTTAAAAATTCTTTCTGGGTATAATTTATTCTTATAAATTTGACATAGTCGAATTCTAACCATAAATCCATTTGGATTTATTTTAATTTATATTCCGAATATCGGAATAGATTCCTCATTTCCCTTTTTAACACGGTTCCCGATTCTCATTTTAAATTCATATGTGAATTTAAATATTAAAATTATCCAATTGATAATTTTTCACCAGTCTTTACAAACACCGTTCATATTACATGTTTATATAGTTAAACAAGATTCGATTTCAAATTCATTTGAAAATAAATTTCTACCTCAAAAAATAAAATTCTCTTTTTAAATTCACACTTGTATTTACATTCCCGAATTGTCCAATGATAATTCATTTCACTTCATTTATAAACATTGTTTATAAATTCACTTCAATTCCCTGATTATTTAATTTATAAACATCATTTATAAATTTTATTACTTCAATTTCCTGTATTATTTAATTTATAAACATCGTTTATAAATTTCAATACTTGTTTTATTTATTCAAAACAAGTTAATATTTCTAGTCCATTCGAAATTCGAATTCTATTTTTTAGAAAAATAGATTTCCCTTTTAAATCTCTAAATATCTTTATCACGATATTTTCTAAATCAAAATTTAGTCCCAATGATATTTAAACATTCATAAACACCAAATTATCAAATCATAGGTTTTCTAACACATCATATATGATAATATATATGTAAACAAACAAATAATAATATTTTTGAGGAATCCAGTTGGATCCCTCCAACCTGTTTTTCTGCATCCATAGACATTAGGCAACATAAATAATACCCACTACTTCGAGGAAGGATATCACGGTATAGAAGGTCATCCACTATCATATCGTGGGGGTGTATAGGGTCATCCGCTAATGATACTGCGGGAGCCCAACCATCAATATATATATATATATATATAATAACCACAACAACCAAGCCTAAATAACTATATATATATATATAATAACCACAATAATATTTTAGTGCATACAAACAACCAACGAACAATTAATTTAACGAATAAAATAATTCTAAATAAAAATATGAGTGAGATTTACTCACCGTGATTTGTATTTGCTGAATATTCCAATTTAAATAAATTGAACGCCATTTGATTTAAATTAATTCTTGGTTAATTCTGATCGACTCCAATTGCGTTACTTCACGCTTTTCCAACCTAATATAAATTTAACAATTTATATTTTTATTTATTTAAGCATTCAAACTATTTAAATGAAATTAAAATTTAATTAATAAACTAGAAATAATTACCTTAATTTTTTTAACACCTTCTTCATTTAGAATTTACAGGCCACCTCCTGTTTAAACAAAACATCACCATGCGCCCTCATAATGTTGTTATCTACAAGAAATTACCATCTGCTTCCTCACTAATCAGAGAATAACATCATTATTCGCTTCCTTCATAAACATTTAACCATATTTATATATTTTTTATTTACTTAAATAAATAATTAACAAGTTTTAAATTACCTTAATTACTTCAATTAGTTTAAGCTATTCACGCTTTAACCACACTCTGAAATTTCGACTTTAGGTTTTAGAAAACAGATCCAATCACACCAACGATAAAGCTCTCGCCATGCTCCACTAAATCGTCCTTCAGGCTTCCCCAATCTCGAGCACAATGAAACCTAGATTATCCAAATTGCAAGCTTCTGGTTATGTCAAGCATGAGGAGTTCGAACAACTCATAACCCTGTTGCACCCTTCACTTCGCATCAGAGGATATTGTGACTATCTCCTTTATTCGTACCCTGAACCACTGCCTACCTCCTTTTAACCCGCGAGCCTCGAGAAGCCCAAAACCCCAAATCGCGACTCCTTGAACTCGCGTGCTATAGAATTGGTGTGATTCCCTTTTTCTTGTGTGAACATTGAATTCGATTTTATTTAAAATTGGTTGAAGAATTGAAAGAAGTGGAAAACAGGATTTGATTTTATTTCATTCAGAAGAAGAAAAATAAAATGGAATTAGGAATAGGAAATATCGCGTATAAATAGATGGAGCAAAACTTAGGAGCCAAGGAATTAGGTCTATGTAAAGTAGAATATAAGTGATAGGTTAAGTACAATATTTAATTTGATTTGATATTAAGTTTAATACGATTTGATTTTGATTTAACTGCGATTTGAGTTTGAGCTTATCCACTAAATTTTGTAATAATATATTTTGCAGTTCCAAACTACAATCGAAACACAACAACTAGCGTTTATAGGGTTTGACCACTATTCTGAACACACTGGAACAGGATTCGAAGCTCAGTTTGATCGTATGAAGGAGATATTAATTTAAATCAATATAAATTAAATTCAGAATAATTAATTCCTTGATACTATATTATTATTATCATCATCTATATTCAAATGGAATATAATTTGATCATCTGAAGTATTTTGATTCAGTTTTAAATTTCAAATTTAATTATTTTAGCTTCACGTATTACGATAATTATATATTCGAAATAAATCGTATTTCGATTATTAAATTGATAGTTCAATATAAAAATCAATTTATATTAACAACTCGATATTTAAAACAATATTAAATATTTAAAATTAATTGACTAAAAATATGGGTCGTTACAAGTGATAGAGAGTAAGTCTATCAGCTACAAGTGGTTTTAAGGGGACCGTCCACTAAATCTAACTAGATTACATCACATGAGTCAAACAGAATTTTGAACTACTATTACATACCAAATTACAACATACAAGTTACACCAGAAAAGTTGAACAGATAGTGAACATAGGTTCATGACATAAAGAAACCAAATCCATAGTAACTTGAAGAGGACAACAATTTCAAACTTGCTGCATGCAGACCAGATAACACCAAGGTACAAATACCTTATGGCTTAAAAAGCAGTCACAAGCATCAAGTAACAAAGCACCATTTCAAACCGTAAACAAAATAGGACAACACAAATTCATCCACAACTCACTACCAAGTCTCGTATCTTCAGAGGCAACAGCCTAGAACCATTATTACACGTTGTAGCACAACACACCTACCTTGCATAGCTTCCTCACCTCACCCTAAAATAGCATCCCTATCACCGAGTAAACACGATGCCACAAAATCGAATGCTAGAACAAACCACACACTAACAAATCACCAAACGCAAGTCGAACCAGTCAAGAGCCACTACAAAAACAAAAAAAAGCATAAGGGAAAAAGTCTTACCATCCAACAAGATCTAATTACCAACACAAGATGAAGTATGCAAGACACCAGCTTGTCTCCTAGGCGATCCAATCCCGAAGGACAACCTTTCGGTGTTGCACAAATCAAAATAGTGTGGAGTGAGATAAGGCGAATGCGAAGAGACTTAAATCTTTTGCTAGGGCTTACCAAGGCTAGGAAGAAGGCCACAGCGTGTTTGATCTAAGTTAGAGTACAATAAAATTTAGCAAACGAAGTATACTAGGCTAGAAGGAGAAAGCAGATCTGGGGAAATTAGGGATAGGAAGAAAAGGACCTAAACTTCACACAAGCGAAAGATGACTACAGGAAAAGGGGAGGAAGGATCTATTCATAAGGAAGATGAGGAAAGGACAAAGCGTTGAGGAGAAAAATAGAAGAAATTGATTTAGTCAGTCTCCATGAAAAAGCTAGGGCAACTTTTTACCTTCATCTTAATTATTATATTTTTACGTGAAAAAAAACATGTTTACGTAGTAGTTAAAAGGTTATAGTTATTTATGAAGAGATTTGATTAAACAGAAGCATCCATATCACTTCAAGAAGATCGTAACTATTCATGAATGGAAGTAACTCTTCAAAAATATGACGGTTGGAGTCAACTCAGTCGATTGAACTGCAAAGGTCAGTCGACTAACCTGGTGTAAAGTGCATGGTACACACATATGTACATGAAGTCATTTGATTGACTTAGAAATACAATCAACTGAACCAACTCCAATTGTTATATTTATGAAGACTCTCTTCCATTGATGAAGAGTTATGATCTTCCTAAAGAGATATGAATGATTTTGCTTGATCAAATCTCTTCATATTTGGTTGTAACCTTTTAACTACTATATAAACATGTTTTATTCACAATCAAACATATCTTTCTGACTCATCTGATCTTATATTTCTAAATCTATTGTAAATACTCTATTCTCTCAAAGCATTTGTAGACTTAAAAATTGCTTGAATTCGAACTTCAGTTCTTATCTCTAAGCAATATTTTCCTTTCTTATCTTCGTATACACTGTATATATACTTGAGGAGAAGATTATAGGAAGGGTGTACTGTTAGTGACAAATCTATGTTATCAAGAACACAAACAGTCAAAATTGTCTTTTTTATTTTGTTGACGTCATGTTCATCTGCTCCGGCAAGTTTGAAGTCCTATTCATCTGCTCAAGCACGTTTGAAGCCCTCTTAGGTTGTTGAGATGTGAAATTCTTATTTGTCTGCTCATGTATTATATACTTATTCCTCTGGGTTAAGTGTGGATTTGTTGTTAGTCGATATTCCAGAAGGAGTCTAGGACCGGACGTAGGACGTCACTCCGAACTAGTATAAAAATCTCCGGTGTCATTTTTCTTTATTGCTTTTATTTATTATACTACAATTATATGCCACATTAATATAACTCCATATTACACGACTCATAATATAGTATCACTTTCAGGAGGATGGTTCGAGAGTTAATGGTCAAGGTGGACCGAAAAACATCATTCAGAGTAGTGTGACTATCAAAAAGGATGGTAATAGTGAAAATAATGATTCTAGGAATAGGAATAAGGAGAGGTACAATGATACTAAGGGAATAAGGAAAGACCTATGATAACATTTGCAGTTGTTTCATGAAGGGTAGCATACAAAGTAGAATGACTCCATGGGAAAACATATTCCTTTCCACTTAAGTTATAATTAAGTATAGGAAGTCTGTTCTGAAATAGGAAACAAAAAAGAAGAAATGCTTCAATAAGTATTGCAAGTTCCACGAAACCCATGGGCACAATATCAACTAGTACAAGCATTTGAGGCACACGATTGAGGAGTTAACAAGGAACAACAACTCCAATACTATAATAGAACTCATAGGACGGTAGATAATGAAACATGTAACCTCCAAGGTAGCCGCCTTGAGGTAACGAGAGGAAAAAACCCACCAGGGTTGGTCCAATACCACAAAGGCAGAGCTTGGTGATCAACACTGTATCTAAAGATTCGCATCTAACAGGGAAGAGCTGGAATGAGATGGACACTCTTAGAGTTCCATAAAGCATGAAATATGAAATGTGCAATGCCTTTAAGAACAACGCTGCCTCAAAGCAACAATGAGGGATCACTGATGACTTCATCTTTTGAAATATGGATGGGAATGGGGTCAAGGCACTAACACTAGACCCAATATGATAAAGACTAAGTTTGGTACAACTACCAATTATCGAGTATTGATAAACTTAGGAAGCTTGATAAACATCCTTTCAAACAAATGCTCCATAAGATATGGCTCAATGAAAAAGAATGCTGCCCTGTAAGACTCGCACTTGACAATTTATTAAAGAGGCTAAGGATGTATATGGCTATAAAAAATTGTCTATATAGTTAGAGATGATGCCCATAATGAGATACGGTGTTGAAATGTATTATGGGATATAGGTTCTCTTCCTAAAACGTATTCTTTGCCTCATCAACCCTAATTGATTTTAGGATTACATTCACTTGGTGATTCTTGTTGATGAATTTTCCTATAAAAGATGGAGCAACGACGGTGACTGAAGCATTGGTCGAGCGTACTACGTCATGAAGCTACAAGAAGCAAATAAAAAGAAAAGAGGAAAGGATGTCGAGATGGATCTCTATATCAAATCTATAGGATGCATAACTATGAATATAAATAAGGTAGGTTGGGATGGGTTTATGCGTCCAAACTACCCAGGGTTTTTTGGACCCTATCCCTGAACCCACACTATAGACTCAGTGCAAGTCTAGATTTATCCCCCAAATGTAAAAGTCGTACGATTTTGAGTAGACACAATCTGTCCTATAACCTGGTGAGGCTTTATGTGTTGACTGAAAATTGCATACTAATACATATTTATTGATTTATATTTTTAACCATGTATTTACAATGATAAAGGAAGATAATTAAAATGAGTTATACAATAACAACTCAAAAATTTGCATTTGTTATAGAATACTTATAAGAGATGCAACGTAATACTTATTTTTTATAGCTTATTGTTTGGAACATTATAATATCCATGTCATGTTCACTTATATCTACAAATATTATAAAATCACTAGTATAGTAATAAAGAAGTTCCATTAGATCTCAATAATGTCGGTCAGATTAAGGTGGGTCAATCGGTCCCTGACCCGACCTTAGACCCGGAGCTTTTACAATCACGCTATAAGTCTACCTGCCTTAATGATCCAATAGGGTGGGTCTGGATGGGCCAAAAAGTGGCGAGTCTACTAGGTTTGGACTCAAGGCATACCCTATTGATATTCCTATTCAAAATGAATGAACCTGATAAATAGCAAGTCCCATGCCAGTTAGGAAGGAACAAGAAGTGTTGGATACACTTTGATTATTTAGACTTGAACAAAGCATTCCCAATGGACTGGTTTCCAGTATCTTGAAATGAACAATGTAAGGATTGAGCACTAGGTTGTGATTTTTAAAATTTGGCATTTCCTTTTATTCAGATTAGATGCAACAAGATGGATTTTTACCATAGACATATAGAAGTAAAGTTAGATTTTTGAACCAATAAAACCATATTCATTAACTCTTAATTATGCTAAAGGATCAATAACACGATCAAATAATTTATGTTTTGAAAACCAGATGTCTATGTATATATATATATATATATATATATATATGTGTGTGTGTGTGTGTGTGTGTGTGTGTGTGTGTGTGTGTGGACTATTTTGAACCATGAGTAGATTATTAGAGTATAATTAGGTCGGGGATAGATCGAATAATTTGCTCTTACTTATCTTATTTTTCACCAGTGTTCATAGGCAAGGCCAATTATAGATGGTTGAAAATGAGCATTTCGGTATGTATTCTCATAGATAGGGGTCGATGTAGAGTTGAAGTGAGCAGGTAACAGCCTATAGATTTAATACCATCAGAATTAAATTAATTGAAAATGAATTTTAATTAAAGAATAAATCATATGTCATATTTATAACCATTGCATTGGTCTCTTATTGAAACCGGGTTAGTCCGGAACATAAGTTAATAGTGTATTCCAATTATTATTTTTACTTCATTAACACTTTATTAGGCCTATAAAATCCAATTTATTTAGAATAATTCTAAAATTTATTTAAATAAATTTTTTGTTTCACTTTAGTTTGTAAATTTATACGGTATTATCTAATCTACGTGATATATATATATTTGTGTATGTGCATGTGTATGTGTATCATATACGCAGAAATATGTGTGTGCATGTGCAACATATTAAATCGTACAAGGTATAATATATCTATGTATAGATCCTTGGGTTTCATCGTAAATGGCACGTTCAATCCAATATACAAATATATTATCAGAATGTATATATTTTTATTTGTATATAAAATATTTAATGAATATATGTATGTATATGCGTGAACATAACTATGAAACATTATTATATATATATATATTTGTAATTACGTGAATATATATACAATAACTATAAATTTATTAAATAAAATAAGTAATAAACTTTTTAATTTAAAAACGCAAAGTAACATATGCATACGAAAATGAAATAATTTTTTAGGTATGCGTATATTTAGATTAATTAATTATTTATAAATATAATAAAGCATGTTGTATATATTACTACTTACAAATGCATAATTTTTTTTCTTAAATAAAAATAATTACTCGTCTTGCTCATGATTGAATTTTGTAATTTTGAATAATTTCCAAATGATTTCAATTTAAAATATTAATGTAGAATAATTCCTAAATAATATTTTGAAATTTAATTTTCTACTGAATTTCTAAATGATATTTTTTACATTAATAATTTCATTCCATAGTCTTATAGCTTAAATTAATGATAGTTTTTGGGCTAATATTTAAATAAAAATAAAGAGATGGTCTTTCTACCAAATGTGTATTTTGTAATAATATAATCATATAGATTTGAAACGTAATTTCTTGTAATATAAATAATAATATAAATGATGTAACGACCCAAAAATCCCCGCCCTTTGAGTTGACCGTAAACTGCATAGGTTCGATCCAAAAGTCAGAAATTCTCGACTCGTTAACTTTGGGCATACAACGCATCAGACAAATACAATAGAAATTTTCATTGTTATCACAACAATTTTACATCATAGTACAAGAATATCAGAGTACATTGTAAATAATACAGCGAAAGATAAATTACAACAAATACAATACTATGCACAACGGAAAAACATAAACTAGCACAGCAGAAGACTCTCAAATGCTCTTGACATAGCTTTAAGCTTCAATCCAGAATCCAGCTCAAGAAAGTATCTACAAAACAAACTACCCGGTTTCCCATATGGAAATATAGGCACCCGAGTTTGCAAGGGAAAACAAACTACGAGTTAGTCATGGGACTGGTATGAGAAATCCTACGTTAACTTAGCTTATTTAAAAATAAGGCACATCACAGGACCACGCTGTATAATACGGAATGAGTTTCCTCCACTTGATTGCCAGTGCATAAGTTAAAATAAAACAATCACCATGCTTTTTAGAAAAATAAAGCCATTATAAGAATCAGGTACCATTACACAATGCAAGCCGGAGGATAGAGTTTTTCCTTATAATGGCTAAATGTGCTTGATACGAGGAAATAAAAATCAGTTGATATTATTATTAGTGTCTAAGTGTTTAAAAGCAATTTCGAAAATAAATGTATCAATCTTAGACGGCATAATACCCCATCCTATTATATCGCAATATAGGTTTACAACTAAAACTGTAATGTCACGTATTAGAAATTGTAACGATCCGTCTTTTTGCCCGGTTTTCGTCGGTAATTAAACCAACTTAAACCGTTCATAAAGGCGGATAGTTATGGGTACTAACATATATTGAACAAAATAACATAACTTTTCATATCACAATACAATATTACATCAGAGTTACAAGGAATATCAGAGTTATAACATATACAGCGGAAGAAATAAATATACTCTCAGAAGAAGAAGAAGTATGATATAGCGGAAGCTCCAAACTCTAGTGTGAACTCCAACTCAGAAAGCGCTCTGAATCTTGCTCCAGAGGTCTATAACTGTAAAACAAAACCACTAGCTTCCCGTGTGGAAATTACTGGGCACCCAGAGTTTAGGAAGGAATAATAAAATTCAGGTCAGTCACAGGACTGGTGTGAGAACATAAAACAGTTATTTCGTTAGGGTTTATTTTAAAGTTGGGAAATTCACCGGACCACACCGCTAGTGCGGAACTGGTTTACTCCATGTGAATACCCATGCATATAAAATCGCAATGACTTTGAAAAAATGAAGCTATCATAAGCTCGTCCCATATCACACAATGCAAGCACACACCAGATGAGCGAGTTTTTCCTTTAAAAATGCTTTCATACATAAAATCCTCTTTCATACAATTATTAATGCATGGTGTAGAAATTTTTTTCGAAAATAAATGTATTAATCTTAGACGACATAATACCCTATCCTACTATGTCGCCATATATATACATATATATATATATATATATATAAATATATATATATATAAACAAAACCGTGGGGCGTGTATCAAAGATTGGGGTTTCCAACTTGATGATTCCTTAAGTAAGAGAAGTGGAGAATGGTGATTGTTGTGATGGAGAGGTGGCAGTGTGAGTGAGTCTGGAAGCGGTGCAAGATCGCTGGAGGTTCTACGGCCGAATTGGGTGAACCGATAGAGGAGGCGAAGGACAAGGTGGCGGACATGGCAGTGAAGTACAGTGGGGAGGCGGAAGTACTTAAGGTGGAGCTGGAAGTAACAAAAGGGAAGCAGCTTGCTTTTAGGCGGCTGATGTAAGAGGGGAGTAGCGGTGGTTAAAGGGTAGAGGCATGGGGTATGGAAGACAATGTTCTAAGTTTTGCTTTTGGCTTGTTTTTCATTGAAATGACGGATGGCTGAGGAGTTGGAGGAGTAGGAGTTTCAGAGGAGAATACTTACAGATAAAGGAGAAAAGAGCCTTGCCTTTTATAATGTAGAAGGGTAACAGAGAACAGAACACGTGGTGCCATTGGAGGCATGAAGCTTAATTTATTTTTGTTATGCAAAAATATTTTATTTGGGTACACACTGAATTCTCTGATACACGAACTATTCAAAATCTTTGGCCACTATTTATAAAATCTTTATGTAGATATGGTAAGATTTGGACAGATTTAATCAGATATTTGTTGTCTACCATATCTCCTTATAAGGAGGAAATTTTGATTTGTTTCCTATGAATGGTGTGTTAAGCTAACGCATGAACATTGTTTTTTTATTGCCTGAGCGTTATAAACTCAACCGTCGCCGACCGTAAATTAAATTCAATTGGTAGCTAATTTATTTGTTTCCTTTATTATGTATTGATTATATTAATATATTTTTGTTTAATTACACCATTTATATTTCAAAATTCGTTGCTTGCCTTCATCACTTTAACTGTATTACAATCCATACCGTAATAAATTTATACTTAACGGTTTAAAAGAAAATTTATCACTATTAAAATTTTCAACTTATAAATTGAAATTAATTTAATCGTCTTATTGCACTATTTACTTAACGCTTCAACGATATTCTATTTGGCAACAAAATTCTTTACTCAAAAACAATAATTTGCTTTTCCAATTAGATTTTGAATTTTATTTCAATGTTAATTTTCAGTGTGTCATCCCTCCAAACAGTCTAGCCGGAAATAAATTATTCTTAAAGATATTTTATGCAAATAGATTCCTTACTCAAAATAAATTGTTTCTCAAACGGAATTTATTCCAAAGATTGATTTTGGTTCAAACGTCAGCTCTTACATATTTTGAACGGCTCACTATTTATTATTATCATAAATTTTAAAAACGTTAATATTGCTATGCTATTCACACTACGCTTTTATTTTTGGAATGAACACTACCCTAAATAACAGTCCAAATTGTAGGTTGTATTTCAAGCATATATTTTTCTTTACCCCATTGCAAGACCAAAAATAACTTCTAAATTATACTACATGATAAATTCCCAAGTTAAGTTTATTTCCATCGCGGCGGTTCAAACTAGTAATACTGTTAACTCTTGACAGAATGTTTGAGCTTATATCTGCGAACACTATTTCATTAAAACGCATGTTACGTTCAAGCCAAAGGTCCAAGTTCAGATTTAAATATAAGCACACATTTCTTCTTAACCACATTACATGGTAAATATTAATTACAAATTAATACGGTGATAATTCTTATTTCCAAGAATGTTCATATTAACTAACAGAGGAACTTAATGTTAAAGATTTGGTCGATTTTGAATGTGAATCTTATTTGTTCGACAAATGTTTACAAAAAGTGTTTTCTCAAATATCGTCCAGAATTTACAATATGAATATTTATTCTATGCAAAATCTCAATTTAATTTATATTTTTAAATCTCAAAATTTCTAGGTCATTACAGCCTCCCCCACTTAAAGCTTTTCGTCCTCGAAAAGGAGAGTTGAAAATTTTGCTTAATTAAAATAAATCTTATTTATGAAATTTACTAAGATCAACATATAAACAATGCTTATTAAATCAAAATACTTTACAATACATAATAAGCTTTAAAAATTTATCCAAAGGTTCTTATTACACTAAACACAAAATTTACCATACACTAATTTGGTAAAATTTCTTATATCAAAACATTATTTAAGAAAACTTAAATTATTGCATAAAATTTAAATAAGGAATTTGCTATAAATAATATAAGTAAAATCAGTTCAAATGATAAATTATTTTGAAATAATTCATTACAATAAAAATAGGTTTTATAAAATTCAAAGGTTTAACATACGATAGCTTTTTTTAAAAAAAGAAAGAAAATGGTAAAATATAAGAAATTTAGCAACTTGGTTAAAAGTAAATAATACAATAGTAAGCTAATATGTAAAAGGACTTGAAATGAATAAGTCATAAGTACAATTACAAA
This sequence comes from Allium sativum, assembly GCA_030737875.1. Classification (NCBI taxonomy): domain Eukaryota; kingdom Viridiplantae; phylum Streptophyta; class Magnoliopsida; order Asparagales; family Amaryllidaceae; genus Allium; species Allium sativum. The sequence continues at coordinate 244,818,959 of CM060922.1, read as the reverse complement.
ATCTAGTAGTTTAGCGAGACGACTAGATAAGTTAAATTAAAGTGTTATATAAATTACTTTGATTCAAAACATTAGAAAGCCTCAGTTCGATCTCTCCGAACTTAGAACCCCGTTTTATTCCAAACCATTGAAATACTACATATTTTCTTTCATATAGAAAATCATACTTCACTTCAGGATTTCAAAACAACATTTCAAACATGAATTCAAATCAACTATATATTAACATTAGTTCGAGAAGTTTTCCCACATGACGGGCGTCTAAGTATCACTCCTTACATACAATCCAATCTCACCTTAGTTTTGTCACGGGTTACTCGAACGAACCAAATCATTTCATATTTCGAAGTTGTAAATCATTTCAAAATCCATAGTTTACAAATATTTTAACCAAAATTTTGTTGTTTCCGAATATTTCAAAGTATCGAGATTCATGTCGTCGAAATCATATAAATTTCAATTTGTTCCAAACATTCTTTCCAATAATAAGATACAAGTTGATCTTTTCGACTCATAAATTTTGGTCTTATGCAAATTCAAACTTCTCTTAAATCATGCTTTCACTATTGTTTCAAACATTTCAAGATTTTTTTTAGTTGATTTCCATATTTTTATAATATTTTTAAGAGTAAAACCGAATAACCATTCTTCTTGAATTCCTTTGAACTTCGAAATGAATGAATTTTATCTATTCTTAATTCAGATATTTTCAACTAGTCGAGCGAGAACTTTTTGAAACATTCCTTCAAATCACCATCACGTTTTCGCTGCGCTACTCCAATTTAGTGTATACGTGTTTCAAAAAAAAAATTCTTCTTTCATTTTTGAATTTAGGGCCTCAACTTCTAGTTTTCACTTTAACGAATTAATTTTCAAGGAAAAAAAAATTAACAACCAATTTTCCGATTGACACAAGCACTCGAACATTCCTTCTTAGTTCAGCATACATTAATTTCTTAATCTTAATACATTCGTTTCTTGGCCTTACAAAACTTTTAGAGTTAACTTCTTGAATTGGAAATTTTCTTTCTTAGGCTACTTTTTGCGAAGACGTTGCTTTTCCTGATGGCCTTTCTCCCTTCTTCTTTACTAGAAAGTCCCGAACTACATGCCCTTCCATCCTGCATAGTTGACACCTCCTTTCTGTTGCAGAGTCCATGGTTTCTTTCTTTTTCTTAGGGCATTTATTCATGAAATGTCCAATTCTCTTACACTTGAAACAATGTATATTCTTTCGAAATGACTTTCTTCTTCTTTTTAGATTTATCTGGGCAGCAAGCTGCATAATGACCGTTTCTGAAACATTTATAACACTGGATCTCCTTAAGTTTTCTAAACGTTTCGGTCTCTTCTTCTTCCTTTCGAGCCAATGCTCTTTTGCTTGCTTCGACGACATCCAAAATTCCATTTTTCTTTAAGTGACAACCAAACATTTATCACAAGGGTTATACTATTTTTCTCATTTCCAAATAAACTGGCTAATTTATAAAAAAATTCAAGTATTTATTACTTGCCATATTCAAAGCTTACAAAATTTAAAAATTCTAAAATAGTTTAAGTTATTTTAATTTCACTCCTTTTTATTCCAAATTTTTTATTTTAGTTCATTTTCAAATTAAATTTCTATATTAATTTATCAAATTGTTTTATTAAGATTTATTTATATAAAATACTTATCTAGATGATTTTAAGTATTCTTCGACGTTTCAACCAGAATTATATAGTCATCCTACTTTCGAGACTCGAAAATAATTACTGATGATGCTGAAGCCATCAACAGAATCATCCCAGAGTGACTAGAGTGTGACTCTATATCCATCTAGTACATATAAGGCTTCGAATATACGTCAACCATGCATATATTCGAAATCTTCATATATACCAATATTCCAATCGCAACGTCGAGTAAAATACTGAAGGATTCGTAAAAGTGGTATTTCAAAATAGTTATGTTTCTCAAACCCTTTACTTAGTTTCAAAAATAATTTTGGGGTTTCAAAATACGCTCTCTCAACGAAATATTCCCGAATATCATTCTAGGGAATTCCTAACCCTACCTCTAATGAGATATTATAATTCCGATGAGTTCTATCTTTTGTTCAACATATGTCGTACCCCGAAGCTTTGTATAACTAAAGCTCTGATACAACAAATGTAATGGCCCATCTTTTTTCCCAGTTTTCGCTGGTAATTAAACCAACCTAAACCATTTATAAAGACAGATTATTATGGGTACTAACATATATTGAAAAAAATAACAGAACTTTTCATATCACAGTTCAATATTACATCAGAGTTACAATGAATATCAGAGTTACAACATATACAACGAAAGAAATAAATATACTCTTAGAAGAAGAAGTACGATATAGCGGAAGCTCCAAAAATTAGTGTGGACTCCAACTCAGAAAGCGCTCCAAATCTTGCTCCAAAGGTCTATAACTATAAAACTAAACCACTAGCTGCCCATGTGGAAAATAGTGGGCACCCAGAGTTTAGGAAGGAACAATAAACTCCAGGTCAGTCATGGGACTGGTGTGAGAACATAAAATAGTTATTTCATTAGGGTTTATTTTAAAGTTGGGATATTCACCGAACCACGCCGCTAGTGCGGAACGGGTTTACTCCATGTGAATAACCATGCACATAAAATCGCAATGACTTTGGGGAAATGAAGCTATCGTTAGCTCGATCCATATCACACAATGCAAGCGCACACCAGATGAGCGAGTTTTGTCTTATGATAACCAAAAATACATTCATACGTAAAATCCTCTTTCATATACTTATTAGTGCATGGTGTAGAAAACAATTTAGAAAATAAATGTTTTAATCTTAGACGGCATAGTACCCCATCCTACTATGTCGCCATATATATATATATATATATATATATATATACACACACACACACACACACACACACACACACACACACACACACACACACACATATACAAACAAAACCGTGGGGCGCGTATTGGAGATTGGGTTTCCAACTTGATGATTTCTGACATGAAAGATCAATCGAAATACAAATGAAGTGTAACACGGCTTTTTCATCCAGACACGGACACCAACTACAAATCGCGAGGTAGATCAACGGTTTTCATCCAGGCACGGACCCCCAAACATACCCTATACCCCAATTCAAAAGAGGTACCTCCGCCGCAGCTATCAATCACAAAATCATGTATATATGTCAACAACCTAACCGCCAGTTTCTCATCATCTAGGGTGTGAGGCTTGTCGATGTCGTGGTATACACAAAGCTTCGCTTAAATAAGCTGTGCTCTGATCATCATTAGCTCACTTCATAACTTGAGTATTCCACATTGTAAATCTTCCACATGTCACTGATTCAAATCAATACATAACCTCTAAGAACGTAACTTAGAGACAGAAATAATCAATTGCCACAAATTAGATATATATTCACAAGAATCAGTGCTACGTGGTCAATTACAATGTCGGACACATAATCCATACAAGTCCATTCTGGGTCTGAACGGAACAAAATCCGAAAATCCTCAAATATATTTAGACCTCATGCCACTTATAACCTCGTATCAGGTGTACGGCCCGATTTAAGACATCGGCAATCAATCCAAATAATCCGAAGATTCCCGGTCTTCGTTTGCCATTCCAAGTCTTCAAATAACATCATATTATTACTTGGAATGGTTTTCGGACGTAAATCCGATCCCGGTCTTTCCAAGTAATAAGCACATTTAAAACAAGCTATGGACTATACCAGTTTCAATACAAATCTCCTTCCCAATGTTTATCAAGTTATTTATGATAAAGTTGGATTTATTTCAAATTCTTTAAATCTCATTTCCATCTTATTTGCTCTTTAAAAATCCCACACTCAAGATTTCTTTGCTCATTTTATCATTTCCAAATTTAAATTTGGGTTTATTTAACTCACCAAAATCTTTTCAAAATATGCTAAATCTCCTTTATAGTTCAAACACTAGTTCTTAGGTTTATAAATTCAACTAAATCATTTTTAAGGAAATGCTAAAATCTTATAGATTAGCTACATAGGTTCAAATTCTTTCCAAAGTTCAAATCATTAATGAAAGTTCCCAAATTCAAATGGGTTAAATTATAGCTCAAATTAGATTTTAACCATCTCGCTCGTCGGATCAGTTAGGGATAGCCAGGAAGAGCAAGAAACTGTATTTTCCAAACCCAAGCCTTAGACACTATCCTCTCTGTCACCCTGGAACATTCCAGCGTATATGTATTATGAAAGAGTTGTTGTCAATACATAATTACGCAGTTGGTAATGATTTAATTTGTCTCATCTGCTCAAATTTACGTTAAAGTTTCATAACTTTTAATTAAAACCATTTTCAAAATTCATTAGAACTCAATATAACGTTATCTCAATTATTTAAGCTTACAATGGTCTTTTAAAGGAAATAGTACCGAGTGCATTAAATCAACCAGTGTTTAGTTATGAAACTCAAATCTTACTTCCAACTAAATTTCAATGCTTATGTTACAAATGTTTATATAACCAATTGGTAATCAAAATCAATTTCCCTTTTGATAAGTTTCAAAACTTGCATAATTAATTTCAAGCATATAAACGGTCTTTAAAATAGTATAACTAAGTGTATATGATAAACCAACGTTTGGTTATATGTTTAAATCAAATTTTCTTAAATCAAAAATTAAAGTTTATGGGCAGCTAAACCAATATAACTCAAATCAAATTTTACGCCTAAAAATGGTTATGACACTACACATTTCAAAACTTGTTTACAATCATAAGGATCTTAAACCATTTTAAGATATTTCCAAAATCACTTTGTACTTATGGAAATAGTTCAATTATTCATGACATAAATTGTCCATTAAATTTGAGGATTATCTTTTTAAATTTTATTTATTTTATTAAAATTTTATATTCAAGTAAGAAGGAGATTTAAACCGACTACCTATATATTCCATAGTAATGATGTGTGTGACACAACCAAAATGGGCACAATTCATTAATCAACATGTCAACAATTTAGCAGCCATCAAATTTATGCGCAAGCGTTATGCAAGTTAATGCTTAGTGTTAGTTGTGTTCTAGCCACAATCATCCATTGCAAACAATGACAATCGTTTCAATAGCAACCGATTATAACTAATTATAACTAAGTACTGATCATAATTAATTAAAAATAAATCTTAAATTAATGTTCTTACCAATATTTGCTTTCCAAACTTTTCACTGCTAACTTTGACATTGAACACGCGTGGCGCACACTATTTCTCTCTGGAAACTTGCGTGCAACACTTTAACTTGTATTTCCAATTTCTTCTCCGTCGTCAAATCTTGTATCCACTGCGAATCGGCTTACCAATGATCGCGTGCAACTTCGTTCACAGCTTCATGTACTACTTCCTCCTAGCCACACGAACTGTACACATATGTTTATCTATACACTTCCAACACCACACCCTTCTTACGCTTCTTCATAATATATGGATCCAAGACTAAAGATACACGACTGGGTTGAATCAGCGGATGTTCGGTGAGAGATCCTGGTTGCTAACGTGGCCAGCAAGGAGAGAGGAAAGATAGCCAGTAAATTTTCTGTGTGGTTTTATGAAGGCCGTAGCTGCTTGAAGGGAAGAGTGGTGCGAGGTCTACAGGCTGAGGAAGGATGGTTCAAGTTGATGTTACCGGGTCAGTGGGGGGTCGGAGGCTCAAAGGTGGTGACTGTTTTATATAGGAGGAGGGTGTGTAAATGTGAGTAGTGGAGTGGAACTAGTGGTGATGGAAGGCTGAGGAGAGGAGCGGAGCTGGAACAAGGTGGTGTGATAACGGTGAGAGGTGGTGGCGGTGGAGAATGGTGATTGGGTTGCCGCAAGGGTGGTAAAGGCCTTGAGTAAGAGAAGCAGACTGTTTTTGCGTGAGTAGAAGGTGAGGCTAAAAAAAAGAAGATGCGGTGGCTGTTGTGATGGAGAGGTGGCGGTGTGAGTGAGTCTGGAAGCGGCGCAAGGTTGCTGGAGGTTCTACGGCTGAGGTGGGTGAACCGGTAGAGGAGGCGAAGGACAAGGTGGCGGACGTGGCAGTGAAGTACGGTGGGGAGGCGGAAGTACTTAAGGTGGAGCGGGAAGCAACAAAAGGGAAGCTGCTTGCTTTTAGGCGGCTGATGTAAGAGGGGAGTAGTGGTGGTTAAAGGGTAGAGGCACGGGGTATGGAAGACAATGTTTTAAGTTTTTCTTTTGGTTTGTTTGTTCATTGAAATGGCGGATGGCTGAGAAGTTGTAGGCGTTGGAGTTTCAGAGGAGAATACTTACAGATAAAGGAGAAAATAGCCTTGCCTTTTATAATGTAGAAGGGGTAACAGAGAACAGAACACATGGTGTCATTGGAGGCATGCAGCTTAATTTATTTCTGCTTTGCGAAAATATTTTATTTGGGTGCACATTGGATTCTCTGATACACGAACTGTTCAAAATGTTCAAAATCTTTCGCCACTATTTATAAAATCTTTATGTAGATATGGTAAGATTTGGACAGATTCAATTAGATATTTGTTGTCTACCATATCTCCTTAAAAGGAGGAAATTTTGATTTGTTTCCTATGAATGGTGTGTTAGGCTAATGCATGAACGTTGTTTTTGTTATTGCCTGAGCGTTATAAACTCAACCGTCACCGACCGTAAATTAAATTCAATTGGTAGCTAATTTATTCATTTCCTTTATTATGTATTATTCATATAAATATATTTTTAGTTTAATTATACCGTTTATATTTCAAAATTAATTACTTGCCTTCATCACATTAATGTATTACAATCCATACCATAATAAATTTAGACTTAACGGTTTAAAAGAAAATTTATCACTACTAAAAATTTCAACTTATAAATTGAAATTAATTTAATCGTCTTATTGCACTATTTACTTAACGCTTCAACGATATTCTATTTGGCAACAAAATTCTTTACTTAAAATCAATAATTTCCTTTTCCAATTAGATTTTGAATTTTATTTCAAAGTTAATTTTCAGTGTGCCATCCTTCCTAACAGTCTAGTCGAAAATAAACTATTCTTAAAGATATTTTATGCAAATAGATTCCTTATTCAAAATAAATTGTTTCCCAAACGGAATTTATTCCAAAGATTGATTTTGGTTCAAATGTTAGCTCTTACATACTATGAAAGACTCACTATTTATTAGTATCGTAAATTTTGACAATGTTAATATTGCTATGCTATTCACACAACGCTTTTATTTTTAGAATGAACACTACCCTAAATAACAGTCCAAATTGTAGGTTGCATTTCAAGCATATATTTTTCTTTACCTCATTGCAAGACCAAAAATAACTTTTGAATTAAACTACAAGATAAATTCCCAAGTTAAGTTTATTTCCATCGTTGCGGTTCAAACTGGTAATACCGTTAACTCTTGACAGAATGTTTGAGCTTATATCTGCGAATGCTATTTCATTAAAAGCACATGTTACGTTCAAGCCAATGGTCCAAGTTCAGATTTAATTATAAACACGCATTTCTTCTTAACCACATTACATGATAAATATTAATTACAAATTAATACGGTGATAATTCTTGTTTCCAAGAATGTTCATATTAACTAACAGAGGAACTCAACGTTAAAGATTTGGTCGATTTTGAATGTGAATCTTATTTGTTCGAGAAATGTTTACAAAAAGGGTTATCTCAAATATCGTCCAGAATTTACAATATGAATATTTATTCTATGTAAAATATCAATTTAATTTATATTTTTGAATCTCAAAATTTCTAGGTCGTTACAGAAATTGGATTCCATCATGAACAAAGGAAAAGGATCTTCCTTATCCGATTCGGGACACTCTAGCATATGCCTCAGGACCGAATGCGTCATTCTTTAGATCGGCAAAGCCGACCCACCAATTCCCCATGAGTTCGGGTTTCTGCTAAATATTACGTTCCCCGGTCCGATCAAACTTACTATTTGGTCAATATGTCGACCATCTTGGCCTTGTGCGGACACATCGAGGTACCTCGCTTTCCATCACCCACATAAGTAAATCCTCCTGAGCTCCATACCATGGCATAACTTTTTGCTAGAAGGAAACGCATGTCCTTACTCTACTGTCCATCATCCTGTTTTTGGTTCACACCGGGGTGTGAGGCTCATGAATTAACGCTACAACACGAAGCTAGGACATATATTAGCCGTGCTTTGATCATCATCCATAAAGCTCTACTTTTCAATAAAAGCTTTTATCTATTCATCTCAGCATGCCACACAGTCATTTAGACCATACTACTGATAACTACCGATATATAACCTCTAAGGTCATACATCTCAGAGAAGGGTGTTAAGCTAAGAGAATAAATTCCCCACCACCAAACAAATATATATTTAGCAAAAATCAATTAATACAGTTCAGAATACTACGTCAGACATACAATCCACTTACAAGTTCGTTGTGCGTTTGAATGAAACCAGAGGTACCTTATTCCTCATCCCATATGTCTAATACAGGAGAGAGGCTCTCGCATGTCCGAACACCAACAAGTACGTCTGGACAACTACCACTATAACCCCTTTAAGAGAGGTCCCTAAATCCGAGGCATCAGTAGTAATCCTTTCGATGTGAAGATTGTCGGTCTTGCACTGTCTTCAATATCTTCGAATTTTAATCATCGTTTCAGTAATTCAAAATGTTATCCGTTCTTTCCGAATAACTCGCGCATCTTAAATCAAGTGATATATAAACATATCATAACATAATTCCAATACAGAATATTCTTTTATTCAAATATTCTTTACACTGGGAGTTATTCCCACAAATCTATATGAGTTTGGAGGGTTGCGGCACAAGTTTGGGACACTAAAAATTCTCAACATGAGGTTCAAATGGGTTAGGGTTCAAATTTGCGGAGAATTGAAGCAACGGTATGTGTTTTGGTTATTAGATTTGAGTTTAGAGCATCGAAAGAAGGTTGTATGCGAAGTTTGAAGCGATTCAGAGCTGAAAAGTGTCGGGAGGAAGTAGGGCAGCGTGCAGTTTTGGATGGGCGAAAGCGTGTTGTGCTTCTGGAGAAGGAGGATCACGAGGAAGAGGAATAGAAGCATGTTGGGGTAATTAATTATTTTAAAAATTAAGTGTTAATGACATATATATGTATGCAATATTATAGAAAGCATAAATTTCTCATACGAACTCGGAATTTAGCGAAACAGGATCCGTTGGAACCGTATCGACGAGAACTTCACAAAAAAACTGATATGGATTGATTTGGAGCTCGTATCAAATTTTGGCGGAGTGGAAATTATCGGTGAGATTTTTAAATTTAAAATAAAAAATTAATTTTGATTGTGATATTAAATTTATATATATGCTATATAAAATACATATGTGCGTTGTATAAAATTGGAATTGATTGATTGTAGTTGTGTTGAATTAATTTCTGTTTGATAAAAATGTCACCCTTAACATGTTAATGAAAATAAAATGATCATTTGTTGAATTATGTTATTGTTCGAAATAAAAGGTTTTAAACAATAAAAATTACATTTTTATTGTATGTAGAAATCATTAAAAAGATTCATGTTTGAATAAAAATGTTTAAACAATAAAAATTACATTTTTACTGTAGGTACGAATCATTAAAAAGATTCATGTTTGAATAAGAATGTTTTAACAGTAAAAATTACATTTTTATTGTATGTATGAATCACAAAAATATTTATTGTTTGAATAAAAATGTTTTAACAATAAGAAACACATTTTTATTGTATGTATAAACCAATAAAAATAGTCATATGTTAAAATATGATTTTGTTAGATAAAAACATTATCTTTAACATGTTAGCGAAGTTATAAAAAGAATCATATGTTGAAATATGTTTTGTTCATTAAAAATATTGTCTTTAACATGTTAGCGAAATTATAAAAAGAATCATATGTTGAAATATGTTTTGTTCATTTAAAATATTGTCTTTAACATGTTAGCGAAATTATAAAAAGAATCGTATGTTGAAATATGTTTTGTTCATTAAAAACATTATTTTTAATATGTTAGCAAAGTTAAAAAGAATCATATGTTAAAATATGTTTTTGTTAGATAAAAACATTATCTTTAACATGTTAGCGAAGTTATAAAATGAATAACATGTTGAAATATGTTTTGTTCATTAAAAATATTGTCTTTAACATGTTAGCGAAATTATAAAAAGAATCATATGTTAAAATATGTTTTTGTTAGATAAAAACATTATTTTTAACATGTTAGTGAAGTTAAAAGAATCATATGTTAAAATATGATTTTGTTAGATAAAATTATTATTGTTAACTTGTTAGTGAAGTTAAAAAGAATCATATGTTAAAATATGATTTTGTTAGATAAAAACATTATTTTTAACATATTAGTGAAGTTAAAAAGAATCATATGCTAGAATATATTTTGTTAGATAAAAACATTAATTTTAACATGTTAGTGAAGTTAGAAAGAATCATATGTTAGAATATATTTTGTTAGATAAAAATATTATTTTTAACATGTTAATGAAGTGAATTAAATAGTCATGTGTTGAAATGAATGGTTGTGTGTATTGAAAATATCATCTTTAACATGTGTAGGAAGTGTATAAAATGTACATGTTTAGAATTATATTTTTGATTAGTTAAAAATATCATATTTAATATGTGTAGGAAGTGTATAAAATTTACATGTCTTGAAATAAAATGTTTGTATGTTAAAAATATAATTTTTAACATGAATATGAAGTGTACAAAATTTACATGAAATGAAATAAATGGTTTTGAAATCGTCGAATGAATTATATATATATATATATATATATATATATATATATATATAAATTAAAAATAAAATGAATTACGCGCGGTAGTTTGCATTTTGGAATCGTAACTTTAAACGATTATAACGAGAGATCCGACCATCGGATTTTCCCAAAACAGGAACCGTTGGGTGCGCTTTGGAAAGATCTTTCCAACGATATTAAATTTATTAAGATCCAACAGTTAGATTTCGAGAAATGTGTAATTCAAATCTGAATAAAAACAACGCTAGGGCCGCGTAATGACCTGAAACGTCATTCGAATTAAATGGGCTATTTATATATAAATAAAAATAGCGATAAATCGTTATAAAATATTATGAACGATATGGAGTGGAAATAAACCAATTTCCCTTGGTCTATAAAGTATATGGGTGGTTAGATTTATTTGACATTAATCTATAGAATTGAATTAACTTTAACCAAAGAAAGAAATGATTTAAATTATATATATTCGAGGATTATTTGAAAAGGCCAAGTCAAATCTCATTTCAAATAATTATACGTCGACTTAAAGTCGAAGACATTGAAGACGGTGGTTGAAGACCGACGATCTTCACATCGAATGGATGACTACTGATGCCCTGGATTGGTTTGCTCCCAGGAAGGGGTTAAAGTGGTAGTTGTCCGGACGTACTTGTTGATTGTCCGGATATGCGAGAACCCCTCTTCCGTATTGGACATATGGAACGAGGAATAAGGTGTCTCCGGTTTCGTTCAGACCTAGAACAGACTTGTAAATGGATGTATGTCTGACATTGTATTTTATTTCGTGTTGATTGATCTCTATTAAATATATATATTTGTTTGGTGGCGGAGAATTTATTCTTTTGCTTAACACCCTTCTCTGAGACGTACGAGCTTAGTGGTTATATATCGATAGACATCAGTCGCATGCGTGAATTGTCAATGTGGCATGCTAAGATGCAAATGATCAAGGCTTTTGTTGAAAAGCAGAGCCTTGTGGTTGATGATCAAAGCACATCTTTAATTAGCATAGCTTTGTGTATAACGTTAATTCGCGAGCCTCACACCCCGGTAAGGGTCAGAAACGGGACAAGGGAACGCAGGGAGTGCATGACGTTTCTTTCTAGCTAGAAGTGGTGTCATAGTATGGAGCCCAGACATTTTTACTTATGTGGATGATGTATCGTGAGGTACGTCGATATATTGGTCGCTACTGGCCAAGTGATAGGTCCGATAAAACCGGGAAACGTGTGTTCAGGAATAACCAATCCACTAAAGTATGTGTGGACTGACCTTGCAGGATCCAAGGGCTCGCTAGCGTCCGAGCCCTGAGTCATTTTGCTAGAGGTGACTCGAATTGGTAAGGAGACCATCCCTTGCCTTGACTCATGATGGAAACCCAATTTCCAATACGACATTGCGGATTTGATTGTAAACCTATATTTGGCGACATAGTAGAATGGGGTAATATGCCGTCTAGGATTGATACATTTATATTGAAAAGTGTTTTAAATTGACTAAACACTACTAATAATATTAAATGATTTTGTTTTATACGTATCAAGCATATTTGGCCATTATAAGGTAAAACTCTATCCTCCGGCTTGCGTTGCATTGTGTGATGAAACCCGAGTCTTATAATGGCTTCATTTTTCTGAAAAGCGTTGCATTGTTTAAAAGATTTACTTTATTTATACATTAGCAATCCAATGGAGTAAACCCATTCTGCGTTAGCGGCGTGGTCCTATGATTAGCCTTATTATTTCTCATGTCAGTCCCATGACTGACTCGTAGTTTCCTTCACTTGCAAATTCGGGTGTCCCTATATCCACACGGGCAGACGAGTGGTTTGTTTTGCAGATTTTTATTTATTGAGCAGGATTTTGGATTGAAGCTTAAAGCTGCGTCCAAAGCATTGATAAGGTTCCGCTGTGTTAGTTTATTGGTTCCGCTGCATTGTATTAAATTTATTGTAAATAAATCTTCCGCTGTAGTTTTATTTTTCGATGTACACTGATATATTCTATACTCTGATGTAACATTGTTATGATGTTTATAAAAGTCTTCTATTATTTGTTCTGATGTGTTGTATGCCTAGAGTTAGCGTATCCGGGCTTCAAACTGTCTTGGTCGATTTAGCGATCGATTAGGTCCGAGCGAAATCCGTATCGTTACAGTTCACAGGTCATGCTTAAAGTAAATTTCACTTTCATCTTGTTGTCATTTTTCATTAGAACTAGTAAGGTGATTTAGTGGGTATATTATAGTTTGATAGTTTATGTTGTGCTAATTAATAACATGAATAAGCTATAATTATAATAATCATATCAACTAAATTCACAAATGACCCAAAAAAAGAGACCATGGTTTCATTTTATGTTGATTCATGTGATCTTGAGAGTGGATTTTTTCCTAAGTTGTTATTTAACTCTTATATTCTAATCTATCTTAATTTGTTAGTTTAGTTTAGTTGTAGTTAAAATTTCACTCGACTTTGTTTTAATTTGATTGAATATAACTAAAATTACTTCTTTCCTCGTGGATCGACTCATACTCGCTCACGTACTACAAGTGTACGCCGGGCGCTTGAGGTTTATTACGTTTCGCGATGGATTTCTAATCGATAGAAAATTTGTCGTCGAACGGGTTTACAATGAAGTCTACCCTCAATATATTGCCAATAAAATTTATGTAAGTCATCAATCAAATTACCAAGATATCGTTAGAAATAATGGAGACAAATAGCAAAAGTAACAAATAGCGCAAAAATGGAAAGTAAATCACTTATTCCCTTCCTTAGCAAAGACGAAAGAAAATAACCCTACATTTATTTCCTTGCCATCTCATGCAAATCCAATCCAACAATTTATGCAAAATATAAGTGATTACTTTCCCTTTCGCATATTTGTTTCCATTTATTTGTGATTTTGTATTACCAAGTATAACACGATATGCATACCAAATTACATAGCTACTCATATGGCATACCTCTAGCTCCATCAATCTCCCGTTTGCACTTCGAATCAATTATTGAATCTTATTCCAACTTCCCTAAATGATTTCGAAAAAGCCAATTTGGTTGGTCCCGTAGTTAATGAGTATGCCATTACGCTTTAATTGACGATTTTGTCAAATAGATCACTTTGATGATGATAAAAAACCTTTATCGTATGAAACAATTCAAAGTATGTCTTTGATCAATTAGTTTGCTTTAAGTTATGTTATGAACTATATTGTTACCATATAACGCTATTATGGAATTATCAGCAATTAGAATCATCCTCGTCCCAGACACAAATTTATGCGTTTATTATATGTACACTGCTTTTATTATGACATATTCTAGGTAATTGTACTTAGATTTTTTTATTGAATCACCCACTATTTCTTCTAACTAGAACATTTCTAGCTTAAAGATTCTTAACCTGAATTCATTGTTAACATTTTACACTTAATATCACCGTTGGAATTTTAAGTATGAACACCCCTCCATAACTAGGTTATTGTTTATGTAAATAGTCAGTTTATGATATCAATTTGAATTTTATAGTTGCTTCATATATTGAACACATAAACAAATCACGATTATAGACAACATAACATGTATAATAATAATTATTGACAATGCATAAGAAATCCATCTTACACGTTCCATACTAAATATTATACTAAAGTGTCTCTGCATGTTGATTTGGGATATTTGTGATACCTTTTATGCTTACTATAAAAAACATCATATAAAAATTCAGCATGCAGTATTAAAACAACTAAAACTTACCTTTTTACAAGCACACCATTAATGTTTTCTTTTATAAACTCGCATTTACTCTACATCTAGATTGAATCCCACTATTTGATACATATACCAGAGCGCATGTTCAATTTAATGCTTTTTAGAACATTTCTATGTCTATTCTTAGATTGTTTTCAAAATTCCACCAACTCAGTCTCACTCTCTTTGACTTGCAGATACTTTGGTTGAAACATGTAAATAGACTAATTAATATATATATACTTAGAACTTTCTGTTTTAACACAGATATGCATATAAAAACATAAAGTCATATCGAACAATAATTTTTTGTAAAAACCGAAGCAACTTGAGCATAGCGAGCGATGAATCAATTACAATAATTCAACAATTGAACTTCATGTTAGTATCCTTATGTATGTTACCCAATATATTCAAATTGCATTTATCTTCTTCATAAAGAAAGATTTATGATTAATGGATCATATCTTGTCAGATACTATTATCAAAGTCAAACTTAGATAATGTACTTGGAATCGATTAGCGCATTGTACCATATCATAAAGTCAATACTCTTAATGGTTTTATTAAGAAAATGAAGATTATTTGTTCTTCACATTGATAAGAAACTCATAGTTTCTCTTTGAAGTATAATAATACTCATTAGACATTCTAATCTTCCATGTTCATTTAGGCTTGGTTAATTTTATTTCATCCTTTGTGATCAATTTTATCCTTGAATAATACCCTAAATTCATTTTATACCAATAAATTCCTGAATTTTTTTTATAGAAATAAAGGGTACTTAATTACATAAAAAGTAGATTACATAGAGTTTGAGTTGGCCAAAAATACAACCCACACAAACAAATACTACACAACCAGAAAAGAAATGCCAACTCGAACTAAAAGAAAACAAGTCACTCTAACCCAACACATAAACCAACAAACTATTCAACAAACCCATAAACTGACACATACAAAACACCCAAAAAAAAGACACGGTGACAGCACATACGAGATCAGGCAACAAATGAAACTGTCGCCAAACACCAGAAAATCTGAAGATAAGCTCCAAATCTTTAATCAAAACCAAAAGCAAGAAATTCCTTAAGCCCAATAAGGAACTCCATTAAGCACAAGACAAGAAAACTTCATGCACCAAGCTAACACATCAACACTGTAGGGGAGAGGATTTTATTTTTTTTATATATACCACCATTCTTTACCCCACCTGGATCAACACTTTCCTCCCTTACCTTTTTATTTTTTGATCTTGTTTTGTTCTGGGACACTAACTTAATCCACTCGGGATTTATCTCAACCAAGGGATCATCACCAATAACCACATTATCTCCTTTTATTTTACTACCCTTGAATTTATTTCTTTTTCCTTTTAGTACTACTTGTAGACGAATAGTGTGAGTCCTCCACCATACTATCATGTAGGGCATCATAATCTATTCGATGTTGATCATATAAAGAGGAAGTACATACCTTTGATTAGATAGAGTTGTCTTCATTACTTCCAACAATGTAAGGCAGTTCACTATGCTTGCTAACAGATGTAATTCTGGTACATTCCCGACCATTATCACCTTCATCTACTTCTTTAACACTCTCATGTAAAACATCAGCCTCAACTTTACCCTTCAGGTTAATATCTTCAACAATCATACTTTCAACATTGCCTAATTCAATAATCATATCATCCTTATCCTGCACATACTCATTAGAACCAGCTAATACTATAAAAGGATTAGAAAGATTTACATTAGCTTCCTCAGTTATAAAAATTTCTTTGCTTAAATCACCATGTCTTTTCCCTACAAAATTGTTCACATTTACATGCATGTTCTTCTCTGTGATACCAGTACAATTATTATCCTGAGTTTCCAATTTCTCATCAATTTCCATTCCCTTCATGATACTGGAATTATTCGTAGGAGCCCATATTTTAAAGGATTTACAATTCTCAGTTGAGTGCCCAAATATTTTGCAGTTATCACATTTTATAGGAACCCATTCATACTCCACTTTCAGCCACATGACTTCACCATTGAAACATTGTATGGGAATTTGTTCAGGAAAATTGAAATCGTAAGTAACTTCAACCAAAATTCTTGCAAAAGAAATTCGTGCAAACCCGTCTATAACACTATCCAGTTTAATAGGATGACCCAAAATAGATGTAATCCTACTAATGGCTTCTACAGACCAAAAATCTAGAACTAAATTAGGGAACCTAATCCAAATAGGAATAGAATGAAGAGATTCCCTAGTCAACTTTAACCCTGGCTGCCATTTCTTCATAAATATCAACCTTTTATTACAGTAGTAAGGCCCCTTTGCTAGTGTATTCTCACAATCCTTAGCGCTATCACATTTTATGATAAAATATCCATTTTCCCTCGAAAACAGCTGATGATTTCCTTTTAAATGCCAGTTCCTATCTATATATTGCTTAAGGAAATTGTAATATGGTTTACTCCCGAATACATAAAAGACAATAGAGTTATACCATTTTTCCCTAGCTTTGTTGATCAACTCCTTACTTATGACTGCTAATTTGAGGTTATTCTTATACTCAGGCTCAAAGTAATTCAACTGGATAGATTGTAAATGTGATTTATTCTCTGAAATTACATCTATCCATGCTCTCGTTTGCTTAACACTAGCCTTAACTGCAAGATCTTGGTTTTTTAGCACTAGATCTGGAAATTTTGATTTTGATTTATGATCAGGAGATTGAGGATTACCTTTGATTAAAGAGGCTCTACGGTCTACATGTTGCAGAGATGGATAAAGATCAGGAGGAACCAATGAGCGTTGATCTGAATCTGAGAATAGAGCGATTTTTGAATGAGATTGATGAAGAAATGATTTCGTGGTCGCCATTATTATCTCTAGAGTTTTCCTGCTTTTCTTGAATTAAGTTTTCTTTATTGATTGAAAGTTCTTTTGTTATGAAGTTATTATTACTTGAAAAATAGTAGTTTCTCACTGCAATGGAATCAACAGTCATAAATATTTTATAAATTGCCTTATATGAAAATGATTTTGCATTAGTCCATAATATATATATGTACAAAACATAAATCAGACACCTAGTGACTTTTGATCCTAAGATTCTCATAAGATGTTCACATGAGATCCCTTATGTACGTTATCATGTGCAATCCTTCGACTCACACAACATAACAACTACTTGGCATAAGATATGTTAGAGTTTCTAATAAACTCTTTATCGTGTACAGTTTTGTGAGCTATTCTTTGGATGAAATTAATCTTAACTTTATGTATGACTCTTATACACACTATATAAAATGAATATAACTTGACTCTACCCATCATTAATCGTGTTTTGTCCAGTATAGTTCGAATACTCCTTATCAATACATCATCATGTATTACATAAATGTGTGGGCTTTTGGGACATAATCTTTGTTCATTTTGGGTGTAGATGGAACTCTTTCAATATACTCAACCATTCGATTAAATCTAGTCATTTCTATCACAAGTTACAATATCACTTCCGTTTCATATTTTCTGATTTTATCGTAGATTTCTGCATGTTTATCAAATATATATGTAACAACTTGCCCGGAATGAGCCAAAATTTCAACCCAGAAAAAGCCCATTGAAACTTAGAGTCATTCTAAATGGGTCGTTGGTTCCTATAAGGATTACATTTGCACAGATAACCATAAATATATACTTCAAATGGAAATCTCACACAGCGGAAAGAGAAAATATAATATTCAAATAAGGTGTATCATTATTTCCAAAATGTCAAAAATACACAGTCATAGTTACATTTATTCAAAAGGTACATCAAATAGTTCATCCAAAAGTAAGCCAATTACTGCCAATAATATCATAATAACTTCATCTTCCTCATCGTCTTCAATAAGGACTTCATCCATTGCTTTACCCCATCCACTGACCTGTTTGGATATTAAGGAGAGGAGGTTAGAACATAAAGTTCTGTGTGATTGGAATAGTATTACTTAATGTCCATACCCTATATTCGTAGCAGGTTACATATGTCAAGGTATGTCTACGTAGCACATAAGATTTCATACAAACATAAGTATATAACCAGTGGGGTGGATATCCAAGTCAATCGCACATTAGTGTTTTTAGGGTAAAGACACAACAAGGTGGCATTCTCGGTCACTTACTCCCCCATTAATGGTGGATTCTTACAATCTCTTATAACCCTGAGGCGG
Source organism: Allium sativum (assembly GCA_030737875.1). Classification (NCBI taxonomy): domain Eukaryota; kingdom Viridiplantae; phylum Streptophyta; class Magnoliopsida; order Asparagales; family Amaryllidaceae; genus Allium; species Allium sativum. Next base: position 244,800,174 of record CM060922.1, on the reverse strand, counting down.
ACCCCAAGCCCTTTAAGAACCCCATCCTAGTACACTAACGTTCTTAAGTCTATTCTCTCATTTGTAGTATGAGAAGTAGTATTGTGAACATTACTACTTAACTGATATTACCCAGTAGGATACCTATGTCACTTAAGACTTCCCTTAGACAGTTGGTGAGCATACAATGGCCACATATCCTTTAATTACCAACCTGTCCCTAGTTGAGCCCTTACAAGCTTCTAGAGGAAGTGGACATCCCCCGTGAACTACCCTACTTCGATAACTGTTTTATGCCTAACCACTTTTAAAGAAGGAGGACCCAAAGACTTACCTTAATACTAATAAAGGTGGGTTCCATGACTTGGGCTCCTCTCCAAGGAATAAACCTTCAGAGGGATCCTAGTCCTAACCGCTTAATACCCGAGTTAGATAATGAGGTGAGTCAGCTACTTAATACCTTCTTAAGGCGTAAGCCTATTTATTTTCACACATAAACTTATATATATATGGTTATACATATATATAGTTATACACACACACGCACTAGACCTCTCACATTAAACCATACGCCTGTAGATGCTGGATATGCCGGTCCGTTTTGGGCAAGCTTCTACTACAAGTCGGTTTAACCTCTTGTCTAGTGTACTAAGTTTATGAATGGCCCATGACACCTAGACATCTCACATTACTTGGGCCCACTTGTGGTTGCTGGATATGTTGGTCGGTTCCGGGCAGGCTTCTACCACAAATGGCAACTAACCTCGTTTCTATGTGTCATTTATGTATATATATATGCCATTATATATGTATACGCACACACAAGAAAACAAATATATATGTACATATGTTAAGGAGACATTTCAAATTCAAACTTTAACCTAATCGCATTTATTACGCTAATATAATGTTAATTACGTTTAAATAATTAGTATACTTATAGCGCTTGATTAACGTAACATTCGTATAAACGGGGAAACGTTCTAATCGGGATGGCAATTGTCATTTATTAAATTAAGGCATACAAGTTTGGGTCTTTCCATATTTTACTGCTACAACATAACATGATGGCATAATGAACATATAACAAATAGCAGTAATGGAAAACATACACATACATAACAACTACAACTTGTATCTTAGGCATGTAGAAAAAGTTTCAATATTAAATTAAAAGTTGAGTATTTTATACATTAAATCAATATTTCACCCAATCCACTCTTTTTGTGGTGTTATACACCCAAAAATGTTAGCATTTGACTTATTCTAATTTTTGAATGCATTTACACCCAAATTAGGATCCAAACCCAATTCAATTATGAAACAATTCAAATTCCAACCTTTTAAGGCCAAATCAAATGATAATAGCGGTGAATTGCATAAAATATAAATATTATTATACTACTCATTTTTACCTTTAATCCAATACAAAAACACAATTCTACAAAACCAATTCAACATGACAATTCCTACGTGATTACAAAGTAGAAGATTTGGTGATTTTTCATGTTTTATTATCGCATAACCAAATCTTCATAGGCATAACAATTCATATAGTAAACTGATAATAATATGAATATGCCTTTAAGCAAGACTCGTCTCCACTCACAAATCAAGTGGAGATGTGATAGAAATCTCAAGATCTGCGACGGTACTCAATGTTCAAGCGAGCTCTGATTGTTCTCCTAATAATATAAATATAACAAACATATAATTAGATTCTTATATATTTTATATGCTAAATTCTAATTTCCTAAACCTATATAGATTGATATAGAAAGATATAGAATAGAGCTAGAGAGGTAGAAGAACCTTCACCCTTTTCTATTTATTTTTCTATGGAATTTAGCTGTTGGAGAATGGAGTTTTGATGACAACAACCTTATTTCAATATTAATTGATTATAAAATATATACTAACACTTTTGTCTAGAATATATATATATATATGCATGATCTATATACAGGAATTAATGCTGAAGACTGTACAATTTAAAGATATTAAAGATTCATAATTCAGAGATGACTCAAGACTCATGAGTAATAGAGATTTCAAGATTTCAAGACTTCAGGAGGGTTAACCCTGTTAAAAACACGGGTCAGAAATAATCAGTCAAATGCACGTGAAATAGACCGTTAACATTTAAGTGCCAAGGATTGATGTTATTTTAATATAATGGATTGGTCAGTCACAATTCCATGGGTCGGTCGGCCTTAGAGCTATGGATCGGTCGACACTGTTTCAACGCATATGGGTCGGTCGGCTTTGGATGTCATGAATCGGTCGGTTATCTAATGATGGACCGGTCAAAGGTTTGCTACGTGTGTCGGTCTTGAGCTGAAAGCAATGGATCAGCTTCACCATGGACCGACATATTAACATGGATTATGAACTAATCACACCATTGTTACATGTTAAACATATGTCCAAAGCATAAGTAAAGAGCAGTTTGGATCAGATGTTCATAATGCCGAGTGGCATCGTTAGGTTTATGCAAGCTATTTTGTGGATCAATAATTCATATATATTAGCATAATTTGCATGAATCGACATTTGTGTAATATATAATAATAATAAACAACTACTTTATTATATTGACAAGGATCGGTCAGTAAAACATTGGGTCGCTCTGCAAATTGAAAGAATGGGTCGGCACCTTAATGCGCAAGAATCGACCTCTTGTATGGATGCACACATATTATTTATTTGATCCTTAACTCTGCATGGGCCGATGGCAATATTTGAATTTCACGTGGACAATATGGAAGATAAACACATTATATACAAAGCATATGTATGTGATGGCTTCAGCAAATAAAGCAATATGGGTTGGTTCAATTACATATGAGGCACACGTGGCAGCCATTGGAAAGAGTGGAATTGGTTACTTGCATATGTTAATATAAAAAGGCAACATCATAATACGTTGTAAAGTGGATCGGTCTGTAGAAACATACGTGCAGTTGCATTTTGGTAATAAAGTTGGTCGGTCACAAAGAAAGAAGCGACAACAGAATGTATATGGGTTGGAAATGTTATAACATGGATCGGTATCAAATTTATTAAAGGGTTAGTAGCAAAAATCCATATGGGTCGGCTACGTACAGCTGGATGGATCGGCTATGGACCAGTGGCATTTTCATAATTATTTCATGACCGACCCATACCTTGCACATCATATTTTCAGCTTTGCCACTACCTCCAAACTACATCTATAAATACCCCACTTCTCCTCCAATTAAGGGAGGGATTTTTCTACGCCGAACAGCTGTCCAAATCATTTCTCCACCACTCTTAAGCACTCCAAGCTCCAATAATGGCTTTTCAAGCTCAATCCATTTTCCTTCAACAACAACCGACTAAGTCTTCTCCAAACTCCATTGGAAATCTCTCAAAATTAATTCAAGTGATCTCCAACTGCCATTAATTCTCTCTCAAGCCTAGATCTAACACAAATCCATCATAGAACTAATGAAGATCATCTAATTGTTCAAGTGATTGGAGATCTACTCCAATACTCATTGCACTTAGAGAAATTGAGCAAACTCCATGGCGGATTCAGGTGAAATCTAGAGCAAAAGAGTGTGAAAATAGAGGAGACCATTATAAAAGAGTGAAACGAGTGATATGAATGAAGTCATGTACTTTGTAAATTCAAAAGTGATAATGAAAGCTCTTCCTATAGTAGACATAGGCGATTTTTAAGCTGAACCACTCTAAAATTCTTTGTTCTCTACATTTTCCTTTTATTTTGTGTTTGTGGCTCTGTAATCTCGAATCCTACCTTCTGGTGAAGTGTTCAAAAAACACCTTTGGTGTTGAGGTCATTTTTTGATTTCAACATTTGGCACCCACCGTAGGGCCATGTTCACTCTCTCAAGGTTAATTACCTTGTGTTTACATTGAAGTGAGAAGCCCGTTTCCACTATAGATTCTCCAAATCTAAGATCCGGGCTAATAGACGAGTTCTCTCCAACATTCAAAGCCTTGTCCAAAATAATGGCCAAATCTAAGAAAACTGCAAGTAAAACCGTTGAAGCAACTGACAATGCTGCTAATGAGACTATGCCACTTATTAGCTGCTTTGAAGTTGGCGAAAACTTGGTAGTGGAGCCGGTGTGACTAGGAATGAGTTGGATGCCGATATCGCTAATTTAAAACAATGAATGGATAGTTCTACCAAGGCTTTAATGGATAAATTAGATGCGGTTCTCAATGCTCGACCAAATCCACCTCCTCAAAAGGTTCATGTTGATCTCGAAGAAAATGCTAATTCATCTGCCTTTGATCGTAACCGCAACGACAACATTGAAGTTGATAATGATTGGTTGAGCGACAAAGACGAAGCTAACATCGAAGACTTGAAGCCAAAAGGTAAGAATCATTCCGATGGAAATACTCGAAGGGTTACTAGTCCCGCTAAGGGGGCACCTCCTCGCCGGGACGGTAAAGGACCTAAGTCTTCTAATCATGATCGCTTGCCTAGACGAACCTTTGATAAAGAGGTTGAAATTGACCCGGCGGAGTGGCATAACACTGAAGAGTACATCTCGGATATGATAGAAAAAATCATGAAGAAGAATCAAGCTCGCAATGACGATGAAAGGGAATGGGATTTCTCTCCCGATAGGACTCCATTTACCGAGAGAATCCGAGAAACAATAGTGTCCAAAGAAGTTCACTCCTACAACTTTGCCTCCGTAAAATGGCCTTGTTAATCCTAACTACTTTCTGTTCAAGTACGAGTGGCATATGAGTGCAGCAAGGGCAACAGACGAGATGAGATGCCTATACTTTCCTCTCTACTTAGAAGGAGATGCGTCATTATGGTTCATGAACCTGTCACCTAAGTTCGTAGACCAGAGAAGTTCCGCCTATATGCTACCAAAGCCCAGGATGTTATAACACTTTCAGTAATGAAGCATAATCCAGGGGAATCTGTTAAAGCTTTTCTCAATCGATTCAATGTTTCCTTGTCCGAAGTAAGGAATCCAGAGCCTCGCATAGTCCTCATGGCTTTACTCGATGCTATAGACAAGAGAAACGAGTTTGGGAGATGGATAAAGATGAAGGAACCAAATACGCTTAAAAAGTTCTATAAAAAGTGGAAGAGTACATGAGACTAGACGTCGATCCCCTTGTTGGCCAGGCTTTTGGCACAAGAAGTATTGCTGGGGATAAAAAGGATGATAATGCTCAAGTTAATTAGCAGAAAGCTTGAGGGAAAAAGCAAGCCAATGACGGGAACGACAACAAGGCTAATAAGAAGTTTCACGTTTATGACTCATTAGAGCTAACTCCTCTGAATGACACTCTTGAAAACATCTACCTTGCCACAAAGGATGCAGAAGACTACCCAAAGCCTCGGCCAATAAAGTTGAGTGACCATCTAACCAAATCTGGGAAGTTCTGTCGGTTCCACAATCATCCATGCCATAATACCAATGAATGTAGGCATCTGAAATCATTGATTGAAGAGTTGATTAGGAAGAATCGTCTACAACAATATGTGAAAATTTTCCATACATGAATACAATAACACGATAAAATATAATTTAGTGAGAAGGAGTTCTCACATTGGTTTCCACTCCGCCATTCTTAATTTGATGATTTAGTTCTATTTGGATTTGAATTTCCCTAAAATTCAAAATTTCTCCGTTTCCGTTCTGGTCAGTTCCATGTTGTAGTGGTCATTGAGACGGACCCAACGCAACTGGTTTTGTTCGATTCTGATATCATTTGTGTAAGATATCAGTGTTTATACATTAAACAGTTTTAATACATCTTTAATAAATAATTAACTATATTCATTAATTAAAAATTAACTTAGTCTTTTTTCCCTCCTTCGTCGTTCACTGTAACCGTGAACCCATTCATCGCATCGAAGAATCCACGCATTGCCGCCTTGTTTCCACGTCGGAGCCAGATCGGAGATCACCTCGTCGTTCGCCTTCATGCTCCCTTCCACCATCGGAAGTATCTTGACATTCAAACCCACTTGCGCCCTTGATTGGCGTGCAATTGAAAGCCCTTTGAGGCCAGAGATTTCAGATAATACTGTACGATAGATTATCATCTCCATATAGAATCAAAGGCCTCACTTAAATGAAGATTTTTGTAGTTATAATTTTTTGAAGTTAATGAATGGATTGAACGATTTAATGGGAGGAAGGTTTGGAGGATTTCAGTTGTCGGTTAAGGGTGAAGGCGGGACTTTGGGTTGACTGTGAAATTTTAGTTAGACCACTGATTAGGGTTTTAAATATATAGGGTTATATAATATATTTTTAATAATTTAATTCACAAATTAATTGTTTATCATTCCAAACTCCAAATCAAGCCCAATGACTATCGCCTCTAGCTAAATACCCCCATTCGAAACACAATGGGATATGTTTCGTAAGCCAGTTATATCGTTTTGATCAGTTTTTATCAAAATTAAAATATAAATCAATATATATTGAATTTAAATGTACATTTCAATTTACCGGGGCCACATACCGGCTCCAAAAATTACAGAAAAATAAATATAGCTATGTTTTGACGATTTGGTCCTAATAAAACTAAATTCGTTGAATTTGGAGATCGTTTGAAAAATGACCATTTTTCCAGTCGATTGAATTCAAACTAAAATTGGAAACACATTTAAATTTACTACAATCACATATTAATTCTAAAAATTATAAAATTTGAAACCTAACAATAATTTGGCATTCCGGATCCAACAAAAGTGGTTTCGTCGAAAACAGAGGTCGTTTGCAAAATGGCTATTTTAAGAGCTTATATATTATTAAAATATATATATATATATATATATATATATATATATATAAATTCCATAGCGACTATTCTGAATTTTAAATTGTCCATAACTTTCAATTTATATTATGAAATCTGAAATTTTCACATTCATTAGAAATATATTATTAAACAGATTCAAATGTTTCTGGTTTTACTTAAATCCGATTTATTTTGTATTCTATAAATTCAATTGAAATTTAAAATCGAATTTTCAAACTATCACGCCATTTCAAACTCCTTTTATAATAAAAGTAAATTTATTCATTCTAACTTCGATTTAAATAAATTTTTAGTCGTTATTATTTAAAATATATCATTTTAAATATTCAAAACCCGATAAAATTGCTAAAATAAATTTTTTTAATTGGCTCAGAAATTCTGGGTTGTTACAATCTCCCCACTTAAAATATTTTCGTCCTAAAAAAGGAATGGAGCTGAAAGTTTTTTAACTAACCAACTCAACTTTCATTCTGGCTTTCATTCTTCAACTTTTCAATTTTTAAGAATTTTCTAATTTCTCAAAAATTAGGCTAATGCCCTAAATTTTCGATACGGGATGATCGGTAAAACCACAACTTGCCTTACAGGGTCCTCATCAATCAAAAATAAAAAAAAGCCAAGTGGCTAGCCAATCGACTCATAAAATCACCAAAACCAAATAAATACAGTAAATATGTACCTATTTGTCGGGTATACAATTTTATTCCTCTTCTTAGCTTCCCTGCTATGACCTGTTAATTTTATACACATGTACATATATGCAATTTCAATCAATTTTCAATTCAGTTCTATATTTTGATTCAGTTTGGCTTAATTTACCTTTCATTTCCATATTGGTTTTATTATTCCAATATTTTAATTAGTCAAACTAATAATCACACATTACAACCAACAATCAATTTGTTGATTAGCTTTTCAAATATATATCTTTTCTATATAAACTCAAAAATCCAATTTCAAGGCCAAATCAGAAATAATAAAATCTTACTAAGTTTTGGTTCTTACACCAGTCAATAGGAAATATACAGATATCCCACTTTCGAAACTCAAACATAAATGCTGATGATGCCTGACGATCATCAGAATCATCTCCGGGCAACTAGAGTGTGATTCTATATCTATCTAGTATATTTGAGGCTTCATATATACGCTAGCTAGGCGTATATGAAAAATCTTCGTATACTCGATTGTCCAAATTCAATATAAATAAAATAGTCAAAAACATATAATAAGATATAATTTTGCAAAACTAAATTCGTTTCTTTAGAAGTAGCACTCTTTAAACTCATTCTAGGGTATTGCTAACCCTATCTCTAACGAGTTATTCTCATAGGATGTTACTAATCCTATCTTTGATTAATTCTTTCGTTCGGTTCTAATGTGTCTTGTTCTGGAGGTTTGTAAATCAAAGCTCTGATACCAAATGTGATACCCAAACTTCCCCAGTACGGGAAACTCCGGATTGAGTTGAGAACACGATGCATCAGGACACAAACATAAGAACATTCATTGCTATTATAACAATTTACATCATAGTACAAGCATATTCTAGAGTATGAATAAATATTACACATTGGAAATACAATATCAGAGATTAAAAATTTACATAGCAACGAAAAATAATACATAAGTACAATGCATAGTGGAAAATAACTACAGAAACAACTAAAAGAGATATACAGATACAAAGCTTTCCGAGTATAGCTCTAGCTGTAATCTAGGATCCTGCTATATAGAAATATGCAAAACCAAAACTACTAGCTGCCCATGTGGAAAATAGAGGCATCCAGAATTTAGGTTAAAACTATAAACTCCGAGTCAGTCATGGGACTGGTGTGAGGACTAAAACAGTTATTAAATCTTTACTTTAAAAGTTGGGAACTCATGGGACCACGCGTATAACACGGAACGGGTTTACTCTACATGAATCTCAATTTAAAATAAAACAACGCAATGTTTTTTGGAAAATGAAGCTATTATAAGACTCAGGTCCCATCACACAATGCAACGCAAGTCGGAGGATAGAGTTTTCCCTTATAATAGCCAAACATGCTTGATACGTTTAAAACAAATCATTTTGATATTACTATAGGTGCATAGTGTCAAAATCATCTTCAAATATAAATTTATCAATCATAGACGACATAGGTACCATATATTATGCCGCCATACTAGTCCTACAATTCAAACCGAAAAGTCACGTATTGGAAATTGAATTTCCATCATGAGTCAAGGCAAGGTATAGTCTCCTTACCGATTCGGGTCATCTCTAGCAAAATGACCCAGGATCCCCCGTAGTGAACCCTTGGTTCCTTCAAGGCCGGTCCACACTTACTTTAGTGGATTGGCAATTCCTGAACACACGTTTCTCGGTCCTATTAGACCTCTAAACAGGTCAGTACGTCGACCCTATGAGCATATAGCCCTATATCCAAGGCGCTTCGCAATCCATCATCCACATAAGTAAAAAATGTATGGGCTCCATACCATGACACCACTTCTAGCTAGAAAGAAACGCATGCACTCCTTGGGTCCCTTATCCTGTTTTTGACTCATACCGGTGTGAAGCTCGCGAATTAATGATATACACAAAGCTATGCTATTTAAAGCCTTTCTTTGATCATCGACCACAAGACTTTGCTTTTCAACAAAACCTTGATCATTTGCATCTCGACATGCCACACTGACAATTCATGCCATGCAACTGATGTCTATCAATATATAACCTCTAAGCTCGTACTTCCCAGAGAAGGGTGTTAAGCATGAGAATAAATTCACTGCCACCAAACAGATATATATTGAATAAAAATCAATCAACACAGAGTGAAATCCAATGCCAGACACGCATCCATTTACAAGTCCGTTCTGGGTCTGAACAGAACCGGAGGCACCTTATTCCTCACCCCATATGTCCAATACAGGAGAGAGGTCCTTGCATATCCGGTCGATCTCCAAGTACGTCTGGACGATCACCACTTATTACCTTGTCTTGGGTGTACAACCCAATCAAGACATCAGTAATCATCCAAATGTTGCGAAGATCTCCGGTCTTCAACCACCATCTTCATCGTCGACCTTTAGTCGTCGTATTAGTTATTCAGAATAGGTTAACCCAGTCTTTTCGAATAACCCGCGTATTTTATAATCAATAATCAAGTAGTGCTATAAAAACACATCATACACCTCATTCCAATTTAGAATATTCGTTTATTCAAATATTCACATTTTAGGGAAAGATTCTCATTAATTTTATCAAAGATAAATTCTTTTAAATTTATTCTTTATACTTCCTTTAGATATCAGTTTCAAAAGATTTTATTTTATTCTTTAGCAATTTTAAACCAAATTAAGGTTTATTAACTAGTTGAGATTAGCGAATCTTACCGAAGTGGTCATTTATTATTTTATTATTTCCAATCCAAACCTATTCATTCCATGGAGCAAAACTGGTACTACCCCATATCTAACACCCACTGTGTTATTGGTAAAATTAACTACCATTCCTAGTCTCAAATCTAACTAAAGATTTAACTACCGCCTGGAGTAAAACTGGTGGTACTCCATTCTCGATCATTCCATGAATTTGATAAATTTAATTATCCCATTCTCATTCCATTCTAATTAAAGATTCATTAAAACTCCAACTTGGTTTTAATATCAAAAATCATTACTTAATGATTATTCACTTTAGGAAAATTAATCTGGTCTTTAACAGGGTTAAAGAACCAACGTTCTTTAAAACAAAGTTCATGATAAACCCAAAATCATCTTCCATCAAAATGGAATTTTCACGGAAAATAGATCAATATATAATCGATATAAATTTCCGTATCAGACTAATAATATAAATGGAATAACGGCTAAGCCTTTTAAATTCCGTATATGGTAATGGCCTTCATTCAAAAAATCTCATCTCAATCATTATTAAATTGAATTCCATTCAATTCCAATTTAATATATTAAATTGGAAAACTTTATTTTGGAAATACCATTAATCTTAATAAAAAGATTTATAAATTCCAAATAATATCTTCACTGTTAATTGGGTTAAAGAGCTAATGTTATTTAAAACACAGTTCATGATAAACCCAAAATCCAATTTGATATTAAATATAAGGCTCTGAATAGAAATAATATCGACTTATATTCAACATCAAATTCTGAAACAAACGGATATCGTATTGGGAATAACGATATCTATATCTTCCGAATTCCTCAACAATATCCGTATAATCACAGAATCCAATATCGAAATATTCTGAAGATTATTTCCACTCAAATCCATTCCAATTTATGAATTGGAAACCTCTGGTTATTTTAAAACCCATTTTTTTCAAGTCCAATTTATTTATATAAAAACCATTGGGTTATTATTCTAGTTAATAACTAGTTCATTTCGATAAAAATATATTTTTATCCTTTCAAACTTGGAATTTTTCATCCAGAATCTCTCCAAATCATTTAATAAGATTTTACACAATTTTTCCATATTTTAAATAATTTTATTAAGGCCTTTACAATCGGTTTCCAATAACGGCTACCGAACTACATTCATAGTGACCTTTTCTGAAATTGATTTGGACATAATTTGAAATCCAACCATTCAAATTTAAATGTATTATATTCATTGGAAAGGTCTTTTCAATACGAACCCAACAATTCCGGTTTTAGGAGAATCCGACGGTCGAATCTCTCGTTATATCAATTTGAAGTTAATGGTCGAAATTCGCGAACGGTCGCTGCGCGACACATTCTATTCAGGCCATTTAAATATATATCATATTATATCGTCGATCTCCATTTAAAACGTACTTTATAAATCGTTTATAATTTCATTTTAAAATGATTCCAACTTCATTTTCAAATTTAAATCAAAATTGAATATTCCATATCATTAAAATATTAAAATGGTATTATTTTCAAAATATCTGATTTTGAAATCATTTCTCTTCGATATTGATTATAAAACAAATAAAATAGATTTATAAACCTGTTCGAGTTAAATGGTGTTTCTATACTTAACCCGACTTCATATTTTTATATATTTTTGTGTCCGTCCAAAATCAGACATTAAAATCTTATTTAAATTCTTTATTGAATATTATTTTAAAATATTAGTTATTTTAAAATACTCGTTATTTCTGAGTTGGGATGCTACTCAATCAATTATCATATAATTTCAATTATATGGGTTTCATACATCGTATGTATTCAAAAATAGTGGTAAACAACTATTTAACAGTCAATCCACATCCAGAGTGCAATTTACTACTATATAAGCATTAAATAATTAAATAACGCTTGTCACAGTCTGTCGATCAATCGATTGACATATAATTAAATTCAGGGGAGATGTGAATAAATTATCATCCCCAGACCCGTGTGGGGTTCCAAACAACAACAGTCGATTCAAAATAATCACTGGTTAATAAATTTAACCAGTTCTAATTCGTTTTGAATTATTTTTATAATTAGCCAATTTTCACTGTTTAAATTATAAACAAATATTTGTAATTTAATTTCAACTATACAAAATAATATTAAATTATTTTTAATATTTTAAACATTTCAGCATCACAATTAAAACACAATACAGTCAATTAAATCGTCCATGGTCTGTAGACGAGGGAGGTGAGCTAATAGGCACCATATACAATTTATAATGATTAAAACTAATAAAAAATCTACCCTGACAATACAATATATTTTTATAGATGAATACAATAACATGATGAAATATAATTTAGTGAGAAGGAGTTATCACATTGGTTTGCACTCTGACATTCTTTATTTGATGATTTAGTTCTGTTTGGATTTGAATTTGCCTAAAATTCAAATTTACTCTGTTTCCATTCTGGTCAGTTCCATGTTGTAGTGGTCGTTGAGATAGACCCAACGCAACTGGTTTTGTTCGATTCTAATATCATTTGTGTAAGATATCAGTGTTTATACATTAAATAGTTTTAATACATCTTTAATAAATAATTAACTATATTAATTAATTAAAAATTAACTTAATGTTTTTTCCTCCTTCGTCGTTCAATGTAACCGTGAACCCATTCATAGCATCGAAGAATCCACCCACCGCCACCTTGTTTCCATGTCGGAGCTAGATCGGAGATTACCTCGTCGTTCGCCTTCATGCTTCCTCCCACCACTGGCAGTATCTTGACATTCGAACCCTCCTTACATCCTTGATTGGCGTGCGACCGAAAGCCCTCTTCAAACGTTGGAAAGCAACATCACAATCCATATCCCATGAAATGCCAAGTTCTTCTTTGTCAGCCTGGTGAGTGGGTCTGATATCTTCGCGAAGTCCTTAATGAACTTCCTATAATAACCTGCCAATCCAAAAAAAGCTTCTCACCTCTATTGCATTTTTAGGAATCTGCCAATCTTGCACCACAACTACTTTTGCGGGATCCATAGCTATCCCTTTTTTGGAGACTACATGCCCTAAGAATCTCACCTGCTTTCTCCAAAAAAGGCATTTGGAGAACTTTGCCTTAAGCTGATGGTCACGGAGAGTTTTTCAAAACTTCTCCCAAATGTTGGGCATGCTCTTCTTCGCTCTTGGAGAAGATCAAAATGTCATCAACAAAGACTACAACAAATTTGTTTAGGAACTCCCGAAACACCCTACTCATCAGATCAACAAAATAGGCGGGTGCATTCGTGAGCCCAAAAGGTATAACTAGCCATTCAAAGAAACCATCCGGAGTCCTAAAAGTAGTCTTATCTATGTTGTCCTTAGCCACCCTCAACTGATGAAACCACATGGCCAGGTCTAACTAAGAGAATACCGAGGCCCTGACAAGCTGGTCAAACAAGTCGTCTATCCTCGGAAGTAGGTGCCTATTCTTCTTTGTGCGTTTGTTCAATTCTCTATAGTCCACACACAAACGAAGCGAACCATCCGCCTTAGTTGTGAATACAACTGGAGCACCCCATTCATATATGCTTCGTCTGATAAATCCTTTCTCAAGTAGCTCCCTTACATGCTTACTCAGCTCCCTCCTTTCCCTTGGAGTCGTATGGCGCACTGGTAATGCAACTGGCTTTGCGTTTTCCACCAGATATATACGAAAGTCGATCTCCACCTTGGAGGTAAACGCCGTACCTCGTCAAAAACATCAGAATAATCATGAACTATTGGAACAGACTGCAGTTCATCGATAGATGCATCAAGAGACTCTAGGAAACTAAGCATAACAGACCCTTGGGGGTCACAAGAAATCTTGAGGGTCCTCCCATGACAAGTCAGAAGCCTAACGGCCCTCCTCTCGCAATTCAGAATGGCATCATACATGGTAAACCAATCCATTTCTAGAATCAACCCATAGCCCATAAACTCGAGCACATATGCGTCGCATTCAAACTCAACGCCTAACACAAATATCTTCAAATCCCTACAAGTCATAGATAAATGAGCCGAACCACCAATGGGGTTTGAAACAACTTGGGATCCACTACTGTACTAGTAATTAAGTGCAGAGATTCAACCACAGAACTAGATATAAATGAATGTGAAGCACCAAAATCAAAAAGTGTTCTAATAGGATGGTTTAAAAGAGAAATTAAACCTTCCACACAAATTTTCTACCTCTATCAGGAGCATTGATCGCGAGAGCATGCACCTACCCTCCAGAAGTTCCCCCTTTGACCTTGTCCCTGTAATCCCTGTTTCTTCGGGCACTCCCTAGCAAAGTGTCCTACCTCTCCACAAACAAAGCAAGCATTCTTCCTTTTCCTGCAGTCCTTCGCCAAGTGACCCTCTCACACGCAACTAAGGCACTTCCTCTTACCCTTAGCCTTGTCATTATTTCCGCCCTTCTTCTGTTATTGTTGTTATTGTCCTTTCTTGGACTATACCGTTTTATTTTGTGTTTCCTCAACTCTAACTTCTTCCTTTTCAGATTTATTTGAACTTTATCTATATTCCCTTCCTAGGCCATCAATTTTCTCATCCTTGGGTTGTGCTCCTTAGCCCTAACTCCCCTTTTTACCATCCTTGTGTAACAAGCTAACAAGTCTCTCGAAAGCTGCCTCCATCGCACGGAAATCCTTACGAAGCTCGAGAAAATTAGTCGTAGGTGATACTACTACAGCTACAGATGGAGGTTAGGCACTTTATTTCCCTTCGACATGTCTTGCAATCTAAACGTGCCTACGACATCATGCCAGAATGTGGACACCTTTTGGGAAGAATCGGTTCCCTAGACAAAAAGGGAAAAGGAATCAAGCGGAGAATCGAGAGATATTACATATGGATTTGGGGAATATGTTTTTCAAAACAGACTTTTCTTTTAAAAACTTTTTGAAAATAATTTTCAGAAACTTTATCCAGTCTGGTAACCTTCAGCTCTGATACCAAGTGTGACACCCCACTTCCGTTAATGTCACTCACAAAGGGAATGCATTAAGTTTCGTGAAGCGTTATAGTAAACAAAACAGAAATATTATAAGACATGCATATATAATAATAGAGGAATAAAAACTTTATTTATCATAAGATACATGGTCCCAAAAAACATCACATGTCTAAAATACAAAAGCCCGTTACAACATAAAAGCTATTGTCTTGTACTTCAAAAATATCAGAGTACATAAAAGAAATAAAATTCCCCAAAAACAAAATATAGCTATAGCAACAAGGATAGGAGCTTGAGCCCAGCAACTCCAGCAAAAGTAAGCAGAATCGCAGTCAAGCCTGAGTGTTTCCTCCCTAAGAACCGGGGGGGGGGGGGGGGGAGAACGGAAGAAAGAAGGAGAAATAAAAAGCTCAGACATAAAGCCTGGCGAGTCTATTTACTTTTAGCAAGTAAATAAATAAAAGTACCATGATAGGCATATAAAGTGGATAAGGTAGATTACTACATAAAAGACAGGTGTGACAAGGTAGACAGGATAAGGTGTATACGCTTCCCTAAAATGATTACTCTACACTATTACTAGTATATCCAGAATGAGATGATCCCTTTCACTATAAGGTGGTAGACTTAGGCATACATCCAAGTGTACCCTAACCACTACCCTAATCGATCGGCTCCCTAGTCCACGTAGATACTCTGTGCTGGCATACCGTAGGATGTATCACGTCCTAAAGTGGCAACCCCTCGCTGATATGCACAGCCCCATATCTATAGGTGTCACGGTCGTCCTATCCCCTTCTGCCTGTCTCATGCACGCACACGGCCCGGTCGGTTTGCGCCGTCCACACCATCCTCCACATTTGGATCTCTTACAATCAGTCCAGTAAGCGTGCCCCTTCTCCGACCTAGTACGGAGTACATGCTTTGGTACCTACTCCGGGTTACTGGATGAAACGGGTCCCACACAATATGATACAAGCTCTCCCCTTTGTTTTATATCCCCCACCAAGTTTTCTTTGGCTATGTATACCACTAGGTGTCTTTAATTATATAACCTTATCATTTGCACTAGATATGTTTACCTTAAAAGGTGTCTTTAAATACATAACTTTATTATTCTCACCGGTCATGTATACTACTAGGTAGGGATATCAATTTCCTACACGACCCGCGACCCGACCCGAAACCTGCACGAAAAAAACCCGACTTGACCCATTTATAAACGGGTCAATTTCGGGTCAACCCGCTCTAACCCGCTTAATAAACGGGTTGACCCGACCCGACTCGTGAACCCATTTCTGACCCATCGTGACCCGTTTAATGTAAAACATATTTTTATTACTCTACAATCTACAAAACATAGTCCTGGCCCAGTCCACTACCCATTTGTCGCTTCACCCTAATTTACCAATTACCAAGCCGCCACTCATTCAATCATTCTGATTTATATGGTTCTACTACCTCTTCACTACTTCAGACTTCATTTTTCCCTTTCCTTTTTACACTGATCCCTAGATTTAATGATATCCTTTTGAAATCGCGCATTAGATCGAAGAACAACGGCGACACCAGGAAAAAACATTGGCAACAACATCATCTCGAGATTCGAGCATCGTCTCGAGATTCTATAAGCACTTCATTGTACTATAGTCATTTTTCTTTCTTAATTTATGCTACAAAGACTTGATCAAATGCAGCCATTATTTGAAATCCGCAAAAAAAATTATGCAATTTTTTTTTCTTAATGGGTTACACGAATCAAACCCGAAACCCGCACGATTATAAATGGGTCAACCCAAAACCGACCTGTTTAATAAACGGGTTGAGCTAACCCGACACGAACACAACCCGAACACGACTTGACCCGGCCCGAACCCGACTCAACCCGACCCATTGACAGCCCTACCACTAGGTGTCTTTAATTACATTACCTTATCGGGTTAAGTTTGTGGGTCTATATATAAATATTACCCACCCCCTCAGATTTGCCTGACCCATCCACTGTCCAACCAATTTTAGTTAACTCTAACCTTAGTTCATATTCACACAATCCATTATGGATTAGATTTGGTTAAGTAGTCCAATTTATTACCATGTCCATTTATGGTTTATAATGGGCTAGACCTCCCACATTAGGCCTACAACTTGTGGATGCTGGATATGCCAGTCGGGTCCGGGCAGTCTTATTCCACAAGTTGGGCCTAACCTCGTGTCTTAGCCTGATTCGTATTTGTGCACTTAGACCTCTCACATTAGATTCAACATTAGTGGCTACTGGATATGCCGGTCGGGTCCGGGTAGACTTCCACCACTAATGCAACCTAACCTCATGTCATAAGTGCAATTACAATTTCTAATTGTAATTATTAGACATTTCATTCTTATCCAATTCTTACCTATGTCTTTATTGGTGATTATGTCCACACTTCCCCATTTTGAATTATATGTCCAATTCATATAAACATTATTTAAATTAAGCCAATTCTAACCCTTTTCCCCCGTTCCCTAACTAACGCATATATTGGACGACATCTAGGCCAGAAAGTAGCCTAGTCATAAATAATAAAAAAGGGAAAATGATGGGAACATGACAAAGGTGATTGTTTTGGCATAAAGGTAAACTAGCATGGTGATAAGGTGGACATATAAGCATAAATCTGATGAACTTGTGGTAGTTAACTAATTCTAACATAGCTATGATGTCATAATAAGCATAATAAGATCTAAATTAATAATTTTGATGTCCAACTGGTTTAGATCTAATATGATAGGCATAAGGTGATGAACTAGATCTGATTAATAATTTAGATGTCCACATAATTCAGATCCAATAGTTAAAAATAGATTTAACACGAATAAGATCCACATCATAGCATGTCATAGAAATTACAATAGATCCGACGAGATAGAGATTTAGATCCAATAGTTAGAAATAGTTCTAACACAAATAAGGTCAAGATCCCATCATAGAATGCCATAAAAGTTACAATAAATCCGACAAGATAGAAATTTAGATCCAAGTTACAACCAATTTAGAATATCATACGTTCAGAATTTACAATGGATCCAGTATAACGTAGGCACATCAACAAATCCAAACTTCATATCACGTTTACTTTTAAATATTTAAATCTAAAAGCAACTAGGAACTCATAGTGTTTGGATTAGAAAATAGAAAAAGAATGGATCTTGAATCTCTAACTGATTTGCCTAAGTTGATAGTTGTAGAAGATAACGGTTCCACTTTAGTTCAGACACCGGCGGAGTATGGCCCCCATGGATTCTCAATGAATAAAACAGGAGAAATGACCATGTATTTATAGCTGCCAGCCCTCTGAAACCGACTGCCATGTCAGCCCTAGGGTGCCAACACCCCTGTAGGGGGGTCAACCCCCTAGAGCGGGAAATTTGCCGCCTTCTGCCATTTTGATTTTTGAACGATTTTGGATAAGCTCCCGACTCATATCTGACTCATATGTGTGTGTGTGTATGTGTGTGTGTATATAACTCTTCTGTGCGTATACAAACTTAAAGTCCCCATAACTTCTTTATATGGTGTCCGTTTAACGCAAACCAAATGTCTATCTTGACCAGAATTTCGAGAAGGACGCAATGACATAGTCTGTTTCCCTTAATTCCGAATATTAAATTAATTATGATTTAATTTATCCTCTTTAGTGTTAACAAAATTACAGGGTGTTACAATAAGCATCCATGACTCGCAGTGATTATGATCTGTAGACTCACTAAAGTGAGCTCTATCCTAGCATGTAGGTGTAATAAGTTATGCATCATGTATGCAAACAACCTAAATATGCATATATTCTTATATGAGTGCTCTATGCAATGGTGTTGCATCCATTCCTTAACATCAAATCTAGCAATCATGTCGCATCCATAAACGAAAATTTAAGGGAAAAATTACCCGTGAAAAGCTCTGGGTGAGTCTGTCTCATCTTATCCTCGGTCTCCCATGTGCTTTCCACAGGGTCACTCCCCCATTGTACTTGGACGAGGTGAACGGTTATGTTTCAGTGTCTCTTGATTCCGTGCTCTACAATCCTTGCAGTTGCACGGGGAACCCTGGACTCCAACTTGAGTTTCTCTATATCCCCAATTTCATCAAGCTCGAGTCTGATAGCAGAATCATGAAGGCATTTTCTTAGATAAGATACATGAAAAACATTATGGATTCCCAATAGACGCTCTAGGAGATCCACTCGATAAGCCAAAGATCCTATCTTCTCAATAACACCGAAAGGCCCAATAAACCTGGGAGCCAACTTCCCAGTCTTTCCAAACCGAACAGTTATCCTAAGAGGGGATACTTTCACAAACACCAAGTCTCCAACATTAAATTCTAGTTCCCTCCTACGCTTATTGGCATAAGATTTCTGACGATCTTGAGCTTCCTTCGTTATCTACCTAATCAAAGATATCTTCTCCGTGGATTCATGGATGAAGTCTAGTACGAGTATAACCTTGTCGATAGTTTCCCACCAACAAGTTGGTGATTTACATGACCTCCCGTATAGTGCTTCGAATGGGGCCATACTAATCGTCGCTTGACAATTATTATACGTGAACTCCACAAGCGGTAGGTGATGCTCCCAAACTCTTCCATTGTCGATGATACAAGCTCTAATAAGTCTTCTAAGATCCTGTTTACTCTCTCTCTCTGTCTGTTGGTCTACGGATGATAAGCTGTGCTTATGTTAAGGGTTGTCCCGAATGCTGCTTGTAGGCATCTCCAAAATTCGCTTGTGAATAAGGGATCTCTATTACTCACGATACTTGATGGAATACCATGGAGTCTAACTATATCTTTGACATATAACCGAGCTAACGAGGTTACAATCCTTGTCTTCTTGACTGGTATGAAATGGGAGCTTTTGGTTAAACGGTCTACCACAACCCAAATGGCCTCATTCCCTTTTTGGATCCTAGGAAGTCCATCTATGAAGTCCATGGACATATGTTCCCACTTCCACGTGGGGATCTCTAAAGGTAACAACAATCCTCCAGGCCTCCCTTGCTATGCCTTGACTTTTTGGCATGTTAAACATTTGCCCATGAACTCGGCTACGTATCTCTTCATTCCTTCCCAATGGAGATTCCTCTTCATATCCTTTTACATTTTATCCCGACCAGGGTGTATGGTCAATCTCGACCTATGGCACTCCCCTAAAATTTCTTTCCTCAACCCTTTATCCTTAGGGACATAAAGTTGTCCATCCCAAAGTAAACTCCCATCATCATGGATCGAATACCTAACCGAATGGGGAAAGGTCTCTCTCTTTACCACTTTCTCCTTTATGCCTTTTAACTCTTGGTCTAGGTCTTGTGCACTTCAGATTCTTTCTCTTACGGTAGGTCTAATAACCATAGCCCCAAGAAAACCATTGGACGTGGTCGGTGATGGTTGTAAATTAAAATCGGTGAGGAACTCAAACTGTTTCAAAATTATCATCGCATTCAATGTCGCATGTTTCCTACTTAAAGCATTTGCCACCACATTCCCTTTGCCCGCGGTAAACTGAATCGTAAAGTCAAATGAGGCAATATATTACATCCATCTTTGTTGTCTCAAGTTTAAGTCACGTTGAGAAAATAAATACTTAAGGGATTTATGGTTGGTAAATAATTCAAACTTCTCTCCTAAGAGATAATGCCTCCACATCTTAAGGGTGAACACCACTGCGGCTAATTCAAGGTCATGCACCGCGTATCTTTTCTCTGGATCTTTGAGTTGCTACTGGCATAGGCAACTACTCTTCCTTCTTGCATAAGGACTACCCCTAAATCGGTCTCACATGCGTCAGTGTAAACGGTGAATGATTTTGAACCGTCGGGTATAATTAGGACTGTTGCGCTAATTAATGCTTCCTTTAATTTATTAAAGGATATATCACTTTTATTACTCCAAGTGAATACCAAATTCTTTCTCGTCTATTGGGTTTATGGAGTAGGAATCTGTGCGAAGTCTTTAATGAATTTCCTATAATACCCAACCAATCCAAGAAAATTTCTTACCTCTGTAGCATTTCGGGGTATCCTCCATTCCTTGATTGCCTCGATCTTCGCGGGGGTCTACGGCCAAGCTCTTACTTGACAAAATATGTCCTAAAAACCTCACTTCTTCATCCAAAAATGGCACTTCGAGAATTTTTCTTTTAGTTGGTTCTTTCTTAATATCCCTAACACTTATCTCAAGTGTTTTTCATGCTCATCACGATCTTTCAAAAATATAAGGGTATCATCTACGAAGACTACCACAATTTCATTTAGAATGACCCTAAACACTCTATTCATGAGGTCTACAAATAAAGCAGGCGCATTCGTTAATCCAAAGGGCATAACTTCCCATTGGAACAATCCGTCTAGTGTCCTAAACGCGGTTTTGTCCTCCACAATTCTCAATTGGTGAAATCCAGTAGCAAGG
Source organism: Allium sativum (assembly GCA_030737875.1). Lineage (NCBI taxonomy): Eukaryota > Viridiplantae > Streptophyta > Magnoliopsida > Asparagales > Amaryllidaceae > Allium > Allium sativum. Next base: position 244,778,580 of record CM060922.1, on the reverse strand, counting down.
TCTAGTTGGGAAAATAATGGGCTCCTCCCAAGTGGTAAAAAAGGTCATCGATTCTTGGTAAAGGGTACATGTTCTTCTTGGTCAATTTATTATGTTCTCTTTTAGTCTATACAAAGTCTCAAAGATCCATCTGCTTTGGTGGCAAATACTACAGGTGCACCCCATTCTGAGGTAATTCGAAAAATAAAACCTTTTTGCAACAACTATGAAATATGCTTGTCTAACTCCCTTCTTTCCTTGGGCACCATATTCCTCAAGGGCAGTGCTGTAGGTCTAGCGTCCTTCTCTAGGTAAATTCGAAAGGAGATTTCTCTATGGGGCGGAATCCCCATAACATCCTCAAAAACGTCCAAGAACTCACAAACTATAGGATCGAAGATGGTCCTTTAGAACTAGGAGTCAAGGAATATAAATAGGCTTTGTCCTTGTTTATAACATTACAAGGAATATTTAGGCTACGTTCTCCTCGGCTCCTAAGATGAACAAGTCTCTTATCACAATCTTGGACGACCCCATAAAATGATAGGCAGTCCAAACCTAAGATAAGGTCATACCCTATAAAATCCAATGCATACGCTACGCAATGGAGCTCGACATTGTCGACCTCCAACACTAGGTCTTTACATAACAGATAAAGATACTTAGATCCTCTATTAGGGTTGGCCACCTCAATCGATTATCCGAGATAGATATGGAAAGGTTCAATAGATTCACTAATTGCTTGGAGATAAAAGAATGGGTCGCTCCAAAATCAAACAAGGTGCATGCTGAATTTCCTAAAATAGAGATTATACCTTCAAGTGCAGGCTGGCCTTGATCTCTCGAGGGTCGGCTTTGGATTGGGGTTGCTTCAATTACATAGTTCTGGCCACTTTGGTAGCTTTGGGAAGTTTTTGGACATGTGTCCTTCTTCATGGCAGTTGTAACATTTTCCCTTGAATTCCTTCTTTGCCAATGAGACCCTACAGTCCTTGGCCTCATGGCTCTTGTGGTTGCATCTCACGCAAGTCTTTGCATCCTTTATGAAGTTCTTCTTCTTATTTTTCCACCATTCTTTCTTCTTGTACTTGTTTGAGCTTTCTACTTTCTCACCCTCCTTATCCTCCTTGGAGCTTTCAGCCATGTAAAGGATAGCCGTCTCAACTGGAGTCTCAAAAGTCGCACCAACTGCTACTTAGGCTAATAAGGTTTCTTTCAACGGGGAGTTCAGTCCTTTCACAAATCTAAAGATTTTGTTCATGGGGATGTCTACCAATCCCCTACCAAACTTACATAACTCGGTGAATATGGATAAGTATTCTTGCAGACTCAAACTTTCTTGCTTGAGATGGATGAATTTCTCTAGCTGAATGGTCATTTTTGTCCTTGGCGAAGATTTCGCTTCAAAACAGGTCTAGAATTCGGCCCATTGAAGATCCGACCCTCGTTCTCCATTGATATTAAGTTCCACCACTCTAAGGCTTCATCCTTCAAATGCCAAACCGCTATCCTTCTTCTTATTTCGTCAGGCCAGGCGGTAGCCTCAAAGATTCTTTCACAATCCATAACCCAAGATTGGGCACTAGCAAAGCCTTCCTTCCTAGAAAACAGTTTCCCTCCAAAATTCGTAAATACCTTAAAAAAGCAAGAAAAATCAAAGGCCACATCAGCGGTAGGAGATGTGGGAGTCGCCGGGGAAGAATTAGCTACAGGGTCCTGCTCCAAAGTATGGAGGTACTGCTGGAACCATTCTGGAAAGTAGCGGGGTCTTGCTTGGTTGCCCTATTCATTAGGATTTTCAACCATTCTACTATCTGTAAAGAAAAGGAAGAATCCCTTAATGGATACTCCTGAGATAGTGTTTAAGGCAAAAAAGGAAGAAACGATCAATGTGCCAAGTATAAACGTGTATGCTTATTAGGGTAAATATTATATATATATAATTTGAAAAATCTTTTCAAATTACAAATACGCCTCTCATACGTATATTTCTGTTATAATCGGGTAACCTATGCTCTGATACCAAATGTAACAACCTATCCAGAATGGGCCAAAATTTTAACCTAGAAAAGTCCCATCGAAAATTAGAGTCATTATAAATGGATCGTTGATTCCTGTAAGGATTACATTTGCACAGATAATAATAAACATATAATTTGAATGGAAATCTCACACAGTGGAAAGAGAAAGTACAATATTCAAATAAGGTGTACCATTATTTCAAAAATCTTAGAAATACACAGTCACAATTACATTTATTCGAAAGGTACATGAAATGGTTCATCATAAAAGATGTAAGGAAAATTACTGCCAATAATATCATAATAACTTCATCTTCTCCATCGACTTCAATAAGGACTTCATCCATTGCTTTACCCCATCTACTGACCTGTTTGGATGTTAAGGAGAGGGGTCAGAACATAAAGTTCTGTGTGACTAGAATATAGTATTACTTAATGTCCATACCCTATATTCTTAGCAAGTTACATATGTCAAGGTATGTCTACGCAGCACACAAAATTTCACACAAGCATAAGTATCTAAACAGTGGGGTGGATATCCAAGTCAATCGCCCATTAGTGTTTTTAGGGTAAAGACCCAAAAAGGTAGCATTCTAGGTCAATTACTCTCCTATTAATGGTGGATTCTTACAATCTCTTATAACCCCAAGGCGGACCCCTAGCCCTTTAAGAACCCTATCCTAGTACGTTAATGTTCTTAAGTTTATTCTCTCATTTGTAATATGAGATGCAGTATTGCGAATGTTACTACTTAACTGATATTACCCGGTGGGACACCTATGTCACTTAATACTTCCCTTAGATAGTTGGTGAGCATGAAATGGCCATATATCCTTTAATTATCAACCTGTCCCTAATTGAGCCCTTACAAGCTTCTAGAGGAAGTGGACTTCCCCCGTGGACTACCCTACTCCATTAACTGTTTTATGCCTAACCACTTTTAAAGAAGGAGGACCCAAAGAGTTACCTTAATACTAATAAGGGTAGGTCCCATGACTTGGGCTCCTCTCCAAGAATAGACCTTCGGAGGGATCCTAGTCCTAACCGCTTAAGACCCGAAGAGGTGAGTCAGCCACTTAAGACCTTCTTAAGGCGCAGTAAGCCAATTTATTTTCACACATCAACTTATATATATATATAGTTATATATATGCACACTAGATCTCTCACATTAAACCATATACCTGTAGATGCTGGATATGCCAGTCGGTTTCGGGCAGGCTTCCAGTACAAGTTAGTTTAACCTCGTGTCTAGTTTACTAAGTTTATGAATGGCCCATGGCACCTAGACATCTCACATTGGTTGGGTCCACTTGTGGTTGCTAGATATGCTGGTCGGTTCCTGGCAGGCTTTTACCACAAATGGCAACTAACCTCGTGTCTATGTGTTATATATCTTAATAAGGTGGGTAGACTAATTCTGATTAGGTCTATTATTATTTCAATGCATTCTTATTGGGCTTGAACTTATATTTTACCTCAAAAGATTTTGAATATGATAAGATCGGCTTTCATGAATTTTTTTTGGAAAGGTTGCATTCATTTTATGTACCACACACCTATCTCCTTCAAACAAATGGAAAAACCAATTAACAAGGGTGGATTAGGCATTACTAACATGAAGCAGTGGAACAAGGTTGCGTTTGTTAATCATATAGATAACTTGCTTAATAATACTGGAAGCATTTGGGTCGAATGGTCGAGGAAAAATATACTAGGAACACAACACTTTTGGACTATGAACCCACCCCTAAAACTTAGTGGGTCATGGATTTACATTTTTAAAATTAGAAATGATATTATACCTTTTTTCAAATATAAGCCAATTGTGTATTCACACATCAATTTTTGGGTGGATCTATGGATCGGGTATGGTGCTACTGTAAACAGTTTGGTATCATTTCAAGATAAGCAGTTTGAGGGTGTGCATGACAATGAGAATGTTAGCAGTTGCATTGCTAACAATTGTTTCAATTTGCCGAGAACCTCTTCCGGTGCATGTAATGCAATATGGAGGAAGATCAATGCTCTGCCACCTTTCAGGTCATCAAATGATTGGACTGCTTAGAAATGGCCAGGTGATTCCTTCTCTTTTAAACAAATGTACTTTTCATTAACTGGTGTTTCAATATTACCTCCTTGTACTTGGAAGAAAATTGCTTGGAGTGGAGCTAATGAAGCTAGAGAGAACTTGTTCATGTGGAAGGTCCTGTGCAATGCATTGTTCACTAAGGTAAAGCTAGTCTCGAGTGGAATTCTTGTGCCAATATACTGCATATTCTGTGAAGATGACCTAAAACAATTGGATACCTCTTTTTCGAATGTCCTCACATCTACTTGATCTTGAAAGAAGTGATGGAAAAGGCTGAACGGTTGGATGTTTGCATGCGGAGCCAAGATGAATGGAACAATTTACAAAAACACGTTACCAAAGGAGATAGTAAAGCTAAGCTTTTAGCATAATACTAAAAAAGTTTATTCTTTACATCTGGAAAATAAGAAATGACAGGATTTTCAATCCTGTGAAAGCGCTTCAGAATGAGCAGATAAGAAAATATGTGATGTAGAAGCTAAGGAATGGAATTGAACTCATGTCTCAAGTTTACGATCTAGGAATTTGGATCTAAGAGCTCATTTTCCTTTTTTTTTCCTTTTCTTTTTTATTGTTGTGTTGTGCTTCTCAGTGATTGATAGCCGTGAGTCTTTGTAATCTTTTTTTTGTTTTTCTCTTTGCTTTGTGCCTATTTACTCTCTTTGGTTATCAATAAAGTGGAAGGGGACCATTCAACCCCGTTGGCTTTGCAAAAAAAAAACTAAATTTAATTACGAATTATAAGGGGATGACATTATAAACAAACTATAAATTTGTTATTTAAATAAGTTAAATATTCATAAATTCAAAATCGTTATAATAGTGGTTTGTAATTTTTGTATACAATTTTTTATCTATTGTACAAAATATTTTTTTTCATTATTTATTAATTTACATGTATATATATAATTGTGTAAATTTCATCCCTATAATTACTTATATGTACATATATTTAATAATATTGATTGTAAATTCAAACTATTTATTATTTATAAAATAATAAATGCATACAAAATTTGATTTTATTATTTTTAAAATAATACACATATGTAGTAACCTATGGAATATTTTTTTATTACAATTTGATTATTTTAATAACTAATATTATTTTTGTCGAATTCTATTTGATTTTTATAAAATAATATTTTAATTTCAAAATTCACCTAAATTTCCCATAACCTATATTTTATGATTCTGGTTTCTCAAAAGTGTTAAAATTTGAATTTCTAACATGTAAATATTTTATATTAAATAAATATGATCAAGACTGTTATTTTGGCAAAACTGATCGGCTTTTATAGTGGCTGCAACCATTTATTATTATAAAAAATAATGAAAACATGAAGTACAGAAGTTAGACTGAAAGTCTAACTACTAGAGCAGGTTTGAATTGCCAGAACACTGAATAATACAGACCAAGAGTGAAGCAGAAATGCTTTAACTACTAAACAAAAAACCTGCTAATCCTCTAGAATAGATGGAAGTGAACATTCCATGTCCTCAACAGGACGATATACATGACAGTAACCCTTACAAATAAAGACTAGGTCGGGGGTAAAACCATCAGAATTAGAGACGTAGATAAACTTTTTATCCCATGAAGAATCATTGAAAGTTATTGTGTTTTCCGTACCTCTGTCTTCTTCAGTATTCAAGACAAGCCCATCACCATTAATACGATAAAATAAACACATAGACTTAGGACCCTCATTAACCATGCAAGTAAAAAGTTATTTTTTTAGGAGAGTATCTCATTCTCGAGGGTAAATGGCGCCAAGCACGCTTAGGTGGATACCAAATAACAGAAGGGGTGTTAGATGAAGACATGTCAAGAATAGCAGAAATAGGATTCGAAGAAGATTGCGCTAATAGGACATCAGATGGAGGCGGGCAAGGCAAGGAAGTAACAACGGAAGATGGCACAGGTGCCGGGAAAGTGACAGGAGCATTTAAATTAAGAGGAGGACCATTACAGCAGGGAAAATACGCATGACAACATCAGGGGCAGAGGCGAAACTAGGCTCAACGAAAGGAGCTGTCACTTTTAAAACCCAAACATGAGAAGGAGGACATAAAAGGGGCATCTTAACAGGAATAAGGTAATTGCAAGGAAGCATACAAATTTCAGAGTAGTATCCAAAAGAATGAAAAATATTATAGTTGTTAGGCTTCCAATTATAGATGACATCAACGAAGCACACTTGGCCATCAAGGCTAACCTTGATCTGATTTGGAAGTAGCTTGTTAGGAGTTATTTCGATCAAGGCATGAGCATATAAATATAACATTCTCTATTCACTATGGAAGCATCAATGCACTTGAGTTTTCCAAAATGACTAGACAACCAATTTAGTCAACCTAAGGTCTGAAGGATGTGAGTGAGATTAGCTTAGACTAGAATAAATTTTACATGTTCTCTAGCTTTACCAACAGGCGTATTCCAGGAGATGATAATAAACGACTTGCCACTGATGATGGAGGGGCCAAGATCTAGTACATGTGAAAAAACCCGAACTTCCTCGTGAAGGAAAGCACGGATTGAGTTGAAAATAAGCCACATCGGGACACAAACAGAAAAACATTTCATTGCTTATTACAACAATTTCATCAGAATACAAGAATATACAGAGTATGAATAAATATTACATATTTACTAAATATCAGAGATTTACAAGTTACAATGCAGCGGAAAATAATACAAATACAACTGAAAGGAATATATGGATATAGAGCTTTCCGAACATCATTCCAGCCATAAACCAGGATCCTGTGAATATAAATCTGCAAAACCAAAACTACTAGCTGCCCGTGGAAAATAAGGGCACCCAGAGTTTAGGTTAAAATAATAAACTCCAGGTCAGTCATGTGACTGGTGTGAGAACTAAAACAGTTAGTTAAAACTTTACTTTAAATCAGATATATCAAGGGACCACGCCGTATAACACGGAACGAGTTTCCTCCCAAGAATACCAGTGCATATAACAAAACAACGCAATGCTTTTTTGGAAAAATGAAGCTATTATAAGACCCAGATCCTATCACACAATGCAACACAAGCCAGGGGATAGGGTTTTCCCTTATAATAGCCAAACATGCTTGGTACGTTAAAAACAAATCATTTGATACTATTATAAGTGCATAGTGTATAAAACAACTTCAAATATTAATGTGTCAATCCTAGACGGCATGGGTACCATATATCATGTCGCCAATACTAGGCTCTACAATCAAAACCGCAAAGTCACGTATTGGAAGTTGGATTTCTCGTCCTTGGATCGTCAGGGCCGGTCCACTCGATGTGGATTAAAATGCCTGAACACTACGTTTCCCCGCCCTATGGGGCGTAAATGAGCCAAATGACTCCACCGGCCCTGGATCGACCGATATAACTGAGGTGCCTCGCTATCCATCATCCACATAAGTAAAATGTCAGGGTGTGTAAAACTCTGACACCACTCCTAACTAGAAAGAAAAGCATGTCCTTTCTGAGGTCCTCTCCCGTTTCTGGTTCACACCGGGGTGTGAGGCTTGCGAATTAACGCTACACAAAGCTACGCCACAAAGGCCGTGCTTTGATCATCAACCATAAGACTCTGCTTTTCAACAGAAGCCTTGATCATTTGCATCTCAGCATGCCACATAGGAAATTCACGCTATGCAACCGATGTATTTCAATCACACAGAATGAAATCCGATGTCGGACACACATCCATTTACAAGTCCATTCTGGGTCTGAACGAAACCGGAGGAACCTTATTTCTCGCATATCCATCGATCTCCAAGTACGTCTGGACGATCACCAACTGATTCCCTACTCTTACGTGTACAGCCTAATCAAGATCATCAATAATTATCCAAATGATGTGAAGACCTCCGGTCTTCAACCACCGTCTTCATCGTCGACTTATCGTCGATTCAGTTATTCAGAATGGGTATAAACCCGGCCTTTCCGAATAACTCGCGTATATAATAAACAAGTGTTATAAAACACAACATACGCCTCATTCCAATCCAAAAAATTCTTTTATTCAAATATTCTTTTACTTTGGGAAAGGTTCCCATTAACTTTATCAAAGATAAATTCTTTAAATTTATTCTTTATTCTTCCTTTGAATATCAATTCAAACCAAATTATGGTTTATCCAAACTAGTCGGGATTAACGAACCTTACCGAAGTAATCATTTGTTTTAATTTTCCAACCCAACCTATTCATCCCATGAAGTAAAACTGGTAATACTTCATATCTAACACCACGGTGTTATCGGCAAATTCAATTACCATTTCACGTTCAAATCTAATTAAAGATTTAACTATCGCCTGGAGCAAAACTGGTGATACTCCATTCTCGATCATTTCAATCTAATTAAAGATTCATTAAAACTCCACTTGGTTTTAATCTTCCCAAAAATCAATATTAATGATTATTTAACTTGGGAAATCATAACCTGTCTTTTAACTGGTTAAAGAACCAATGTCATTTAAACACGGTACACGATAAACCCCAAAATCACATTTCATTCCATCAGCCCTTTACCATAAATTAGCAAGTGAACAATTCCCTAAGTATTAACTGTAACACCCCACGCCCGCTAGGGTCACTCACAAAGGGAATGCCATAGCATCGGTGGAGTATTTTAGTGAATATAGAACAGAAAAATTACAACAAGACAGATATAAATAGTACTTGAAATTTTAAAACATCATCTCATAACAGCGGAAATAAACATGTCTGGTTACATCATAAAACCACGGTAAAAGTCAAGTACAATATCCATCAAAATAAAGAAGTACATAATCCCACTCTCTCATACAATAGCCTGAACAAAAGAAAAGATAACTGGATAACTGGAGCTTTACATCTACCCAAGCTCCTAAAGACTGGAACAACAATCCGATCAAGCTCTACTACCGCTAGGATCCACTGTAGGACCTGAGGGTTGGGAAAAAAGATAAAAACAACGGGGTCAGACATAAGTCTGAGTGAGTCCTATAACTTTAACAATACAATCATTAAAGTAACCAGAGAAGACATAAACTTGACCTACGGTAATATCTGGGGATGAATGGCTACACTAAGTAGCCTGGTAGACTTAGGATAAACTAAGATAACCGTCAGGACGCATCTACCCACCCAAGGATAATTACTAACTGCACCACACCAGTCATTCCTACTTAAAGGTTGATCCCTTCCAAGGACTTAGAAAATTTCCCCAGTAGTTTCATGTACCCCTAGCCCACTACATAGGTGCCGTCTGCCCCTATCTCCACTTGGTGTACCCAGTAATTCTTACCCAGTAGTTTCGTGTACCCCTACATAGGTGCCGTCTGCCCCTATCTTCATTAGGTGTACCCACTACTCCCCAAGCGATCGGCTCCCTACCGTAGATACCCGTGCTGGTCCCACAGTGGGGTGTATCACTCCCCTAAAGTGGCTACCCAATACTAACGGTGCACGACTTTATATCTACACGATGCAACAACGGCTTATCTACCAGCCCGGGCCCACACACGCATATGAAACCCGTTGGACTTGCGTTGCCACCGCTAACCCGTTTTGGCCTCTTATAATCAAGCCCAATATGCGTGTCCCGTCACTCGACATGGGTCGAGCCCACAAAGATACGTTTGGGATATTGGTTGAAATGGGCCCCCCACAAGCTACCCACTTAAGCTTGTCAAATATCTAGTGTATCCCACTTAACCCTTTAATCATGTTTAATTACATGTTTCCACTTGGTTAAGTATTCTAATCGTATTTTCTATTGCCACCCAAGGCAACCCACTAGATTTCACATGCCACCCAAGGCAACCACAAAATTTCCTCATGCCACCCAAGGCACCCACTTAACCCCTCATGTCCCACTACATGCTACTATGGTTAAGTGTTTCTTAATTAATTAAGACCGTGATCTCCCATAAAGACCTCCCACATTAGACTGGCTGTTATGACCGCCTGGTTAAGCCGGTAGAATCCGGGCAGTCTTACGTCATAACAGAGTCTAACCTCGTGTCTTTACCTTAATCACGTATTTAATTTATGGCTAAGACCTCTCACATTGGGCTGACATTTGTAGCAACTGGTTAAGCCGGTCGGGTCCGGGCAGTTTTACACTACAAATGAGTCCAACCTCGTGTCTTAGTCGATTAATTACACCTAATTAATCACCCCCATATTAATTATCCCTAATTAATATCAAGTTTTCCATAACATGGGTAGACCTAACTCAATAGGTAAATTCCCATGGGGTAGACCTAACTCAATAGGTAAATTCCCACTTATGGTAATTTATTTTTATGGTATGCTTAATCATACCCAATCATTCATTTAATTAACATATTTACCAACCCCATCGTTCCCCACGTAAATCGTTCTCATGTCATGACATAAATAAGGGGAAGATCATCACAAATATCATGGGTTTAGCATATAACTTTGTCATGGGTTAAGAGGATGTCAACTTGCATATATGAGCATATATTAACCCAACTACATATAACCCAAACTTGCATATTATCATACACATGATTTGCATAACATGTTGCATATGAGCTTGCATATTATCATACACATATCTTGCATAACATGTTGAACTTGCATATAGGCATTCTCATAACTTGCATAACATGTTAAACATGCATTTAAGCATACACATAACTCGCATAAGCATTCACATACTTGCATAAGCATCCACATACTTGCATAAGCATTCACATACTTGCATAACTTGCATATCATGTCATTTAAGCATATACATATCTTGCATAAGCATTCATATACTCGCATAAGCATGCATAACTTGCATATCACATTAATCTTGCATTTAAACATATACATGACTTGCATAAGCATCCATACACTTGCATAAGCATGCATAACTTGCATATCACTTTCAACTTGCATTTAAACATATACTTAACTTGCATAACTCACTTTGCTAAACATGCATAATTCCACTTATTAAATATGCATAAATCCACTTGTTAAACATGCATATATCAACTTGTTAAACATGCATAAATCAACTTATTAAGCATGCATAAACCAACTTATCAAATATGCATAAACATAGAACAACATAGAGTAACATATCATTATACATGATTCAAACTCACTAATCCGCATTTAAGACCATAAGTCTCATTACACCCAATCTACTTACTTTAACAATTGATGTTAAAGTGATAGAAACTCACCAAACTCAAGATTAGCAACCTTATGAAGTAGAGTTAGTTGCTAATTATGAAGATAATGATGATTAGAGAATGATTTGAGAGGGATTAGCTTGAAACTTCCTTCTTAGATTAGTGGAGGCTCCTCTTAGGATTTAGTTTGGCGGCATGAGGCCATCATTTCTATTTTTGGTAAGGATTAAGGTAGGTTTAGGGTGTATTTATAGATTAAGAGAGTGTTTTAGGCCCTTAGATTAACCCTAGATTAATTTAGGACCCTTAGATTTAGGAAATCTCTAGAACCAGCCCTCCAAACCAGCCTAGAACCCAACCTGGTGCACCCAGGTTCACTGAACGGTGCCACCCTGTCGACAGGCAAGTCGACAGGCATGTCGACACCCCTGTCGACAGGCCTGTCGACATGGGTTGGGCGGGAAGCTTCCCGCCTGACCCCGCCTGGCCCATTCCAAATCTAAATTTTTAAATTTTTAAATCTGTTTTAGTTTTGAATTTTCTGCAAACTTCATCGGGCCATAACTGGGCCATATGGACTCCGATTTTCGAAAACTCGGACTCTATTTCGCGTATTTTTCCGAGACGAACGCAATAACGCAGCCCGTTACCCCCAATTCCCACATCTGAGATTATTTATCCTGTAATTAGTGAATTTTAGTATTAACTAAAATTCGGGGTGTTACATTCTCCCCTCCTTAAAGGATTTCGTCCCCGAAATCTCTAAGCTAAGGAGAATGCATATCCTACCAACCAAACAACCATCTACTCAAATCATCAACCACGGGCATCCACTGTCCTTAAACAGTTTCTAATGATGTGTGAGCATATGCAAAAAGTGTGTGTATATGTTCCCTATCTAATGTATAAACATATGCAAACCATGATAGTGTCATGCATCCATTATGTATGCGAGAGAACCCTATCGACACATACAATATCTACATGAGTGCACAATCATTCACCAAAATGCATCATCCATGTGATAACACAACCAGTATACATCCATAAATATATTTTCCTACACACAATTTTATGCAATATGCAATATGAAGTGACTGAGCCGATCTAGTGCCTAGAGTGTGTGTATATGCATCCACGAGCAACCACTAGCAAACACTTGCATCCACTTGCATCCATCAACCATAGCATGTCTCAAACACATGTTTCAACCATAGGTTTACCCTATCTAAAGGTCAAAGGTACTAACGAGAGGACATACCAAAGATAAGATAAGTACTAGACAAGCGATAAAGGAGAAAGTAAAGACATACCCTCATAAAGAAATGGGTACAATGAACGCATCTTCGCTTCCGTTTCCCAAGTCGCGTTGCTCTCATCTTCTCCCCATTGCACTTTGACTAGTTGAACCTCTCGATTCCTCAATTTCCTAGTCTCTGACCCAAGGATGCGAGTAGGAGCTCGTCGAATCGTCGCATCACGCTCAACCTCTACATCTCTAAGCAAGCTCGACTCTACCACCTCTGCGGTCTCATGTAAGCACTTCCTCAGATGTGATACATGGAATACATCATGAACACCACTAAGTCTGTCGGGCAACTCCACCCTATATGCCATCCATCCAATCCTTTCCTTGATAGAAACGGCCCAACAAACCTGGGTGCTAACTTCCCAACGGATCCGAAGCGAACAACATTTCTCAACGGAGATACCTTAACAAAAACCATATCCCCAACCTCAAACTCAAGATCCGTCCTTCTCTTGTCCGCATAAGATTTTTGCCTATCCTGCGCTGCTTTCATCCTTCTTCGAATCAAGTCAATCTTCTCAGAAGTCTCCCTAACCATATCGGGCCCAAGCAAAATCTTATCCGTAGATTCCCACCAACATATAGGTGATCGACAAGGCCTTCCATAGAGAGCTTCGAAAGGAGCCATACCAATACTGGACTGAAAGCTGTTATTATATGCGAACTCCACCAATGGAAGATGCTCTTCCCATTTACCTCCAAAATCTAAGATACAAAGTCTCAAAAGGTCTTCTAGAACACGATTTACCCTCTCAGTCTGGCCGTCTGTCTGAGGATGATATGCGGTGCTCAGACACAATTGAGTTCCCACTGCTTCTTGCAAACTTCTCCAGAACTCACTAGTGAAGATAGGATCTCGATCACTCACTATGCTAGAGGGTACCCCATGCAATCGAACTATCTCTCGAAGATATACAGAAGCTAGCCATGGAGCGGTCCTCTTGCTCTTCACAGGTATGAAATGGGCGCTCTTAGTAAGTCTATCTACCACCACCCAAATTCCTGTATTACCCTTCCTCGACCTGGGTAACCCGTCAATAAAATCCATCGAGACGCTATCCCACTTCCATTGCGGAACCTTCAATGGGTGAAGCAACCCACCTGGTTTCCTTTGCTCCGCCTTCACTTGCTGGCACACCAAACATCGAGCGACATACTCGGCCACATCTTTCTTCATACCGGCCCAGAAGAAAACCCTCTTCATGTCTTGGTACATCTTGTCCCCACCGGGATGAATGGTCATCCTAGAACGGTGTGCGTCATCAAGAATAGCCTTCCTCAAACCCTCATCTTGCGGTACGCAAAGTCTACCGTCTCTACGCAAACACCCCCTATCGTCTAGGGTGTACCTACTCAAATGGCTGGACGACTCCCCCCTCATGAGCTTCTCTACTAACTCAACCAACTGTGAGTCGCCCCTCTGTGCTTCTCCAATCCGCCCCAAAAGAGTAGGTCTAACTTCCAAAGAAGCTAGCAAACCGGGTACATAATCAATGGAAGGTCTGAAATCAAACATCGAGATAAATTCCAAGCTTTGTCGTTCCACGAACAATGGACTCAAGGACAACCTCTTCCTGCTCAAGGCGTCCGCCACCACGTTACCTTTGCCAGGGGTATACGATATCTTGAAGTCATAGGATGCTAAGAACTCCATCCACCTTTGCTGTCTTAAGTTTAGATCCTTCTGAGAGAACAAGTACTTCAAAGATTTATGGTCAGTGAACAACTCGAATCTCTCACCAAGAAGATAATGGCGCCAAATCTTAAGCGCAAAAACAATAGCGGCCAGCTCTAGATCATGGGTAGGGTAATTTTTCTCATGTGCCCTCAACTGCCTTCCACCATAGGCTATTACCCTTCCCTCTTGCATTAAGACTGCGCCAAGTCCTGTCCCACAGGCATCGGTATAAACAACAAATGGCTTGCTCCCATCTGGCAACACTAAAACTGGAGCGGTGGTTAAAGCTCTCTTTAACCGTCGGAACGCATCATCACAATCTACGTCCCATGCAAAAACAAGATTCTTCTTTGTTAAGCGGGTTAATGGAGCTGATATCTTCGCGAAGTCTTTAATAAACTTCCTATAATAACCCGCCAACCCCAAGAAACTTCTTACTTCGGTAGCATTCTTCGGAACCTTCCAATCCTGAATTGATACTACCTTCGCGGGATCCACAGCTATCCCTTCCTTGGAGACCACGTGCCCCAAGAATCGTACTTCCTTCCTCCAGAAGTGACATTTAGAAAATTTAGCCTTAAGGCTATGCGCTCGAAGAGTCTTCAACACTTCCCCAAGATGTAGGGCATGCTCTTCTTCACTCTTAGAAAATACTAAGATATCATCCACAAAGACCACCACGAATTTATTAAGGAACTCCCTGAACACCCTACTCATCAAATCAACAAAGTATGCAGGGGCGTTCGTCAACCCAAATGGCATCACCAGCCACTCATAGAAACCATCCGGAGTTCTAAAGGCAGTCTTGTCTATGCTATCCTCAGCCACCCTCAACTGATGAAACCCCGTGGCCAAGTCCAACTGAGAAAATACTGAAGCGCCAACCAACTGATCGAAAAGATCATCTATCCTCGGCAATGGGTGTCTATTCTTCTTTGTGAGCTTGTTGAGTTCTCTATAGTCTACACAAAGTCTGAGGGACCCATCCGCCTTCGTAGCAAATACTACTGGAGCACCCCACTCCGATATGCTCCGTCTTATGAACCCCTTCTCAAGCAACTCCCCTACTTGCTTATGGAGTTCCCTCCTCTCACGAGGAGCCGTGTGGCGCACTGGTAAAGATACCGGTTTAGCATTATCCACCAAATATATTCGGAAGTCAATCTCCCGCTTCGGAGGTAAGCCCTTCACCTCCTCAAACACATCCGGATATTCCCGGACCACTCTAACAGATTGCAAACTCTCGACCGAAGCGTCAAGCGATTCAAGATAACTTAGCATAACAGAGTCCATGGGATTACAAGAAATCTCGAGAGTGTTACCCAAGCGGGTCATGAGCCTAACAACTCTCCTTTCGCAATCAAGAACGGCACCATTACTGGATAACCAGTCCATGCCCAAAATCAACCCATAGCCCGTGAAGCCCAATACAAAAGCATCACATCTAAACTCAATGCTAAGTATAGAAATCTTCAAACCCAAACATATCATGGACAAATAAGTGGAGCCCCCAATTGGGTTTGAAACAACCAAGGGATCATCTACCAGACTGGTGTCTAAGTGCAGTAACTCAACTAATGATGATGAAATAAACGAATGCGATGCGCCTGAATCAAACAATGTACGGACAGGATGGTCAAATAGAAAAACCAAACTTTCAACGGAAATAGTTCTACCTCTCTCCTGAATTGGTGGAACCGCGAGAGCCTGTACTTGCCCCCTAGTCTGACTTGGTGCCATAAGAGCTTGCACCTGTCCTCCTGAGGTAGATCCCGTCCTTTGCCCTTTCTTAGGGCAATCCTTCACTAAATGCCCTGCTTCGCCACAGTGGAAGCAGCCAGTCTTCTTCTTCTTGCGACAATCCTTGCTTAGGTGGCCAGGTGTCCCACAATTGAAACACTTCTTCTTCTTGCCCTTGCCACCGTTGCCTTTCCCACCTTTGCTTTGCTGTTGTTGAGGTCTCTTTTGATCTCCCTTCTTCTCGGGTGCCTTATTAGCATTAGGACCCTTCTCTTCCTTATACATGAGTGCCATGTCAACTAGCTTCTCAAAGGTGGCCCCCATAGGGATATGAGTCATAGCCAACCCATGCATAGGTTCATTCAAGCCTTTCACGAACCGCAAAGCCTTCTTCTCCGGTGTATTCACCATATCTAGGCCAAACCTTGCCAATTGATTAAACTTGTTAACATATTCCTTCACCGAAAGATTTCCTTGCTTTAGAGTCAAGAATCTTTCCATATACAAGTTTTCCTCCGCCCTTGAGAGAAACTTTGCCACAAATCTTTGCCTAAAATCCGCCCAAGAGTCAACGGGGCGTTCTCCATTAGTAACCTCCCACCAGAATGAGGCCTCTCCCTTCATTAACCAAGCAGCCAACTTGACTCTCTTCCCTTCTTCCATCTCAAAGATATCTATCAACTCTTCCACCTCCTTAAGCCAATCTCTAGCCTCCACAAAGGTTTTAGATCCTTGAAAAGGTTTCCCTCCCATAGCTTTAAATTCCTTGCAAGTCTTAGCAAAAGTATCCGTGCGAGGAGGAGGGGGAGGAGGAAGATCGGGTGCTACGGTTGGTGGAGGAATATTTGCTGGACCCATAGTGGTGGCCCTAGCCTCCATCAATCTCCTATACCATACTGGTACCGTCACACCTTCCGGAAGATTAAGATTCTCAGCCATGCTGAAACGAAAAAGGAAAGATTCAAAACGGAGAATTCGAAGGATATAGATATGGCTATTGGGGATTATGCTTTTCTTTCAAAAAAAACTTTTCTCTTAAAAGACATGTTTTTGAAAATATCTTTTCCAAAAATGTTTTAGAAAAGTAGTTTTCTAAAAATTTTATCTGTTCCGGTAACCTTTGCTCTGATACCACGTGTAACACCCCACGCCCGCTAGGGTCACTCACAAAGGGAATGCCATAGCATCGGTGGAGTATTTTAGTGAATATAGAACAGAAAAATTACAACAAGACAGATATAAATAGTACTTGAAATTTTAAAACATCATCTCATAACAGCGGAAATAAACATGTCTGGTTACATCATAAAACCACGGTAAAAGTCAAGTACAATATCCATCAAAATAAAGAAGTACATAATCCCACTCTCTCATACAATAGCCTGAACAAAAGAAAAGATAACTGGATAACTGGAGCTTTACATCTACCCAAGCTCCTAAAGACTGGAACAGCAATCCGATCAAGCTCTACTACCGCTAGGATCCACTGTAGGACCTGAGGGTTAGGAAAAAAGATAAAAACAACGGGGTCAGACATAAGTCTGAGTGAGTCCTATAACTTTAACAATACAATCATTAAAGTAACCAGAGAAGACATAAACTTGACCTACGGTAATATCTGGGGATGAATGGCTACACTAAGCAGCCTGGTAGACTTAGGATAAACTAAGATAACCGTCAGGACGCATCTACCCACCCAAGGATAATTACTAACTGCACCACACCAGTCATTCCTACTTAAAGGTTGATCCCTTCCAAGGACTTAGAAAATTTCCCCAGTAGTTTCATGTACCCCTAGCCCACTACATAGGTGCCGTCTGCCCCTATCTCCACTAGGTGTACCCAGTAATTCTTACCCAGTAGTTTCGTGTACCCCTACATAGGTGCCGTCTGCCCCTATCTTCATTAGGTGTACCCACTACTCCCCCAAGCGATCGGCTCCCTACCGTAGATACCCGTGCTGGTCCCACAGTGGGGTGTATCACTCCCCTAAAGTGGCTACCCAATACTAACGGTGCACGGCTTTATGTCTACACGATGCAACAACGGCTTATCTACCAGCCCGGGCCCACACACGCATATGAAACCCGTTGGACTTGCGTTGCCACCGCTAACCCGTTTTGGCCTCTTATAATCAAGCCCAATATGCGTGTCCCGTCACTCGACATGGGTCGAGCCCACAAAGATACGTTTGGGATATTGGTTGAAATGGGCCCCCCACAAGCTACCCACTTAAGCTTGTCAAATATCTAGTGTATCCCACTTAACCCTTTAATCATGTTTAATTACATGTTTCCACTTGGTTAAGTATTCTAATCGTATTTTCTATTGCCACCCAAGGCAACCCACTAGATTTCACATGCCACCCAAGGCAACCACAAAATTTCCTCATGCCACCCAAGGCACCCACTTAACCCCTCATGTCCCACTACATGCTACTATGGTTAAGTGTTTCTTAATTAATTAAGACCGTGATCTCCCATAAAGACCTCCCACATTAGACTGGCTGTTATGACCGCCTGGTTAAGCCGGTAGAATCCGGGCAGTCTTACGTCATAACAGAGTCTAACCTCGTGTCTTTACCTTAATCACGTATTTAATTTATGGCTAAGACCTCTCACATTGGGCTGACATTTGTAGCAACTGGTTAAGCCGGTCGGGTCCGGGCAGTTTTACACTACAAATGAGTCCAACCTCGTGTCTTAGTCGATTAATTACACCTAATTAATCACCCCCATATTAATTATCCCTAATTAATATCAAGTTTTCCATAACATGGGTAGACCTAACTCAATAGGTAAATTCCCATGGGGTAGACCTAACTCAATAGGTAAATTCCCACTTATGGTAATTTATTTTTATGGTATGCTTAATCATACCCAATCATTCATTTAATTAACATATTTACCAACCCCATCGTTCCTCACGTAAATCGTTCTCATGTCATGACATAAATAAGGGGAAGATCATCACAAATATCATGGGTTTAGCATATAACTTTGTCATGGGTTAAGAGGATGTCAACTTGCATATATGAGCATATATTAACCCAACTACATATAACCCAAACTTGCATATTATCATACACATGATTTGCATAACATGTTGCATATGAGCTTGCATATTATCATACACATATCTTGCATAACATGTTGAACTTGCATATAGGCATTCTCATAACTTGCATAACATGTTAAACATGCATTTAAGCATACACATAACTCGCATAAGCATTCACATACTTGCATAAGCATCCACATACTTGCATAAGCATTCACATACTTGCATAACTTGCATATCATGTCATTTAAGCATATACATATCTTGCATAAGCATTCATATACTCGCATAAGCATGCATAACTTGCATATCACATTAATCTTGCATTTAAACATATACATGACTTGCATAAGCATCCATACACTTGCATAAGCATGCATAACTTGCATATCACTTTCAACTTGCATTTAAACATATACTTAACTTGCATAACTCACTTTGCTAAACATGCATAATTCCACTTATTAAATATGCATAAATCCACTTGTTAAACATGCATATATCAACTTGTTAAACATGCATAAATCAACTTATTAAGCATGCATAAACCAACTTATCAAATATGCATAAACATAGAACAACATAGAGTAACATATCATTATACATGATTCAAACTCACTAATCCGCATTTAAGACCATAAGTCTCATTACACCCAATCTACTTACTTTAACAATTGATGTTAAAGTGATAGAAACTCACCAAACTCAAGATTAGCAACCTTATGAAGTAGAGTTAGTTGCTAATTATGAAGATAATGATGATTAGAGAATGATTTGAGAGGGATTAGCTTGAAACTTCCTTCTTAGATTAGTGGAGGCTCCTCTTAGGATTTAGTTTGGCGGCATGAGGCCATCATTTCTATTTTTGGTAAGGATTAAGGTAGGTTTAGGGTGTATTTATAGATTAAGAGAGTGTTTTAGGCCCTTAGATTAACCCTAGATTAATTTAGGACCCTTAGATTTAGGAAATCTCTAGAACCAGCCCTCCAAGCCAGCCTAGAACCCAACCTGGTGCACCCAGGTTCACTGAACGGTGCCACCCTGTCGACAGGCAAGTCGACAGGCATGTCGACACCCCTGTCGACAGGCCTGTCGACAGCCCTGTCGACATGGGTTGGGCGGGAAGCTTCCCGCCTGACCCCGCGTGGCCCATTCCAAATCTGAATTTTTAAATTTTTAAATCTGTTTTAGTTTTGAATTTTCTGCAAACTTCATCGGGCCATAACTGGGCCATATGGACTCCGATTTTCGAAAACTCGGACTCTATTTCGCGTATTTTTCCGAGACGAACGCAATAACGCAGCCCGTTACCCCCAATTCCCACATCTGAGATTATTTATCCTGTAATTAGTGAATTTTAGTATTAACAAAATTCGGGGTGTAACATTAACTCCAAAGGCCGAAACCAACATCAGATCAATATCCAGATAACCATTCAACTTAACTAATCTCTAGTTAGTTTCTGATTTTCTTAACTCCGTTGGGTCTAAGAACAGTATTATTAAAGATACCATTCATGACAACCCAAAATCACATTCCATTGACAATGGAATCTTCATGGAAAACAAATTGATAGATATAATCGATATAAACTTCCATATCCAACCGATAATATAAATGGAATAATGACAAGGCCTTTTAAATTCCATATATATTAACCGTCTTCCTCTACAGAAGCTTACTTCGATTATCGCCAAATCGAATTCCATTCAATTCCAATTTAATATGTTAAATTGGAAAACTTTACTTTGGAAAATATTCTTTAAATCTTAACAAATGATTTATAAATTCCAAATCCCATTTCACTGTAAATCGGGTTAAAGAACGAATGTCATTAAAACATAGTTCACGATAAACCCAATTCACATTCCATTAATTATCGGGTTAAAGAACAAGTGTTATTTAAAACACCATTCACGATAAACCCAAAAATCAATTCCAATTCAATTCCAATTAAATATTATTTAATTGGTATACTTCAGTAAATCTTAATAAAAAGATTTAATCTTTTTCTAAACTGGGTTTAAGAATAGTGTTAATGAAGACACCATTCACGATAAACCCAAATCCCATTTGATATTAAATACCAGGCTCTGAATAGAAAATATATCAGCTTATATTCAATATCAAATTCTACGACGAACAAATATCGTATTGGAAATAACGGTATAAATATATCTTTCAAATTTCCATAACAATATCTGTATAATCACGAAATTCAATATCGAAATATTCCGAAGATAATTTCAATTCAAATCCATTCCAATTCAGATATTGGAAATTCTGGTTATTTTTAAAACCCTTTCAAATCCAATTTATTTATTTTAAAAATAAATGGATTATAATTCTAGTTCAAAACTAGTTCATTTCGATAAAAATCTATTTTTATCCTTTCAAATATGGAATTTTTCATCCTAATTCTTTCCAAATCTTTTCTTATGATTTTACACAAATTATTGCTATTTTTAATAATTTTATCAAGGCCCGTACAGTCGATTTCCATAAACGACCATCGAACTGCACTTACAACGACCTTTTCCAAATTTGATTTGGACATAATTCCAAATCCAACCGTTAGATTTCAAATATGTAATATTCGTTAGAAAGCTCTTTTCTATACGAACCCAACAGTTCCGGGTTTAGGAGAATCTGTCAGTCGGATCTCCCGTAATGTCCGTTTGAAGTCAATGGTCGAAATTCGCGAACTATCGCAGTGCGGCGCGTTCTATTCAGGCCATTATATTATATATATAATATATATTTCATTGATTTCCATTTAAAACTTATTATATAAATCGTTTTAAATTAGTTTTTATAACGATTTCAACTTCATATTCAATTTCAAATCAAAATTGAATATTCCATATTATCGATATATAAATGATAATAGTTTCAAAAAATTTGATTTTGAAATCAATTCCTTTTTTGATATTCGTTATAAAAATGAGTAAAATCGATATAAATATCGTTCACGTCAAAATGGCATTAATCTAATCAACATGGCTTTATATATTTTTATATATTCGTGTCCATCCCAAATCGGACATCAAAATCAGATTTTGATATTTTACTGAATATTATTTTAAAATATTCGTTATTTTAAAATAATCGTTAGTTTAAAATACTCATTCTTTCTGAACTGGAATCAGACACGGTCAATTACCATATAATGTTGATTATATGGATTTCACACAACAAATGTGTACAACAACAATGAAAACAACAATCCATCATCCAAAGTGCATTCTACACTGTATAAGCATTAAATATAAATATTTAACGCTTACAATAGCCTGTCGATTAATCGATTGACATACAACTAATTATCAGGATTAGTGTATGTCCAATTTCATCCCAATACCCATGTGGGGTTTTCAAACAATAAACACAGATTTCATTTGTGCAGTTGGGCGATGTGTAAAATTTATCGTCCCAATCCATATCAGTCAAATGTGTGTACATAAACAAATCGTCCGATTTGTTTATAAATATTTATTTTATATACACGTTAAAAATTATATTTTTAACTAACAAATATTTATTCATTCCACATCACACAATCCATTTTCACAGCACATCAAT
This sequence comes from Allium sativum, assembly GCA_030737875.1. Taxonomy (NCBI): domain Eukaryota; kingdom Viridiplantae; phylum Streptophyta; class Magnoliopsida; order Asparagales; family Amaryllidaceae; genus Allium; species Allium sativum. The sequence goes on along the minus strand of CM060922.1, from coordinate 244,755,976 downwards.
CGAACAAACAAGTCATCCATGGTCTGTGGACGACGGGTGTCAGGTGCTGCTAAGCACCGTCTGTATCCTAATATATATTTTAACTAGAAATAAAATTAAAAGTGAGAAGTTCTCACCTTTGGGATCCACTACTCAATTCTCTATTTCTGAACGGTCTGGATTTGTTCGAAATTCCAACGCATCCTTTTCACGCTGTTCATATATAAAAATCATATTTTTATCGCTTCGTTCCAATAAATAAAAATCATATTTTTATTTCTACTTCATTTATTTTTACCACACTTCTTTCTATATAAAAATTATATTTTTATATTTCTGCCTCTTATATAAAGATCGAATTTTTATTTCGCTACAACATATATAAAGTTCTCGCCTTTCTATATATATAAAAATATCAACTTTCTATAGTTAAAAATGTCGCCTTCCTATATATTAAAATGTCATCTTTCTATGATAAAAATATAATCTTTACTATTATAAAAATATAATCTTTACTATTAGCTAAAAAATATATTTTTATTGTTGTTACAAATCATATATTTTCTTTTTTAAAAATATAAATTTTTCTATGATAAAAATCTGTTCTTTTCTCCATATAAAAATTTATTCTTTTTATTTTGAAAAATCAAACCTCTTAGTGTTTAAAAAAAATCAAATCTTTTATTGATTAGAAATATAAACTTTTAGGGTTTAAAAACATAATCTTTTATTGATAATAATAATAACTTTATCATAAATAAAAATATAACTTTCTATTATAAATAAAAATATAACTTTACATATCAATGTAATATATAAATAAAAATTATATTCCTAATTACGTAAATAAATAAATAAAATAAAGTAAAAAAAAACTCACGGGTGTTCTGAAAATTGCATCCTAGCCGGAAGAGAAGGGTTCGACGTTGGAGGGGCAGGGTAGGGCGGATGTAATGACCCGAGTATTTTCACTGATCACTAGCACAGGTGAATTGATCGTAAGAACGTATTTTCAAATACGATTTTAAATCCAGACTTTGAAAATTTGAAAAACATGTTAATTTGTGTATAACAGCATTTATAGATGCATATATTACAGCATTTACTAAAAACCCATTTTTAGACATTGGTGTTTGATAGCATGTGTTTAATAACGTTTGTTTAATATTATTTACACATGTATGAGAACAACACTTTTACATAGCATGTATTTGTGATGCTATTTTTATTTTACATGTTAGTTCATTTTTTAAGGGATTTAAGAATTTGGTTTTTGTAAATATTGATGTGAAAACTTATCAAACTTGAATTAAAATATGCCAAACCTTTTTGTTGTTCAAAAGCAAGTATTAAAGCAAAGCTTAAGTTTACATATACATAATCAAAACATGAAAGCCTCATTTCCTTTTTGGCAAAGCAAATTCAAAGGAAAGTTTACATATACGTCAAAAACCAATTTCATTTGAAAACATGATAGCATGGGAAAACTTATTCAAACTTGTGGTATAGCAAGTTTAAAAACACCATTGCCTTTGCATATACCTCAATTGTTTTACAAAGGAGTTATCCTCACTTTTGTTAAGAAAGTTCTTGAGTTAAAGGACATGTAGACATACTTTAAATAACAAATCTAATTTTTTCTTGTTCTCAAATTAAAAGTATGTACTTTAGGATCTTGCAAATTCTTGGTTTTAAAAACTTAACACTTGAATTTAAAACATGCCAAAAACCATTATTTTGTCAAAAACAAGTTCAAAATCCATTTCATGTTCACATGTATGTCAACACAAAGCATGAACATGACTTTCCCTTTTGCAAAGCATATTTTCATTTATATATATGTGTATATTGGAGATAACACCTACACTAGTGATGAGCTTGTAAAGAGAATCTAAAGAGATAGTGTTCACATGGCAATATCATTTTGTTTTACGTATTTTCAGTTTTAAATCATTTCTTTTCTCATGAAATTTCTAAAATTTATCATCTCTTTTGCATTTTCAAATCATGTTTGTTTTGTAAAAAGACATGTGCATGAAGATCTTGCTAAAATCTTGCATAGATACTATTATTTTACCTACACTAGATGCATACAAACACATAGAGTTTCAAAGACATTTCTATGTTAAATCATCACATGCTAAGATCCTTTTGGTGCAAGAGTTTTTCAGATTTTTGCTAACCTTGCAAGGCAAGTAAATATAGTTTATGTGTTCATGAAAAATCGAAGTATCAAGTAAGATTTTGATTTGAAAACCTTATGCAAAAACTAAACCTATACGGATGCTATATTTGTTTAAAAAAACCTAGAAAAAGATTGTGGAGATCATAGTTGTACCTAGCTTTTGTTGTGTGACAATTCATAGGAACCTAGAGGGAAAAGAAGGCCATAGGCAAGGAATTTTAGGGGTGAAGTAAGGCTAATATAAGCCATGTGATGGTGCTGTTTTGATTTGGTGGAGAAAAGGGTTTTATTGAGTTGTCTTTCACTTGTCAAAAACCAAAATCTGAAAACTGATTTTGTCACAAATATTTTAATGATCTTTACCACTATAAATAGGACCTAAAAAACACATCTAATTCATGCAAACACACACTCATTCAAGAATGTTTAGCAAGAATAAAGCTAAGGGTTTCAAGTTTTAAAAGGTGAGTAAATCTTTCAGACTTTTTTTCTCTTGTTCTTGTTGTTTTTGACTGGAAGTTGAAACTGGTTGGTTATGCTTTTATCCAAGTTTTTGTCCTGTTTAAATTATTCATTTTGGCTAGACATAAACCTAGTAAATGGATCTTTGAACCATTGGTTATTTATGGTTAAGTAAGGTTAATATACTAAGAGGTTGGTTATGTTATATGTTAATATAAAGCATCTAGATTTAGGGTCCTTGATCAGTACACACCCAAGTAGATGGTTTCAATGTGAGGTTAAGACAATACCATGACACTACATCATAATCAAAGCCATTTAAAAACAAAGAGTAAGGTAAACAAGTTTTAAAACACATAAACCTGGAAACAGGGAAGACACAGTATGCTCTCTGTTAACTCGAAAATCCAAATATCGAAATAGAGCAATTCAGGCTTGTGAATGTATTAGAATCATTAAATCATGAATTTTAAGAGTGGAATCATAATTTTTAATGCTATGGGTGTCGAGAATTCCTCTGTTCATTAGAAACGGAAATTGGGCTTTTTCAGGCGATCCCCTTGATCAGCGACGATGCGGTTCGATCCAGAGAAGCGTGAGTGACCTAGGATCATAGGAAAATTATAAAAGAAATTTTCAAATGAATAAGTTTAGAGTTTGGATGATCTTTAGGTTTTTGTCTATGGTTGGGTACATGGGTTTTAGAGGCGTCGTGTCGGACCCTTAGATGGTCGAGTGGGCCAGGTCCGAGGGAGGAGGTGCGTATGAAGTCGAGGAAGAGGCGTATGGTGGCGCAGGTACTTCCGATGGCCTGAGGTGGCTGGTAGAGTTCGGATTTGGAGTGACCTGGGGTGAAGTATTTCACTGTAAATGGAACTGAGGGGTGGTTTTGAGGAAGAAGGACTACAGGGTTCGGGAAATTGGTCGATGACGACCCGAGGAGGTGATGTGACGTGTTAGGGGAGGTGCAGCGGCTCTCTGACGAACTGAGCATGTGTACACGTGCACGGGAGGGGTGATGTACAGGTGGTATTGTGGTACTTTGGCCAAAGTACCAAGTGATACTACCAGGGTCGAGATCAGTACGATGGCACATGACATTTTCTAGTGATCTGGGGTGATCCGGAGGTGAAATGCTGTGATATTCAAATGTGGTACTTTGTTGTTTTAACTTAAAAATGAAGATTTTTTTAAAATAATTTTAATTCAAATTAGTTTTTAAATTAAATAAGGGTTTAATTAAAAAGAAGAAAATAAATAAAAATAGATTTTTTTTTAATTAGCCAGTAAATGAAAAAGAAGTGAATTAGGATTAGAAATACAATTTTCGTCAAAAAAAAGAGACTGAAATTAAAAACAGAAACTGTAATTAAATTATAAATTTAATTTAAGAATTAGAAATGATTTTCTGATAAAATTTTCAAACTTTAAAGTCAAACAAAGGAAGTCGATCAAGTGGAAAAAATCAGATATAGTTTTGACAAGAAGACGAGGAGTCAGTACCGAAGCTTCAATTTTATTAAATTATAAATTTAGTTTATAATTTAAATTAGAATTTATTTTCAAATATTTAGATTTTGAACAAACAAGATAAAAGCAAACCGTATGTAACACATATGCTAGAATTTGTCAGTTTTAAACTGAAATCTAAAATCCCTGATATAAGAAACCGATCATGAACAGTTCTGTACTTTGTAAAACAAGAAATGTGAATAATGTTTTAATCGTGTGTGGACTGATAAATAAATAAAAAGAAGGAACTTTATCAGTACAGAAAGAAGAAGAAGTAAATCAAGAATGAGGATCAAAGAGAAATTTGACGAGAAAAATACCAAGTGTATGAGTTGTAAAATAAATGATTAAATCATAATTTAAGTCATTTATAAGTGATCAGATTAAGTAATAATGATCAGAAATATTTTTCTAAAGGAAATTTAAAGTAAGTATTCATTTTTAAGGTGACAAATACAATGGAAAGAAAAACCGTGTGCGACGCACACACTAAAATTGGCCGTTTTGAAAAGATGATCAAAATAACCAGATAGAGACCAGATGATCTTATACTGTTTAGTTTGACTGCGATTATATATGCAGATTAGATTATAACCTTGTTAGATTTATAATTTAAAAAAGGAAAATGTTAGTTAACATTTCAAAGAGACCGGAATTAACATTCCACTTTGATTTGATTATACGCCGTACGTCAGAAATTTCTAAATTGAAGACGGCGAGATACAAGGACTATTTTTGAATAGTGCCTTCGGTTTGTCCAGTCCCAGGACAACTTGTGTGGACGAATGTCTGACAGAGTATTTCCAAAAGAATCACGAACGTTGTTTTCTTCAAACGTACCAGTTGCTGGCATAGAAGGGAAACTTCTTTAGCCTGACAACTAGAGTATTTTTGTGGAAATCAATTAGTGATCTCTGATGGATTTGATGATGTGGCATTCAAAGAAATTAAACAGTGATGATGAAAGTTAATTCTAGCCTCAAGCCTCACACTCAGGAAATGACAAAAATCGGGCAGGCAGCATGGCTATGTGGGTCGCTCCCATTAGGGTGTATAATCACCTATCTAGAGAAAATCTTATTTGCTTCTTTAATCCATTTCAATGCTGTCCCTTTTCGGGAAGACGGTGGGTAGCTCCCAACCGTTGGTGATATACATTCAATACACTCAAGAGAAATGAGTGGTCGGGCATGTGTGGGCCGGGTTGCAAGACATTCTTGTTGAATCCAGTTGTATTCGCCTCTAGAGATACATCATCGGAAGGTGTTTCCATACCTTGTCATAGTTGGAAATCCAATTTCCATAAGCGCCAAGCGGTTTTTATTTGTATACTATATAGGAGAATGTGAGATGCAAGCATTCTTCTAGATTCTAAATTATTTGTGAAACACCTAGACACTATGATAATATCTGTTTCCAAGTATACAAAGTGTTTTGACCTCATAAGGTAAATACCCGTTCCGTATTTACGGCGTGGTCTTATGAGATATTTTTATTTGTTTTAAACTGTTTACTCATACCAGTCCCCTGACTGACCCGGAGTTTATTTTTCTGTGTTTCCTTTGAACTCTTCCGTATTCATAACGCTTGTTATGAATATACAAGTGAATCAGGAATGGATAAACCTTTGAAAAGCTGGAATGAAGACTTTGCGGAGTGCTGGTCCACCTATCTATTGTATAATTAAGTCTGACAGTTTGGACATCTATGATATGTATAATGAATGGTGTACTATGAAGGGCTTGTATCACTAGTTCAGTATGCTCTGATGTTATATGTTCCACTGTGTAATATTTTAAAGTATTATCTTTTTTGAAAAATTTCGCTGTGAGATTCTGATGTTATGTGATTTTTTCTTCTATCTATTCTTATTCTCATTAATGACACGACTTCCGATGTGTTCGAAAGTTGGGCCGTTACAGTTGGTATCAGAGCTTAGGTTATTGATTATCTAGGCTTTGGGTTAGTATGAGAGAGCGAATTTTTATAATAAAATTTAAAATTAATTTAAAATTAATCAAGTTGGATGGTATACCTAAATTAGTTATATCCAATCAAGTCTGGATTGACGACCTGTTACATTCAGGTAATTAAAATGAGTAACCGAGGACGAAGAGGTTGAGCTAGTGGAACTTCCACTACTACTGGTCATAATACTAGATCCACAAGATCAAGGAGAGACTGTGGGGGAAGTTGTACCAGTCCGGCAGGATAAAAGGAGTTAATTAACCAGGTTCAGCCTTAAGATAAATTAAATATGGTTGAATGGTATCCAATCATTTTGATACCAGGAAATCGAGTTAGGATTTTAAATTTGATTTAAAAATTGGATTTCCCGAAAGTAAGGCTAGACTTAAGTATTTATTGGGATATGGTCTCAGGGAAAGTGAATTAGTCGATTTGTGAAACCAAATCATATTTGTGAGTCCCGAAATGGAGATAATTTGCTAAGTGAAAGAAGATTTTGGGAAATACTTAACGGAGTTAAGTAAATTGACTGATGAATTAGAAGGGGAATTTGGGCAGATATTTTTGGCTATGAATAGGAAATTGCTGATGTGTGTTAATTATTTATATATAAGTCGATAACTCTAATATAATGTTTACAAATTTCGAGGACGAAATTTTTATAAGGGGGTAGATTGTAATGACCCGGGTATTTACACTGATCACTGACACAGATGAATTAATCGTAAGAACGTATTTTCAAATACGATTTTAAATCCAGACTTTGAAAATTTGAAAAACATGTTAATTTGTATATAACAACATTTATAGATGCATATATTACAGCATTTACTAAAAACCCATTTTTAGACATTGGTGTTTGATAGCATGTGTTTAATAGCGTTTGTTTAATTTTATTTACACATGTATGAGAACAACACTTTTACATAGCATGTATTTGTGATGCTATTTTTATTTTACATGTTAGTTCATTTTTCAAGGGATTTAAGAATTTGGTTTTTGTAAATATTGATGTGAAAACTTATCAAACTTGAATTAAAATATGCTAAACCTTTTTGTTGTTCAAAAGCAAGTATTAAAGCAAAGCTTAAGTTTACATATACATAATCAAAACGTGAAAGCCTCATTTCCTTTTTGGCAAAAAAAAATTCAAAGGAAAGTTTACATATACATCAAAAACCAATTTCATTTAAAAACATGATAGCATGGGAAAACTTATTCAAACTTGTGGTATAGCAAGTTTAAAAATACCATTGCCTTTGCACATACTTCGATTGTTTTACAAAGGAGTTATCCTCACTTTTGTTAAGAAAGTTCTTGAGTTAAAGGACATGTAGACATACTTTGAAGAACAAATCCAATTTTTCCTTGTTCTCAAAATAAAAAGTATGTACTTTAGGATCATGCAAATTCTTGGTTTTAAAACTTAACACTTGAATTCAAAACATGCCAAAAACCATTCTTTTGTCAAAAACAAGTTCAAAATCCATTTCATGTTCACATGTATGTCAACGCAAAGCATGAACATGACATTCCCTTTTGCAAAGCATATTTTCATTTATATATATGTGTATATTGGAGATAACACCTACACTAGTGATGAGCTTGTAAAGAAAATCTAAAGAGATAGTGTTCACATGGCAAGATATTTTTGTATCATGTATTTTCAGTTTTAAATTATTTCTTTTCTCATGAAATTTCTGAAATTTGTCACCTCTTTTGCATTTTCAATTCATGTTTGTTTTGTAAAAAGACATGTGCATGAAGATCTTGCTAAAATCTTGCATAGATACTATTGTTTTACATACACTAGATGCATACAAACACATAGATTTTCTAAGACATTTCTATGTTAAATCATCACATGCTAAGATCCTTTTTGGTGCAAGAGTTTGTCAGATTTTTGCTAACCTTGCAAGGCAAGTAAATACAGTTTACGTGTTCATGTTAAATCAAATTATCAAGTAAGATTTTGATTTGAAAACCCTATGCAAAAACTGAACCTATATGGTTGCTATATTTATTTTAAAAAAAACCTAGAAAAAGATTGTGGAGATCATGGTTGTACCTAGCTTTTGTTGTGTGACAATTCCTAGGAACCTAGCGGGAAAAGAAGGCCATAGGCAAGGGGTTTTAGGGGTGAAGTAAGGTTGATATAAGCCATGTGATGGTGCTGTTTTGATTTGGTAGAGAAAAGGGTTTTATTGAGTTGTCTTTCACTTGTCAAATACCAAAATCTAAAAACTGATTTTGTCACAAATATTTTAATGATCTTTACCACTATAAATAGGACCTAAAAACACACATCTAACTCATGCAAACACACACTCATTCAAGAAAGTTCAGCAAGGATAAAGCTAAGGGTTTCAAGTTTTAAAAGATGAGTAAATCTTTCAGACTTTTTTCTCTTGTTCTTGCTGTTTTTGACTAGAAGTTGAAACTGGTTGGCTATGATTTCATCCAAGTTATTGTCCTGTTTAAATTACTCATTTTGGCTAGACATAAACCTAGTAAATGGATATTTGAACCATTGGTTATTTATGGTTAAGTAAGGTTTAATATACTAAGAGGTTGGTTATGTTTTGTGTTTATATAAAGCATCCAGATTTAGGGTACTTGATCAGTACACACCTAAGTAGATGGTTTCAATGTGAGGTTAAGACAAGACCATAACACTACATCATAATCAAAGCCATTTTAAAATAAAGAGTAAGGAAAACAAGTTTTAAAACACATAAACCTGGAAATAGGGAAGACACAGTATGCTCTCTGTTAACTCGAAAATCCAAACATCGAAATAGAGCAATTCTGGCTTGTGAATTATTAGCATTATTAAATCATGAATTTTAAGAGTGGAGTCATAATTTTTGGTGTTATGGGTGTCGAGAATTCCTCTGTTCATCAGAAACGGAAATTGGGCTTTTCCTGGCGATCCCTTTGATCAGCTACGATGCGGTTCGATTGAGAGAAGCGTGAGTGACCTAGGATCATAGGAAAAATATAAAAGAATTTTTCAATTGAATAAGTTTAGAGTTTGGATGAGATTTAGGTTTTTGTCTATGGTTGGGTACATGGGTTTTAGAGGCGTCGTGTGGGACTCTCGGTTGGTCGAGTGGGCCAGGTCCGAGGGAGGATGTGCGTATAAAGTAGGGGAAGAGGAGGAAGGTGGCGCAGGTACTTCCGATGGCCTGAGGTGGCTGGTAGAGTTCGGATTTGGAGTGACATGGGGTGAAGTATTTCACTGTAAATGGAACTTAGGGGTGGTTTTGAGGAAGAAGGGCTACGGGGTTCGGGAAATTGGTCGATGACGACCCGAGGAGGTGATGTGACGTGTTAGGGGAGGTGCGGCGGCTCTCTGACGAACTGAGCATGTGTACACATGCACGGGAGGGGTGATGTATAGGTGGTATTGTGGTACTTTGGCCAAAGTACCAAGTGATACTACCAGGGTCGAGATCAGTACAATGGCGCATGACATTTTCTAGTGATCTGGGGTGATCCGGAGGTGTAATGCCGTGATATTCAAATGTGGTACTTTGCTGTTTTAACTTAAAAATGAAGATTTTTTTAAAAAATAATTTAAATTCAAATTATTTTTTAAATTAAATAAGGGTTTAATTAAAAAGAAGAAAATAAATAAAAATAGAATTTTTATTTAATTAGCCAGTAAATGAAAAAGAAGTGAATCAGGATTAGAAATACAGTTTTCGTCAAAAAAAAGAGACTGAAATTAAAAACAGAAAATGTAATTAAATTATAAATTTAATTTAAGAATTAGAAATGATTTTATGATAAAATTTTCAAACTTTAAAGTCAAACAAAGGAAGTCGATCAAGTGGGAAAAATCAGATATAGTTTTGACAAGAAGACGAGGAGTCAGTACCGAAGCTGCAATTTTATTAAATTATAAATTTAGTTTATAATTTAAATTTGAATTTATTTTCAAATATTTAGATTTTAAACAAACAAGATAAAAGAAAACCGTATGTAACACATACGCTAGAATTTGTCAGTTTTAAACTGAAATCTAAAATCCCTGATATAAGAAACCGATCATGAATAGTTCTGTACTTTGTAAAACAAGAACTTTGAATAATGTTTTAATCATGTGTGGATTGATAAATAAATAAAAAGAAGGAACTTTATCAGTATAAAAAGAAGAAGTAAATCAAGAATGAGGATCAAAGGGAAAAATTGACGAGAAAAATACCAAGTGTATGAGTTGTAAAATAAATGATTAAATTATAATTTAAGTCATTTATAAGTGATCAGATTAAGTAATAATGATGAGAAATATTTTTCTAAAGGAAATTTAAAGTAAGTATTCATTCTTAAGGTGACAAATACAATGGAAAGAAAAACCTTGTGCGACGCACACACTAAAATTGGACGTTTTGAAAAGATGATCAAAATAACCAGATAGAGACCAGATGATCTTATACTGTTATTTTGAATATGATTATATATGCAGATTAGATTATAACCTTGTTAGATTTATAATTTAAAAAAGGAAAATGTTCGTTAATCATTTCAAAGAGGCCTGAATTAACATTCCACTTTGATTTGATTATACACCGTACGCCAGAAATTTCTAAATTGAAGACGGTGAGATACAAGGACTATTTTTAAATAGTGCCTTTGGTTTGTCCATTCCCAGGATAACTTGTATGGACAAATGTCTGACAGAGTATTTCCAAAAGAATCACAAACGTTGTTTTCTTCAAACGTACCAGTTGCTGGCATAGAAGGGAAACTTCTTTAGCTTGACAACCAGAGTATTTTTGTGGAAATCAATTAGTGATCTCTGATGGATTTGACGATGTGGTATTCAAAGAAATTAAACAGTGATGATGAAAAGGTAAGTCTAGCCTCAAGCCTCACACCCAGGAAATGACAAAAATCAGGCAGGCAGCATGGCTATGTAGGTCGCTCCCATTAGGGTGTATAATCACATATCTAGAGAAAATCTTATTTGCTTCTTTAATCTATTTCAATGCTGTCCCTTTTTGGGAAGACGGTGGGTAGCTCCCAACCGTTGGTGATATACATTCGATACACTCAAGAGAAATGAGTGGTCGGTCATGTGTGGGCCGGGTTGCAAGACGTTCTTGTTGAACCCAATTGTATTCGCCTCTAGAGATACATCATCGGAAGGTGGTCCCATACCTTGTTATAGTTGGAAATCCAATTTCCATAAGCGCCAAGCGGTTTTTATTTGTATAATATATTGGAGAATGTGAGATGCAAGCATTCTTCTAGATTCTAAATTATTTGTGATACATCTGGACACTATGATAATATCTGTTTTCAAATATACAAAGTGTTTTGACCTCATAAGGTAAAAACCCGTTCCGTATTTACCACGTGGTCTTATGAGATATTTTTATTTGTTTTAAACTGTTTACTCATACCAGTCCTCTGACTGACCTGGAGTTTATTTTTCTATGTTTCCCTTAAACTCTTGGGTATTCATAATGCTTGTTATGAATAGACAAATGAATCGGGAATGGATAAACCTTTGAAAAGCTGGAATGAAGACTTTTCGGAGTGCTGGTCCACCTATCTATTGTATAATTAAGTCTGTCAGTTTGGACATCTATGATATGTATAATGAATGATGTACTATGAATGGCTTGTATCACTAGTTCAGTATGCTCTGATGTAATATGTTCCGCCGTGTAATATTTTAAAGTATTATATTTTGTGAAAAAATCCGCTGTGAGATTCTGATGTTCTGTGATTTTATCTTCTGTCTATTATTATTCTCATTAATGACACGACTTCCGATGTGTTCGAAAGTTGGGGCGTTATAGCGGAGGAGGTGCTCGCGGTGGCTCTAGAGGGCGTCAATCGCAGGGGGGTCGGGGCTTCAGGGGCGACGCCATAGTGACAGGGGTGGTGCATTCGATTTGGGTTAGGGGGCTCGCGGTCTTCGTCTTTGGAGGAGGAGAGAGGGGCAGAGGTGTGTGTGGAGGCGCGACACCTGGAGGGGGTGGTGGCGGAGCTGAATCGAGGGGTAGGGGGCGCGATTTCTGTCGATCTCCCCATTATTTTTATTTCGTTTTATCTAAGAGAGAGAGGGATGTGAGGATATATAATTATATATATATATCTATCGTCCATAACTAATTACCCCCATTCCGAACTCAATGGGATATGTATCGTAAGCTGATCCGATTGTTTCGATCAGTTTCCGTCAAAATCAAAATATAAATCTATATATTGAATTTGAATGCACATTTCAATTTATCGGGGCCACATACGGACTCTAAAAATTCTAAAAAAAATATTTCTAGCTTCGTATTGTTGATAAGGTCCTAACAAAACTAATTTCATCAAATTTGAAGACTGTTTGAAAAATGACCATTTTTTGGTCGATCCAAATTGAGTAAAACTGTCAAAACACGTTTTCCTTCGCCACGCTCACATATTGATTCAGAAAATTACGAATTTTGGAATCTAGTAATCACTTAACATCCCGGATCCAACAAAAGTGGTTTCGTCTAAAACGGATGTCGTTTGCAAAATTTCCGTTTTTAAGGGCCGAAATTCCTTAGCGACTATTCTGAATTTTCAATTGAACATAATTTTTATTCCCGCTATGAAATTTCAGTTTTTCGGATTTGTTAGAAAGATATTTTCAAATAGATTCTAATATTTTTGGTTTCGCTAAAATCCGGTTTATTTTGAATCCTGTACATTCGTTTGAAATTTGAAATCGAATTTTCGAACTACCGCGCCATTTTTATTTCCTTTTATAATTAAAAATAAATATTTATATTCTAACGTCGATTCAAATAAATATATACGTTCTATTCTATTCCAAATAAATTTATCGTCGTTATTATTTAAAATAATTCATTTTAAATATTCAAAATTCAATAAAATTGCCAAAAAAAAAAATTAAATTGGTTCGGATTTTTCGGGTTATTACAATCTCCCCCACTTAAAATCTTTTCGTCCCCGAACAGGAACGAAGCTGAAAGTGGTTTTACAAATCAACTCAACTTTCATTATTTTCATTATGGCTTAAGTTCTTCAACTTTTCAGTTTCTAAGAGCTTTTCAAATTCTTCAAAAATTTGGCTAACACCTTAAATTTTCAAAAACATTCGCCATAACGTCCCCTACACGGGAGCACCGGGAAAATCCTGAAATTGCCATATAGGCCTCTCCAATCCAAAAAGAAAAAGAAACAGCCATGCGGCTAGCCAATCGGCTCATAAAATCATCAAAACTCCCAAGAAATACAATAAACATGTATCTATTTGTTGGGCAAACAATTTTATTACTCTGCTCTAGCCTCCTTGCTATGACCTGTTCACACACATATATATACTTGCATGCATTTCCAAATAATTTTCAATACAGCTCAATATTGGCACAATTTGGCCTAAATTTACCATACTTTCATATGTTGGTTTGAATGAATAATCACATAACACAGTCAACAATCAACAATCAATTAGTTGATTAGCTTTTAAAATTCATTACTTTGATATATATACAGAAAATCATGTTTTTGATGCCAATTCACAACAATAAGCCCTATCTAATTGGAATCATATAGATATCCCACTTTCGAAACTCGAACACAAATGCTGATGACGCCGCGGCATCATCAGAATCATCTCCAGGAGACCAGAGTATGATTCTATATCTATCCAGTATATTAAAACTTCGAATACACGTTTGCAAGGCATATATGCAAAATCTTTATATACTGGATTGTCCACATTCAACACAAATAAATATTCAAATACGTTGAATAAGGTTTAAATTTTCAAACCAATATTTGTTTTCATTTTAAAAATATACTCTTCACACTCGTTCTAGGATACTACTGATCCCATCCCTAACGAGTCATTCTTATTGGATATTACTAATCCAATCTCTGATGAATTCTTTCGTATGGTTCTAATGTGTCTTGTTCTCGAGCTCTGTAAACCAAAGCTCTAATACCAAAATGAAACGACCCGAACTTCCCCGTGAAGGAAAGCACGGATTGAGTTGAGAACAAGCCACATCGGGACACAAACAGAAGAACATTTCATTGCTTATTACAACAATTTCTTCAGAATACAAGAATATACAGAGTATGAATAAATATTACACATTTACTAAATATCAGAGATTTACAAGTTACAATGCAGCGGAAAATAATACAAACACAACTGAAAGGAATATACGGATACAGAGCTTTCCGAATATCATTCCATCCATAAACCAGGATCCTGTGAATATAAATCTGCAAAACCAAAACTATTGGCTGCCCGTGGAAAATAGGGGCACCTAGAGTTTAGGTTAAAACAATAAACTCCAAGTCAGTCATGTAACTGGTGTGAGAACTAAAACAGTTATTTAAAACTTTACTTTAAATCAGATATATCAAGGGACCACGCCATATAACACGGAACGAGTTTCCTCCCAAGAATACCAGTGCATATAACAAAACAATGCAATGATTTTTGAAAAAATGAAGCTATTATAAGACCCAGGTCCTATCACACAATGCAACGCCAGCTGGGGGATAGGGTTTTACCTTATAATAGCCAAACATGCTTGGTACGTTAAAAACAAATCATTTGATACTATTATAAGTGCATAGTGTATAAAACAACGTCAAATATAAATGTATCAATCCTAGAAGGCATGGGTACCATATTTCATGTCGCCAATACTATGCTCTACAATCAAAACCGCAAAGTCACGTATTGGAAGTTGGATTACCATCTGTGAACCAAGGCAAGGGATCATCATTACCGCTTCGAGACTCTCTAGCCCGAGCCTCAAGAACAGAATGCATCGTCCCTTGGATCGTCAGGGCCGGTCCACTCGATGTGGATTAAAATGCCTGAACACTACGTTTCCCCGCCCTATGGGGCGTAAATGAGCCAAATTACTCCATCAGCCCCGGATCGACCGATATAACTGAGGTGCCTAGCTATCCATCATCCTCATAAGTAAAATGCCAGGGCATGTAAAACGCTGATACCACTCCTAGCTTGAAAGAAACGCATGTCCTCCCTGAGGTCCTCTCCCGTTTCTGGTTCAAACCGGGGTGTGAGGCTCGCGAATTAACGCTACATAAAGCTACGCCACAAAGGTCGTGCTTTGATCATCAACCACAAGACTCTACTTTTCAACAGAAGCCTTGATCATTTGCATCTCAGCATGCCACACAGGCAATTCACGCTATGCAACCGATGTATATCAATCACACAGAATGAAATCCGATGTAAGAAACATATCCATTTACAAGTCCGTTCTGGGTCTGAACGAAACCGGAGGAACCTTATTCCTCGCATATCCATCGATCTCCAAGTACGTCTGGATGATCACCAACTGATTCCCTCCTCTTGGGTGCACAGCCCAATCAAGATTATTAGTAATTATCCAAACGATGTGAAGACCTCCGGTCTTCAACCATCGTCTTCATCGTCGACTTATCGTAGATTCAGTTATTCAGAATGGGTATAAACCCGACCTTTCCGAATAACTCGCGTATATAATAAATAAGTGTAATAAAACACAACATACGCCTCATTCCAATCCAGAATATTCCTTTATTCAAATATTCTTTTACTTTGGGAAAGGTTACCGTTTATTTTATCAAAGATAAATTCTTTAAATTTATTCTTTAATCTTCCTTTGAATACTAGTTCAACCAAATTATGGTTTATCCAAACTAGTCAGGATTAACGAACCTTGCCGAAGTAATCATTTGTTTTAATTTCCCAACCCCAACCTATTCATCCCATGAAGCGAAACTGGTAATACTTCGTATCTAACACCACGGTGTTTTCGGTAAATTCAATTACCATTTCACGTTCAAATCTAATTAAAGATTTAACTATCGCCTGGAGAAAAACTGGTGATACTCCATTCTCGATCATTTCAATCTAATTAAAGATTCATTAAAACTCCACTTGGTTTTAATCTTCCCAAAAATCAATATTAATGATTATTTAACTTGGGAAATCATAACCTGCCTTTTAACTGGGTTAAAGAACCAGTGTCATTTAAACATGGTTCACGATAAACCCCAAAATCACATTTCATTCCATTAGCCCTTAATCATAAATTAGCAAGTGAACAATTCCCTAAGTATTAACCCCGAAAACCAACATTAGATCAATATCCAGAAAACCATTCAACTTAACTAATCTCCAGTTAGTTTCTGATTTTCTTAACTCCGTTGGGTCAAAGAACAGTATTATAAAAGATACCATTCGTGACAACCCAAAATCACATTCCATTGACAATGGAATCTTCATGGAAAACAAATTGATAGATATAATTGATATAAACTTCCATATCCAACTGATAATATAAATGGAATAATGACAAGGCCTTTTAAATTCCATATATATTAACCGTCTTCTTCTACAGAAGCTTACTTCGATTATCGCCAAATCGAATTCCATTCAATTCCAATTTAATATGATAAATTGAAAACTTTACTTTGGAAAATCTTCTTTAAATCTTAACAAAAGATTTATAAATTCCAAATCCCATTTCACTGTAAATCAGGTTAAAGAACGAATGTCGTTAAAACACAGTTCACGATAAACCCAATTCACATTCCATTAATTATCAGGTTAAAGAACAAGTGTTATTTAAAACACTGTTCGCGATAAACCCAAAAATCAATTCCAATTCAATTCCAATTAAATATTATTTAAATTGTATACTTCATTAAATCTAAATAAAAAGATTTAATCTTTTTCTCAACTGGGTTTAAGAGTAGTGTTAATGAAGACACCATTCACGACAAACCCAAATCCCATTTGATATTAAATACAAGGCTCTGAATAGAAAATATATCGGCTTATATTCAATATCAAATTCTACGACCAACAAATATCGTATTGGAAATAACGATATAAATATATCTTTCAAATTTCCATAACAATATCTATATAATCACGAAATTCAATATCAAAATATTCCGAAGATAATTTCGATTCAAATCCATTCCAATTCAAATATCGGAAATTCTGGTTATTTTTCAAACCCTTTCAAATCCAATTTATTTATTTTAAAAATAAATGGATTATAATTCTAGTTCAAAACTAGTTCATTTCGATAAAAATCTATTTTTATCTTTTCAACTATGGAATATTTTATCCCAATTCTTTACAAATCATTTCTTATGATTTTACACAAATTATTCCTATTTTTAATAATTTTATCAAGGCCCGTATAGTCGATTTCCATAAATGACCATCGAACTGCACTTACAGCTACCTTTTCCAAATTTGATTTGGACCTAATTCCAAATCCAACTGTTAGATTTCAAATCTCTAATATTCGTTAGAAAGCTCTTTTCAATACGAACCTAACGGTTCCGAGTTTAGCAGAATCCGTCGGTCGGATCTCCCGTAATGTCCGTTTGAAGTCAATGGTCGAAATTCGCGAACTATCGCAGCGTGGCGCGTTCTATTCAGGCCATTATATTATATATATATATATATATAATATTTCATCGATTTCCATTTAAAACGTATTTTATAAATCGTTTTAAATTTGTTTTCAAAACGATTTCAACTTCATATTCAATTTCAAATCAAAGTTGAATATTCTATATTATCGATGTATAAATGAAAATATTTTCAAAACATTTGATTTTGATATCAATTCCTTTTTTGATATTCATTATAAAAATGAATAAAATCGATATAAATATCGTTCACATCAAAGTTGCGTTGATCTAATCAACACGACTTTATATATTTTTATATATTCGTGTCCATCCTAAATCGGACATCAAAATCAGATTTTGATATTTTACTGAATATTATTTTAAAATATTCATTATTTTAAAATAATCTTTATTTTAAAATATTCATTCTTTCTGAACTGGAATCAGACACAGTAATTACCATATAATGTTGATTAAATGGATTTCACACAATAAATGTGTATAACAACAATGAAAACAACAATCCATCATCCAGAGTGCATTCTACACTGTATAAGCATTAAATATAAATATTTAACGCTTACAACAGCCTGCCGATCAATCGATTGACATACAGCTAATTATCGGGATTAGTGCATGTCCAATTTCTTCCCAATACCCGTGTGGGGTTTTCAAACAACAAACACAGATTTTATTTGTGCAGTTGGGCGATGTGTAAAATTTATCATCCCAATCCATATCAGTCAAATGTGTGTACGTAAACAAATCGTCCGATTTGTTTATAAATATTTATTTTATATACACATTAAAAATTATATATTTTAACTAACAAATATTTATTCATTCCACATCACATAATCCATTTTCACAACACATCAATCGAACAAACAAGTCATCCATGGTCTATGGACGATGGGTGTCTGGTGCTGCTAAGCACCATCTGCATCCTAATATGTATTTTAACTAGAAATAAAATTAAAAGTGAGAAGATCTCACCTTTGGGATCCACTTCTCCATTCTCTATTTCTGAACGGTCTGGATTTGTTTGAAATTCCAATGCATCCTTTTCACGCTGTTCATATATAAAAATCATATTTTTATCGCTTCGTTCCAATAAATAAAAATCATATTTTTATTTCTACTTCATATATTTTTACCACACTTCTTTCTATATAAAAATTATATTTTTATATTTCTGCCTCTTATATAAAAGATCAAATTTTTATTTCGCTACAACATATATAAAAATCCCGCCTTCTATATATATAAAAATATCGACTTTCTATAGTTAAAAATATTGCCTTCCTATATATAAAAATGTCATCTTTCTGTGATAAAAATATAATCTTTACTATGATAAAAATATAATCTTTACTATTAGCTAAAAAATCATATTTTTATTGTTGTTAAAAATCATATCTTTTCTTGTTTAAAAATCTAAATTTTTCTACGATAAAAATTTATTCTTTTCTCCATATAAAAATTTATTCTTTTTATTTAGAAAAATCGAACCACTTAATGTTAAAAAAATCAAATCTTTTATTGATTAGAAATATAAACTTTTAGTGTTTAAAAATATAATCTTTTATTGATAAAACTAATAACTTTATCATAAATAAAAATATAACTTTCTATTATAAATAAAAATATAACTTTACATATCAATGTTATATATAAATAAAAATCATATTCCTAATTACTTAAATAAAAAAAATGTAAATAAAAACTCATGGGTGGTCTGAAAACTGCATCCCAGCGGGAGGAGAAGGGCTCGACGTTGGAGGGGCGGGGTAGGGCAGAGGAGGTGCTCGCGGTGGCTCTTGAGGGCATCAGTCGCGGGGGGTTGGGTCTTTAGGGGCGGTGCCATAGTGACAGGGGGTGGCGCATTCGATTTGGATTGGGGAGGTCGCGGTCTTCGTCGTTGGAGGAGGAGAGAGGGGCAGAGCTGTGTGTGCGGCGCGACGCGCCTAGAGGGGGGGCGGCGGAGCTGAATCGGGGGGGGGGGGGGGGAGGGGGGAAGGGGCGTGATTTCCTTTGATCTCCCCATTTTTTTCGTTTTATCAGAGAGAGAGAGAGGGATGTGAGGATATATAATTATATATATATATATATTTATTATTTTTAATTTCAAAAAGTATCTTTTTATTTCAACCTCCAAATGAGGCCCATCGACTGTCATCTATAACTAATTACCCCCAATGCGAACTCAATGGGATATGTATCGTAAGCTGATTCGATCGTTTCGATCAGTTTCCATCAAAATCAAAATATAAATCTATATATTGAATTTGAACGCACATTTCAATTTACCGGGGCCGCATACAGACTCTAAAAATTCAAGAAAAATTATTTCTAGCTTCGTATTGATGATACGGTCCTAAAAAACTAATTTCGTCAAATTTGAAGATCGTTTGAAAAATGATCATTTTCTGGTCGATCCAAATTGACTGAAACTGTCAAAACACGTTTTCCTTCGCCACACTCACATATTGATTTAGAAAATTACGAATTTTGGAATCTAGCAATGACTTGACATCCCGGATCCAACAAAAGTGGTTTCTTCGAAAACGGAGGTCGTTTGCAAAACTTCCATTTTTAAGGGCCAAAATTCCATAACGATTATTCTGAATTTTCAATTGGACATAACTTTTTATTCCCGCTATGAAATTTTAATTTTTCGGATTCGGTAGAAATATATTTTCAAATAGATTCTAATATTTTTTGTTTTGCTAAAATCCGGTTTATTTTGAATCATGCACATTTGTTTGAAATTTGAAATCGAATTTTCGAACTACCGTGCCATTTTCAATTCCTTTTATAGTTAAAATAAATATTTATATTCTAATGTCGATTCAAATAAATATATACGTTCTAATTCTATTCCAAATAAATTTCTCGTCGTTATTATTTAAAATAATTCATTTTAAATATTCAAAATTCAATAAAATTGCCAAAATAAAAATTTTAAATTGGTTCGGATTTTCCGGGTTATTACAACATGTCTTCTCTCATTAGCAAATGAGAATTTAAATTAGGATCATCCATTAATATGGAATACAAGAAAACCTCTTTTACGTCTCCATCTACTCTGACAACGCTTACGAACTTCTAAGTAAGAAGCTTCAGAGTCAAGGATGAAGCCAACTAAAAAAATATTTCCAATGATCGATACCTTATTGAACTACAATAGATGGAGGGAAGTCTACAGAATCCATAAAGTCACAAAAAGTATACAAGCTTGCTGCAAGAGGTAGCGTATTGAAGAGAGAGGCCCACATTTTATGCGTAGGTTTCTCAAGGGAATTAGGGCATCTCGTTATGAGTGTTTCTTAGTAGACTGAAGTTTGACTGCATCAGCACTGTGGAAGGCACAACCACACTACGAACTCTACTAACATTCACAAGTTCTCCTACTTTTACTTTCTTTCTTGTGAAATTAACCAAATCACCAATCTCAGAATCAATATTTGAACCGCAATTATGTAACACAGTAGCAGTACCTGGCTATTCGAAATAAACAACACCCACTCCAATCAAAACGAATGGAACATTATTTTTATCAAAGGTAGTAATCGGGCCAGAAGCAAACTCAAGATCAGAGGCGATGCTACAACAGAGGAAGAATCTCCAGAAATTGCAGCGTCACCGGTCACAGAAACCATGCCCACAGGTTGCATGGAAAAAAGTAGAGGCGCGGAGAAAGCCAATCAAATATTGTGGCATTTGCATCAGCAGAAGATTGCAAAGTAGCATTTTTAGATTTGCACATAGGGGAAGACAAGATGCAGAGATTGAGGTGAATGAAGGAGGAGAGATTGACAACGTTCAAGAAGTGATAGAGCAAAAGGCGAAAGGAAGATAGGCGAATTGGAAAGTAAGATGAAGACGAAAACTCCTTAAATTTATTAGATATATTGTTGATGTTCAAAATTTGGTGCAACTCCCAAAGTGTTCTACGACTGTAAGTCTAAGCAGTATATGGAGGAAATGAAAGAAAAATAGTCACATGGTGTTTATAGTGGTTTGGCTTGTCGAAGCCTACGTCCACTTCGAACGTTTTAGCACTTTACTGATGAACTTTACAAATTACAGCCCCAGATCGATATTTTTTTCATGGGGGCACAAAGCGAGATCGATATTACTCCGGGAGGTATAAGGGAAATGGTGATCCAAGTGAAAAAAGTTCAAGAAACAAAGAGAAGAACCTAAAAGGATCCATTTTAGGTGGAAAGGGGAGGGAAGCCAGGCAGATGCACGAGAAACATGGCCTAAGAGGGCATATGGCCCAAATCCGAATGTACCCCGATTAGTACTAATCCAAAAAGACTTAGCTGATTTTATGATATTTGGGCATGGTGAGTTGTACTTCTGGCTTTGCCTTGTCTTTGGTTTAAATCTTGTTGGAAGTTGCTTGACGGATTGGGAAGTACAAAGACTTGAAGCATGATCGTGAATTGTTGGAATTTTGGGATTCACACCAATCCCTGGTGTCTTCTTGTTTCATACCAATCCTTAGGTACTTGAAATTTCACATCGACTCTAGAAGAGTCGGTATTTCCTACTGATCCCATCAGTTCTGTTGATTTCTACTGATATCGGTAGCCTTGGTGTTTCCTACCAATCCTAGTAGAGTTGGAGAAAAAACTGAGATGTGGGGGAGTCGTACCAATTCCCAGTGCCTTAGACTAGTGGTTTGGAGGGTGTTGATTCATACCAATCCCAGAGTTTGATTTATATCGATCCCCAAATGCTTGTGCGTCTAAGAGTTATTTCGATCAGAAAAGGTGACTAAATAACCTAAACCATTATTTACATGATACCTCATAATTTGGTCCGCTAAGTATGAAGCCCTTTTCAGGTACATATTTGCTATGGCAGGACCCAACAATCCCACAACAATCCCGGACTCAACATTCTGCCAAATACTATCTCAGTGATCGTCGAATTTTTGTTCTATTATGATCGCAGTGGTCGTAGGATTTATATTCTATTACGATCTCAGCGATCATCAGACTTCTCTCTAATCTTAGCTCACAAATTAATAGATTTCTGTATCACTCGCAAAACATACCTTCCTTTAATTAAGAAAGATTTATTTTAGTGGGGAAAGTGTTGATCCGCTTTTTGGTCAAGGTAGTCACACGTCAAGTTTATGGCCAGCGATGCGTTCGGGCTCGAGCACATCCTCTCGGAAGCACAAAGCGATTTGGTCGAAGTCGCGATATTCTCTTAAATGAGTTAAAATATAATTCATTCTTGGAATCAACATCGACTCAATCGCGTGTGGCAAACGGGCGTCGATCAATCAAAAATCTTGAGCACCTCATGCCGATCACCTAAAATGGCCTACGCAACTCAGTTGATCAACGCGTATTCTTGGATTTGGTTTATTGGTAAAACCTAGGTTCAATGCTCCAAAACGTCGTGATCAACACGGCATGATCAAGCTAATTCTCGTGTGCACACTAGTTCCGGCATCACTTGGATTTGGCAAAGAAACTTGGGATACACAATAGTTTTGTATCCCATGGGATACGAAAATACATATTTTGTATCCCTCACGGGATACGAAATACACATTACGTATCTCTCCAGGGGATACAGTCCGTTCAAGATTTGGCAGGTCAGAAAGTAGGTGAGCACTCCACCTCGTTCAACATTTCCCATGAGTTCGCATAACAAGATCAAGAAGTGGCATTTGGAAATCCGAGACACGGTTCCCTTGATACGAATTTGGAAATTCGAAGTACTATGAGCAACACGAGCGGATCCAAATTTTTCCCCTGAGCACCTCTGGGATTTGATACGAAATAAGGGATGTGAAGTTAGAGATTCAAAATCCCTGGGTTTACCACGGCAAGCAAAATCACATGCGGATCACAATGTTTTAGCTGAGCACCTCAGGCTGGGCTTCATTTTCGGGGATGCGAAAGCGGTCACTGAAGCGGATGCGAAATTCCGGTAGCTTGCAGTGGCAAGGTTGGCACTGTGTTGATCACCTCTTTTCTAGTGATCGACACACACCGATGACTTGTTTTCTTGTGTACCATCCAGGATGCGAAATTATGCAAAAAGACATCATTTTTTGGCTAAGTCCTGGGGATGTGAATTTTGCGTCCCTCCAGGATATGAATTTCGCATCCCCCCAAGATACGAAATTTATGTTGTAGCCTACAAACCTCACCCCCTTACTTGACATTCAAAGGGTTTGGCACTTTTGGACTTTGGCTATCATTTTGGCTGTGGCATTCCTCTCTTTGGAGCATATTAATGGCTTCCATGGTGATTCATATGGCTTTGGACTTCATATGGAACTTACGAACTTCACATAGAAGCTTGCCTACAACTTTATGGAATTCACTTGGACAGTTGGACATCTCTTGTACATTCATGGACACCCTTGGACATTGATGCTTCTCTTTGGACATTGTTGTTCTTCCAAACACATTTTAGCTCAACGAAGAAGAATAAGAGCATTTTGGGTAAAGTTATGAATTAACAACATATTTTTTATTCAATCGTACAACTTTGTACATTCAAATTGTCCAAACTTGGATAAGCATTGTAATCGATAAAATTAGGATGAACTATAAAGTGGATGTACGCGTTAGTCTCAAACCACTATAAAAGTTGTGTGTCCCTTTACATTTCTCGTATTTTGGATATTTGGATTGCGGATTAGTTACTAAACTTATACTTGGGGGTTGGCATGTGCAAATAACATATTTCCCTCGTCAACCCCCGGTAACGAACGTTTGTTGACTAAAAACATCATATGGTGATAATTTAATATTAATGACTAGAAACTTCTATTTGGTAATGATTGATTATTGATATCGAAAAACTTCAGTCTAGTAATAAATTTCTCCCTCTGTGAGGTGCTCTAGTAAGCAAGCACTAAAGACTTTATACTTTGAAACCAATCAAAGGTTTTTTTTCCTCTGTGGGGTACTCTAGTGAGGCCATATGGGTTGCACTACTAGATTAATGCCTTGCAGAAGATGTGGGTTTCTTCCCTTTATGAGGTGCTTTAGTGAGGTCATTTAGACGATACTAAAAGTTTTGTGCCCATGACATATTAAAGACTTCCTTCCTTTATGAGGTGCACAGATGTGTCGAGACTTTGCCTAAAATAGGTTAAGGGCATCCTCCCTCTAAAAGATGCTTTAGTGAGGCTATGTGGATGGAAGTAAATGGTTATGGCTGTAACAACCCAGAATTTTGGCAATATAAATTAATTGTTAGAATTTCAAAAATAGGAATTTCTGCAAATGATGGAATTTGACAACGAAACTTTAACTGATGCGCTCGTCTCGCAATTCTGGTCAACTTTCACGTTTAGAGTTTTGCGAACGGAGTCCGTACGAAAAAGTTACGGACGAAATACAAAAATGGATGAAAAATAAATAAATTAGAATTTAAATAAATATTATACATTATATAACTAGCGGACCTGGCCATCGGATGGCCCAGGCGGTCGAACATAGCGGTCGAACATAGCGGTCGATCGCCACGGTCGACCTACTAGGTGTCAATTTACCCAGTGACGGCTATATTTTTGTAAGGTTAGGTTATAATATTTATAAAACGAATGGACATATATGAATTAAAACTAATCCATTGGCTCAAGGCCAATTCCACCCCTATAAATAAAAGGGTAAGGCCTCATTATTTTCCATACAGACTTGTAGTGGCAGCGGAGCTCTGTCATTTTTCTCCTTCTCCAAACCTAATTTCTAAAATAAAAATATATTCATACACAAGAAATCAAATCCAATCCATATGAAATTGAGAGCATTAATAGATATAATGGAAAATAATGCAAATTGACGCTATAATCAGATTCTCCCCTCTCTTCCTGTTTTCTTACATATCTAGATATCTGGAATTTTCCTCTTTCTAGATAAATTGTAGATTTATAAGCATTTGGGGATTGTAGCCCTAAAGGGTTCAAACTTTGGATTTGGAGGCTATAAGATGAGTGGGAAATTTATGAATATAGTTATAATAACTTATTTATTTCGTTTGAATTAGATCTAAATTTTTATGCCTATTTCCTATCAGATATGTTCATTTAAGTTTTGTAAATTGATTGAGAACCATCAGATCTGATTATAAACATTGTTAATACTTGTGAATCATAAGTTGTGGTTATGCTTAATATCAATTATAGGATTCTTAAACTTGTTAACACAACATTTGATACAGCGGAAGTAACTCTAAATAACTAATGGTGAAGCCTCATGCTTCAAGCTCCTCCAAGTGTATCTATAAAAGCCTGAAACACTAGACTGCTCATACAAATTTGGGTACCCAAGAGTTTAGGGAAAAACAAATAAAATAAACTCAGGGTCGGTCATGGGACTGGTTTGAGTAAACTCCAACTATACTGTTTAACTTTGAAAAACATTTTGAAAGAAAAGGATAATAGTAAAACCAACCACATATAAACATGGATGGTTTTTACCTTACTATAACCCAAAACATTTTGATATCGAAATCCGGTGGTACTATAATAATGTCTAATCAAATAAATAACCAAATAGTAGAACGCTTGCATCTCACGCTTTGCATACATAGCATAAATTCAAAAACCACAGGGCGCTTATTGGAGATTGGATTCCAGCTATGACAAGGTATGGGACCACCTCCTGATCAGTGTACTCTAGAGGGGATACACTGGGGTTCAGCAAGAACATCTTGCAACCCGGACACACATGACCGACCACTCATTTAGCTTGAGTGTACCGAATGTATTATCACCCATGGTTTTTGGCCATCCAACCGCAATCCATAAGATACATAATTGAAAGTAGAATAAACTGAATTTTCTCTAGATCGGTGATAATACACCTTGCTTCAGTATGACCCAACTAGCCATGCTGCCTACCCGATTTTTGTCATTTCCCGGTTGATGAGGCTTGAGGCTACGTTTACTTTTTAGAAAATATGGCCACCATACACTTTGAAAGCCACATCATCAAACCCATCAAATCACTAGTTGATCTTCCCAAAAATATTACAGGTATAAAAGCTATGAGAAACGAATTCCTCCGCCACCAAACGTAATACTTGGAAAAGATTGTCTTATGTGATTCGTTATTAATACTCTGTCAGACATTTGTCCATTTACGTCTGTTCTGGAACTGAACGAAACCGAATGCA
The DNA here is from genome assembly GCA_030737875.1 of Allium sativum. NCBI lineage: Eukaryota > Viridiplantae > Streptophyta > Magnoliopsida > Asparagales > Amaryllidaceae > Allium > Allium sativum. The sequence goes on along the minus strand of CM060922.1, from coordinate 244,729,281 downwards.
CAATTTCCATTACTCCATCTTTGGCAATTTCTATCTAGGATTAACTGAAAAATCTCTTGCACTTCACCCTGTCTTCAATTATTTTCAACATATCTAATTCTCTGCGTTTATGCCTATATGGAGTGGTTTTCGGATAATAAGTCCAATCGGTCTCTCCGTATTGACAACGATGGTCAAAAATCTTTGATAGCCGACGATTTAATTATCAAAGGTAAACAAAAAATATCCATCAAACAATCACTGGCCATTTCTAATATTGATTAAACAACTTATTGAATTCTATATATTGATTTCTAGTTATCCAAATTCCTTAAAAATATTCTAACTCCTTAAATTTTCGGAAAATTTCGCCAGCACCTCCTTTGTACTGTCAATAGCTCAAACCCTAACTTGCCTCTCAAGGCCCTTTCCATTCAAAAAGAAAATCAAAAAGCCAAGTGGCTTGCCCAGTAGGCTCATAAAATCTCATATGGAAATTTAAACATGTACCTTTTTGTCGGCCAATCAAATTATAATCTTCATTCTCTTCATATTATTCATTTCATACCTGTTTACTACGCCTATTTCTCCTTCATTTCAATCAACACAATCCTCTTTAACAAAATTCGCTAACCACTCCTTTAATTAGTTCTTAGGCCTAATGCACTTTGATTTGAACACATCAGATTCAAATATATTTTAATTCACTTACACACAAGTTGTATTCAATTTTGAACTCGAGCTTTATATTCGATTTCAAATTTTAATCTATAAATCTTATTCACAAAGTCAACTTCATTTCCACAACACCATTAACTAATTATTCCTTTAATTAGTTAATTTTATTCAATTATTAAAGATCTGATTTTTATTCCAAAAATCGATCCACTTACCCATTTGAGTTCAAATCTAGATTTTTCTAACTGAAATTCGAATTTGTATTCACTTAAAATTCCTTTAATTAGTTATGGTTTTTAAACGATTTTACAACGACTTTTCTGAAATTTGATTTTGATATAACTTAAAATCAATAAAACGAAATCCAGATTTTTTTCCTCCATTTGAAATTATCACTTAATAGGTCTGGGCGTATCTTGTCTCATCGAATTCCAACTTATATTGAGTTTTATATACTCAATTGAAGTTCGAATCGCCAAATTATGAACTACCGTGTTGCCGCCAGTTCATTTTAATTAAATCAAACATAAACCTTGAAAAAAATTTGTTTATAAAAATACACCAACTCTGTCCCTTAATATTTAAATATAATTTAAAACAATTTTCCAAATCTAATTTAAACATCTTGATTTCCAACATCGTTGATTCAAATTCATAACTCGGTTATAAATAGTTCATAGCTCAACTTCTATATTAAATTCCAATTCTCATAAATTATTAAAATTCGATATAGTCAAAATCCAATTATAAATTTCTTTTGTGGGAAAAATCAATTTATTCAACATCATTTACCATTACAAACTAATATCATCCCTTGGTAATGGTGAAGTCGTTCAAGTTGGGGTATTTTATTTAACTCTCAGACCTTGACCGACAACGTTCTTATCTTGAGATAGATAAAAGCTTGTAATACAAAAACATGATTTAAATCTCTCCTTCTATTCCATTAAAAATATGGTTTTATAAACCATACTTACTTTGTAAAAATCTATTTCCAAATTATCTAGTGAAAATTATTTCATCACTTTTATAAAGTTCATAAATTAACTTCCTTATTTTATATATTAAAACAAACTTCCCATTTGATGATCCTATTTGAAACTCGATTCTCATTTTATTATTATAACTTATATTCAATCTATTTTCATATTAAATTTCAGTTATAGTTTCTATTTAATATAAATCCAGTATCCTGTCTGGAATTATATATTTTTATAAATTCAATATAGTCAAATTGTATTTATAAATTCTTACGGATTTAATAATAGTTATCTTTCTTCATTTATAAATATCGTTTATAATTTCATTTCTTATTTTAAATATTAAAACAAGTATCCGATTACGAACTCCATTCGAAATCCAATGCCACTTCGAAAAATAAATTTGCATTTTACATTCAGACTTAAATTTAAAATTTAATATTATCAAATGATAATTTTCCTTTCCATTTATAAACATCGTTTACACATTCTATAACTTGTTTTTACTACTTAAACAAGATAATATTTTCTAACTCATTCGAAAATTTAATTTCTATTTTTGGAATTTTTTTTACCCTTTTTAAATCTAAAAATCCCTTTTTATGATATTTTTAAATATCGATATCTAAGGCCAGTGACATTCTAATATCCAAACACACAAATCATCCATTCAATTCACACATCACACACATATATGAATATTTAAACAATAGTAAATAAATTTTAGGAATCCAGTTGGATTCCTCCAACCTGTTTTCCCTGGATCCATAGATGTTAGATAACATAAATAATACCAATCCTGCTTCAAGGCAGGATATCGCGGTATGAAGGTCATCCACTATAATATATTATAGGGCACATAGGGTCATCTGCTAATGATACTATGGGAATCCGCTAATGGTTCTGTGGGAGATATCCCATATATATATATATTTATATATATTATAATAATAATAATAGCCACAACCACCAAGCCTAAATAACTAATAATATATATAATAACCACAATTTATTAATAAACAGCAATGCAACCAAATCAATCAACAAACAACACCTAAATATTTAAAAATTATATTATAATAAATTATAATCGAACCAGAGAGTGATTTTACTCACCTTGATTTTCATTTGACGAATATTCCGTTAATTCCATAATGTTGCGTCTGTGAACCGTCTTGAATTGTCTCAAATGAATTTATCTAGCGTATATGATAAATTTATTTTATTATTGATTCAGTTATTATTCATTTACATTAACTTACTAAAATAATAAACAAATTATTCTAAGTAATCTAAATTTTGTGAGACATATACCTAGTTGCTATTGAAAACAACTCGACTCATTCACGAAGCATATCAACAAATCGTCGATCCATTTTTATCGCAGCCAGCCCCAAAAACTGTCGTTCTCCACTTTAGCAATTTATCGAACATGTCGCAATCATTGCATTTCCGCAGCTACACCACCATACTATTTTCAACAATGCTGCCTATTTCCAGTCACTCTGCCAAAATGATCCAATCCTCACCCAAAAAAACTGTCCAATATTGACCCACTGTTGCTACAAAACCAACATCACTGCCAAGCTGATTACACTGTCATGCTACTGCCATACTCCCAAACACTGTCAGCATCTATCATTTCCAATATACTGTAAACCCATCACCATTTCAATTCCAAATTAATCATCAGTTCATCCCTAAATTAACGCACACCACCAAGATGAAAAAGAACATCATCGACTTCCGTAATTTGAATCTCTTGCTAATTCCTCACAACAAATCCAACTACCACCCAACATCGCTCTTCCCCAATCATCGTGATTCCGGCTTTCTCGAGCTCCACAATCACCCCGAATCAGCGTCGCCTCTTGAAACCACAGAACCCTTTCCCCCATTGCACACCATTACAAAACATCGCGACCCCCAAAATCCAGCTATATTACTCGAACCCTAGCACGTCGATTTACTGTCAAAGCCCAAAACTGGAATCACACTATATCTCCAAATATTATGATTTTCTTTCTTTGAATGAATCGACTATGAAAACGAAAGACGAGATAGGGACGGTAATCGATTTGGTTTCTAAAATTTTGAGGAAAGAGCGGAATTTCTTTAAAGCTTTCGAATTTTATGAAGAAGGAATAGAAATGGAATAAAAAAGGGAATGCATGTGGTATTATTGCGGACATTTTAAATTTATTTAAGGCATTCGATTTTTTTGTTGCGGAAAAGAAGGCAGGAGCAGGGCCATTTTGAAGCTTTCACTTTTCTTTGATTTAACAGAGAGACGGAAAAATGAAGGGAAATAGAAGGGGTTGCGATGTATTAATAAAGGAAGAAAGGGAACATACACATCGCCATTATATTACTTCTCCCTTAATATCAAAAGTGAGAGACAAAATTTTCTGCTCAAGAAGAAAAACATGTTGCGCGATTAAACAGAATAGGTTGGCTTGTTGGCTTAACTACCAACATTATTAATATAAATTAAATTTTGATTTGAAATGATGTGAATTTATTTAATTAAAATACTTTGTGTGTTCGAACTCCGATTTTAGCATAGCGATCGACATCCCTAGGGTTATACCACTATTCTGAACACATTGGACCAGGTTCTGAAGTCTAATTTGATAGTCTGGAAAAGATATCAATTTAAACAGATGATTTAAATTAAATCGATTTAAATTATAAATTGGTTTCAAACAATTAAATTAATAAATAATTATTATCGTTCTCATTCCAATATAATTTATATTAATCGACATAACCGTTTTGATTCGGTTTTAACTTTGAATTCAATTATTTGTTGTTTCCACATACGATAATTCGATATATTCAATACTAAATCATAGATTGATTATTAAATCAATAAATTCAATATTAAAATTCATTTATTATTTCAAATTAATATTTGAAATAAATTTAAATATTCAAAATAAATTGACTAAAAATCCGAGACATTGCAGGGTTGAACTAAACGGGATACATCTGTGTATTATAATTTGTGTTGTACATTTCCTATTCACTGGAATCTTGTTGTTCCGACCCCCTCTTCAGTACAACTACCCAGGTTTTCTAGAGAAGATCAGGTTCTCACAGATGTTTAAGTTTGGCTTTCGTTCTCGTTCTCTCTCATGCTCGGTATTGGCAAAGTGAAAAAGGTATTTACTTGAGTTAATACTAGTTTATCCTATTTTGTTTCCACTGTGAGTTATTTTATCGTACTCTGATTATGCTCCTGCTCATTTATTACAGGTACAGATTTACACGCTCCATGCTTGAATGTGTTTAAGTGTCAATTTTTGTCGAAATTTGGGCACAGAAAAATGTTGGGTGTTACATTTGGTATCAAAGCTTAGGTAAAATGATCAGAGGAATTAGTTAAATTAGGACTCGTAGGAGAACGTAATTCGAATTTCTTTTCTATTTTTCTTCTTCTTTCTCACTAGACATAAATTCATTTCGACAATGAATTATTCATGGTCCTAATAATAAAAATGGGCTTTAAGCGACTAAGAGTTGAAATATGTTGAACTCAGGGTTCTAGCAAATTCTGTCTTACCCTACAGTACGTAGGCGATCTTGTCATAAAGAGCATGCGGAAGACGCACGACGGATTCCGTTGATTCGAATTTGGAGACTAGTCGAAAATCTAGCTACGTCTGAGATAGTCACGATTTTTGGTTTTTGGTTTCGTTGGTAGTTCTGGTTAAGACCGTTGCTTGATCTAATACGGGAAAAAAGTTCACGTTAGTATGTCATATCTATTTCAGAGATATAATTACGAGGTATATCCATTTGATACTTCATTGAATTTCCCAAATCTACCTTTATTGAAATATTCGTTTGAGTTCTTGGCCTTGTATTTGAAGAAATTTGTTTATAAAACTATTTAGGAAAATAAAATGGGTTTCGATGGTTTTGAATGGCGGTTTCAGAAAATGGTTTTATGAAAGCCTAGTTTTATAAAGATATGATTTTTAGATTTTTAATCTATTCATATTACGAATTTTTTAGGGCTTTTGTATAATTTTAATAAATATATAATCCGGTTTGTAGGAAAGATGGAGTTAGGAATGACAAGGAATATACCACTAAACTTGAAAATAACAAATATCTATTCCTTGTGATTTTTAGTATTCCTCTTCCTATATATATTGGATAATTTATTGGAATTATCACAATAACTCCTTAAGATTTTTTCTAAAGCTCCAACATTTTTAAACATGAAAAGGTTTTTCAGTTTGTAATATAAACTAGAATATAAATAATAACAATAATAAGGTGGGTTTATAAATATGAAACCATTAGTTTATAATAAATTCCATTATTGGAAAAGTTTTAAAATTTTCTTATGAAAGGCTAAGGAAAATCCTTCATCTTGATTTTTTTCTGGTGGTATTTGATTTTTAATCGTCTGTTTGTTATCAGCTAGGTAAGAGGAAAATCTGTTTTAGTTTATATTATGGATTTCTAGATGGATTAGTTTTGGAATTTGTTCGTTCATTGTGTAGCTGTAGCATCGTTGTTGAGGCTATAAATCCTCGGAGTTGGTTCGTAGTTTAACTACGGTCTTTAAATACCGCAGTGGTAAGGATAATTATTTTTTGGATCGCGTCAAATCTTAAAAGGTGGTGCGTGACAAATAATATTTTATTCCGGCCTAATAAGGCCAAGGTTCAGCCGTTACCCAAAACCCATTTGACATTTGACCGTTTAGCGTTATACCTAGAGTGGTCAATTAGTTGATGAGTTTTGGTACAACTTGGACCTACGACTCAACCATAAAATTTGCGTCCAAATCACCCCCTTAACATCCTTCTTTCGTTCTTTCTTCCTCATCTAGCCAAACCATATTCTTATCCTTTTCTTTCTTTTTTGTTGCCTCGTCTCCACCTTTTCGCGCTTGTTTGCTCATTATATCTTGCCTTAATAGTGCTCCAAGATCTAATTTCTTCTCTCTGACCATTTCTTGGCCTATAATACCTAGTTGCATTATTTGATTTTACTCACACAATCTAGTCTCCTCCTTAGGAAGAGATCATTTGGTTGGATTGGTATGAGCAAAACCAAAAGGTTTCACCGCTTTAGGGCTAAGAAAATTTGTCGAGGCAGTTGGACTTGCACCGACCAGTTGCTTCGAGATCTTAGAATAGGTTGTTGTTTGTGCTGCATCCGCCTTTGCTATACTTTGTTAGAATAGGTTCTTTCAAAGGCTATCATCTTTTCGAAGACGAAAATTAAGCTATCTTTAAATGTTTTTCATAAGGAGAATCTCGTTGATATTTTAGAGGAATCCGTGTTATATGCAGACTTGTACACTCTTTCGTTTGACCGGCTTTGGATATTTTGCAGCAAGTCTTCTTTTCTTAATGTTGGGAATCTATGTTCGAACTGCCCATGTAGACATGTGACCCATTTAGCACATCATTCTATAAATGGGAAGTTATGACTAGATATATCGCATGATGCGAAAATCAATCTTTTCTTTAATCGATGGCGTAACCATCAATTTATGTCGCATCATTTTTGATTCAGCCTATTGTTCTTATGTGTTGTCTCATGGAGTTACTTTCTATTATTTCACCTATCTATTTTGTCATTAGACAATATTAAGCGTATTTCCATGAAAAGTAGTTTTGCGGTAGGTTTCTTTTCTCATCGATTCTCTCGTAGAAAAAGTGGTGATGTGGAAACCTCCAACAACACCAGTAGTTTTTATGACACGAGATTTAGCATTTTGCTACCAAAGTATTATTAATCAAAGATCATAAAAATTGGTTTGAGCTCCAACCGCAGAGCAAGACATCTCGTTGTTTATAGCCATTGTTTTAGAGTTTCGATGTTGTTGTTTTATTGTCGTCTTTGTTGTTTTCCCTTTCCAGCATTGGGTTCTTGCATTTATGGTGATTCGTGCTTGTAAATGTTAGTGTTGTTTAATTCGCACGACTTAGCTTAATGAGATTTCTATGTTTGGTCTTTCACGCATGCCTGTTTGAATGAAATCTCATTTTTCTTATCTAAACTAACATTTGTCCTAGAGTTGGAAAGAATAGAATTCTATGTTTAATAAATTTTAGTAAAGGTTCGGTTCTACGAAACGGGTATAAAAATAAATAATTAACCGCTCCTTGTTGAAAATAAAATTTATTTTTGGTCTTTTGTGTGTACTTTTCAGTTTTCGCATTTTTGGCATGGCTGACTTCCTTCTTCGCCAACATGTGACTTGAACCGTTTAAGTTTCCGTAAAATACATTTTTAAAGCTTTTGGAAAATGCTATTTGAACAAAAAACTTTTTACCCTTTTTATTTTTTAGTTGATTTACTTTCTTTTATTTCGGTCTGTGCAAAAACGCAAAATTTGGATATGGCAATTTATGCATATTTGAACGTCTATTTTACATTAAAATGGTGTATGGTGCAAAGTGCACATTACCGGAATTTTGTTTTTTCTTACGAATCTCATATGGAAAGTAAAGCGGTATTGAAAAGGAATTTTCAAAATAAACACAAGAAGTTTTTAAGCAGAAAATTATTTTTATGAAAAATTTCGATTTTTTGTCACATGAATAGCGTAAGGAAGATGTTTGAATGATTTGTGTGCGCGTTTAGCGGTGCAATAGGACCGACGATACGATAAAAACGTTAATGACAACAAGAAAACACTACACCAGACAGGGCATTCCCAACGAGTATAAGTGTTACAAATAATTTCTGTAACACATTGTAAGTGTTACCAATGGCATGTGAGGAATTGTCCAGCCAAATTTGTAACACTTATAACTGTTACAAACAAAATAATTGCTAACACTTATAAATGTTGGAACTATAAGATATTGTAACACTTATAAGTGTTACAAACATATTCACTGCTAACACTTATAAATGTTGGAACCATAAAATATAGTAACACTTATAAATGTTAGAAACATATTCATTGCTAACACTTATAAATATTGGAACCATAAGATATAGTAACACTTATAAATGTTATAAACATATTCATTACTAACACTTACATATGTTAGAACCATAAGATATAGTAACACTTATAAATGTCAGTATCATCATCCGACTAACACTTATAAATGTTGGCATACATAAATTGCTAACACTTATAAATGAGTATAACATGTCTTTATGATTTCCAGTCACATATAAAATTCAACACATCAATTCAATATAAGATTTAATACACTTCCATATTTCAAATTCAACAATGTCATATTCCCATAATGCTCAAATATTTTTTACATGCTTCCAATTTCAAAATACCATAATATCATGTTCAAATTATAAAAATCAATACAAAGTTTTACTAAAGATACATAGAATTTTAGATACTGCGAAGGCAAAACGTGGACCATATCACAAAGCCGCCACAACACCGCCATTAACATCATGTTGCAATCCCGGTACCATAGTAAGAAAGGATGAAATAGATGATTTAAGAGAACCATTGATTTGGATTGACACTTGATTCGCCACTTAACTTGTAACTTGATTTTGTAATTCAATAGACCATTAACGAAAATCTTCCTTTTTATTCTTGTGGGCAATTGCTTTTGAAGCTGTATCATTTTTACTTGCTTTACGGAAGAAATGGAGCTAATTGCACAACAATAAACTTTCTTTTTATCAGAACCAAAAACTTTGGAGATAGGATCATTGTCAAGGTCACACATATTTGCTTTTTCGTTGCCATTACATTCCAAATTCTGTTTTTTTCTCCTCCACAAGTGCCTACAAAATATATATGCACTCATTTTTACAGAAATAACAAACTGCAAAACTGATAAATAACAAGTGTATTTATAAACAACAAAACTAAGTCACCGACTCAGTTTGCATTGAAAAAACTGAGGCTCAACTCAATTAGCAAAAACTGAGGCTCGACCCAGTTTGCAAACCGAGCCGCCTCAGTTTGCAAAAATAAAACTGAGTAGTGAATCTGTGACTCAGTTTGTGAAATGTGACTCAGTTTGTGAACTGAGTCGCTGCGACTCAGTTTTTGCAAACTGAGTGGTTATGACTCATTTTTTGCGAATAGAGTGGTTGTGACTCAATTCGCAAAAACTGAGTCGCAGCGACTCAGTTTGCAAACATTCATGTGTGAATGTGTGAATCATCAAATATAGGCAGTTTTATATTTGTTTGAGATACTAAATGCATATGCTTGCATCTTTAAATGCACATTGGCTAATTCCATATCTACAGATCTAGTTTCATAAATTAGACATTAAAAAGTTTTTAAGCATACATTTCCAATTTCAAGGGTTTTATCTTTATCCTGCTTACGGAAATTTCCAAGTTTTAAACAAATTTCCTTGCATGCCACGCATTTGGCAGCCAAGCATTACAAGAAAAATACCTTAGACAAAATATAGGACACAAAACTCTGTGTTTATAGCATTATAATCCAAAAAAATAGGAAAATGCATTTCATATCATTCTCTACTCTTGGTTTCAGTTTTACATCTGTGTTTATAATTGTATATACAGGTGTGTGAATGTGTCCGTGCCACATTCAGTATAACCATAAACCTTTGGCATTTGTCAGACAAGATAGGTGCATATTAGTTTAACGTTTCATTTTGTATTGTACTAATATAAAAATAATATCAATTACTTATCATTTCATTTGTGTGTTCATTGCATCAGTCCCTCAATTTTATTCATATCCTACTAAACCCATATGGTTTACTGTCATAGAAGACCATAAGCAACTAATAAGATCAAATCTTAGTACAGTATAGTGGATGCATGCATATACCAGACAAGTACTTTGCTTACCAAGTGTTCATATGTTACTTCACGAGCAAGCATGTCTACACATGGCTTGACAGGTTCACTTAAAGTATACTAAGATGAAATACACTATAGCTTGGTCCACTAATTACCATTTTGGGAACCTAAGATCTGATAGAAAGTGTGGTGTCCCATCATTTACCATTCCATGAAACAATATCAAACAAATACATGTGATCTAACCTTGAATAATTCAAGTGGCAAGCCAGTTGGGTAAAATAAAACAAAACAAACAAAGCTTAAGGAGTATCTCATTTTTTTTCTTCCTTAAATCCAAACGATACTTCAACTGACGTGAAATGTAAATAGCAATCACAGGATTTACTTAGTTTATAAAGGTGAGCATTTTTTAAACCTAGTCATTGCTCTCAGTTGATATTTTTATAAAATATAATATCTAACAAATTTTTTTATCGTAGACACTGTTAACTCCTGTAGAAAAATGAATAACAGCCTAATGGGTAGGATTTACATCTATCCATGTACATGTACACAAGTAAATCTACATTTAATGTTGTAACGATTCAAATTTTTCCCGGACCTAATCGATCGCTAGATCGACCAAGACCGTTCAAAACCCGAATACGCTAACTCTGGGTATACAACACATCAGAAGAAATAAAAGTAGACTTGTATTAACATCATAATAATGTTACATCAGAGTACAGAATATCAGAGTACATTGAATATAATACAGCAAAAGATTAATTTACAATAAATGTAATACACTATAGTGGAAACGAATAAGGTAACACAGCGGAAGACTATTGATGCTCTGGACATAGCTTTAAGATTCGATCCAGAATCCTGCTCAACATATCTGCAAAATAAGTTACTCGACTGCCCGTGTGGAAAATATGGGCACCCGAGTTAGTGTATATATGTTTCAAAAACCTTTCAATCATAATGTATCAATCATAGACGGCATAGCTACCATATACTATGTCGCCATACTAGTTTTACAACGGTGTCATATTGGAAGTTGGATTTCCATCATGAACCAAGGCAAGGGATCATCATTACCAAATTCGAGACTCTCTAGCCCGAGCCTCAGGACTCAGTCACAATTGCACCTAGAGCCACAGGGCCAATCCCCAACTTACGTTGGTGGATTATATATAAATTCCTGAGCAATACGTCTCCCCGCCCTATGGGGCATAAAATAGAGACACTAGGGACTAAAATACCGAGGCGCCTCGCAATCCATCATCCACATAAGTAAAAATATCTTGGCTTGTAAAACCCAGACACCACTTCTAGCTAGAAAGAAACGTATGTTCTCCCTGGATCCTTCTCCCGTTTATGGTTCATATTGGGGTGTGAGGCTCGCGAAGTAACGCTATACACAAAGCTGTGCTAATTAAAGCTGTGCTTTGAACATCAACCACAAGGCTCTGCTTTTCAACAAAAGCCTTGATCATTTGCATCTTAGCATGCCACATTGTCAATCCATACCATTGATTTCTACCAATATATAACATCTAAGCTCGTACGTCTTAGAGAAGGGTGTTAAGCAAGAGAGTAAATTCTCCGCCACCAAACAGATATATATTTAGCAGAGATCAACGAATACAACATAAAGGAATACAACGTCAGACATACCTTCAATTTACAAGTCCGTTCTGGGTCTGAACGAAACCAGAGACACCTTATTCCTCGTCCCATATGTCCAATACAGGAGAGAGGTCCTCGCATATCCGGACAATCAACAAGTACGTCCAGGCAACTACCACTTTAACCTTTTCCTGGGAGCAAATCAGTCCAGGGCATCAATAGTCATTCATTCGTTGTGAAGATCGCCGGTCTTCAACCACCGTCTTCATCTTCGACTTTTAATCGTCGTAGTAATTATTCAGAATAGGTTAAACCTGGTCTTTCCGAATAACTCGCGTATTTTATAATCAAAAAACCAGTGCTATAAAAACACGTCATACGCCACGTTCCAAATCAGAATATTCTTTTAATAAAATATTCATATTATTAGGAGAAGGTTCCCATTAATTTTATTAAAGATAAATCCTTTAAAATTTATTCTTTGGTCTTCTTTTTAAAGATTCATTAAAACTCAGATTGGGTATTGACAGAAAAAATCATTACTTAATGATTATTCAAATTTAAGAAATAAATCTTATCTTTAACTGGGTTAAAGAACCAATGTCATTTAAAACACAGTTCACGATAAACCCAAAATCATCTTCCATTAAATATGGAATTTTTCACAGAAATCAAATCAATATATAATCGATATAAATTTCCGTTTCAGACTAATAATATAAATGGAATAACGACAAAGCCTTTTAAATTCCATATATTGTAACAGTCTTCTTTTACAGAAGCTCATCTCAATTTTTATTAAATCGAATTCCATTCAATTCCAATTTAATATATTAAATTGGAAAAACTTTATTTCAAAAAAAAAATGCCATTAAATCTTAAATAAAGATTTATAAATTCCAAATTATAATTTCACTATTGATTGAGGTAAGGAACAAATGTCGTTTAAAACACAGTTCATGATAAACCCAATTCACATTTCATTTTATTTCAATTACCAAATATAATTGGAAACTCTAATAGTCTTAATTAAAAGATTTATTCTTTTCTTACGGGTTTAAGAACATTGTTATTCAAGACACCATTCACGACAAACCAAAAAAACTAATTTATTTTATTTAATTCCAATTAAACATTAATTATTTGGAAAACTTCATTAAATCTTTAATTTAATGATTTATTCTAGTTAATAACTAGTTCATTTCGATAAAAAAATTATATTTTTATCTTTTAAAAAATGGAATTTTTCATCCAAAATCTTTCCAATTCATTTATTATGAATTTACATAATTTTTCCATATATTTAATAAATTTATTAAGGCTTGTACAGTCGGTTCCAATAATGGCCACCGAACTGCATCCATAACGACCATTTCTGAAATTGATGTGAACATAATTCCAAATCCAACCGTTAGATTTTAAAACTCTTATATTCATTGGAAATCTCTTTTCGATACGAACCCAACGGTTCCGGTTTTAGGAGAATCCGACGGTCGGATCTCCCGTTACGTCAATTTGAAGTTAATGGTCGAAATTCGCGAACGGTCGCTGCGCGGCGCGTTCTATTCAAGCCATTAAATAAATAAATAAATATTATATATATATATCATCGATTTCATTTTAAAACGTATTTTATACATATATATAAATTCGTTTTAAAACGATTTTAACTTCATTTTCAGTTTTAAATCATAATTGAATATTCTATGTCTTTATCATATTAAATAATAGTATTTCCAAATTATTATATTTTGAAGTCAATACTTTTCGATGTTCATTATAAAATGAAATAAAATTGATTGATAAACCCGTTCGGGTTAAAAATGGCATTTCTATACTTAACCCGGCTTTATATTTTATACTTTTGTGTCCATCCAAAAATGGACATAAACATCATAATTTTGTTCTTCATTAAATTTATTTTAGAATATTCATTATTTTAAAATATTCTTTATATAAAAATATTCTGAATCGTAATGCGACTCAATCGGTTACCATATAATTTCAGTTATATGGATTTCATACATCGCATGTATATAACAATAATGATAAATAATTAGTAAACAATCCATTCACATCCAGAGTGAAGTTTTACAACTGTGTGAGCATTAAAATAAATAAATAACGCTCATCAAAGACTGTCAATCCATCGATTGACATATAACTAAATATTGGGACTAATGTATGTCAAATATCATCCCAATACCCGTGTGGGGTTTTCAAACAACAACAATTAATCTAAATGAATCATTGGTTAATGAATTTAACCAATTCTAATTCCGCTAACATGTTGATGATAATGAACCAAACATGTTATTATATTTCTAATGTCAAATAAAAATGTAATTTTATTCATATAATTTCTCTACATGTTTCTAATGTCAAAAATAAAAAAGCAATTTTGTCTACAAACATGTTTCCAAATTCAAGTGACAAAATAAAAAGGAAATCTTGTCAACATACATATGTTCTAGTTCTAATGACAATGTAAAAGGATAATTTATTTACATAACATGTTTTAATGTCCTAATGACAATATAAAAAGATAATTTATTTATATAACATGTTTAATGTTTCCTAGTGACAAATAAAAGAAAGTTTTTATTTGACAACAACTCTATTTTTTTAACATAACAAATAAAAAATGATATTTTATTTTAACATGACATTTCTAATTAAAAGACATTTTCATAATAACATGACATTCCTAATTCAAATGACATTTCTAAATAAATGGCATTATTATCTAACATGACATTTCCCTAAATAAATGACATTATTTAATAAGATGACATTTTTATTTACATAACATATTTATTTACAAAATATGTTTTCTAACATAAATGATATATTTATTTATAAAATATGTTTTCAACATAAATGACATATTTTATTTACAAAATATGTTCTAACTGAATGATATATTTACAAAATATGTTTTCAACATAAATAACATATTTATTTAACAAAACATAATCCTAAATAAATGACATGTTTATTTTACAAAACATAATCCTAAATAAATGACATATTTATTTTACAAAACATAATCCTAAATAAATGACATGTTTATTTTACAAAACATAATCCTAAATAAATGACATGTTTATTTTACATACATTTTTTTATGTATTCTAATGACAAATAAAAGAATAATTTATTTGTACACATTATTCTATGTATTCTAATGACAAATAAAAGAACATTTTATTTGTACACATTTTTCTATGTATTCTAATGACTAATAAAAGAACATTTTATTTGTACACATTTTTCTATGTATTCTAATGACAAATAAAAGAACATTTTATTTGTACACATTTTTCTATTTATTCTAATTACAAATAAAACAACATTTTATTTGTACACATTTTTCTATGTATTATAATGACAAATAAAAGAACATTTTATTTGTCTACAACTTCTACCTTTAACATGACAAAAAAAAAATGTAAATTTTATTTGCATACAAATTTCTATCCTTAACATGGCAAATAAAAAGAAATGTTTTTATTTGACAGCCATTCTATTTTAGCAATGACAAATAAAAAGAAATATTTTTATTTGACAACAATTCTACTTTTTAACAAAATGCATAAAGGTGATATTTCATATTGTTAACAATAATCTAATTCAACAAAATTGATATTTTTGTTGTAACACAAATCTACTTAACAAAATGTTATTTTTGTTTTTAACTCCTTTATTTTGACAAAAATATTCATTTTGTTTTCAACCATTATATTTTGACAAAAATGACAATTTTGTTTCAACAATTATATTCAACAAAAATTGATATTTTTATCCTAACATAACATTATTCTAAATAATGACATTTTATTTAAATAATTAGAGATTATATTTTATCTTATCAAATATATAAAATTCGACCAATCATCAACACCACAGACAATTAATCAATCAAAATTTTATACGATGCATATATTTAATATAACAATCACAATATATATATATATATATATATTTATTTATTTATTTTAATTTTGAATTGAGAAATCTCACATTGGGGGTTTTGAATTCCTCAAAATTTTAGATCGCTCCATTTCAGATCTGGTCTGTCCCATTCTGTTGATCTCGGCTTCACGGTTACAACGAATCTGATTTCGTTAAATTCTGATAATCCAGTAAAAAGTTGCTAATACTTAAGTAACAAAATTTTCTTTTAAATTAATCAGATTCTTAATCACCCTTAAAACCTTAATTGCATTGGGCAAGTGAAATCGAGCCGTCCCTTTTCATCTTCTTCATTGCTTATCCCTCCAGGTTTTCATGCTAGAAACTTCAACCCTCCTCCTCAAATCGCACGCACTTCTAGGGTACTGGAACCCGATGAGCTACTCCACCTCAAAGCCCCTCCTTCCACCTCCCTGCGACATGAACCACATGGAGTTCAGTCCTCCCTACCGCCACAAAATCCGCTCCGAAGTCTTCCCGTTCGAGCCCAGAAATCGATAAAACCGAACCACTATTTTCGATCATGACTGTACAACCTAAAAACCAAATCTTGTACTTTGACTTTTGCTTTATAAGTTCATGGAGTTGTTACACGGATTAGAGGAAAATTGGTGAAGAAGGAGGAGAGAAATCGACTATTGAAACGATAAGGTAACGGCTTGTTAGAATGAAATTAGGGTTTGGTTAATTGGGTTTTATAATATTAAATTATTTAATTTTCTAATTTAAAAAAAAAGACCCATTAATTTCTAATAGCTCCAAATCCAGCCCAAAGAATGTTACCCCTAGCCAAATACCCCTATTCTGGACATAATGGACCAGGTCCCGTCTGCCCGTTTGATCGTCTCAGCCCACTTTTCTTTAATTTAAAATATAAAACATTTAAATATTTAATTTGCTCGTACATTTTAATTTACCGGGGTCACGTACTGACTCTAAAAATTACAGAAAAATTATTTCTAGTTATGGTTTGACAATACGGTCCTAACAAAATTAATTTCGTCAAATTTGGAGACCGTTTGAAAAATGACCATTTTCTGGTCGATCCAATTTGACTAAAATTGACAAAACACGTTTTCTTTTGCCATGCTCACATATTAATTCCACAAATTATGAAAATTGGAATCCTGCAATAATTTGACATTCCGGATTCAACCAAAGTGGTTTCGTCAAAAACGGAGGTCGTTTGCAAAACGGTTATTTATACGGGCTATGTATTATATTAAATTCTATAGCGACTATTCTGAATTTTAATCTGGGCATAACTTTTGATACCCATTATGAAATTTCAATTATTCGATTCGTTGGAAAGATATTTTTAAACAGATTCTAATATTTTTGGTTTCACTAAAATCCGATTTATTTTGCATCCTGTACATTCAGTCAAAGTTCAAATTCAAATTTTCAAACTACCGCGCTATTTCTAACTCCTTTTATAATTAAAATAAATTTATTCGTTCTAACTTCGATTTAAATAAATTTTTAGTCACTATTATTTAAAATAAATTATTTAAAATATTTAAAATCCATTAAAATTGTTAAAATATTTTTTTAAAATTGGTTCCAAAATTCCGGGTCGTTACAAATATCAAGGCTCATAATGTTTGCTAATCATTTCTTTGTTGATGATATCAATCCAAAGAATAATTAAAGCATTACGGTCAAAATTCAGAAAACTTGACTGGAAAACAAAGAATTGACAGTGATCATATTCACCAATCAATGCAAAGTGTCATTTATCATAGCTAAAATGCATAGTTTACATAACTTCTTATATTTGATACAATCCATTTTTTTGTTAACTTGTATTGATGTGCATAGTTAAAGTGCAGAATAACATAATAGAACTGCAATTTTTTTCATTTTTGAAACATTTCAGGTCATTAGTAACTGAATTTTATTGGAAAACAATGTTGAAAATTTACGTGTAATCCCAAATGTAAACTGATAGCTGTCTTAATTCATTTTTAGCCAATTAATCATGTTACAAATAGTTTTCTGCATGCCTTGAATTATTCAATTTACTATGAAGTGGTTTAGTTAAAACATTAAACAACTGTAACAAGGTTAAAATGCATCAACGCACATCAGACAAAAACAAATGCACACTTGAAAATAAGATGAGGCAGCATACACAAATGCACCTTAATCAAATTGCAAGTATGCATCTTAGGTAAATCAATACAACAAAACAAAGACCAAAACTAAATTTCCCAGAACCAATTTTTCAGCAAAATGATAGTGAGGAGCAGGTGCAACATCAAAGATTATCAACAACTTAATTTACTATAAACAATACCGCGCGAAGACCTAGATAAACACCTTACAGTTCATAAAGATTTTTGGTTTTAGAATGAATACTTATCCAAATTTACTCGTAGAATCAAATGTGAATTTTTACATGTATGCTTCTAAAATACACTTTATAACATGAACGAACGTTTGTAATTATATATAAAACGATAGAAATTAGTAAAACCATGTAAAAGGTTTTGTAACATGCATGGTGGCTCTACTCTCTTAGAAAACACTGCTATATTGGATGTGAAATTCTCAAAATATGATATGCAACGTAGTGGTCAAAAGTAACCACTATACTGATAAATTCTACGTTCAAGAATTTAACTTAAATGATACTTGATTATTTCAAATGGCTTGAGAATAGTTTAACCTTACAAACTATTTCTGTAGGTGCTTTGTTATTATTATCTTTACATACTGCTTTATATGATGATTCACATAAACTACATCACAACATATTTAGGGAAGGGCAATTTGGAAAGGATGGGATTATAGGTTCAACAAGTGCAATACTCAGATTAAAGGGTCTGTGCACAACCAAGGTACAAAGGACAGTGTGGATGAACAAAAGCTGCCCGTAGAATGACGCAAGGGATAGGCATATCACATTATCCCAAATTCAACCCCCCCAAAACTACAATTTTTAGAGTTATGCAAGATAGGTTTGGTAATAGTATACTTATTTAAGCACTTCAGCTAACTAATGTTATACTCAACTAAAATTATAGTTATATTAAAGAATACACAATTCACCAAGTTATAAATTTGAAATACTATTTCAACTACTAATTTAGTTTTTTTAAATAATTCCCACTTTTATTTTAATCCTAATATCTTAATGCGACTCTCAATCATCAATTTATATTTAATGCTTACAAGACATTATGCGACATGTCTGTTTATGGGCTGCTATGCAATATGCCCCTTAAAGAATTTCACAGCTAAAGGAAATACGCAACTGAACTGACACATTCAAGAATAACAAAGCATAAAAAACTGACCAAACGTGGTATAACATCACTAAATTCATCTTCTAGCTTCACAAATGTGTAGGTAGCAACCTGGACATAGCCTCTCGACAGTTGACACCATAAGATATATCTTGTATCTTCTTGTAGTTGCATGTTGCTACTGCTGGCCCTAGCAACTGAGCCAGGCTCAGTTTTGTTCCTTTAAGTTCACATTCAAACGACTCCACGCCTTTGTAATAAAAGAAAAAATATATCAATTTCCTCACTGATTATAAAAGAAAAAATCAATTTTGATTTGAAACTGAGTAAGAAAAAACTTCAGAACCTTGGACTTCAAGTCCAACAAAAAAGCTTCATGTATTAGTAGTAAGGGGATTCAAGCCTTAAAAAAAACTTCATAAGCTTGGAGTTCTTATTTAAATGTAGGTAAAATTGATATGCTTTTGAAAACAAACCTGGAAGTTTTTTAGCATTTCTAATAAAAGACCAAGACCAGTCTCTGCAATGTTCCTTTCTGTATGAAGAAAAGCCCAGATAACATCATCAATGGAAAGTTTTAATTGTTGTGCACGAATTTGCATAAAGATTGTGAGAGACTGATTAAGTATAAGATGTTATTTGTATGAATAAATCTAATAAGTAAATAATGATAGTAGGAGTTCTTGAAATTTACCAAATATGAGTAGGAACTTAGGACTTGTAGATAGTTTAATTATATTCTCTTTTGCAATTAACAGGTTTTGTTCAATGTATATGAGAACATTGGGAAAGTCAGCCATGATTTCTCATCATCTATAGAACGAGGTAGTATCAGTCCCTCTAAATTGCCAACTTGTCTCATCACTTCACTCAAATATGTAACATGGATCATTTTCAACTATGACATGGTTATCGTTGAAAAAAAATAGTTGAAACACGACTGAGTCATATAAATAATATAATAATAGGCATGTAGCATATTATGTATTGCACCAAGAATAACTGACCTGAGTAGATAATGGACACAAAGCCTGAAATCAAGTGTAGCAATAGTTTTCTACAATGAAAAAAAAACTTCGGGCAATGCTCACGTTAATCTTCAAAAAAATTGGTAATCATCTGTAAATAAGGCAATGTTATCATTGTTATGCCATTATGTAAGGAAGACATCTTATGAAGATCGTTTGTTTCTAATCTCAAGAGTGCATTAAAACACAGCTTTGAATACGTAAGGTACATCATCCATCATTCCACTTTTATATCCGGTTTGAGGAAACTAGGCTATTAATCTCACTGAGCCACAAAATGAGTGATGAATGGATGCACAAATGTGTAAATAAATAAAACAGTGTGTGCACATATGCATGTGAACATGTATATGTGTTCTGATCCATTATAAGATAAATGTACTTCATATTTAGGCTGACGTGAAGCCATCAATTACTAATGTCATTGAATTCTTTAAACAATCATGTATCAGTGTTAAGGCCATGCAGTATTACGCTCATAATTTAAACCTAATTTCAGTTTGAACTCTTGCTAAATTAGAAATTTGTACAAATTATATTGACATCGAAGAATAATTTATAGATGGAACTCAAAACAAAAAAAGGCAATTAAAACAGTTCCAACAGAACGAATTCTAGCATTCACCAATTTAAATTATACTGATATCGAAAAATAACTAAAGAAATAACCAAAGCATATTCTAGAAACTCAAAGAATAACCATATAAAATCGAATCACCTGATATCAATTCACACAAACTCAAAGACAAATTCGAAGTCTCTGAAGCCGAAGCCCCAATTTGAACTCCATGTCATTTGAAATCCATAATCGTTGACAGAAGGATTAGGAGCTTGATTAAGGTTTACGTGGAAAAAGTAAGCAGATTACCATTTTGCCCTCAGGTCATAAGGCGTAGCAACGCAAATAAGTGTTGCCAATAAAAATAATTAAAATTGTGCACTTTTGGTGATGCATTTTTGCTATATCAACTCATTTTATTGTCACTATTCTGCAACACAAATAAGTGTTGGAAATTAAAAAAAAAAATAAGTGTTACTAAATGACCATTATGGTGTAGGGAAAAGACTGTTCTAGCCTTGGGAACGTTGTTTCCATGCCTCGTCAACGATGCGCGCGAGTAATTTATTTACTCATTTTATGTTTTAGAACTTATTTTAAGCCTCCTTTACAATCTATAAATGGAAATTTTTTGAGTATTTTGGGTAGCTGAGGTGAAAATTCCACTATAAGGCGGGGAATGGAAAGGTTCTAAGCGGGAAAAATGTTAAAATACTACACTTCGATTCCCTTTTTTCGGTTTAGGGGAAACTAAATAGGAAACGATTAGATTGCATGACATTTTGGATGATAGGGTTTGGAAACAAAATTGGATGCTTCACACTTTTATTCGTAATGGTGTGAGGGTAATGGATGAAAAAGAGTTTTCAAAATTTGCATTCATATAGAACTGCCAGTATATTTAGGATGCTTTGCATCATGTTTTCAAAAGTATTTCAAAAATTTAATGCAAACATATAGAAGGATCTGACAAAAATCATCTTGCATGCATATTTTATGGTTGAATTGCATTATGTACATCATGCACATATACATATGGTTGCAAAGTGGATGTAAACAAATTGGTTGTGCATAGTAGGACTATATGCGTCAGAATTTCGGGACGAAATTCGTTTTAAGGAGGGAAGAATGTAACAACCTGGAATTTTCGCAATATAAATTAATTATTAGAATTTCAAAAATAGAAATTTCTACAAATGATGGAATTTCTACAAAAATAGAAATTTCTACAACCGATGCATTTGTCAACTTTCATGTTTGGAGTTTCGCGAACGGAGTACGTATGAAAAAGTTACAGACGAAAAATGAAAATGGACGGAAAATAAATAAATTAGAATTTAAATAAATAATATATCCCTTATAACTAGTCGACCTGGGTATCTGATGGCCCAGGCTGTCGACCGCCACGGTGGACCTACTGGGCTTTAGTTTGCCCAGTGACGGCTTGGTTTTTGTAAGGTTAGGTTATAATATTTATAAAACGAATGGACGGATATGAATTAAAACTAATCCAACGGTTCAAGGGCAATTCAACCCCCAATAAATAAAGGGGGTAAGGCCTCATTCTTTTCCACACAAATCTGTAGTGGCACCAGAGCCCTGCCATTTTCCTCTTTCTCTAAACCTAATTTCTAAAATAAAAATATATTCATACACAACGAATCAAATCCAATCCATATAAAATTGAGAGGATTAACACATCTAATGGAAAAGAATGCAAATTGATGCTCCAAATCAGATTCTCCCCATTCTTCCTGTTTTCTTACTTCTCTACAGATCTGGAATTTTCCCCTTTCCAGATAAATTGTAGATTTATAAGAATTCGGGGATTGTAGGCTTAAAGGGTTCAAAAATTGGATTTGGAGGCTAAAAGGTGAGTGGAAAATTTACGAATACAGTTATAATAACTTATCTAATTCATTTGAATTGGATCCAAATTTTTATGCCTATTTCTTGTCAGATCTGTTCATTTAAGTATTGTAAATTGATTGACAACAATCAGATTATAAACATTATTAAAACTTATAAATTGTAAGTTGAGGTTATGCTTAATATCAACTGTAGGATTCTTAAACTTGTTCACACATGTGCCTACAATTATGTTGAAAAATATGTTGTAGTTGTTGCATAGCACTGTAGATCTGGAAATTAAACACCAACTAGATGTAGTTACATTATAGATCTTTAGTTCAGTGTTGAATAATAAAGTATGTGAATTTGGGTAAAAAAGATGAAATTGGTAAATTATGTGATTGTAGTATTAAAAAAATTATACCTATTTGTATTCAATGTTGTTAGGTTTTGGCTTAATTGTTGTAAATGTGTCATTTTCCTCTTTTTGAACAAAAAGGATATCATTTTGAATTCACAAGAGATATGGCTAAATATTTAAAAAGGAAAAGTGGTGCAAACATACATATAAATATAAAAATAAATATTTATGCATAGTTTGCATCAACTATTCCAAAAATATATGTACATATATGTATTTCTTGTGAACTATAGATATTACTATTTTACTTATTTGGCATAATTTACAATAATTACGGCTAACGGTCTTTTTGTAAGATTTGAAACGTTTAGGCAAAATTGAATGCAAAAAGGTAAGTTTGGTTATTGATTAAATCGAGTCATAAAAATTTAAAAGAATAATAATAAAAATAAAAATAATAACTATGTTGACCGCACAAAAACATAAAATATAAACATATAAATATTATCCATCCAAAATCACCGTAAAACAGTAAAATATACATTGTACTGAGTGTTTGAATGTCTAGATAAGGTTCAATTATGGAATTATATGTAAATGTAATACATATTGAATTGATATATTTGTGGCGACCATTTGTAGCAATCAATATAATTAATTGCCATAAATAGGACCGTAAATCAATAAATAACCATCGTAACCAATATTGATTGGGGGAAAATAAATGGGATAGGAAAATGGTTACAATTCCTAAAATCAATTAGGATAAATGTTATAATTAGGAAATTTGAAGTATAACCGCATTTAGACACGAGATTAAGCATACGTTGTGGAAGAAGTCTGCCCGGAACCAACCGGCAAATCGAGCATCCACATGCGGTCAGCTTAATGTGAGGGGTCTAATGCATAATATAAACGTACTAAGGCACGAGGTTAAGTTCAACTTGTGTCCTGGAACCGACCGACAAATCCAGCATCCACAAGTATCCAACTTAAAGTGAGAGGCCCGGTGCATGAATATATATATATATATATATATATATATAT
The DNA here is from genome assembly GCA_030737875.1 of Allium sativum. Taxonomy (NCBI): domain Eukaryota; kingdom Viridiplantae; phylum Streptophyta; class Magnoliopsida; order Asparagales; family Amaryllidaceae; genus Allium; species Allium sativum. The sequence goes on along the minus strand of CM060922.1, from coordinate 244,705,207 downwards.
ATATATATATATATAACAGTCAACCAATAAAGAAATAAATAAGAATAGTAATGTATTTTAGGGTACATCAAATAGACACTTCGGGACTGATAAAATAAGGATATCCAGAATTAAGGGTTGCTTTAGGGAAAATATGACTGTTATGGTCATAAACGCAAATAAACCTATGGATAGGAGAAAAGGAGATTTATGGGTATTGAATTGTCCTTTAAATACTATGTCCAAATTAGGAAATTATTTAAACTAATATCCTAGGGTAAAGAGGATATAACTTTCCATATCTACAACTAGTTAATATAGAACCTTTAAATTTTAGAGTTGGACTTAGTAGGCTAATAATGTAAAATATTATTAACCAAATTAACCCGTGACGATAATGAATCCTGTACGTATAGCATTTCCGTGTAGAGGAACAAAAAGGGAATGACTTAACAACGTAGCCCGCTTTATCCCAAATAGGGAAAAGTATTAAAGGCAAATGGGGTACGAACCCAATAACCTTCGCGTATAGTCCGCTTCCTAGGTCTTTAGCGGCTAGGGTTGAGGAGTTCACCGGGGAATAGGCCTTTCAGTTTAGGGGTCTTAAATGGAAGGTGTGTGTGGGTTTACCTAAACCTGGAAACTAAAATGTCAGATATGGCTACCTATCCTACGGGAACTAATAAGCGACTAAGGGGTTATCTAATAAGGTCAGCTAGAAGGTATAGCGAACGATAAAATACCATCTCTCACCTTATGCGGGGCAAGGGTATATGCGTGAATGACGGAAGCCTTAACTAGTAGGGCCCATAACTAGTGCCCTCTAGTTTATGTTAATGTTAGACAAATCTTTGAGGAATAATGAGAGTAAATGAAAGTGTATATATAGAAACCCCGTAACTAGGGGTCTAACCTTGATTAAATAACTAGCAATGCTCTGGTATAAAGTCTTCAAAAATATATGAGTAAAATGTCCTATCTCGGTATTATACTTCAAGAATACTACTTTGGGAAGAGTAGTAAAGTCGTGCGTAAACATTTACAAGGTTAGGCTAGAATCACTAACCTTGGTAGACATACATCCTGGGTTAAACCAAATGGGATACATCTATTTATTATAATCTGTGGTGTACATTTCCTATTCACTAGGATCTTGTTCTGACCCCGCTTCTCATTACAACTACCCAGGTTTTCTAGAGAAGGTCGGGTTCTCACAGGTGTTTAAGTTTAGCTTTCGGTTCTCGTTCTCTCTCATGCTCGATATTGGCAAAGTGACTTACTTTGAAAAAGGTAGTTACTTGAGTTAATACTAGTTTATCTTATGTTGTTTCCGCTGTGAGTTATTTTATCGTACTTTGATTATGCTCATGCTCATTTATTGCAGGTACCAGATTTACACGCTCCATGCTTGGATGTGTTTGAGTTTCAATTTTATTTTTCAAAATTTGGGCACAGAAAAGTATGAGGGTGTTACAATGGCCTTAAATAGATCAATGGCTTTTCGTCCCTCTAAGAGGTAACTTAGAAGTGTCGAGGACTTGATGCTTTGGAATTCCAAAGACTTTTCCCTCTGTGAGTTCCCTCGGAAGCGTCAGGGTCTTTGGATGGAACTAAATTCCTCTATTTAATTATTTTTGAGTAGCCAAATGTTTCCTTTCTCATTTCTAGTCTCCTTTTACAAATTCTTTGAATTTTATTTACCTTATGAAGTAGTTTTTGATGCCTTCAATTGCTCGATGTTGATTAGTGTTATTCCTTAGCTCGGTGTAATAACAACAAGATTGTAACGACCCGGGTTTTCTAGTTATTTGAATTCGAATATTTAAATTGGTTTAAATATTTATTTGGAAATATGAATAGATTTAATATTGAATTCATTTATAAAACGAAGAATAAACGTTTATATTTATATTTAATATAAAACGAACTCGAAACTGCGCGGTAGTTCGTAAAATTGAATTTCGACTTCAATTGATTATACCAAATCCATGTTAAGTCGGATTTCGTCGAAACAAGAAGCGTCTGAATCTAATTGATAATAATTTTCTAGTGAAGCAGAAAAATCGAGATTTCATCGTATATATTGTGAGATATGGCCTAATCAAAATTTAAAATAGTCGCTGTAGAATCGTTTATCGACCGTAGCGGTTTATTCGATATAACTAGATATCGGTTTCAAATTTAGACAAGGTTCTTTTGAGGCATAGTGATAATTTAATTTTTAGAATTTTACTGAAATTTTTAATTAATTAAATAAACAACTTTTTATTTGGAGTATTTTACACCCTGTGTCAACATTTTGGGGTTTCACAATAGAAGTTAAACTACCGATATTATTATATTTTTGGGATCATGGCACATCGCTCGATACGACCGTATCCTTATGTCTGTCGATGGCAGCTCGGATATGCACGTAATTTTATGTAACACGGTACACATAAAAATCAAATTAATGACATAAAGCATAATATAAACTCTTTAAGCCTTAAGTGAATACATAATCCTACTATAAATTTACCTCCTCTAAATAGCACCGCCACTACATGTTTTCATTTCGAATACTAGTCTACCCTAAAGCCCTGTACGCGCAACATAAGGATATGACAAATGCATATGCCCAGCTTAAGATTTTCACATGCAAGAGGCTCGTCAACTTAATGAACGCAGCCATATATACATGCAAGTGAAACAATAACAAATATATATATTTCCTTTGTATGTACTTTCGGAGACCAACCTATCAACCTAAACGCAGACCTCTTAGAAAAACCGCACCCATACTGTACGAGAAGAAAAGACATGTGCTGATCCATTCCCTTTCCATCTATAAAGACACACACGATAATTCATTTTCTTTTTCTTCGAGCAGTAAGCAACGAGCCCTCTCCTTTCAGAAAAAATAAATAAATGAAAATCAAGTAACAGTCATGAAATGATAAATCATACAACAAATGGGACTCCCATCCTTTGTATGTGCAACTTCGTACATGCTGACGGTGCAAGCTAGCACTGCTCCCCAATACTACTTTAGCAGAGCACATGGGGATCATATCACAACAGCTATTCTACACCTAAATACACTGGACTACTGAGCAACTGCGTAAGGACCAAGGTGTTGAACCCTTGCCGTGCAAGCCAAACAAAAAACGTGATGACCACGACTTCATAACTTATAAATACTAACAGCCTCAAGATTTCCAGATAAAACTGGTGAACAAAAATGAATGTTCAAACTATAAAAATATATTTATCCCTGGATACTAAGTTAAAAATCATGAAACAACTTCCTTGGAGTCCCTAAATTCAAGCGCTACACGCTCATCATCTCAGAAATTCAAATAACAACAGTCCACTACAAAAGTTGCGATCTTGGGCTGTAGTTATATTGAGGTATAGGGATTTATATGAGCATTCGTTGGCGGAAGGGGAATCACCATCGAGTGACGCACGTGTGATGAGGAGTATGAAAAGAAATAGCAGGCGGAGAAAGGAAATTGCGAAGCAGGAAAGTGGGGGCGTAAGTTCTGGACGTAGGTGGTCTTGATGTAGGAGCCTGGTGACCGTCACTACGATAGCTAGAGGCGGAGCAGTGCAAAGAAGGGGGACTGGGTTCGTTCGGATTCAGGCGAAGGAGTGAAGATGGTTCACGAATAATTGAAGGCATAAGCTTTAAAGAGAAAAGGAAAATGAAAGAGTGCGTTAGCAGCAGGGTAGGAACTGAACAAAGAAGAAGGGAAAATGGATAATGACGTTGGGGAAGAATACCCTGCTATCTGCGGTATTAGATTTTATGACTGGGCTTATGGGCCTTAAAAAAAAAAAAAAAAAAAAAAAAAAAAAAGAGGAAAGAAAAATAATAGAAAGCACACGCAGGTGCTTCGGGAAAGTGGTGCCAATGACGGGTGCGCCAGCGCGTGGGAGAAGACTTCATTGGAAATAGAATCAGAATGGAACGAACAAATGATCATGTGACCGTATCGAAAAAGAGCGGCAATTGGGAAACACAAGGTGAGTTAAACTCACTCAGTTACCCTATTTATTATTTTTATAAATTGGGTTTATTGCTTGTGTGCTATGTTTGCTAGTTGATTTGGTTGATTTAATGGTTGTTTGGTTATTCGCTATACTATTTAAATTAAACGTTGTTTAATTGAAATAAAATGACATCGTTATTTTTAACGATGATTTTTCCAAACAAGGTAACTTACCTTGATGGTTACGTTTATAACAATATAAACGTATTTAAATTGAATTGGATGCCTGAATGATTATTTTAGTTGACCGCTATCAGATGAACTGATTGTTTGTTTGCATATGACCCTTATATGAACTGTTTAACCGACATGATTGGGTTATTGACTTAGTGGTGGTTTGTTGGATCTAAATTCAACATTTATTCGGTTATTAACCGATGTGCGATATTGGTTGAGAAATTTATAGCAGATGGCCAAAATAAAAACTGTTTGATAAAGATTGATCTACCGTCAGGTGCATCGGTGGAAATGAAGTTATTTATTCTATAATTGAATATAGATTTTTAAATATATTATTTTTAAATGAAGTTTACAAATAAAAGAAATAACCCAATTCTAGTGTATATTGTTGGTTTAACCAACAATCATCATTTTGGCACCAAAATCGACCGTGTGCGAAGCACGTGCTTTATCTTTTATAAAGCAAATTCTTGTATAAAAAAGATTATTAAGCAACTGTGAAATGTTTAACATCGGCGATTAATTGTTTTATGGAACAAGTAAAGTAAGATTATTTTGAAACGGATTATTTAAATTAATATTATTATTTATTAGCTTAAATGGAAAAAGACAAGTAGAGTTGATCAAAGAGTTAACTGTATGTTAAAGTCGACCAAGCCAACTGTTACAACGACAGTTGATTATTTAGTTAAATAAATTTGAGTAGATTTATCTAATAAAATGACTTTAGCAAAGGGTGTTTGACTTAATAAGAAAAGGAAATTTGATATTTATCCAGGTTAACGATTAAGTTAATTGTTTATTTAAGTAATCGTATTATAATGAATTATGATTAGATTTCAAAAGAAGTGTGAACGGCTTTATATTCTAAACCAGATTTGGTAAATTAAGTTATAAAAGAGATTTCTAAGCAAAGGCGATAACCCTAAGATAACTGTTTGAATTAAGAAAGGAAATCGAGGCGAAAGGGGTTGTATTAAACCAAAGTTGTGCAAACAAGTATACAAAAAGGGATCGGAAGTTAAAACGTTAATTTTAGATTAACGCTACTTTATAATGACATTAAATGAAATGAGCAAGTTTGAAATAAGATTTCCCAGAAGGAATAAATGGATTCTTGTAGTTGAATTGAGAAAAGGATCGAGTAATGGGATTTGTAATGATTTAAAGAAGTTAAAGTCTAAATATGGATATTTTATTTGTCATTTACTAAATCAATATATTGGTGATATATTTGAAAGGAAGATTTCCAAGACGAGAAGATTTATAAAAACCATATGTTAAATGAAATAGTGAACGGAAATTGCTGATATCGGAATAAATATGAGATTCTGAATTACAATTCATATTTACCTTAAGATAAGAGTGTTGTTGATCAAGGTCTGAGAGGTAATTAAAATACCCCAACTTGAACGACTTCAGGATTATCGAAAGATGATATTAGTTGTAATAGTGGATGTGTTTGGAGTAATTTGTTTTGAAAATATATAATGTAACATTATTTGAAAATTTTATCAATATAAAATGGGATTCCAAAAGTAAAAGGAATTAAAAAAGCAGCTTGAGAATATGAAATGGTAAAAAGGGGATTGGTGAAGATATAAGGATACTTTCAAAAGTAAGGAAAAGAGATTTAGAATAAGTTTATTCTAAAGGATAAGTGACGGGGATTGGGTCAATTAATAAGACCAAAAGAGAATAATGAAATGATCATAGGTGGAATCGGTTTTCCAGTTATAGGTAATAGGTTATGTTATATAAAATGTTTAAAATGGTAGTTAACGGGAAATGGGATATTGATTTAAGATACTCTCCTAAGTATCAGCATAAAATGATTTTAGAATATTATATATATTATTTTTAATGGCCAAGTGACGTTGTGTTCTGAACCAATGGATCTGTTTTATTTTTGTGGTTGTTATTTTGATAGTTAAATAACCGACTATCACAATCTGGCCCAACGTTATTGGTACGGAAAGACCGGGATCGAATTTATATTCGAAAACCATTCCAACCAATAAATACGAATACGTCGAATATGTTGATCGAGATGGAGCAAATTGAAGACCGTAGATCTTCATAAACGGAAGAATTACTTACAATCTCTGGCTGATCCCTAGAGATATATTGTGATTCTGTCGTGGCTGAAATCTACGGGTTGCAAGGACTACTCGCTACTGATCTATAGGGTGATTCCTAGGATGCAGTAGGAGGGTGCCTTCGGTTCATCCTGTTCCTGGATGACGTGTATGGATGGATGTTTGACAGAGTATTTCCAGAAAGGTCACGTACATTGATTTCTTCAACCGTACCAAGAGTGGAAGCGGAGAAGGAAACTTCTTTTAGCTGAGACATAAAGTATTGTTGTGGACATCAATTAGTGATTTCGGTGGATCTAACAATGTGGCATTCGAAGTGAATGTGATGTGATGATTATAAAGGTAAAGCGTGGCCTCAAGCCTCATCAACCGGGAAATGACAAAAATCGGGCAGGCAGCATGGCTATGTGGGTCGCTCCCATTAGGGTGTATAATCACCTATCTAGAGAAATTCCTTTTGCTTCTTTAATCTATCGATTCTGCCCATTCGGGAACGGTGGTTTGAGCCCAACCGTTGGTGATATACATTCGATACACTCAAGCGAAATGAGTGGTCGGTCATGTGAGGGCCGGGTTGCAAGACGTTCTTGTTGAACCCAGTGTATTCGCCTCTAGAGATACACTATCGGCAGGTGGTCCCATACCTTGTCAGGTCGGAATCCAATCTCCAATAAGCGCCTGCGGTTTTGATTGAATACTATATATGTGGAGCGTGAGATGCAAGCGTTCCACTAGATTATTATTTACCTGTATGTAGACATTATTATAATATCAGACAAGATATTGGTTTCAAAAATGTTTTGGGTTATCGTAAGGTAAAAACCGTCCGTATTTATGTGTGGATTCGGTCTTACGATTATCCTTTTATTTCGAAAAGATTTTTACTTTAAAATCAAGTTGTGTGATACCTTAATATTGTGCGAGTTTATCTCACTCTGGTTCACCAGACTGACCCGGTGTTTTGTAAATGCTCGGGTTAGGCCGGGGTGTACAGGTCCAGGTTACCGGATGCTGCGAAGTCCAGAGACAAGCTGGAAGAGTTCAAACGTAGGGTTATATATATATAGCTACTGTTCCGCTGTGTGATTGTATATGAGAACAGGTTATATAACTGTCCAGAGATGTTGATGTACTCTGATACTGTAAGTAATTTTGAAAGCTCTCAATAAAGATTTATTTCCATATTATATTTTGTTCCGCTGCGATGTGAGACTCTGATTATGTGTTGTGGTATGTGTTCTTCTTATTATTCTTCTATTCTAACTTTCATTCTTTCTTTTCTCACCCTCTAAATTCTTTCTCCTAGCTTTCTGGGGTTTTCGGTACTTGAATTCTGGACGAGAGATGTGTAAATGTCAGGATTCGAGTGTCGAAATTTCCGGGTCGCTACAGTTGGTATCAGAGCAATGGTTTAGGAATAACCTTGGCTCTGTGGTGTAACTCGATAGAGATAGGGTTAGTAATACCCTAGATTGAGTTGAAGTGTATGTATATGAGAGCGCGTATTTGTAGATTTTATATAAAAATGTTTTGTATTGCGTTGTTTTGATCGGTTCAACTTGAACTGGCAATTGATGCAGTACTGTTTGTAAAAAGGGTAAGTAAAATAATTTTTCCCAAATTATATTTTTCGTATATAAAAGGAAATGATTTTTCTCAATTATTGAGATATTGGATGATGATTTACTTGAATTTAATTCAAATTGGATTTGAATCGTTTAATTTAACCAGAATGGGAATTCAAATTGGATTGTAAAATTTGAATGGTTTAATTTAACCAAAATGGGAATTAAATCTTGATTTTGAATTTGAAAAGGTTCAATATAACCAGTAGAATTTGTAAATAAGAATTTAAACAAGAAATCAGATAAATCAGAATTTAATTTAAGTTAAATATGGATGATTTGCTTGCATTGATTGATGCTTGTTTGTTTATTGAATTGGTTGAATGTAAAATTCATCAACAAATGAAATAAACTGGAAACTAAGAGAAATAACTCCAGTATAATGGAATCGAACAAAATCAAATATGAGACTGAAATAAATTAACTATGTACCTGTTATTAGCATTGGAAAGAGAGTTAAATACAGGTTGGAAGAAAACTAAGAGCTGTTAGTTGGGCTGCTTCGTGATTGGAGTTTGGTTGCCCGACAACTAGGTAAACCTTAATTATTGATTTGGGCATCTGATTTTATACCCCTGAGTGGGTTAGCCATATGGCTTTGTTTCTTTTGATCGATCTGAGGCCCAGAGTGGCGAGTTGGAGTTGTTTGAATTGAACAGTGCAGAGGAGATGCTGGCGAAATTTTCGTAAAAATTTAAAACTTAGTTAATTTTTGGATAATATTTTAGACTAATTATTTTTAAGTAAATGGGTTCATAGTATTCTTCTTACTTAGCAATTTCGAGGACGAAATTATTTTAAGGGGGGAAGAATGTAACGACCCGGGTTTTCTAGTTATTTGAATTCGAATATTTAAATTGGTTTAAATATTTATTTGGAAATATGAATAGATTTAATATTGAATTCATTTATAAAACGAAGAATAAACGTTTATATTTATATTTAATATAAAACGAACTCGAAACTGCGCGGTAGTTCGTAAAATTGAATTTCGACTTCAATTGATTATACCAAATCCATGTTAAGTCGGATTTCGTCGAAACAAGAAGCGTCTGAATCTAATTGATAATAATTTTCTAGTGAAGCAGAAAAATCGAGATTTCATCGTATATATTGTGAGATATGGCCTAATCAAAATTTAAAATAGTCGCTGTAGAATCGTTTATCGACCGTAGCGGTTTATTCGATATAACTAGATATCGGTTTCAAATTTAGACAAGGTTCTTTTGAGGCATAGTGATAATTTAATTTTTAGAATTTTACTGAAATTTTTAATTAATTAAATAAACAACTTTTTATTTGGAGTATTTTACACCCTGTGTCAACATTTTGGGGTTTCACAATAGAAGTTAAACTACCGATATTATTATATTTTTGGGATCATGGCACATCGCTCGATACGACCGTATCCTTATGTCTGTCGATGGCAGCTCGGATATGCACGTAATTTTATGTAACACGGTACACATAAAAATCAAATTAATGACATAAAGCATAATATAAACTCTTTAAGCCTTAAGTGAATACATAATCCTACTATAAATTTACCTCCTCTAAATAGCACCGCCACTACATGTTTTCATTTCGAATACTAGTCTACCCTAAAGCCCTGTACGCGCAACATAAGGATATGACAAATGCATATGCCCAGCTTAAGATTTTCACATGCAAGAGGCTCGTCAACTTAATGAACGCAGCCATATATACATGCAAGTGAAACAATAACAAATATATATATTTCCTTTGTATGTACTTTCGGAGACCAACCTATCAACCTAAACGCAGACCTCTTAGAAAAACCGCACCCATACTGTACGAGAAGAAAAGACATGTGCTGATCCATTCCCTTTCCATCTATAAAGACACACACGATAATTCATTTTCTTTTTCTTCGAGCAGTAAGCAACGAGCCCTCTCCTTTCAGAAAAAAATAAATAAATGAAAATCAAGTAACAGTCATGAAATGATAAATCATACAACAAATGGGACTCCCATCCTTTGTATGTGCAACTTCGTACATGCTGACGGTGCAAGCTAGCACTGCTCCCCAATACTACTTTAGCAGAGCACATGGGGATCATATCACAACAGCTATTCTACACCTAAATACACTGGACTACTGAGCAACTGCGTAAGGACCAAGGTGTTGAACCCTTGCCGTGCAAGCCAAACAAAAAACGTGATGACCACGACTTCATAACTTATAAATACTAACAGCCTCAAGATTTCCAGATAAAACTGGTGAACAAAAATGAATGTTCAAACTATAAAAATATATTTATCCCTGGATACTAAGTTAAAAATCATGAAACAACTTCCTTGGAGTCCCTAAATTCAAGCGCTACACGCTCATCATCTCAGAAATTCAAATAACAACAGTCCACTACAAAAGTTGCGATCTTGGGCTGTAGTTATATTGAGGTATAGGGATTTATATGAGCATTCGTTGGCGGAAGGGGAATCACCATCGAGTGACGCACGTGTGATGAGGAGTATGAAAAGAAATAGCAGGCGGAGAAAGGAAATTGCGAAGCAGGAAAGTGGGGGCGTAAGTTCTGGACGTAGGTGGTCTTGATGTAGGAGCCTGGTGACCGTCACTACGATAGCTAGAGGCGGAGCAGTGCAAAGAAGGGGGACTGGGTTCGTTCGGATTCAGGCGAAGGAGTGAAGATGGTTCACGAATAATTGAAGGCATAAGCTTTAAAGAGAAAAGGAAAATGAAAGAGTGCGTTAGCAGCAGGGTAGGAACTGAACAAAGAAGAAGGGAAAATGGATAATGACGTTGGGGAAGAATACCCTGCTATCTGCGGTATTAGATTTTATGACTGGGCTTATGGGCCTTAAAAAAAAAAAAAAAAAAAAAAAAAAAAAGAGGAAAGAAAAATAATAGAAAGCACACGCAGGTGCTTCGGGAAAGTGGTGCCAATGACGGGTGCGCCAGCGCGTGGGAGAAGACTTCATTGGAAATAGAATCAGAATGGAACGAACAAATGATCATGTGACCGTATCGAAAAAGAGCGGCAATTGGGAAACACAAGGTGAGTTAAACTCACTCAGTTACCCTATTTATTATTTTTATAAATTGGGTTTATTGCTTGTGTGCTATGTTTGCTAGTTGATTTGGTTGATTTAATGGTTGTTTGGTTATTCGCTATACTATTTAAATTAAACGTTGTTTAATTGAAATAAAATGACATCGTTATTTTTAACGATGATTTTTCCAAACAAGGTAACTTACCTTGATGGTTACGTTTATAACAATATAAACGTATTTAAATTGAATTGGATGCCTGAATGATTATTTTAGTTGACCGCTATCAGATGAACTGATTGTTTGTTTGCATATGACCCTTATATGAACTGTTTAACCGACATGATTGGGTTATTGACTTAGTGGTGGTTTGTTGGATCTAAATTCAACATTTATTCGGTTATTAACCGATGTGCGATATTGGTTGAGAAATTTATAGCAGATGGCCAAAATAAAAACTGTTTGATAAAGATTGATCTACCGTCAGGTGCATCGGTGGAAATGAAGTTATTTATTCTATAATTGAATATAGATTTTTAAATATATTATTTTTAAATGAAGTTTACAAATAAAAGAAATAACCCAATTCTAGTGTATATTGTTGGTTTAACCAACAATCATCATTTTGGCACCAAAATCGACCGTGTGCGAAGCACGTGCTTTATCTTTTATAAAGCAAATTCTTGTATAAAAAAGATTATTAAGCAACTGTGAAATGTTTAACATCGGCGATTAATTGTTTTATGGAACAAGTAAAGTAAGATTATTTTGAAACGGATTATTTAAATTAATATTATTATTTATTAGCTTAAATGGAAAAAGACAAGTAGAGTTGATCAAAGAGTTAACTGTATGTTAAAGTCGACCAAGCCAACTGTTACAACGACAGTTGATTATTTAGTTAAATAAATTTGAGTAGATTTATCTAATAAAATGACTTTAGCAAAGGGTGTTTGACTTAATAAGAAAAGGAAATTTGATATTTATCCAGGTTAACGATTAAGTTAATTGTTTATTTAAGTAATCGTATTATAATGAATTATGATTAGATTTCAAAAGAAGTGTGAACGGCTTTATATTCTAAACCAGATTTGGTAAATTAAGTTATAAAAGAGATTTCTAAGCAAAGGCGATAACCCTAAGATAACTGTTTGAATTAAGAAAGGAAATCGAGGCGAAAGGGGTTGTATTAAACCAAAGTTGTGCAAACAAGTATACAAAAAGGGATCGGAAGTTAAAACGTTAATTTTAGATTAACGCTACTTTATAATGACATTAAATGAAATGAGCAAGTTTGAAATAAGATTTCCCAGAAGGAATAAATGGATTCTTGTAGTTGAATTGAGAAAAGGATCGAGTAATGGGATTTGTAATGATTTAAAGAAGTTAAAGTCTAAATATGGATATTTTATTTGTCATTTACTAAATCAATATATTGGTGATATATTTGAAAGGAAGATTTCCAAGACGAGAAGATTTATAAAAACCATATGTTAAATGAAATAGTGAACGGAAATTGCTGATATCGGAATAAATATGAGATTCTGAATTACAATTCATATTTACCTTAAGATAAGAGTGTTGTTGATCAAGGTCTGAGAGGTAATTAAAATACCCCAACTTGAACGACTTCAGGATTATCGAAAGATGATATTAGTTGTAATAGTGGATGTGTTTGGAGTAATTTGTTTTGAAAATATATAATGTAACATTATTTGAAAATTTTATCAATATAAAATGGGATTCCAAAAGTAAAAGGAATTAAAAAAGCAGCTTGAGAATATGAAATGGTAAAAAGGGGATTGGTGAAGATATAAGGATACTTTCAAAAGTAAGGAAAAGAGATTTAGAATAAGTTTATTCTAAAGGATAAGTGACGGGGATTGGGTCAATTAATAAGACCAAAAGAGAATAATGAAATGATCATAGGTGGAATCGGTTTTCCAGTTATAGGTAATAGGTTATGTTATATAAAATGTTTAAAATGGTAGTTAACGGGAAATGGGATATTGATTTAAGATACTCTCCTAAGTATCAGCATAAAATGATTTTAGAATATTATATATATTATTTTTAATGGCCAAGTGACGTTGTGTTCTGAACCAATGGATCTGTTTTATTTTTGTGGTTGTTATTTTGATAGTTAAATAACCAACTATCACAATCTGGCCCAACGTTATTGGTACGGAAAGACCGGGATCGAATTTATATTCGAAAACCATTCCAACCAATAAATACGAATACGTCGAATATGTTGATCGAGATGGAGCAAATTGAAGACCGTAGATCTTCATAAACGGAAGAATTACTTACAATCTCTGGCTGATCCCTAGAGATATATTGTGAATCTGTCGTGGCTGAAATCTACGGGTTGCAAGGACTACTCGCTACTGATCTATAGGGTGATTCCTAGGATGCAGTAGGAGGGTGCCTTCGGTTCATCCTGTTCCTGGATGACGTGTATGGATGGATGTTTGACAGAGTATTTCCAGAAAGGTCACGTACATTGATTTCTTCAACCATACCAAGAGTGGAAGCGGAGAAGGAAACTTCTTTTAGCTGAGACATAAAGTATTGTTGTGGACATCAATTAGTGATTTCGGTGGATCTAACAATGTGGCATTCGAAGTGAATGTGATGTGATGATTATAAAGGTAAAGCGTGGCCTCAAGCCTCATCAACCGGGAAATGACAAAAATCGGGCAGGCAGCATGGCTATGTGGGTCGCTCCCATTAGGGTGTATAATCACCTATCTAGAGAAATTCCTTTTGCTTCTTTAATCTATCGATTCTGCCCATTCGGGAACGGTGGTTTGAGCCCAACCGTTGGTGATATACATTCGATACACTCAAGCGAAATGAGTGGTCGGTCATGTGAGGGCCGGGTTGCAAGACGTTCTTGTTGAACCCAGTGTATTCGCCTCTAGAGATACACTATCGGCAGGTGGTCCCATACCTTGTCAGGTCGGAATCCAATCTCCAATAAGCGCCTGCGGTTTTGATTGAATACTATATATGTGGAGCGTGAGATGCAAGCGTTCCACTAGATTATTATTTACCTGTATGTAGACATTATTATAATATCAGACAAGATATTGGTTTCAAAAATGTTTTGGGTTATCGTAAGGTAAAAACCGTCCGTATTTATGTGTGGATTCGGTCTTACGATTATCCTTTTATTTCGAAAAGATTTTTACTTTAAAATCAAGTTGTGTGATACCTTAATATTGTGCGAGTTTATCTCACTCTGGTTCACCAGACTGACCCGGTGTTTTGTAAATGCTCGGGTTAGGCCGGGGTGTACAGGTCCAGGTTACCGGATGCTGCGAAGTCCAGAGACAAGCTGGAAGAGTTCAAACGTAGGGTTATATATATATATAGCTACTGTTCCGCTGTGTGATTGTATATGAGAACAGGTTATATAACTGTCCAGAGATGTTGATGTACTCTGATACTGTAAGTAATTTTGAAAGCTCTCAATAAAGATTTATTTCCATATTATATTTTGTTCCGCTGCGATGTGAGACTCTGATTATGTGTTGTGGTATGTGTTCTTCTTATTATTCTTCTATTCTAACTTTCATTCTTTCTTTTCTCACCCTCTAAATTCTTTCTCCTAGCTTTCTGGGGTTTTCGGTACTTGAATTCTGGACGAGAGATGTGTAAATGTCAGGATTCGAGTGTCGAAATTTCCGGGTCGCTACAAAGATCCTTCATAGCTCCTTTCATTCTTTGAATGCTTCTTCTTTGAAGGTTGATAATCAAGATATTCCTCAATTATAAAATATATGTTTCCACAATAAGTAGTTCAGAAGTTTTTTCGAAGATTGTGGCCTTTTGGAAGAAGTTCTCTGAAACAACCCAAAATTTTGGCAATAATTAACTTAGTTATGTAATTAAGTTACAAAAAATAGAATTTTGGCAAGCGATGGAAGTTTACAACAAAACTTAAACTGTTGCGCTCGTGACAAAATTGTGGTCAACTTTCATGTTTGGAACTTCAAAAACGGAGTCCGTATTAAAAAGTTACGGACGAAATACAAAAACAAACGGAAAATAAATCAAAAGCAATATGTAATAAATTTAGAACCATTTATAACCTTCCATCACTGGGCGAGTTTGACCCAGAGCGGTCGTCCGGGGCAACGGACCCCTTTGGTTGAAACCTTCCCTAACGACTTGGTTTTTAGGGTTATTTTATATACAATTTTTTTTAAATGGACAGATCTTTCTAGAGTTAAATCCAACGGTTAAGGGTCAATTTAGCACCTATAAGACCCCCATTCTTTTTGACATAATTCATAAAGCAACAGCAAGGCTCTGCCATTTTCTCTTCTTCCAAATCCATTCTAAAACAAAATATAAACATATACAAATTAAATAAACATAGATTTGAGAATATTGAAATCAAATTCTTGTACAAAAGAGATGGTACTATGAATAGTTGTTCTTCCATTCAAATTTCTTTCCTCTTTCCTATTTCTTGCAGATCTACAAAACTAAAAGAAACATCTTTTTGAAATAATTGTAAATTATAAGATTTTTAGAATTGTAAGCCTAAAAGTTTTATTCAGATTCAAAGTTGGATAGCTTTTAGGTGAGTGAGAAATTATATACATTGTTTATAATAAACATATATAATTCATTTGTGTTGAATTTGAATTATATGCCTAAAAGTGTTAGGTTGTATATTTTGTCAAATCTGAAATATTATGAATATTAGTTAAGTATGAGTTTACAGGCTTCTTAATTTATTATCATCATCTTACCTATAATTGTTCATGGATTTGTTTGTGGTTACTGTAAGCAACTCGGATCTGGAAATGAATTCCTAAATCATTGTTAGATTTGTAGTAATTATTCCATATTCTTATATTTGTGTTGATTTGTGGTTTATGTAAATTTTGATTAAAATGTTATGCCTGTTTGTGCTCAACATTGTTTGAAGTTTTACTTGATTATTGTAAATATACTCTTTTTGTTCTTTTTAATAAAAAAGCATTAATTGGAACCAGCAAGAAATATGTACAAATCAAATAGGAAGGGATGTCTAAATTCATGTATATTTGTACGTAGTTTATAACAGTCACTCCAAAAATATACATATTTCATATTTCTTGCGATTTGAAATATGTTCATTCATCTTTCAACTATTTTGGGCAAAAATTTACAATAACTATAGTTATTAAACTTTTTATAAGATTTTGAATCTTAAACAATATTAAGCATAAAAAGTTTTGTTTTGGTCGTTAATTTAGACCAAAATTTAAATGGTTAATAATAGTAAATATAACTTAGCAACTACTTTAACTGCGCTTAAAATATAATTATAAATATATACATATAAATCTTATCTATCCAGATCTACGTAAATAATGTTAATATATTATAATAAATGTTTGTTGTTGTGTGTTTGAGTAGTTTCCGTTTTATGGGAATATATATGGAATTATAACCCATGTTAAATGGAAATGAATACTATGACAATATAGCAATAAATATAATTGATTTGCCGAATAAAATGGTTATAAGTAAAGCAATAAATATTGTAGCCTATTTTATTAGGGAAATGAATTGAATAAGATAAACATGCCTAAATGGTTACAATTTGAATTATGTTAGGAATAGGAATTGTAACTCCAAATAAACATATACACACACACACAACAAAGAAATAAATGGAATTAAATTATAGTAATAAGTGGGGGTTACAGTATTTAGATTAAAATTGAAATGAGATTGATAAAAATGGCATTTAATAGGATAATAAAGACCTTAGGAAAATATGACTGTTAGTGTTGTATATGGCATTAAATAAGTTAATTGATGCCTTAGAAAATATGACCGTTAAGGTCATTAGTGGTAGGTAACCAAATTAATAATAATAAAAGGAACAAAAAGGGAAACTAATTGAGATTAGTTGGCGTAGTAAATGCTAAGCCTAATAAGCAAATTAATAAACAAACATCCTAGGATAAGAAGTTATAAGTTTTCCTTATCTATTTCTAGTTAATCTAGAATTTATATAATTAAGAATCAAGATTGGACTTAGTAGGTTGATGATGCGAGGTCAGTTGCCTTATTCGATAGAAATCTGCACTTTTCGGCAGTCGAATATATGTACAACTGATGTGAGATATCATTAACCATATAGGAAGACGTGATGATAATTAATTGCGTAGCGAGAATTATTTCCTAAAATGAGGTTGATTTCAAGTGTGAAGTATTAAGTGGTTATAGGACCCGCCTCCGTCCCAAAAGACAAAACCTTAAAAAGGGAAATAATGTATAAGTGTAGACCTACTTAGGGATAGAGGTATTAAGTAGTTAGATCCACCCTTAAAAGGATATTAAGTGATCACGTAACTCACCTCCCCATAAATAAGAAGTACTAAATGACTATTGGGTACAACTTGGTAATTCCTGCATTGGCCCGCTTCCTCTAGGTAGTAAGTTACTGGGGTGAGATTCCGTCTTGGGATTAGGTGTTAAATGACCGCTACGGAGGTGCCATAGGTCTGCCTATCCTGCGGAAATAGTAAGTGGTTAGAGGATTATCTAATAAGGTCAGCTAGATAGTAACATGGGGGTCCGCCGGGGGAAGTTCAATATGACGAGATGTCATCTACCTATCCTATAGGTAATAAGTGACTGCTTACTATCTCTCGCCTTATGTGGGGCATGGGTATATACGTGAAAGACGGAAGCCTTAAATTAGTAGGAATTGTAGCTAATGTCCTCTAGTTTATATTAGCGTACAGTAAACCACCGAATAAGGTATTCAGTGATTGATGGGTCCACCTTAGGTCTTAAGTAATCAAGAGGATCTACCCTTATCTTATATTAGTAGTGGGGGTGTTAAGTGATCGAAAGGATCCACCCTTATCTTATATAGATAATGAGGTCTTAAGTGGCTATATAGAAATAATCAACCTCCTTATGAAACAGTGAGTAGTTGAGACCCCGCCTCTTAGTCTTTGTTAATTAGTTGAATCGTGGATTAAAGGCTCCATATTTATGCGTAAACTTTCTATCTCGGTATCTATATTGTTATCCTTTGGGAAAGCTAACTTGGGTAGCATAAATCTTTACAAGGATATGTTAGAATTACTAGTCTTGTTAGACATATGTTTTGGTTCTGACCGAACGGGATACATTTATGTATTGTAGACAGTGTTATACATTTTCTTGTCACCAGGAATTGTTGTTCTGATTTCCTCCTCATAAAAACTCTCAGAATTAGCTCGGGGAAGACAAGTCTCGGCATGTTTTCAATTTGGTTTTTCAGTTCTCGTTCTCTCATGCTCAATATCGATGTGATGGTGTGCTTTTAGGTAGTCGTCTTAGTCGATATTAGTTATCTTATCTTCTTTCCGCTGAGAGTTAGTTTTATTCTACTCTGATTATGCTCATGCTCATTAATTGCAGGTACCAGGTTTATACTCTCCATTCTTTGATGGGTTTGGGTTTCGATTTTTGTCAAAATTCGGGCTCAGAAAAGTGTGGGGTGTTACAATCTTTTTGAAAAATACTACTTTGGCTTCTTGGAGCTTGTGTTGGTTTAATTATTACAGCTTTCCGTTTATTTGGCCTATGAGACTATCGAGAGTATCCTTTCATTTCGTGGAAAGCTTTTTGAAATCTTATCATACCTTCTTTCCAAGGAGGTTCCCTTTGTTTTTAGCTGGATTTATATTTTCCTAAAGAAAGAATCACCTTCGTCATATTGCCTTGCCAAAGCAAATACCAGAGTAGGTCCCATGTGAAATGGATTGATGCTTCATTCGTCGGGATCATAATCTCACATCTGCCTTTGCTTATGTTCTGTTATACGTAGTGCTTTTAGCTTCAACACTTGCCCTTCATGCTCCCGGATATCTTTTGCAATTCGGTATTGAAAAGTTCACCTAATTATCCTTGAATAAATGGCCTTTGTTCTGAGATAGTTGCAGTATTACGATAGTTAGGTTGGAATCAGTGAAAAAGGGCCGGGTATGCTTGGAGGTGACGAGTCCTCTAAACATTATTTATGCAGGTAAGGGTTGTTTCACATGGCCGAAGGTTCGAACTCCTCCTTATATCATTAAAAATATTAACATTTTTTTTGGTTAACACCTGAACAACTTGTGTGAGGCTAAGATGTTGATGTCTTATGCTAGTTCGAAGAAGTAGGCTCGAAATATCGAACCAAATCCTTGACAATAGTTTTTTATTAGCCATGTATAAGTTTAAGTCGAAGCTAAATAAGAGCCAAAAATCGATATGCTTAAGTTAAACTTGTCGCACGAAACAAGTATAATCTAAGTATGTAATGTTAATCTAGTTATCTTTTATTGTTTAAAATATATTATGCATGTACATAAGTTCAAGTCATTACACTTGATCAAATCAATATAATCCCGAGTTAGCAGTCGGTAACTTACCCTCACTTAAATTTAGGGCTACAAAAAAATTTAAAAAGTGGAGAACAAGAAAAGAAGTTTAGACACCTTGTTAGGCCTCTATACATTCTATTTGTAAGTGTGAGTTAGGTTTTGTTTCACCTGCGGTGGTATTGACAATTTGTTGGCCTCATTTATAATTTGATGCAACATGAAACAGTTGATTGGGGGCTTCCACTATCGGTAGATAATAGTTTTTTCTTAAGGACGATATAGCCTTTCGATTTGGATGAAATTGCTAGGTCTTTTGGACGAATGAAGGCGACATGACCTCACTATCCAAATGAGATGGCACAAGCCCATCATTCAAAAAATAGCAATACATTTCTTAACCGAAGAGGACCAAAACATCTTCAAATGAATGGAGACGATTCGAGCTTGTGGTGCAAGTGAGGGGGTACGACTAAATAATCCAAAGGAGCGATGCGGTTTTTCATGCTTCATGAAGCGATACATCATCTCCAACAAAGTAAGATGACAATGGTCATTTGAGAATACTAGAGCGACACACACTACACCATATATGCTAATTAGGCTGTGCTAATGGCCGTACTACAATGATTCAGCACGCTTGTAAGCCGTATCAAAAAAGGGCGTGCCTAATTATTAGATACGCCTATAGGCCGTGTCCAACTTAAAATTTGACATGCCCATGTAGCCGTATCAAAAGTTAAAAAAGAAACGGCCCATTGCCATATCTAAAGGGACACTAGATAAGAATATAAACCGTAGCTAATTTACGATGGACGTTGGTTTAATATATTTTAGAAACGGTTTTAGGCCGTATCTATGATGTCAGGCAGACACGGTCTTAAACCGTATCTTATTATATATGTGTATATATATATATATATGTATATATATATGTATATGTATATATATATATATGTATATACATATTATATATACATAAACAGAAACTACAACACATATTTTCCATAACACAGACCATATCACAATTTATACAAAGCATATATAGCACAAATTATACATAAAGCATAACAAAAAATTTCATAACACGATTTATAGACTGTCGTACAATTATTAAACGAAAACTGACACAAATGTTTCATCTTATTACAAAGTCTGATAAAACTGAGCTGGTTATTGAAAGTAGCAAATTTAATCAAAGAAAAAACATATGTGATAAAACTGCAGGATCAGACTGGGAAGATTGAGCATGCTGATCATGCTGTGTAGTCCACGTTGCTGTAAATTAAAGCAATGGTGAGCAGATGCTGATATTTAATGTACAAAATTTATATGTTTCAAAGCATGCATTAATAAGCATAAGCTAGATGCTAAACGTTCATGTGTGCATGCACAAATCATGTCCACAGTTTAAGTGTAACAAGTACATGCATGGCATGTAGCTAGGCAAATAGGCGCTGCATCATAGAGGTCAGTAATGGCGACAAAGATACATGGGCAAATAGGCATATACATGTGCAAGTTTAAGGGCATCATCATTATTATGGCAGTAATCGAGTCGACACACGTCATCGTAGACTATAGTTGACAAATATATTGCTACTTTAAGGGTATCCACCGACTTTCGATCGACTACATGGAAGGTCACAACAAAGTTCAGGTTCAGGAAGTAGAAATAGGCACATGGAAGGTCACTACACCAAACAAGCGACAACACGAAACAATTCCATAGACAACAAATACATGGGCAAATAGGTCAACATGATCAAATACATGGGCAGATAGGTCAACATGATCAAATACATGGGCAGATAGGTCAACATGATCAAAATATGGGCAAATAGGTTAACACCGAACATTCGCTACTCTCTTATCAACTTCAAAACCATTCAATGGCCTTTTAGGACGACTAAGTTCTTATACAATATTGAAATTTGTCTTGTCGTATCGAAATTTATGTCCGTTAGGAAGATACATTCGATGTCCCATAAAACGCATCTTCTTACTTTCAGGAAGATGATAAGAACAAGTGTTTTCCCCACAAACGGGACATGCAAAGTAACTATGAGTTGTACATCCTGATAATGTCCCAAGAGCAGGGTGATTATGGATCGCCCACAACACCTAGCTCTCATTGTAAACTCGGATTTATTTGATGAATCATGTAGTGTCTCGAAATTCTGGTACAATTTGAGCAGACCAAATAACACAAGTCCAACCCAAATTACACTGGAACCTAAAAAACTAATAGAAAGAAAACAGAGAGTGAGAATAGATAAGATAGAAACTTAGAATAGTAGAAGAAGAAGAACATACAACATCAGAGTAACAAATTTTCACAGCGGAACAAACAACATACAATAGATAACATATCTTTGAAAATAAAATCAGTATATGTATACATTAACATTATCAGAGTACAACACTTACAACACAACGGAAATAACTATAGCTATAAAATCTTGAAGCCTCCTGCTCCAAGCTCTCCAAGTATATCTGTAAAATCCTGACTACTTGACTTCCCAAACAAAATTGGGCACCCAAGAGTTTAGGGAAAACAAAACAAAATAAACTCTGGGTCAGTCATGGGACTGGTGTGAGTAAAACAATTTAAAACAGTTTGAGCAATTAAACGATATCTCATAAGACCACGCCGTATAACGGAACAGGTTTTTCCCTTATGAGAATCCAAATCAATTTGATTTAACTTTCAAATCATTTTGAAAGAAACAATGATCTTTTGTATCAAAACTCTTTTGATATTATAGTAGTGTCTATCAACCACAATATAATAATCAAATTGCAGAACGCATTCATCTCACGTTCCACATATATAGTATATAATCAAAACCGCGAGCACTTATTGGATAATGGATTACCAACTATGACAGGGTATAGAACCACCTTCCGATAGTGTACCTCTAGAGAGAAATACACAGGGTTCAACAAGAACATCTTGAAACCCGGCCACACATGACCGACCACTCATTTAGCTTGAGTGTATCGAATGTATATCACCAACGGTTGGGATCAGCAATCGTTTCCCGAATGGGACAACATCGACAATAGATTATAGAATGAAATGAACATCTCTAGATAGGTGATAATACACCCTAATTGGCAGCCAACCACTTAGCCATGTTGCCTGCTCGATTTTTGTTATTTCCCGGTTGTGAGGCTAGAGGCCACGCTTATCTCTGACAGATCACACATTTATTCACTTTGAATGTCACATCGTCATACCCGCCAAATCACAAATTGATTTCCCCAAAAATACAATGGGTATACAGCTAAGAGAAACGAATTCCTCCGCCACCAAACGTACATATGTTTGAAGAGATTAACTTACGTGATCCATTAAATATACTCTGTCAGACATTCTTCCATACAAGTCGTCCTGGGACTGGACAGACTGAAGGCACTATTCTGTACACAGGACAACCCTTGCATAACTTTGTTTTCAATTTTTCTTCATCATATTTGATTCGCAACGCTAACGCCCATACAAAGTGGTTTTCAGGTCATGAATCTGATCCCGGTCTCTTCGTATTGACGATGGAAAATGGTCAAAAACTTCGATAGTCGGTGAGTTAACTATCAAAGAAAAACACGTGTGCAAACAACGATATTATTTCCAGATGGAAATTCTATCGATCAATCATCAATCATCATTTATCTCTTAAATTAATTTATCATTAATTTATCCATTCTCCATTTCCTGTTTCCGTATATATACAGAAATTCTTATTTTCTAAATTTAGAAAATATACGATATGAATATTGGAAAACATTTCCATATTTATTCCCCTTTCTTATTTTCTATATTAGAAAACATTTTTGATTCTTATTTGGAAGATATTTCCAAAACTCCTTCGTTGGATTTAAAAACAGATGTCTAAATAAACATCGTTATGCCAACCCAAACCATTATACTCGTTAACTAAATTCACTTAACCAATCTTCACTGTCGATCCTTAACAGTCCTTAGTTAAATAAGAAGCCAATCAAGTTGGGGTATAACTACCTCTCAGACCTTAACTGAACAACATTTCTAACTTCGAAAAAGACAAGGTTCACCTTTTAAACCTTTAACAAACTTCCTTACGTAACTCTCTTTCGAATAAATCTCTATTCGATAAATCTCTCCTTCGAATAAACTATATTCGATAATCTCTCTTCGAATAAACTATATTCGATTAACTCTATTCAATTAACACTATTCAATTAACTCTATTGGATTTACTCTATTGGATTAACTCTTATCAATTTAACTCCTATCAATTTACTCCTTTCGAATAAACTATATTCGATTAACTCCTTTAACCCTATTCGAATAAACTATATTTGATTAACTCCTTTAACCCTACTCGAATAAACTATATTCGATTAACTCCTTTAACCCTATTCGAATAAGCAATATTCGATAACCCCTTTCGAATAACTAATATTTGATTACTCCTTTCGAATAACTAATATTCGTTAACTCCTTTCGAATAACTAATATTCGATAACTCCTTTCGAATAACTAATATTCGATAACCTCTTTCGAATAACTAATATTCGATAACTCCTTTCGAATAACTAATATTCGATAACCTCTTTCGAATAACTAATATTCGATAACTCCTGTCGAATAACTAATATTCGATTACTCTCTTTGATTTACTCTATTCGATTAACTCTAATCGATTTACTCTATTCAGTTTACTCTAATTGATTAACACTATTCGATTAACTCTATCCTTTTAACTCTAATCGATAACTCTTTTATAACTCGTTAATTCCCGTTATAATCCTATTTATTTTCCAAATAAATATTCCTTTTATAATTTTATTTATTTAGCAAATAAATATTTCCTTTCAATTCCTTTTCAATTCTATTTGATTCACAAATATATCCTTTCCTATTTGTTTCACAAGTATTTTCCTTTTATATTTGTTTAACAAATATTTTCCTTTTATATTCTAATTTATTTATTTGACCAATAAATATTCCTTTTCAATTCTATTTATTTAACAAATAAATATTCTCCTTTTATAATCTATTTATTTTCCAAATAAATATTTCCATTTATATTCTATTTATAAATGTTTTACAATTATTTCCTTTCAAATCTATTTGTTAATGTTTTACAAATATCTTCTTTTTAATCCTATTTGGAAATGTTTTACAAATATCTTCTTTTTAATCCTATTTGTAAATGTTTTACAAATATCTCCTTTTTAATCCTATTTGTAAATGTTTAACAAATCACTACATCATAATAGGAATTTCGCAACTCCTTAATGCAGCAGCTTTGCAACGGCTTTTAGCCGTTGCTAATTTGCAATGGCTTTGGGCCGTCGCAAAGCTATTTAGACATTTGATCCCCATCCTCTCTTCTTCTGCAACGGCTTTGGGCCGTTCTAATTGCAAATTGTACTTCCCTACCCCCGGTCAAACCAGTACCCTCCCTTTTCCCAAACCCACCGTACTCAATACACTCCTTTTTCCTAAAACACTCCAAAATAAAAAAAATGAAAGCAAAACCCTATCGATCCCAAATCGAAAGTTTCCAACGCGATTCCAAGTTGAAGATTGCGATTTCAATCAAAGATCCTAATCTCGATTGACTCAAGGTATGGAACTGTTCTTCGTTTCAATTATTTTTTGTCGATCCGTTTTATTTTCTAACAATCTCGATTGATTCAAGATTGCGGTTTGTTTTCTACCAATCTGAAGGGGAATCTGAAGATCCGTTGATTATTCTCCAAAAGATTGCGCCTGTTGCTTCTATATTTGTAAGATCCGTTGATTTATTAACTTTTATTAACTGTAAGAATATAATTTTATTAGAAAGGTGGGTTCATTTTTTGCAGTTGATGAATTTAATTATCAATGCACAAGTTTTATATTTATATATGTCAGTATCATTATGGTAGTAATATGCTTGATAGATTTACTAAAGAGATGTATCATGTATGTAGATAAATAATGTTGACATGAATGTATGCTTTGCTAAATATTGAGAAATGGTTGATCTTATTTTAAGCTAAGAAGCAGAAATTAGGGATAAATCTCTTTTTCTATAATTTATTTGTTTTGCCTTCAGTTTTTAGAAAATATTTTTTATGTCTGCTTTCTTTTCTTGCATCCGCCTTTTCTGTTTAGTTGCTTTTTCGTTTCAAAATTTAAAAATCTTCGCCTTTTATGTTTAGTTGCCTTCACTTTTCTGTTTATTTGCCTCTTTTTCCTTAACTTTTAGACAGAGTTGAATTCCAAAGTGTATGCACTCTTTGTTGATTTCCACGGTTTATAATCTGATTTTCTTCATAACGACTGCAAATGATATTTATTCACTTTGTTATTCAAACGCTAATTTGATGGAAGTTTTTCTATTAATAGTAGTCCTAATTTTAAACATTTGCTCATCTTACTTTTATTCAAAAAACAAATCTAATATTTATTTATGGTTGAACTTTTAAAACATTTAAGCGATTACATAATGATTTCAAGTTGATTTTCATTACTTTTTTTAGTAATTTAACCACATGTTAACTTTTAATCATGTATGTATTTTGGAAAATGAGGATGGTTGTTGTAATATATATGTTAACCCTGTTACTCATAAATGATGATTATGGTACCTTATTTTCAACGATAGTCATAACTCTATAATTGGTTGTTACCAATAAATATAAGGATTTTAAGCAATACTTCATGGCATGAGGATTTTATTTTGTCAATTAAGCATTGTTTATTGAAACTTTGTTTTCTATACTATTTATATAAAGATAAAAGTTAACTAATGTACGAGGACTATAAGATGATACACTCCTAAAAAATATATATATAGTACTTACGATGGTAGTTTATAAAGTTTTAAATTGCACAGACCACATATTAAACAAAAGAGTCATGATGATTAAATAGAGAAGGTGGGATGAATTAAATTTGGTCTTGTGGCTCATCACTTTGAACTTTGAAGTCCATGGTGGAAATAGAATAAGACAAGGCAATATTAAAGAAAAATAAGTAATATCAGTTTTCTATAATTAAAATCTGCATGAACTTGTGTTTTGATAGAATTTATACAATATGTGGCATTTAGATAAACTGAGCATGAACTTCTGTTGACTAGTCAACTGTTCTTTATGGTTTTTACAAAGGTTGGATTTTTCTTTCTTTAGACATGCCAATTTCTAAACCCATAAACGAATGGACAAAAGTTCGTAAATAGCACAGTCATCATTTTTTTATATAATCTGGTAAATGGTTTTATTTTACTATGTGCATCCTTCAACAATGAATATTGTTAATAGCTTCTCTTTAACAAAACGTACAGCGATAGCTGTGTACTTGGTTAAATTTGGTAAGATTGAATGTGTTGAATTCAGAACATGGACTAAGGTTTATAATAAAACCCATAAAGTTCGATTTCATGTCAGGTGATTGCTTTACGTGGTATAATTACTTACAAATTTCTTTAATTTTGCATTGATGGTTTAAGCATGCTTAATGTATAACAATATGAGACTGTGCACACTGCTCAATTCTTTGATTTCTTACATAATGCTTTGAGGATACTTATAACCATGTGATATGTATATAGATATATTTATGGGAGTGTGATATACTATAAGAATTGAGCAGTGTGATATACTATCTATTAAGCAAAAATACACTTTATTATGTCATAGTTTACCAAAATACACTTTGCCGAGTAGGGAAATATATCACATGGTTATAAGTATTGAAATATCATTGTTTGCATGTAGAACACACAGCTCATGTCATGCGACAAACGCTGCCCAAGTGTTGGTTTCCCTCCCTTTATCAACCGACGACAGTTAAATTCTTTTTCTTCTATGTTACTACTTACTTCTGATCCGGTGACTTTCACAGCTTCCTGGAATCAATTTTGCTACCCTGCCAGCCGAAATTTCTTCTATCCACAACTTCCAATTTTAGTTTCATATAGCTCTCAATCTGTTTTTTTACAAGCATTGCAAAAATGAGAATACATATTGTCATTTTATTAGGCAAATTTCATTTTCTTATCTTTCCTAAAATTATTGTTGATATACTTACAATTCGGTAAGGCACTAGAATCATAGCGTATGTTAATCCTACATCAAACTTTTTGATTTGTGTTTTATGACAAGAAAGGATGTTAACAATGAAACTCTAATTAGCAATTGACAAAGATATGCTTTCAAGGCAATAATATGTTTGTTGTGATGGTATTCTAAAATTGACACATGACTTTGGAATTCAGAAAGAAACGTAAGGAACATAATTTTCCCCGCATAATTGTTGACTGTACAATTACAAAATGTCCAGAAATGATTTTATATTTTTTGTACGCTAGTTGTAGATCTTTGGTAGAAACTCTGGTTTACGTATCAAAATTCTTTCTTTTTGCATTTTATGTGTTCTCTAATTCAGGCCACCTTCCTCTATATCTCATCTTCTGGGTTCAACATTAATGTATCAAAAATACTATTTTACTGGTGAGATAAAAATGCAGAACCATCCATAAATTTCTTTAATTCAGCCTTAAATTTAGAATGTAGGATTTCATATTTTTCTCTTTTGATCGGCTTAAACACCTGAAACTACTTCGGGTATTGTAGAAAATTCCTTAATGTATATGACACATGTTCAAGTAAAATCCAAACTAGATATATACAAGTATTTCATTAATATAGCACACCATTACATTTATTCATACTGGAATATTTACTATAGTTCTAAGTAATAACTGATGTCATATCAAGGGACAAATTTTTTTCAATTAAAATACCAAGTTTAAAAATATGAAGTTCTATGCCAGACATAAATTATTCGCATTGTTAGAAACAAAAATTAAAAGCATTGTGAATATAAATTTAGTAACAACTAAAGTCAAGTCATCTTAAGGAGGTAGTAGGATCCTTATTGATAACATATAGATGATGAAAATTCTGACTTTAAAGTATTTGTACTCATTAAAGTATGAATTTATTGAATCTATGATTTATGACTTAAAGTTTAGTTTCAATTAAAGGTACACTTTGCTACTTATAGTTTATGGTTTGAATCCCATTTAACATAGTTATAAACGTTAAACGTGTTGATAAGGACTTTGAATTCTCCACGGCAATACTTGGTTTTTTTTTAATGTTTTAATACCTTTTTGGTATATGTAATTTTAATGTATTTAGTAGATTTCAAGTTGTGAGTTGTCAAAATAGTTTATGTTTGGTTTGTATATTTGTTTATTGGCAGAAAACATTATATACTATGTTTTGTTTGTTCATGAATAAATGATAGTAATAATAAAACATTTACCACATATTTATCATATTTATAGGAAAATTTTGAAATGAATTATAAATCACTAATATATAGTAGACTAAAAATGGATATATAAATGTAGAACTCGTTGAAGTGCTTAATGTATAACAATATGAGACTGTGCACACTACTCAATTCTTTGATTTCTTCCATAATGCTTTGAGGATACTTATAACCAAGTTATATGTAGATAAATATATTTATGGGAGTGTGATATACTATAAGAATTGAGCAGTGTGATATACTATCTATTAAGCAAAAATACACTTTATTGTGTCATGGTTTAACAAAATACACTTTGCCGAGTAGGGAAATATATCACCTGGTTATAAGTATTGAAATATCGTTGTTTTCTACACTTCTCCTATTTTTGTGTGTGTATGTGTATATGTGTATATATATAATATTAGATAATTTAAAAGAATAGTGAAGTAAGAAAAATGGCAGTGCTTAGTTACTTGTATTAGGAAATATGAGAAGAGAGTTGAAGGGTTAGGCCTTTATTCGTAGGTGCATAAATCAATCATAACTATTAGGTTAAAAATAACGGTATTTTATTTGTCGAAAAGGATATTTAATTTTATATATAACGTATGGTTAGTTGGATTGAATGTTGAGAATTTACGTATATGTGTTTAAATTCATATACGTAACATTAGGGATTGAAAAGCACGAACTATAATATTTTATATTTATAAAGCCTTAGAGAGTTTTTTCGGCCCCTTCTGATACGTATTATATATAATCGTTATGTGAATGTTCGTTTTATTAATAAAACGGGCATTTATATTCATCATATACAATATTTATTGGATTTGTCCTTTGTATTGGACAAGTAACGAACACAATAACGAAATTAAATCTCGTAAATCATCTCATTTTAAATTGTTCTCAGAATTTTGAAAGCGCTTCCTTTATGTTCCCTGTGTACATGCAATTGTGTACTGTTCAGGGAACTAAAGCGAAGTGCTACCGAATTTTTTTTGAATCGTTTAAATTGAAAAGATTTACGTGATTTAATTACGTTATTGTATTTGTAATGGGAGATAGGATGACCCACCAACAAAGTGTAAATGATCCATATACCAGCAGAATATTTGGAATCCACTGTTCCCTCTTGTAGTGTTGGTCTAAAAGTTTGAATATCTCCAAAGCTCTAAAATGTAGCGGAAAGCCATGGAATATTACTGAAAAGACATGAACTTAGTAACCACAAATTAGATTTTTAATTTATTAATTTTCAGCTCCAAAGATTTGACCAAAGTAGGGAAGGCTAAAATAAAGTAGCAAGCCAGTTCTACTTAATTGCTTGGTCGAAGAAAAATAATTCATGGCCTGTTATATTTGATACTCAGGTCGGTATGTCTTCTAGCGTTGACAGACAGTGGATGAAAGAATCCAATCGTAGAACTCCACGATATTTGGAAGGAGTGCAAGAGTTTATTAATTTTGTTGAAAAAAATGGTGGTAATAAGGAAATCTATTCTTGTCCTTGCACTAAATGTCAGAATATGACGAAAAAGATGAATTTAGAGGATATTCGTTTTCATTTGGTTAGACATAGAATTGATCAAACGTATAACTTTGGCATTTTCGTGGAGAAGAATTGACGGGAAAGGAAAAACAACCCATCAGTCAAGCCATGCATGTCGATGATGGCGAATATCCCAGAATGGAAGATCTAATCAATGATGCCGAAAAATTTCCATAATTTTCAATCGATAAGTCAGTTCCACGATAATGTTGACGAACCGCCTATCATTGATGTTGACTGGAAGACCGATCAAAGTAAGAAGTATAAATCACTTTTTGATTGTGCAAAAGAGCCATTGTATCCTTCATGTCCAAAAGGGATAACAAAATTGTACGCCATTATAAAGATGAATGGTTTGAAAACGCAATACGGTTTTTCCGAGAATGGTGTGACCGCACTCCTTGAATTTATAAATGAGTTAATTCCTGAAGGTAACAGACTACCAGCAAAATATTCGGACATGAAAACGATAATTAAATTAGTTGGGATGGATTATAAATCTTATAATGCTTGCATTAATGACTGCATGTTATATTGGAAAGATGATGCAAACAGAGTTTCTTGTAGATTTTGCAACAAACCAAGATATAAGAAAACATTTAGCGAAGAAAAAAGAGCCACCAAGGTACCGCAAAAGATTTTGAGACATTTTCCTTTAATTTCCAGATTGAGGAGACTTTATACAATACCATGGATAGCAGAAGCTATGACATGGCATAGTCTTGCAAAATCAGATCTAGCTATAATGCGTCACCCATGCGACACTTCGCAGTGGCGAACTGTAGATTCTTTGATAAAACATTTGCCGTTGAACCACGAAATGTTACGCGGGGAATAGCAACGGATGGTTTCAATCCACATGCATCTCTAGGTAACCGCTACAGTTGTTGGCCAGTAATTGTAGTACCATATAATCTTCCTCAATCAATGTGCATGAAAGAGAGTTTTCAATGTTGACACTATTGATTGCTGGACCAAAACAACCAGGGAAGGATATTGATGTTTATCTGCAACCGTTGATAGACGAATTAAAGCAACTATGGGAAGGAGTAATGGCTTTTGACTTGTTTAACAAAAATGAGTTCACAATGAGAGCTAGGGTGTTGTGGGCAATCCACGATCTTCCTGCATTTGGGACATTATCGGGGTGTACAACTCATGGCTACTTTGCGTGTCCTACATGTGGAGTAGAAATTTGTTCTTATTATCTTCTTGCTAGTAAGAAGATGTGTTACATGGATCATCGAAGGTTCCTTCCTTCCAAACACAAGTTTCATGATGAAAATTAATTTTTAATAATAAACTAGAGCACTGTCGTCCGCCAAGGTCACTGAATGGTTATCAAGTTGAACAGAAGGTAGCAAATATCAAGATGAAAGTTGGTAAAGACAAACCTGAAATTGGTCGAAAATGAAAAAAAGAAAGTCGAAGAAGAAGAATATGAAAATACTCCTGCATGGTACAGGAGGTCCATCATTTTTGATTTGCCATATTGGAAAGCAAATTTGATTCGACACAATATTGATGTTATGCATACAGAAAAGAATGTCACTGAACATCTCATTAGCACAATTTTAGGTCATAAAGACAAGTCAAAAGATGGCTTCAATGCACGGAAGGATTTGAAAAACATGGGTATAAAACAGAAATTGTGGGTGATGGAAGATCCCAAAACAAATAAAACAACTGTGCCAAAAGCTACTTTCACCTTAAACAAGGAAGAAAAGTTACGGTTTTACACCATTTTGAAAGACTTGAAAGTACCTAACAACAAATTCTCTTCGAACTTCCATAATAATGTGAGCATCAATCCTCTTGAACTGACAAATATGAATTCGCATGATTATCTCGTCATAATGCAACTATTACTTCCTGTAATGCTTCAACATTGTTATTCGCAATAAAAGGATCTACGTAATACTATATATCGCATGAGTCTATTCTTTTACATTTTATGTTTAAAGTGATAAATAGGGAACATCTATTAAAAGCAAAGGCTAGTTTGGTAGAAGCCATGTGTGTGCTTGAGAAACATTTTCCACCTGCATTTTTTGATATCAGCATCCATCTTATGGTCCATTTAGCCGATGAAGCATTGACTTGCAATCCTGTTAGATACAGATGGATGTATCCTTTTGAACGGTAAATTTCTAATTTCACTTTTATTCACCATCGTTCGATTTAAACAACTGTTGATTATTTATAATTCATATCTTTCATAGGTTGATGAAAACATATAAAAGATATGTTCGCAACAAAAGATATATTGAAGGTGTATTGTGGAAGGATACATTGTTCAAGAATCTAGTCTTTATTGCATGGAGTATATGACGAAAGGAGGCGACGACACTCATAAACATACCCGTGAGTTGTTTTTAGATGACGATGATGAGTTTGCTAGTGAGATGTCTTTAGATAATGGCAAAGATATAACCTTAACCCAAGTCCAGTATGAACAAGTTCGTAGATGGGTTCTTAATAAGCACGATGGATTGGAAGAATGGGAGAAGGAAGTTTAAGAATTTGTCTTGAATTTCCATTAGCGTAAATCAATCAATTTACTTATACGTTTTAAAATTTATGTTGTAGGAGGTATGAAATCTATGTGAAAAATACTAAATCACAATCTCATGGTGGAGTTATTCCTAAAGAAACTTGCCAAAGTTTCACTCTATGGTTACGCGACGAGGTAAACATAACATAGTATTAAATATTTCAGGTGCATTTAACTGATCTTACTCTTTTATGACCATACTTCCTACATCTTATTTTTTGTTAGTTGGCGAGGATTGACGATGTTGATCCAACTCTTTGGCGGCTGGTGAACGGGTCGATGTTCAAGGCACGCAGTTATGTGAAGTACCAAGTAAAGGGATTTAGATTTTCACCGAAAAGTTACGAAGAGCAGTTGCTAACACAAGACAGTGGTGTATGTATGACATAAATTACCAAATTTAGAGCGAGCGGGAAGGACAAAAATTATAAGGAAGCAGAAACCAAGTATTACGGAGTTGTTCAACAAAAATTGAGTTGGATTACATTGACTTTAAACAAATGGTTTTCTATTGTGATTGGGTAAAGGTTGAAGACAAGGTCAATGGTTGCAAGATTGACCCTATTTCAAACTTGATCACGGTTAACTTAGACAAATTGAAGAGTAAAGATAGAGTGAACGATGAGCCGTTTATTCTTGCATCGGAAGCGACTCAAGTGTTCTACTCGAAAGATTTAAAAAATGAAGGATGGTTTGTAGTTTTACACACACCAAAACGGTTGACTAGTAATGTGGATGACATTGAGTCTCCTACTATCTACCAATCAGCTTTTGAAGATAATGAGAAGTTAGAAGAGCTTACCAACTTGGTTTGTTGATATTAATGCATCTCTTACTGGAATTAATGGAAGCATTTCTTTGATGTATGATGTGACTAGAAATTGTGTGTAAAAAAATATTGAATTCTACTTGCTATTTTTCACTTGAATTGTTAATTTTCATTTGCCATTTTTCACTTATGCGTAATAGGGGCATTAGTAATTGATAAGTTTCTTGAATTAACCATAGTGGAAGCATTGACCTTCATAATCAATTGCTTGCAATAATCTGATGATAAAGGCACTCAAAGATACTTAACTGGTATGAGTTGTGACTCTTCTATTTGAAGAATACTTGGAATATAATTCTTCTTTCGAAATCTTGAACTAAAATATATCATGGTTTTCAGCGGATTGATGTGAAATCTAGCTATTTTACACATGTTTCATAATTTGCTTGATTTTTTAAAACTCTTTTCATTAGCTAAAGAAAATAACATTATGTCATCAACAAATTACAAGTGTGAGATACATAGTTGTGCATACTTTAAATTGTAATACAAACAACAATTGATTCAATAAGGATTTGTACAACAAACAAAATACTTGGTATGACCTACATTGTTGATTTAATTGTGGTATACCATTAGTTGGCAATGAGAGAAGGTATTACTGTTTATAATTAGGATCTTGTATTTCGTCCCTAAAGATGTAGGGTATGGTCTTATTTTTGCTCCTTTAAATTTAAAATGCACCTAATTTGAGATGAATTTTGTATAAAAATTACCATAACTATGGTTGTAAAATGTTTGAGGTACAAGAGGAAATGCATAGGATCATCTTCAAATGAACAGAAGAGCAAAAAATGCTTGTCGCTAATGTGCTAGGGTATATATTAAAATTGAAAGCGGTGTTAATGCAAACTTTAAGTAAAGTTCTAAGAAACAAATGGACTTCAATATATGGTGAGGATTTGAAAGATAATATTTATCTCTGTACTTTTTATATAATAGGATATAAATCATATATTATGGCCTTATCATGGATACGATAGATTTTCTTGTCTAAGATTTTAAAGAGATCGGAAAAGTAAAGGCAAAAATATTTTTAAGAATTTCTTTTCAAATAACAGTTTGAGAGTGATTAAAATGAAATAGGGTTCTAAATGGGCTAAAAAGGACTATAAAATGTAATGAATAAAGTGAGGATAAAAGGTATGAAAAATGTATAGTAAAAAAAAAAAGGATAAAAGTTAAAGAATGTGGAAAACATAAAACATCTCAATCTAAATAATTATAAGACAAAAATAATTACTTATTGTAAAAAAAAAGATTCATGCGAGGAGGCAAAAACTGTTTGTTAATAGCATTTTCTTTGCTTATAAACATTATAAAAAAATAATTTGTGTTCTCTAACTGTATTTTGTTCAGGTTTGCGTTTGTGTACTGTAGAGGGTGTTTGGATCAGATAATAATTAGAAGTAGCCAAAACTTGAACTTTTAACTTATTTCAACTTAATTGCCTTGTAATTACTCGTAAGAAAAATATACTCGCTTTTGATGCAATGATCCACAAAGCTTTATATATACATACTGTTCAGACCGAAAAAGAAAAGAAAAGGCCCTGCTTCTGAGTTCTGATGTAATGATTCATAAAGTTCTAAATATATATACAGCTAAAGGTTTTGCATGTTCTATTAACCAATATATTTTATGTTCATGTATAAATTTGAAATTTGTCTCTACATAAATTTAAAGTCATTCGTTATATGATTTTATTTTTTCTTGAATTTATCAACTTGGTTTGTCGGCTTGTGCATTTTCACCATTGAAATTTAAGTACCGGATTCAAAATAGCTGTCTATAACTTGAATGTTTTAGGTTCTCAAGTTTGTATTTGGCCTGGAGCGGATAGGTGGAAATACTCTGAAATTTTGGGTGAAAGCATTGTGCTTAGAAAGATAACTAAAATTTCTTATGCGGTAAGCATTGTGCTAACTTTCCTACAATAATAATACCATGTACCAATTACATTTACTGCTTAGCGATAGGATCCTGCTAAATACCAACCCTTTGATCTCGTTAATAACCTTAGTTTAATTTCGATTTAAAATAAAAACTCTATGGTTTCGTGAGTGGCCAAATTTTTAGTATATATAAGTATGATTTCTAGTAAGGTTTTGTATATTACTTAATATAGCATTAAGTATGCATGACTTCCCCAAATATATGAAGTGTTTTATGTAAACAAGTGCGTCGTAATTAACCCAGTATAAAAATTTAACATTCAAATTTAAGAATTCCTAGTCTGATAGAAGAAGTCTGGTTTTGATATATGTTTTAATATTTGAGGCATATCTTAGGCTAGGACCTTGTGTATATAAACCTATGGTGTAAGTTATTAAAATAAGTGGGTTTTAAACCAATAAATGTTTTATACTATGTATGTATGTCTGCATTCTTTTGCAATCGTACCTTGCTGCTTTGTTAATATTTCAAGTCCCGTGCTTAGAGTTACAAATAAATACAAAAGACATACATTTTGAGTATAACACAAGCAACATGCTAATGTATCTTTTACTCAGCCTAATTCTCAGAGCTTTGATTTAATTTAGAGAGCTTTGGACATCACATGTAAGTTTTATTAGTAGATATTAGTGTGTATTATTTCATTTTTAAAAAATTGCTACACAGTGCCTTAGTTTTTGCTGAAAATGTTTTCTTCTTCCCCTTCTTGGTCTTGTCAAAAGATTTGTACCTATAGTCTAAAATGCTTAATAAAAATCCTAATAAAGTACTAATTGTTATTTGTATCTATATTTCTATATCTGGAATTGTACATAAACTCAAGTCAACAAATAAAGTCTATATTTGTATCTATATTTCCATATCTGTTATTGATAATACATTCTTCTTGGTCTTGTAAAAAGATTTGTACCTATAGTCTGAAATTTGTAATAAAAATCCTAATAAAGTACTAACTGTTATTTGTACCTATAGTCTTACTTGTGTTTCTCAACATTATTATATGATCCTCTAACTTTTATACTACGATCAATCTATATTTTGATTTGTTTACCTCATCCACATAGAAAGTAGCTTATACCAAAATACGACTCTGTTATGAAGTACTTATCAGACTCTTACTTCTTTTTAGTAAATCATCATATAATATATAACATGGAATTATACATGGATATCATAATAATTCCCCGTTTCCATATATAAAATATCATACATTTTCAAATGGTTATGTAGTCAAGGTTGTCATTTTAATACATTTGTATTCAACATATTTTTCTTTGCTAAGGTCTGGTTATTTCTAGAGTCCTTCTTTCTAAACTACACTTGTGTGTCCTCCTTACAGATTGATCTAGCTAGTGCTTCCATGTTTTTATCCCATTAAAAATTATCTTCTAGGTACAAAATAATTGTTGAATATTTAACCCAATTCTTACCTCATTTTAGCTCCAAATCACGGTCAAAATCAATCATCATTTATCTTTTTAGATCCTCTTACCACTCAAAACATAGCATAGTGTCTGGAAACCTTTAATACATTATCCCTTATACAAAGTATACATTTCCAAATGTATAAACAACTGTTGCCTAAGCACATTTTACCGAAATGTACATCTTGCTAATTTTAGTATAAAGAGATTTCTTTTTACATAAATATTCTTATGTGCCTGCATTACCATTTACTTTAGCCGGTGCTTTTAGATGTTTGTCCAGACTGTTAAAGCATTACCATTTAGCCGCCAAGTGGCATTGGTTATTCAACATAATTTTCAAATCTTTCAGTCTTCATATTTTTATTAGAAAATCAATGAATATATATATATATATATATATAACTCAACATCTCTAGTTTCTATCTTCTCATTTCAATTTCAGTACTTCTCTTGTGCATTTATATAAAATTTTGATTACTTATTTTGTCATATAATATTTGCATGTGCATGTGCATTCATACAACTGATTTTGTCTTTCAATTTCAGTACTGATTTTGAATCCTTTGGTTCTGACAATGAATCCTTTGCATAAAGAGCACTTACTGACATGGAAGATACAAAATATTCATGGGGATGTACTTAAAAATGATGGATGTTTGCGTATAACTTGTGTCAAAACATATTTGCTAAAATATAACTTAACATGATCACTATATTATCATAAAAGGTAAAACGTAAGCATATATATAAGTTCCTAGTAATAACATATAGAAATACCTGAATTTGCTTCAATCTATTATCACAATTTGTCATGCTTCAATCTTTATCTACTATTATAATTTGGATGAAGACAGAAATGGCATGAAATTCTGAAAATTTATTCAAAGAAAACATGCCTTTTTTATTATTTGTTATTTTGGTATTAGAGACGCAGTCCAAAATTCCTAAACAAAAAAGTATTAACAATAAAAAAATCCCAAGACAATACATACCTTAAGAATTTCAAACAAGCCATCAAAATTAGTACGTATAAATCTTCGGTTATTTGTATCTGATGCATTCTTCAACTTAGACAACTTCAGCTTTTCAGTTTTGCAAGATTGATATAATGACTGACCAAATAAATAGAACAACGTTTTGTATCTTGCATGTGCAAGCCATTGCAAATCCGGAAAAAGAAATAACACGTCGTGAAGTATGGGAGAAAATTCATACAAAAAAGGATGGAAGCATATCTGATTCCACTTCTCCATACTTTGTAAGTTAGCCAAATAATTGCTTATTTGAATTATTCACTATTTCAATTTATATATTTAAGCTTCACGATTAGGATAAAATTGCGAAGGCAAAGAAAGCAATCAAAGACAGTGAGGAAGAGGAGTTGCCGCTGGATGAAGACATACTTTCACAAGTTTTTGGAAAGGATAAAAGAGGTCGGACTCATAGTATTGGAACCAAGATATCAAGGACCCAAGTTAAGGCCTCCAATATTGCACACAAACAATTTAAAACTGCTCAAAACATGGAAGATCGGATGACCAATGTAGAAGGTGCATTGTTGTCTTTAGTGGACTTGATTAAGGGAAAATATGAGAAGCAAATACTAGACAATGCTTCAAATGAAGGAGGAAGTAATGCATGTCACGATGCTCCAAATGAAAGATAGACGGACAAAGACATTGGCAATCCACATAATTCTTCCAATTCGGTAAGTTTGAAGTGTGAAATCTTAAACTTTAATTTGGAGGTCATTGCGATAGGTACAGTATGCAGAGGTTCGATGGGTTCAATAATTCATGGAAAACCGTACCGCCAACGTATGAGAAGTTGGTTGTGGACAACATACTGCTGTCAGATGAAAGCACAAACAAGCAAAACCATCCTCTTGCTTTGACCTTTGAAGAAGTTGGAGTTGGCGGTTTTGTGTGCCATCCGAAGAATCTTCTTCGATACCTGTAGACACTGGTTCAGGTGCTTATTTTCGGTTTCTTGTTTTTGTGTGGTGATCATTTAGTAACTATTTTTATTTTGTGTGATCATTTAATATCCACAATATGTCATGATGTAGATCAATAATAAGGTAGAAAAAAATGGGCCAGCAAATTTAGAATAAACATTAATAGTGGTACTGAATGAAGACATACTTTCACAAGTTTTTGGAAAGGATAAAAGAGGCCGGACTCATAGTATTGGAACAAAGATATCAAGGACCCAAGTTAAGGCCTCCAATATTGCACACAAACAATTTAAAAATGCTCAAAACATGGAAGGTCGGATGACCAATGTAGAAGGTGCATTGTTGTCTTTAGTGGACTTGATTAAGGGGAAATATGAGAAGCAAATACCAGACAATGCTTCGAATAAAGGAGGAAGTAATGCATGTCACGATGCTCCAAATGAAAGATAGCCGGACAAAGACATTGGCAATCAACATAATTCTTTCGATTCGGTAAGTTTGAAGTGTGAAATCTTAAACTTTAATCTGGAGGTCATTGCGACAGGTACAGTATGCAGAGGTTCGATGGGTTCAATAATTCATGGAAAATCGTACCGCCAACGTACGAGAAGTTGGTTGTGGACAACATATTGCTGTCAG
Source organism: Allium sativum (assembly GCA_030737875.1). Lineage (NCBI taxonomy): Eukaryota > Viridiplantae > Streptophyta > Magnoliopsida > Asparagales > Amaryllidaceae > Allium > Allium sativum. The sequence continues at coordinate 244,665,672 of CM060922.1, read as the reverse complement.
ATGAAAGCACAACCAAGCAAAACCATCCTCTTGCTTTGACCTTTGAAGAAGTTGGAGTTGGCGGTTTTGTGTGCCATCCGAAGAATCTTCTTCGATACCTGTAGACACTGGTTCAGGTGCTTATTCTCAGTTTCTTGTTTTTGTGTGGTGATCATTTAGTAACTATTTTTATTTTGTGTGATCATTTAATATCCACAATATGTCATGATGTAGATCAATAATAAGGTAGAAAAAAATGGGCCAGCAAATTTAGAATAAACATTAATAGTGGTACTGAATGTGTTTACTTATCTTTGTGTGCACTTATCTGCACTGATATTAGACTCTAGAAACCCTGCTTTAGTAGCGAAGTTATTTTCTATCTAAATTTCTACTTAATACTTTGATATAAATATTTGATTTTCCATATTGTTTGTTTCGAAACCACCTAGATGTCCATGTATATGTATACTACTTAATCAATTAATTTCACTTAAACTTTAACTTAACTTACGTACTTAAAAAGGAATAACCTTGGATTAGGCATAAATAAGTACACCCAGGTCACAACTGAGGACTTTCCTTTAACCCCTCGTACAAGCATTCATGTTATGGGAAAACGATAACAGAACTCACAATAGCTTAACCTGTTAGCGTAATTAATATTCTACTAAAGAACAATATAGTCTTTTGTTTTATGTTTTGCCTATATATAAAGGCCTCTTGTATTATCTTAGGTTTAAGGCTTTGACTTCTATTAGCCTCCACTCTCAATGTATTTTGCTGTTAATTAATGTTATCATGGTATCAGAGCCTGTTCTTCTCTGTTGGTGATTTTTCTAATCTATAATTAACAACTCCGTCTGTCCCTAATCCACTATTTCCCAAATCTGCTGTCTTGGTACAAAACCTCTCCAAATCTGCCGTTCCTTTCCCAAATCAGCCAATTGAAGCAAGCACAGATCCTTCGTCCCTTTCCCAACCCCAAAGCCGTTGATTCCTAATCCCAAACCGTCGTTCCCTGCACCAAACCCGAAGCCGCTGATCCCTTCCCTGTACCGCCGATCCGTACCCTGCTACCGCCGTTCCACCGATCTGTACCCTGCATCAAACCCGAAGCAACCGATCCCTACCCAGATTTTCAGATCCAAAGTTGCTAATCCATCAGAGATCCGAAGTTGTTGTCCCTAATTCAGACGAGATTCTATACACCTAGACCCGAAGTTACTGATAATTAAAATTTACTGCACAGAAGCCCTCTTTTGAGTTTGTTCTCTCTGTTTGAGTTTGTTTTTCAAATCCGAAATATTTTGTTTGTTCTGTGATTATTTTAAAAAAAAATGGCTGAAACAAGAGATGATTCACTTCAAGCAATCAGTGTTCAGTTAGATGGTAAAAATTATGCATATTGGAGTTATGTGATGAAATTTTTTTTGAAGGGTAAACAAATGTAGGGCTATATTTCGGGTACCATTGTCAAGCCTGCGGATAGCACAGCCGCTAATTTTGTGTCTTTGTTTGACAAGTGGGAAGTTGCAAATTCTAAGATTATTACTTGGATTAATAATTCAGTCAAGCACTGGATAGGTAATCAATTAGCAAAATATGAGACAGCTAAGGAGGTTTGGGATCATCTAGCTAGATTGTATACACAGTCTAATTTTGCAAAACAGTACCAATTGGAATCTGATATTCGTGCTCTGCAGCAGAAAAGCATGAGTATTCAGGAGTTTTATGATGCTATGACAAATTTGTGGGATCAGTTGGCGCTCACAGAATCTGCTGAATTACGCGCCTTTGGACCGTATATTGCACGAAGAGAGGAGCAAAGATTGGTACAGTTTTTAATGGCTCTTCGTGACGAGTTTGAAGGACTTCGTGGGTCTATTCTACATCGTAATCCTCTACCTTCTATTGATTCTATTGTTAGTGAACTTTTGGCCGAGGAAATTCGTCTTCAGTCCTCTGTTGCGAAGGAAGGCTCTACTCCATCAGTCTTCGCCATGCCTACACGACCAAATTCAAATTCGCTTATCAGACTGTATGTTCCAGTTGCTCGTGATGAATGCAGTTTTTGTAGACAAAAAGGCCATTGGAAATCTCAATGTCGACAGAAAAGAAAGCAGCAGAAGCTCGTTCAGTAACCTCAGCAATTGAAATTTTTTCGACCACCAATCCCTCAGAATGGACCTCCTCTTCTTCCTCGTCCTCATAATGCTCTTACAGCTCCCTCTTTAGATTCATTAATGATTGAACAATTTCAGAAATTCCTTGCATCCCAGCCACACGCTATGTCGGCTACATCTCAACAAGGTTTGTCATCTAAATCATCAAGTATATCTTCTTCTACCTGGATTTTAGATTCAAGCGCTTCAAATCATATGTCACCTAATTTATCCTCTTTCACTTCTTTGGCTCATAAAGTTTTTGTGCCTGTCATGAGTGCTAGTGGTACATCTATGCCTGTGCAAGGTGTTGGTTCAGTCATTACACCGTCATTATCCTTATCTAATGTCTATCACATTCCTAAACTTGCATCAAATCTTGCTTCTGTTGGTCAAATTTGTGACGATGACTACTTGGTTTCTTTTTCTTCTTCTGCATGTTATGTTCAGGATCCAAAGTCTCAGAAAGTGATTGGGACCGGCCATAGAGAAGGAGGACTTTATGTATTGGATCAATTCAAAAATCCTAAGATTTCAGAGATTGCGGCTTCTGTTCCTGGTGTGGATGTTTCGTCTTTTCGTTTGAGTCAGTCATCTTCTATGTTTTATTTATGGCATTCCCGTTTGGGTCATGTTTCCAAATCTCGATTGCAATTCTTAGCGTCTATAGGAGTTTTGGGAGAATTGAAAACTAATGACATTTCTGATTGTAGTGGTTGTAAACTTGCAAAATTTTCTGCTTTGCCTTTTCCCCAAAGTAATACATTTTCTACTGCACCTTTTGATCTTATTCATTCTAATGTTTGGGAACCCTCTCCTGTTTCTACAAAGGGAGGCTCTCGTTATTATGTCTCTTTTATTGATGACTGCACTCGTTATTGTTGGATTTATCTTATGAAGTGTCGCTCAGAATTTTTTGGCATCTATAATGAGTTTCGATCTCTTATTAAAACTCAACATGGAGCTGTTATTAAATGTTTTAGATGTGACTTAGGGGGAGAATATACTTCTCATGCTTTTAAGGAACTTCTTGCATTAGATGGCACAATTTATCAGACTTCTTGTACTGATACTCCTGAAAAAAATGGGGTTGCTGAAAGGAAACATAGACATATTCTTGAGACTGCTAGATCTCTTTTATTGTCTGCTAGTGTTCCAAGTGAATTTTGGGGAGAGGCAGCTCTTACTTCTGTTTATTTGATTAATAGAATTTCTACTTCTCATAATTCTAGCTTGTCCCCCTATGAGAAGTTGTATGGTTGTCCACCATATTATTCTTCTCTTCGTGTTTTTGGTTCCACATGCTTTGTTCTTCTTCCTCATGTCCAACGGAGTAAGCTAACTTCATGGTCTGCTATATGTGTTTTTCTTGGTTATGGCGCAGGACAAAAAGGATATCGTCGTTTTGATCCAGTCAGTCACAAGCTATATGTTTCTCGTCACGTTGTTTTTCTTGAACATATTCCTTATTTTACAATTCCTGATCGTACCCACAACACATCTATGTCTGATCTTGTTCATATTGATCCTTTCACTGCTGATGATGATGCTGCTAATGATGATGAGCTACCTCCTGCTGAAAATCCAGACTCTTCCATTGACTCACAAACCACCCAATCACCTTCTGAGACAGTAGATACTAGCGAACGTCGATATCCTATCTGAAATCGTCAGTCTACTAGGCGACCCGATTTTGAATATTCTTGCCTTTCCAGTTCGTTTTCTTCATTCCTTGCTTCTATACATTGTCTCTCTGAGCCTTCATCTTTCAAAGATGTGGTTCGTAATCCTCTTTGGCAACGTGCTATGGTTGAGGAGCCGACTGCTCTTCATCAGACTCATACTTGGGATTTAGTACCTCTTCCTGCAGGAAAACGTGCTATTGGTTCTCGTTGGATCTATAAGATTAAAACTAAAGCTGATGGATCTATTGAAAGGTATAAAACTCGCTTGGTTACTAAAGGTTATTCTCAAGAATATGGTATGGATTATGAGGAGACTTTTGCTCCTGTTGCAAAAATGACTACTGTTCGAACTCTTATTGCAGTTGCTTCTGTTCGCCACTGGAATATTACTCAAATGGATGTTAAAAATGCCTTTTTGAATGGAGATCTTCATGAAGAAGTCTATATGGTTCCTCCTCCTGGTATTGATCATCAACATGGTGAAGTCTGCAAACTTAGGCAAGCTCTTTATGGTCTCAAACAGGCTCCCCGTGCTTGGTTTGAGAAATTCTCTACTGTTATTACTTCTCTTGGTTTTTGCCCGAGTAACCATGATTCCGCTTTGTTTGTCAAGTGTACGTCAGCTGGTCGAATTTTGCTTTCTCTTTACGTTGATGATATGATTATTACTGGCGATGATGTTGTTGGGATTAACTTGTTGAAGTCTGAGTTAACTCGAAGTTTTGCTATGAAAGACTTGGGTCCTCTTCGTTACTTCTTGGGTATTGAAGTTGCTTCTTCTCCAAAAGGTTATCTTCTTTCTCAGTCTAAGTATATTTCTGACATTTTTGAGCATGCTCGTCTCTCAGATAATAAGACTGTTGATACTCCAATTTGTGTGTATAGTTTTATTTGTACAAAATACTTATCCGTTATATACATACGCATACCTGCATATACAAACAAACATATCTATACGAATTTGTGTGTATCTCTGTCGGTGTAGAGTGGTGAGTTTTATCAAGTGTATCAGTCCAGATACATATCATTTGGTCTTCTTTTAGTATTAACATTAGACAACGCATAAATTTAATAATATATCTATACCCGCAAACGATATTTCAAGGTATAATTAGAAGTACTTTCTGTATCGTCATTGAACAAACTCGTTTGTTCTACTATTTTGAAAATTTTATTTTTAGTAAGTATCTCTTTTTAAAAATGAACCTTACATAGCAAACTGAAAACAACTTTTATTTGTTTTCACTGTTTTCAGGCCCGACCATAAACCCGAAAACCCAAAAGAAAGGGAGACCAAACGCTCAAAAATCCTATTTACTCATTTTCTGGCCGTAGTTATCTTTCTTCCTTCTCCGTCGATTCTGGTAAAACCGATATTTTTTACTTGTTTTGTACATCTTTTGGCTCAATATGATTAGATTAGATCATAATATTTACTTTTATTTTGTGCAACAACTCCATCCCTTCAGTACGAGTTAGGTTTTTCCTTTTAATTCAAGCTGCTTTTGATTCAACATCATTCGAAGGTAAATTTCGTCGATTAGTGATCTTTGTTTTGTGTTGATTGATGTAGTGATATTTTGTCATGCTTTTTTATTGTTCCAAAGTTAATGAGTTCTTATTTATTTATTTATTTGCATAAAAAATGATTTTGAGTTTTTCAGAATTTAGGACTTCACTTATCTTTTAGATTACATTTGTTATGTTTGAATGATTGAATATATTAGGGTTAGTTTGCTCGAATGTTTGAATAGTTGGTTATCTGTATGTTTTAGGAAATAGGAAAATTTCGATAATTTTTTGAGGATTGGGGACATGGTACATCAATATCATGATTATTGGATGTTTGTAGGAGCGATACCCATATATAAAATAATAACACTTATGCTGTAATCAAATTAGAAGAGAACTACTGCATAGATTTATTGCTGATGGGACTACTATGTCATTTTGGTTTAACAAGTGGGTTTAACAAGTGGTTGGCATATAGTAAATCTTAGCTCTGAAGCAAATTTGAAGGTAAATTGCGTACGATGGGATGGGCGTTTACAGCCTACCTTCCATACATCTATGCGAGAAGTTAGCACTGAACTTAAATATATTGGAAGTTCTTCTGATTACTGAACTTTCATGGGTTCTAAATAGTTTGGCTTTAAACAAGTTTGGGATAATTTTCGGGTTTTTGGTCCTAAATTACAGTGGTATAAGGTTCTCTGGCATACATTCATAGCTCATTAAATTAGCCTAACCATGTTTATGGCTCATTAAGGTTGATTGCCGGTTAAAGATAGGTTGCATTCCTGGGGTATCATCAGCGATAAAGTGTGTGTACTGTATGATAAAGAAAATGAGGAACATCAATATCCTTTACAAGTCTAGACAATTTTGAAATATCCTAATAATATATAAGTCATGTTACGGGTTGAGTTACCTGTTACAAGTCTAGGCCACAGATTATCTCTCTTATTTTTAAAACACTAGCGTACATTGAAGTTACCTAGATAATCAACCCACATGTGTTTTAGTAATGCATAATTTATGAGTTGTGTATTATATTCAGTGATGATTAAGTTTTAGATACTCAGATAGTAAATGAAAAAGGTTAAAAATTATCATTGTCGAGAGTGATTACTAAATCATCATTGTCTAGAGGACTTTTCTAATAGGGAGTAAACAAATGGTTTACAACAGTTAAGTGCACTGACAACATCAAATAGATTTGCAGTTTTCTCTTCATATGATTTGCAGTTTTTTGAGCTCTTAATTCGTGTTTTGTAAATAGATTTGCAGTATTATAAGTAGATTTGCAGTTTTCTCTTTATATGGTTTATAAATAGATTTGCAGCTTTCTCTTCATACTCAGATAGTTAATCTGTAGTTTTCACATCAAACAGTTGTGCTCTTAATTCGTGTTGTTTTAGGTTATGTTGTCCGATTTCTTACTTAATGAAGCTGCTTTTCTTGGCAGGTTACTTAATGGTTTAAGGGAGATGCAGTCTATTTTTCTTGGGCTGCACTTATGGCTTGTAGTATGATATTTTGATTATGACGAATGTTTGAAACTATCAATTATGGTTTATGCTTGTAGTATTAGTAATTTATGATGGTATATGTATAGTATTAGTAATTTATGATGGTATAAGTGGTGTATTAGTACTTTATGATGGTATGTGTGTGGTGTAATATTGTTTTGGTGAACTCAGAATGTAAGATCGGAATAGTATTTTGGTATTAGTACTTTATGAAGCAACATATGTATTGAAATTATCGTAATTTGCTGAACTGTTGTAGTATTTATATCAAATATTAATAGATTTTTGCTGAATATGAAATACAGGGAAAGAAACAAAAAAATTATTTTTTTGTTAAAATTTTAACACAGCAACAGCTCAAAACTGTTGCTAAATAAAATAAGCAACGACCAATAGCCGTTGCTTAACAGAAATTTTGGTTGTATTACAACATGTAGCAACGGGAGCCGTTGCTGAACAGGATTCTGCAACTGATATTAACCATTGCAAAATTTAATTTCGCAATGGCTTATATCCATTGCTAAAAACAAATTTCGCAACGGCTTTGAGTCGTTGCTAAATGATAGCAACCCAGGTCGTTGCAACGACTTGAAGCCGTTGATAAAGTAATTTGTAACGGCTTAAAACCGTTGCTAAATGAGGATTTTGGTGTAGTGAATGTCTCCGTTTCTACTTTTCTTTGATTTTATAATTATTTTCTTTTATAAAAATCCTTTTCTTTTTATATATAAAATCCATTGATTTTATATAAATAATTTATTTCAAAATACACTTTGAAAATCCCCTTTTCTACATCCCAATATTTCTTACGGTATTTAAATACCAAATAACAATGATTGATATCATTCAAACACACATAATCAACACAGATTATATACATCACATCATATATTACAATATATGAAAACAACAGTATTATAAATATTGAGGAATCCAGTTGGATCCCTCCAACTTGTTTCCCTGCATCCATAGATGTTAAACAATATAATTAACATCAATTTCATTTCACTATGAAATATTCTGCTAAACAGAATCAATTTATATATACATATATTTATATATATATATAACCAGATCTATAATTTCAACAAATTACTTAGCAGTTCAACCAAACAGTCAATACACAGCAATCAATCATCATTTATCAGTTCTAAATATACGTTATAAAAATATGAACTGGTAGAGTTGGTGGGTTTTACTCACATTGGATGATCATCGTTAAATAACGATAATTGTCTTTGATTCAGATCGGACAATTTATTTTTCTATAAATGAGATTCGATTCACTCCCAGTCAATTCCACTGTGGAGTGTCCGTCCATACGATCCCAACGGATCTTGTTTTGTCCAATTTTGATATCGTATGATAAAGTTATGATATTAAGAACTTAACACAGTACTTGATTTTAATTAAAACTAAACATTTATTTATTTGGGCCTCTTATAATTACCTCTCCCGGCCCAAAACATCTAAACCCACACCAGTATGATCCCTTCTTCTCCGTCACACTGTGTAGCCTACTCCAGTATACCATTTCCGCTACTTCAACCTTCCCAATGTCGATTTCTACTCAATCCCTTTTCCACCACACTTCACAATATTCCAGACTAAAATTACCAATAATCTCCTCATCTCAAACTGTCTCTCCTCAACCCTCAACTGACGATCTTGATTTCCTCTTTCATTCATCGCGTTCCAGCAGCACTCGAGCCCCACCAAGGAGGACATCGACATTTTTTACATGGATTCTCTTCAAAAATTCAAAACCCAAGCTAAACACTACCACCAATTCAAATACAAACACCAAATCGAAGATCGATGCCCCAAATTCTATATAGATCGAACCCTAGGTTCGTTGGTATTTTCTTACGCGAAAAGAAAACTGATAGCGTCTGGAAAAATCCATACGAGCTTTAAGCTCTTCTGATGCTGAGTATAACGAGATCCATCCCAAGATTTTAGGATTTATTTTCGAATTGTTATGATTTTCTAAATCATGAATTCACTGTTTGAGATTTTTCTTCCTGGTGGCGGCGCCCTCTCTTTGACCAGAAGAGAAAATGAATTTAGGTTTGAGAGTTATGTGGTATATTTATATGGGAAAATATTATTTTAATATTCGATTTTATATTGATTTATATTGAATCGTTGCCTACATTCGATGTTTAAAAATCCTTGTGATCACATATGATACCCAAAAATCACGGAAATGGACATGCAGCTACAGTTCAACATTACGGACCCAACGAAACTGGTTTCGTCGAATTCCGACTCCGTTGGCTAACACATCGTATTTTTAACCATCAAAAGACTGACTGTTTTTCACATTAAAATTCCGGACGACCACACACTGACTCCAAAAATCATGAAAATTGGAATCTAGCAATAATTTTATATTATGGATCCAACAAAATTAGTTTCGTCGAAAACGGAGGTCGTATGCAAAACTGGCTATTTTTAAAGCTCTAAATAACCCATTTAAATATATAAATATATTTAAAAATAATTAAATTAAATAATTAAAAATAAATATTATCGTATATATTCACAATAGAATACCATACAGCTCCAGAATAAATATATATGGATTTACAACTTGATATTCAAATCCCGGTTGAATCGATATTCAAATTTATATTGAAATTCCTTTTATATATCGTTATAAATTATAAAGGAATCCCATAGAGACTTTTCGAAAATTTGGTTTGGACATAAATCAAAATCTACACAATGAAATCCCGATTTTTCTCTTCCACTAGAAAAATATACTTCACCAGCACCAAACGTTTCTTGTTTCACAGAAATCCGATTTAAAAGGGACCCTGTATATTCAGTTGAAGTTCAAATCGCCAAATAATGAAATGCCGCGCCCTTTCAAGCTCGATTATAATTATAATATAATTTATACATTCAACTGTCGTTCAAATAATATATTCGTTATTCTAATTCAAATTCTAAACTAAAATATATATTTTGAATTGCCCAATTCACACCGTATTGCCATTTCAGCTAATTCTGATTATTTCAGAATTATATATATGTATATTATTTAATTATTATTTTAATTAAATATTCAAAGTTATTTAATTAAACCACCATTAAATCCTCTAAATCACTATATAAATAATTAAATAAATAAATTATTATACTGCAAATATACGGGACATTACATTCTTCCCCCCTTAAAATAATTTCGCCCTCGAAATTGCTAAGGTAGAAAACAAACCCTATTGACTAGGTAAAAATTTATTTGCTTACTTCCTTTTCAGTTTCAACTGAACCAATTAATTTTAATTAAAATATTAATTTATTCCTACTAACGAAAATTTCCATAAACTCTGAGAATTTTCTAACACCCGAAATTTCCCAAAAATTTCGCCAGCACCTCCTTTGTACTGGTCAATCGGTACAACTACAACTCGCCTCTCTGGGCCTTCTCCAACCCAAAAGAAAAACAAACAGCCAAGCGGCTTGCCAATTCGGCTCATAAATCACCAAACTAATATGAAATATAAACTTGTACCTTTTTGTCGGGCATATCATTATATCCTTTACATATGCTACCAATTCAGCATATACCAATGTCATCCCAATCAATCTCCAGTCCACTTTTATCTGTAACACAACCATTCTCTTATCCAAGCCAAATTCAATTTCAAATCAAGGTTCCATTCTCGATTTTCAAATTCTTAACTCATCAATTCAATACCATTTCGGATTCCTATGTCACAAATCCAATTTTCTCGATATCATTCTAAACCAATTCAATTTCCACTTAATTGGTTTTCAATTCCAATTTTCTTTTACAAATTCTAATTTAATTTGTTTTCAAATCAAACAATCCTTCCTGAGAGTTTTAAACCACTTAGTTTTTTTCTAAATTCAAATACTTCTTTTTTTGAAATTCAAACAACTTGGTTTCGCAAAACATTTCCACAAACAAAACCTTTGGTAGTAATCCGTCACTTAAAACTCGAAAATGAGTACTGATAATGTTGCAGTCATTATCAGAATTATTTTTCAGTGAATGAAGTGAGTTCAATACTATATCACTTTTCAAAACCATTTCTAAACATTTCCATTTTGAAATCAACTCAAAATACCATTCACAATTTTTGTAAAACAATTTAAAATCTCCCAGGATTTTAAAATTCATGTATTTTTAATCCAAATCCATTTACAAACACTCTTATAACCTTCCAGGGTTTTAATTCCAATTATGATTTAAATTCAGATTTAATTCATCTGATTTCACGTATGTCACTTATATGAATTCTTATTGGCTATTTACATAACCGTTTCACATTTTATATTCCTATTCGATTATAATAACAACCAACACATCTAATATACTATAATACTTCCAATATTTATACTTTGTTTATATCAAAATATAATTTGGGTAAAATTATTTCATTTACCCTCCTTTCAAAACATACTGTATCGGTTCATCGTATTCAAGTGTTTAGAAACTCCTACCGATATAGTGGATCAAACTAATCGACCAGAACTCATAAACGACTCAACCAATAAATCTCCACGATATAAAATCATTTTTTATATCAATAACAAATATGCTCACTCGTATATATACACTCAAACTCAATCTGGGGTATTACTAACCCCATCTCTACTGAGTCACGCCATAGAGCAAAGGTAACTACTTAACCTTAAGCTCTGATACCAACTGTAGTGTCCCGAAATTCCGGTACAATTTGAGCTGACCAAATAACACAAGTCCAACCCAAATTACACTGGAACCCAAAAAACTAGTAGAAAGAAAATATAGGGTGAGAATAGATTTGATAGAAACTTAGAATAGAAGAAGAAGAAGAACATACAACATCAGAGTAACATGAATTTCACAGCGGAACGAACAACATATAGCAGATAACATATCTTTAAAAATAAAATCAGTATATGTATACATTAACTTTATCAGAGTACAACACTTACAGCACAACGGATATAACTATAGCTATAAAATCCTGAAGCCCCCTGCTCCAAGCTCTCCAAGTATATCAGTAAAGTCCTGACTACTTGACTGCTCGAACAAAATTGGGCACCCAAGAGTTTAGGGAAAACAAAAGAAAATAAACTCTGGTTCAGTCATGGGACTAGTGCGAGTTAAAAAAAAATTAAAACAGTTTGAGCAATTAAACGATATCTCATAAGACGACGCCGTATAACGGAACTGGTTTTTCCCTTATGAGAATCCAAATCAATTTGATTTAACTTTCAAATCATTTTGAAAGAAATAATGATCTTTTATATCAAAACTCTTTTGATATTATAGTAATGTCTATCAATCACAATATAATAATCATCTTGTAGAACGCTTTCATCTCACGTTCCACATATATAGTATACAATCAAAGCCACTGGCATTTATTGGATAATGGATTACCAACTATGACAAGGTATGGAACCACCTTCCGATAGTGTACCTCTAGAGAGAAATACACTGGGTTCAACAAGAACATCTTGCAACCCGGCTACACATGACCGACCACTCATTTCGCTTGAATGTATCGAATGTATATAACCAACGGTTGGGATCAGCAACCGTTTCCCGAATGGGACAACATCGACAATTGATTATATAATGAAATGAATATCTATAGATAGGTGATAATACACCCTAATTGGCAGCCAACCACTTAGCCATGCTGCCAGCCCGTTTTTTGTCATTTCCCGGTTGTGAGGCTAGAGGCCACGCTTATCTCTAATAGATCACACATTTATTCACTTTGAATGTCAAATCGTCATACCCGCCAAATCACAAATTGATTTCCTAAAAAATACAACGGGTATACAGCTAAGAGAAACGAATTCCTCCGCCACCAAATGTACATACGTTTGAAGAGATCAACTTACGTGATCCATTAAATATATCTGTCAGATATTCATCCATACAAGTCGTCCTAGGACTGGACAGACCGAAGGCACTATTCTATAAACAGGACAGCCCTTGCATAACTCTGTTTTCAATTTTCTTCATCATAGTTGATTCGCAACACTAACGCCCATACAGAGTGGTTTTCAGGTCATGATCTGATCCCGATCTCTCCATATTAACGACGGAAAAATGGTCAAAAACTTCGATAGTCGGTGAGTTAACCATCAAAGAAAAACACGTGTGCAAACAACGATATCATTTCCAGATGGAAATTCTATCGATCAATCATCAATCATCATTTATCGCTTAAATTAATTTATTCATTCTCCATTTCCTGTTTCCGTATATATACAGAAATTCTTATTTTCCAAATTTAGAAAATATACGATATGAACATTGGAAAACATTTCCATATTTACTCCCCTTTCTTATTTTCTATATTAGAAAACATTTTAGATTCTTATTTGGAAGATATTTCCAAAACTCCTTCACTGAATTTAAAAACAGATGTCTAAATAAATATCATTATGCCAACCCAAACCATTATACTCGTTAACTAAATTCACTTAACCAGTCTTCACTGTCGAACCTTAACCATTCCTTACTTAAAAACGAAGCCAATCAAGTTGGGGTATAACTACCTCTCAGACCTTAACTGAACAACATTTCTAACTTCGAAAAAGACAAGGTTCACCTTCTAAACCTTTAACAAACTTCCTTGCGTAACTCTCTTTCGAATAAATCTCTATTCGATAACTCTTTCCTTCGAATAAACCATATTCGATAATCTCTTTTCGAATAAACTATATTCGATTAACTCTATTCAATTAACAGTATTTGATTAACTCTATTGGATTTACTCTATTGGATTAACTCTATTTGATTAACTCTATTCAATTAACTCTTATCAATTTAACTCCTATCAATTTACTCCTTTCGAATAAACTATATTCGATTAACTCCTTTAACCCTATTCGAATAAACTATATTCGATTAACTCCTTTAAGCCTATTCGAATAAACTATATTCGATTAACTCCCTTAACCCTATTCGAATAAGCTATATTCGATAACCCCTTTCGAATAACTAATATTTGATAACTCCTTTCGAATAACTAATATTCGATAACTCCTTTTGAATAACTAATATTCGATAACTCCTTTCGAATAACTAATATTCGATAACCTCTTTCGAATAACTAATATTCGATAACTCCTTTCGAATAACTAATATTCGATAACCTCTTTCGAATAACTAATATTCGATAACTCCTTTCGAATAACTAATATTCGATTACTCTCTTTGATTTACTCTATTCGATTAACTCTAATCGATTACTCTAATTGATTTACTCTATTCGATTAACTCTAATTGATTAACACTATTCGATTAACTCTATCCTTTTAACTCTAAATGATAACTCTTTTATATCTCGTTAATTCCCTTTTATAATCCTATTTATTTTCCCAATAAATATTCCTTTTATAATTTTATTTATTTAGCAAATAAATATTTCCTTTCAATTCCTTTTTAATTCTATTTGATTCACAAATATTTCCTTTCCTATTTGTTTCACAAATATTTTCCTTTTATATTTGTTTCACAAATAATTTCCTTTTATATTCTATTCTATTTATTTGACAAATAAATATTCCTTTTCAATTCTATTTATTTAACAAATAAATATTCTCCTTTTATAATCTATTTATTTTCTAAATAAATATTTCCATTTATATTCTAATTATAAATGTTTTACAATTATTTCCTTCCAATTCTATTTGTTAATGTTTTACAAATATCTCCATTTTAATCCTATTTGTAAATGTTTTACAAATATCTCCTTTTTAACCCTATTTGTAAATGTTTTACAAATATCTCCTTTTTAATCCTATTAGTAAATGTTTTACAAATATCTCCTTTTTAATCCTATTTGTAAATGTTTTACAGATATCTCCTTTTCTAATTGTCTTTGATTTTATAATTATTTTCTTTTATAAAAATCCTTTTCTTTTTATATGTAAAATCCATTGATTTTATATAAATAATTTATTTTCAAAATACACTATAAAAATCCCCTTTTCTACATCCCATTATTTCTTATGGTGCTTAAAATACCAAATAACAATGATTGATATCATTCAAACACACATAATCAACACAGATTATATATCACATCATATATTACAATATATGAAAACAACAGTATTATAAATATTGAGGAATCCAGTTGGATCCCTCCAACCTGTTTCCCTGCATCCACAGATGTTGAACAATATTATTAACATCAATTTCATTTCACTATGAAATATTCTGCTAAACAGAATCAATTTATATATATATAACCAGATCTATAATTTCAACAAATTACTTAGCAGTTCAACCAAACAGTCAATACACAGCAATCAATCATCATTTATCAGTTCTAAATAAGTTATAAAAATATGAACTGATAGAGTTGTTGAGTTTTACTCACATTAGACGATCATCGTTAAATAACGGTAATTGTCTTTAGTTCAGATCAGACAATTTATTTTGCTATAAATTGTAACGAGCTTCGATTCACTCCGAGTCAGTTTCATTGTGAAGTGTCTGTCCATACGATCCCAACGGATCTTGTTTTGTCCAATTCTGATAGCTATGATAAAGTCATGATATTAGGAACTTAACACAGTACTTGACTTTAGTTAAAACTAAACATTTATTTATTTGGGCCTCTTATAATTACCTCTCCCGGTCCAAAATATTTAAACCCGCACCAGTATAATCCCTTCTTCCCCATCACACTATGTAGCCTGCTCCAGTATACCATTTTCGCTACTTCAACCTTCCCAATATCGATTTCTACTCAATCCCTTTTCCACCACACTACACAATATTCCAGACTAAAATTATCAATAATCTCCTCATTTCAAACTGTCTCTCCTCAACCCTCAACCGACGAACTCGATTTCCTCTTTCATTCATCGCATTCCAGTAGCTCTCGAGCCCCACCAAGGAGGACATCGACATTTTTTTACATGGATTCTCTTCAAAAACTCAAAACCCAAGTTAAACACTACCACCAATTCAAATACAAACACAAATCGAAGATTGATGCCCCAAATTCCATATAGATCGAATCCTAGGTTCGCTGGTATTTTCTTACGCGAAAAGAAAACTGATCGAGTCTGGAAAAATCCATATGAGCTTCAAGCTCTTCTGATGCTGAGTACAACGAGATCCATCCCAAGATTTTAGGATTTATTTTCGAATTGTTATGATTTTCTAAATCATGAATTCACTGTTTGAGATTTTTCTTCCTAGTGGCGGCGCTCTCTCTTTGACCAGAAGAGAAAATGAATTTAGGTTAGAGAGTTATGTGGTATATTTATATGGGAAAATATTATTTTAATATTCGATTTTATATTGATTTATATTGAATCATTGTCTACATTCGATGTTTAAAAATCCCTGTGATCACATAGGTACCCAATAATAACGGAAATGGACATGCAGCTACAGTTCGACATTACGGACCCAGCGAAACTGGTTTCGTCGAATTCCGACTCCGTTTGCTTAAACAGCGTATTTTTAACTATCAAAATACTGACTGTTTTTAACATTAAAAATCCGGACGACCACACACTGACTCCAAAAATCATGAAAACTAGAATCTAGCAATAATTTTATATTGCGGATCAAACAAAATTAGTTTCGTCAAAAACGGAGGTCGTATGCAAAACTGGCTATTTTTAAAGCTCTAAATAACCCATTTAAATATATAAATATATTTAAAAATAATTAAATTAAATAATTAAAAATAAATATTATCGTATATATTCACAATAGAATACCATACAGCTCTAGAATAAATATATATGGATTTACAACTCGATATTCAAATCCTGATTGAATCGATATTCAAATTTATATTGAAATTCCTTTTATATATCGTTATAAATTATAAAGGAATTCCATAGCGACTTTTCGAAAATTTGATTTGGACATAAATCAAAATCTACACAATGAAATCCCGATTTTTCTCTTCCACTAGAAAAATATACTTCACCAGCTCCGAACGTTTCTTGTTTCACAGAAATCCGATTTAAAACGGACCCTGTATATTCAGTTGAAGTTCAAATCGCCAAATAGCGAAGTGCCGCGTCATTTCAAGCTCGATTATAATTATAATATAATTTATATGTTCAACTGTCGTCCAAATAATATATTCGTCATTCTAATTCAAATTCTAAACTGAAATATATATTTTGAATTGCCCAATTCACACCGTATTGCCATTTCAGCTAATTCTGATTATTTCAGAATTATATATATATTATTTAATTATTATTTTAATTAAATATTCAAAGGTATTAAATTAGACCACCATTAAATCCTCTAAATCACTATATAAATAATTAAATTAATTAATTATTATACTGCAAATATACGGGACATTACATATCATATGTAACAACTCCTTCCCATAACTGCTTTAACTCGTCTACCAACGGCTCTAAATAAACATCAATATCCTTCCCCGGTTGTTTTGGCCTGGAAATCAACACTGTTAACATTGAAAACACCCGTTTCATGCACATGGACGGAGGAAGATTATACGGTACTACAATTACCGGCCAACAACTGTAACGTTTAGTAAGAGAAGCATTCGGACAGAAACCATCTATTGCTATTCCAAGTGTGACATTTCGTGGCTCGGCTGCGAATGTTTTGTCAAAAGAATCCACGGCTTTCCATTGAGAAGTGTCACATGGATGACGCATTACATTTGGATCAGACTTGGCACGACCATGCCAGGTCATTGCATCTGCTATCCATGGTACAGTATACAATCTCTTCAATCTATAAATTAATGGAAAATGTCTTAATGTCTTTCGTGCTACTTTGGTTCCTTTCTCTCGTCTTTGAAAGACGTCCTATATCTTGGTTCATTGCAATTTGTACAAAAAATTCTATTCGCATCATCTTTCCAGTACAACATGCAATCATTGATACATGCGTCATAAATTTGGTAATTCATCCCAACTTTCTTAATGAACTTCTTCACGTCGTGGTATTTTTTCGGCAGTGTGTTACCTTCGGGGAGTAACTCCTTTGTTAGTTCGAGTAGTGCAGTCACACCATTATCTAAGAAGTTGTATTGGGTCTTGAAGCTATTCAGTTTCACAATGGCATACAGCTTCGTTATCCCTTTTGGACATGAAGGATACAGTGACTCTTTTGCGCTTTCATAAAGTGGTGTATACTTCTTACTTTCATTGGCATGCCAATTGCCATCATCCGTACACTGCTCTCCAACATTAGCATGATCAAACAACGGATTTTCAGGTTGAAAATCATGAAATCTATTTGCATCATTGGCTAGATCTTCCATCACAATATGTTCATCCTCGTCAGTACTTGCGACATTACTAATTGGTTGTTGTTTCCCATCTCCACCCTTTTTTCTCCATGAAAATACCACATGCTATATGATTGGATTAAACCCCATCTAAGCAAATGAAAATGAATTTCATCTAATTTGAACGTCTTCATATTTTGGAACCGATTGCAAGAGCATAAATACACTCCTTTCTTACCACCGTTTTCTTCAACAAAACAAATAAACATGTTCACCCCATCAATATAGTATGGAGATCTTTGATTAGATTCGCTTATCCACTTTTTGTCTATACCGAATGACATGTTGCTAGCCTATAAATTCATAAATTGTTACAACTTACAAATTATATCAATCACTAGATGTTTTCATTGGCAAGTGGTTTTTTTTTCATCTATCACTAGATCACAAATGGGCCCATCACACATGCCCGTATCTTTCTCCGTTAAAACATTAAAGGAATTTTCAGGCCTTAGCGAGCCTAGTTTGTCTAGCTAGGTTCAGTACATTTGTCTAGGTTCATGAATACATTTTCAGGCCTTAGCAAATTAGTTTCAGTACATTTGTCTAAGTCTGGTACATGAAAAGTAAATAAAACTAGCTAATTCTTGTGTATTGTTCAGCACATGAACTATCTAGTTAACCTAAAACTAGTTTTATTTACTGGAATGAGTATGGCAGTTTAACAAACAAAATTCAAGGTTCATATTCTACATATCCAGTATCATGACTAACTAATACAAGGAACAACTTTGCTACAAAACCCGAACTACTTTTGGATATTTTACCCGATCAAGAGATAAAAATATGGGACCCTACACCCTAGTTTTAAGGCTGAACTGAAGCAATTCATGGGTGGTCCCTGCATTTTTATCTCACACTCGGGTATTTCACCCTATTTTCATTTGGGTAAAATAGCATTTTTTACAAGGAAATAGATCAAATAACGTGTGCACTAAGCATGGTGTAATATGACCAACTGCGAAAATCTAACTTTCTTCAACGTTCAACTTTGCTTTGTAACCGCCCTTAGGTAAAAACCAGTAAATAGCTCTTCGGCATCTCCGGCCTACAACATGTTGAGCATGAATTGAAACAATAGCGCAAAAAATATCGATTACTACAAACCGAATCAAACCAAAATTTTACCAACAATAGAGACGCACGATTTGCAGACAATGACAAAGAAGCAGATTTTAGCAAACAACTATTGGATTTCTATAATTTTTTGGGAGCAATTTTCAGAATTGGAAATAGGGCACATGATATGATATTAGACGAGGGAAATAAAAAAAAGGGAGGGAGAGAATCTGAAAGGATTAAAAAATTGGAGGGATGGGTGTGCTTTTTCGGCCAAAAGTTTTACACAAAAAAGGCGCGAATTTCAAACGGCCAACAATCGAATCAAATTAACCGATCCGGAGCATTCGCGATGGATGGTCAGATTTGGGGTACTTGGGGTGGCGCGGATCGCAAACTGTTGTTTGATATGGATGTGAGCATTATCAAATTTGATACGGCTATTAACCGAATTGTATACCCGCATCCTTGTGCGCCAAATTCGTTGATATGGTGTAGTGACAGCTCTTTCATCCTTATAAGGTGATACAACCGCTTCATCAAGATAAAGTAACACAATTATGAATTGATAAGAGTGATGCCTATTGGAAGCGACACCATTCAACAATTCTTAAATCTACCAGCAGGCGAAGTGGCTCTTGAACTCAAAGATGGAAATACACCTTGTCGATGAAAGTGAAGCTACACCATCTATCTGAATGAAGAGAGGTGACACCACATTCTCTGGATGAATGGGAGCGATGCAATTCTCTAGATCAAGGGCGGCGACGCTCTTTTAAAATTGCATTATGTCATATTTTTAAACCAAGAAGAGGTGACATCATCTTCATCGAGAGAAAGAGGCAGCATGATTTTTTTTGATCTAGGAAAGACGACACATCTTCAAAAGAATTGAGGCAATACTGTTCTCTTAGTCAGATTGAAAGGACGCAAACTTTCCCGTTAATTAAGCGGCGACACTCCGGTTAGTTATAGTGGTCCAATTATGATGTAACAAAGTGTATGAAAAGCGATAAATGAAGAAGAAAGTGCATGAGCGTTGAATGCTTATTAATAAGAGTGATTATCAAGAGCCAACTGAATAATTACTTAAGCTCGAACACTTATTAGATAATCATCTTAGCTTCAACAGTTTATTTAATAAGCAGTCATGGTTTGGTGTTTAATAAATAAATATCTAATCGAGACAATTTAACCATAACATTCAACATTCTCTAGAATCAACAATAACACTAATAATAGATCATGCTGATAACACCTTTATATCGACTCTATTTTTCCTATCGATGATAATCAAGTAAAGCATTTTTTGCTTTATCCAATTGATCTTCTAAATGTAACTATGTTATAAAATTTTGAAATATTTCGGCATCATAACTCGAAAAACGAGTAAATATTCGATATACAAAAAAAGGTATGGGTGCAAATTCAAGCATTTTCCATCCTAATTTTTGCCAATATCATACTTTATGTTGTAATGCTAAGTCAACAGTTTATGGTATATGCATATAACGCATACTAAGTGATTTAAACAACTTATTATCATTATATTTATTTTCTTACTTTTGTAGTCGATGGAACTAAGAAAATGAAAAGCTAAACCATATATATATATATATATATATATATATATATATATATATATATATATTCGATTTATTGTTTATTGAAAGATGTATTTTCGATACCCACCTCTATTTTCAGTTATATTTGTGAACGAAGATATTCGATATCAAGGATTAGTTTTCATGTTTAAATGATTCGTGGTGTATTATCCACTATTAGTACATTGAAATGTTATCGTGTGCCTTGAAGCCACATGTGATGAAATTCTACAAATAACCTTTCTCACATTCAACTTTTTTTAACGTTGTTTTGACAAATTAGCAATTGAAATAAAAAAAATTGTTTAGTATGCATTGGAAAAATAAAATTAAGCAAATGAACAAATAAAATAGGGTAGTGCTACAGGCCAAAACAATAGTGTGAGGATAGTGTGAATTCTGTTTTCAGGAATGCTAAAAAGTCCCAAAATATATTTAGATTATCAGAAAACTGATCATGTGGCTGTCATTTTGTCACACTTTCAAAAATCCAACGGTCCTTTGTGAATCGCTAATGATGCTTCAACCGGGGTCGAATCCGATGAAAAGCTGCGATTAAGAAATAGAAAATGAGACCCTTCTATTTTTCCGTAAACATTTTTGTTTTCATGGTATCATCTCCATCGTGAATTTCAAGATCCGCGCTTGTTCACCGAAAATTCGCGCCGGAAGTTGCAAAAGTCCTCTGTGAATTTGTTCATTCCGAGACATTTCCTAACCCTCTAGCAGCTCTTGTGATTTTTCACAAACTTCAACTTCGCCTTGAATTCAGGGGCCCCAGGTTGTATATCCGATTCGGGCAATTTACCGGGCTTTTCAGCAAAACTGAATAAAATATCCGCTCAATCCGTAACTGTTCCGCGCCACTTCTTTCTCTGCTCGCTCTCATGGCATCGGCTTCTACTTTTCATCCTCCATTTCTCCACCGCCCAAAACTGAGATCTAATTCTTTTTTACCCAAATTTCATACCCAATACCCTAACCCTAGTTTCAGATTCTCCGCCTCCTCTTCTTCTTCATCGTCATCCGATTGGGAGAGAGAAGAGATGCGTTGGATTCGGGAGGAACAAAGATGGCTTCGAGAAGAACAGCGGTGGATCCGTGAAGAATCTAGATGGAGAGCTGAAAGAAAGTCGCTTATCGACGAAATTGAGAAGCTGAAGCTAAATGTCGAGTCTTTAAAGCAGGGCAATACGTTGGACGCTGAGGTTAAAATTGGAGAGAGGTTGGTGATTCCTGAAAAGGCCCAGGTTAAAGAATTGGTTTTTGAGGAGAAGAAAGAAGTTGAAAGATTAGTGCTTGAAGACGCTATTAAAGAATCACATGTTTTTGAAGATGCCGTTTGGTCAAAGGAACTGGAAGTACAGAATCTAGAGATGATGGCAAAGAAGAAGAAGCGAAGAGTTCTGAGAATGGGAGTGGAAGGAGATGATGTTAAAGAATTGCAGGTTTGGATACTGAAAATATACTGGTCTTTAAATTTTATTATTATTATTATTATTATTATTATTTAAAAAAAAGGAAAGATTGACTTGGTATAAAAATGATTGTAAGAAGTTGCATAATTTACAACACCTGAAACGTCTATGCCAAATCGTTTTTATACCAAATTAACCGAAACATATTCTACAACACCCGAACGTCTATATCCCAAATTACAACGTAAACGAAGGATAACAAAAAATATATGCAAATATATTGAAGTGGTCAGTTTGGGCTAATTACCATTGCCTATATAAATTTGAATACACAAGTTTTCGTGGCAAAAATACATCAACGGTTAATATTGTACCAGAAACGCTAAGTGGCCAAAGTCAAGCTGATATCATCTTTCTTAAACTTTAAATAAACATGCAACAACTTTACTATCAGCTTTCAAGTATGTCATTGGACATTATTATTCTGAAGTTGTTTTTCTGATTTATATTTCAAACGTTGACTCAAAACAGAAATTATATAGGAAGGTTTGCTGAAGTTTGGATTTTACTCCGGGGAGGAGGATATGGAGTATTCATATTTTTCTAGTGGAACTGAAAGAGCTGTCAAAACCTGGCAAGTAAGTGACATGCTCATTTGAAATAAACGTTTGCTCGAACTGAGCTTACTTCTTAAAAAACTCTGTTTGCAGTCATCAATAGGTAAATCAGAAGATGGAATCATGACCTTAGAGCTCCTTGAAATTCTGTTAGATGAAAACAAAAAAGAAGCTACCGACCAAAGGGCATTGACGGTAACTTTTTCTCTTGACTGTAAGATTTCGAATTTTCGCCTTATGTGGATAAGTAAACTTATTCTTAGTAGGAAGTTATGAATGGAGCACCACCACGTGCGTCTGTATCAAGCATAGTAGAAATTAAGGAGGAGACGGTCGTAAAAAAGAGCATTGATGAACCTTCTGAAGAATCTAAACACAAAGTTTTTCTTCTAGGAGAAAACAGATGGGAAGAGCCATCTAGGTTAAAGGAAAGAGATAATAAAATAGTCAGTGGAATCAAAATACCGATCGGTGTCATGTGCCTCACATGTCGTGGCGAAGGCCGGTTAATGTGCTCAGGTATTTTTACCGCTGCTATTTGCTCTAGGCTGTTGCTAGTTTTGATTATTTCACGGTATAATCTATAAGAAATTTGAAGCATACTCTTGAAAGGTAGCCCATCTAAGTCAAATCACTCTGATAACAAACAAGACATAGAAAAGCAAATTTGATGATAAAACCTGTTGATTTTAATGGCCTTAACCATGTATTGTGAGGTATTACTATCTTCTTAGAAGTTTACAAAAATGTTCTACGAGTGTTCAAAAAAGAGATGACTGAAGCATTTACTGATACTAACATGTTTCTTCATTTCTCTCTCAGAATGTGATGGAAGTGGGGAACCAAATATTGAACCACAGGTTAGATGTGCCTAATGTTTATCAACCAAACTGATTATGTTTTGTCTACTGTTACCAAGCACTGATTACTGATATATGTGAAAGTAAACATGCAGTTCATGGAGTGGGTAGACGAGGGAACTAAGTGTCCCTATTGTGAAGGCGCAGGCTTCATCGACTGTGATGTCTGTGAAGGGAATGGTGCTGTTAGTCGGATTTAGTTGCTAGAGTAATAAACGTTAATAGATGCATGTAATTTATTTTGCAGTGATGTAGTCTATTAAAGGATTTGAAGTGAAATTTCTTTTATTAATGGTCTGATTGTGGTTGATACATTATGTACATAATTCTAGTTGTATTTAATGCATCTGTGAGTTAAATTTATGTTGGGCCTTGTTACAGCCCGTGATCGATTATGTCATGACTTCCACGATGTCTTTCTTTCGATCATGCAAATCTTTAGCCTCGTGCTTCTAGGGCAGCACAGACGACATTCAGAAACATTGTTGGGTTTCCTAGGATATCATCTGTCGTCCTAGGTGCGAAGGCGGGTTAGGGTTACGTAAGACCGAGAATGTCTATAAGGTTTATACCTACAAACTATGGGTTTGCTTCAGAGCCAACAACTCTTTGTGCGCGTCCTTCGTCTATGCTAACTACAGGAGGTTATTTCCAACTAACTTTTCTGGGTTTGCGTCTTATGCTAGTGAGATTTGTAAATGGATGCAGTGTGAAATTTCATTAGGACCCCAACGCGGGAAAACCCATATTTTCTTTTCGAATGGAACTAGTGCATTTCTCCAAAGGTTCCCATTCTAATGTGGAAAATTCTTCATGATGTCCTTCAATTGGATAGTAACTTAATGCAGATTGGTATTGTGCTTGTCTCTCGTTGTTGCTGCTGTCATGTCGGCTCGGTAGAATCATCACCCCATTTGTTATGGGATAGTGAGCCGACCATGGCGACTTTCTTTGGGTCATTTGTTGGTGGCTAGTTGCCATTTTCTTCTATTATTGTGCTTGCTTAACTTCCGGTGGGTTAGGAACCATGGGAAGGATCTCCGATCCATTTTGTTATGCCTTATTCCGTGCCTCATGTGCTGGCTCATTTGGTGTGCTCGAAACAAGGAAATTTTCTATGCATCTCCCTTGATTCCTGCATCTGTCATCCGGAAGGTGACTTTCGGATATTCATCTCATGTTTCGAGGGAGGCCTTTCACAGGTTCCCTCTCCCCTTCGTCTCTACTTCTAGCTTGTCATCTTGGTATCTTTTTAGGTTCTATGCCTCGTTTGTGGGTGGGGTGATCGATTTTTTTCTTTCAGATCGCTGACTTTGAGGGATGTTAGCTTGGCTTTCTTTGGTAGCGCTTTGCTTGGATTGCTTGTGTTTCTCTAGCTTGGTTGCTGAGCTAGAGTATAATGGTTGGACTGGGCCTGTCTATTAGATCCTGGAGGCATGAGCTAGCTCCATTATTTTCTTGACTGGGTCCGAGTCGTGTTTTTCAAGACTCCGTGTTACTCAGTCTGGTCTGGTTGTTCTTAGATGCTGGTCTCCTTTTAACTCTTTGGTTTTGTTTGTTTTGTTTCTATTATTTTGTTTGTTCGTTCATTTTTTGCCACTTTTGAATAGTGTATTCAGTTTTGGTTCGGTCCTGAGGAAACACATTGTGCATCCTTCATCTATATTTTGTGAGCCGCCGAAGAAATGTGTAACAAACCGGAAAATCAGAACCAATTTAAAAAAATTAATTTGGCAAGTTTAACGAATTTTGAATATTTAAAATGATTTATTTTAAATAATAACGACTAGAAATTTATTTTGAATAGAATTAAAATGTATAAATTTATTTAAATCGAGGTTAGAATATAAATATTTATTTTAATTATAAAAGGAATTGGAAATGGCGCGGTAGCTTGAAAATTCGATTTCAAATTTCAATTGAATGTACATGATTCAAAATAAACCGGATTTCAGTAAAACCAGAAATATTTGGATCTGCTTAATTATATCTTTCTAACAAATGTGAAAAATTGAAATTTCATAACGTAATAAAAAGTTATGGGCACGCTATGGAATTTAATATATATAAAGCCCTTAAATATAGCCATTTTGCAAACGACCTCCGTTTTCGACAAAACCACTTTTGTTGGATCCGGAATGTCAAATTATTGCTATATTCCAAAATACATAATTTTTGGAATTAATATGTGAGCGTGGCGAATTAAAACATGTTTGGTTAATTTCAGTTGAATTGGATCGACCAGAAAATGGTCATTTTTCAAACGACCTCCAAATTTGACGAAATTAGTTTTATTAGGACCGTATCATCAAAACATAGCCAGATTTATTTTTTTGGAATTTTTGGAGTTTGTATGTGGCCCCGATAAATTAAAATGTGCGTTAAAATTAAATATATACTGATTATATTTTAATTTTGATAAGAACTGATCAAAACAGTCGAATTGGCTCATGATACATATCACATTATGTCCGGAATGGGGGTAATTAGTTAGGGGCGATAGTCGTTGGGTTCAATTCGGAGTTCGAACGAAAATTTTACTTTTTAGAATTAAATAAATATTTAAATAATACATGTAAAATACGGTATAACCCTAATCTTGTTGGCCACAATTAAAACCGCGCCCCATTCGAGAAAAACCCGATGTCCCTTTCTCAGTCCACCGCCCCCTCCCAATCGACGCCACCGCCGGCGCGACAGCGCCCTCTCCCCCCTCCCCAGCGAACGCTGGCAGACCCCCCCTCCTCTCCTCCTTCCTCTCCCCCTTCTCCAATCCAAACCGCTCCGGCCATCTGAGCCCCCATCTGACCGGCGCACCCCCCTGCTGCCACCAGGACCCCAGCGCCGCCTCCCCTAAGCAAAAGCTCCGGCGTGGAACTTCCTCCGACCACCCGGAACCCTAAAATCAATATAAGTTTTCTGATATTTATTTTTTAGATTATAAAAATATGATTTTTATGAACAGAAAGACAAGATTTTTAAGAGTATAAAGATACGATTTTTTATCGTATGAAGATACGATTTAATCGTATAAAGATGAGATTTTTAATCGTATAAAGGAGAGATTTTTAATCGTATAAGGAGAGATTTTTAATCGTATAAAGGAGGGATTTTTAATTACATAAAGGTGAGATTTTTAATAATATAAATCTATGATTTTTAATGCATAAAGTTGTGATTTTTATAATATATGTAGCGATATAAAAATGGGATTTTTATCTATGTATCGTTGAAAATTTTTGTTTTTCTTTGTATAAATAAAAATATGATTTTCTTTGTATTAATAAAAATTTGATTTTTACTATGAACAGTGTGAAAAGGGTTGCGCTGGAATTTCGGGCAAATCCAAGCTTTTCAGAAATTCAGGAATAAAACTGGCGGAGTGGAAACCAAAAGTGAGAACTTCTCACTTTAATTTATTTTCTAGTTAAATAGATATACTAGGATGCAGACGGTGCTTAATAGCACCCGACATCTTTGTTTGAAACCATGTTTGTTTGGTTGATTGGATTATTTGTTTGAATTTGGTTTGAGAAGTGAAAGGAATTGATTAGAATTTGGTTTGTATATGGCGCGAGCCATTTTTAGGCGAGGGATAAGGATAGACCTTATTCCGGTTCTAGTACGCGCCGTTATGCTGCTGGAATTTTCTAAAAATGTTAGAACAATAAAAATATAATTTTTATTATATAAATGAAATGTATAAAATTTTCATGAGTTGAAATAAATATTTTATAGTCAAAAATATAATTTTTAACGTGTATACGAATAAAATAAATATTCATTTACAAATTGGCCGATTTGTTTATGTACACACATTTAACTGATATGGATTGAGACGATATATTTTACACATCGCCCAACTGCACAAATAATAATCAGTGTTCGTTGTTTGAAAACTCCACACGGGTATTGGGATGATATTGGACATACACTAATCCCAATATTTAGTTGTATGTCAATCAATGGGTTGACAGACTGTTATAAGCGTTAATTATTTATATTTAATGCTTATGCAGTTGCGTAATGCACCCTGGATGATGGTTGACTGTGTTTGATTATCGTTTTGTACATGTGTGTATGAAATCCATATAAATAAAATTATATGGTAATTGACTGTGTCTTATTCCAATTCGGAAAAACGAATATTTTTAATTAACAAATGTTTTAAAATGACGAGTAACAAATATTTTAAAATAAGGAATATTTTAAAATAATATTCGGTAATGGATCAAAATATGATTTTTGATGTCTGATTTGGGATGGACATGAAAATATTGAAATATATGAAGTCGTGTTGATTAAAGATGCACCATTTTGACGCGAACGATATTTATATCGATTTTATTCATTTTTATAATGAATATCAAAAAGGAAATGATTTCAAAATCTGATATTTTGAAAATATTATCATTTATATATTATAATGATAAGGAAAATTCAATTTTGATTTAAAATTGAAAATGAAGTTGAAATCGTTTTTAAAACGAATTTAAAACGATTTATAAAATACGTTTTAAAATGGAAATCAATGAAATATAATAAATAAATAAATAAATATATATATATATTTAGTGGTCTGAATAGAACGTGTCGCGCCGCGGCAATTAGCGAATTTCGACCATTGACTTCGAATTGACATTACGGGATATCCAACCTTCGGATTCTCCTAAAACCCAGAACCGTTGGGTTCGTATCGAAAAGAACTTTCCAACGAATATAAGAGATTTGAAATCTAATGGATGGATTTGGAATTATGTCCAAGTCAAAATTGGAAAAGGTCGCTGTAAGTGCAGTTCGATGACCGTTTATGTAAATCGACTGTACGGGCCTTGATAAAATTATTAAAAAATATTAATAATTTGTGTAAAATCATAATAAATGATTTCGAAAGAATTGGGACGAAAAATTCCATATTTATAAAGATAAAAAAATATTTTTATCAAAATGAACTAGTTATGAACTAGAATTATAATCCAATATTTTTAAATAAATAAATTGGATTTGAAATGTTTTTAAAAATAACCATATGAATTGGAATGGATTTGAATCGAAATTATCTTCGGAATATTTCGGTATTGGATTCTGTGATTATACGGATATTGATATGGGAATTTGGAAGATATATATATCGTAACTCCCAATATGATATTTATTGATTTCAGAATTTGATACTAAATATAAGCCGATATATTTTCTATTCAAAGCCTCGTATTTAATATTAAATGGGATTTTGGGTTTGTCATGAACGGTGTCTTTAAATAACACTGTTCTTAAACCCAGTTGAGGAAAGAATAAATCTTTTTATTAAGATTTAGTGAAATTTTCCAATTAAATAATATTTAATTGGAATTGAATAAAAGAATTGGATTTTGAGTTTGTCATGAACGGTGTCTTCAGTAACACTGTTCTGGAACCCATGTGAAAAGAATAAATCTTTTAATTAAGATTATTAGAGTTTTCAATTATATCAATAATTGGAATAAATTGGAATGCGAATTGGGTTTATTGTGAACTGTGTTTTTAACGATATTCGTTCTTTAACCCGATTTACAATGAAATGTGATTTGGAATTTATATATCTTTTTATTAAGATTTAACGAGAATTTTCCAAAGTAAAATTTTCCAATTTAATGTATTAAATTGGAATTGAATGGAATTTGATTTGGTAATAATCAAAATGAGCTTTTGTGGAGGAAGACTGTTAATACATATGGAATTTAAAAGGCTTTGTCGTTGTTCAATTTATATTATTAGTCGGATACGGAAATTGATATCGATTATATAGTGATCTGCTTTCCGTGAAGATTCCATAATTAATGGAATGTGATTTGGGTTTATCGTGAACTATGTTTTAAATGACTTTAGTTCTTTAACCCAATTAAAGACAAGATTACATGTCTAACATTGTATGTCGAACCGTATGGCTAATCTTTGCTAAATATATATCTGTTTGGTGGCGGAGAATTTATTCTCTTGCTTAACGCCCTTCTCTAAGACGTACGAGCTTAGAGGTTATATATCGGCAGAAATCAACAGTACGGTGTAGATTGTCGATGCGGCATGTTTGTGTTTCCAAAGTCAAATAATCATTAATATTTATTTTTGGGAAGATTAAAACTAAGTGGAGTTTTAATGAATCTTTAATTAGATTCAAATGTGAATTGATAATTTAAATTATCAAATTTGGGAAATGATCGAGAATGGAGTATCACCAATTTTTCTCCTAGCGATAGTTAAATCTTTAATTAGATTTGAACGTGAAATGGTAATTAAATTTACTGATAACACCGTGGTGTTAGATACGGAGTACTACCGGTTCTGCTCCATGGGATGAATAGGTTGGGATTGGGAAATAAAAGAAATGATTACTTCGGTAAGGTGCGCTAATCCCGACTAGTTTGGATAAACCTTAATTTGGTTTGAATTGATATCCAAAGGAAGATTAAAGAATAAATTTAAAGAACTTATCTTTGATAAAATTAATGGGAACCTTTCCCAAAGGATATGAATATTTAAATAAAAGAATATTCAGAATTGGAATGAGGTGTATGTTGTGTTTTATAGCACTTGTTTATAAAATACGCGAGTTATTCGGAAAGGTCGGGTTTATACCCATTCTGAATAACTGATTCGACGATAAGTCGACGATGAAGACGGTGGTTGAAGACTGGAGGTTTTCACATCGTTTGGATGATTACTGATGTCTTGATTGGGATGTACACCTAAGATAAGGTAATAAGTGGTGATCGTCCAGATCTACTTGGAGATCGACCGGATATGCGAGGACCTCTCTCCTGTATTGGACATATGGGACAAGGAATAAGGTGCCTCCAGTTTCGTTCGGACCCAGAACGAACTTGTAAATGGATGTGGTCTGACATTGGATTTTATTCTGTGTTGATTGATCTCTATTAAATATATATCTGTTTGGTGGCAGAGAATTTATTCTCTTGCTTAACACCTTTCTCTAAGACATACGAGCTCAGAGGTTATATATCAATAGACATCAGTCGCCGGTGTGAATTATCAGTGTGGCATGCTGAGATGCAAATGATCAAGGCTTCTGTTGAAAAGCAGAGTGTTGTGGTTGATGATCAAAGCATGGATTTAATATAGCATAACTTTGTGTACAGCGTTAATTCGCGAGCCTTACACCCTAGTGTGAACCAGAAACGGGAGAGGACTTCGGGGAGGACATGCGCTTCCTTCTAGCTAGGAGTGGTGTCATGGTATGGAGCCAGACATTTTACTCATGTGGATGTTGCATGTTATTTGATGGATAGCGAGGCGCCTCGGATACAACAGTTACTATGGAGCCGATGGATATTGAGTCATCTGGCTCATTTACGCCCCACAGGGCGGGGAAATGTATTGTTCAGACATTTTAATCCACTCCATGTGGACCAGCCCTGACGATCCAAGGGTCGATGAGTTTTGATCCTGAGATACGGGCTAGAGCGTCTCGAAGCAGCAAGGACGATCTCTTGCCTTGGTTCACAGATGGAAATCCAACTTCCAATACGTGACATTTCGGTTTTAATTGTAGAGCCTAGTATGACGACATGATAGATGGTACTCATGCCGCCTGTGATTGATACATTTATATTTGAAGTTGTTTTATATAGAATGCACTTATAATAGTATCACATGATTTGTTTAAAACGTACCAAGCATGTTTGGCTATTATAAGGAAAACTCTGTTCTCTGGCTTGCGTTGCATTGTGTGATGGGACCTGAGTCATATAATAGCTTCATTTTTCCAAAAAGCATTGCGCTGTTTATGCACTGGTATTCTTGGAAGGAAACCCGTTCCATGTTATACGGCGTGGTACCTTGATTTACTTTATTTTAAAGGGTAGTTTTAAATAACTGTTTTAGTTCTCACACCAGTCACATGACTGACCTGGAGTTTATTGTTTTAACCTAAACTCTGTGTGCCCTTATTTTCCACAAGGGCAGCTAGTAGTTTTGGTTTTTGCAAATATTATATTCACAGGATCCTGGTTTACAGCTGGAGCTATATTCAGAATGCTCTGCATCCGTGTATTTCTTTCAGTTGTGTTTTGTATTATTTTCCGCTGCATTACAATTTGTAAATCTTTGACATTTATCAAATGTATATTATTTGTTCATACTCTGATGTAAATTGTTGTAATGAGCAATGAAATGTTCTTCTGTTTTTGTTCTGATTTGTCATGTTTTCAGACAATCTGTTCTTTCTCTTCTCTTCGAAGACTGGGGAAGTTAGGGTCGGTACAGTTTGGTATCAGAGCTTTGGTTTACAGAGCTCGAGAACAAGACACAGTAGAACCGAACAAAAGAATTCATCAGAGATTGGATTAGTAATATCCAATAAGAGTGACTCGTTAGAGATGGGATCAGTAGTATCCTAGAATGGGTCCGAAGAGTGTTATTTTTTTAAAATAAAAATGAAAACAAATTTTGTTTTGAAAATTTAAATCTTATTAAACGTATTTGAATATTTATTTTAAATGAATTTGGACAATCGAGTATATAAAGATTTTTCACATACGCCTAGCTAGCGTGTATACGAAGTCTCAAATATACTGGATAGATATAGAGTCACACTCTAGTCGCCCGGGGATGATACTGGATATAGTACGTACATCATCAGTTTTTATGTACGAGTTTCGAAAGTGGGATCTCTATATATTTCCAATTGACTGGTGTAAGAACCAAAACTAGATAGGGTCTATTATTGTGAATTGGCATCAAAAATATGATTTTTGTATGTATATATATAAAGTTATATGTTTGAAACGATAATCAACTAATTGATTGCTGATTGTGTTGTTGATTATTGGTTTTATTGATTAAAATTTTGAACCATTAAGCCAAATTGAGTCAAATATTGAACTGAATTGAAATTGGTTGAAATTGCATGCATATACATGTATATACATTGAATAAGTCATAGCGAGAAGGCTAAAGAAGAGGAGTAAAATTGTATGCCTGAAAAATAGGTACATGTTTACTATATTTCTTGGGTTTGGATGATTTTATGAGCCGCTTGGCTTTTTATTTTTCTTTTTGGATGATGAAGGCCCTACGTAGCTAGTTGCGGTTTTAAATGTCTCTTCGTGCAAATGAGGTTATGGCGAAATTTTTCGAAAATTTAGGGTGTTAGCCAAATTTTTGAAAAATTAGAAATTCGTAGAAACTTAAAAGTTGAAGAATGAAAGAAGAACTGAAAGTTGAGTTGGTAGGTTAAACAACTTTCAGCTCCATTCCTTTTCGAGGACAAAAATATTTTAAGTGGGGGAGATTGTAACAACCCGGAAAATCAGAACCAATTCAAAATTTTTATTTTGGCAATTTTAACGAATTTTGAATACTTAAAATGATTTATTTTAAATAATAACAACTAGAAATTTATTTTGAATAGAATTAGAACGTATAAATTTATTTAAAATAAAGTTAGAATATAAATATTTATTTTAATTATAAAAGGAGCTGGAAATGGCACGGTAGTTTGAAAATTCGATTTCAAATTTCAATTGAATGTATAGGATTCAAAATAAATCGGATTTCAGTAAAACAAGAAATATTCGAATCTGTTTAATTATATCTTTCTGACGAATGTGAAAAATTGAAATTTCATAAGGGAATAAAAAAATATGGCCAATTAAAAATTCAGAATAGTCGTTATGGAATTTAATATATATATAAAGCCCTTATATATAGTCATTTTGCAAACGACCTCCGTTTTCGATGAAACTACTTTTGTTGGATCCGGAATGTCAAATTATTGTTAGATTCCAAAAATCATAATTTTTGGAATTAATATGAGAGTGTGGCGAATTAAAACGTGTTTGGTCAATTTTAGTTGAATTGGATAGACCAGAAAATGGCCATTTTTCAAACGGCCTCCAAATTCGACGAAATTAGTTTTGTTAGGACCGTATCGTCAAAACATAGCCAGATATATTTTTCTGAAATTTTTGGAGTCCGTATATGGCTCCGGTAAATTAAAATGTGCATTAAAATTAAATATATACTGATTATATTTTAATTTTGATAAAAACTGATAAAAACAGTCGAATTGGCTTATGGTACATATCCCATTATGTCCGCAATGGGGGTAATTAGCTAGGGGCGACAGTCGTTGGGTTCGATTCAGAGTTCGAACGAAAATTTTACTTTTTAGAATTAAATAAATAATTAAATAATATATGTAAAATAGGGTATAACCCTAATCTCGTTGGCCACAATTAAACCCGCGCCCCATTCGAGAAAAACCTGATGCCCCTTTCTCAGTCCACCGCCCCCTCCCAATCGACGCTAGCGCAAATGCGCCTCCACCCCTCCCCCCGCGGCGAACGCTGGCAGACCCCTTCCCCCTACTCCTTCCTCTCTCCCTTCTCCAATCCAAACCGCTCCCAAAACCACCGCTCCGACCATCTGAGCCTCCATCCGACCGGCGCAACCCCCGCCGCCACCAGGACCCTAGCGCCCCCTCCCCTAGGCAAAAGCTCCAGCGTGGAACCTCCTCTGACCACCCGAAACCCTAAAATCAATGTAAGTTTTCTGATATTTATTTTTTTGATTATAAATATATGATTTTTATGAATAGAAAGACATGAGTTTTAAAAGTATAAAGATATGATTTTTTATCGTATGAAGATATGATTTTTAATCATATAAATATGAGATCTTTAATCGTAGATGAGATTTTTAATCGTATAAAAGAGAGATTTTTAATCGTATAAAGGATATATTTTTAATCATATAAAGGAGGGATTTTTAATCGTACAAAGGTGAGATTTTTAATCGTATAAAAGATGAGATTATTAATCTATAAAGGAGAGATTTTTAATCGTATAAAGGGGAGATTTTTAATCATATAAAGGAGAGATTTTTAATCATTTAAAGGAGAGATTTTTAACCGTATAAAGGAGAGATTTTTAATTGTATAAAGGAGATATTTTTAATCGTATAAAGGAGGGATTTTTAATTACATAAAGGTGAGATTTTTAATAATATAAAGCTATGATTTTTAATGCATAAAGTTATGATTTTTATAATATATGTAGCGATATAAAAATGGGATTTTTATCTATGTAGCGTTGAAAAAATGTGATTTTCTTTTTATAAATAAAAATGTGATTTTCTTTGGATAAATAAAAATGTGGTTTTCTTTGTATAAATAAAAATGTGATTTTTAGTATGAACAGCGTGTAAAGGGTTGCGTTGGAATTTTGGGCAAAACCAAGCTGTTCAGAAATTCAGGAATAAAACAGGCGGAGTGGAAACCAAAGGTGAGAGCTTCTCAATCTAATTTATTTTCTAGTTAAATAGATATATTAGGACGCAGATGGTGCTTAGTAGCACTCGTCACCTTTGTTTGAAACCATGTTTGTTTGGTTGTTTGGTTGATTGGATTATTTGTTTGAATTTGGTTTGGAAAGTGAAATGAATTGATTAGAATTTGGTTTGTATATGGCGCGAGCCATTTTTAGGCGAGGGATAAGGCTAGAACTTATTCTGATTCTAATACGCGTCATTATGCTGCCGAAATTTTCTAAAAATGTTACAACAATAAAAATATCATTTTTATTGTATAAATGAACTGTATAAAATATTCATGAGTTGAAATAAATATTTTATAGTAAAAAGTATAATTTTTAACGTGTATATGAATAAAATAAATATTCATTTACAAATCGGACGATTTGTTTATGTACACACATTTGACTGATATGGATAGGGACGATATATTTTACACATCGCCCAACTGCACAAATAATAATCAATGTTCGTTGTTTGAAAACCCTACACGGGTATTGGGATGATATTGGACATACACTAATCCCAATATTTAGTTGTATGTCAATCGATGGGTTGACAGATTGTTGTAAGCATTAATTATTTATATTTAACGCTTATGCAGTTGTGTAATGCACTCTGGATGATGGTCGACTGTATTTGATTATCATTGTGTACATGTGTGTATGAAATCCATATAAATAAAATTATATGGTAATTGACTGTGTCTGATTCCAATTCGGAAAGAACGAATATTTTAAATTAACGAATGTTTTAAAATGATGAGTAATAAATATTTTAAAATAAGGAATATTTTAAAATAATATTCGGTAATGGATCAAAATACGATTTTTGATGTCCGATTTGGGATGGACACGAAAATATTGAAATATATGAAGCCGTGTTGATTAGAGATGCACCATTTTGACGCGAACGATATATATATATCGATTTTATTCATTTTTATAATGAATGTCGAAAAGGAGATTATTTCAAAATCTGATATTTTGAAAATATTATCATTTATATACTATAATGATAAGGAAAATTCAATGTTGATTTAAAATTGAAAATGAAGTTGAAATCGTTTTTAAAACGAATTTAAAACGATTTATAAAATACGTTTTAAATTGGAATCGACGAAATATATATATTATATATATTTAATGGCCTGAAAAGAACGCGCCGCGCCGCGGCAGTTAGCGAATTTCGACCATTGACTTTGAATTGACATTACGGGAGATCCAACTGTCGGATTCTCCTAAAACCAGAACCATTGGGTTAGTATCGAAAAGATCTTTCCAATAATATAAGAGATTTGAAATTTAATGGTTGGATTTGGAATTATGTCCAAATCAAAATTGGAAAAGGTCGCTGTAAGTGCAGTTCGATGACCGTTTATGGAAATCGACTGTACGGGCCTTGATAAAATTATTAAAAAATATTAATAATTTGTGTAAAATCATAATAAATGATTTTGAAAGAATTAGGATGAAAAATTCCATATTTGAAAAGATAAAAATACATTATTTATTGATTTCAAAATTTGATATTGAATATAAGCTGATATATTTTCTATTCAGAGCCTCGTATTTAATATGAAATGGGATTTTGGGTTTGTCGTGAACGGTGTCTTAAATAACACTATTCTTAAACCCAGTTGAGGAAAGAATAAATCTTTTTATTATGATTAAGTGAAATTTTCAAATTAATTAATATTTAATTGGAATTGAATAAAAGAATTGGATTTTGGGTTTGTCGTGAACGATGTATTCAGTAACACTGTTCTTGAACCTTGTGTGAAAAGAATAAATCGTTTAATTAAGATTATTACAGTTTCCAATTATATTAATAATTGGAATAAAATGGAATGTGAATTGGGTTTATTATGAACTGTGTTTTTAATGACATTCGTTATTAAACCCGATTTATAATGAAATGTGACTTGGAATTTATAAATCTTTTTATTAATATTTAACGAGAATTTTCCAAAGTAAAGTTTTCCAATTTAATATATTAAATTGGAATTGCATGGAATTCGATTTGGTAATAATCGAAGAGAGCTTCTATGGAGGAAGACTGTTAATACATATGGAATTTAAAAGGCTTTGTCATTATTCCATTTATATTATTAGTCGGACATGGAAATTGATTTCGATTATATATTGATCTGTTTTCCATGAAGATTCCATTATTAATGGAATGTGATTTGGGTTTATCGTGAACTGTGTTTTAAATGACATTAGTTATTTAACCCAGTTAAAGATAGGATTACGTGTCTAACATTGTATTTCGAAATGTATGGTTGATCTCTGCTAAATACATATCTGTTTGGTGGCGGAGAATTTATTCTCTTGCTTAACACCCTTCTCTTAGATGTATGAACTTAGAGGTTATATATCGGCAGAAATCAATGGTACGGTGTAGATTGTCGATGCGGCATGTTTTCTTTTCCAAAGTTAAATAATCATTAATATTGATTTTTGGGGAGATTAAAACTAAGTGGAGTTTTAATGAATCTTTAATTAGATTGAAATGTGAATTGATAATTTAAACTATCAAATTTGGGAAATGATCGAGAATGGAGTATCACTAGTTTTGCTCCTAGCGATAGTTAAACCTTTAATTAGATTTGAACGTGAAATGGTAATTAAATTTACCGATAACACCGTAGTGTTCGATGCGGAGTATAACCAGTTTTGCTCCATAGGATGAATAGGTTGGGATTGGGAAATAAAAGAAATGATTACTTCGGTAAGGTGCGCTAATCCCGACTAGTTTGGATAAACCTTAATTTGGTTTGAATTGATATCCAAAGGAAGATTAAAGAATAAATTTAAAGAATTTATCTTTGATAAATTTAATGGGAACCTTTCCCAAAGGATATGAATATTTAAATAAAAGAATATTCAGAATTGGAATGAGGCGTATGTTGTGTTTTATAGCACTTGCTTATAAAATAAGCGAGTTATTCGGAAAGGCCGGGTTTATACCCATTCTGAATAACTGATTCGACCACAAGTCGAAGATGAAGACGGTGATTGAAGACCGGAGGTCTTCACATCATTTGGATGGTTACTGACGTCTTGATTGGGCTGTACACCCAAGACAAGGTATAAGTGGTTATCATCCAGACGTACTTGGAGATCGACCGGATATGCG
Source organism: Allium sativum (assembly GCA_030737875.1). NCBI lineage: Eukaryota > Viridiplantae > Streptophyta > Magnoliopsida > Asparagales > Amaryllidaceae > Allium > Allium sativum. The sequence goes on along the minus strand of CM060922.1, from coordinate 244,627,502 downwards.
AGGACCTCTCTCTTGTATTGGACATATGAGACGAGGAATAAGGTGCCTTCGGTTTCCTTCAGACCCAGAAGGAACTTGTAAATGGATATGTGTATGACATTGGATTTTATTCTGTGTTGATTGATCTCTTTTAAATATATATCTGTTTGGTGGTGGAGAATTTATTCTCTTGCTTAACACCCTTCTCTGAGACGTACGAGCTCATAGGTTATATATCGATAGACATCAGTCGCACGGCGTGAATTGTCAGTGTGGCATGTTGAGATGCAAATGATCAAGGCTTCTATTGAAAAGCAGAGTCTTGTGGTTGATGATCAAAGCACGACTTTAATATAGCATAGCTTTGTGTATAGCGTTAATTCAAGAGCCTCACACCCCGGTGTGAACCAGAAATGGGAGAGGACTTCGGGGAGGACATGCGTTACCTTCTAGCTAGGAGTGGTGTTATTGTATAGAGCCCAGACATTTTACTCATGTGGATGTTGCATATTATTTGATGGATAGCGAGGCGCTTCGGATATATCAGTTACTACGGGGCTGATGGATATTGAGTCATCTGGCTCATTTACGCCCCATAGGGTGAGGAAACGTATTGTTCAGGCATTTTAATCCACTCCGTGTGGACCAGCCCTAACGATCCAAAGGTCGATGCGTTCTGATCCTGAGACATGGGCTAGAGCATCTTGAAGCGGTAAGGACTATCCCTTGCCTTGGTTCACAGATGGAAATCTAACTTTCAATACGTAACATTTTGGTTTTGATTGTAGAGCCTAGTATGGCAACATGATAGATGGTACTCATGCCGCCTATGATTGGTACATTTATATTTGAAATTGTTTTATACACTATGCACTTATAATAGTATCGAATGATTTGTTTTAAACGTACTAAGCATGTTTGACTGTTATAAGGGAAAACTCTATCCTCCGACTTGCGTTGCATTATGTGATGAGACCTGAGTCTTATAATAGCTTCATTTTTCCAAAAAACATTGCGTTGTTTATAACTGTTTATGCACTGGTATTCTTGGAAGGAAACTCATTCCGTGTTATACGGCATGGTCCCTTGATTTACTTTATTTTAAAGGGTAGTTTTAAATAACAGTTTTAGTTCTCACACCAGTCACATGACTGACCTGGAGTTTATTGTTTTAACCTAAACTCTGGGTGCTCCTATTTTCCATACGGGCAGCTAGTAGTTTTGGTTTTTGCAGATATCATATTCACAGGATCCTGGTTTACTGCTGGAGCTATATTCGGAACGCTCTGCATCCGTGTATTTCTTTCAGTTGTGTTTTGTATTATTTTCCGCTGCATTATTATTTGTAAATCTATGACATTTATCAAATGTATATTATTTGTTCATACTCTATATATTCTTGTACTCTAATGTAAATTGTTGTAATAAGCAATGAAATGTTCTTCGGTTTGTGTTCTGATTTGCCGTGTTCTCAGACAATCCGTTCTTTCTCTTCTCTTCAGAGACCTAGGAAGTTTGGGTCATTACAAAATGTGTTTTTCTCCACTTTTGATATAATTATTTTCTTTGGTACAAAAAGATATTTTCTCCTGTACTTAATGTCTTTTATTATTTCCTATAATAGAAAATGTTACATACCACTTTAAAAACCGATCGACCTTGCCTAAAAAAAGATATTGATATAAACTCTCACTCGCAATTTCTTTCTTTATTATCGACGAATCTGGTTACTAACGTCCCAGAGAATCTAAATCACGGAACATTAGTAAATCCACATCTCACATAAAATGTACAAAAGGTGAAAACACCGCAAATCTATAGTGATTCGACCATTTTTTTTTACATCCAGAATCTTTTATTTGTACTATTAGATTATACTACAGTGCTATTTGGATTACAGTAAGGTACGGGTAAGAAGTTGGAGTTTGAAATTGTCAGAGTCCATGCATAGAGACGCCAAAAAGATCCCTTTTCCATCACCTAAATCGTGTATTTATAGATGTAGATGTGATCGGACCGACCCGAATATCCGAAGAGAAACCATTAAAGTCCATACAATCAAGTTAAAAGTATGTGTCGAATAGCCCAAGACTTATCTTCAGATTGCTACCGATGCAGGAGGTTTGGATCGGTACCTATCTTGATCCAAGTTCACATGGACCGATATGACCCCATGCAAACATATTCACATCCATTACCTTCAGGCCCTTTGCTTCCATTTCTATGTGTTCGCATTGATGTGATGCTTGTGCCCTATGTCGATTTGAGTTACATGGTAGAAACGATCCTAGTTCAGTTGCACAAGTTGATCCCTCCTTTTGACCATACCAATCCGATTTGGGAAATAATACAAATTTGGATACTTAGTCCATATATCTTTGAGTATATTCAATTCCAATGCTTCATCCAAGCAATTCCGGGTGCCCACGGATGGCGTCATCCACACTTGATTCTCGAGCTATCCGATCATCAATCCTGGCTATCCTCCTTGATAATTGAATAATCCAAATGTCTAAATATAAAGTGTAACACCCCGTAAAATATACCTAAAGGCATAAATATTAATAATAAATAAAAGGCATAAGCATTTGAAGTTCTCGTTTAAAGAAGAAAATCACAGGGTCATGGAGGTAGCTCCAGCAATAATTAGAGGGAAACTGTTTATTATCACTCCTTGGAGTGCTTCTGTGGACAGAGTTAGAGACCAAGTCCTCTCTATTGCAGTGTAGGCCCAATTTAACAATGTTCCATCTGCACTTCAACCACTCATTAGGCTCAATGGGCTAGCGTGCCATATTGGCAAGCTTAAATGCTTTGATGTTAACACGGTAGCTAGAAGGAACCTTGTTTTTGCGAGAGCGTTGATTGAAATCACTCCAGACAAGCCTCTTCCAACGCAATTGAAGGTATTCATTGAAGATCATTTTTATTACGTTGATGTGACATATAAATTTCAACCTGAGATATGTAGCGCATGCAAATCATTTGGTCGCATTTCTGAGAAGTGCACAGTCTCTAGTGATAACATTCAGTCTGAGAAGATACCACTACCGCGAGCTCCTCCTATGGTTTGGGTCCTAAAAAACAAGCCCGATGACATCGCATCTGCTATTAACGAGAAATGTTGCGATAACCCAACTAACAAAGCTCCAACTGAAAGTCAATCATTTAACTGGAACACGACACAGAGGGTTTTTACTCACTCCAATACTGGAATGAAACACAAGTTGAGCGAAGGAAGTTTTTACATTCATGTTGATGAGAAAGATGAAGCACGAAAGTTAGTGTGCCATGTAGAGGGTGAACAACTTATTCTAACAAAGGAAGGAGACGATAGAAGGAATAACGAGCAATTATTTCATGACTCAGCATGGGACATGCGACATCTATATTTTGAGCTTTCTCCATTCTATGTTACAGACCTAGCTACCCATTTTGTTGAGGCCGTGCAGGAAGTTTCACCAGGTGATGCTGATGGGTGCAAACCTCCCTGTTAGCGCTTAGTAGTCTTGGTATTTAGTCAAACTCCTGTTTTCTTTCTATTTGTAGTCTAGCAGATAAGCTAGCTCCAGTGCTATTATCCCATTTAGGTATAGTGGGTGAAACACTTTAAATTTCATATGTGGTGGGCAGTCCACCTAAAAAACCGAATAGTTGATTGTCTACTAACAATCACCTGAACTTTTTTGTATTTTATTATTAGTTATAATAAAAGTTGTTTGAGGTCACCTTAAAAACCGGTCGGCTTTGCCAAAAAATATTAATAATAAATAAAAACAAACAATTTAATAATAAAAATATAAAAAGACTGGAAAATGAGATTTTGCAGCTTTAAGATTTTGGCTACGAAAATATTTTTATATGGATTTATGGCGAAATTCTGAATTGTTTTCATATATAATATGCTTAAAACGATGAAAGTATGAAGAAGCTACAAGCAAATGAAATTGGACAGTAAAACGCACACACATATATATATATATATATAATTAGGTGAGTAACATATATCCAAAATATATTAAAATAAAATGGCTGAGTTTGAATTTCAAACAGAAGATAAGATAGAGGGGACATAGAATAATGTAAATAAGGCAAGAGATAAAGAAAATAAAGTATTGTAATACATAATTAAACACCTCAGCTCCATATGCGTTTGTTGGACACTTCAGCGACCAGAAGGTCCATCGCCCCCAAGAAGGGGTGTCGACTGACTGCCGATCGACCGCCCTTCTAGGGGGTAGGTCGACCGCCTGGCCGCTGAAGCGCCCAATAAGGCTAGGTTTGGCTAGGTTTTTAGGGTTAATGTATACAAATGGATAATCATAGTTATATCTAAATAATCCAACGTCCCAAGCTTACACAAGCAACTATATATAGACCCTTAGACCTCACAACTAAACCCTAGCCATTTTTCTATAATGTGCCACCACTCTGCCTCTGCCTCCATTGAAATCTAGGATTAGGTTTTTCTATCTTCTTCTAATCTACTTCTCTTTCTCTCTAAATCTCTTCTAATAGATTTAGATTAGAAACATATTCCAGAATTCGTAAGATATATATATATATATATATAAATATATATATAAGAATCTGATTAATCTATTCTTATGTATATATAGGTTTCTAGAGTTGGGAATTTCATTTAAAAGGCACAACAACGTTAGATTTACGCTCTTCAAATAGATGTGAGTGGAATATTGTATTTCTTAGGCATATTCTACTTTTTTGTAGATTACCATATTAAAGATTTGGCACAACGATAATATCAGTACAACCCCCCCCCCCCCAAACTTCTATTTTATGTTTTGAGCAAGAATTATCAATTTATTGGGTTTGTGGGGATCTTGGTTTGAATATTGAATTGAGAATAAAATGGGTGATACGTTTCTATTTTATGTAATTTATCCTTCTATCAAAATATTTGATTGTAACCTAAAAGGATTTAGATTTGGTTTGATTCATGATTTGATTAGGTTTGGGTTCTATTTGGAATCCAAACGTATTCATACTTGAAGTCTATCAAATATAAACGTTTTTATGTGCAATACACCAAAAAGGGGTGAATTAGATAAAGCAGAGCCTATAAATATACATGTATATATATTTATATTATGCTTTATTCTTGATCCATTATTAAAATCATTCCAATAAGCCTACGATGAGTTTAAACTTATATGTGGTATTTTCCATTCAGTCATATCTGTTATTATGCTATTATGCCATCATGCCTAAAATGTAGCGGTTAAAATATGGAAATTAACTTGTATACCTTTAAACTTAGGACAAGTTGACAATTTTATCTTGTTAGAACGTTCCCTCGTTCATACGAACATTTGTGTTGTTTAGGCATTATAATTATTATACTTATGTAGCGTAATCAATGTTATTAACGTAATATTATGTAATGAATGTGATTAGGATAGGATTCAGAATTGAAATGTCCCTATATATATATATTGATATTGTTTGTGTGTGTGTAGAATGGCTTTACATATATTAATAGTGACACATAGACACGAGATTGGTTGTCATTTGTGATATAAGCATGCCCAGAACCAACCGACAAATCCAGCAACCACAAATAGGCCAAACTAATGTGAGAGGACTAGGTGCCATGGGACATTCAATCTTAGAACACTATGACACGAGGTTAAACCTACTTATAGTAGAAGCCTGCCCGGAACCACTCGGCATATCCAGCATCTACATGTATAAGGTTTAATGTGAGAGGCCTTGTGTGTGTGTATAAGTCTAGTTACTAGTACGTGAGAAAATAGGCAGGTTTGCTACACCTTGAGAAGGTCTTAAGTGGTTGACTCCCTTCTTATCTAATTTGGGTCTTAAGGGGTTAGGACTAGGGTCCCCTCCGAAGGTTTATTCCTTGGAGAGGAACCAAACCCACCCTTATTAGATTTGAAGTAAGTCTATGGGTCCTCCTTCTCTAAAAGTGGTTAGGCATAAGCAGTAATGGAATAGGGTAGTTCACAGTGGATGTCCACTTCCTCTAGAAGCTTATAGGGGATCAACTAGGAACAGGATTGGTATATAAAAGATATGTGGTTGTAGCATGCCCACTGACTGTCTAAGGAAAGTCTTAAGCGACATAGGTATTCTACTGTAATATCAGTTAAGTAGTAATGTTCGCAATACTACTTCTCATATTACAATTGAGAGTATAGACTTAGGAAAGTTGACATATTATGACGGGGTCTTAAAAGGCTAGAGTCTGCCTTAGGGTTATAAGAGATCATAAGAATCCACCTTTAATAAGGCCACAAGTGACCGAGAATGCCCTCTTGTTGGGTCTTTACCCTAAAAACACTAACAAGCAATTGGCTTGGAAATCCACCTCATTGGTTAGACACTGTGATTGTGTGTTGCGTAGACACACCTTGACATATGAAACCTACCAAAATCTAAGGTATAGACTTTAAGTAAATACTATATTTCAGTCATACAGAACTTTATGTTCTAACCCCTCTCCTTAACACATCCAATAGGTCAGTAGGTGGGGTAGAATCCATAGAAGAAATAATGATAGAGGCTGAAGACGAAGACGTTATGCTTTTATTAGTTACTATTGTTGTAATTCTTATGGAAACTTTTGAGAATGGATTTATTAATGTACCCATGGAATAAATTTAATCTTGACTGTTGTGTTGGAATTCTTTGATTTTTAATAAAGTAGTACATCAGATTTCAGTATTATATTTTCTCGTTCTGCTGTGTGAGATTTCCATAACGAACTGTCTGTATATTATTCTATGCAAATGCAATTCATTACAGGAAACAACGACCCATTTAGAATGGTTCTAAGTTTTTATGGGCCTTTTCTGGGTCTAAATATAAGCCTATTCCGGGTGGGTTGTTACATAAAGAGTTGCGGCCTTATTAAAAGATAGGTTAACACTTGTCTTCCAAAACATACGTTGACGTGGAAGGTATGTTTTGTATAATCCATAAATCCAAAGTCCAAAGTTTGAAACCCATAATCCATCTGAAATCTAACATGTGAAGTCGATTTCCGAAAACCAATATCCGATAACCAAAACCACGATCTCGTTGGATGTCTAGTATAATCCATACTAAACCCAAAATCCAATATGTCCACAACCAAATTTGAAATCCCAAATTGTTTAAAGCTGAAGTCAAAAATCCGTAGTCTCTCTAGGTAAATTCTGAGTGAGTATAATTTATACCTACGAAATCTTATCGAATGCCCATTGTCGAGACAACCCAACCATTGCTAAGCACAATCTGCACTTGACGACCAATCATACCACTTTGCCTAGTCTTGACAAAGCGATCTGAATCTTACCTAGCACAATCCATACTCAATGACTAGTTACTAAAGTTAATATTCGATTTCCAATTCCATACTTCATGGGCATAATCCATTAATGCGAAGTGATCTGATTAAAGTTCAAAAAACCAATTTTAGTACAAATCAAAAAAACTAATGGTTTTTCTTCACCTAAGAGCAAGTCTAGAAATCAATTCCTGATCTTGTACACGTGTAAGTAGCTTAACCGTTTTTATTACAACTTTATTAAGTGAAAGAAGTTGAATGGTTCATCATCAGATATTAGCACGCCTAAGGATTGCGTCCTATTCTCGTACATGGATAAATCGAGTAGTCGCCCAAGATCTAAATCCAAGGATTTATTTAATGATAATCCCATGCATGCTACGTCTACCTCACTCATATTCCAGGCAGATGATGGTTGCCAATGTTCCACTGTTGTTATCCTTTTTTGTACAAACTACCCCAGCTATCTACTGTTGATGTGCTCCTCAAACATATCCCTAAAATCCTGACACTCATTCGTAGCATGACCATCCATAACATGAAACAAACAGCGTTTTCCTAAGTTCATTTTCCATTTTGTGGGTTCCTTTCTATCTGGTTTCTTAAATGAAAATGATCCCGAGTCTCCCGGTAATTTACCTTCCAAATTGTTGTTCCAATCTATATAAGAAGAGGATTTCACTTCTCTCCGTTGCTTACTCGATTGTCAATATCCATCACCGGCATTCCTCTTTCCTTTGTCTTTTGTGAAATTGGATAGTGCTTCATCCTTAATTGCACTACCTCAAAATCCTCTCGAACTAATCTTTCATCTTCCTGTTTTAGAAACCTGTTAATCTCGTAATAAAATTCATCAATATGCCTCTAGGGGTCCTTTTCTAGAGAAATTTCAAAATCGGAATTATCCAACCTTATCGATTAAAACCATAGGTGGATGCGATCGATCCTCTAAAGCAATGCCACATTAAACCTTTCTAGAAGCTTCCACAGAGTCTCTCATGTCCTTTGCTTAATATTAGTCAATGTCATGACATTCTTAGATCGAGTGATGTGGACTTGGTATTGTTCCACGAATCTTTCAACAAGCTTGTAAAAACCCGGATTTTTAATGATGAATATTTAATTAATTTAAATATCTAAAACTATTAATCTTAAGAATTAACATCGTGGAATTAATTTAAATGAGAATTCAAATGTCGATTTGACTTGAAATTTAAAATATCAAGTTTGAAATCAAGTTAAGTTTTTCTTGAAGCTAAGAAAAGTTCTATTTGAATTAGAACAATAATAAGAAATTATTATTAATGAATTTGTTGGTTTGAAATTGATTTATATTTTATCGATGTAATTTAACACACGAAAATAGTCATTTTTCAAACGACCTCGGATTTCAACATAACCAATTTTATAAAATCCGAAATGGTTAATTATTTTTAGCTTTCAAGTTCGGGTTAATTGGAGTTGTTACGTGGTCGTGCACAATATATGAGCGTATAAATCAATGGTTTAATATTAAAATATTGTTTTTGCAAATAGTCTCGGATTTCGACAAAACCAGTTTCATCAGATCTAGAATATTAAATTATTGTGGGATTTCAAATTTCATAGTCATATGGTTAGTATGTGGTCTATGAGCTTTAAACATTGAACTATAAAACTTGTGAATATAATACATTAAAACCTAACCTATAAATTATTCTAACTTCTAACCTATTCCCTCACTTTCTTCTTCCCCGTGGAAATTTTGAGTCGCCATCCTCTTCTTAATAAGATTAAAAAAACGTGAGCTATAAAAATAAGTAATAATTCAAAGAAAATTCCTAAAATTCAAAAGTTTGGTTCTTTGAAACATGAGAGTGTAAGCTTCAATGTGGCATACGTGATGATATATGAAGAAACGATTTCGGGGGATTAACAGTTTTGTCATGAGCCTTAGTGGAGCTAAGGCTAAGGATATAGGGAAACAGAGGCATTGATTCATCGATTTAAGCTTGGATTTGTGTTTGAGAGGTGGATTAGCTCCTTTCTGCAAAGCTTGGGGTTGTTCCATTCATATTGATGGCGCGAATTTGCTTGGTTGTGCATTTCATGTCGAGGTCATAATTTGAGGGGGGTTGCGAGTTGAACGTGGTTGTGACAAGAGGATGTAACTCGAGAAGGGAAGGCGAATGGTAGTCTTGGAGTTCGGTTTCGTAAATCAAGTTGATAAGGTATGGCTGTAATAACCCGAAAATCTGGGCCAGTTTAAAATTTTTATTTTGGCAATTTTAGCGAATTTTGATTATTTAAAATGAATTATTTTAAAGAATATCGACGAGAAAATTTATTTTGAATATAATTAGAACGTATATATTATATACGTCGTCGTTAGAATATAAATATTTATATATAATTATAAATAGAATTGAAAATGGCGCGGTAGTTCGATATTTCGATTTCAAACTTCAATTGAATGTACCGGGTGCAAAACAATTCGGATTTTAGTGAAACCAAAAACATTAGGATCTAATTGATGATATCTTTCCAACGAATCCGAAAAATCAAAATTTCATAGCGGGAATCAAAAGATATGTCCAGTTGAAAATTCTGAATAGTCGCTATGGAATTCAGGCCCTTAAAAATGGACATTTTGCAAACGACCTCGGATTTCGACGAAACCGGTTTTGTTGGGTCCGGGATGTCAAGTTATTGCTAGGTTTCAGATTTCATAATTTTTCGATTCAATATGTGAGCGTGGCAAAGGAAAATGCGTTTGACCAGTTTCAGTTGATTTTAATCGACTGGAAATTGGCCATTTTTCCAACAGTCTCAGAATTCGACGAAATTAGTTTTGTTAGGACCGTATCGTCAATACGAAGCTAGAAAATATTTTTCTGGAATTTTTCTAGTTAGTATGTGACCCCGGTAATTTGAAATGTACGTTTAAAATTCAATATAGTGATTTAAATGTAAATTTAACGGAAACTGATTGTAACGTTCGAATCAGCTTACGATGCATATCCCATTGTGTTCGGAATGGGGGTAAAACGCTATAGACGACAGGCGGTGGACCTCGTTTCGAGGTCGTATGGAAAAGTACCTTTTTTGAAATTAAAATAATTAAAAAAAAACCCTTTCTCCCTTTATCTTTCTGCCCCCCCCCCCCCCCCCCGTTCGATTTCATTTCTCAGAATTAAAAAAAAAAAAAATCCAGCGTCGATCGTGGGAACCGCCGCCTCCGCCCTTCGCCATCGCCACCCACGACCGCTCTTCCCCCCCCCCCCCCCCCGATGTCGACCGCAACGCCCAGGCCCCCTCCTCTTCGATGCGTCGCAGACCCCCCCCCCCCCCCCAGAAAAAAAGCCGCCGCCTTGGATGGCGCTCAACCCACCACCGGCGATGGAGAGGCGAGGTGGAGGACTTCCATGTGGCAACGATTGATCATCCTCCGGCAGCCTCCAGGCGAAGCAACGTCGAACCCTAGGCTTTGAACGAGTTACGGTTTCATCCTGGAGCTGAAAAACAACAGTGAAGGTGATTAACTTTATTTAAATTTCAGTTTTAATTTAATTCACTTTATTTAAATTTGCATTGTTTTTTTTTATTTAAAAATAAAATAGATATGTTTTTAAAAAGAGAATAGGAAAGTGTTTTGTAAATATACGTGTTTTGAAAATAAAAATAGCAAATAAATCTGAAAATAAATTGTTTTTAAATCTGAAAATAAATAGTTTATAAATCTGAAAATAAATTGTTTTTAAATCTGAAAATAAATAGTTTATAAATCTGAAAATAAATTGTTTTTAAATCTGAAAATAAATAGTTTATAAATCTGAAAGTATACTGTTTTTTTTGCTGAAAATAAATTGTTTTTAAATATGAAAATATAGGGTCTTTAAAATAGAAATAAATAGAATTTGTAAAAGAATTTATTTTGAAAATACGAATAGAATGTAAATAGAATTTGTTAAGAATATAATTTTAACACAAACGGTGTTGAACAGATCTCGTTAGAAGCACGGTGAAGATTTCCCGCATTTGAAGTGTCGTGGAGTTGGGATAGCTATTGGTGAGAATTTCTCACCTTTCAATTTCTTTTTCTAGTTATATATATATATATATATATATATATATATATATACTAGGATGCAGACGGTGCTTAGTAGCACCCGACACAATCGTCCACAGACCATGGACTTGTTTGTTTGGTTGCATAGATTAGTCAGATTATTTGATTTGAATTTGGTTGTTTGGTGAATTTGATTGATGTGTGAATGGCGTGGGCCTTCACTAGACCGGGGATAAGGCTAGGCCTTGTCCCGTTTCTAGTATCGTGCCGTTATGCCGCCGAAATTTTCTAAAATAAGTTAGAAAAATAAAAATATCATTTTATTTAAAGAATGAACTGAACAAAAATTCATATGTTGGAATAAAATGTTTGTCGTTAAAAATATAATTTTTAACGTGAATGTGAATAAATAAATATTCATTTACAAACCAGACGGTTTGTTTATGTACACCTATTTGAAGGACATTGATTGGGTCGATAAATTTTACACATCGCCCAACTGCACAAATAAAAATAAATGTTTGTTGATTTGAAACCCCACACGGGTGTTGGGATGAAATTTGAAGTTCACTCATCCTGATTGATTAAATATGTCGATCGATTGATTGACAGACTGTTATAAGCGTTAGATATCTATATTTGATGCTTATACAGTGTAGTGCACTTTGGTTGATGGTTGATTATTTTTCAATGCTATTATATGTGTGTAATGCATGAAAATCCATATAATTAACTTTATATGGTAATTGATTGGGCCTCATTCCAATTTGAAAAATAAAGAATATTATAAAATAAAGGTTCATGTGTTGACAGTACTCATCCATTGAGATTGGTCATGTGTTGAACGAAATATTTTAGTAATAAAATTTACATCTTTATCGATATAAAATAAAGGTTCATGTGTTGACAGTACTCATCCATTGAGATTGGTCATGTGTTGAACGAAATATTTTGATAACAACTATTTTGAAAAAGAAATATTTGAAATAGAATATTTGAAAATAGAAATTTATGAAGCCGTGTTGATTAGATTGACGCCATTTTGACGTGAACGATATTTATATCGATTTTATTCATTTCGAAATGAATTGAATTGAAAACGATTTCGAAATGAATTGAAACGATTTCGAATTGAATTGAAAACGATTTCGAAATGAATTGAATTGAAAACGATTTCGAATTGAATTGAAAACGATTTCGAAATGGATTGAATTGAAAACGATTTCGAAATGAATTGAATTGAAAACGATTTCGAAATGAATTGAATTGAAAACGATTTCGAAATGAATTGAATTGAAAACGATTTCGAAATGAATTGAATTGAAAACGATTTCGAAATGAATTGAATTGAAAACGATTTCGAAATGAATTGAATTGAAAACGATTTCGAATTGAATTGAAAACGATTTCGAAATAAATTGAATTGAAAACGATTTCGAAATGAATTGAAAAGGAATTCAAATTGAATTGAAATGAATTCAAATTGAATTGAAATTTGAATTGAATAGAAATGAATTTTAAAACGAATTTATAAAGAAGAATTCAATTTTGATTTGAATTGAAATGGAAGTTGAAATTGCTTTTGAGGCGAATTTAAAACTATTTATATAATTCGTTTTAAATAGAAATCGACGAAATACATATTATATATATAATATAATGGCCTGAATAGAACGCGCCACGCCGCGGCAGTTCGCGAATTTCGACCATTTATTTCAAACGGACATTACGGGAGATCCGACCGTCGGATTCTCCTAAAACCGGAACCGTTGGGTTCGTATCGAAAAGATCTTTCTAATGAATATTAGAAATTTGAAATCTAACAGTTGGATTTGGAGATACGTCCAAATCAAATTCGAAAAAGGTCGTTGTAAGTGCAGTTCGATGACCGTTGATGGAAATCGACTGTACAGGCCTTGATAAAATTATTAAAAATAGTAATAATTTGTGTAAAATCATAAGAAATGATTTAGAAAGAATTGGGATGAAAAACTCCCTATTTGAAAAGATAAAAATAGATTTTTATCGAAATGAACTAGTTTTGAACTAGAATTATAATTCTATTTATTTTTAAATAAATAAATTGAATTTGAAATGGTTTTGAAAATAACCAAAATTTCCAATGATTGCATTGGAATGGATTTGAATCGAAATTGTCTTCGGAATATTTCAATGTTAGAATTCGTGATTATACAGGTGTTGTTATGGAAATTTGAAAGATATATATATATATATATATATCGTTATTTCCAATGCGATATTTGTTAGTCGTAGAATTTGATATTGAATATAAGCCGGTATATTTTCTATTCAGAGCCTTGTATGAATATCAAATGTGATTTGGGTTTGTCGTGAATGGTGTCTTCACTAACACTGTTCTTGAACCCAGTTGAGAAAAGATTAAATCTTTTTATTTAGATTTAATGAAGTGTACCAATTCAATATTATTTAATTGGAATTGAATTGATATTGATATTGGGTTTATCGTGAACAGTGTTTTAAATAACACTCGTTCTTTAACCCGATAATTAATGAATGTGATTTTGGGTTTATCGTGAACCGTGTTTTTAAATGACACTGATTCTTTAACCCAGTCGAAGATTAAAACTAAGTGGAGTTTTAATGAATCTTTAATTAGATTGGAATGATCGAAAATGGAGTATCACCAGTTTTGCTCCAGGCGATAGTTAAATCTTTAATTAGATTTGAACGTGAAATGGTAATTGAATTTACCGATAACACCGTAGTGTTAGATATGAAGTATTACCAGTTTTACTTCATGGGATGAATAGGTTGGGATTGGGAAATAAAATAAATGATTACTTCGGTAAGGTCCGCTAATCCCGACTAGTTTGAATTGATATTCAAAAGAAGATTAAAGAATAAATTCAAGGAGTTTATCTTTGATAAAATTAATGGGAACCTTTCCCTATGAATGTGAAATTTTGAAACTAACTGTCGGTTAGCCAAGCAGAATGGTTTCCTGGATATTGATCTGATGTTGGTTTCGGCCTTCGGGGTTAATATTTGGGGAATTATTCTCTTGATTAATTTACGGTTAGTGACTAATGAATTGGAATGAGGCGTATGTTGTGTTTGTGTAACACTTTTATAATATATACGCGAATTATTCGGAAAGACCGGGTTTATCCCATTCTGAATAACTGATACGACGATAAGTCGAAGATGAAGACGATGGTCGAAGACCGGAAGTCTTCACGTCGTTTGGGTGATTACTGATGATCTCGATTGGGCTGTACACCCAAGAAGATGGAAACAGTTGGTGATCGTCCAGACGTACTTGGAGATCGATGGATATGCGGGGTACTAGGTGCCTCCGGTTTCGTTCAGACCCAGAACGGACTTGTAAATGGACTGTGTGTCTGACATTGGATTTTAGTCTGTGTGATTGATCTCTATTAAATATATATCTGATTGGCGGCGGAGAATTTATTCTCTTGCTTAACGCCTTTCTCTGAGACGTACGAGCTCAGGGGTTATATATTGCTGGATATCAAACGCATGGAGTGAATTGCATGTGTGGCATGCCTAAGTGGCAATTGATCGAGGCTTCTGTTGAAAAGCAAAGTCTTGTGGTGATGATCAAAACACGGCCTTTGTGGCGTAGCTTTGTGTAACGTTTACTTCGCGAGTTTCACACCCGGTATGAACCAAAAACGGGAGACGGACCTCAGGGAGGGCATGCGTTTCCTTCTAGCTAAAAAGTGGCGTCAGTGTTTTTACACGCCCTGACGAGTTTGACTTATGTGGTTGTTGCTGTTGCGAGGCGCCTCGGTTTGATCGGACGATCCGGGTCCGATGGAGTCATTTAGTTGGCTCACCTACGCCCCAAAGGGCGGGGAAACGCAGTGTTCAGGCATTTTAATCCACATCGGTGGACCGGCCCTGTCGCTCCAAGGGACGATGCGTTCTGTTCCTGAGACACGGGCTAGAGCGTCTCGAATCGGTTGAGGACTATCTTTTGCCTCGGTTCATAGATGGAAATCCAATTTCCAAATACGTGACATTTGCGGTTTTATGTGTAAACCTATATATGGCGACATGATATATGGTACCCATGCCGCCTATGATTGATACTTATGATTTGAAGTTGTTTTATACACTATGCACTTATTATAGTATCAAATAATCTGTTTTAAACGTATCAAGCATTCTTTGGCTGTTATAAGGGAAAACCCTATCCCCCGGCTTGCGTTGCATTGTGTGACAGGACTTGGGTCTTATAACAGCTTCATTTTTCTTTATTTAGCATTGCGCTGTTGGTTTTATGCACTGGTATTCTTGGGAGGAAACCCGTTCCGTGTTATACGGCGTGGTCCCTTGATTTACCTAACTTTAAAATAAAGATTAACTGTTTTAGTTCTCACACCAGTCACATGACTGACCTGGAGTTTATTGTTTTAACCTAAACTCTGGGTGCCCTTATTTTGACACGGGCAGCTAGTAGTTTTGGTTTTGCAGATTTATATTCCCAGGATCCTGGTTTGCAGCTGGAATGATATCCGGAAAGCTTTGTATCCGTATATCTCTTCTAGTTGTGTATTGTATTATTTTCCGCTGCTAGGTATTTAAATGTAATTTAAATCTCTGATATTTCTGTGTAATATTCATTCATACTCTGTATATTCTTGTAATCTGGTGCATTGTTGTAATATACAATGAAACGTTCTTTCGTCTGCGTTATGTTGTGGCTTGTTCTCGAACTATCCGACACTTTCCTTTACGGGGAAGTTACGGGTTTTTACAATGGCAGGAAAAGTTTGGCAATAGTGATGTACTTTTGCGGGTTCAAATTTGAACAAGGGGGAAGATGGTTTTAATGATGATTAAGGTTAACTAGTTTATTAATTAATTAGTCAATCGCCTTTTAATTCGTATCAAACTTGTAACAACAATATTTATTTTATACGTGATCAGATTCGGGCGAAACAAATTGCATTGGGTTCATGTTGACAAATACTATGCATATGAGTTGGATCGAAGCGTTTGGAGCCAATTGGATTTTTATATAATTTCAAACAGTTGTTTGGAATTATAGAAATTGACGCGAAATCGTCAGTTGAAAATGAAATTGATGGTGAGTTAACTCTCATGCATTCTAGAATACTGCAGAATATTATTATTATTTTAATAATATTCATTGTTGTTAGTATAAATTGTGTTTTTGGATGCTTTGTATGTTTTTTTTGTTGGTGACTGACAATATTTATATTCCTGTCTTTGAACGGATAACCTTTGACATTACCTGCTTTTAAGCGGAAGATTCATTTTAAATCAATTAGATTAGAATATTTGTTTCATATGCATGAACGGATTGGAGAGATCCAACAGATTCCTTAATATTTTGGATGCTACTTTCTTCGTATTATCCAAATATGAACTGTTTAACCATAGTAACATTAAATCTGTTTTGCATGTTGATTGTTGAATTAAATTAAATACTGATGTGTTATTAATCAATAAACGATATTGATTGAGTGATTGGCAGTAGATGACCTAAAATCCATCTTTTTAAGACGTGGATTCGTTGTCAGACGAATTGACTAAGTTGAAGTTATAAAAAATATATTTTAATAACTGAAGCAAGGTTTTAAACCATTCTATACTAGCTACATAAAATAGAGGTTTTATGAATAAACCAATATTTATTATCGGATTTTATGAAATTAATTATAAAATGATTCATGTGTTTTAAATAAGTTTTATGAACAAGTAGATCAGAAATTAACCTAAGAGTTAGTAGTTTGAGATAATTATTTTAAAGAAGTAATTCAGTGGGATGACGTTAAATTAATTAAACTATTAATTAATTCATAGAGAGGATTAATGGAAATCAATTAACAAGTTAATTATGCTTCCAAGTTGACTATGTCAATTGTTTTAATTGAAATTGGTTATTAAATTAATTTGTTTCCAATTAATTTAATAGAAATAGTTTTAACCAAAGGGTTGTTTAGACTTAATGAAGGTTCATAAAAGTTAATTAATCTTCTAATTAACTGTGTACAAAGAAAATAATCAAGTTGATAGTTATTAATAAGGTTAGTTATTATTCTGATAACTTTTTAAAAAAGGATTAACTACTTTTTCTAGTCAAAAATGGAAGTTAAATATTTTTCCTTAGTTATTGTTGAAATTAATTATTATTTTAATTAATAATAATTAAAGTGATTACCCTTCTAATTGGAATTCATTCGAGGAAGTTATTAAGTTGTAATGAGTTTTAATTGAATTTTGTAGATGGTTTTATAAAAACATTTTATAATAAATCCAAGTTCTATAAACGAGGTTTATGGTTTTAAATAAGCGTTTACTTAATAATTGAATTAAGTAAAAATGATTGAATTGGAAATGTGATTTTCAAAAATGCAAATGAAGAATGCTTAATGGATTTGTGTAAAGGATTTGGTAAATGGATTTTTGTAAAAAAAAAGTCCGAATTGTAAACAAATTGTATAAAAGAGGTTTAAAGCTAAAAGTTTGTGTTTTAGTAAGGGTTTATTTAATAAAAGAATTAAGTAAAAGTGGTTATAATAGAAAGGAGATTTTCAAATGCATGGAATGGTTTATTAAACCATATATAAATTTAATAGTAAGTAGGATTTGTGATATATAGTTGATATTAGGTCTTGGGTTACAAATTTTTATCTACCTTAAAAATAAGAATGTTGTTGAGACAATGTCTGAGATATAAATAAAAATACCTTAACTTGAACGAATTCATTGTTATCCGATGGTTGGTACTATTGTTGGAAATTAATTTATTATTCCATAAATGATATTATAAACTTTAATTTACAAAGTTAATAAGTTAAATAAATCTGTTTGAGTTTTATGGTGAACAATGTATCACATGACTTTTTTGGGCCATATATGAATTATGACTATACTTATACCATTTGGTTAAGCATATAGCGTTATTTTTCAAAGTAGGAAAATAATATGATTTTGTTAATACGCTTATTATATAGAGATAAGTGTATGTCTATCGCTTTCAAAGTAACGAAAATAAGAGATTTGTGAATTGTTAATGATATTTTCTCTTAACACCGAAATGAATGCTAAAGATGTGGATCTAGCTAATTAAGGGATTATTTAGTTCCCACAAGCTTGATTTAGTTCACCGCGTTCTATATATCAAGGTCTTAAGCCCGAAGATTAGTTACTCTTCCTTTAAGAGGTGATATCACGCTTACGAGACTCAAGGACCAACAGTTACCTTGGGATAAGGGTTCCATAAGTGCAACACAAGTTAGGAAGGGTATTTTAGTAATTCGGCTTATGTAGGAAGCATTGTCGTGGGGTGGAAATAGGAAAAACTAATAGGATAAGTGGCAAGGAAATGCATGAAATTAACTCAAATGTCGATTCTCTTTTATTGATCATTGATTTGAGTACATAGGTGATTACAAGTAAAATCCTCAAATTGATTTACAAACTAGGGGTTTCTCTCTAAGAAATGAATACAAGGTTTGAAAATGAGGAAAAGGCCCCCCAAAATGAGAACTCCGGGATCTTATTTATAGACAAAGGCCCTCTTTCGGTAGTGATCAGCAGAAACCTTGTTCTGGGGTCGACAAGGACGTTTGGTATCGGTGTCAGCCGCAATAGTGGCTTTCAGTGTCGGCTTCCAAGTTTCAGCCTCTTTTCTTTACTGGGTCTTGTTATCGGTTCGTTCTTGCTTGTGAAATTGGTGTGGCCTCCTTATAGTGTATTGATACTAAGAAATTGGAATAAACAGCTTCTTTTAACTGCTTTCGGTTTCGTTGGCAAGCCTTGATCCCGATAGCAAATCCTAAGCTTTGCCCTACTTTGATAACACTTGAATATCGTCTTGGCTTTTGTGACTTCTGATTATTGGAATTGACACTATTCATGTTAGTGTGGGTTACCTCTCTTTCCTTGGTTTGCTTCAATGGTCTCTTGTTCTGGTATCGTTCTTGCTATAGCATTGCCTAGGATCTTTCTGATGACTTTTGAATGGTTCTTGGTGTTGGTATCGATACAAAGTGTATTGATATCGATAGCTCTTGTCCCCATCCCATCTTGGCTTTGTGCTTTCCCTTTCATGGCTCACGATTTTGATGTCGAAACACATGCTTTCGGAATCGAAACCAGATCGGTTGTCTTTATTGGTGGTATCGTAACTAGTTTTGATTCCACATTGCTCCTATATTGCTTTTGGTGTCGCATTGCTGCAACCTTCTTGGTACTGATATCAAGCTTTGTTTCATATGTTGGTACCGATATCCTATCATCTGAACTTTCTCTTCTTACATTCGGTATCAAGTGTCTTGGTGTCCATTACGCGCTTTCGAAGCAATCTCTATGTGTTAATTGTTCTCTAATACCCCTTCACCTTCATTCAGCTTCGGTATCGAAATTTGGTAGTAGCATTTGCCCCTCCCCCCAATGAAGGGGTATTTTCAACTTTTCAAGTCAAACTTTGGCTTTCGTACTGTACTTTGATCTCTCGCCTTTGGTATTCCAGTATTGATCTGGATCGTTGATCTGTGTTTGCTTGTGTGACTCGGATTAAGAGGTGCTTGAAT
Source organism: Allium sativum (assembly GCA_030737875.1). Classification (NCBI taxonomy): domain Eukaryota; kingdom Viridiplantae; phylum Streptophyta; class Magnoliopsida; order Asparagales; family Amaryllidaceae; genus Allium; species Allium sativum. The sequence goes on along the minus strand of CM060922.1, from coordinate 244,607,593 downwards.
ATTAAAGTCATCCTTCTTCCTTTCACTTTCTTTACCTATAAACAATTATTTTAAGTAAGATTACTATTCTTCGAGGCTTCTAAAACTTCCCAGAATTATAATTTCGACCCTTTTTCTATAAGTATTTAATCGTTTTAAATTAGAGTTCAAAAAATATTTTTCTAACTTGATTATGAAATCAGTTCAGATACACCAGCCTTTAATTTTTCATTGGAATGAATTTAAACGATACCTTAAACGGTCATTAATAGCAAATGACATGTATTTATAATTTATACCTCCCGTAACCTTTTTCGGGGTTTAAAATGCAAAATCCACCTATAAAGGACTTAGTTTTTATTACATGGGTGATAATTCTTCCCTGGTACCAATGAACTCAATATCATCCTGCTACCGATTTTGTTTTGGCCTTGGTCTTATTGATACCAATGCCACGTTTGTTTTCAATCTTTATATGTTGTCGAAAGTCATGTTTCCCTTTGTCTCAATATCGATAAAACCCATGACTACGGAATCGGTTTGTTATTACCGATACTATTTTTCTGACTCTATTGGTACCAGGTTTTAAGCTCTCCTTAATATCGGTTAAGCTTTCGGTGTCGATATCCAAATGTTTGGCTTCGGCCAGACCGATACCGAGGATTTTGATTGTCTCAACCTTGATTTTCCTGACACCAAAGCCTTTCGTCATTTTGATCTCGGTGTTGGGATAGTTAGTATGAATGACACCAAATACTCAACCATTTTCAGGTATATGCAAAGTGCATGACTAAATGTGAACTTTGTCAAGAACTTGACCCTAATGATCAGGTTGTATTCTAACTTATATAGGTGTCTCGAATAATTAACATCAACGAGTTTGCATGATAGTTTTAAACTTATAAACATATGCTTATACTATATTATCATGCTAATTCATGTTATTGAATAATATCACCTGGCAGCACCATGTTTGGAGAGCAAAATGTTGGTAAATCAAAGTCAAGTAGCTCTGCTACACCTCAACCAAAGAAGGCAGTTGTTCCTCAATATTCTCTCATCAACACCCAAGATGAAGTAGATAATATTCTTTGGAGCTTTAATATAACAGGAGTAGATGCCAATCCTACCTCCGGTCAAGACAACATTCAGAATCCACCAAAGGGATTCTTTACATACATGGCATTCATGTTTAGCATGGAGGTTTCTTTCCTTTCCCATATTGTATTTATGAATTTTTGCATCACTTGGGAATAGCTCCTATTTAGCTTTCCCCAAATACATACGCTTTTCTCGTATGCCTCAAGATTCTAGCACTTGAGTCAGGTTGATCTTCCCTCAGCATCAACCTTCTTCATCAACTGCTTTGTTTGTCAAAAGGAGCTAATTCGTTTATTCTTCGTTCAAACGGTTGATTAGCGATGACATTGATAAGTCTAAAGATTGGGGAAACCAATTTTCTATATCAAGTGTTCTCCTGGTATTTGTGGAACTGTTGTAAGCCCTGGTGAGCCTTTTATTTTTTTATGATGACTATATCGTTTCTATGCTATATCTGATATTGTTTCTTTTTAGCCCGAACTCCCAAGAAGAGAAGCTTAAGTGACGGGGAAGCTCTAGCTAGTGAATCTATTTACAAGCCATCTGAGAAGTTGGGGCAGCCAAATTTGCTAACTTTAGATAACTTTCGCAAGCATGCCCTTCTTCCATCTGGGCTAAAGATTCTGGGACAACCACCTCTTCACTTTCCTGGTTACGATCACCTATCCTTAGATTATGATTCGTTTGCTCCTACGACTCCCTTGTTTCCAGGTACTTTAGGTAAGATTGCTTTTCTAGAATGATTCTAAAATCTCATTTCATATTTTAATTTTCTTTATTCTTATTTCTGTAACATTATTATTTTTGGTTAGCTACTCAAGATGTTGATGAGTTGGCTACTCTGGATACTCTGGCCCAATCCAGGGATTTTGCTGCAAAAGATTCACTTTGACTGTCGATGATAGGCCTTCCAAAGGTGCAAGGGTTAACTTCTTCCCCTTCTTTCATTGGTAAAGAAATTGTTTCCTTGTCTACCAAGCAGCAAACACCTGGTCCTATTGTTTCTTCTACGATTTTACCCCTAATGTTGAATCTTCTTAAACAAAGACCATAGGAAGTGGTTTCGTTATCGATTTCTTGATGTTTGATCCTCAGGAAGCTTTGGATTTGATAGAGCATGAGTTGACCTTGTTCCATCTCCCCATTGTGATGATCCTTCGAGGTCTCCTTTATTGACCTCTGATTTTGATAAAATTGTGAAGTCTGCTCTCTCCTCTACCGATATTTCCAACATGTCACTGTCATCTTCTTCTTTGGACTTGGCAAATTTCAACACTATCTTATCAAGCAAAAACTGTTGGTATATTCCTATTCTTTCCAACTTTTCTTCGCCTTTTGTTCTTATACAGAAATTAATATGGCTCTCTCCTTTCCATATATCCAAAGGTTGGTTCTTTCTTTGAAAGGTATCTTCTTCACCATCCTTCGAAATGGTTAGACTAAAGCAGGAGAAGGCTTCCTTTGAGTCTAAAGTCAATGCTTTGACTATGGCAAGGTAGAAAGGTGATGAGGAGTGTGCAACGTTGAAAACGTCTCTTGATAAGGCTGATTCGGAGCTCGAAAGGGAGAGGGAGGCCAAGAATCTTCCGTCTGATAGAGTTTCAGCTCTCGAGAATGAAGAGATGAGTATGATAGCTAAACATGCTGATAAGTTGAAATAAAGGATAACGCGCTTTCTAATGCAAAACGGGAAATTTATGAAGCTAGAAATAGGATCTCCTCATTTTAGAAAGCACATCTCTAGATTGTAGTACTGGAATACTATGAAGATGCTCTCTTCCTAGCATACTTCGACAACTTCCAAAAGTTTACCGAAATGGAATTTCCTTCTGTCAACCCCTTTATTCGGAGAAGAGTGATGGAAAGGATAGAGCTTACCAAACAGGGAATCACAGTCCCTAAGAGAAACAGGATGAAACTTGAGGGCCTTTTATTTATCGAGGATCTGCCTGATGATTAAGGGGAAGAAGAGGATGTTGCTACTGAGGATGATAATGAAGACGATGATGACGATGGTAATGGTTTTGGTTCTGGAGACGAAGGTCGTCGTGACGACTTTGATAAGGATAATAGTAACACTTCCCCAGTTGCTGGTGAGATTTATGGTTCCAAGGAAATGAATCCTGGTCCTTCTAGTGCTCCCGCTACTCAAGTTTCAACGAATACTTCTACCAAGGAGACTGACTCCTCCTGGCGCAAGGGAGGAGAGAACCCTACTCAGTCTGATTCCCTCATTCCTCAAGTATAGACCACACCCTTGAAGTGCTTTCTTTCTTCTTGAATAATGGAAAACATAGCCTATCAGTATCATTCCTTTTGAAAGTAGAACTTATGAGTAATGGTATGTTCTGTTTGTAAAATAGGGATTTCAAACCAAAGACTTCTCTTTATTGGGGAGGAAACACCACAAGATATAGACCAAAGAGATGTTTCTAAAGACGGTTTCGCTAGTGCTTGAGATAGGACTTCCTTACTTCAGAAATAGGCTATGAAGCATTTGAATGAGCAAGTGACTATCTTGGAGGGTCAACTGAAAGAAAAGGATAAAACTATCTTATAGCTAAAGAGAGAGATAAAAACAAAAGTTTCCATCGATTTTGATGAAGAAATAGCTATATTACAATAAAGAATTGTTGATTTAGAAGTCAAGCTCGATAATGCGCTAATGAACTGTAAAATTTGGGAACTTACTTGTGGGTGTACTAAAAATATTTTTGTATCTAAGATCCCCCGAGTCACGACTAAACCTGAGGCTTTAGATTCTGAAATATATTATTACATGAGGACCCCCCCCCTCACGGGTTAGATGATTCAGTTGTCAGTAGGTGGTGTCGGAAGGTCAAAGCCAACATAAAGAGCTTTTATGATAAAGAATATAAGGAGGACACGTTTCGGTGTAATGACTACTATGTTTCTAAAAATTAAGTAATTACGAAAGGAAAGACATGATTTATGAAAAAGCATTTTCAATTTGAAGAAAGAGAATATGACTCTTCAACCCATGATTAGAGCTTATAACAGAGCTTAGAATCTTCAGATTAAACCCCTAGACAACCCCGATGATAAGGAGGAGTAGAATGTTTGATGTATTTGTAACACTAATGTTTACCTTTCGTGCTTGGATAGTTAACGAAATAACTTTGTAAATAAATTTGCAAATTGTGTAAGTATCACTTGATGTGTGATCTTTGTACTTCATATGGATAATAGCAATCTATGTGTAATGAGTTTAAGAAATCTCCTTGTGAGATATGGAAAATCACGATTTTTATTTGAAGGCTTTCAGATAATGGACTCGAGTTACCATCCCGAGTATTGATAGCAGGCCCCTTTTTCCAAGGATATACATTTAAGTCTCTTGACCCAGATTAGGGTACTAGATTGAAAGTTCAAATCCTCCTTTTTGGAATAGAATCGCCAAAACCCATATTTGAGAACTTTATAAGAGAATTCCATAAATTCATATCTGGCAACAATGGCTGGAAGCTTCGAGACCCATATTCAGGTATTAATAACGGAAGACAAGAAATCCAATTTTTGGAAATGATTAGAAGTCTCGAACCATAACCCAGATTCAGGTATTTAATAGAAGATCAGATATCCACATCTGGTATTAATAGAAGTCCCGAACATTAACCCAGATTTGGTATTTAATATAAGACCAGATATTCATATATGGTAGTAATAGAAGTCCCAAACCATAACCTAGATTCGTGTATTTAATAGAAGACTAGATTTCCACATCTGGTATTAATAATTTTGTTACCCCTTTCAGCTTCGATTTGCAAAGCAGACGATGTGTACATGTTTTGTTAGCCAATCTTTGGGCTTTTGAATGTCAAAGTAGAGGATGTACGTGCTTTGTTAGCCACTCTCTGGGCTTGTGTGTCTGGTGCACTTGGCTAGCTTATTCTCAAGCACGGTCCAAGGACTTACCCGATCTCCCTCCAGGAAGCTCCTTACCCTGGCCATCGTAGGTGGTGATAAGGGTTTAGATGCTTTAACCTGGCCATCGTAGGCACGGCTAAAGGCTTACTTTTTTGATGCTCTACACTGGCCATCATAGGCGGTGATAGAGGCTTACACTCCACCCCATCCAAGAGATGCGTTAGCCTGGCCATCGTAGATGCAGATAAGGGTTCTCGAAGCTTTAACCTGACCCTGTCTGATTTGACCGCGGATAAAGGCTTGTACTCACCCCATCCCCCTCTAAGGGGTGCCTTACCCAAGCCATTGTAGGCAAGAGAGGGAGTTTTAGTTGCTTCGCCATGGGGACGGAGGCTTACACTTTTGATGCTTTAACCTAGCCCTTTCTGGCTTGGGCACGGATAAAGGCTTACATACCAACCCCCCCCCCCCCTCTGATGGGTGCCTTGCCCATCTTGGTGGTCACAAGAGTTTCTACCACCGTAGGTAGGTTCATCCGTTTTGGATGGTTCCAAATTTTTAAGGAGATCATACCGCTAACCATGTAGATGCTCTTTCTTCAAGAAACCTTTTGTTAGATTTAACTTGATCTTTTTACAAATTTTCGTAATTGGCCTTGATTGTAGATTTGATAATCATCCCTTCTAGGACTTGGCAGTGATTGTTTTTGGGTCCATTCATCATATGGTAGTGGCAGTAAGGCCCTCCTAATTTTATTTCATAATTAGGTTTCTTCTTGGATGATGGCCAGAAGTCAAGCTCGTGCTTGGTTAGGAAGTAGATATTCTCTATTGATGTAGTGAGGTTGCATGTAACACCCCACGTCCGTTAGTGTCACTCACAAAGGGAATGCACTAAGTTCTGTGGAGCATTTAAGGTAAAAGATGCAGATAAATTACAAGACAGACAAAATTAAAACAGCGGGAAATAAAACTTTACTTTATTGATAAAATAGTTTGTATAACAATTGCTTTCCAATACCAGAGTATCATCTGTCTTACAAAATAAAGAAGCATAAAAATAACATTTGTATTCCCCAATGTAGCATAAACCATAGCAGCGGAAAAGAGAGTCTGAAGCGATATATCCAAGAGTCTTCAAGCTTGGGAAGAGAACCGAGCCTAAGTAATAACATTCCCTCCCTACGGACCTGGGGGGGGGGAGACGGAAGACAAGAAAGCAAAAGAAAACAAAGTCAGACATTAAGTCTGGTAAGTTCAGTAACTTTCAGCATGTGAACAGGAAAAAGCAACACGACATGAATTAACTGAATATAAGATAATACCATAATGATAGGGTTAACAAGATAACATAAGATTTATGCAAGATTCTAAGGCAAGATGAGATATGCTTCCCTATTTTCTCTGCTTCGCTATCACCCTGTTATTCAGGATTCTATATCCCTGCACCACCTAACTAGTGTCCCAACTAGAAATCTGTATAAAATGATAACGTGATCCCAATTCCCTAAGTTGTGGTTGTTTCAGGTGTACATCTATTATTTATTACCTAGATCTAATCTAGGGTTTTTCTATCGAGTGCTCCCTAGATTCAACTAGGATTTACGCGACTTATCTAATGCTTCACAGATTCAGGGTTTATGCCACCTAAGTCCACTAGGGATTACGCTACCTGTCGAACGATGCCCCTAGTCTAGGACACACTACCTAGAGTGGTATATGTTCCTAGACTTTCCCCACGTATGCGTCGCGAATCGTTTATCGCTGTCTAGATGAACATGTCCTGAAATGTGCGACCCGAGTCCCGTGGCAGGGCTACTCTAGAAACACGGAACTCAGTCGGGAGCTTTTCAGATATCTGCCGGTGCAGATGCTAAGGTCTGTTTTTCTACTAGTGGTTATGGTCCCACGTGACCCCTCCCTCAACTAATGAAAGGCAATCCAAGAAAATCAAGCGCGAGAACTGTACTTTTGCCCCCCTATGCCCTACTTTCCTATTGGCCAGCCTCACCCATAACTAGATAGCAAGTATATGGTCTGTTGGGAGTTCTCTGCCTTTCCGCATATGTACAACGATTGACTAAAGATGGTAGGTAGACGACGAGTTGCTATCACAGGGCTACTGGTCTCGCCGAATCACGCTGGTCCATCCTAGTCTTTAGGTTGCATTATATTGCAACCAAGGCATACCCTTGGTTCTTCTAACGCAGACCTTAACCTCTGTGAGCCTAGGAGGATCATGTGCCACCTCACAGAGGGATACCAAGAGTATCCTCACGTCCCCTCGAAGCCTCAGGCTTCGTAACCCAATTCGTTGGAGCCTTCTTTAAGATCAGATGGACGTTCGCTCCTACTCGTGATATACTAAGGATTACTACTTAGTTTCTCTAACTAAGGTTTACCACTTAGTTTGTTGAATCATCGTTTTCTTAACTAAGGTTTTCGACTTAGTTCATATTAACTAAGGTTTACTACTTAGTTCTTGTTCTTGTCAAATTGGGTTGGTTAAGTGTTATTAGTCAATTCGTGTCAACTTAACCCTTTCGTTTGTCATATAAAACTGGTTAAGTGTTATCAGTAGTTCATGTTGACTTAACCCCTACCACAAACCTAGTTATATTGGTTAAGTATTTTCTTATTACTTAACCCTACCCATTCATCTTGTATTGGTTAAACGTTCCCTTTGACCTAACCTTGCCCATCTGTTTTAACTGACATGTTATAGTGGTTAAGTGTTCCCTTAGCTAACTTAACCCTAACATCTTTTTAATTAACATGTTCTAATGGTTAAGTATTGTTCTTTCATGTTTTTAACTTAACCCTGTTCATTTATCCTGCTATGATGACTAAGTGTTCCAAGTTTACTTAACCCCACCTTCTAGTCTTAGTTAACATGTTAAATTGGCTAAGTGTATTAAATTTACTTAACCCCTACAAGTCTTGTCTTGTTAACATGTTAAGTTGGTTAAGTGTTTTAGTTAACTTAACCCTACCATTCTTGTTCTAGCTTTAATTAATAAATTAAAGCCGCGACCACTCACATTAGACAGATATTGTTGCGATTACTGGATGTGCCGGTTGGTTCCGAGCAGGTTTATATCGCAACTCAGTCTAACCTCGGGTTAGGAATATTCGTGTTTTCTAAGTTCAAAGGGTTTTGATTAATTTTCAAATCAGGTTTTGAAAGTAACCATCCCGTCTGTCGGATCAGTTAGGGATAGCCAGGGAGAGCAGGAAACTTGTATTTTCCAAACCCAAGCCTAGACACGATCCTCTCTGTCACCCTAGAACTTTCTGGTGTATGTATTATTAAAAGAGATGTCATTAATAAACCTTTCTTTTGTATATATATAAATTGTTAACAATTTATCCTCAAAGTTTAACCATTTATCCTCAAAGTCCATTTTCCCTTTTTAAATAAATTTGGCCTATACCATATTCATTTGCCATGCCCACTAATGGACTTATATTCTAGGCCCAAATCTTGATTTGCCTATCTTACAGTTTATAGCAATTTAGATCCAACATCCTCATTTACAGTTCATGCCAAAACTAGATTTTATATTCTAGTTTACAGTTTATGCCAAACTAGATTTCATATTCTAGTTCACCGTTTATGCCCAAAACTTAATTTGCATACCAACTACTTACTTTGTGGCCCATTTAACCATTTACCATTTATGCCCAATGTATGTAAATTATTACGACATGAAAAGGGTTGAATAGTATAGGTTCAAGAACATGGGTAGACCTAACTTAATAAGTAAATTCCCAAGATCAAGATCCAAGGATAACTAAAAATAATCTGAAATAGAAAGTCAAGCCTAGATCCAATATAATGCCAGTTTGGGGTACAACATGGTTTTGTAACTACAGTGTCATGGGCATAAATAATAATCTTATATCCATAGTCATAGGCAATAAATCCTCACAGTTAATGAATCACAGTCATAGGCGATGTTCATAGTCAAAGGAAAATAATTCTCACAGTCATGAGTCACAGTCATAGGCAATGTTCATAGTCAAAAAAAGGCATATGGTTTTAAAGTCCCTAGTTTCATAGTCACAGTCTTATTAGTCATCGAATCATAACAGTTCTTAATTAGGTCCAAAGATATAAGCACCGATTCGAATAGAAAGATTTGGCATATTCTTTTATTCCTTTAATTTCATGTCACGAATAGAGAAAACGTTCAAATCTAAAAAGTAACCGACTTACAGAGATTATATTAGATTCGTAGAAAAACAGTCGTTGAAGTCGTTTGAATCTTCTCTTGAATCCTAACTTGTTTTGAATCTCCTCTTGAAAGTCTTGAGCAGCATTTCCTCGTCTTGATTTATTTTATATATTATTTTATTTATTATTTAATTTAGAGGAGGAGAAGGAGCCATGTCCACCAAGAATCTTTGCAGCATAAGGTTAGAGAAGAATTGTGAATAGTGAAGGAGACTAGGGGCTGTTTATATAGGATTAGGCGGATGAATCTAGGCCGAAAACGAGACTAGGTACATCAGAATGCACCCAGGCCCAAAAGTGGGTTTTGCACCCAGGTCGACACCCAGGTCGACTGCCCAGTCGACCTGGTCAGGGGGGGTCGACTACCCAGTCGACTCCCCAGTCGACCTGGGTCCTGGGCGGGAATTTTCCCGCCCAGCCCGCTTCTAGGTTTGAATTCGAATTTCGAGCTGTTTTCGAGTCTGAAAATTCCTGAAACTTCGGAGGGTCATATCTCCCTCATACGGACTCCGATTCTCGCAAGATCGGACTCGTTTCCAAGCAGAATTTCGAGACGAACGCAATGGCGCAACCTGTTTCCCTTGATTTTGATTTTAAAATTTAATTCTGCCTTGATTTGTGGATCTTAGTGTTATAAAATTACGGGGTGTTACATTCTCCCCCTCTTAAAAGGATTTCATCCCCGAAAACTTTAAGTTAGGAAGAATGTGTCCTACCATCCAATCACCCATCTATTCGACCATTCAATCATAGGCATTCATTGTCCTTAGAAAGATTTCTAATGCTTTCATGTTCATATGCATAGTGTGTGTATATGTCTTTATCTAGTGCAAAATCAGGCGGTCTACTGATTCAGTTGACCTCCTTAATGCGAATCATGTCAGTGCCATGCGTCCAATCATGTATGCAAACATCCCTAGTTATGTAAATACTACATGTGTGCATTGTCATTCATCCATATGCAACATCCATATGATAACATACCAAGTTAAATCCGTTAAGCAGATACATATATGCGAATGAAATATGAAAGTGACTAAGTCGTTCTAGCGTATATGGTGTGTATATGCATCCACGAGCAACCACTTGCAACCATCAATCATAACATGTTTCAAATACACGTTAACATCCATTGGCTTCTACCTAAGGATCGATGATACGTCCCAGAGGATATACCTAAAAAGCTAGAAACAAGTAGGCCTAAAACTCCTAGAGAAAGGATATACCCTTAAGAAAAAGGGTATGATGCATGTATCTAGTCTACAATCTCTTAAGTCGCATCTTCTTAAGCTTCACTCCACTGTGCCTTAACCAATTGTTGATCGGATAACTGGCCTTCCAAATTCAACTGGATACATCTGCGTACTCATGGACTATTCTAACGGATAGAAAATCGTCGATCAATGTATTAAGCAATTCTAGATAGCTAAGCCTAACCGATCCTTTTAGGATCACACGAAATCTCGAGGGTATTTCCAAGGCATGTCAAAAAGTCTAACTTTCAGAATTACTAGCCAACCAGCCTCATAGCTCATGGAACCAAAACATTAGCATTACGCTTAAACTCAATACTTAATGTGGCTGTTCTCAAATCCCTATATACCAAAGGTAAACGGGTCGAACCACCAATTTGGATCTGAGTCAATTTGGGACCTTCTACTATACTAAGGTGCAGAGATTCAACTATGTAAGCAGACATGAACAAATGCGAAGCGCTAAAAACGAAAGAGTACGAACAGAAAAACTAGACTCTTCCAACAGAACTTTACTACCTTTCTCCTAGGTACGCTTGGTGGCGAAAGTAGGTACTTGCCCTTCTGAAAATATTGTCCTTTGCCCTTAATTACATGCCCTATTACACCATAGTAAAGATACTTCCTCTTGTCTTAGGTTTTATAATTCCCTCCTCCTTTGTGAGCTAAATCTACATCCATGAATTCCTCATCCTCTTCCGTGTGTAGTCATGTTGACAAATCTCTCGAAAGCTGCTTCCATTGTACAGAAAACCCTATATGCTTGAAAGAAAACCGGCCGTAGGTGAAACAACTACGGCTATGGATGGAAACCGGGCACTGCTTCGCCCATCGATGAGGTTACCTCCAAGAAAACCAGGAGCCCCAGAGACTCAAGAAAGAAGGAAACAAGGACTCAAACAAAGAATAAAAAGATAGTGCATATGGCTTTAGGGAATATGCCTTTAAAACAAAAAAATTCTTTTGAAAAGTGCTTCTTTTAAAACCGTTTTGAAAATAAATTTTCAAATCTTTTATCTGATCTGGTGACCTTCAGCTCTGATACCAAGTGTAACACCCCACGTCCGTTAGTGTCACTCACAAAGGGAATGCACTAAGTTTTGTGGAGCATTTAAGGTAAAAGATGCAGATAAATTACAAGACAGACAAAATTAAAACAACGGGAAATAAAACTTTACTTTATTGATAAAATAGTTTGTACAACAATTGCTTTCCAATACCAGAGTATCATCTGTCTTACAAAATAAAGAAGCATAAAAATAACATTTGTATTCCCCAATGTAGCATAAACCATAGTAGCGGAAAAGAGAGTCTGAAGCGATATATCCAAGAGTCTTCAAGCTTGGGAAGAGAACTGAGCCCAAGTAATAACATTCCCTCCCTACGGACCTGGGGGGGAAGAAGGAAGACAAGAAAGCGAAAGAAAACAGAGTCAGACATTAAGTCTGGTAAGTTCAGTAACTTTCAGCATGTGAACAGGAAAAAGCAATATGACATGAATTAACTGAATATAAGATAATACCATAATGATAGGGTTAACAAGATAACATAAGATTTATGCAAGATGCTAAGGCAAGATGAGATATGCTTCCCTATTTTCTCTGCTTCGCTATTACCCTGTTATTCTGGATTCTATATCCCTGCACCACCTAACTAGTGTCCCAATTAGAAATCTGTATAAAATGATAACGTGATCCCAATCCCCTAAGTTGTGGTTGTTTCAGGGGTACATCTATTATTTATTACCTAGATCTAATCTAGGGTTTTTCTATCGAGTGCTCCCTAGATTCAACTAGGATTTATGCGACTTATCTAATGCTTCACAGATTTAGGGTTTATGCCACTTAAGTTCACTAGGGATTACGCTACCTGTCGAACGATGCCCCTAGTCTAGGACACACTACCTAGAGTGGTATATGTTCCTAGACTTTCCCCACGTATGCGTCACGAATCGTTTATCGCTGTCTAGATGCACATGTCCTGAAATGTGCGACCCGAGTCCCGTGGCAGGGCTACTCTAGAAACACGGAACTCGGTCGGGAGCTTTTCAGATATCTGCCTGTGCAGATGCTAAGGTCTTTTTTCTACCAGTGGTTATGGTCCCACGTGACCCCTCCCTCAACTAATGAAAGGCAATCCAAGAAAATCAAGCGCGAGAACTGTATTTTTGCCACCCTATGCCCCACTTTCCTATTGGCCAGCCTCACCCATAACTAGATAGCAAGTATATGGTTTGTTGGGAGTTATCTGCCTTTCCGCATACGTACAACGATTGACTAAAGATGGTAGGTAGACGACGAGTTGCTATCACAGGGCTATTGGTCTCGCCGAATCACGCTGGTCCATCCTAGTCTTTAGGTTGCCTTATATTGCAACCAAGGCATACCCTTGGTTCTTCTAACGCAGACCTTGACCTCTGTGAGCCCAGGAGGATCATCTGCCACCTCACAGAGGGATACCAAGAGTATCCTCATGTCCCCTCAAAGCCTCAGGCTTCGTAACCCAATTCGTTGGAGCCTTCTTTAAGATCAGATGGACGTTCGCTCCTACTCGTGATATACTAAGGATTACTACTTAGTTTCTCTAACTAAGGTTTACCACTTAGTTTGTTGAATCATCGTTTTCTTAACTAAGGTTTTCGACTTAGTTCATATTAACTAAGGTTTACTACTTAGTTCTTGTTCTTGTCAAATTGGGTTGGTTAAGTGTTATTAGTCAATTCGTGTCAACTTAACCCTTTCGTTTGTCATATAAAACTGGTTAAGTGTTATCAGTAGTTCATGTTGACTTAACCCCTACCACAAACCGAGTTATATTGGTTAAGTATTTTTTTATTACTTAACCCTACCCATTCATCTTGTATTGGTTAAACGTTCCCTTTGACCTAACCTTGCCCATCTGTTTTAACTGACATGTTATAGTGGTTAAGTGTTCCCTTAGCTAACTTAACCCTAACATCTGTTTAATTAACATGTTCTAATGGTTAAGTATTGTTCTTTCATGTTTTTAACTTAACCCTGTTCATTTATCCTGCTATGATGACTAAGTGTTCCAAGTTTACTTAACCCCGCCTTCTAGTTTTAGTTAACATGTTAAATTGGCTAAGTGTATTAAACTTACTTCACCCCTACAAGTCTTGTCTTGTTAACATGTTATGTTGGTTAAGTGTTTTAGTTAACTTAACCCTACCGTTCTTGTTCTAGCTTTAATTAATAAATTAAAGCCGCGACCACTCACATTAGACAGATATTGTTGCAATTACTGGATGTGCCGGTTGGTTCCGGGCAGGTTTATATCGCAACTCAGTCTAACCTCGGTTTAGGCATATGCGTGTTTTCTAAGTTCAAAGGGTTTTGATTAATTTTCAAATCAGGTTTTGAAAGTAACCATCCTGTCCGTCGGATCAGTTAGGGATAGCCAGGGAGAGCAGGAAACTTGTATTTTCCAAACCCAAGCCTAGACACTATCCTCTCTGTCACCCTAGAACTTTCTGGTGTATGTATTATTAAAAGAGATGTCATTAATAAACCTTTCTTTTGTATATATATAAATTGTTAACAATTTATCCTCAAAGTTTAACCATTTATCCTCAAAGTCCATTTTCCCTTTTTAAATAAATTTGGCTTATACCATATTCATTTGCCATGCCCACTAATGGACTTATATTCTAGGCCCAAATCTTGATTTGCCCATCTTACAGTTTATAGCAATTTAGATCCAACATCCTCATTTACAGTTCATGCCAAAACTAGATTTTATATTCTAGTTTACAGTTTATGCCAAACTAGATTTCATATTCTAGTTCACCGTTTATGCCCAAAACTTAATTTGCATACCAACTACCTACTTTGTGGCCCATTTAACCATTTACCATTTACGCCCAATGTATGTAAATTATTCACAATTATGCTAATATACTTATCATGCTTAATTTAGCCACCCAATTCTGATTTAATATTCTAATTTTAGTCCATGTCAAAACTAGACTTGTTATTCTAATTTTCATTTTAATAGTCATGCTATAATGCATGTTCCCAAATTATGCCAATTTCCAAGTTTAGTCAATTTCATGTTTTTCCCAAAACGTATTCCCATCGTTCGTATAATCGTGATTCAACCTAGATTATAAATAAATCTAGATTCGTGGAAAAAAGGGAATGAACCAAAATGCCATGAAAGAATAGACATAATAACTGGCATAAGATGATAATTCACAGGCATATAGATCTTGTAATATTACGACATGAAAAGGGTTGAATAGTATAGGTTCAAGAACATGGGTAGACATAACTTAATAGGTAAATTCCCAAGATCAAGATCCAAGGATAACTAAAAATAAACTGAAATAGAAAGTCAAGCCTAGATCCAATATAATGCCAGTTTGTGGTACAACATGGTTTTGTAACTACAGTGTCATGGGAATAAATAATAATCTTATATCCATAGTCATAGGCAATAAATCCTCACAGTTAATGAATCACAGTCATAGGCGATGTTCATAGTCAAAGGAAAATAATTCTCACAGTCATGAGTCACAGTCATAGGCAATGTTCATAGGCAATGTTCATAATCAAAAAAAGGCATATGGTTTTAAAATCCCTAGTTTCATAGTCACAGTCTTATTGGTCATCGAATCATAACAGTTCTTAATTAGGTCCAAAGATATAAGCACTGATTCGAATAGAAAGATATGGCATATTCTTTTATTCCTTTAATTTCATGTCACGAATAGAGAAAACGTTCAAATCTAAAAAGTAACTGACTTATAGAGATTATATTAGATTCGTAGAAAAACAGTCGTTGAAGTCGTTTGAATCTTCACTTGAATCCTAACTTGTTTTGAATCTCCTCTTGAAAGTCTTGAGCAGCATTTCCTCGTCTTGATTTATTTTATATATTATTTTATTTATTATTTAATTTAAAGGAGGAGAAGGAGCCATGTCCACCAAGAATCTTTGCAGCATAAGGTTAGAGAAGAATTGTGAATAGTGAAGGAGACTAGGGGCTGTTTATATAGGATTAGGCGGACGAATCTAGGCAGAAAACGAGACCACGTACATCAGAATGCACCCGGGCCCAAAAGTGGGTTTTGCACCCAGGTCGACACCCAGGTCGACTGCCCAGTCGACCTGGTCAGGGGGTGTCGACTACCCAGTCGACCTGGGTCCTGGGCGGGAATTTTCCCGCCCAGCCCGCTTCTGGGTTTGAACTCGAATTCGAATTTTGAGCTGTTTTCGATTCTGAAAATTCCTGAAACTTCGGAGGGTCATATCTCCCTCATACGGACTCCGATTCTCGTAAACTCGGACTCATTTCCAAGCAGAATTTCGAGACGAACGCAATGGCGCAACCCGTTTCCCTTGATTTTGTTTTTAAAATTTAATTCTGCCTTGATTTGTGAATCTTAGTGTTATAAAATTACGGGGTGTTACATTGCATTCCTTGGGAAGTCTTGATTCGAAGATTCCCTTTCATTGTTGGAACCTTCCCCCTTTGTTACTTAATTTTTTGCTTCATGCATATCTTCAAACCCTCTTTTCAAAGTATCTTGAGATCTAAGTGCAATTCTTTTATGCCATCTGGAGATGAAGTGGTTGAAATCCTCCATCATTCCTTGTTCAAATATATTTCCTTTAGCCTGTGCATGGATGGCATCTCCAAGGTGGTAGAAAAAGTTACACTCCATTGTTGTAGGGTCACTTACGTAAGTAGGGAGTGTTCCTTACAGAAAGGGTTAATGTTACAACAACCAGGATTGTATTACTCCATCTCCTTTTTCCTATTGATGATTTGCAAGGCTTCCATTCTTAACATTTGTTATTCTATAACTCTTGGGTCAGTAATACCTGACATAGCTATTTGAGATTTGGAAGATACTTGTTAGGACCTTTTGCCATGGTTTTTCTTCTTTAAAGCTTAGTCCAATCTGCGACGGAACAACCAGGGATGTGGAAAGTTATTCAAAGGAGCGGAGCAACAAGCTCTCCATCTAGCGCCAAAATGTTAACGATATTTTTCGTCAACACCGAAATGAATGCTAAGGATGTGGAACTAGGGAAATTAATGGATTACTTAGTTCCTGCATGCTTGACTTAGTCCACTATTTCCTAGATATCAAGGTCTTAACCCCAAAGATTAGTTACTTAAGTTTTAGTATCATGCTTGCGAGATTCAAGGACCACCATTTACCTTAGGGTAAGGGTTCCCTAAGCGCAATACAAGTTAGGAAACTAAATGGCTTAAGGAAGGGTATTTTAGTAACTCGGCTTATGAAGGAAGCATAGTCGCGGGTGGCAATAGCAAAAACTAACAACATAAGTGGCCGGAAACACTTGAAATTAATCTCAAAGTGTCGGTTCTCTCTTTATTGATCATTGATTTGAGTACTTAGGTGATTACAAGTAAAATCCCCAAATTGATTTACAAACCAGGGTTTCCTCTCTAAGAAATGAATAAAAGGTTTGAAAATGAGGAAAAAGTCCCCCAAAATGAGCCCCTCGGTTCTTATTTATAGACATATTAGTCCCTTTTCGGTAGCGATCAGTAGTAGCCTTCTTTCGGGTTCGGTAAGGACGTTTGGTGTCGGTATCGATCGTATTAGTGGCTTTTTTTGCTGGCTTCCGAGTTTTATCCTCTTTTCTTTACTGAGTTTTATTATCAGTTCCTTCTTGCTTGTGAAATTGGTGCCGCCTCCTTATAGTGTATCGCTACCGAGCAAATTGCCCTAGATTGCTTCTTTTAACTGCTTTCGGTTTTAGTGGCAAGCCTTGATCCTGATAGCAAATCTTAAACTTTGCCCTGCGTTGATAACACTTGGGTATCGTCATGGCTTTCATGACTTCTAAGTATCGGTATCGACACTAAGCATGTTAGTGTGGATGGCCTCTCTTTCCATGGGTTGCTTTAGTGGGCTCTCGTTCTGGTATCGGTCTTGTGATAGCATTGCCGATAGATCTTTCTAATGACTTTTGAATAGCTTCCTGGTGTCGGTATCGATACCAAGTATATTGGTATTGATAGCTCTTGTCCCCATCCCAGCTTGCCTTTGTGCTTTCCCTTTCATGGCCCTGTATTTTGGTGTTGAAACACATGCTTTCTGAATTGAAACTAGATCGAATGTCTTCATTGGCGGTACCATAACTACTCTAGTGTAACGACCCGTATTCTACACATCATAGGATTGTAGAATATTTATTTCTTTCCTGTATGAAGTCGTATGATCATGTAACTTTGGGAAACATCCATTAGAGTCATTTCCCATGTTCATGATTTTTGTCGATTTTTAAATGACCATTTTGCCCCTAGTTGGTACTGTTTTGGCCATAACTTTTGATTGGAAAGGAATTTTGACCTGAAACCACTTCCATTAGATTCTTTTGATGGTTTACCTTTCCGTAGAGTGGTCATAGTAGCCAAACGGACTTACCGTTTGGGAGATATGGCTGAAATAAGGTTTGGAGGGTGAAAAACTGCTTAACCTGGCCAAATCGGGTGATTAGTGAGTAGGCCCATAACCCATTTCGGGATTAGGGTTATGGGGAGGCTGAAATGAGATAGAGGATCATTCCATTTCAGTTTTCTAGCCTCCACTTATCACCAAGGAACCCTAAAAATGGCCTCCAATCTCCAAATCACCTTTTGGTCAAAGATTTGGCTTAGCAACCTCTAATCAAGGAAGATCTACACCAAATCAACATTGGAGCTGCTGTTTAGCATTGGGATTCACATCAAATCAGAGATTTATTTTAGATCTTAGTTTATTTTGTGGCTAAGGTGAGTGATTTGCATAGTTTTGCACTAATTATGGCTAATTAGGGGTGATTAGTGTTAATTAGCGAAATTAGACATGATAAAATTCTGGAAAAATGTTTATAAAATTCGGAATGATGTTTTAGACCTCTGATATAAATTTGGTTCAATTTGGTTAAGTTTTGCTAATCTTATCATAAGTTTCACCTAAACATGCTTAAGGGAAAATAAGGGGTTTTGGCTATGTTTGATCCATTTTAACCTATCATATTGTTGTTTTGATGTTTGTGGTTTACTATATATGTTTCTATGACTGTATGGTATGTTTTGTGACTGATTAGAATAGTTGGAATGGTCGAAAACGCCGTCGAGAGGCGTAAACAACTCGCTGGACAAGGTGCAGGAGTTCGGATCGGATGGGGATTGAGGGTCGATCGGATCGCCCTATGGGATCGTGGGACATCACCACGAGTCAAGTCATCTCCTCCGAGCCGAACCATCTGCGCAAGGCCCACGAGCACCAACCGTGAACTGCTACCCGATCCGATCCACTCGTGCTTCGTATCACGACCCGACTAGAGGAAAGCAGCATCCACGATCCGATGCACTACGAGACGCCGATCCGAACCGGGGAAGCCACGAGCAGGAGGAGCGCGATCCGACCCGTACGGGGTATTCTGATCCGAACTGAGGAGAGGAGCACGATCTGAAGCAAAGAGAAAGAGGACCGCGATGACGATCCGAACCGTGGCAAGCTGGAGACCGGACCCGATCTGCCAGGGGTGATGGCGACCCGACCCGATCCAGTGAAGAAGGAGCATTCTGATCTGAACCGAACCGATGAAGACTGATAACCCGAGATGCAAAGGTAGTCCAAATGAAGGGTATTGACTCAGGATCCAGATAGGAACCAATGAGTGGACTTCATGAGTTGGACTTTGCTGCGGGACGTGTGCTAAGGAGTTGTCGACGTTCATAACTTCAATTCACCACTGAAAGGAATGATGGGCTACTTAACAGTGCAGTAGGGTCATTATGACCTGAGGGGCAAGGTGATGGTAGCAAGACTACGTTATCAGTACAGTAGGGTCATTATGACCTGAGGGGCAAGGTGATGCGTAGTAAGACTATGAGCCAGTGCAGTGGGGTTCTTGTGACTCCATGGGGCAGAGTGGACATAGTAAGGATTAGTAAGGCTATGAGCCAGTGCAGTGGGGTTCTTGTGACTCCATGAGGCAAAGTGGACATAGCAAAGGATTAGTGGCTACGTTATCAGTGCAGTGAAGCCATTTATGACTTCATGGGGCAGAGTGATCGTAGCAAGGTATGTTGGGTGATCGAAGTGGTGAATATCGTATTCTTTACGCACTGAGTGAGAGATGTGAGGATGGATGCTATGTTTGATTGTTTGCCATCCCTATGACATGCACACCTCCCCCGCCTCCGTATCTTTACACTGTTTGATATGGTACCTTAGAGTGTTGTACAGTATGTAGTGATAACTCTTTGGTTGCAGGTCCAGGTTCAGGTATGTTTTAGTCTACCTGTTATTGTTCACTTTAGATGCTTATCGCTCATACCAGGCTTTATGTCTGACCCAGAGTTTTATGTCTCCTCTTATTACTCTGGGTGCTCACACGAGCAGACTAGAGATAGGTTAGCTGGTGATGCACGAGTAGCTGATTCGGAGGCGGGCAGGAGGCTTCCACGTATGATATATATATATACACACATTCTCCCTGTGTCGTTGGTGGTCGCTACTTGGGCATTAGTAGTGTACCTCCTTTATCTTACTTTGGTTTTGAGACAGTTTGAAAGTTGTAATAAGTTGTATTTTGGATTTCCGCTACTATGATGTTTAGTTCTGATTTTCAGCTTATGCACTGTATCTCCTGTTTTATGTCAAGTATGTTATTATTATATTTTGTTCTATGCGTTGTAAGACATTCTACAGGTTCTTTGTATGTTCATTTCCTTCTTCCCTTTCCTTCTCACGACCTGTTCCGTGCTAACTGGACAAGTGTACAGCGCACCTTTGGAGTAAATGTCGGTTGGTGCGGGGAGGGGCCGCCACATCTAGATTCCCCATTGCTTCTATATTGCTTTCGATGTCGCATTGCCGCTACCTTCTTGGTATCGGTACCAAGCTTTATTGCTTATGGATGTACCAATAGCCTCATCTGAACTTTCTCTTCTTACTTTCGGTATCGGGTGTCTTAGTGTCGATTATACGCTTTCGAAGCAATCTCTTGGTGTTAATTGTGCTTCGATACCCATTTACCTTCATTCAGTTTTAGTGTCGCAACTTGGTAGTAACATGAATATACTTATCTCGTTGAGATAAGTATGTTGATTTGATTTTGGAGGATTGATGAAATGATTTTAATGAATAATTTTAACTAAAAGGGCCCGTGCTGCTGATGTACCTAACTGTACTATGTGATTTGGTAGTTAAAGAACCAACTATCAATAAATATCCCTTTTTACTTATGATGTGTTGGTTCGAGGAACCGAGATAGGAACTGGATCCAAAACCGCTTCAAACCGATTTTTCGAAATTTGAATGTGTAGGTATGCTTATACATATTAAGATGATTAAATTCATAGACCTTTGAAGTAAAAATCGATGCTCACCGATGTCTCTAGTTAACTACTAGGACTATACTTGTAACAGTAGTCCCTATATTCTGAATTTTGCATGATGGCAAGGAATTCTTTTACTAATCCTAGGAGTTATCCCGACAGGATGTAGTAAAAGAGTACCTTCGATTTGTCCTGATACTAAATAACTTGTATGGACGGATGTTTGACATTGTATTTCTTAGACCGTCTACGTTGATTTCTACAAACACACATTTGTTTGGTGGTAGAGAAGGCAACGTCTTTTGGCTTATCACCTAGAGTATCTTTGTGCAAATCAATTAGTAATTGACAGATCTGACAATATGGCATTAAAAGGTGAATGTGAAGTCTCAAAAAGGTAATTGTAGCCTCAAGCCTCAATAACTGGAAAATGACCGTGGAGGCATTATTGCTATATGTGTCATACCCATTAAGGTATATCATCACGTGATATAGAGTAATCAACTGTTACTTTTCTATGCTTCGGAATGAATATGGTTGATTGGCCCTACGCATGGTGGTGATATATTCGGTGTACTCAAGTTGAATGAGTGGTTGGTTTTGTGTAGCCAGGTTGCAAGATATTCTTGTTAAACCCCAGTGTTTTCATCCCTAGTGGAACGCTGTTTGGGAGGTAGTTCCTTACCTAGTCATGTACGGATTTCAAACTCCAATATGAGATGTACGGTTTTAGATGTAAATCAACTATGTTGAAAAGTGAGATGCAAGCTTTTCGATTATATTCATATTTTATTTATGGATTTTAGACATTATTATCGTTAGATTTATAATAAAAGTGATTTGAGTATCGTAAGGGAAAACACGTGCCATGTTTATGTGTGGTCGTGTCGTACAAGAGTTTCATTCTTTCAAAGAATTTCTAAAAATTAAGCAAGTTGTTTGTGATATGAGTTTTCTCACAGAAAATATTCCGGACTGATCTGGATGATTTTGCTTTGCCTCAAAATGTGCCCGGGTCAGATCGAGTATATTTTCTAGGTTTCATTGGGTTTGCTTATATCTTAAGGAGTGGATCCGAAATCGAGACATATTCCTGTATGTTCACATATAAATTTATTTCGGTTGTGTGTGTTATGTTTATCAGCATCTTCCAGACAAAACGTACAGGCTGATCTAGTTGTATACTCTGATTTTGTAATCATGTATATACAAATTTCTCTTTGTGTAAAGAGTGTTGATATATTATATTTTATTCATTTCGCTATGAGATTCTATTATGCTCTGATTTTGTAGTGTTGGCATTCTTCCTCTTCTTATATTCTAAACTTCTTTCTTCTTCTCAGCCTCTAACTTCTTTCTTCTAACTTTATGGGTTTTTGATACTTGAGTTTAGGCACGTGAATACAAATAATGTATTAGTGTCGAAATTCAAGCGTCGAAAATTCAGGTCACTACAGTTGGTATCAGAGCTGAAGGTTAAGCGATAACCTTGGCTCTGTGGCATAACTCATTAGAGATGGGGTTAGTGATACCTTACATTAAGTTTGAATGTATATGTGTATATATATGAGAGAGAGTGTACTTGTTAGTGTTATAAAATGTTTTATATTATGTTTGTTAATCAATTGAGTGGTATATAAATTCCGAATTGACTCGTTCAGTCGACGTTGTTGATACGGACTTCTAAACACTTGAATGAAACAAATCGACATAATATTGTTTTAAAGAGTTGGTAAATGAAATTAAGTGTTTATATATAAGAATTTTCAAACTAGATATAGTTTATGGATGATTAGTTTGATTGGAAATGATAATATTCTATTATTATCATTTATTGTTAAGTCGCGCTCACTTTTGAGTATTGACTATTGTCGATTGATTGATAATGCGCCAAACAGTTTATGGGTATTTGCTAATTGTTTTATAAGAGAAATCTTTACATGGCTTGGGTTAGAATTTGACCTAAGTAAATCTTTACATGTTTGAATTTATAGTGAGTTTTGAAAATGGTTTTTTAGAATAGTATGATTATTTGAAAGTGTTTATGAAAATAATGGATTTTAAAGAGTTTAAAAGCATAGATCTTGTTCGTGTTGTTGGAAAATAATTTCAATGATGATCGCGACATCACCGGTGTTCATTTCCGGATTTCTAGGTAAGACTTAATACTATATATAAATTATTGGATGCAAACGAAAGTTAGTTTTGAATCCAGAATTTATGATTTGAAATCTGGAGTTTAGGTCCAAGATTCTTAGCTAAGTTATAATATGGATGTATTTATATTATAAGTATTTGTCGTGCATTTGACATGATATAATGTTTCATAAATTTGTAATGACATATTTGACGATTTTGGACAGTCGAAATTTTCAAGTTAGATTGTAAACCTGGATTAGTTTATATGGAAAACTTAAGTGAATATGGTTATCCTTTATTAATTAAATGAAGTTTGAACGTATTAATTTAATTTAATTAAAATGAGCTCGTCACGCAATGGTAGATTATAATTTTACGATTTGAACTTCAATTGAGTATATAAGATCCGATATAAGTTGGAATTCTTTGAAACAAGGGTCTTCCAGATCTATTGGATTATAGTTTTCTGCTGGAAAGGAAAATTTGAGATTTCATTTTTATATTTTGAGTTATGTCATCAAATTTTCAAAAAAAAAAAATCGCGGTATGGTAGTGTATAAACTATAACGATTTACTTAATAAAATGGAAGAATTTTAAGTGAATAAAATTGGGATTTCTATTAATAAATATACATGCTTGGTGTATTAACTTGTGGTGAGTTTGGACTTAAATTTTTTAGTTGCTCAAGGTAGCATGAATGATCGGTTAAGTAATAACCTGAGGTTGTTGAGCAGATGGTGGCGCTTAACATGTTGTTTATGATCCTTGTCTGATGATAATTTTATATTCTAAATAAATATTGAGTTAAGATTTTTAGTGTTTATAACACTATTTGATAATGTGTGTTGATTGATTGTGATTGCATGTTATGTTATGTTATGTTACATATGTGTTGTTTACTGAATTGCATCATTGTTGTGTGTTGCATCATATTTAGTTGTTGATATGATTACTATGTTCGTTTGTGCATATATTGGTTGTTGTTGTTGTAATGTTCCTTGTTTATTTGTTTAACTCTTTTTAGGTAATGTAAGTCTATAAAGGCATATGGAAGCAAAAGCTGGTTAACTTGCCTATAGCTTTTAGTTTCATAAATAAGAGTTTAATTGCCCAACAAATAGGTACATGTTTATGTTATGATTTGTTTGGGTGATTTTATGTCCTAGATATCGGTAGCCGCTTGGCTTTTGTTTTCTTCTTGGTTTGAGTAAAGTCCTGCGAGGCATTTAGGAATTTTCAAAACGAGCCACACAAGGGAGGTGCTGCCGAAATTTTCAGGTGTTAGAAAATTTTAATAAATTTTAGTATGCAATGTTTTTGAAGAAAATTAATTGGTTTATAGCAATCTTCTTAACTTATGATTTCAGGGACGAAATCCATTTAAGGGGAAAGAATGTAACAACCCAGGTTTTTAATAATGGATATTTAATTAATTTAAATATTAAAAATGATTAATTTTAAAAATTAACATTTTGGAATTAATTTAAATGTGAATTCGGATATAGATCTGACTTGAAATTTAAAATATGAAGTTTAAAATCAAGTTCAGTTTATTTTGAAGCTACAGAAAATTCTATTTGAATTCAAACGATAATAAGAAATTATTATCGATGAATTTGATGGTTTGAAATTGATTTATATTTTATCGATGTAATTTAACACATGAAAATAGTCATTTTTCAAACGACCTTGGATTTCAATGAAACCAATTTTATAAAATCTGAAATGATTAATTATTGTAAAATTCAAGTTTCAAGTCAATTGGAGTTGTTGTGTGATCTGCGCAATGTAAATGCATATCGATTAACAGTTTGAAACTAAATTAGTATTTTTGCAAATATTCTTGAATTTCAATAAAACTGGTTTCATTAGATTCAGAATATTAAATTATTCTAGGATTTCAAATTCCATAGCCATAGGGTTTAGTAAATGGTCGTGCGAGCTTCATACGTTGAACGATAAAACGTGTGTATTATATATTAAAACCTAGCCTATAAATTATCCTAACTTCTAACCTGTTCCTTCACTTTCTTTTTCCCTGTGAAAATTATGAGCTGCCACCCACTTCATAATAGAAAAACATGAACTATAAAAATCAATAACAATTCAAAAAATATTCCTAAAATTCAAAAGTTTGGATCTTTGAAACCATGAGAGTGTAAACTTCGATGTGGCATATGTGATGATAAGTGCGGCAAAGATTTTCATGGATCAACAGTTTTATTGTTAGCCATAGTAGAGCTAGGGCTAAGGATATAAGGAGATAGAGACATTGATTCATCGATTTAAGCTTGGATTTGTGTTTGGGGGATGGATTAGCTCCTTGACATGAATCCCGGGGTTGTTCTGTTTATATTGATGTTGATGATTTTGTGCTTTGCTGTGCATTTCATGCTAAGGTCGGAATTTAAGGGAGGGGTTGCGTGTTGAACGTGGTTGTGACAAGAGGATGTAACTCGAGAAGGGAGGGTGAATGGTGGTTTTGGAGTTCGGTTTCGTGAAGCATGTTTATGGAGTATGGCGGGCAACGTTCGGCCATGGTGTTGTACCACTGCGGGTTCAAATTTGAACAGGGGGAAGATGGTTTTAATTGATGATTATGGTTAATTAGTTTTTTAATTAATTATTTCATCACCTTTTAGTTCGTATCCAACTTGTAACAATGATATATATTCTTATGTGATCAGATTTGGGCGAAACAAGTTGCTTTGGGTTCGTATAGATGAATACGCATGCGAACTAGATTGGAGTGATTTGGAGCCAACTGGAGTTTTATATAATTTCAAAAGTTTGTTTGGAATTATATAAATCAACACGAAAACGTCAATATAAAATGAAATGGATAGTGAGTTATCTCTCACGCTTTCTATAATATTGCTGAATATTATTATCTCATATAATAATAGTCATTGTTGTTAGTATAAATTGTGTGCACTGGAAGTTATGAATGATTATTGTTTTATTGGTGATTGTCAATATTTATATTCCCATCTATGAACGGAAAACCTTTGGCACTTCCTGCTTTTAAGTGGAAGATTCGTTTTAAATGAATTAGATTAGAATTGTTATTTCATATGCATATATAAAATGATATTATGAGCTATGATGCAGTGAGAACAGGTTGGAGAGATCCAACAGGATTCCTAAATATTTTGGATGTTACTTGTCTTTATATTATTCAAATATGAATTGTTTAACCTAAGTAACGTTAAATCTGTTTTGAATGTTGATTGTTGAATTAAATTCGGCAACAATGTGTTATTAATCAATAATCAGTATTGATTAAGTGATTAGTAGCAAATGAGCTAAAATCCATCTTTTTAAGACGTTGACTCGCCATTAGGCGAATTGACTAAGTTGATGTTATAAAAATTTATAAAGCAAGGTTTTAAATTTTATATTATATAAGCTATATAAACTAGAGGTTTTATGAATAAATCAGTATTTATAATCGGATTATATAAAAGGAATTATAAAATGATTCTTGTGTTTTATATAAGTTTTATAAACAAGTAGATCAAAAATTAACCTAAGGGTTAGTAGGTTGGGATAATTATTTTAAAGAAACAATTAAGTGGGATGAGGTTAAACTAATTATGTTATTAATTAATTTAAAGGGAAGATGAATGGAAATCAGTTAACAAGTTAATTACGTTTCTAAGTTA
Organism: Allium sativum; assembly: GCA_030737875.1. Classification (NCBI taxonomy): domain Eukaryota; kingdom Viridiplantae; phylum Streptophyta; class Magnoliopsida; order Asparagales; family Amaryllidaceae; genus Allium; species Allium sativum. Next base: position 244,580,999 of record CM060922.1, on the reverse strand, counting down.
ACAAAGTCAACTGTTTTAATTGAAATTGGTTATTAAATTAATTTGTTTCCTATTAATTTAATAGAAATAGTTTTAACCAAAGGGTTGTTAGACTTAATGAGAGTTCACTAAAGTTAATTAATCTTTTAATTAGCTATGTGTAAAGAAAATAATCAAGTTAACAGTTATTAATAGAGTTAGTTATTATTCTAATAACTTTTTAAAAAGGGAATAACTATTTTTTTAGTTAAAAAAGGAAGTTAACTATTTTTACTTCAGTTAATGTGGAAGTTAATTATTATTTTAATTAATAATAATTAAAGTGATTACCTTTTTAATTAGAATTCATTCGAGGAAGTTATTAAGTTGTAATGAGTTTTTAGTTGAATTTTGTAAAGGCTTTTATAAAGGAATTTTATAACAAATCCAAGTTCTATAAACAAAGTTTATAAAAGAGATTTAATGTTTTTGCGATGGTTTTAAATAAGTGTTTACTTAATAATTGAATTAAGTAAAAATGATTGAAATGGAAGGAGATTTTCAAAAATGCAAATTAAGGATGCTTAATGGATTTATGTAAAGGATTCGGTAAATAGATATTGTAAAAAATCCAAGTTGTAAACGAATTGTGTTAAAGAGTTTTAAAGCCAAAGGCCTGTGTTTTAGTAAGGGTTTGCTTAATAAACGAATTAAATAAAAGTGGTTATAAGTAAAAGGAGATTTTTCAAATGCAAGGAATGGTTTGTAAAACCATATATAAATTTAATAGTAAATAGGATATGTGATATATATATATATATATATATATATTTGATATCAGGTTTTGGGTTATAGACTTTTATCTACCTTTGAAAAAAGAACATTGTCGAGACATGATCTAAGAGGTAAATAAAAATACCCCAACTTGAACGACTCCATTATCATATGAGGGATGGCACTGGTTTGAAACAAAAGTAGATGTTGGAAATTAAATTATTATTTCCATAAATGATATTACAAACTTTAATTCACAAAGTTTATAAGTTAAATAAACCTGTTTGAGTTTTATAGCAAACAATATATCACATGACATTGTTTGTGCCAAATATGAATTGTGACTATATTTATACCATTTGGTTAAGCATATAGCGGTATATTCCATAGAAGGTAAAATAATATGGTTTCATTGATACGCCTATTCTATAGAGATAAGTGTATGGCTAACACTTTCAAAGGAACGAAAATAAGAGAATTATAAATATACTTATCCCGCTGAGATAAGTATATGGAATCGATTTTCAAGGGTCGACAAAATGATTTTAATGAATGGTTTTAAATAAAAGGGAATGTGCTGCTGATGTACTCAACTGTGCTATGTGATTTGACAGTTAAAGAACGAACTATCAATAAATATGCATTTTTAGTTATGACATGTTGGTTCGAGGAATCGAGATGGGAACTAGGTCCAAAACCACTTCAAACCAACTTTATGTTCGAAAACTGAATTTGCAGGTATGCTTATGCATATTAAGATGATTTGAAGGCCTACACCATCACAGTGAAAAGGTGTGCTCGTTGATATCTCTGATTAACTACCAGGATTATACTTGTAGCAGTAGTCCCTACATTCTGAGTTCTGCATGATGCGTGGACTTCTTGTTACTAATCCGAGGGTTTATCCCATTAGGATGTAGTAAAAAAGTACCTTGGGTTTGTCCTGATCCCGGAAAACTTGTATGGGCGGATGTTTGACATTGTATTTCTTAGACCACATAGTTGATTTTTACAAACATACATCTGTTTGGTGGCGGAGAAGGCAATTTCTTTCAGCTTAACACCTAGAGTATCTTTGGACAAATCAGTTAGTGATTGACGGATCTGACAATGTGGCATTCTAAGTTAAATGTGATGTCTCAAAAAGGTAATTGTAGCCTCAAGCCTCATTGACCGGGAAATGAATGAAATCGGGTAGACAACAGAGCTATGTTGGTCATACCCATTAGGATATATCATCACCTGATCTAGCGAAATCAGTTGTCCCTTTTGCATGCTTTGGAATGAATAAGGTTGATTGGCCACAACCGTGGTGGCTATATATCGGTTCACTCATGTTGAATGAGTGGTTGGTTCTGTATGTCTAGGTTGCAAGATGCTCCTGTTGAGCCTCGATGTTTTTATCTCTAGAGGAAGCTGTTCGGGAGGTAGTTCCCTACCTAGTCATGTATAGAAATCCAAACTCCAATACGGGTCGTACGGTATTAGATGTAAACCAACTATGTCAAAAAGTGAGATGCAAGCTTTTTGGCTATATTCAAATTTTATTTTTGGATTTTATACATTATTATAATATCATTGGATTTATAATAAAAATGATGTGGCTATCATAAGGTAAAAACACATGCCACGTTTTTGTGTGTTCGTGTATTTCGAGAGTTTCATTTTTTCAAAGGATTTCTAAAAAATAAGCAAGTTGTTTGTGATGTGAGGTTTTTCACTGAAAGTATTTTAGACTGATCCCGGTGATTTTCTTTCCTTCAAAATGTGCTTGGGTCAGACTGTGTATATTTTCCATGTTTCATTGGGTTTTCTTAGAGCTTTAGGACAGTAGTCGGAGTCGAGACGTATCCCTATATGTTCATATAAATTTATTTTCGTTGCGTGTGTTGTATTTATCAGCATCTTACAGACAGTTTGCATAAGCTGATCTAGTTGTGTACTCTGATTTTGTAATTATGTATATACAGTTTCCTCTTTGTGTAAAGAGTGTTGATATATTATATTTTATTCATTCCGCTGTAAGATTCTATTTTGCTTTGATCATGTAGTGTTGGCGTTCTTCCTCTTCTTTTATTCCAACATTTCTTTCATTCTTTTTCTCACCCTCTAACTTCTTTCTTCTAACTTTTTGGTTTATTGATACTTGAGTTCGGACACGTGAGTACAAATAATGTATTAGTGCCGAAATTCGAGCATCGAAAATTCGGGTTGTTACAAATCTCTTCCCAACTTCCTATAGACCCGTTATCCAACTGCTTGAACCGCATGGCAACTATATCCGAAAGAAAAGGAGAGAATCATTTTGCCATTGCTTCATCTAGTGCCATCGGCACTTCTATATGCCGCATATACCTCATAAGATGAACGATTAAATCCTCCATATTGTCATAAGCCTCCATTGTCAGAAGTTGGAAGTCCGGTGAATTCCTCAAATTCCTTATACTCAGAAGAAGGGACTTCGATTTACACTATCCAATCCTATTTTGAAAATGCTCCTCTTGAAACTCAAAGAATAATGCCCATGCTTCTTGTATTAGTGTCCAGACCTTGCCTCCAACCATAATCAAGAGCACCAAAATCTCGATTACCGTGTTTATCCAAACCAAGACATCCAAGCCCAACTGTCAAAATCAGTTCATTACCAACCCAAGGAGAAGGATCAGTACTGAATTGGATCCATTGGACAGGGTTCACTCTTGTTTGTTGCAGGCCAATGTCTAAACCTCTGCATGCTAGATTCCCATTTTTCAATCTCAAATCTTGAGTTTGCATAGTGTATGTATCTATTCTAGAGCCGCTTAAGGGGTTGCCTCTAGTTTGAACGGGTTCGTTATCGACTCAACAATAGGGATTGTTACTGATCCAAATCATTCGAGGGTGGGATTCCCCCGAGTCCAATCCAATTGTTGTTACTCTGCTAAGTATGACTCCAACACTTCCTTTCTCACCTCTCAGTATTCCCTAATGTCTGATTTGATTGACGAAATTATCCATTAACTTCTCTTGTTTCCTAAGAAAATCCTCGTTGCATTCCAGTTTAGATTCCAATTGTTTGATCTCTCCATCCATCTCTTCCCTAGTGAGATAGGTAGATAAGTATCCTCCTGAGAAAGCTTCCTAACTCACTTTTGAGCACCAATTCTTTTTTCCTTGCTATCAGTAACCCTTAAAATCAAGTCAATCCAAAGGCCCCTTATACCTAGCACACCAAAAAGGTTAACGATGAATCTTGTCATTAACACTCCAAAGAATCCAAATCATAAATGTAATGACCCATACTTTCATGGTGTAATAATTAATTTATTTAAAAGGTGATTAAAAGGATTTAATGGTCATGAAATTAAATAATAGTGAATATTTAATTAAAATAATAATTAAATAATATATTTAATTCTAAAATAATCAGAGTTGGCTGAAATGGCGATATGGTGTGAATTGAGGAATTCAAAATATATAATTCAGTTTGGAATTGAATTTGAATAACGAATATATTATATAAATGACAGTTTGAATGTATAGTTATATTATAATTAAAATCGAGCTTGAAATGGCGCTGCAGTTTGTAAATTAGCGATTTGAACTTCAACTGGATGTACAAGGTTCGTTTTAAGCCGGATTTCTGTGAAACAAGAAACGTGTGGAGCTGGTGGGGTATATCTTTCTAGTGGAAGAGAAAAATCGGGATTTCATCGTGTAGATTTTGATGTATGTCCAAATCAAATTTTAGAAAAGTCACTATGGAATTCCTTTATAATTTATAAAGGAATTATTTATATTTTAAAAAGGAATTTCAATATAAATCGAATATCGGGTTGACCCAGAAGTGAATTTCGAGTTAGAAATTCATATAGGAATATTTTAGAGCTGTATGGTATTCCACTGTGAATATATACAATAATATAAACTTATTTATATTTAATTTAATTATATTTAAATATATTTATATATTTAAATGGGTCATTCAGAGCTGTAAAAATAAGCCACTTTTGCAAACGAAGTCGGAATTCGACGAAACTAATTTTGTTGGATCCGCAATATTAAATTATTGCTAGAGTTCAGTTTCCATGATTTTTGAAGTCAATATGTGGCCATATGGATTTTTAGAGTGAAAAACAATCAGTATTTTGACGGTTAAAAATACACTGTGTGAGCAAACGGAGTCGGAATTCGACGAAACCAGTTTCATTGGGACAGTAATGTCAAACTGTAGCCGCTTGTCCAGTTTCGTGATTTTTAGGTAGCGTGTGTGAGCACACGGATTTTTAGAAGACGAATTAACAATGGAGAATATACCAGGAATATTCCTTCTATAAAATATCTAGATATTTATCTCCACTATAAATACACCACCCTTACCCTCTAAACATAATTCCACTCTTCCCTCAGTCAAACAATTCTTGCCGTCGGTTTCCTTTTCAAAACATGGAAAAAAACCATCTTATAAATTCAAAGGAAAGTCATAATAAAATCTATAAATCATGAGAGATATGTATTCGGATCCCTGTTGTGTTTCTCTTTGAATCGATATCATTGATACAGCATTCGACGCCAGGTTTGTGGTACTCGTGGATTGACAGTGAGATTAGGGTTCAATCTTTCGTGAATTTGAAGAAGTTATAAATCAATTTGAGGTTGTTTTGTGGATCAGGAGGTGATTTAGCTTATACGAAAGTCTGGAGAGGTTCGGTGGTGTTTTGTTTCGGTGTACTGTAGGGGATTTCCGGCGTCGGTCTTCTGTGAAGACACTCGAGTAGTGTGAAGATGGTGTGGGTGGAAGGAGAATTCGAAGGAGAGATTTATGGTATTTGTTGTGAGATTTTAATTGAAGAGGAGTGAGGAGCGGTTGGAGGGAGAAGTTGCCGTGAATGGCCACTGAAGAGGAGCGGGTTTCGTCAGTTCTTGTTTGGGGAAGATGGGTTATACGGTGTTGGGTTGAAGTGGTATTGAGCCGGTTTCAAAGTTAAGGCCCAGTTCCTTTTTAATTCATGTTTATTTAATTTTAAAAGTGTATTAACTTCTGGATATCATATCTATTGCGTACGATGTCAGAATCAGATGAAACAAGATCCATCGAGATCGTATGGACGGACACTACCCAATGGAACTGACTAGGAGTGGATTGGAGCTAGTTTGAATTTATGACGAAATAAATTGTTTGATTCAAATCAAACAAACAGTTTATCGTTCTTTAACGATTAACTGCCAATGTGAGTAAATCTCACTGACTCTGAACAGTTTATAATTTCATGTTGTATTTTTAGAACCGTTAAATATTGGCTGATTGACTGTGTGTTGACTGTTTGATTGAACTGCTAGTCAGTAAGTTGAATTTCTATATTGATTCTGTTTAACAGAATATATCATATGGAACTGAAAGTGATGTTGATTTTATTGTGTAACATCTGTGGATGTAGGGAAACAGGTTGGAGGAATCCGACTGGCTTCCTCAACAGCTATTTTATTATTTTCATATATTGTGATATATGACGTGGTTTATAATCTGTTGTTGATTATGTGTATGGACGATATTGGTCATCGTGATTTGATGTGTTAAGTACCATAAAATATCGGAATGGAAAAAGGAGATTTTCAAAATGAATATTGAAATTAGATTATTTATAAAATCAAAGGGTTTTATAAAAGAGATAATTTTATAAAATCAAAGAAGATTTTATAAAGGAATTTATTTTTAAATGAATATTTATAAATAGGAAATATGTTTAAGTGGAATTTTATATGAAGGGAAATCTTTATAAATGGAATATTTATAAAGTGAATTATTTATTTAGAATAAATAAATTAGATATTTAAATGGATTATTTATTTGTTAAATGAATAGGGTAAGATAAAGAGATATTGACTTAGAAAATAAATAAGTTATAAAAAGGGATTATTTATTTAGAGAATGAATAAAGAAATATTTGTAAACCATTTACAAATAAAATAGAAAGAGAAATATGTGTAAAACATTTACAAATAGGTTATAAAGGATATTAGTTTGTTAAATAAATAGGATAAGAAAAGGATAGTTATTTGTTAAATGAATAGAATAAGATAAATGCAATATTTGTTTAGAAAACAAATAAGATATTATATAGGAAATATTGGCAACACATTTGCAAATAGAGTTGAAAAGGAAATATTCGCAAACCATTTGAAAATAGAATTTGAAAAGGGTAATATTTGTAAACCATTTACAAATAAAGATTTAGAAAGAGAAATACGTGTAAAACATTTACAAATAGATTATAAAGGAAATATTTATCTTTGGATAAATAGATATATATATATATATATATATAAGTCTGAACTTATATATGAAGAAGTAAACAGATAAAAGGAGCAGATTGATTTATAAATGATATTTATAAATTAAGTTAAATATTTATCTTCGGATAAATAGAATATATAAGTCAGGACTTATATAAAGAAGTAAAAATCGATTTCAACATTGATGTTTGAAACTGAATAAGGACAAAGAGTTAATCAGTTAGGGTTAACCAGTTAGAGTAAAACCATTATGGTTAACCAGTTAGGTTAAACCGTAGAGTTAAACCAGTTAGAGTTAATCGATAGAGTTAAATCGAATTAGAATTAATCGATAGAGTTAAATCAAACTAGAGTTACTGAATAGAGTTAAATCGAACTAGAGTTATTCAAATGAAGTTAATCGAATTTAGTTTATTCGAATAGAGTTAAAGTGAGATAATCGAATAGTATATATTCGAAGTGAGATAATCGAATAGTATATATTCGAAGTGAGATAATCGAATAGTAGATATTCGAAGTGAGATAATCGAATAGTAGATATTCGAAGTGAGATAATTGAATCAGAAATATTCGAAGTGAGATAATCGAATCAGAAATATTCGAAGTGAGTTGATCGAATCTAGTTATTCGACAGGAGTTAAATCGAATAAGATTTATTCAAAGAAAGAGATTATTGAATATAAGTATTCGAAAGTAAGCAAATCGAATATAAGTTTTTCGGATGAAAGTTATTCGAATAAAAGTTAATCCAGTAAGAATAAAGTAGAGTTAAAGTTATTCGAATAAAAGTTAATCCAGTAAGAATTAAACAGAGTTTAAGTTAATCGAATAAGAGTTATTAGATTGGAGTTATTCGAATAAGAGTTATAGAATAAGAGTTAACCAAATAGGAGTTGAGAAATTAGTTGTTCGTTATTTATTCGAGTTCGGAAATAAGAGTTAGGTTAAAGTTATTATATTTCAGAAGCAGGAGATTTTAACACCACTGTTATAATCAAATGATTCTGTAAAGAAGGGGGTTCGTAAATTATATCCGAAAGTTACGTAAGGAAGTGTTAAAGGGTTAAAAGATGAACTTACCCTATTTCGAGATTTGAAATGTTGTTCAGTTAAGGTCTGAGAGGTAGTTATACCCCAACTTGATTGGCTTCGTTTTTAATTTAGAAATGGTTAAGGTTCGAGAGTGAAAGTGGTTAAGTGAATTTAGTAAATAAGTATAGTTGTTTGAGTTGCCGTCGCGATGTTGATTTAAACATCTGTTTAAATCCAAGTAAAGAAGATTTGGAAATGTTTTCCAAATAAAATTAGAAACGTAATCAAATAGTGAAAATAAGGAGCATATGAATATATATATACACATATAGATATATATATATGATTGATAATTGATTTGATAGAATTTCCATCTGGAAATAATATCGTTGTTTGCACACGTATTTTTCTTTGATAGTTAACTCACCGACTATCGAAGTTTTTGACCATTTTAACGTTGTAAATACGGAGAGACCAGTTGGATTATTATCCAAAGAACCACTCTGTATTGGCATAAGCGTTGCGAATCATATATGCCAAAGATAATTGAAGACGGAGTAAAGTGCAAGGGCTATTGTATAAGTCTTAGATAACAGTGCCTAAGATGGATATACTGAATAGTACCTTCGGTTCATCCTGTTCCTGGATGACTTGTATGGATGAATGTCTGACAGAGTATTTCCAGAAAGGTCGCGTACATTGATTTCTTCAACCGTACCAAGAGTGGAAGCGAAGAAGGAAACTTCTTTAGCTAACACGTAATGTACTGTTGTAGACGTCAATTAGTGATTTTCGATGGATCTGACAATGTGGCATTCGAAGTGAATCTGATGTGATGATAAAGCGTAACCTCAAGCCTCATCAATCGGTAAATGACAGAAATCGGGCAGGTAGCATGGCTATGTAGGTCGCACCTATTAGGGTGTATATTCACCTGATCTAGAGTTTTCACTTACTTCAAAAAAATCTATTGTTGATGGTGTCCCATTCGGGAAACGGTTGCTGATCCCAACCGTTGGTGATATACATTCGATACACTCAAGCAAAATGAGTGGTCGGTCATGTGTGGCTGGGTTGCAAGATGTTCTTGTTGAACCCAATATATTCCTCTCTAGAGGTACACTAGCGAAAGGTGGTTCCATACCTTGTCATAGTTGGAAATCCATTACCCAATACGTGCTTGCGGTTTTAACTGTATACTATATATGTAGAACGTGACATGAAAGCGTTTCTGCTAGATGATTATTATATTGTGGTTGATAGACATTATTATAAGATCAAAAGGTTTTTGATATAAAGATAATTTGGATTCTCATAAGGGAAAAACCCATTTCGTTATACGGCGTGGTCTTATGAGATATCGTTTACTTGTTCAAACTGTTTAAACTGTTTTACTCATACCAGTCCCATGACTGACCCGGAGTTTATTTTGTTTTGTTTTCCCTAAACTCTTGGGTGCCCAATTTTGTACGGGCAGTCAAGTAGTCGGGATTTACAGATGCTTGAAGAGCTGGAGCAGGAGGCTTCAGGTTCATATAGCTATAGTTTATTTCCACTGTGTTGTTGGTGTTGTACTCTGATAATGTTACTGTATACATATACTGATTTTATTTCAAAAATATGTTATTTATTATATGTTATTCGTTCCGCTGTGAGATTCGTGTTACTCTGATATTGTGTTCTTCTTCTTCTATTCTAAGTTTCTATCTTATCTTTCCTCACCCTCAAATTTCTTTCATTAACTATTCGGTTATTTTCGATCCTTGGATGTTCGATATGTGTTGTATATCAGATAACCAAGATCGCATTTTTTCCGGGTCGTTACAATAAACAATCATAGAACAGAAGTGAATTCACAGACCACAAAGAATGCACAAAAGGTAAAAAAAACTTTGCAAATTTATGATGGATCGGCAATGTACTTATGTCCACTATGAGGTAATAGCTTATCTGTACTATTATATTACAATACATTAGTGTTCAAATTTCAAAAATGTGGAGGAAAAAGGTTGAAGTTTGAAATTGGAAGAATCCCTACATAGAGAAGCAAAAAAGATCCCTTTTTCCATCACTTAAGTATTGTATTTATACACGTAGATGTGCTTGAATCGGATCGAAAATATGGAAAGAAACAAAGGGAATCCATACATCCAAGTCAGATAAATATGAGTCAACTCGTCTATGACTTGTCTTTGAATCGGTACCGATCTGAATTCCAGTTCACATGACCGACCCTGTACAAGCATATACACATTCATTTCCATCAAGTCCTTTGCTTCGTTTCCAAGTGTTTGCATCGATCCAATGCTTTATACCCCCATGTTGATTTTTTTTATATGGTTGAATCAAGTTCAACTGAGAAGGTCGGTCCCTCCTTTTGACCATACCAGTCAGATCCAGGGGAGTAAAACTAATCCATGTACTTAGTTCTCATATCTTCGAATTTGTTCAATTACAGTGCTTCATACAAGCAATTTTGAATATCTACAACTTCTTGTTGTCATTTATACTCGATTCCTAAGCTATCAGACCATCGCACTAGGCTACCCGCCTTGATGATTGAGTGATCTGGATTTCTAAATCCAAAACGTAAGGTTTTTAGTTTTGTCCTAAAACGTCGATAATTCAATTAGTCTTCTAATCTCTTTCAAATCTGATAAATTATCATGAAAAATTATATTGATAGTGATGTAGATGACAAATGTGAGCTAAGTGAATCGAGAAGGATTCTGAATCTTCTTCATTTAGCTATTTGGTTCTACTTATATTTAGCAACTTTGAAGAGATTTGATGTCACGGAAGATGGAAAAAAATGATGCAAACTAGCAATGATACCAAAGATCAAATCTGAGAATTTGATTTCAAATAGGATTCTGACCCATCATTGATTTGCTGTCATCACCAATTTTCAAATTTTTCTATAATCTAACAAAGTTCTTCGTTGATAATGGCTTGGTTAACAAATCTACCATCTGGAAATCTGCAGGTGTATGATTTATACTTAACTTCCCTTTTATGACTTATTCTTTTGCAAAATGTAAGTCTAGTTCTTTATGCTTGGTTATATAGTGTAGTATTGGATTTGCAGTAAGTGAGATGGTGTTAAGATTGGCAGTCCATCATATAATTTTACTGTTTGTTTTGATTTAAAGTTCGATTAAAAGTGATAATATCCACATTATTTCGGTTATAGCACTAGTAACATTTCTATACTCAGCTTCTGTACTAGATATAGAAATAGTTGGATTTTCTTCCGCTTGGCCGTGAACTAGTTGTTGTTGGGCCTTAACTAGATCGGTGTTGGTTCTTTTTCATATGGGTAGAGCTAGTTGTCATTGGGCCTTAACTGATTTTTATCACTAGTAGTCTTCCCCTGTTTCATTCTTCTTCATTTTTTTATTGTCTTGTTAACTTGAGCTTGATAACTCTTTTTTCTTGGTAACATATTCTATCATTTTTTTTTTGAAAATTGTTCACTTTATTGCTAAAAACCAATAAAAACCTCTTTTATAAACCTGGTTAAAACCCTGTAGCCCTCCTAACCTAAATGGGTGCCTTACAGGGAAAAAGAGTACTCATAAGTCGGTATACAAACATAGAAACAAAGCTGAAATACAGCCATAAAACAACAAGCAAATTAAATGAAAAAAAACCCAAATATTAAAGTCTAGCTTCTCGGCCCACACATTGGCCCATCTCCAGTATAAACCGCCACCATTAAATTGTAAACACTGCTCCTTCGTTACCGGTGTCATTCAATTCTATGTATGCTCCATCTCTCCAAAAGTTGCCCATTTCTCAAAGCACGAATGGTCTTGCTTCCATTATTATTCACCAGAAAATAAATCTCATGCTCAATCTTCATTAAAGTTGAAACTGAATTGGTGTTTCGACTTTGAAAAATCCTCAAATTTCTTTCCCACCAGATGAAGTAAATCGATGTGGTAAGAGATCCGCAGGCCAAATCCCTCGGCTGATCCTTTGATTTGAAGCTCAAATGAAGATTCTTAGCTTCTTCTTTCAGATCTGAACTAATAATCAATGGCAACAATAGTTTTTGCTTCAGAGAAAGCCAAATAAAAGATGAATAATCGCACTGGAAGAAAACATGCTGAATTTATTTTGGAAAATTACCACATAAAGCACAAATTGGATTTGTTACATTACCATAATGCAAAATTCTTTCTTTGGTGTTCAATCTCCCCAAAGTAGCCAGGTATGAAATAAATGCCATCCTCCTACTGTTATTGTTGTGCCAAATAACAGAAAAAATAGGATCTAAAGCATCATGATGTCTTGAAAATTCCCATACTTTATGAAAAACAAAATTACCTCCCTCACACCACTCATAGAAGTCCTGATTTAAACTTGGATTAGTGGAATTGGAGCTAATTTCATTAATCAATTCTCTGGTTAGTGGATGTACTTCAAGATGAAAAACCTCTTTTTTGATGATGGAACTCACTTTATGGTTAGGATGACCTATCAAATGTAGTCTATCATAACCTAGAAGATCAACCATGCCCTGATAATTAATCCAAGGCTCATACCATAAGTAAGTATCCTCTCCCTTTGTAATTACTTTGTTGAAAAGTTGCCTTGAATTTCTTCTAAGTCGGAGCATTGCTTTCCAAGTGCTTGATGCATTAACATCTAGATCCATTGACCAAAAGTGCTTATTATGAAAATATTTACTATGTACCCATTTACTCCATAATGATGTGTTAGCTAGAAAATTCCAAAGTAATTTGATGCAAGCACCTTTTTTCAAGTCAGACAAATTCTTTAAACCAATACCCCCTTCCTCTTTCAATTTACATAATTAATTCCATGCTACTTTATGAGCAGAGCCCCCCTCCCCCCCCCCCCCCAAAGAAAAAAATCAGCATAAAGTAACTTTAATTTGTCTGGAGCAAATTCTGGAATTTGGTATATAAATAGCCAATAGAGAATTATAGGAGTAATCACTGAATTAATGAGTTCAGCCCTTCCTGCAAAGCTCAACAAATTTGTTTTCCAACCATTAAATTTATTTTGAACTCTTCGTATTAGAGAATTACACTCAGAATATTGTAAATACTTAAATGACAGTGGTACTACTAAATACTTAATATGCAGTATTCCTTTATCAAATCCCAAAATACTGAGAATTTCTGAAGAATTTTGAACTGAGATACTAAAGAAAGCTTTAGTTTTTGTAACATTAACATTTAGTCCAGCAAACATATTAAGCATCTGAAAAATCTTCTTCAATGACAAGGCATTTTGCAATGATGATTTACCAAAAATCATCAAATCATCTGCATAGAGGAGGTGAGAAATAGTAGGCTGAATACAACTGTTAGGTTGAAATTCTTTGGACATTGTTGCTTCATCCATCATATAGGTAAAGAACTGCATTGCTATGGCAAATAAGTAAGGGGAAAGAGGGTCCCCTTGTCTAATTCCTCTTGTAGAAGATATAAAACCCTTAGGGATGCCTCGAATCATTATAGAATAAGTAAGAGTTGAAAAGCACTCATAAAATAGATTTATAAAATGAGTAGGGAAGTTCATTTTGGCCATTAGAAAACAAAAGAATTCCCTATTAACTTTATCGTAAGCTTTTTTGTAAATCTACTTTCACATATAGTTTAGGCATCCCTTTTTCTCTGAAGTCTCTCAGCAATTCATGAGCTAGAAGTATATTATCACCAATATAACGATCCTGAATAAAAGCACTTTGGTTTGCTGATATGAGAAAAGGGAGAGAAGGCTTAAGTCTATTACATAAAACTTTTGAAACTTTTTTATAATAGACATTAGAGCAAGAGATAGGCCTGAAATGAGAAATTTCTGATGGTCTTTCATTTTTTGGGACTAGAGTAATAAAAGTGTGATTCAAAGATTTTAGCAGTTTACCCGAATGAAAAATATCTGAAATAGCAGCCAGCAAATCATTTTTAATTAGATCCCAATGAACTATGAGAAATTTTGAATTAATACCATCAGGTCCTGGACTTGATTCATCATTAATTGAAAATAAAGCATCTTTGATTTCTGGTAGATCCACCTTTTTCAATAAAAATTGATGCCCTTTCTAATTGACAGTGGAAAAAGGAATAAAATGAGGGAACCCAGATGATAAAGGACCATTAAACATATCAGAAATGTAATTTATGGCTTCTTGTTCAATGTCTTCTGATTTAAATAGCAGATTTTCACTTTGGTCTATTGATGCTCTTATATGATTATAAATTCTTCTATTAGTCATTCGAGAATAGAAGAATTTTGAGTTTGTATCACCGTGTTGTAGCCATGAAATCTTTGCTTGCTATTTATACCCACTGAAATATATTGCTGAAGTTTTTAATACTCACTTTTTGCTTGTAGGTAATTATCATATATTTGCACATCTTCAGGATTTTGATCAACATCAATTTTTAACTGGGATACAATCTATTCAGCATGATTAAGGTTAGATACATTTTTAATTCTCAATTTGTTCCAATTCTTCAATTATTTCTTATAGTTTTGAAGTTTTTGAAAGAATTAATAACTTTGATGACCCCAAACTACAGAGTTCAAACCTTTCATCACTGCTTCTTGATAACCAGAGAAATTCAACCATTCATTTTTATATCTAAATGGAAATCCTTTTATTTCTTGAGTAGGAATAAGATCAAGCATTAAAGGGTTGTGATCACTAGAGTTTTGAGCAAAAGAAAGAGCTTTCATATTTAAAAACTGTTGCAAACAAGTATTATTTACCAAAATTTTGTCTATATGAGTTGCCAAACCCCTTCTACGCCAAGTAAATTGAAAACCCATAGCTTTAATTTTAGATAAACCAGATTGAAATAAACAATTCTGGAAACCTCTCAAATGCTGATAAGGAATAGGTCGCCCTCCTCTTTTGTCTTTTGGTGATAGAGGATTATTGAAGTCACCCATTAAAACCCAAGCAGTATTAATTAAACTTGACTCATTAACCAAAGATTGCCATAACAGTCGTCTATCTGCATATAAAGAGCTCCCATATATAGCTGAAAAATCATGCAAAAGGAACCTTTATTCAATGCATTTACTGTCAAATGCTGAAAAGAAGATGATACTTCATTCAAATCCATACATTTGAATCCCATATGATTAAAATTCGACCAGTAGAGACTGTAGAGTTATTAGTTAAATGCTTCCAAGAACTAGGAAGGAAAGAAATAAAAAGAACTAAATTAGCCTGAGATAACTTTGTTTTAACCAAACCAACCAATGTTGATTTAGTTTTCTTTAGGAGAGTGATCACATCCTTCATACGATAAGTTGTGCTCATTCCCCTAACATTCCATGATAGTATTGTCATTTAACACTAGTAGAACTCCTTGTGACTCTTTTAGAAGGAGTATTGATTGAAGGATTTGCCATATTTTTCTTTGCTATCTGACAATAACTTGCGTTTTTCTCCATAAATGAAGTTGCATCTACTTGTTTTCCCTTTTCTTTTTCATTTACGTTGTCATTTTCTTTTATGGTCTCTGAGATAATATTTAGATCATCTGGTCCAATATTTTCAGGCAAATTAGAACTTGAAAAATCAAGATCATCCGCATTCTTAGTAGAAGATTGAGCTATGTTATTACAAATGTAACGAAAACGAATTTCGCTCGATCCGAGTCGATTGCTAAACCGACCAAGACCGTTCGAAACCCCTGATTGTTTTGAGAACACGACAAACTAGAACGCAAACAGAATAATATTTCATTGTTATTACAACAATTCCATCAGAATACAAGAATATGCAGAGTATGAATAAATATTACACCACAGAAAAATATCAGAGATTGCAATACATTACATAGCAGCGGAAAATAATACAATACACAACTGAAAGTAATACACGGATACAGAGCTTTCCGAGTATCGTTCCAGCTGTAAACCATGATCCTGTGAATATAAATCTGCAAAACCAAAACTACTAGCTGCCCGTGTCAAAATAAGGGCACCCAGAGTTTAGGTTAAAACAATAAACCCCATGTCAGTCATGGGACTGGTGTGAGAACTAAAACAATTATTAATCTTCATTTTAAAGTTAGGTAAATCAAGGGACCATGCCGTATAACACGGAACGGGTTTCCTCCCAAGAACACCAGTGTATAAAACAACAGCGCAATGCTAAATAAAGAAAAATGAAACTATTATAAGACCCAGGTCCCATCATACAATGCAACACAAGCCGAAGGATAGGGTTTTACCTTATAATAGCCAAAGAATGCTTGATACGCTAAATTTCGTCTTTTATTACTATAAGTGTAAAGTGTCAAAACAATTTCAATCATAAATATCAATCATAGACGGCATGGGTACCATATATCATGTCGCCATACTAGTTCTACAATTAAAACCGCAAAGTCACGTATTGGAAGTTGGGTTTCCATCTATGAACCGAGGTAAGGGATCGTCCTCTACCGAATTTGAGACTGTCTAGCCCGAGCCTCAGGCTACAGCCGTAACTGCACCTAGGATCCACAAGGTCGGTCCACCGATGTGGATTAAAATGCCTGAACACTACGTTTCCCCGCCCTTTGGGGGCGTAAATGAGCCAAATGACTCCATCGGCTCCACATAGTCACCGATATATCTGAGGCGCCTCGCAACAGCAACAACCACACAGGTGAAAATAATATAAATGTCAGGGTTGGTAGGTCATTGACGCCACCCTAGCTAGAAAGAAACGCATGCCCTCCCTGGATCCTTCTCCCGTTTCTGGTTCACAACCGGGGTGTGAAGCTCGCGAATCAATGCTACACAAAGCTATGCCACACAGGCAGTGCTTTGATCATCAACCACAATACTTTGCTTTTCAACAGAAGCCTTGATCAATTGCCACTTCGGCATGCCACACAGGTAATTCACTCCATGCGATTGATATCCATCAATATATAACCCCTAAGCTCCTACGTCTCAGAGAAGGGCGTTAAGCAAGAGAATAAATTCTCCGCTGCCAAACAGATATATATTTAATAGAAATCAATCACACAGAATAAAATCCAATGTCAGACACACAGTCCATTTACAAGTTCGTTCTGGGTCTGAACGAAACCGGAGGCACCTTGTACCTCGCATATCCATCGATCTCCAAGTACGTCTGGATGATCACCAACTGATTCCCTCCTCTTACGTGTACAGCCCAATCAAGATCATCAGTAATCACCAAAACGATGTGAAGACCTTCGGTCTTCAACCACCTTCTTTATCCTCGACACCACGTCGAATCAGTTATTCAGAATGGGATAAACCCGGTCTTTCTGAATAACTCGCGTATATAATAAACAAGAGTTACACAAACACAACATACGCCTCATTCCAATTCAGAATATTCTTTTATTCAAATATTCTTATACTTTGGGAAAGGTTCCTATTAATTTTATCAAAGATAAATTCTTTAAATTTATTCTTTAATCTTCTTTTGAATATCAATTCAAACTAGTCGGGATTAGCGAACCACACCGAAGTAATCATTTATTTTATTTCCCAATCCCAACCTATTCATCCCGTGAAGTAAAACTGGTCATACTTCATATCCAACACCACGGTGTTATCGGTAAATTTAATTACCATTTCACGTTCAAATCTAATTAAAGATTTAACTATCGCCTGGAGCAAAACTGGTGATACACCATTCTCAATCACTTCAATCTAATTAAAGATTCATTAAAACTCCACTTAGTTTAATCTTCCCAAAAATCAATATTAATGATTACCTAACTTGGGAAATCATATCATGTCTTTAACTGGGTTAGAGAACCAATGTCGTTTAAAACACCGTTCACTATAAACCCAAAATCACATCCATTCCAATTCAATTATTGAAACTTCGGGTTACTTTTAAAACCCTTTCAAATCCAATTTATTTATTTTTAAAAAAAAAATATTATTCTAGTTCATTTCAATAAAAATCTATTTTTATCTTTTCAAATTTGGAATTTTTCATCTAAATTCTTCACAAATCATTTCTTATGACTTTACACAAATTATTACTATTTTTAACAATTTTATCAAGGCCCGTACAGTCGAATTCCATCAACGACCATCGAACTGCACTTACAGCGACCTTTTCCAAATTTGATTTGGACATAATTCCAAATCCAACCGTTAGATTTCTAATACATTAGAAATCTCTTTTCGATACGAACCCAACGGTTCCGGTTTTAGGAGAATCCGACGGTCGGATCTCCCGTAATATCCATTTGAAGCCAATGGTCGAAATTCGCGAACTGCCGCGGCGCGACGCGTTCTATTCAGGCCATTTAATATATATATATAATATATATTATATATATTTCGTCGTTTTCCTTTTAAAACGTATTTTATAAATCGTTTTAAATTTGTTTTCGAGACGATTTCAACTTCATATTCAATTTCGAATCAAAATTGAATATTCCACATCATCGATATACAAATGATAATATTTTCAAAATGTTATATTTTGAAATCACTTTCTTTTCTATATTCATTATAAAAATGAATAAAATCGATATAAATATCGTTCACGTCAAAATGGTGTCAATCTAATCAACACAGCTTTTATTCAACACATCAATGTTTATTCTATTCAACACATGAATATTTATTATATTCAACACATGAATATTTATTCTATTCAGCAGATGAATTTATATTATTCAACACATGAATTTTTATCCTATTCAACACATGAATTTTTATTCTATTCAGCACATGAATTTTTATTCTATTCAACACATGAATTTATTTCTATTCAACACATGAATTTATTTTTATTCAACGCATGAATTTATTTTCTATTCAACATATGAATTTATTTTCTATTCACCACATGAATATTTATTCTATCCAACACATGAATTTATTTTTATTCAACACATGAATTTATTTTCTACTCAACACATGAATTTATTTTCTATTCAACACGTGAATTTATTTTCTATTCAACACATGAATATTTATTCTATTCAACACATGAATTTATTTTTATAATATTCCTTATTTTCCAAATCGGAATAAAGCCCAATCAATTACCATATAAGGTTAATTATATGGATTTCCTACAACACATGTATATAATAGCAACGATAAATCATCAACCATCATCCAGAGTAAACCATACAACTGCATAAGCATTAAATATAAATAATTAACACTTACATAGTCTGTCAACCCATCGATTGACATACAACTAAACAATCGGGATTAGTGTATGTCAAATATCATCCCAATATCCGTATGGGGTTTCACATCAACAAACACAGATTTTTATTCGTGCAGTTGGGCGATCGTCCCAATCAATATCAATCAAATCGGTGTACATAAACAAATCGTTTGATTTGTAAATGAATATTTATTTTACTTCAACACATGAATATATATTTTACTTCAACACATGAATATATATTTTGTTTCAACACATGAATATATATTTTATTTCAACACATGAATATATATTTTATTTCAACACATAAATATATATTTTATTTCAACACATGAATATATATTTTACTTCAACACATGAATATATATTTTATTTCACAACACAAACAATCACACAAGCATACAAGTCGTCCATGGTCTTTGGACGACGGGTGTCGGGCGCTACTAAGCACCGTCTGCATCCTAGTATATATTTAAACTAGAAATCAAAATAAAAGAGAGGAGTTCTCACCGAGAAGCTAAACCAAACACCACGACTCTTCTTATATAGGAAATCTTCGTCGTGTTCGCCTTTTGTCACTTTCGTCGTCCGTGATCACTACATATATAAAAATCACATTTTTATATTCTTTACTTCATTAATAAAAATCGAATTTTTATTTCTTTTTCTAGATGATAAAAATCGCATTTTTACTTCGCTTTCAATACGATAAAAATCACATTTTTACATCATCGCTACCTATATAAAAATAATCTTCTATTATATAAAAATCATATTTTTATTAGAAGAAAAGTCATATCTTTTTTTTAGTTTCAAAAATCAAAGCTTTCCTACTATAAAGATCATACCTTCGCTACGATAGAAATCAGATCTTTATCTACTTAAAGATCGTATTTTATATAAACAAAAATCATAGCTTTTTGTTCATAAAAATCAAAGCTTTTCATAGTTAAAAATCTCTTCTTTTCATAGTTTTTTTTTCATCGAATCTTTGTCATATTCAAAACCAAATCTTATAATGTTCTTTTCATAATAAAGATCACTTCTTTCTATACACAAAAATATAATCTTTCTAATGATAAAGATATAATCTTTTTTATTATAAAAATATGATCTTTCTATAAAAAAAATCGATCTTTCTATTTGCAAAATAATGTATATTTATATCCATATAACCCGATTTTTAAAACGATTAAGCTAAATAAAAGAAACTAAAGAAGTCACAGGGCTTTTGGGGGTGCTCACTATCGAATGCAGGTTGACACGGTGGCACCGGATCGAAGTGGAGGGGCTGCGTGGGTTTCAGGCGGCGTCTTTGGGGGTTTCAGGTTCAATTTGGGCTAGAAGAGGATTGGGGGGCGGAGAAGAGAGGAGTAGCGGCGTTGGGCGTCGCTGGTGGAGGGGGAAATGCTGCGCTGGGCGATTGTGGCCCTGAAGTGGCAACGGGCTCCCCTGAGGTGGCGGGTTTGGTTGGAATTGAGGGCGGTTTCAATTAGAGAAGAGGAGAGAGGGTGCAGTAGGGCGCTGCAACTGGAGGAGAAGGAGAGGGGGGACTTCGACGGCGGGCGGAGGCCATGAGGCGGGGTCCGGTGGCGGCTAGGTTTAGGCGACGGGCGGTTTCTTCTTCTTCTTTTTTCTTTGTTTGACTAAATAGGAGAGAGAGAGAGGAAAGAGGTGTTATATAATAATTTATATATTTTATTATTTTTAAATTTTAAAAAGAAACTTTTCCTTTCGAACTCGAAATCAAACCCAATGACTGTTGTCCTTAGCTAATTACCCTCATTCCGAACACAGTGGGATATGTATCGTAGGCTGATTTGATCGTTTCGATCAGTTTCCATCAAAATCAAAATATAACTCTATATATTGAATTTGAACGCACATTTCAATTTACCGAGAACACATACAGTCTCTAAAAATTCCCGAAAAATATTTTCTAGCTTCGTATTGACGATACGGTTCTAACAAAACTAATTACGTCAAATTTCGAGACCGTTTGAAAAATGGCCATTTTCTGATCAATCGGAATTGACTGAAACTGTCAAAACACGTTTTCCTGCACCACGCTCACATATTGATTCGAAAAATTACGAATTTTGGAATCTAGCAATAACTTGACATCATAGATCCAACAAAGTGGTTCCGTCGAAAACCGGGGTCGTTTGCAAAATTTCCATTTTTAAGGGCCAGAATTCCATAGCGACTTTTCTGAAATTTCAACTGGGCATAACTTTTTATCCCCGCTATGAAATTTTGATTTTTCGGATTCGTTGAAAAGATGTTCTCACATAGATTCTAATATTTTTTATTTCGCTAAAATCTAGTTTATTTTGAATCCTGTACATTCATTTGAACTTTGAAATCAAAATTTCAAACTACCGCGCTATTTTCAATTCCTTTTATAATTAAAATAAATTATTTATATTATAACGACGATTCAAATAAATATATACGTTCTATTTCTATTCAAAATAAATTTCACGTCGTTATTATTTAAAATAACTCATTTTAAATATTCAAAATTCACTAAAATTACCAAAATAAAATTTTTAAATTGGCTCAGATTTCCGGGTTATTACAATCTCCCCCACTTAAAACTTTTCGTCCCCAAAAAGGAACGAAGCCGAAAGTTGTTTAACTAATCAACTCTACTTTCAATATTTTCTTTATGACTTAAGTTCTTCAACTTTTCAGTTTCTAAGAACTTTTCAAATATTTGGCTAACACCCTAAATTTTCGAATTTTTTTGCCATAACCTCCCCTCCACTAGGGACTTCGGGATATTTCAAATAGCCTCCCATGGCCCTCACCAATCCAAAAAGAAAAAGAAACAGCTAATCGACTCATAAAATCATCAAAAACCCAAGAAATACAATAAACATGTACCTATTTGTCGGGCAAACAATTTTATTCTTCTGCTCTAGCCTCCTTGCTATGACCTGTTCAGTGTAAGTACATGTACATTCATGCATATGCGATACATTTTCAATACAACTCACTATTTTGTTTAATTTGGCTAAAGGTTCCAATTTTAATTAAACAATCAATAATCAAACAACACAATCAGCAATCAATTAGCTGATTAGCTTTTCAAATTCATAACTTTGATACATATACAGAAAATCATGTTTTTGATGCCAAATCACAACAATAAGCCCTATCTAGTTTTTGGTTCTCACACCAGTCAATTGGAAATATATAGAAATCCCACTTTCGTCACTCGAATACAAACACTGATGATGGCACGCCATCATCAGAATCAGACCCGGGCGACTAGAGTGTGATTCTATATCTATCGAATATATTTGATGCTTCAATATACGTGGATCAGACGTATACTAAAATCTCTATATAATTGATTGTCCAAATTAATACAAATAAACATTCAAATACGAATAATTGAATTTAATTTTCAAAACAAAAATTGTTTTTATTTTAAAAATATACTCTCTACACTCGTTCTAGGATACTACTGATCCCATCTCTAACGATTCATTCTCATTGGATATTACCAATCCAATTTCTGATGAATTCTTTCGTACGGTTCTAATGTGTCTTGTTCTCGAACTTTGTAAACCAAAGCTCTGATACCAACTGTAACGAAAAGGAATTTCGCTTGATCCGAATCGATCGCTAAACCGACCAAGACCGTTCGAAACCCCTGATTGTTTTGAGAACACGACAAACCAGAATGCAAACAGAAGAACATTTCATTGTTATTACAACAATTCCATCAGAATACAAGAATATACAGAGTATGAATAAATATTACACCACAGAAAAATATCAGAGATTACAATACATTACATAGCAGCGGAAAATAATACAATACACAACTGAAAGTAATACACGGATACAGAGCTTTCCGAGTATCGTTCCAGCTGTAAACTAGGATCCTGTGAATATAAATCTGCAAAACCAAAACTACTAGCTGCCGTGTCAAAATAAGGGCACCCAGAGTTTAGGTTAAAACAATAAACCCCATGTCAGTCATGGGACTGGTGTGAGAACAAAAACAGTTATTAATCTTCATTTTAAAGTTAGGTAAATCAAGGGACCATGTCGTATAACACGGAACGGGTTTCCTCCCAAGAACACCAGTGTATAAAACAACAGCGCAATGCTAAATAAAGAAAAATGAAACTATTATAAGACCCAGGTCCCATCATACAATGCAACACAAGACGAAGGATAGGGTTTTACCTTATAATAGCCAAAGAATGCTTGATACGCTAAATTTCGTCTTTTATTACTATAAGTGTAAAGTGTCAAAACAATTTCAATCATAGACGGCATGGGTACCATATATCATGTCGCCATACTAGTTCTACAATTAAAACCGCAAAGTCACGTATTGGAAGTTGGGTTTCCATCTATGAACCGAGGCAAGGGATCGTCCTCTACCGAATTCGAGACTGTCTAGCCCGAGCCTTAGGCTACAACCGCAACTGCACCTAGGAGCCACAGGGCCGGTCCACCGATGTGGATTAAAATGCCTGAACACTGCGTTTCCCCGCCCTTTGGGGCGTAAATGAGCCAAATGACTCCATCGGCTCCACATAGTCACCGATATATCCGAGGCGCCTCGCAACAGCAACAACCACACAGGTGAAAATAATATAAATGTCAGGGCTGGTGGGTCACTGACACCACCCTAGATAGAAAGAAACGCATGCCCTCCCTGGATCCTTCTCCCGTTTCTGGTTCACAAACGGGTTGTGAGGCTCGCAAATCAACGCTACACAAAGTTATGCCACACAGGCGGTGCTTTGATCATCAACCACAAGACTTTGCTTTTCAACAGAAGCCTTGATCAATTGCCACTTAGGCATGCCACACAGGCAATTCACTCCATGCGATTGATATCCATCAATATATTACCCCTGAGCTCGTACATCTCAGAGAAGGGCGTTAACCAAGAGAATAAATTCTCCGCCGCCAAAAAGATATATATTTAATAGAAATCAATCATATAAAATAAAATCCAATGTCAGACACAGAGTCCATTTACAAGTTCGTTCTGGGTCTGAACGAAACCGGAGGCACCTTGTACCTCGCATATCTATCGATCTCCAAGTACGTCTGGACGATCACCAACTGATTCCCTCCTCTTGGGTGTACAGCCCAATCAAGATCATCAGTAATCACCCAAACGATGTGAAGACCTCCGGTCTTCAACCACCGTCTTCATCCACGACAACACGTCGAATCAGTTATTCAGAATGGGATAAACCCGGTATTTCTGAATAATTCGCGTATATAATAAACAAGTGTTACACAAACACAACATACGCCTCATTCCAATTCAGAATATTCTTTTATTCAAGTATTCTTATACTTTGGGAAAGGTTCTCATTAATTTTATCAAAGATAAATTCTTTAAATTTATTCTTTAATCTTCTTTTGAATATCAATTCAAAATAGTCGGGATTGGCGAACCACACCGAAGTAATCATTTATTTTATTTCCCAATCCCAACCTATTCATCCCATGAAGTAAAACTGGCCATACTTCATATCTAACACCACAGTGTTATCGGTAAATTTAATTACCATTTCACGTTCAAATCTAATTAAAGATTAAATTATCGCCTGGAGCAAAACTGGTGATACTCCATTCTCGGTCACTTCAATCTAATTAAAGATTCATTAAAACTCCACTTAGTTTTAATCTTCCCAAAAATCAGTATTAATGATTGCTTAACTTAGGAAATCATATCCTATCTTTAACTGGGTTAAAGAACCAATGTCGTTTAAAACACTGTTCACTATAAACCCAAAATCACATTCCATTCCAATTCAATTATTGAAACTTGGGTTACTTTTAAAACCCTTTCAAATCCAATTTATTTATTTAAAAAAAAATATTATTCTAGTACAAAACTAGTTCATTTCGATAAAAATCTATTTTTATCTTTTCAAATTTGGAATTTTTCATCTTAATTCTTCACAAATCATTTGTTATGATTTTACACAAATTATTACTATTTTTAATAATTTTATCAAGGCCCGTACAGTCGATTTCCATCAACGGCCATCGAACTGCACTTACAGCGACCTTTTCCAAATTTGATTTGGACATAATTCCAAATCCAACTGTTAGATTTCTAATTTCTAATATTCATTAGAAAGCTCTTTTCGATACCAACCCAACAGTTCCGGTTTTAGGAGAATCCGACGGTCGGATCTCCCATAATATCTATTTGAAGCCAATGGTCGTAATTCGAGAACTGCCGCGGCGCGGCGCGTTCTATTCAGGCCATTTAATATATATTATATATATTTTGTCGATTTCCTTTTAAAACGTATTTTATAAATCGTTTTAAATTCGTTTTCGAAACGATTTTAACTTCATATTCAATTTCGAATCAAAATTGAATATTCCACATCATCGATATACAAATGATAATATTTTCAAAATGTCATATTTTGAAATCACTTTCCTTTCTATATTCATTATAAAAGTGAATAAAATCGATATAAATATCGTTTACGTCAAAATGGCATCAATCTAATTAACACGACTTTATTCAACACATGAATGTTTATTCTATTCAACACATGAATATTTATTCTATTCAACACATGAATATTTATTCTACTCAACATATGAATTTATATTATTAAAGACATGAATTTTTATTCTATTCAACACATGAATTTTTATTCTATTTAACACATGAATTTATTTCTATTCAACACATGAATTTATTTCTATTCAACACATGAATTTATTTCTATTCAACACATGAATTTATTTTCTATTCAACGCATGAATTTATTTTCTATTCAACACATGAATATTTATTCTATTCAACACATGAATTTATTTTTATTCAACACATGAATTTATTTTCTATTCAACACATGAATTTATTTTCTATTCAACACATGAATATTTATTCTATTCAACACATGAATTTATTTTTATAATATTCCTTATTTTCCAAATCGGAATGAGGCCCAATCAATTACCATGTAAGGTTAATTATATGGATTTTCTATGACACATGTATATAATAGCAATGATAAATCATCAACCATCATCCAGAGTGCACCACACAACTGCATAAGCATTAAATATAAATAATTAACGCTTACACAGTCTGTCAACCCATCGATTGACATACAACTAAACAGTCGGGATTAGTGTACGTCAAATATCATCCCAATGCCCGTGTGGGGTTTCACATCAACAAACACAGATTTTTATTTGTGCAGTTGGGCGATGTGTAAAATTTATCGTCCCAATCAATATCAATCAAATCGGTGTACATAACAAATCGTTTGATTTGTAAATGAATATTTATTTTACTTCAACACATGAATATATGTTTTACTTCAACATATGAATATATATTTTGTTTCAACACATGAATATATATTTGATTTCAACACATGAATATATATTTTATTTCAACACATGAATATATATTTTATTTCAACATATGAATATATATTTTACTTCAACACATGAATATATATTTTATTTCACAACACAAACAATCACACAAGCATACAAGTCGTCAATGGTTTGAGGGCGACAGGTGTCAGGTGCTACTAAGCACCGTCTGCATCCTAGTATATATTTCAACTAGAAGTCAAAATAAAAGTGAGGAGTTCTCACCGAGAAGCTAAACCAAACACCACGGCTTTTCTTATGTAGGAAATCTTCGCCGTGTTCGCCTTTTGTCACTTTCTTCGTCCATGATCACTACGTATATAAAAATCACATTTTTATATTCTTTACTTCATTAATAAAAATCGAATTTTATTTCTTTTTCTAGATGATAAAAATCGTATTTTTACTTCGCTTTCAAGATGATAAAAATCACATTTTTACCTCATCGCTACCTATATAAAAATAATCTTCTATTATATAAAAATCATATTTTTATTAGAAGAAAAGTCATATCCTTTTTTTTAGTTTCAAAAATCAAAGCTTTCCTACTATAAAGATCATACCTTCGCTACGATAAAAACCAGATCTTTATCTACTTAAAAATCGTATTTTATATAAACAAAAATCTTAGCTTTTTGTTCATAAAAATCAAAGCTTTTCATAGTTAAAAATCTCTTCTTTTCATAGTTTTTTTTTCATTGAATCTTTGTCATATTCAAAACCAAATCTTATAATGTTCTCTTCATAATAATGATCACTTCTTTCTATACACAAAAATCTAATCTTTCTAATGATAAAGATATAATCTTTTTTATTATAAAAATATGATCTTTCTATAAAAAAGTTCGATCTTTCTATTTGCAAAATAATGTATATTTATATCCATATAACCCGATTTTTAAACCGATTAAGCTAAATAAAAGAAACTAAAGAACTCACGGGGCTTTTGGGGGTGCTCGCTATCGAATGCAGGTTGACATGGTGGCACCGGATCGAAGTGGAGGGGCTGCGTGGGTTTCAGGTGGCGTCTTTGGGGGTTTCGGGTTCAATTTGGGCTAGAAGAGGATTGGGGGGCGGAGAAGAGAGGAGTGGCGGCGCTGGGCGTCGCTGGTGGATGGGGAAAGGCCGCGTTGGGCGGTGGTGGCCCTGAAGTGGCAGCGGGCTCCCCTGAGGTGGCGAGTTTGGGTGGGATTGAGGGCGGTTTCAATTAGAGAAGAGGAGAGAGGGAGGAGTAGGGCGCTGCGACTGGAGGAGGAGGAGAGGGGGGTACTTCGACGGCGGACGGCGGCCATGAGGCGGGGTCCGGTGGCGGCTAGGTTTAGGCGACGGGCGGTTTCTTCTTTTTTTTCTTCGGTTGACTGAATAGGGGAGAGAGAGAGAGAGAGGAAAGAGGTGTTATATAATAATTTTTATATTTTATTATTTTTAAATTTCAAAAAGCAACTTTTCCTTTCGAACTCGAAATCGAACCCATCGACTATCGTCCCTAGCTAATTACCCTCATTCCGAACACAATGGGATATGTATCGTAGACTGATTCGATCGTTTCGATCAGTTTCCGTCAAAATCAAAATATAACTCTATATATTTAATTTGAACGCACATTTCAATTTACTGGGAACACATACAGTCTCTAAAAATTCCCGAAAAATATTTTCTAGCTTCGTATTGACGATACGGTTCAAACAAAACAAATTTCGTCAAATTTCGAGACCGTTTGAAAAATGGTCATTTTCTGGTCGATCGAAATTGACTGAAACTGTCAAAACACGTTTTCCTGCGCCACGCTCACATATTAATTCGAAAAATTACGAATTTTGGAATCTAGCAATAACTTGACATCACAGATCCAACAAAAGTGGTTTCATTGAAAACCGAGGTCGTTTGCGAAATTTCCATTTTTAAGGGATAGAATTCCATAGCGACTATTCTGAAATTTCAACTGGGCATAACTTTTATCCCCGCTATGAAATTTTGATTTTTCAGATTCGTTGAAAAGATATTCTCACATAGATTCTAATATTTTTGATTTTGCTAAAATTCGGTTTATTTTGAATCCGGTACATTCATTTGAACTTTGAAATCGAAATTTCAAACTTCCGCGCCATTTTCAATTCCTTTTATAATTAAAATAAATTATTTATATTCTAACAACGATTCAAATAAATATATACGTTCTATTTCTATTCAAAATAAATTTCACGTCGTTATTATTTAAAATAACTCATTTTAAATATTCAAAATTCAATAAAATTGCCAAAATAAAAAATTTAAATTGGCTCAGATTTCCGGGTTATTACAAGAAACCTCTGGATTCAAGCCTTCAGCCTTATCAGAAGCTTGAGCTTGTACATCAGACTCTCCATTACAATGATCTTCATCAGACTTATCAGGCTCCTGAACTCCTTCTTCATCATGTTGATCCGAAGGTATCCACCTAGGATCACTTGCATCTTCATGAAAGGAATCATCATGTCCAAATAAACCACACTGAAGACATTTACTTGGTACAAACTCATACTCTACTAAAATAACACTCTTCTGGCCATTGTGAAGCAAAACAGGGATCTCTATTTTCAAATCAGATTGAGTGTCTATAGAAAGAAAAACCCTCGCATATTTAATATACCTCTTTACAGCCGTATTCTCATCAATAATTAGAGGTAAAGAGATAAAACTAGCTAACATTTGTATAGCCTCAATTGTCCAAAGCTCCATAGGTAGATCTGGCATTCGAATCCAGATCTGACCCTTATCACATTGAATACTATTGAAATCAAAACCCGGATGCCATACTTCTACAAACATTAGTCTACCAAAATATGAATAAGTAGAACTTTCAGAGATTTGAGAAAAATCATCACTACATTCAAACTGAACCACAAAGTTATAACTAGGAGAGATGTGAATATGAAAAGAACCTACTGGTTTCCAAACCTTCGCAATATAATCCTTCAACTTTATCGTTGAAAGACGAAAGTGGATCAGAATAAGAGCAATCGTACTGACCCATGAATCCTCAGAATTGTTATAGATTTTTTCTGAATGAAAACATATTCCTAAGCAGGTTTGATAAACTCTAGTTTCCTACTCCTCGATGAAGCTTGATCTAGATTTGGAGATAGAGTAGAAGATTGAAGTGGTTGTGGATTGGTTGAGGATGAAGAAAATGGATTGGCGATTAAAGATGAAGATTGTAAAGGAGAGAGAGAAAAAGCAGTGGAAATTGTATGAGATTTGTCTGCCATTAAAGATAAAGAAACCGTTAGGAGATGAAGAAATTTTTTTCCAATACGATATTGAACATATTCTATCTTTTAAAAAAATAGATGTAGAAGCAATAGTTATTTGCTTCTTTGAATGCCATGAGATAAGAGTCTTGCCTACATAAATACCCCAGAAGTATATCTTCTGTCATTTAAGTCTAATGCCCAATCTGCATTTGCATACCCATGAGTATTAATGGTTTTATATATTTCCATAATTAGGCCTTGATTTGGTGCACCTTTTAAGTATCTCAAAATTCTTTTTACTGCTTCCCAATGTTCATCAAGGGGATTTTGCATAAATCAACACATCTTATTCATATTGAAAGATATTTTTGGTCTGGTTATTGTCATAGTGCTCTCAGTACTTTTGCATTGCTTAACATTAGTGATTGGTTTACCAGTATCTTTTGATAGATGTATATTGTTTGTCATTGGTATAGGCGGTACATTAGCTTGATCTATTTTGACCTTGATTGGAATTTCATAAATGTATTTTCAGTGACTTAAATGAATTAGATAATTTGTTCTTTTGACTTCAATCCCAAGAATGTAACTAAAGTTTCTCAGATCTTTGATCGAGAACCCTCAGTTGAGTTGTTGTTAAGATTGATGGTTTCATAAAAATTGTTTTTAATGATTATAAAGCTTTCAACACACAATAATATGTATGCTATGGTACGTTCATTAAAGTTTGTAAATAATGAATTGTCTCATTTGGTTGAATTATACCCAAGTTTGATTAGAGTTAATTTTGGTTTGTTCGACCATACTCCTGGAGCTTATTTGAGACCATAAATTTCTTTGTTTAGTTTGCATACTAATTCACCATCTTCATTTTTCTGAAATTTTTATGGTTGTTCTATATAAACTTCTTGTAAAATTTCGTTGGGAAAAGCATTATTGACATCAAACTGTTGTATGCTCCGGTTCTTATATAATGTTATGGTAAGTATGATTCTGACAGAGGTTAGTTTGACAGTTAGTGAGAATGTTTCGAAAAAATCAAAGTCATGTTATTGTGAGTGAGCCTTTAGCAACCAATCTAGCTTTATACTTTGAGACTGAACCATCAGCATTTCTCTTTAACTTATATTCCATTTTGCATCCAGTAATATTATTGTGATGGAAAAGGTACAGGATCCCATATTTTGTTCCTTAAAAGTGCATTGTACTCATTCATAGCAGCTATCCATTTTTCACTTTGGATTTGCTATTGAAAAGTGGTTGGTTCTTTAATATAAAGATTTATGTTGTATAGCTTTGGCTTGAGTATACAATTTTTGGCTCTTGTTGTCGCATGATGCCCAATGGCTACAAGAATAGATTGTTGATTTGCAGTTTATGATGGTGCCTATGAGCATTAGATAATTACGTTATCTGATACTGGAAGAGTATTTGGATAACATATACCACTTTATTCAAGATTCTGAGTTAGACTTCAGTAGGAATTTTCTGACCCATGACCTGGTACAAAACTGAGCAATGTGTGTTGTGGATAGGAGTCAATGGGATCTGAATGCTGAGGACATAGATGATTATAAGCTAGCACATTATGACTTGAGCTAATTATCTCATGATGTAAAGTTATAGGTGGTATAGAGAAGTCTAACCTTAAACTTTTTATGAAGTTTTGATGCATGTCTTACTAAAAGGAAAAATATGTTCATTGAAAACAACAGGCCTAGTTATCAGTATTTTACCATTACTGTCAACGAACTTATATCCTTTTTGGGTTATTGGCATAACCCAAAAAGTTGCTTGGCGATGATCTGAAACTCAATTTATGAACATTATATGATATTAAGTAGGGAAAACTAAAATACCCAAATACCCTTAACTTTTATAATTTGGCATAGTATTAAATAATATGTCTACTGGGCTTTTGTATTGCAATACTATAGCGAGTAATCTATTTATTACGAAACAGTTGTGCTAAAAACATCTGGCCAAAATTTTAAGGGCAAATATGTTTGGGCCAGAAGTGTAAGATTAGATTCTACAATGTGTTTGTGTTTTCACTCTATTAACCATTTTGTTTATATGTGTGTGACATGTGATCCCGTATATTATACCTTTCTTTTCAAAATATTGTTTGAGTGGTTTAAAATCTACCCAACAATTAGTTTGTATTACTATGACTTGACAATTTGTTTGAATTTTAGCTTGAATTATAAAATGTAAATTGCATTGCATGTTTCATATATTGTTTTCAGAAAATACATCGAAACATATGTTGAAAAGACATCAATAAATGATATGTAGTATTTAAACCCATAGGTTGTTTGATGGGTGTTAGTTCCCATAAATCGGTAGCAAGTAACTCTAACGGTTTATTATGCTTAGTTTCAGAATTTGAAAAGCTAATTTTATGGATTTCCCCATTTGGCAGTATGTGCAAATATAAGGTAAAAGTATATCATCAAATAGCATATCATTTCTACTAAGTACTAGCTTTATAATAGCTACTCCGGGATGACCCTGATTATAATACCATATATCAAAATTCTTATAGCTTTCTCCTTTACTAATTTCAAAAGAGTTACACCTATTTCTTTTAGTTTCAAAATTTCTTAGGTTAACTACATTGAATTTGTATTACTTTCTACAATCTTCACCCTGCAAGAGAACTTCTTTAGTTGGTAAATCTTCAAATATACAATATTTTGGATAGAACTCAAACAATACTTTGTTGTCATTAGTAAACTGTGATACACTCATAAAATTCTTTCTAATTAATGGAACTCTTTACAAATTATTGAGATATAATTTTCTTTTATCCTAAATAAATGCATTGTTAGTATGAGATATTTTGATAGACTTACCATTGCCCATATGATATTGCTCTTTTAGATTGATTTTTGTAACGAAATAATAAAGATGTTGTCATCATTCATCACAGCTGTTCATTTTGAATAAGGTCTCATATACATTGTATTGGGCTCATTTACAGGCTGGGGCTTGACTATTGTTATAATCAGCAAGTATTAGCCGTTACAATGTTATATACGGCAAGTATTATACAAGTCGTTACAACGTGATAATCAACAAGTATTAGCCGTTACAATGTTATATACGACAAGTATTATACTAGCCGTTACAATGTTATATTCAGCAAGTACTAACCGTTACAATGTTATATACAGCAAGTATTATACTAGCCGTTACATCTTTATGTATTTATACATGGTTATGTATCAATCTTATCAATCAACAAAATTACAATAAAATTCTCTGTTTAATTTTCTCTAATTCTCTTTATTGTATTAGAGCTCTAATTTGTCGAAAGACATTATTCTTCCTGTGCCAACTTGATACTGCCATGCTATGGCCAATGACAATGAAGCTTCTTCCGCTCTATCTGGCAGCAATGCCAATGGCTCATCTCCAAGCCTCATGAACCTGATTAAGCCAAAAAGTCAAGTTATTACAACTTCATTGGATGAAGATAACTATATTCTATGTAAATATCAAATAGAAACTGCTCTCAAAGGTTATGGTCTACAAGACTGCATAAAAGGAACATTAGTTACTCCATTAGTAATGATTACTGATGAAGAAGGAAAATGGTATCAAATCCTGAATATTTCAAATTTCAGAAGCAGGATAGCTTACTATCATCATGGCTCTTATCTTCTATCAGTTCTAATCTATTATCATAGATTGTTGGATGCAACTCATCATATGAAATAAGGAATACTATAGAGCAAATTTTCAGCTCTCAATCTGCAGCAAGGATCATGCAATACAGAAGCGAACTTCAAAACTGCAGAAAGGAAGATACAAGCATGAAAGATTACTTGGGAAAAATTAAAAACATATGCGATAAATTAAATGTTGTTGGACATAAAATCAGTGATAATGAGCAAACACTTTTTATTACCAGAGGACTTGATGAAGAATATGAGTCTTTAGTTACTGTTCTTGCTACTCAACAAGCATTACCTGATCTACAGTTTGTCCGGTCTGCACTCCTCGCTCAAGAAGGAACGATCGATCAAAGGAAAACAACATAAGGTGAATTTTCTGCTAATTACACTGTAAATAAAAACAGGCAATCACAGGCGAGCAACAATAATATCAATGCAAATAGACAATACAATCAATATTTAAGGGGATTCTAGCCACAAAGGGGAGGCTTTCATCCACAAAGAGGACGTGGACGTGGCAGATGTAACAACAACAACCGGGTAAAGTGCCAAATATGTCAAAAGTTTGGTCATACGGCAAACAAATGTTATTTCAGGTATAATACCGACAATGGGAAGCAGTATAATCAAAGCAATTCGAGTCAGAAAGCACCACAAGACAATATGGCTATAATGAACTCAAATAGAAGCAATAATGATGCAAATAATAGTCATAATGCAAGTAATGATGATGGAAGTAAGAATGAAGATAGCGGCTTTGAAGAATGGTGCCCAAATTCAGGTGCCACTCATCACATAACAAATAATCTCCAAAATCTTAACATTGGGAGCAGAAACTACTCAGGTATGAAAAATTTACATATGGGTGATGGTAAAACTGCATGTATAACACACACTAGCAAGGGTTCCATCTTAGGAAAAGGCAACTTAAATTAAACACAATGCTTAGAGTACCTTCTATTAATAAAAATTTGTTAAGTGTGTCAAAATTTGCCAATGAAAGTCATGTATTTTTTGAATTTCACCCTAAATTCTGTGTAGTTAAGGATTTACTAAATCACAAAACATAACTACAAGGTAATCTACTTGATGGGTTTTACAAGTTTAACACCTTGAAGACTGGTAACTCTAGCGGCAAACTCTGGTGTAATAATGTAGAAACTAGTAGTAATGATTGTAATAGGGAAACTAATGTTAGTAGTAACAATGGATATGACGGAAATGTGGAATCATGGCATATGAGACTAGGGCATCCTAGCACTGAAAATGTTAAAACTTTTTTAAGCAATAATAATATTTCTTTAAATAAAAGCATACCTATTAAGCACACATGCACACACTGCCAACATGGAAAAAGTCATAAGCGTCCTTTTAGAGATTCTGAAACAAAGTACAGTAAACCCTTCGAGTTGATGGTTGTTGATTTGTGGGGACCAGCATCACTGAACATATATCAAAGATACATGTACTATATTTCCTTTGTGGATGACTATTCGAGATATACTTGGATATACATGCTAAAGGATAAATTAGAAACATGTAATACTGTGATACAGTTCATAACTCATGTTGAAAAACAAACCAATTGTAGTGTAAAAACTATCTAAACAAATGGTGGGGAAGAGTTTAAGCCACTAACTAATTATTCTATTAAAAGAGGAATCAAACATAGGCTGACTTGTCCCCACACATCTGAACAAAATGGTTTGGTTGAAAGAAAACACAGGCACACTAATGTCTCAAGGCTCGGTACTAATGAAATATTGGAATGAAGCTTTCTACACTTCAGTTTTTCTTATCAACAAATTACCAACTAAGGTTTTATATAATAAAACTCCACATGAAACGATATATAATGTTAGACCAGACTACAGTTTTTTTTTAAATTTATGGTTGTTTGTGTTTTCCATGCTTAAGAGACTACAATAGGCACAAACTAAGCATGAGATCAAGACCATGCACTTTCATTGGGTATGCCCAGAATAAAAAAAAGATATAAATGATTAGACAAAAATGGAAGAATTTATATTTCTAGACATGTAGTTTTTGATGAAAACACTTTTCCCCTTGCAGGAAAACAAGAAACTAAAAATTATGAAGAGCATTCTATCAAGGGATATCAATTCAAACAATTACTTACTGAGCCACCTATTGATGGCATTATTGAAGACCAGCTAGACATCAGCATGCAGAATGACTCCATGGAAGTAACAGATGCAAATACAAATGAATCACAGAACAGTTTAGAAAGTATGCATACATATCAAATCAACGAAGATATGCAAAGCAATGATGCTATAAGAACCAACAGTAATAGAGACACAAGAACAAGCAGCAATACTGACAAGCACCAACAAACACAGCAAAGACATCATATGACAACAAGGTCGATGAGTAGCATATACAAACCAAAAGTGTATAACATCTCAGTTATTGAAGTTGAACCAATCAACTTCGAGCAAGCAATAAAACCATAGAAATGGAAAGATGCCATGAATGTTGAGTATCGGGCTCTTATGAAAAATAATACATGGAGTTTGGTGACACCACCTAAACATAATAACATTATTGGATGTAGATGGGTATTCAAAATAAAGAGAAAGGAGGATGGAACTATTGACAAATACAAAGCTAGATTGGTCGCTAAGGGTTATGCATAACAATTTGGATTCGATTTCAATGAGACTTTTTCTCCAATCATAAAACCCACAACTATTAGAATCATATTAACCATTGCTATGAGCAAAGAATGGAGCATAAGGCTATGCCAACAACGCTTTCTTGAATGGGGAGTTGACTAAGGAAGTTTATATGTATCAACCCGAAGGTTACAACTATGGCAAAAAAGTTTGCAAGTTACATAAAGCTATATATGTTTTAAAACAAGCTTCGAGGGCTTGGTATGAGAAACTCAAGTTAACCTTATCCAACGTGAGTTTCATACAAGCTAAATCAGATAATTCGTTATGTTAGCCGACTTTGTGAACTAGGCAACACAAAGTCAAGATATCAAACATTGAAGAGCATTTTTAATTAGAAGACTTCGGTTCGGATCGGAGAAGACACTACAGCCTAGATTGGACAGCTGCACTCGTTCGGGTCGGGTCAAAGCAACGTATCGGTTCGGATCGGATAAAATCTCCTGTTCGGATCGGTGAGCTATTGCTGTTGAAGGCAGAGAGCGTGTGTTCGGATCGGAGGGCAGTCTTCTTCAAGATGGATCGGAAAGCCACCCAATTGCTACAGAGATAGGTCGGAGCGGAGCAGAATAAAGAAAAGAGAGGATTGTCACCAAAACAACCCGGGTCGGATCGGATATCCCGATCCGAACCCCTGGTATATATATACCTCCGACCCGAACCCATTTTTCATATCGTTCCCCCTGCATAAGCGCCTGGATATCCGGATCGGCTATGACCAGTTCCTGTCATAACGTTCATTACTCTGATGCGTTGTCAACACAGTAATTCATCCGAACCCGAGGCTAATGGGATGGACGACACGTGGCTCCGATCCGGATCGGGTTTTGAGCAAATTCACACCTATAAATACCCCGTCTGGATACAAAGAAGAGGATCTTTTTTCTGGCACTTGGAGAGTTCAACCACCTTCATAACCCGAATTCCAGCAATCCCGAAAAATCCAAATCTTCTTTCAATATTTGTTTTCTATAATTGAGTGATTATAAGTGAGTTGTGAGAGGAATCAAGTGGATATTTCATTGTACTTGCAACTAAATCAGTAAATATAGTGAAAGACAAGTGGACGTATGCATTTCTTCGCCGAACCACTATAAATCCTGTGTGTTCATTCTTATTTTTATCTTGTTTCCTTTGCTTTCAGTTAATTCGGGTGTTAGAACCACTTTTTGGTCTAACATTTTGGTGCTTTCACTGAGAAACCTCATCTGAATTCTTTATTTTCCGAGATTTTTTCTACTTTTTGGACCGTTGAGTTCAAAGAAGTCAATCCTTAAGTTTCTCCACTCTTTTATATTTGTTGAAGTGATTGTCAAAGAATCATGGCCAAAGGAAAAGGCAAAGAAGTTCAATCTGGTCGGGGAAATGGAGCTGGCGAAGATCAGCAAAATGCGGTTGTAACAAGGTCTCGGGGGCAGAGTTCAGCAGCAGGAAGAACCAATGCAGGAAATCCGAGCCGCCAACAGGGGGAGAGCTCCGATTTGATCCGGGTAGGAGATTCTGAAGCAGTGCATTCTCCCAATCTGAACCGACCCGAGCAGCTTGCCACGTACCGATCCGACCAGGCTCCCCAGCTCCGAACCGACCCGACCTCCTATCTCCGATCCGATCCGACGCTTGGTGAAGCTGGAACCTCCACTCGAGTCCCTACGAATGCTCCGATTCCAGCCACCAGGGTTAGGGATCAGGTTAATCCATCTGCGCCCATCACACAAGGAGATTTCTCGCGCTTACTTGACATGCTTGAGAGCACAAGGGAGGCTATGAAAGTCCACGAGCGCACTAATCTCATGATGCAGGAAAATATGAGGCTCATGAGTCGGGAGATTAATGAACTCCGTCGACAGAGAACTCCATCACCGGTTCGTCACACACCAGTGGATCAATCTTCATCTTCCGAGGAAGAGCGGCCCCGTGAACGAAGGCCGCTCGAACGACCTCAGAATGTGGAGCAGCTGACATTTGGATCTTTGGGATCTCGTGAGGATATTGCACGAGCGCTAGGAAACAATGACCCCACCAGGGGGCAAAGACTCCAGTCCCCTCCTCCTGAGATCGACCGGGAGCGCAGGGAACGGAATCGAGCAGAAGCAGCTCGAAGAAGAAGGGCATCTCCTGAACAAGAGCCCAGAAGGAACCCGGATACTAGGGCCAGGGAACCTGAGCGGCCCCTAACTAATGCTGATGTACAGGCAATGGTTCGCCAGATCATGTCCGAGAGCCGGAACTATACAAATGAAGATTATGGCATTGAGCGAAGCCATACTCCTTTCACCGACGATATCCTCGACTTCCAATTTCCCCGACGCTTTAACTTGCCACAGATGGACAAGTACAACGGAAGGACTGATCCGGGACAGCATTTGATGCGATACTCGTGGCTCATGAATGCTGCTGCTGCCCCTGATGAAGTGAAGTGCAAAGCATTCCCAATCTACTTAGAAGATGTGGCACTGTTCTAGTTTACCCGACTTCCTCCTCGTTCGATTTCGAATTACAAGGAACTAAGCGAGCGTTTTATGAACCAGTTCCGACTCCATGCCCGAAAGTCCAAAAGTGTTATTGAATTATCGAGAATCAAGCAGGCACCAGGAGAGTCTTTGAGGGCATATCTTGACCGTTTTAACCAAGCTGTGACTGAGGTCAGTGACCCGCATGAGCCCACTATTCTGATGGCATTGAGGGAAGGAGTCGATCCTGAATCCGAGTTCGGAGATTACCTTTCTGGGAAAACCCCCTCCACAAGAGAGATATTCTACGAAAAAGCCGATATTTATCTAAGGCGAGAGGAGGCCAGGGCAAACCAAAAGAGAAAGTCTGAGACGGCTTCAAAAGAAAATGTGCAGAGTAATATCGCTGTGAAGCAGTCTGGGGAAAGTTCTGGCAAGGTTGAAGTAAATGTGGGAAACAAGGGTGGAAACAACAATGCTGGAAGCGGGGGTAACAACAACAATAACTGTAATCCGAACGGTAACAGAAGAAACAGAAATAGGGGAGGTGATCCTAACAAAAGACCCCGATTCCAGACCTATGAGAATTATACACCATTGAACGACACCCTGGAAAATATTTACCTGGATACGTACAATGTGTTACAGTACAAAAGACCGCCACCTCGTGATTCGACCGAGAAAGAAATGGCGACAGGGAAATTTTGTTTGT
Source organism: Allium sativum (assembly GCA_030737875.1). Taxonomy (NCBI): domain Eukaryota; kingdom Viridiplantae; phylum Streptophyta; class Magnoliopsida; order Asparagales; family Amaryllidaceae; genus Allium; species Allium sativum. The sequence continues at coordinate 244,541,617 of CM060922.1, read as the reverse complement.
TTCATGGAACTCATGGGCATTCAACCAATGAATGTCGGCATTTGAGGGATGTGATTGAGAAGCTGCTGCGTGAAGGGAAGTTGGATGAATACAAGGTTGCCCCGAGGGACAGGGGGCAAGGAGAGCAGGCTCCAAAACAGATTCTACCTGCTCCCAAGCCTACAGCGCAGCAGAAAGGTAAAGGAATTGTTATCAACTCCATAGTAGGCGGACCTCACCCGGCAATCCGAAGTTTCAGATCAATGGATCAATATGTAAATGCTGCCAAGCACCTAGATGTGAATGAAGGTGATGATTTGGAAGATATCACCCCCATAAAACAACAGAAGGCCATGTTTGACGACGTGGTATTCCGCAGCCGAGACAATACTGGGATCCAATCACCCACTGATGATCCGTTGGTTATTACTACCACTATTGGGCCGGCCTTGGTCCATAAGGTATTAGTAGACAACGGAAGTTCTGTCAATATTTTATTTAAAAAGTCATTCGATCAGATGAAGCTTGAATCTGAAGATTTGAAGCCATGTGAAGGATGGATCAGAGGCTTTAACGGGGCATCAACAGCTCCCATGGGATACATAGAATTGCCCGTGACCTTGGGGCAAGGAGAACGTAGAAGAGTGCGGATGCTTCAGTTCGTAGTATTGGACGTAGATTCGCCTTATAATGCATTTTTGGGGAGGCCTTCCCTTGCTGAATTCAGAGTCTGTATCGCCCCTTGGTGTTTGTTACTTAAGTTCCCAACCGAAGCCGGAACTGGAGTAATGAGAGGGGATCAAGTTTCCGGACGGGCCTGCTATGTGGCCGAATTAAAGATGCTGATGAAAGGACTTAACGTTGAGAGTAAAGATGCCTCGTCTCCCTCAAAGGGGGGCTCGGCATAGCAATTAGAGAGATTGACCCCAAAGGAGTTGCCCAAAGGAACGCCTGAAGACCTGGATCCCAGAAAAGACGAGGAACCAGAGGCTAGGAATGCAACTCCTAATGAAGCGACAGTGGAAATTCCCATTGATGAAGCTGATCCGACAAAAGTTTTGAAGATTGGTTCTCAATTGGATCCACGTCGAGCTAAAGAACTAACGGACTTCTTGAAGGCAAACTTAGACGTTTTGCCTGGACCCATGCTGACATGTGTGGGATATCGCCATCCATTATAAGTCACAAATTGAATGTAAACCCGAAACATCCGCCTGTGAAGCAAAAGAGACGCGTGCTGGGCCCAGAGAGGTCGGCTGCTCTTAAAGAGGAAGTGGAAAAGTTGAAGCACAATGGATTTATTCGAGATTCGACATATCCCGACTGGATATCGAATCCCGTCTTGGTAAAGAAGCCGAATGGAAAGCGGCGGACTTGTATTGATTTTTCAGATTTGAACAAAGCCTGCCCTAAAGATAGTTTCCCACTTCCCAGAATTGACCAGCTTGTAGACTCGACAGCGGGTCATGAACTTCTCTCTTTCATGGATGCGTATTCTGGGTACAACCAAATTCCTATGCACGTGCCAGACCAAGAACATACAAGCTTCATTACGAATTTGGGATTATATTGTTATGTTGTAATGCCATTCGGATTGAAAAACGTCGGAGCTACTTACCAGCGCTTGGTGAACAGAATGTTTTATAATCAAATAGGAAAAACTATGGAAGTTTATGTGGATGATATGCTTGTCAAATCGAAACAGTCCTCCAGCCACACGCAAGACTTGGCGGAAATGTTTGGTATCCTGCGAAAGTACCAGATGAAATTGAATCCTCTGAAATGCTCATTTGGAGTGGCATTGGGAAAGTTCCTTGGCTTCATTGTGAGTTCCCGAGGAATTGAAATCAACCCTAGCCAGATAGCAGCGATTAGAAATATCGAAGAGCCAAGGAGAATTAAAGACGTCCAAAGTCTTGCAGGGAAAGTAGCGGCACTGAGTAGATTCATCTCCAAAGCCACAGACAAATGCGTTCCCTTTTTTGATCTAATTAAAAGGGGAAAGAAGAACTTTGAGTGGACTCCGGACTGTGTTGAGGCCTTTCGAAATTTGTTGGAACTGCTAGAGAAACCGCCGATTTTATCAAAGTCCGTAGATCACGAAGAATTGTTTGTTTACTTGGCAGTCTCGGCTCACGCCGTCAGCACAGCCCTGGTTCGAGAAGAAGACAAAGTACAAAGGCCAGTGTATTATGTAAGCAAGAAATTAGCAGCGGCAGAGCGCAACTACCCAAAAATTGAGAAGCTCGCTTACAGCCTCCTGATCGCATCCCGAAAACTTCGTCACTATTTCCAAGCTCATCCAATAACCATATACACCGACCAGCCCTTAAGGCAGGTGTTGCAGAGACCCGAAGCATCGGGAAGGTTGATCAAATGGAGCATAGAACTAAGTCAGTTTGATTTGAATTTTCAACCACGAAAGTCGATCAGGGGGCAAGCTCTAGCAGACTTTATTGCGGAGTTCACCATTCCAGAGGAGGAAGTAATCAATGACAAAGTGGTTAAGTCCGAGGATGAGTTAAAGATAGATCCGTGGAAACTATATACAGATGGAGCCAAGAACGACCGAAGGTCCGGAGCTGGAATCGTCTTAGTCACTCCCGAAGGATGGTCGTTATATTACGCCCTGCGATTAGAATTTTCAGCGACTAACAATGACTCTGAATATGAAGCCCTGATTGCCGGGCTGAAGCTTGCCAAAGACCTTGGAGTAAAAACGTTAGATATATTTTGTGACTCTAAAATTGTTGTTTGTCAAGTACGAGAGGAATTTGTGGCTCGGGGACCTCGACTTATCGCTTACCTCAGGAAAGTGAGGGAGCTATTGAGTAGCCTGGAGCGGTACAACATAACACATATCCCAAGAGCTGAAAACCAGAAGGCAGATAGGCTGGCAAAGCTAGCTAGTTCTGACAATCCTGAAGAGAATGAAATGATTCCAATTGAAACGTTGGAATCACCAAGCTTTGAGTCAATGGAAATTGAGTTCGCTTTTGAAGCGGAACCGGAGAAAGAGTCGTGGATGACCCCAATTAAGAACTTCCTTAAGGATGGAACACTCCCGTCAAAGAAGAGTGAAAAAAGGGCTGTAGTTTGCAAGGCTACCAGATATGTCATACAAGATGATACTCTTTATAGGCAAGGATTTTCTATGCCCCTGTTACGATGTATAGCACACGACGACATCAAGCGTGTACTAAGAGAAGTGCACGAAGGTGAGTGTGGAGATCATACAGGAGGTCAGACTTTAGCAAAAAAGATATTGCGATACAGATACTTCTGGCCTACAATTAACAAAGATGCAGCTGATTATTCACGACGCTGCGATAAGTGCCAGAGATTCGCCAAAATCCCCAGAGCACCATCGACCCAACTTAAATCAATGGTGAGTCCTTGGCCATTTGCCACATGGGGAATTGATATCATTGGAGTTCTTCCGATTGCTAAAGGAGGAGCAAAATATGCAATAGTGGCCGTGGACTATTTTACGAAGTGGGTGGAAGCTGAGCCCTTGACCAAGATCACGGCAAGAAAGGTGATAAGTTTTGTGGTCAGAAATATTATATGCCGGTTCGGGATCCCAAGGACGATTATAACTGACAACGGAACCCAATTTGATAGAACTGAATTCAGAAATTTCTGCCAGAAGTATAAGATAGACAAACGATATACTGCAGTTGCTTATCCTCAATCGAATGGGCAAGTAGAGGCAATAAACAAAGTAATAAAATCCATCCTCAAGAAACGATTAGAGCGTGCAAAGGCAAAATGGGTTGACGAATTGCCCCTAGCTTTGTGGGCATATCGAACAACATTTAAAACGGCCACTGGTCATACCCCTTTCTCTCTCTCCTTTGGCTCAGAAGCTGTAATTCCAGTAGAACTGGAAGTTCCTTCCCACAGGGTGACATATTATGACCCAATGACGAATCGGGCACTCTTACTTGAGTCTCTTGATGAAGTCGAAGAAAAAAGGGACGAAGCAGATTTGCGTGCGGCAAGGCATCGACGTCAGATGGCACGCTATTACGACAAAAAAATTCGCCTCAGGACTTTTGAACCAGGAGATTTGGTGCTAAAAAGAGCCTTTCCATCCCTTCCTCATCTCGGTCCAAAATGGGAAGGACCCTTTGTCATCCAACGGAAACTTGAAAAAGGAACCTTCAAGTTAACGACCGTAGATGGCGAAGAAGTCCCTAGAGCATGGAATGCCCAACACTTAATGCGATATTTGGGTTAGAAATGCTGTAATTTGTGTTATTTTTCTTATGAACTCTGTAATAAGGCACGACTTGCCTTGGGAAAATCTGACGATATGAATGAAGAACTATAAAGTGGATGTAGGCTACGACTTAGCCGAACCACTATAAAAATATTGCGTGTTATTTACTTTTATGCGTTACATATATACATTCATTAGTTATTCTGTTGTGATTATAAAATACGGGATGACTCAAAGCCTAAAAAGGTTGAAAACAGTTTAGACATAAAAAGAAGCACAATGACTATTTGTGCGATAAGACATAAAAGAATGAGAAAACGACATTCTTAACTCTAACTCTCCAGAGAGAGAGAGAGTATAAAAGCGTCTCCGACTGAGCGCTGAAAAAGAAATTCTTCTCCTAACTCTAACTCTTCAGAGAGAGAGAGAGTATAAAAGCGTCTCTGACTGAGCGCTGAAAATGAAATTCTTCTCCTAACTCTAACTCTTCAGAGAGAGAGAGAGTATAAAAGCGTCTCTGACTGAGCGCTGAAAAAGAAATTCTTTTCCTAACTCTAACTTTCCAGAGAGAAAGAGAGTATAAAGGCGTCTCCGACTGAGCGCTGAGAAAGAAATCTTTCCCCGCTGAAAGACCGGGGAATGAATAGATTACTGAGCTCAAACTCTAACTCTCAAGAGAAAGAGAGAGAGTATAAAAGAAATGCCAGAAAAAACGACAGGTACTGACGACACAGGAAGTGCTATCCCGTCAGAGAATCGGGAGCATTCAGATTGCTTGATTAAGCATTAAGTAATTTGCGGGAATTGATTGGGGACACGTATGTATACGCATATTTCCCCCCTCCACAACTTCGTTTCATAACTATAGACATGCATTTTTACATAAGTACAGAACTACTAACAAACAAACATTGCAGAAAATGAGTTATTTTTATTTACAAATGAATGAATTTGTACAGGAAAATAGCTAAAAAAAAAAAGAGAAAGTGCAGGAGCCACTCTTGTAGCAGCAATTATTGGTTCACTAAATGCTAAAACGATACAAGGCAGTCCACTATTTAGATTTTGAATGAGCCTTGGACTTCTTGGCGGCTTTCTCCGCATCCTTTGCCTCTTTCTCAGCCTCTGTCAAGATTCGTTTTGACTTCTTTTTTCCTGAAGATACGGTGCTGGAGCCGGTAGACTGCTTCCCGGAGGGCGGAGCGCTGGAATCAAGGGAAGATTTTTTAGCAAGTTCCTCTGTAATAGATCTAGTTGAGAGCTTAACAACTAACCTTGATCCCGCATCCACAACTGCAAGGGGTTTGAGGGCTTCAGGGTCGAGTTCTTCGGTTTTTAATTGCAAGCGCTTGTCTTGATCAGCCTTCATTGCAGCCAAAGTAACGTCATCAGCACTTTTTGACTCCCCGATTATTGCAACTTCCGGCTCCTCTTCCTAACCCCCGTCACCGCCATCATCCCTTAAAGCCGCTATCATTTCTTCATCATGGGGAGTGGCGGCCTTAGTCGGCTCACTTCCTTCTCCCAAGTCTATAGAAGCAGCCTTGTCTTCCCCTCTTTTGGCCTTTTCTGCGGGCTTTACCCCAGCGGTGGCTTCCTGAGTCACATCTGTCTTTTCGGATGATTCAACACCTACAGAATGAGAAGCAACAGTTATCAACTCAGGCGAAAACAATGGGTCTTTCATCGATTGTTCAATCACGTGGCGAAAGGTAGAAATAGCCTTGGCAAATTGAGGAGAAAAGGTAGGGATACCTTCCGAAGACCTCTCGGCAGGGGTGACTACTACCTCTGGTGCTGTTTCAGGAATAGGGGATAGCAGAGTTGTTCGGGGAATTCCCGGATTTTCAGGATCATACCCCTCTACTTCAGAAGTTGCAGGGGCAAAAGAAGAGGAACCAGCTTCGAGAACAGTTTTTTGTTTAGACTTCCGTCTCTCTTCTTCCATGGCCTCAGCAATAAGGCGGCGCCCTTCAGCTAGGCGCTCCGGTTCATCATCCCTCAAGTATTTCTCCATTAGCTTATCTTCATCAATGGAATCGACCTTAAGTTCCTCTTTTTCCCACTCGATGATCTGATTCCATACTTGAACCAGAGTGGATGGGTAATCTTCGATCCAAGAAATGTTTCGGCGACGGATGATATGTGCGAAGAATTCAATCATTAATTCGCCAAAGCCTTGAATCTCAGCCTCCGCCTCAGATAATTGTTTACGGGCTTCCTCCGCAGATTTGATAGCACACTTCACATTGCCCTCGGCCAGGGCAGCTCTGTTTTCTGCCTCCAATAGCTTTGAAGCCAAGTCAGCGTTCTTCTTTTCTAGTTCAGCACTCTTCTTTGCTAACTCGGCGTTTTTCCGTTCAAGCTCAGCGTAAGCAAGGCGTGTCTTAGCAGCTTCTGACTTAGCCTCATCAGCTTGCTTTTTCAACTCAGAACGCTCTTGAGTGTGAGATTCAAGCAAGTCGTGATAACGTTTTTGCATGTCCTCAAGTTGATGTTTGAAGTTAGAAGCGTCCCTTTGAGCGACAGCTAGCTGAGCTTGAGTGTCTTCCAAATCTTTTCCTAGGGCTTTTAAAGCCTTGGCATCCTCCTCCGCAGTCTTTTGCATTGAGTCGGTATTTGTGATTAGAGTGCGGATGATTCTGGAGAGGTTGCGTGAATATTTAAACATCTCAGAATACTGCTTTTCCACCGTATCAATCTTTGCTTTGGCCTCATCTGCCCACTTAGAAGAAATAGGTTCAAGGGCAGGTAAAAAAGTCAAAGTCTCGAAGTAGTGCTCGGGAAATTGCTCCTCCAAATATGCCCGCTTTACTGCAGTTTCCGCATTTAGTGAGGGAGGAGCGGGGATTGTCAATTCGGTGTCCCTGTGTGAGGAGGATTCGGTAGATTCTTTGTCTGTCCTAGGTCGTTTAGTAGCAGGAACCTTGTGCTTACTCCGAGACCCGGTTTCTTTCAGAGGACTTCTCTCTCTACTGCGCTTTTCATGGGAAGAAGTGGAGTCTTTAGATGGTGGTCTGTCCTCTTCCCTGCGGCTTTGATAACCCTTGTATTTCTCTTGTTCCGGTCGAACTGGTGAGCGAGAACGTGAGGGTCGAGAACGATAGGGATCATAAGGCCTTCTCTCCTCCCTACCACGATCATCCCGGCGATCATACTCGATATCCTGAGGTGGATTGGACATGCTGCGGCGAAGCTTCCTGATATCGTAGTAGGATCGAGACATCGTACCTGCACGATAAAACAAACGAAATTTAGAATTAATGGATTCACGAAGAAAGAGGTGCAATGAATGCTAATGCCGTTATATAAAGTGTATCCTAAGTGGTGTGTTTCCCCCCAACCAAACCGAGTCTGAAGCTAGACTAGTACGGGCAGGCTCTTTGGCCTTAGCGGGAGTGGTCTCTTCAGAAGAGGTGAAGACTAAAGGATCCTTCCTGAAATCCTCTGAAGTGTATATAGTCTCAGGTAAGGGGAGATCCCCCAAACCCTGAAATATCTGCTCATCAGTACTAGGGACATCCCCCTCGGAAGCATGAAGTGGCGACTCTTGGGAGGATTTTGACTTTTCCAGAGAAGTAGTCTCCTCGGGGGCAGTATATCCTTCACGATGCTTTTCGGCCAGATTAGCCAATTCGTCATCTTGTGTAGAAGATGGAGAAGGTGAAGTTTGAAGAGGCGCTGTAGGAACTCCTGAGCCTTCTCCTGTCTCTGGGACTACCTCCACTGGAGGAATGTATGCGTATGGAGCCGTCCCATGACCGATGCTACGAAAAACGGATAACAGCCCATGAAAGTGAAGGTATTCGTCTTTAAGGACTTCGTCGATAGTCAAGAATTTCTGATTGCCATTAAGAAGTCGGTGCATCCGGTCAAAGAACACCTGATCTGATATCTGTGTGGGATTGTCAACTGCAAACAAAAAGGAAAACAAGTTAAGGTGATGATTCAAGTGTATAAAGCCCGGATTTAGAAAATCAGTGCTTTACTTGATTTTATCCACCTCCTGGCGCATCCAGGCTGTCGCTTCACGTAGAACCATTCTAGTCTGGAATCTCCAGCTTTACTGCTGAATGGTGCTGAGATTATCTTCCTTTTTGGAACTGACTCAAAGTAGCAGAAAGATGGAGTCTCTCAAGTCCGATGCTTGAAATTATAGAAGAAGTGAACGTCATCGAACATGAGCTCTATGCCTAAGATTTCACGATATGCTATGTACAAGGTGTGCAAATAGGCATATGAATTGGGATGCAACTGCATGGGGGCAATCCGCATTTGTCTTAAAAAGTCAACGATGAAGGGAGAGAATGGAGGAATGGCGCCGACCATGCACATCAATCGAGTGACCGCCATATATCCTTTTGGAGGGTTGTGGGGACGGTCAGAGCGTGAAGGCACTAGAGTGTCCCTTTTCATTATCCCGTACTTTAAGCAAATTCGGACAAGTCGATCGTTGTCGATTGTTGATTCAACGGAGTCTGGAGGTGATTCCAATATAATGGCCGATTCAAATTCATCAGGGGCTCGATCGTCACCAATCCCTCCTTCCTCCTCAAAACCCAGAGAAACTTCATTCTCTGAAGACATCTTGTTGCTTTCTCGATTTCCAACCCCGTAGTCTGGACCCTAACTTTCCCATTCTGGATCCGAAGGAGAAGATATATCCTCGAGAGTGATTCTGTTAGAGGTTTCCGGGGGTTCTTTCCTCTCAGCTAGTCTGGAAGAGCGTCTGGGTCTCATTGTCATAGAACTATTGAAGAAGCAATAGCACGAATTAGAGTAAATTAGCCCGTACCCCCCTGTGCATGTGTGTGAACTAAAATGTGTGCAGCGAATGTGAGAAATGCAAAGTAAAGGTGCAACAATGTAAGACGAAACTTTGAAGAGAAAGTGATAGTCAGAGTAGTTCTTAATGTTCATTTATGTCCGCAAGGCACTATCCTAACTGTTCATGAAGTTGGAAGTAATATCTAGCATTGTTTTAAATAGTTGGACAAAAGTTTGTGTTTTGGATTGAGTAGTTTTCGGTTCGGATGTATACACCAGGTTCAGATCGGATAGGCAAGGTCACATGTCAGCTTAAAGCAAAGGCTCACACTCAGAGAGATATATCCGGATCGGTTCGGGGATTGACTTTCGGGGCGGGTCGGATTAACCTGAATAACAATGCCCCTATTCTCTCTTTTGTTTCACAACCCGGTCCGATCCGAGCGCATAAGTCTTGATCTCCATTTTATTCATAGGTCCGACCCGACCCGGTCAAACAAGTTAAGTCCCATTTCTTTGCCTTATTGCTCCGACCCGGTCCGGTTCTGTGGGTTTCTCTCTTTCTCTGTTTCTCCTACTGTTCCCCCACCCAAACCGATCTCCTTCAATTTCCTTCCTCTTTCTCCTCTTAAGTAGCGAACCCAACTCGATATCCAAAGCCTTAATTAAAATCAAGTGCTAAAGCACTCAAGTATTCAACGACGAATCTCAACACCCTCCACCAACGCCTCGAAATGGCGTCGATGCCATCAACGACGAAGGCGGAGGATGAAGGAAGCCATGGCGATGGAATTAGTCAAATACCTTGCTAGAATCGTTCAACTTAACTGCGAATGTAAATTAAAAACAATTATGGCAACGAGATTCGAGATTGCAAGACTACCTATGTATTTGATTCAAAGATTGAAGCGAGAATTTTGAAATTTTTTGGAAAGACTAGGGTTTCGATGTGGAATCGGTTCGGTTGGGCAAGAACAGTGAATAAAAGAAAAGAAGAAAAGTGAAGTAGATTTATATAAAAAACAAGCTGACTATTTGTATTCCTGCTCGGACCGGCTCGAAAAGCCCAGTGACGCAGCTTGGCCCACTAATCCATTGCAGAGTATAGGAAGAAGGAGATCCGTCCGGGTCGGAACCCGAACCAGAAATTCGTTCGGGTCGGAATCCGAACCGAACAGGATGCAGTACGACAGCTTGGCATGTGAATTCAAAGGGAAGGATGAAGGCGTTGTGCAACAGCAATCAAAGCATGCTCCATTTCCAATAGAAGCATCCTTTGAGGGGGCAAAGTGTTAGCCTACTTTGTGAACTAGGCAACACAAAGTCAGGATATCAAACATTGAAGAGCATTTTTAATTAGAAGACTTCGGTTCGGATCGGAGAAGACACTACAGCCTAGATTGGACAGCTGCAATCGTTCGGGTCAGGTCAAAGCAACGTATCGGTTCGGATCGGATAAAATCTCCTGTTCGGATCGGTGAGCTATTGTTGTTGAAGGCAGAGAGCGCGTGTTCGGATCGGAGGGCAGTCTTCTTCAAGATGGATCGGAAAGCCACCCAATTGCTACAGAGATAGGTCGGAGTGGAGCAGAATAAAGAGAAGAGAGGATTGTCACCAAAACAACCCGTGTCGGATCGGATATCCCGATCCGAACCCCTGGTATATATATACCTCCGACCCGAACCCATTATTCATATCGTTCCCCCTGCATAAGCGCCTGGATATCCGGATCGGCTATGACCAGTTCCTGTCCATAACGTTCATTACTCTGATGCGTTGTCAACACAGTAATTCATCCGAACCCGAGGCTAATGGGATGGACGACACGTGGCTCCGATCCGGATCGGGTTTTGAGCAAATTCACACCTATAAATACCCCGTCTGGATACAAAGAAGAGGATCTTTTTTCTGGCACTTGGAGAGTTCAACCACCTTCATAACCCGAATTCCAGCAATCACGAAAAATCCAAATCTTCTTTCAATATTTGTTTTCTATAATTGAGTGATTATAAGTGAGTTGTGAGAGGAATCAAGTGGATATTTCATTGTACTTGCAACTAAATCAGTAAATATAGTGAAAGACAAGTGGACGTAGGCATTTCTTCGCCGAACCACTATAAATCCTGTGTGTTCATTCTTATTTTTATCTTGTTTCCTTTGCTTTCAGTTAATTCGGGTGTTAGAACCACTTTTTGGTCTAACACGTTATATATGAAAATAAGCACACATGGAACTGTCTATATTTTGGTATACGTTGGCGATATGTTGATAACAGGAGATAACAACCAAGAAGTAGACGGCATCATACGAAGACTGGATCAAAACTTTGTTATAAAAGACATGGAGGAACTAATTTTTTTTCTTGTAATACAAGTTATCAAGAAAAATGACAGAGAATTATTTTTATCTCAACAAAATTACATTTCAGAAATATTGTAAAGGGCAAAAGCAAATTCTTTACCTACTCCAATGACAAGCAATCTAAAACTTTCTAAGTACAAAGGTGAAGCCATCGACCACATCAAGGAATATAAAAGAATAATAGGAGCACTTCAATATGCAACTATTACTCGTCCAGATATATGTTATAGTGTTAACAAATTAAGTAAATACATGCAGAATCCTCTATCAGAACATTGGATAGCTCTTAAAAGAATACTATGATATTCGCAAGGCACAAAATATCAAGGTATAATAAAAAAATCTGAGAAAGAACTTAGCTTACAGTGCTTTACCGATGCTGATTGGGCAAATGATAGTGATGACCAAAAGTCAGTCTTAGGGTACTGTGTTTATCTTGGCTCCAACATAGTATCTTGGTGCATAAAGAAGCAACAAACAACTTCCAGGTCTAGTACGAAGGTAGAGTATCGAGCTTTGGCAAGCGCAACGGCGGAAGTTACTTGGATAAAATCACTATTGGAGGAGCTATGGCCAAAAGCCTGTTATTTGGTGTGACAACAAGATTACAGTGTCTTTATCACTCAATCCGATTCAACATTCGAGGATGAAGTATCTTGAAATTGATCTTCATTTTGTTAGAGACAAAGAAAACTGGCGATTTGTCATGTCCCTGCGTATTATCAGCGAGTTAATGTGCTTACAAAAGCTTTGTCTACCAAGAATTTTATAAAATCGAGGGAGGATCTAAAAGTCGTTGATGGAGACAGAGATAGAAATGCCTGATGGAGGCGGAGATAGAAATGGGAACCCTAGTTTGGTTTGAGGGAGAGTAACGAAATAATAAAGATGCTGTCATCATTCATCACAGCCGTTCATTTTGAATAATGTCTCATATACATTGTATTGGGCACATTTACAGGCTGGGGCTTGACTATTGTTATAATCAGCAAGTATTAGCCATTACAATGTCATATATAGCAAGTATTATACTAGCCTTTACAATATTATAATCAGCAAGTATTGGCCGTTACAATGTTATATATGGCAAGTATTATACTAGCCGTTACAATGTTAATCAGCAAGTATTAGCCATTACAATGTTATATACGACAAGTATTATACTAGTCGTTACATCTTTATGTATAAATACATGGTCTTTGTATCAATCTTATCAATCAATAAAATTACAATAAAATTTTCTGTTTATTTTTCTCTAATTCTTTTTACCTTGTTCAAATTTTACTATGTTTGCACATGGGTTATAATTTGGATTGTAGTTTCTTTATGTGTTATTGCCCTATTGAGTTGGAGAGTAATTAGCATCAAACCTAAAACAATATTTGTTGACAATATGTACAGCTTTTCACTTATTTGATATCTTGATCTATTATTGTTCCATCTTCCCCATCTTCTTATGGGTTTATAAGTTTGATCACCTTTTTGATTGCTAAATCCATTATTTCTATTGCTATATGATTTGTCTTGACTCTCGAATTTGTTGTTATTTGCATAATAGATTGACAATTCAGATGTTTTGGTATTCTTCTATTTTATTCTACCTTCATGAGCCAGCAAAGTAGAATGTGCTTATTGCAATGTTGGAGTAGTATCCTTTGATGATACAACAACCACTATTGCTTCATAATTTTCATTAAGACCACTTATTATGGACAATACTTGTTTTGTTTCAGATGTCCTATGTCTTCCAGTTGCCACCTGATCACGTAAAGTTTTAACTTTGATCGGATATTCCCTCATAACTAGGTAGATTTTTTTTTAAGTTTTGAAGTTGTCTATTGTAGCATAGGACTTTTACTGTTAATTGAGATATGGAAACTCTTTCAACTGTAGACCAAAATTCATGTGTAGATTTACATCCAACTAACTGTGGCAACCAAGTTACACTTATTGTTGATAATAACCATAAACGGACTAAGCTATCTTGTCTCTGGTGGGTTAAGTATTCTTTATTCATTATGAGTTTGTCCTCATTTTCTTTAACATATTTTGCAGGTGTGACATGGGTTCAAAGAATATATCCTTCCAGCCCACTCTGCCAGTTGTTTTAATTTACAATTTCCAAAGAAGATAGTTTGAATCACCAGATAGAAATGAAGAATTGTATGGGTGATGAAAAGTATTGAATGTATTTCAGAACAGAGATAAAACTGTAATTGTATTCGACTAAGGATAAAATGATAGATTCAAGTTGTACAGGCTAACGTTGTATTTATATAATATTTACATATGTGGGCCAAAGCCCAGTTGCATATGAAAGAAATTAAATACTTTGGTCTGCTCTTCAATTTGTACCATCTGTATTTATTTAAGAATAGAGAGCTGAGCCGATACTTCATTTCTTTAACTGGCCCTCTCAATTTAGGGTTAGGGTTCCATTCGTAACCCCAAATTATTGAGATAAATGATGGCAGCTTCTTTAATAAAACTTCATCAAAGCAGCTTCCTCAATAAAACTTCATCTTGCACAAAGATTGTGGCTTTGGTCTCCATAATGGCGAGCAGATGAAGATGTATTGGATCTATTTCTTCACGGCGAAGTTGTAGAGCTAAGATCACTTCGTTGAGGCTGTCAAATGTGAAGCGGTTGCGAGATGAGTGAATTGAAGCTTTATACTGCCGTAGGGGGGGGGGGTTTGAAAGAATTCCAGCTTCGGATCTTCAGATCTTCTCGAAGGCGACAGAAATTGCTTGCTGACAGTGCCTTAGTGACGATGTTAGAACGTTGATGGTATGATGGTATATAGTTTACTTGCAATTTCCCTTTACTGACTTGATCTCGAACAAAATAAATGCCAATCTCGATGTGTTTAGTCCTTGCACGTTGAATAGGGTTTGCAGTCATATAAATTGAACTTTGATTATCACACCATATTGTTGCTTTTTCATCAGTATCAAGCTGTAGCTCCTTTAGTAGAGACTATAACCATATAATTTCTACTGTTGCACTAGCAATGCTTGGATATTTGGCCTCTGTACTCGACTTTGATATAGTTGATTGTTTTTTAGTGCTCCATGGTATTAAACTGTCGCCAATGTAAATGCAGTATCCAGTTATAGACTTTCTGTCATCTGGATCTGCCGCCCAGTCAGAGTTAGTGTATCCAGTAACCTTTAGGTCTTTGCTGCCTCGTAGACTAAGCCTATAATTCAATGTCCCCTTTAGATAACGTAGAATCCTTTAGACTGCTCTCCTATGCTCATCCTTTGGTTCTTGCAAGAATTGAGACACTTTGTTAACACTGAACGCTATATCAGGCCTGGTTATGGTAGCATATTGTAATGCCCCCACAACACTCCTATACTGTTTTATATTAGTTATTCTTTCCCCTGTATTTAGAGAAACGTTGGCTTGAGATCATGGGTGTAGGTTGTGGTTTAGCCTCCAACATATCAGTCTTCACCAGTAATTCAGTAATGTATTTCTTTTGACATAGGAATATTTCTGTCTTTGAGATTCTCATAACTTCTATGCCAAGAAAATATGAAATGTCACCCAAGTATTTAATAGAAAATTCTTCATTGAGATACTCAGTTATCTGCTTTATCTCTGAATCACTATTTCATGTTACAACTAAGTCATCAACATATATAAGAATATACATAGTTGTATTGCTACTTATTTTGATAAATAGAGAATTATCAGATTTTGTGGGTTGATATCCCATCTTGTTCAAAGTTGACTTAAGTTTGTCAAACCAGACCCTTGGAGCCTATTTTAACCCATAAACTGCCTTATTTAGTTTACACACAAGACCTGAATTTTTCTCATATCCTTCTGGCTGCTGCATATGCACTTCTTCCTGTATATTACCATTCAGAAAAGCATTGTTAACGTCTAAACGTTTTTATTCCACTGATTTTTCAATGCAATTGTGAGAATAAGCCTGATTGTTGTTGGTTTAACAACAAGAGAAAATGTTTCACTATAGTCGAAACCATATTCTTGTAAATATCCCTTGGCAACAAGTCTAGCCTTGTCCGTGTTTATAGTCCCATATGGATTTCTTTTAAGTTTGAACATCCATTTGCAGCCTATCAAGTGCTTATTATTGGGTTTATGGACAAGTTCCCAAGTTGTATTTTTGATAAGTGCTTTAAGTTCCTCATCCATAGGTTTTTTTGTCTTTGACGGTATGTCACTGGTTCTTCTGTGTTGATCATAGCATTGTAAGCTTTTGGCTTGAATATCCCACTTTTTTCTCTGGTTGTCATATGTTGACTAGTGTGAACAGGTGGTGGTGGATTATCTGGTTGTTCTGCTTATGTTACAATGATATCAGTAGTTGTTGGTGAGCTCGAGGTTGAACAATCTGATTGATTTTCAGCTTGTTGACTTTCAGTGCTTTGATCATTTCCCTCTTCTGTTCTTACAGGTGAATTAGTGGCAAAGCTGGATGGCTCTGTAGCTTCAGCACTTGGTAACCTTGAGCCAGATGTTGATGGGTCTTGAGCAACCGCAGTTGCCCATTCACCATCATACTGTTGTGATTCAGGAGGCTGTGGGACAACAGGTATATTTCAGCTATTTACATAGACTTTATTAGTGGTTCTTACCTCAGTTCAACTATAGGGAAAAATACTCTCGTTAAACACTACGTGTCTACTAATGAATATTCTTCCACTCGCATTAATACATCTGAACCCCTTTTGCTTGATAGCATACCCTAAGAATGTACAGGGTCTTGACCTAAAATTCTGTCTATTTGAATTGTATGGTCTTAAATATGAGAAACACAAACAACCAAAAGTTTTCGAACTATGATAGTAAGGTTTGACATTGTATACTTTTTCAAAGGGACTTATATCTTTTAGAACTTTTGAAGGCATTCAATTTATCAAATATACAGCAGTATTAAATGCTTCATACCAAAATTTGAGTGGCATTGAGGCTTGTGCTAATAAAGTCAAACTTGATTCCACTTTGTGTCTGTGTTTCCTTTCGACTATCCCATTCTATTATGCTGTGTATGGGCATGTAGTTCTTTGTATGATTCCCATGTTTTTGAAATAACTGCTAAAACTTTTGTATTATTCGATCACATAGTTTTGATTCTGATTTTCTATCATTTTTATAAAGCTGATCACAACATCATAAGTTTCATATTTGCATTTTAGAAAATATATCCAAGTGTATCTTGTGTATGTTTCAACAAAGGAAACATAATAATTTATCCATAGTCAGTAGATATAGGTGCAGGGCCCCACAAATCTGTAGTGACAAGATCAAATGGTTTATCATATATAGTTTGTGAGTCACTAAATGGCAATTTATGATTCTTACCTATTTGACAATAAGTGCAGATATATGGTAGTTTAATGTCACCATAAGAAATATTATGTCTACTAAAAATACTTTTCATAGTGTTTAAACTATGATGTCCCAATTTATAATGCCAAAGACCAAAAGAATTATACTGCTTCTATTCTGATTCATTACAGAATTGTAACAATGGTTCTTTGTTGTAGAGTTGACATGATCATTGAATTTGAATTTGTAAAGCCCATTGACTGCATCTCTCAACAATAAAATATCACCAGTCAATATGTAACAATAATTTGAATTACCTATCCATATGTGGTTATATTCAAATTATGCCATTTTACCCAAATTTTCCTATGTCATTATAGGTAATTAATTCATCTTTATCCAAATTTACCTATGTCGTTATAGGTAATTAATTTTATATTTCCCCATTTGAATTATATGCTTATTTCATATAAATATTATATAAACTATGCCAATTTCAAATTCCCTTTATCCTCATTACTAGCAAACGTATTCACACGTATTTTGGCGGCATCGAGGCTATAAAGTAGCCCCATCATAACAAAAAAAAGGAGCATGATAAGGGTGACAGTTCAATCATGTTTTGGCATAAATATTAAAATAACTGGCATAGTAACTAAGTGAATGGACATGTGATAATTATCATGATAAAGTGGACATCAAACTAATAACTTGTGTTTAGGCAAGCATAATGAGATCTAGATTCAATATTAGGTGCTCAATTACCTAAATCTAGCATAGACAGTGTGGCATAATAACAAGTTTAGATTCACATGTCAAGTTTACCACATATACCCAGGTATCATAATATAACAAGTAAAAGGTGATTAATACCAAAGTTTAGATCCAAGTAATGTCAAATTAATGGATGTACTATCATCCTAACATGGTCACAAATCAATGTTCATATAAACGTCATATCGAATCACCACAATCAGATCTAGAAAATTAGATCTGTATTAACAAGTTCACATGTACCACAATATAATTGTAATTCAAGATTCACATAGGAAACATAGTAGAATGTCCATATATTAGATCTAGGGGAAATGACATAGTATGCTTGCATAAGTTCATGATTTACAGCATATACCCAATTCATAGTCTACGATAATTCACATTTATCTATTTAAACCTAAAAGTGACTAGAACTCACATAAAGAGAACGGATCTTGAATTCTGGGATTTGATTTCTGAATTTGTTAAGCTTAACCCTCGATGTAGACTTTGATTTTTTTATCTTCTAGCTTGGATTTGATTTGTTATGATGGAGGCTAGATTATTTTAGGATTCAGCAGCATATAGGCTCATGAATGATTTTAGTTTAGCTTAGGGTTTAGGTTAGATGTGATTATATAGACGTATAGGATTAATTTGAGCCTTAAGATCAACATAGAATCCATCCAGACCATTCAGTCCAAGAAAATGTGTCATCAGACCAATTAGAAGTCGCCATGTAGCCCTACAACTCAAAAAATCATCACTGTCCAGAACAGTCAGCAGGGGTCGACCCCTACGGGGGGGTCGACACCCCTATAGGGGGGTCGACACCAGTGTCGACGCCCCTTAAGGGGGGTCAGCACCCTCTGGCGGGAATTTTCCCGTCCACTTCTTCTTTTTGGTTTAATTCCGAATTTATATTTATTAATTATTTATTTAATTCTGATTTAAACTTAAGTCTTCTAACTTCCATAACTTTTTCATACTGTATCCGTTTTACGCAAACTCGGACTCCATCTCAAGCAGAATTCTGAGACGAACGCAATGGTGCAGCCTGTTTCCCTTAATTCTTCTTCTAAAAATTAAGTATTCTTAAGTTATCCCTTATGTCATGTTTTAAAAATTACGGGGTGTTACATTCTCCCCTCTTTAAAGGATTTCGTCCCGGAATCTTCAAGTTAAGAAGAATGTATCCTACCATCCATCTACTCAATCATCATCCACAAGCATCCATTGTCCTTAAAAGATTTCTAATGCTATATGAACATATGCAAAAGTGTGTGTATATGTTCCTTATCTAATGCCAAAAAAATCAGGCGGTCTACTGATTCAGTTGACCTCCTTAATGCAATGTATGTTAGTGTCATGAATCCAATATGTATGCAAATAAACCTATTATAACATATAAGCTCTACATGTTTGCACACTCATTAATCCAAATGCAACATCCATATGCAAGTTCATCCATTTCCATCCATAAAAGAAAAGAAAAAATGCACACACATCCATATGCAGTATGAGTGTGATTGAGTCGATCTTAGTGCCTAATGTGTGTGTATATGCGTCTACAGGCAACCACTAGCAAAAACTTGCATCCATCAAACATAACATGTTTCAAATGCATGTTTACATCCATGGGTTCCCTACCTAAAGGTCGAAGATTCGATCGATAGGATACAGACGAATGACAGAAACAAGTATGAATAAAAAGCTTTGGAAAAAGAAGTTAAGAACATAGTCCTAAAGGAAAGGGTATGAAGCGTGATCTTTATCTTCAGTTTGCCAAGTCGCATTCTCGCTGTCTTCTCTACTTTTACTTCCTTCTGCAAGTTTGGCTCCACTTCCTCGGACTCTATACCATTTATTGTCGCTTGGATGAATAGTCATCTTAGATTAATGGGCTTCCTCAAGGACCGTCTTCAATAGGTTCCCCATCCTGATATGATTCACCTATCAAACCTCTTCCCAAGTAGCTCCCCCACTTGCTTACCAAGTTCCCTCTTTGCTTTTAGGGGTCACATGTCGCACAGGCAATGCAACTGGCTTTGCATTATCCACCTAGTATATTCGAAAACCAATCTCGTGCCTTGGGGTAAAACCCGTACCTCATCAAAACATCACAATAATCTCGGACTACTGGAACAGATTGCAAATCATCGATAGGTGCATCAAGAGACCCTAGGAAACTAAGCATAACCGACCTTTGTGGGTCACAAGAAATTTCGAGGGTCCTCCCATGACAAGTTAGAAGCCTAACAACCCTCCGCTCACACTCTAGAATGGCCCCGTACGCAGTAAGCCAATCCATTCCTAGAATCAACCAATAGCCCAAAAACCCAAGTACATATGCGTCACATTCAAACTCGACGCCTAACACAGATAATTTCAAACCCCTACAAATCATCGATAAATGAGCCGAACCACCAATGGGGTTTGAAACAACAACGGGACCTACTATGATACTAGTAATTGAGTGCAGAGATTCAACTACAGAACTAGATATAAACAAGTGTGAAACACCAGAATTTAAAAAGTGTCCTAACTGGAAAGTCTGAAAGAGAAACTAAGCTTTCTACAGAAATTTTTCTACCTCTTTCAGGAGCACTGATCCCGAGAGCAAGCACCTACCCTCCAGAATTTCCGGCTCTTTGACCTTGTCCCTGCGATCCTTGTTTCTTATGGCACTCTGTAGAATAGTGTCCAAGTTCTCCGCAATTAAAGCAATTGACCTTCCTTCTCTTGCAATCTTTAATCAAGTGACCTTCCTTCCCGCAATTGTGACATTTCCTCTTATCCCTTCCTTTTTCATCTTTCCCTCCTTTCTTTTGTTGTTGCTGTGGTTGTTGTTGCTGTTGCCCTTTCTTGGGCCACGCCTTCTTATTTTGCGATGACTCCTTAGTCTTCACTTCCTTCATTTCTCCCTTGTCCTCCTATAACAGTGCCATGTCCACTAATTTCTCATAGGTCAGGCCCATAGGTATATGGGACATAGCTAGGCCGTGCAGTGGCTCATTTAACCCTTTAGCGAAACAGAGAGCCTTTTTATGTGGAGTGTTTAACAACTCTAGTCTGAATCTAGCCAGTTGGTTGAATTTGTTGAAGTATTCCTTAACCGATAGGCTTCCCTATTTGAGTGCTAAGAACTTCTCCATCTGTAGACTTTGCTCAGCTTGCGAGAGGAACTACATTTCAAACCTCATTATGAAATCCTCCCAAGTCTCAACTGGTCTCTCAGCATTAGTAACTTCCCACCAGAAGGAGGCTTCGTTCTTAAGTAACCATACAGCCAATTGTATCTTCCACTTATCGTTCACTTCGAAGATAACAAACAAATCTTCTGTCTCCTTGAGCCAGTTTCTTGCTTCCACGAATGATTCGGTCCCATTAAAGTTCTTTCCGCCCATATCTCGAAAGTCTCTACATATCTTCGAGAAAACATTCACGTGCATACGAGGGGGAGGAGGAGGAACGATGGGTACAGCTGGAGGAACGTTTCCATGGCCTTCGGCGGGTGTCGTGGCCTCTAAATACCTACGGAATCATCTGGGTATTGTGACGCCCTCTGGAAAATCAGGGATGTTTTGTTCCCCAGACATGCTAAAAAGAAAAGGGAAGAGATTCAGATAAAGGACCGAAGGATACTACATATGGCTTTTTGGGGAATGTTTTTTAAAATAGACTTTCCTTTTTGAAAAACGCTTTTCTTTTTAAAACTTTTTGAAAATAATTTTCAAAAACTTATATCTAATCCAATAACCTTCAGCTTTGATAACAAGTGTAATAATAATTTGAATTACCTATCCATATGTGGTCATATTCAAATTATGCCATTTTACCCAAATTTTCCTATGTCATTATAGGTAATTAATTCATCTTTACCCAAATTTACCTATGCCATTATAGGTAATTAATTTTATGTTTCCCCATTTGAATTATATGCTTATTTCATATAAATATTATATAAACTATGCCAATTTCAAATTCCCTTTATCCGCGTTCCTAGCTAACGTATTCACACGTATTTTGGCGGCATCGAGGCTATAAAGTAGCCTCGTCATAACAAAAAAAGGGAACATGATAACGGTGACAGTTCAATCATGTTTTGGCATAAATATTAACATAACTGGCATAATAACTAAGAGAATGGACATGTGATAATTATTATGATAAAGTAGACATCAAATTAATAACTTGTGTTTAGGCAAGCATAATGAGATCTAGATTCAATATTAGGTGCCCAATTACCTAAATCTAGCATAGACAGTGTGGCGTAATAACAAGTTTAGATTCACTTGTCAAGTTTACCACATATACCCAGGTATCATAATATAACAAGTGAAAGGTGATTAACACCAAAGTCTAGATCCAAGTAATGTCAAATTAATGGATGTACTATCATCCTAACATGGTCACAAATCAATGTTCATATAAATGTGATATCGAATCACCATAATCAAATCTAAAAAATTAGATCTGTATTAACAAGTTCACATGTACCACAATATAATTGTAATTCAAGATTCACATAGGAAACATAGTAGAATGTCCATATATTAGATCTAGGGGAAATGACATAATATGCTTGCATTAGTTCATGATTTACAGCATATACCCAATTCATAGTCTACCACAATTCACATTTATCTATTTAAACCTAAAAGTGACTAGAACTCACAGAAAAAGAATGGATCTTAAATTCTAGGATCTGATTTCTGAATTTTTTAAGCTTAACCCTTGATGTAGACTTCGATTTTTTTATCTTCTAGCTTGAATTTGATTTGTTATGATGGAGGATATATTACTTTTGGGTTCAGCAGCATATAGGCTCATGAATGATTTTAGTTTAGCTTAGGGTTTAGTTAGATGTGATTATATAGAAGTATAGGATTAATTTGAGCCTTTAGATCAACATAGGATCCATCCAGACCATTCAGTCCAAGAAAATGTGTCATTAGACCAATCAGAAGTCGCCACGTAGCCCTACGACTCGGAAAATCATCACTGTCCAGAACAGTCAGCAGGGGTCGAACCCTACAGGGGGGTCGACACCTATGTCGACACCCCTATAGGGGAGTCAACACCCTCTGGCGGGAATTTTCCCGCCCACTTCTTCTTGCTGGTTTGAATTCCGAATTTTGATTTATTAATTATTTATTTAATTCTGATTTAAACTTAAATCTTCTAACTTCCATAACTTCTTCATATTGTATCCGTTTTACGCAAATTCCGACTCTATCTCAAGCAGAATTCCGAGACGAACGCAATGGCGCAGCCCGTTTCCCTTAATTCTTTTTCTAAAAATTAAGTATTCTTAAGTTATCCCTTATGCCATGTTTTAAAAATTACAGGGTGTTACACAATATGTCTTTAACAAGGCAGTATTTAGGAAAGAATTCAAAAAACACATTGTTGTCTTTGGCAAACTGTGAAACACTCATTGAATTTTTCTTAATTTTAGGAACTTTTAGTAGATTATGCAAGTATAATTGTTTCTTTTCTCTGATAATAGCACTACCAGTGTGTGAAATTTTGATACACTTACCATTTCCCATGCTTATTGACTGTTTACCTCGATACTCCATGTTGCCTAAATTGAGATTGTCCAAATTGCTTATCATGTGATTTGTAGCTCTAGAATTTGGATACCAATTATCGTCTTGAATAGTTTCAGGTCTTGTATATTCTGTTTGATTATGATTTTTGTTGTCTACATGATTGCTTCCTTCATTATGTGCTTGTGTTATATTAGCCATAGGGTTTGATGCCTTTTGACTACTTTCACCATGATTTTGTACAAAATTATTGTCAAACCTATAGTAACATTTAAAAGCACTATGCCCTATTCTCTCTCAAAGCTGACATTTAGGCTTGTAATTATTATTAGGCCATCTGCTTCTTCCTCTACCTCTGCCAGTAAATCCTCCTCTTTAACTTGAGTTATTACTTCTTGAACTGTTTTGTCCTCGACCTCTGTTAATGGCAGCGTAATTGAGGGAGAATTCATTATCAGTTGCTTTTCTGTTATCGATTCTTGCTTCATGAGCAAGGAGCATAGCATGTACATCATCAAGGGGGGTGTAATCTTTTGACAAGTAACAATTGTCGTTACGGCTTTATACTCAACATTCAGACCATTCAACAGATACAATGCATGGTCTGATTCTTCCACATTACTACATGATGCCTTTAACAAATCACAAATGTTCTTGACTTTGGTTAAATACTCACTCATGCTTAAGTTGTCTTTTCTGCAATTATGCAATTGCCTTTTATAATGCAAGGCTTTAGCTGCTGACTGTGTACTGAAATTTCTTTCAACTGTTAGGCATATTTCATTGGCAGCCTTGCAGCCTACAACACGAGATAACAGATTTGGACTTAGGGATGATTGCAAACATGCACTGATAAGTCTTTCTTGTTTATAATACTTGTTATAATCCTCATTACTTACAATAGTATTGTTAGCATCAGTAATAAATTTGGGTGGAATTGGTATTGTTCCAAGAATATACCCTTCTAATCCATACCCTTGTATTGCAGTCTCTACCTGCAGCTTCCAAAGAAAATAATTGGTTTCATCAAGTTGAATGGTGACAAGTTGACCTTGTGGGCTGATTCCAGTGTTGATGAGAAGTTCTACAGTTGTCCCTTGCGATGCATTCGAATTAGAAGATGATGCAGAGTTGTTGTCTGGCGCCATGAAGATCAGCAACGATGATGCTCAGTTAAAAACGACAGACACAGAGGTAAACAAATTCTGAATTTTACAACTTTTGAATTGGAGATTAGCAACGAATGTATTCATGGTCAAGTAAGGCAGTTCTTGATTGCAAATAAATTTTCCTGAGTTTCAGTGAATGCTTTTACTTTCTGATGACAATCTTGAATTATACTTTCTTGACTGTGAACACTTGCTTTCTTTGATCGGTTGTGAATGTAACAGATTTGTTTTTCCTCAATTTGAGTAATAGAAATCTGTTGTAGCCATGAAACATTTGCAAGACACTGCTTTCTATTATTCAAATAAACTCAGATGATGGAATTAGCATAATTATTGACGAGTTAAGAGATCCAAACGATGCTTCTCTGATGGACTCTCCTTAAACACCAGACAGTGATAATCTTTGAAGTGATGCAAAAGTTTGGATCGAGTCTGCTCTGATACCAAGATAGAAATGAAGAATTGTATTGGTGATGAAAAGTATTAAATGTATTTCAGAACAGAGATAAAACTGTAATTGTATTCGACTGAGGATAAAATGATAGATTCAAGTTGTACAGGCTAATGCTGTATTTATATAATATTTACAGATGTGGGCCAAAGCCCGGTTGCATAGGAAAGAAAATAAATACTTCGGTCTGCTCTTCTATTTGTACCATCTGTATTTAGTTAAGAATAGAGAGCTAAGCCGATACTTCATTTCTTTAACTTCACCAACTTGGATTTGGCTTTGAGTTTGATAAATGTTTCTGATGGAATCATGGCGAGACGCAGAAAGAACTCGAAATAAAAATAAAAATAATGGCACCCTCTAAAAAATCTTGTGCAAAACTCAGGTATGTCGCTATTGGCAAGGTCAGAGGATGAGAATTCCAATTCTCTGATGGCAGCCAAGACACTGCCAAACTTCAAGTGATGAGACCATTAAAAAATTTGAACTGATATAATAGAGAGATGAAACTTCTTTCATTAAAGATCTGGTTGTAATTGATACATTATGTACATGTTTCTAGTAGTATTTACATTACTTCAGAGAGATAAATTTATGTTGGCCATGTTACAGCCCGTGATCCATTTTGTATATTACAACCTGAACCTATAAACTGATATATTGTGATATAGTACGTTATGCTCTCATTCTAACTATCTACAAAGAACATTTTTCTGTTCTGGCCTTGTTTTTTTTATTCTACGAATAGGCCTTATTTTTGAATATCTGCAAATGTAGCCTCCTTTTGGCCAACTCAACGCTGAGTTGGCCAGAAAAGGAAACTGAGTTGGACAAAAAAGGAAATTTAACACGGGCGTAATCAATGATTGCGCCTCGAAAGGTTTTTTTTAAAAAAAAAACCAGAAGGCCATCTCTTTCCTCGTCATTCACCGTCCTTTCCCCTAATTCCCTAAAACCCATAAATCCCTAAAACGTAAATTAAAACCCCAATTATCTTCAAGTAATTTCAGCTTCTAAATTAAACATGGCAAGTTCTTCAACACAGGAGCAAGCTACAGGTAATTATCCCTATAATTTTTATGTGTTTATTTCAGAATTTAGGTTTAGGGTTTTCTTAATTTTTCTTGTAATTTTGTACACCGATGGTTTATAGCTGCATATAGATGATGTGTTGTTCATATATATGTAATATAGTTGATTTCATGAGAGTTTTGTTGAGATTGGAAAATGTGGTCGTTTGATTTGGAGAGCGTTTTCTTGTGGTTTGAAAAAGGCATGTAAAGTTTGTTGTGGAGAAATGAAGATTGGTAATTGACTTCATAATGTTGAATTTGTGAAATGAAGATTGGTAGGTTTGTATTTGTTTTGGTGAAACCTAATACTAAATTTGTTAGTATTGAATTATTATAGAGTATGCAAAGATGGTGTCCGGACCTGTAGATGAAAGCGTCTTATATTTACAGGCACAACGTTGTTCAAACAAACCGGAGTTGATGCCAGTAACCAAAACTCACAATTCAATACTAGTTAGAATATAGAGCTCTAGAATATATGTGCATGTTAACTAATTAAAAATTCACTTTTGTTATTGTGTGCCAGCTCAAAACTCCAGTTAAAACCATAGAGCACTCATCGTCATTCAGGTTGGTCACTTCAAAACGTGCCAGGGTGTTAGAGCTCCTTGATCGAGCGGGTTTTCTCTTGATACATCGCCTTGGATCCATACAAATTGGCCGCCATCTTATAACAGCTTTAGTAGATCGATGGAGACCGGAGACATCGTCGTTTCACCTTAGATGCGGTGAAATGACGATCACATTGGCGGACGCGGCGATTTTGCTTGACTTACCCATCAATGGTCGTCCATTCACCATACCTGAATCCGATGATTATGCGGAAATGTGCGAGAGTTTGCTAGGCCTATCTCCTCCGGGAGTCGAGTGGCACGGTCCCGAGATGATTAGTATGTCGTGGTTTAGGCAACAATTAGCCGGTGACATGCCTGAGGATGCTTCTCAAGAACAAATGGAGCAGCGTGCGTGGGCCATTATCCTTCACATTATCACTTCTCATTTGGTTTGCGACCATTCGAAATCTCGTGTTTGGCTTAGATGGCTACATTACCTGGAGGACTTCGATTTATGCCGCGAGTATACTTGAGGTAGCGTCGTGCTTGGCTTCACATATGCAGAGCTAACACAGATGGCTTTGGGGCGGACCGATTCCGTTGGAAGTTGCCTTACATTGGTGCAGGAATTACATTTTTTTAGTTTTCCTTTTTTAGGGATATTCCTTTATCGTTACGTCCTATGTTTTATAATAAGTGTCCTTGTCTACAGACATGGTCTTGGGCCGAAGAGCTCGTTGTTCACGCCTAGACACAACGTTTCGTTTTATCGTAACGAGTTAGACGTACTCGATTACGACGTTGTTTCATGGACCCCCTACACCGAGTCATATGCTAATCTACCGCAATTGTGTGTTGCTTCTATCCACGTTTGGAAAGCACGCGTGCCGCTAATTTTCTTTAACGACGTCGCGTATCATCAACCAGATAGAGTGATGAGACAGTTTGGCCTACTACAACATATTTCCGAGAACCCACCGCACTACTTGATTGATGCCCAGAACAACGCAGCCTATCAAACAATAGTCAATACATGGAACAATCGCTTCGACTTTGTCTAAAAGCAAAGTGCGGCACCAGGGTCCGATTTGGCGTACTATACATGGTATTGGAACATCACGCGGCGGTATATTATTATTTCCATAGATCCGCCTTTAGATGTTCCTCAAGGCGATGAATCTTACATTCCAAGAGTGCCGCTTGAGCGTAGTCTTGTATGTACATTTTTTTGCACATGGTATTTTAACACAAATGATATTTAAAAATATGTGCTTACAATATTTGTATTGCAGACCGATGCAATGTATCATACAGCCACGTTGGTTGAGGAGTTATTAGCGGAGGTGCCGGAGACGTCAAAGGTCAAGTGCATGAGCATAAACCGCATTCTTCAGTCGATTTTGAGGAAGAACAGGCTTGCACAACCACCACCGCCTCCATCTCAATCTGCTCCAGTTGTTCCTGTTCGTAAGTTCGCACGAAAAGACAAGGGGAAAAGATCAGTGGCATCTTCTCAGCCGTCCCAAATTGAGTTTATGCCCGGTCCTTCGCAGCCAACCCAGTCGTAGGAGACAACTCCTCGGACTCCCAGGAGAAAAGGAAAAGTTGTAGCACGTAAGAAAACTGGACGTGGTGGACTTTATACTTGTTGAACTTTATTTGTTTGAATTTTATTTGCAAGAATGGAAAGTATTAGTGAAAGTGTACTTTTGTTAAGTTTATGGTCGTTGTGGACAAATTGTTGTGATGATTGCTACATTTGGTTTCGTTGTCGGTTTTGATCAGTTGGTTTGATTAAATTTGTATGTTTTTTGTTTGAAACGTTGGAGATCATTTGTTATGATTGGTTGGTGATGATTGTTTGTTTTGATCATTTGTTTTGATGATTGTTTGTTTTGACCATTTGTTATTGGAGATCATTTGTCTTGATCAGTTGGGGATGATTGTTTTGATCATCATGTTATGATCAGTTGGTAGGATTTACCGGGCACAATCTTTGATTACGCCCCAGGTACCAAACTCTCTGTGACCATTGGGCGCAAACAAACATTGCGCCCAATGGTAAATATTTGCACTACTTGCTCTCCGGGGCGCAATCTTTTATTACGCCCCAAGGACCAAGTTCTCTGTGACCATTGGGCGCAAACATTGATTGTGCCCAATGGTAAATATTTGCATTACTTGGCCCCCAAGGCGCAATCTTTCTGCTATTTTTTAGAATCTATGGCATGTATTCTCCACGAGCAATTGGGATCCATGTTGCAAATAGCAGTGTATTTCTTTTTGTTCGACCTGATCGGCTTAAACGAAAATGCGTGCTAAATCGACCATTCACTTAACTATTCAAGGAGTTTGTTTTGCTCTCAAACATCATACCTACTTTGAAACCATTTTGAACGCATGACGATGAGAAAACTTCGTTGTTGAATTGCATGTTTGCCACCACAGATCTAGCTATCATTTTTGCATTGCATAAATCATCATCCAATGGTATCTCAAACTTTGGCACCTCCTCATCACTATCTTCGGCCGGGTTGTCTTCGCCTCCCAAATCAAAATTTAGGGAAGCATTGTTTACGCGCATTGCATCAACCCATGTCATATCATTATCAGGAATGCTAACAACGATCATGCTATCAGGTGAAGGATCTGGATTTACCTCTCTCAAATTTGGATCATGTAGTTCCATGTCACATCGGGAATATTTGGTTCAACGTTAGATTCTGCTTCGGTGGCTTGTGTCGGATACCTGTAGTACGCAAGCGGCAAATTCTGAAGTACATTTAATACGCTACATAAATCTATAGCAATAACACTAGTAACTTACTGTTGGGTCATTTGATACAATTCGATGGGCATTGGCTACATGGGCGAACAACAGTAACTTGTACAGGAATGCTAACAACGGTCATGCTGTCAAGTGAAGGATCTGGATTTACCTCTCTCAAATCTGGATCATCTAGTTCCATGTCGACATCGGGAATATTTGGTTCAATGTTAGATTCTGCTTCGGTGGCTTGTGTCGGATACCTATAGTACGCAAGCGGCAAATTCTGAGGTACATTTAGTACGCTACATAAATCTATAGCAATAACAATAGTAACTTACTGTTGGGTCATCTGATACAATTCGGTGGGCATTGGCTGCATGGGCGAACAATGGTAACTTGTAGATGGTCCGTCAGTAGTTTGTGTCATGAAGTAATTCGGAACAAAACTGAAATATACACATTTTTTTATTATCATACACAAGACAATGGTAATATTGTGCAGTAGGAGAATTCTAAAGTTCGAGTTACCCTTGAGTCAAATTTGGACAGTTTCCTGCGTCGGATATGGATAACCGGGTAGCGATGGTTGACGCAAATTCTCGTACGGATTAAACCCAAAACACATTTGTTGTTGCTCATACGTGGAAACGCTCATAGCCGGATACGGATAACAAGTTGTGGGAGCTGATACCACTGGAGTTGCATGTGGCTCTGTCGACAACCTCCGCTGTTTCATTACAAATAATTCAATAGATTTTGACACGGAGGACAACATAATTTCAACGTCGTCGTCGTCTAATTGCTTTAGATCCAGAATCGGTCGGCCAATTGCAAACTAACTCAATGTCAAACTCATCCGACTTAATTTTAGTACTTTATACACGTCCTGCTTCAATTGTAAGAAATTTGACCCTTTTAAAACTTTTACCGGTTTGCTACATCCACCGCTATATATTCCGCTTTTATATTCATCAACAACCAATTCTCCATCGTAATAGCATACAGTTCCAATATAATTTGGCACCATTTAGTTCTATTCTAAAAACAAAATAAATTTGACTTAGATGAGTAAAATACAAATAACAAAAAAAAAAACCAAATTCATGACTTTCGATAACCTCCCAATAGCCAAACTTGTTTACTCTTAACTTTGATCTATGAACAACTTGGATTTTTGATATTTTGATATATTTTTTAGGTTTAAAAGTATAGGATTTTTATCGGTTTTGAATGTGAAATGAGTTATGTTGGTAAACGAGAGAAGGGAAAGGTTTTTAAAAATCAATCTGGACACACTACCTGCTTTTTTTTTAAAAAAAAAAAAAAAAAAAAAAAAAAAAAAAAAAAAAAGTCAATCTGGACACACTACTGGAATGCACCCGAAAAGTTTTTTAAAAACTTTAATAAGCACTGGCACAATCAACGATTGCGTCAGTGTCCACATAGACAGACACAATCCTTGATTGCGCCAGTACAAAAAATTCATTTTTGATCAACTCATCGCTGAGTTGGCCAAAAGGAAGCTAAATTTGCAATATTTTGCAAAATTGGCCTATTTGTATAATTTTAAAAAAAAAAAAAACAAGGCCAGAACAGAAAAATCCTCGTCTACAAATGAATCCATTATAATCTGGTGCAGAATTAAATTTGATTGCAAGTACAAAGGCAATCATGATGGACAAATACAACTACAAAGTGCGTGCATTTGATGATCATCCCAAAAATATTACTTAAGCAAGCGAATTCAAATAGAAACAAATCCTGAACGAAGGATTTTAATGCCACACCAAACACCCCAAAGTGGTAGTTCCCATTCCCTCAACTGCATCATTGCATCCAACTTCTTCACTGTCTATTCCTTCTCTGTTATCGTCCCACCATCCACGTCCAGTCTCATCTGTAATACTCAAACATTGCATCTCTTTAAATAAATAATGACTCTGAGAAGCATGATTGATATGTTATAACAACGTAAACAACAAAAATAGTATTGCTTGTCAAGCGCCTTTAACAAGTTATTTTTGAAACTCCTTAAAAAGAAATTTGCATAGTGACCTCTAAATAATCTTTAAATAGTAATATACATAAAATTATCTAGATACAATTTAACTTTTTTAGTCAAAATAATTTGTCAAAAAGAACTATAATTTATGTTCAAGTCATAAGCAGTAAAATGTTATTTCCTAAAATTTTATTTATTACTAATCTTTTAAGGTTGTTACAAGTTTTAAACAACAGAATTAGAAAAACTTCCAAATAGCTTTAAAGTACTTATAAATATATAGGCCTATCAACTGTGCAGGTTATTTGACCTGAACCAAATCGAAACTCAACTGGTTTATACGAATATAACTCTAGCTATTACTATCCAGTCCAACTAAAACCTGATCCAATCGCTACATTCTGGTATGGTTTTATCCAAGTCAGAACTGATTAATAATTTTCGATAATGGCGAAACATTAGTGTGTATATTATTTGTTCAATATTTTGTTTGTTTGCATGTAGTTCTCTTTACGTACATCTGTTGTGAACTTAGCTTCAACAATGTCAAATTTGTACAATAGCATCACTCCTGTGTGATTGTATAAAAAAGTTAAAACCCAAAAGAATGATTTTAACATAAATATTATGAATGTAGTATGCGGGCATTACGCAATGGTTATAAAAAACTAGATGGGATAGGCAGAGGTATTAGGTTTGGTATACCCAACAAAGTGCGGTTTTGATAATTATAATTGGGTTTGAAACCGAATTTTAAGTTACTCCAACAAAACTCAAGCCATTGATAGACCTGTTTACAAGTAGTGCTCAAGCATGTTCTTCATTTTATAAAATCCAATTAAGATTACTCAACGGAAAATTTATTTGAAAGTGCAAATAAAAAAGGATTATTAAAGGGACTCCAATTAACCATTCTCTACGTAACCAAAATTGGAGTTTCATTAACAAAAAAAAAAAAAAAAAAAAAAATTACTTATGAAAGTTACCCATCCAATTCGCAAAATGGCCAGCCAACAAGAATGGTAGAAATTAGGATCCGTTTGGTTTGCAATTTTATACATTTTCACATGATAAAATGCATTAAATTTTAAAAAATGATTAATGCGAAAAATGGCTTTGACATATAAAATGAAAGTGCTGCTTCAACCGGAAATGCGTTAGTCTTTTTGTACGAAAGAAATCTGGATGCTTGCGCTGTTTCCCCCCATGAATTGCTTATCGTCCATTTCCAAATCCGAACGTATTCACCGCTTTTCTTTCGTTGGGTTGTTCTACCATTATCCAATTGAAAATGTTTTTTATTCTCATTATTTCCCTTCCTCTTCTTTTTTCCTTCTCCCATGCCCTACACTCCTTTTCACGCAGTCCTCACATTCTACACTTTTTTTGAATATATACTGAATGTGAATACGCAAAACTTAAAAATTCATTTTCAATCCAAACAAGCTCTACGTTTTTGTGTGACTGATAAATATATCAACTATGCATGCAATAGCTTTTCTTTTTTTTTTGAATGGAAAATTGTTAATGATTGACCACTATAAATGAGGAATAAACTGAGGAAGTCGCTTTTAGGAAATTTTAAGATGGGTATTTTTCTGTTAACAACATGAACGGAATGGGATACTAGTTTGCAACATGAACAAGGAATCAGAAATTTAGTTGAAATGTTTATTTGGAATGTGACGATAGCTTCGAAAGATATACTTACAATGATTATAGAAGGGTCTGGCTCTCTCATTTGAATTGCCTTTTGCTACTTTCATTGGTTTTGGTTTCGGGTCATCTCCTAGAACAACGACATGCTTTTTTGCACAACTTTTCTCTGGTTCATCTGAATATTATACAAGTTTAAGAACTGGTAAGACACATACTCTGAATATAATGTTGAGAACTGATAACACACAAACACTGAATATAATGATACAAAAATATGAAAGCGACAATTTGACTAAGATCCCTGATAAATTTCAAAACACGCAAAAAATCTGTTTTAAAACTTTATAAATTAGATCATTGTTTTTCGAGAATCAAATAAAATTAAAACAAAAAATCAACGGAAAATTTACTAAACTTCAAAGTTTACTTCAATGCATAACCGTCTTCATATTCATACAAGAAAAGTATAAAAAAAAAAAAAAAAACATCTTTCGGTGAAATTTTGAAAAGTTGCAGACATCACAACAATTATATCAAAATATTGCATGTTTAAATGCAATTTTTGCTGATTGCTTCAAACTTTCAAATTCAACGTTTACACTTATTCAAACATCACATTATTGTAGAAAAATATCAAAAAAATGAACATTATGTACAAATGAAAATTAAATCGCTTCCAGTAAAATTGCAGAAATAGTCGCAACTGTACAGAAAAATTGCAGACACGTATGCGATTTTTTAATGCATCGAGGCATGTTTGCAATACACTGATGCAGATATGTCTACACTTATTATCAATAAGTGCAAACATTTCTGTACCTATTTTTTCATTTCTTATTAAGTGTTATACACTGAACCAATAATTGCAGATATGCATGTACTCACTCATTCACAATAAATGCAAACATTTCTACACTTGTTTTTTTTAATTTGCAATGCGCTATCTGAATAATTGCAGATATAACTGCATTTATACACAATAAGTGTAGATACTTCTGCAATTTTTTTTATCAGTATTGATGATCTACTGACACCCCCAATTTTGTCTTGCACACCCTATTTAACAATTAAAAAGAAGGCTAATTTTATTCATACACCTATGATTCATTAACACACACCGTAAAATGAAATAAAATAGCATACACCGAAAATTTCTTTTCATACACCATGTCTTTCACAAAATTACCATTTTGTATTTTCATCGCCTTTGCTCTTTAACCTTAAAACCAAATACATAAAACTGGGTATTCAATTGCAATATATTTACCTAAAATAAAATAAAAAAACTTTAGTTTTTAACACTAGTATTTTAAATTATTTGAATGTTTTATTTTTAAATCACTTCTAATTTTAGATGATTGAAAACACTTGCACTAGATTTGAATGAAAGACTGAAGAATTTAGTACTCTGGGTAACATTAATTTTAGTAGTTAGTTTTAAATTTTAATTTTTATATTTAATTAAAGTGAAAACTGATAAAATTGACTGTATATAAGTGTTGCTTGTAACAATATGAATATACTTTAATCCTTAAAAGAAATATAAATTTAATTTAACCAATGATATGAATTAATTTATTAACTTTACAAGAGAAATAATATTGAGTATACATAATGCAAACAAAGGTGAACTGCATATATTTTCATTCTTTAATATTGATTATTTTTTAATAAGGTCATTTTCGTCTGAAATTTTATTTGAAATCTCATGGTGTAAGTAAAGCAATTTACGGTGTCCAAATAGAATTTGCCTAAAAAAAATATAACGAATATCTTATCCTTGTTGAATACACGTAATTTTGAATCCCTAAACATATTTATTTTCCTACAATTCTATTTTGAAAACATAAGAGTGAATCAAAATAACAGAGAAGTTTACATTAATTTAGAAGGAAATGATGGTGTTTGTTGTAATGATCATGCATTCCTCATTTCAACAACCATGATGTCAAATAAATTTGAAGAGAAACAAAGATAACTGTGATTGTGCCAATTGACTTAATTTATTATTGAGAAATTAAGGGTTTTAAATAGCCAGGAAGATACAACTGAAAATTAATTGGAGAGATAAAACAGCAATTGACTCTAATGACCAGTTCCTTGTTAGCAAATAGTTTTACCAAGTAAACAGACGACAGAGTAAACCTTAGAAAGCAGAAAACTAATTCAACAAACCCTCCCATAAACCAACTGTGTGAAGAATACAACTGGTTTATCAACCTTGAATTACAACTCCTAGTTTAGTGCTGAACTTGACAATCGCCTCGCCTCGCAGTTCTCTATCATCAAGTCTGCTACTTGTTTGTTTTGTGTCACAGAACTCCAGTTTGATTGTTCCATTCTGAAACAATTTTCTCAAAAATAAAAGCACATATCTATGTGCTTGCTTCGATGATGAATAACTGGATTTTTGGACGACTTTATAGTTAAACCGTTGTCACAGAATAATGTAATCTCTTCATTATGAGCACTACCAATCATCTCTGTATTCCTCCTCAACCATATAGCTGGGACAACCTGCAGCTGTAACGAATTCCGTCTCGTGCTAGAAAGAGCTATGCCAGCATGCTTCTTCAAAAGCCAAGACACGTCTCCTTCACTCAGCATGAATGCATAACCCGAGGTGCTACTTCCTACTTTATCATCAATATCCCCATCGTGATCGCTATCAGTAAAGCCAACTAGACTTGTCTTCGACCACCTGTACAATACCATAATCCACAGTTCCCTTAATATATCTAAGGATCCTCTTAGCATTCTGTAAGTGAAGTTCAGTAGGTCTACACATAAATCTGCTAACTTACAAAATATATTAGGCCAGGTCGAGTGGCAGTAAGGTACATGAGACATGTGCAGTTAAAGCGCTTAGCAGTTCTGTAGCGGCAGAGGTGTGAAAAGTTGTAGCATGGATAAAGCGGATATGCAGAAAGGCTCACTAAACGTAAAAATGAATATTTAAAATTAGCTTGCTATCATTCTCACATGATCTTTGTAGAAAAATCTAATATTAGTCAACCTTATATTACAAAATCAAAAAATATCATGGTTATACTCATTAGATTTGATGTCTATAATAGATTTTTACTTTAAATTTGGCACTTACGACTGAAACATTGGCTTTTTACAATAGCCTTTTTTATTTGTTTTAAAAGAGAACTGGTTAAATCAACTTTTTTATATTAATATTGCTAAAGCGGATGCTAAAAATCATTGATTTAGCAGATGCAGAGGAAAATAGCGGAGCTTAAAGCGGATCTACTATTTATCAGGTCTAAATTGAAATAGCGCAACGGTGCAAGAGTGCTACAGGATATAACGGGAATACTGTAGGGCTTTAGCGGGGCTTTAACTGCATAACATGAGACTACCTACTGTTTATAATATGACTCACAAACAGTCATTCGTCTCCATTCTTCCTTAGTTTGACTCCTGGTGCAATAGGTGTGCTGAATGCATAAGTTTCAAGCTTCCCAAAACGTTTAAATACCTCAGTAGCATATCTCTTTATGCACAAGAAATTTCCAGCAGACCTTTCAGTGAGACTTCTATGCTATCATGAAGGCCTTCATCATTGGTGCCTTGAACTGACTTAACATCTCCTCACAATCACCGGTGACAGCTAGATCATCCACATATATGCTAACAATCAACAAGTTACTATTTTTTTTTTTTTTCTTTGTAAATTAGGTCTGCTCACTTGGACATCTTTCAAACCCCTCTAAAGTACATCTCGATTCTACTAAATCATGCTCTAGGAGCGTGCATTAGTACATGGAGTCCTTTATGTAGCTTATATACATTGTCTTCAGAACCCTCGATCATAAAACCTTTTGGCTCCTCAACTAGCCTTCTTCTCCTTCAATTCACCATGCAAGAAGGCGGATTTAACATCTAATTGAAAATCTTTCCAATTGCGCTGAGCTGCTAAAACCACAGTAGTCCCAATGTCACTATTCTGGCTACTGGAGCATACACTTCAATATAATCAACTTCGCACCTTTGTGAATAGCCTTTAGCTACTAGTCTCGCTTTGTGCTTCTCGAGGTTACCATCGGCATTGAGTCTGGTTCTAAACACCTACTTCACACCAACTACGTTGGCAGACTGTGGTGCAGCAAAGAGGCTCCAAGTCAAGTTCCTTTCAATAGATGAAATCTCACTTTCCGTTGCATCAATCGAGTGCTTTTCGTTGCAGTTTCTTCAGAACTAATGGGGCTAGTGGAATCTATCATTGTTGTTTCTGCAGCAGCTCCATTTTCTTCATTTGCATCGAACTCATTTCCGCTAACATAGTCGTTTAACCATCTTTGAGGCTTGGTTTCTCTTCTTTTCCTCTGTGAGGATTCGCTAGTCTCACCTTCCCTCCTATGATCGTTGCCACTTTCTTCTTCATTTTTACCATTATTTTCATGTTTACTGTAATCTTCAATATACAGTTGTATGCTCCTTCCCGGTCTAAGTCCATCTAAACTTCAATTGTGTAGGTATTGTCTCATTCCCAGCTTTTTTTTTTTTAAGATAACATCTCTACTAACTACAATCTTTTTGGCACTAGGGTGGAAGACCTGTACGCCTTTGATTCTTCACTGTATCCAAGAAACACACACACTATGTTTCAATCATCAGGCTTAATTCTGTTTGCCTTCGGCAAGTGTACAAAAGCAATCCATCCAAATACTCTAAAATGAGTAACTGAAGGCTTCTCCCCAGAACATGCTTCTTCCGATGTCTTGTTCTTCAAGGTAGCATTAGGGCATCTATTCAAGATATGGTTGCTCCATTTTACTACTTCTGCCCAAAAGCTTTCTGGCATTTTCCTCTCAAAAAGCATGACTCTTACCATTTTGCAACACACTTCTATTTTTCGGCATTTTCTTCTCAAGAAGCACAGTTATAATTTTGCGCTCAGCTACACCGTTTTGTTCGGGTAAATAATTTACAGTTAATTATCTCTTGACTCCCTTCTCTGCGCAAACTTTGCTAAACTCAATTGAGTCAAATTCTCCACGACGATTAGTACATAGACATTTAAAAGGAAGTCCAGTCTCTTGTTCCACCATACTCATAAAAACTTGGAAATTCTCCAATGTTTCAGATTTTTCTGATAAAAAACATCACGATTTTCTACTAAAATCATCAGTGAAACATAAAATGTACCTCTTCTTGCCATTTGATAAAGGACTAATAGGACCATACAGGTATGCATGGACCAATTCAAGTGCTCGTTGCGCTCTCCATGAACTCTTTTTTAGAAAAGACTCCATGTGATGCTTAGCAATGACACACTCTTCGCGTGTCTCGACGAGACCTCAAACCATTTCTTTAGTTTCAAGAGACTTGAGGATTGTACAATTGGGATGGTAATGCCTCTTGCGCTATAATGCAGTTACATTTTGATTGTTGGTGAATAAACAATTATCTTGCTATGCTTTACTTCATGAAAATAAAAATTCTTTTTTTAAAAAAAAAATTGAACCTGGGTACTCGAAGAAATTTGAAAAATCTATATTATAAATATAGAGAAATTTATTACCTTTTTGAGTTATTGGAATAGTTTATATTTTTTTAATATCCGATTTTACTCCGGAATTGGGTTGATACGTTTCTGCCGATAAGCCTCAAGTGCATCGTAG
This sequence comes from Allium sativum, assembly GCA_030737875.1. NCBI lineage: Eukaryota > Viridiplantae > Streptophyta > Magnoliopsida > Asparagales > Amaryllidaceae > Allium > Allium sativum. Next base: position 244,503,352 of record CM060922.1, on the reverse strand, counting down.
GAACTGCCAAAATATGATTCTTTTTCTTTCATATACTCATAGTTGTTATTATCAACTGTTTTATTCTTTTTAGTTCGCACAGCTTTCTTTTTCGTGCTTATCCCAATTGTTGGTTCAGTTTATGCATGGCGAAAAAGAGCATTAGAATGGTCTTAACTGAATATTCAGACAACAACAAAAAAAAGAAAAAAAAAGAATGAAATCATGCTCATCCATCTCCTACATGGACACATTTGCATCTAATGAGTTTGGCATCCGATTCTGCCCGTAGACTATGCCTAATAGAATGGATTTCTTGAAACCCTATACGGATGATCTTTTGTACCCGCTTCAAGATATGATAATTAGTCAAAGAATCTTAACCTTGGGGTAAACAATTTATACTACTTATGTTTCTATTCTCGTACATAGGGAATGAGATTTAATCTTCTTACTGCAAATTTATAAACAGTTTGTTTTTCCTCAAGTTTTACTTCCTATGTTTCAACAAATATAGTGAACATCCTATTTATAGTCATAACGTTTCAATAATCAAACCTGTTAACCACAAAAATGGTCAATACTCCAAAATAGTGAATTCATGTTAGTACTCTTAGTTAAGTTGGATTAACTTGAATTATACCTTTCGGTTCAAAGGAAAACTTAATTATCCATTAAAGACAAATAATATGGTTTCACAATTTTAGGATGATTTTCCGATATCAAAGTTTTATTTTTATCTTGTCAATCTTTTTAAGACACTTCCCGGAAGCGTATCCCTATCGAAACAAAAAGACATGAAATTAGATGCATGATGTAATGAGTCGGATTTTTAACATTTAACTTCGAACATTTAAATTCATTTTAAATGTTGTATTAGAAATATAAAAGGATTTTTATAAGAAATTTATTAATTAAACGAAGTTTGAACGTATTAATTAAATTAAATTAACAACGAGCTCGCAGCGTCACAATTGTTCGTAGTTTTACGATTCGAACTTCAATTGAGTATATAAAATTCAATATGTGTCGGAATTCTTTGAAACAAGAATCTTCCGGATCTATTGAATTATAGTTTTCTAATGAAAGAGAAAAACCGAGATTTCATCTTGTAGATTTTGGTTATGTCCAAATCAAATTTTCAGAAAAATCGCGGTACAAACGTTTATGAACTATAACGATTTATTAAATAAAATAAAAGAATTTTAAATAAAATGGATATTGATTTAACTTGAAATTCAAAATATCGAATTTAAAATCCGAATTAGTTATTTTTGACGCTATATAATTTTTATGTGAATATATACGATAATAATAGTTTATTCCCTACAGGGTTGACTGTTATGGAATCGATTATATTTTATCGAATTAATATGAAACTTAAGAATAGTCAATTTTCAAACAACCTCGGATTTCAACGAAACCAATTTTATAAAATTAATAATGATTGATTCTTGTAAGATTTCCAGTTTCAAATCAATTGAAGTTATTATGTGATCGTACTCGATATAAACGCGTATCGATTTACGTTGTGAAAATCAATACAAGTTTTTCAAACGATCTCAGAAATCGATGAAACCAATTCCATCGTATCAGAAATATTAAGTTATTGTAGGATTTCAAGTTTCATCGCAATCGAAGCTCATATGTGGTCGTTTTAGCGTAAAACTTACAACATAAGTTTCGTGTAAATATTTTAATACTAAAACTGCCTCATAAATATACCCTAAGTTTTCCCTAATCCTAAATTTCAATCAACACCATCAGCCACCAACTTCTTTTTCTTACGTTTCAAATTTTTAATTTAATCGTCCAATCGGTAAAGAATTAGACGAAACTTCCAACTGCAAAGTTGTTGACGAAAGTCTGGGCTTCAAGCCGGTGGTGGTGGTGTGCAACGCGATGGTCGGAGTTGGTCAGAATTGGCATTCGAATCAAAGCGAGGCAGTTTCGGTTTTAAGCCAACTGTCGACGGTGGAGTCGATTTCAAGGGTTGGTGTCTGAAGATGGAAGGTGCGCAGGAGGGTAGCCGAAGGGGCTTGCCTTTGCCAGTAGGAGTCTTTTGCTCTTTATATTCTTCTTGAAGTATGTATGTGAGCGAATGCCTTTGCGCCTTTGGTTGTTCCAGAAGCTCTTCGCTTTTGACACCGCTTCCCTGTAACTCCTTTGTTGCTACTACTCTGATGATATTTAGTACTAACAAAACCTTTAGTAGGATGAAAGATTTTGCATGCTTTTCCTTTGATCAAAATAATTAGATTATGCTCTCAGAAGCTGACCAATGTTGAGGGTGTTGTTTCAGAGGTTTGAAATATAATACACATCAGTTATTATGTGACCAATTCCATAGAGTTTGATATTGTATCCCCTCGTCCTGCTACATTCATTCGAGAGTTGTTTCCTAACTTCATTGTTGTATAGATATCTTTGTCAAGTGTCGTAAACCATCTTTCATCATCACTCATGTGATTAGAACAACTCGAGTCAAGAAATCAAGCATTACCCTTTTTGTTTTTTTGTGTCTATGCTTAACCCATAAGGAAGATCTCTTGTTCTTCATTAATTTCTATGTAATTTGTTTCCTTGTTCCATTTTGGACATTCCGACTAATAGTGACCGAGCTTGTGGTCTAGTTATATGCGGTCATTCCTCTTTCATGTCCTCTTCCTCTTGGTGCAACTCTACCTTTGCCACAACCTCCTTCATGACCAACTTGTAGAGCTTGCTCTTCATCTCCTTCGTTGTATTTTCCAAACTTCTACTCATGAACCAATAAAGAGCTCATGAGCGTATCCACAGATGTCAGACTTAAGTCTTTGGACTCTTGAGTAGACCACAAAGTTTCGCTTTTCAGTTAGTGTGCACAAAATTTTCTTCGTGATTGTGTCATCTTGCGTGTCTCCTCCATAGTTTTGCATCTCATTGCCAACCAACATAACCCTACCAAAATAATCGGTAAAAGATTCAACATTCTTCATCATCAATACCTCAAAAGACCTCTTCAACCTCTGCAGTTGTGCCTTTTGCACATGTGCATTCCCTTGATATTTCTCCTTCATCGAATCCCAAATTTGCTTAATAGTCTCAAATTTAGAAACGTTTTAAGAATTGATTCATCTGAAGACACGAATAGAAAGTTCTTAGCCTTCAGGTCTTTGAAATTCAAATAATCATTTTCCTTCTTTTGTGTCGTTGTGAAACTCTCGCTATCCACAAGTACCTCGACTTTTATGCTGCCCTTGTAGTCTTTTGATCGAAATAAATTTTCCATTAAGAGACTCCACCACTCATAATATCCTTCAAACTTTGAATGCAACAACTGCTATTCGCTCCTTCTGAATTCATTATTCTCTTTCACTCTCTTTAATGTCAAGTGTTTCACTTACACGATGACTCTTCTCCTAGGATAACGTTTCGCTTGCATTATCTTCAAATTGAAGTCGAACTGATCGGATCCTTAAGGATGATGACTCTAATATCAGATGTTGTGTAAACTTAAAGAGAAACAAAGATATCTCTGATTTTGTAAACTGGCTTAATTTATTATTGAGAAATAAAGGGCTATAAATAGCCAGATACAACTGAAAATTAAACATTGAGATAAAACAACAATTAATTGTAGAAACCAATTCCTTATTAGCGAATAGTTTTACCAAGTAAACAGATGACAAAGTAAAACCATAGAAAGCAGATAACTAGTTCAACACTGTTTTGTAAGAATGATTAGTTCCTTGATTTTACATGCTTTGCTTACGCAAGGGAGACATGTTGTCGTGCTTACTAAAAGTGGGTAGAAGTATATAACCAATTAAATGCTTAGAACTAGTAAGAATATAGTATGATAGGTAGACTATATTGATGAAAAAACTAGTATGTAACGCAGTAGGATTAGTTTAAAGCTAGCATGAAGTACTCCATATTTTATGCATAAAAAGCTGGAAGGAGCAAAATATAAGAATAGGCAGAGCAATCCCAAAACATAGGGTGGTTCACTGCAATATAATAATAATTCACATACTGACTGAAACAAACTCACTTTCAACACCAATTCTTATCCGGCATTTAGAATACTGGATAAATTAGAGGAACAAATTTCAATGTACGTACAGAATAATAAAATTCAATCACACAGTTATCCGGCCTAATTTAGGCTGGACAAATGACTGACCGTCAGGGTCACCAAATTCACCCTGTCAGTCAGTGTTGAGTCTAAAATTGGGCTCACCGACCCTCTGTTAGGGCTCCGTCACTTGATGACAGACCCCTTGTTGGGTTGCTCTAACAGATGGATTTAAAGGCAGTAAAGAAAAGAAACAGAAGACGTGGGGTGTAATGTTTATTTTGCAAAAGCAGATATGGGAACGGCGAACTTCAGGTGTAACACTGGGAAAAAATTAGTGTCAGAAAATAAACCTGAAGGAATGCAAAATGGGTTCTTCCTTTTCTTCGAATCACTGTTTTCATTAGTAGGCACTTCTTCTGAATTTTCAATAATACTAGCCTCTTTAATTATTGGTTCGTTAAAACTTTTAAAAACGCTCTTATCAATAACAAAATCGCCAGCTCCTTGGTTTTTTGACTCATTTTCAAGGGAGCCAATTGTTGAAAATGGACTCTTCTTTTCCTGGGATGACAATAGTCAAGGTCGAAATCACCGTACAAAAATCAACGAAATACAATATAATACGCTGAATCGTCATATACCTTGATTGATTTGTCGTTACTCGCTACCTTTTTGTTCAAAAACTCTGAAAGAGAAATCGGTTTCTTTTTAGGTATCAATCCTGTTTTCTCATTCGAGATCCTAAAGATAGCAAATACAATAAAAAAAAACAGCTTTTGCTTCAGATCAGGTAGAATATAATGAGTAACAATGTAGAATACGGTATAAAATTGAAAAGAACCTTGATTTGGAGAGAAACGAAGAACTGATGGACATTTGACCAAACTGGTTCTTCTTCATTGTTATGGTTCTTCTTCAGCAATCGTTTCGTACAAAGTTTAAACGTCGAACTTCAGGCGTATTGTAATATTGAATAGAAGTTTGAGTTTAATCTGAATAGAGCGCGAAAATCGAATTATTTTAGGTGTTTTAGCGGGAATAACAATTGGGGAAGTGGTCTGCGCATGATTGAAAATGCTGCCTTTGGTGAATTCCACTTACAAACAAAAGAATGTTTTTTCAATTTAGCTTAGTTTTTACATTTTATTTCACTTTTTCAAAAAATTACAAATATAGTCCACTGCTGGCAAACTCAGCGCTGTGTTTCTCATAGTGCACTAGCGCTATCTGAGATTGTGTCGGTACACGTGTACATTGATGCAATCCCGGATTGCGCCAGTTCACTGTAAGAGAAAAAAATTGCTCTCGTCTGGGCGTAATCTGAAATTGTTACACAAAAGGAAGTGGACGGGAATCTTGTTAGTTACGGTCAAATCATCAGTTTAATTTTTTTGTCTTACTTCGAACATGTACTAAGTTAATCCTAAATGCTCAGCTTAATGAAAAACCTCATCTAGATCGAAAATAGCTGACATCATACCTAGATTCTAATACAAGACAATAAATCAGATGGAATAGCAAGGGAAGAGTTTGATCTAGAAACTATTAACAATAAAAACAAGAAGCGGTATAAGTTCAGTATGTAACAACAATTTTTATATGAATAAATTGCAAACTGGTCACAACAAGTTTCATAAAATGGAAAATTAAAACAGTGAGAAATGTGTTAGCAAAAAACAACACAAGTATTCATCCCAGCATGCAACAATAAGCAGCTATTTTGTTTGGAATTATTTTTCATTAACATGAATTATATCGTATAAATGATAACTTACATAAGTTGTCAAAAATGGCATTAATTGAAAGCAGATGTGTTAAGGAAAACTAGCACTAATTGACTTACGTAAATTATCAACAATTAGCAATTTTTTGTTTCACTGAACTGGCGCAATTCGAAATTGCGCCAATTAGGCGCAATTTCGGATTGCACCCAAATGAAAGCAATTTTTTTTCTTTATATGTACTGGTGCATTCTCTGATTGTACCAATTTACACGTGTACTGGCGCAATCTGGATTGCGCATGTGTATTTTGGCCAACTCAACGCTGAGTTGGCCAAAAGTAAATTATATTTGATATATTTCAGAAAAGAGGGCTAAAAATGAAATAAAATGTAAAAACTAGGCTAATTTGAAAAAATATCCCAAACAAAATTCCATGAAACACGAGGAAGCAATTTATCAAATCGCCTTCTGAATTTCTTCAAGTACATTTTTCTTAAGCTTTGACGGGAAAAATCCATATCAAATAAATGACGTTTTCACGGTTTAGTTTTGGCAGTTAGGGCATCAAATCATAATTGATTAGCCGTTCATTTTATAGATCAGATGGTATAATGAACCGCAGATATGAAATGCGTAGACTGTTTTTACCATCGACAGTCCATTGTCAACCTCCATTTTTTCTCCACGTATAAAAGCTCTTTCCCTTCTTTCCACAACTACTTCCGTTAATAATTTCAAGCATATCTGAGTTGCTTCAACGAAAATCACCTCTATTCCAATTTTTTATACCATATAACTTTTTTTATTGATTCTTTCTCATTTTTCTCGTCGTTATATAGCATGTATATCGCTTGTTCCATTTCAACCATCTTTAAAGTCATTGTTGACTAAATTGAGAAACACACCGTAATTTTCATTGATTTGTATATAAAGATGATCAACAGTCGAGCTGGGAAAGTCTGGTATTTGAAACAACCATGTCACACTTGCTTTTAAAGTCCAAGAAGACGTCATCTAGAACATATCCTAGAAAAAGAATAGCGTGAACAATCACAGGCTCATATTGTCCCCGTAGAACGGACTGTTACAAACTGAAATAGGTGTCTGGAATATAGAAAAAGACAAAGTGAACAAAAACGATGAGTGATGGAATACTACAAGCAAACAATACAAAAAATTTAGATTGCAATCTCTACCGAAGTTTCGAGAGATGAACATGATGTATCATGGTTGTGTTTAGATGTCAAATGCAAATACACCATCCTTCTATTGATAGAGTTAGTTATACGTCTTGGAGACAATTATGCAATTTGTTACAAAAACTCAATAAGCACTCTTGTTTAAAATAATAGGCCTTTTATAACGTATGCTTGTCATAAATAATTAATTAGTTAATTTAAGTATACACAAAAGTCCTTAAATGATGTGTTTGCTATAATAGTTACAGATAGTTGTAACTATGAGTATTATGTCACAATACGATAACAGTACTACAAAGCAGGTATGTTGCTTCGTCTCATTTGCTTCGGTTTTTCTTATAACAGAAGCAAATAGTATCATTTGCTTCTGTTCTGTTAATAACAAAAGCAAATGGTGCGAAGCAAATGGTATTACCTGCTTCGGTTATGCCAATGACCGGAGCAAATAGTATAATTTGCTTTTGTTGTACCAAAAACTAAAGCAAATGCACCAAAGAAAATAATGTATTTGCATATGTTCCATAAGAACAGAAGCAACTGCACCGAAGTAAATAATGTATTTGCATCAGTTCTATAAGAACAGAAGCAACTGCACCGAAGCAACAATGAATTATTTTACTAAAGCAAATGCAAATATCAATAATCATAGACAACATTACATATGTCATTATTTATAATTTATTATAGTGAATGATTGTTAAATAATTTATAGCTATAGATTATTATAAATAATCAATAATTATATTTTATATTTAATAATTTACTGTAGTTAATTACTAATATTTAGTAGATTGTAGTTAACATTTATTTATTTCATATAATAATTAACAAAATGAATTAATAATTAAGTTGTTATTCATAATTTATTATCACAAGCAATCTCACACATGTCATTATTCATAATTTATTATAATCAATTATTATCAATAAATAATTTATAACTATAACTTATTCTCAATAATCAATAATTATATTTAGTAACTTGTAGCTAATTACTAATATTTAATAAATTATACTTAATTTTTACTAATTTCACTTAATAATTAATAAATGAATTAATAATTACTTTCTAATAATAATGTTCGTTTAACATTTAATTATCAAATAATATTAATATTAAAAAAATTAAAATTCTAAATTAATAAATAATAATTTCTGTTTAGTAATTAATATCTATTGTATACTATGATTATGAAGAAATTAATATTGATTATTTTAACTATTGACAATAACTATTAAATAATTACTTTGAATTATCACTTGAAAATAATAATAAATAACAAATAGTAATTAGCATCTAATATTTAATAATAATTAACAAAAAATATTGTAAATAACTAAATTTTAATAATTAATATTTGATGCTTAATAATTAATTTTAACATATACCATTTAATAGTTAAAAACTATGATTAAATAGCTTCTATTAAATAATTAATAATTAATATTACTAATTGATTTTTAATAAATTATATAAAACAATTAAGTAATAAAATCTATTAGTTAGTTAGTAACTAGTAGTAAAAATAGTAAGACTACTACTTAATGAAGTATACTCAGTAAATTGCTAAAACAAATAGCTAATAATAGTTAATTATGCAAACGGGTTGGATCAGATTGCATATAGTGACCCAATATATAATCCGCACAAGTGAATTAATTTAGATACTCCAAACCCTAGTTAGCCACCATACCCATCTTCCTTGAATCCCCAACAACTAGCAATGGTGGAATCACTAATCCTAAAAGCAGTAAAGCACGATTGTTCTTTCCCAGTCAGTCTCACTCGCGCATCGCTAACAGCAAATAGACCGCTACTATTCTTTGTCCTCTTTTATAGTTCCCACTCCATTTTCACAATAAATCACGATTACGAATTCACCTCTTTCCAGCTAGGGCTATGTGGATTTAAAATTGAGATGGTTGTTCATGTTTTCCATCCTCCTCGAGCCCGAATCAATTGAGATCTGCGAACTCTGTTGGTCGAATTTCGTATCCGCTCATCCGCAACATCATTGAAGACTACCCCTACATATCCATTGACCCGGGAGTCTCGTATTCTCTTAGTCGCTGCTTCTGTCCGGCTCGATAAAACCCCAATCTACAGATGTCGGAGCAACAAATTTTTTATGCAAAAGTTTTGGTTCTCGTTCAGTCGATGATCGATGCCATGTCGCAACTTGCTTCCGCTTTCTATTTGTTCCTTGCTTCAATATTCCTAGTAATATTTTTTTTCTTTGCAGTTAGCTAGTTTTTATTTTAAGGTTGGTTTAATTAATTGGTAGAGCTATTGCCTTTTTTTGTGGATGTGTATTTTTGGTTGTGGTGTTGGTTGCAAGCAGTCCTGATTGCTGGAAAAAAAAAGAATAGAATGTCGAGTAGAAGTTGCACCCGTGAGAAACAGGACTAGCTTAAAATGGTAAGTATAAGTCTTTGCCTTTTCTTGAACTTACATTGCCTGGGCTTTGTATAGATGCTTTGTTCTCTTTTGTTGCAAATGAGTTTCTCCTTTTACGTTTTTTGGATTGTTTTAATATTTAGATGATTAGATTATGCAATTTTCAAACCATTTATAACAGATTCTATCAAACAAATCTGGATTGTAAAACCGAACAATGACCCTCGTTTATTTTCTATATTCTCCATGCACGTATTTTGTGTACTATACCGAGAACTTCCAACAGTAATCTGAATTGTAAAACCAAAGTTAGTAGTAAATAACTGTTGTTAATACAAGAGATCTTTGGTAAATTGTTATTGAACAACATATAAAGATTGTTAAAGAAAATTCCTGTTGAATACTGGTTCATATAATGTTTACTCATCCAATGGCATATCAACCCATATAATCTAGTGTGAGCACGTTGTACTTTAGCTTTGGATATCACGGTTAATTAGGATTTTTTTACTAAGGTATGCTGTAGATTTTGCATCTGTTATACATTACATAGCTAGTACTAGTAGAAATAATGACCCTTTAAATTTTGGGTTAATATTACCTTTCATAAAATAAATATACTCACAGTGGTTGAATTCGCAAACCTGGTAAAGATATAATGTATGTAAGCAAGGTTGGATCTAAATGGCAGTCCAATGGATTTCATGTGGTTTAATTGATATCTGGTTCATATTCTGGAAGGAATATGCTTTTTAGAGTTGTTAAAAGTTCTTTTTGGCTTCTATAGGTCAGACAGCTTATTTAATGAGTTTCTTTTCTGTTTACCACAAATTATTTGGACCAAAGCTCATCCTTATTTGAGTAATACGCATGAATGGCTAACATTCATGACATGGACCTATTATTCTCTTATTCACAAACTTTTGTTGATTTCTGACATTGTTTAGGTTCGTATTGATTGTTGTGATATGGTTTCAAATATTAATTCTTAAATGTTGTGCAAGTAAAATCTACATTGTATTTTTGTTCAAATATTAGTTCTTAAATGTTGTGCAAGTGAATTCTACATTATATTTTTTATTTAAGCGGTTCTTTATAATCGTTTTACATTTGCAGGTATTTTAATCAGACGAATGCTAAAATGGAAAAAGCTGGACTCGCTACATTTGAGCAATAAGGATAAGTTCTTTCAGCGGAAGATACATTTTGTAAACACGACACTATCTTTATCTTCTTGAAGTTGTGATTTTATGAGTTAGAATTCTTTGTTTAAATTTTGACTTTCTTGGAAATCAAATTATTGATGCATTTTTTGTACTACTTATATGCTAGATGTTCTATTTTGTTGTATTAAGATTAACACTATTAATAAAATATATTGTTTTCTATTGCGTTGTTTTAAATGTGTGGCTTATGAACATTATTAATGATTCATATTTATTTGTGTGTTGCATTCTCCAATTAATATTAGTTATCTGGTCTGATTATATTGTTAGTGGTAATTATTTGTTTTGATATAAATGTATTAGTAGGGATGTACATTTCTTTTCAAAGAGAATTTTTTGCTTCCGTTGTAGCAAATAGGCTTGTTTTTTAAGACAACAGTATGCTTTTTTTGCTTCGGTTGTAGACAAAACCGACGAAAAAATGTCTTTTTTGCTTCAGTTGCTCGACGGAAGCAATAGATTTTGGTATGTTGCGTCTGCTGCAGTTGCTTCGGTTGAAATAACAGGGGGTAAATAACCGAAGCAATTGACCTGTTTTGTAGTAGTGTAAACGTAACATTTTAAATGTTCGTAGTCGAAATGTATCGAGATTAGACATCGATGCATCCGTCAAGACTAGAGTACGTAGCGCTTGTTAAATTTGGGTGTTTTAAATATATTAATGAAGAGATGTTAATTAATTCTCATAATCAAGTCAAATCGGGAAGATAATATATTAATATGGAGAACGTATATATTTGATTTAAGGAATTAACTAAATATTGGTATAGGTGGAAATAATTTTAAAATGCGCCAGATTTATGGTGGTATCAATCAGGAAATGTTTCATCCTTATCTACGGAGCATTCTTCATCCTTCCCCTTATATATACACAGACATTTGCTCATATTTTCAACATACACAAGAATAATGCTCTCTCCATATATTGTCTTCAATAGGATCTTTATTTCTCCATCTATTATAAGATGAGAAATTTGTATTGAGTTGTGTATTTCTTTTCATATTGTACCTCCTCTTGAAGTCAATAAATAAAAGGTTGCCTCTTGAAGGGAATAAATAAAAGGTTGTTGGATCCGAGGATGCAGGCATAGTCGAACCTCGTTATATTAGTGTTCTTCCCCTTTTCTATTTCTGTTTTTCTCTATAATTTGAGCCATTTGTTTTTCTTTATCATATTTGTTGGATCGGCATTGTTGATGTAACAACCCACTCATACAATGATAATAGATTTAGATATTTTGTCTAAATATATCATCGTATCTTATGTGTCACTCAAAATGTCGTTTTTCACAAACGATAAAATTAGGATTCGGGACCACTTCCATTGAGTCCGGATCATTGTTTACGACCTTTTTGACTGTAAACATCGATACCTTTTGAGTTAGCGAAGTTTGGTCATTTTCTCATTAAAACGTATGACCAAAATATCACTTTTCACATACGAATGAATTTGAACTCGAAACCACTTCCATCGAGTTCAAAATGTCGTTTACGTATTCGAAAACTATAAGGTTCGATATGTTCCGAGTTTCGGAAATTTGGGACTTTGGGCTATGGCTTGGTTAGCCAACCTAGCTCATTCACTTAAGAGCTCCACCTAGCTCTCTTCCTCTCATTCATTCCAAACACTCAAAGAAAATAGAAAATGGAAGAAATTCCCAAAGCTAGGGCTTCCAGTCTAGAGCTCAATTCTTGTGCAAATCCAATTCTATGACATGGGTAAGCTCTCTACTCTCCTAATCTACCTTTCTCTCCTCTCAATTTCGGATTTTTATGATGTTCTAACATCCATGAGTTTGTATGTGGGTTTATATGGCAATTAGAGAGGAGTGATTGAAGAAAGAAAGCTTCTTTGCTTGGATTTGTGCTTGTTCTTCCTTGTTGGAGCTTGTTCTTGTCATTCAAGAGCCAAAGGTGAGTTCTTCTTGAACTCACATCTATGCCACAAGTCATTGGCTTGTACAAGTGTAATTTAGTGTTCATACGAGTTTGCTTGTGCTTGTGAATTGGTTAGGTTGGTGTAACTTAGCCGATTTCTTGTGTTTATGTTTCATTGAGTTGAAAATTATGATTAGAATTGTCCACACAATCTAATTCATAAACTACTAGTCGATTTGGTGATATTGTGAAGCTCCGTTGTCGCACCGGCAAGTTCCAAGACTTCACATTTCACTTATATCGCATTTGATGCTTTGGTTAGATAATTTGGTCGCTTTGGAGTTTATAATCAAGAACCATTGCAAATATCTTGTGTGAATGTTTGTGCATGTTATAGGTGAAGTTATTGTGTGCACCCATGCTCTTGTAGCTTCCCTTTAGCATTGCCAAACCATCTTGTTCTAGTTTGAATTGCGTTTGATAGCTTTGATTTGAAACTTAGTTCACCTTTGAACTTATGATCGAAACCATCACGAATCTCCTCTATGAATGCTTGCATGTGTGTGTATGTGTTCTTGAGTGTTTTCGGTGAGCTAAGGAGGCTTCATTCTCAATTAGAAAACGTTATAAGCCATCACCATTGATATGAGTTCGTCCGAGAACCGTTTGCACCTCAATTCCTAAGCAAAAATGGCCATACTACAGCTCAGACGTTTGTCCAGGAGGGGGACAGACGTCTGTCAATGTTTGGGGGAGAAAATAAATAATTGCTTCAGCTCAGACGTCTGACCAAAATGGGTCAGACATCTGTCCAAACTCTCGGAAACAATTTTCCTGACAATAGACGTCTGTCCTTAGGGTGACAGACGTCTGTCACTGAAAATCTGCTGTTTTCCTGACCGGTGGAGACCACGGTCAACAGTTTAGGCCCATCCAGGCTCTTTCCCGGCCGGAGCTCGGGCCGTTCGGACTTCGTTTGTGAACTTCAGCTTTACGAATTCGCAGATTTTTGCATCTTGATTCCTCGACTTTGATCCTCCTGTGATTCTTCCAATGTTGATCCTTATTGGTCGATTCACATTTATTTATGATGTGAATTGAATAAATGATCATTCTAAAGCCCGTATACTCTTGTTAAGATGATTCACGCCTCTAAAACGTGAATTATCGACTCGATATCCTTCGAGTTTATTCCGATGTAGTTTAAAGCCTTCGGCTCCTAGTTTGGGATTTCGATTCGTTCGTTGATCAAAATTACAATCGTTATCCCTTATTTTCCTGTATGTTGTTGTGATGTGAGTTTATGATCTATGATTTGAGAACACGTCATTGTGACGTGAACCCCCTTGATCGATTTGCCTCGGCAATCGTACTATTGTTTATTACCACTTTGATATTATATAAAGAGGTTTTATGTTATTAGTAGATATCAAATTCTTGTACTAAAATGGTTTCCAATCTTACTTCATTATACAAGCTAATTTACGAAATCATTTTATGAACCTTCTTCAAAGCTACTAGTATATATTTTATAAACCTTTTTCTCATTCGTATGAGAAATCTAATTAAATGTCTTAGTAAAATCAAGGACTATGAACCTTGCTTTTGCTTTAATAGTTAATTCTTGGACTCGTCCGATCGAAAACCGTGTCAATGCTCCTTCTATGATTTTCTTTGTTTTGAATAGGAACCAATTACGGGTTCGTAAGTATTCGAGAATAGCATGTGGTTATGGGACATGTCGCTATTTCCTTATATTAACTAGCTCGGAGTAATTTCTATTCACCCGGATTGATGTGATCCTTTATGACTTGTGTTTTGTGGTCCTCGATCGCCCGAGCGGGATTTATGATTCTTGGATTTCACCTATGGGACTTCGGTCCAACTCTCTATGATTTATGATGTTTTTTAGGGATTTCACAATTTATGTGTTTTCTCTCTTCTGGGGCCACGACCCGGCTTCGTGGGGAGCTTTGGCTCAAACTTATAGGTTCGCCACCTAGAGATCGTATCTCATCTTGGTGAATAGGCCTACCTCTTGGTGATGTTTTCTATGATGTCTTGGTGATTTATGATGTCTTGATGATTTATGATTACTTGGTGATTTATGATTACTTGGTGATTTATGATTACTTGGTGATTTATGATTACTTGGTGATTTATGATTTCTTGATGATTTATGATTATTGGAATGTTGAATTCCACATTAGCTAGGAGATTATTTAGAGATAGTTGTGTTGACATGTCATGTTTCATATTTAGTTATGATAAGATGTTATTAGTAGAATCATGTCATCCTGTGTTATATCTCTTGTTATCTTAGTTTATTTGATAAGTACAGCTAGACTGGTCTGTTTATTGTTTATTTCTTTATAAATAATACTCGGGTTAGACCGAGTCATTTTAGGTACTCCTCTGGGACTCCTAGCAGGATTGATCTTCCGGTTTCAGCTTGCTACTCTGTCTCTGCAGTTTTATGTACTTTTGTACCTATGACATTATCTATCGTAGTGTACATATTCTTTTATGTAGATCTTGGTACATGTATCAGTGGATCTTTGTTGACCACTAGCTTGTTGTACATATTCTTGGTTTATTCATATCTATTCCGCCTTTGTTATGATTATTCTGTGTCTGGCTTTGCGATATACCATGTTTATATTGTTGTTGTTGGATGTTTTATACTGCTTTCCGGATTGCATATAGTCGTTGTGTAGTTGCCCTATGTGTCGAATGGTCATGTCGAAATTTTAATTGGTATCATAATTCGATGTGAATTCCTCACACGGAGCAATTATACAATTGGTCACCCTTCACAAACCTCATTCTCCGTTATGGTCTGCGACATTTCTCTCAAATGAACCGGACGATAGTGGGTATAGAGGCGGGGCGCTACAGTTTGGTATCAGAGCAACTTTTCGGAACAGTGTAAGATAGCATGACGATGGTATTGCCTTAAGCCTCTCTCGGGAATCGTGCCTTAAGGTTTTAGTTAGAGTCCTAAGACCCTTCATAGCTTATCTTCCAAAACGATTCCATTTTGATTGAATTCGCATCGTTTGAATTCAATTTGAGACTAACTTTGTCTTCCTTTTTTTTCCTTAAAGAAGCGAAATAGTTGGTCGCGGCCGTGCAAGTGTCGGTTCACCCTGTATACCTCCTACGGGAGGGGTGATTATGTCTCAAGTGTCCTGTTTTTAGTCTTTTAGAATAGTTATCAACTTGTTCTCTTTCGGGTTGATTCTATAGTTCATCTAGGGCATGTGTGCTCTAGTGGTGCTTCTATTTTATTCTTTGACTCAAGTTGCTAATCGATGTCTGTCTTTGAATAAATTACGTTATTAGAACGAAAACTTCAAGTTGTCGATCGCTTCGATGATCGTATTTTGACATTTGTCATGACTACATCAATCGTACATGAAATTTAATTAAACGCTTTAGTAAACATGAGGACTATGGACCCTTGTGTTTGCTTTGACGGATAATTACCGGACTTGTGCATTTGAAAACTATGATAATAACCATTTTGAATACTCGAGTGAGATTCAACAATTCGTTCGTTAATCTTGAGTTAAGCTGGCGGTATGGGACGTTCGGCTGAATTTGTTTATTAACTGGCCTATCGTGTACACACTTATCTTGTTGATCATTTATGATCCTTGTAGTTGATTGATCATTGGATATCTTCCCCATGCGTCGTTACGCACGTCGTAAGCACCTTTGATCATGATATTTCGTGTTTTCTAGTTAAGATTGTTTCGTACGTCATTACGTACCTAACATAGTCTATTAGTTTCTTGTCAATCGGTATGGAGATACCATGTCGTTGTGACTAAATCTACTCCCTTGTTGTCAGCCATGTAGTTCTAGTTCGGTGTGAGATCACCAAGCCTTCGGGCTAAAACAACTCATTTGTTACCTCGTTGTGCCAGTGTGAGTCACCAAGCATTTGTGCTAAATTAACTCAAGATCAAGAATGAGGGAAAGCATCCCGCTTCTTGTGATCTCTCTTCTTGAGTCAGGGTACGTGTCATTAATTCCTTAATGTCATTTACCTCATTCAAAGATTATTTATTTATGTTCTTTTGATATACGTCGGTAGTGTTCTTCATTATCAAAAGATATCAATTGTGTTTTATTCGTAAGTTGATAAAGGAATTCTATTTCCTTTATGCCATCCCGAACGATTTATTGAACTTGTATACTTTCGCAAGATCTGCGTGAATGTTAGAAATTGTGAGGACTTTCTTGTGTTAACTTGTCCATCAGGTGCGTTAAGTATCTCGAACGAGACGTGGGACGCCATGTGGTAGTTCGGAATTCCTAAACACCATTATGTGACAATCCGACATTTGAAATGATCCCTAAAATTAAATTAACCATTAATAAGTTAATCAGAATAATAATATTTTGGATTTTTGCGATTTTTCGTAATCGTTCGTTATGTTTCTAGATAATTATTTCTAGATTTCCTTGAAGCAATTCCAAGAATTTGAGTGGTTCAAGATTTTCAATTAAGAATTATCTTGAATCTTTTCTTTGAGTAAATTAAATAACTCCAGGAACAACCCAAAGAGTTATTCATTTATGTCTCTTGTTTTTGGATTTTAGATCTTTGATTTTCGAGAATTCTTAGTGATTGAGAATCTCACCTAATTCTTAATCCTTGTTTCGATTTGCTAAAAAGAATTTAGTATTCTTGTGATTCCATGGGTCCCCCTGTTTTCTTTAGCGAACGATCACTTGAGAGATTGGGAGTCCCATGGGGGAAGGGGATATTTGGGTTGTGCGATCCACGACAAACCCAATAATTCCTTTCTTCGAATCTATGATCTAGTCGATCACCCGAAAGTGCTATAGTCAATTCACTTATGGACTTAGCCTTGCGTTGTTCTTAGAAATGAATATCGAAAGGATGAGCTCTTTTGATATTCATCCCTTGTTTGTTTGAATCATTTGGGTCGACAATTATCTCTGCATGTTTGTTAACCCTTGTGAATCAAATTTTTTGGGGATTACAACCTCTTTGGTTTAATCTCGTCTTGTTAGAGAAGTTGTCTATTGCTTCTTTGATTAATTGCTGATGTTTCTGTGATTTGAGATTTTTGGTGGAAAATTATCTTGAATCATGTTATTCTGAAGTGATAAGTTGTGCACTACTTATCCATCACCTTCTCGATGTTTCTGATTTTCTAAAATCGATACTCGAGTTTCTGAATATTGGGAATTTCGTATAATTCCTAATGACTCATCCTTATGGTTACTAAATGAGATTTAGTACCTGGTTAGAAATTGATTTCCCAGAGTAGTTCATTGGTATTCCGTTACCAATGTTTGATTATTGATTTGTAGTTCATTGGTATTCCGTTACCAATATTTGTTATCGGTTTCTAGTTCATTGGTATTCCATTACCAATATTTGATTATCGACTTGTAGTTCATTGGTATTCCGTTACCAATATTTGTTTATCGATTTCTAGCTAGTTGGTATTCCGTTACCAACCTTGAATCGTTGATATTAAGATTGATTATTCCTTCGAGAATTGCTCTCCTTAGCTAAATCCATTGGAATCTCTGTGTTGTGCTTTTGTTGGTGTCAACTACCTTGTCGCAAGACTAAAGTGCTCAGGTTTGATGTTTTCTACCACGTCGTGATTGAGTTTGGGAATGGATTAGTCAACCACCGTAGATTCCGATTTCATATCCTAAGAGAAATATCTACTATTGATATCTCGCATCTGTAGGACGCAGTCCTGTTGCTCCTTGAATTTCCAAATTATATTCGCTTGGTTTTTGTGCATTCTATTGATTCTCATTCCCTTGAGAATCATACGAAGAAAGGCGAGTCTATTTGAATTCATAGCGCTTATGAATTTTCCTGGAATTATTTTACCTGTTTGGGATGACTACCTTTATGGGTAATGAAGTTCGAGATTGAACTCTAGCTTTTATGATCTTGCGAGACGAAATTGGGATCTCACCTAGCCATTAGCGTGATCTTTCCATTTCGTGTCGATTCTTGTGGTACCACTCCGTGGTATTATTTTTGGTTGTTACTTACTACTTCATTCTTAAGGAATTGCGGGGACGCAATTCTTTTAAGGGGGGAAGTCTGTAACAACCCGCTCATTCGATGATAATAGATTTAGATATTTTGTCTAAATATATCGTCGTATCTTATGTGTCACTCAAAATGTCGTTTTTCACAAACGATAAAATTAGGATTCGGGACCACTTCCATTGAGTCCGGATCATTGTTTACGATCTTTTTGACTGTAAACATCGACACCTTTTGAGTTAGTGAAATTTGGTCGTTTTCTCATTAGAACGTATGACCAAAATATCACTTTTCACATACGAATGAGTTTAAACTCGAAACCACTTCCATCGAGTTCAAAATGTCGTTTACGTGTTCGAAAACTATAAGGTTCGGTATGTTCCGAGTTTTGGAAATTTGGGACTTTGGGCTAGGGCTTGGTTAGCCAACCTAGCTCATTCACTTAAGAGCTCCACCTAGCTCTCTTCCTCTCATTCATTCCAAACACTCAAAGAAAATAGAAAATGGAAGAAATTCCCAAAGCTAGGGCTTCCAATCTAGAGCTCAATTCTTGTGCAAATCTAATTCTATGACATGGGTAAGCTCTCTACTCTCCTTCTCTACCTTTCTCTCCTCTCAATTTCAGATTTTTATGATGTTCTAACATCCATGAGTTTGTATGTGGGTTTATATGGCGATTAGAGAGGAGTGATTGAAGATAGAAAGCTTCTTTGCTTGGATTTGTGCTTGTTCTTCCTTGTTGGAGCTTGTTCTTGTCATTCAAGAGCCAAAGGTGAGTTCTTCTTGAACTCACATCTATGCCACAAGTCATTGGCTTGTACAAGTGTAATTTAGTGTTCATACGAGTTTGCTTGTGCTTGTGAATTGGTTAGGTTAGTGTAACTTAGCCGATTTCTTGTTTTTATGTTTCATTGAGTTGAAAATTATGATTAGAATTGTCCACACAATCTAATTCATAACATACTAGTTGATTTGGTGATATTGTGAAGCTCCGTTGTCGCACCGGCAAGTTCCAAAACTTCACAATTCACTTATATCGCATTTGATTGCTTTGGTTAGATAATTTGGTCGTTTTGGAGTTTATAATCAAGAACCATTGCAAATATCTTATGTGAATGTTTGTGCATGTTATAGGTGAAGTTATTGTGTGCACCCATGCTCTTGTAGCTTCCCTTTAGCATTGCCAAACCATCTTGTTCTAGTTTGAATCGCGTTTGATAGCTTTGATTTGAAATCTAGTTCACCTTTGAACTTATGATCGAAACCATCACGAATCTCCTCTATGAATGCTTGCATGTGTGTGTATGTGTTCTTGAGTGTTTTCGGTGAGCTAAGGAGGCTTCATTTTCAATTAGAAAACATTATAAGCCATCACCATTGATCCGAGCTCGTCCGAGAACCGTTTGCACCTCATTTCCTTAGCAAAAATGGCCATACTACAGCTCAGACGTCTATCCGGTAGGGGGACAGACGTCTGTCAATGTTTGGGGGAGAAAATAAATAATTGCTTCAGCTCAGACGTCTGACCAAAATGGGTCAGACATCTGTCCAAACTCTCGGGAAACAGTTTTCCTGACAACAGACATCTGTCCTTAGGGTGACAGACGTCTGTCACTGAAAATCTGCTGTTGACCAGTGGAGACCACGGTCAACAGTTTAGGCCCATCCAGGCTCTTTCCCGGCCGGAGCTCGGACCGTTCGGACTTCGTTTGTGAACCTCAGCTTTACGAATTCGCAGATTTCTACATCTCGATTCCTCGACTTTGATCCTCATGTGATTCTTCCAATGTTGATCCTTATTGACCGATTCACAATAATTTATGATGTGAATTGAATAAGTGATCATTCTAAAGACCGTATACTCTTGTTAAGATGATTCACGCCTCTAAAACGTGAATTATCGACTCGATATCCTTCGAGTTTATTCCGATGTAGTTTAAAGCCTTCGGCTCCTAGTTTGGGATTTCGATTCGTTCGTTGATCGAAATTACAATCGTTATCCCTTGATTTCCTTTATGTTGTTTGTGATGTGAGTTTATGATCTATGATTTGAGATCACGTCATTGTGACGTGAACCCCCTTGATCGATTTGCCTCGGCAATCGTACTATTGTTTATTGCCACTTTGATATTATATAAAGAGGTTTTATGTTATTAGTAGATATCAAATTCTTGTACTAAAATGGTTTCCAATCTTACTTCATTATACGAAGCTAATTTACGAAATCGTTTTATGAACCTTCTTCAAAGCTACTAGTATACATTTTATTAATCTTTTTCTCGTTCGTATGAGAAATCTAATTAAATGTCTTAGTAAAATCAAGGACTATGAACCCTTGCTTTTGCTTTGATAGTTATTTCTTGGACTCGTCCGATCGAAAACCGTGGCAATGCTCCTTCTAGGATTTTCTTTGTTTTGAATAGGAACCAATTACGTGTTCGTAAATATTCGAGGTTAGCATGTGGTTATGGGACATGTCACTATTTCTTTATATTAACTAGCTCGGAGTAATTTCTATTCACCCGGATTGATGTGATCCTTTATGACTTGTGTTTTGTGGTCCTCGATCGCCCGAGCGGGATTTATGATTCTTGGATTTCACCTATGGGACTTCGGTCCAACTCTCTATGATTTATGATGTTTTCTAGGGATTTCATAATTTATGTGTTTTCTCACTTCCAGGGTCACGACCCGGCTTCGTGGGGAGCTTTGGCTCAAACTTATAGGTTCACCCCTAGAGATCGTATCTCATCTTGGTGAACAGGCCTGCCTCTTGGTGATGTTTTCTATGATGTCTTGGTGATTTATGATGTCTTGATGATTTATGATTACTTGGTGATTTATGATTACTTGATGATTTATGATTACTTGGTGATTTATGATTACTTGGTGATTTATGATTACTTAGTGATTTATGATTTCTTGATGATTATGATTGTTGGAATGTTGAATTCCACATTAGCTAGGAGATTATTTAGAGATAGTTGTGTTGACATGTCATGTTTCATATTTAGTTATGATTAGATGTTATTAGTAGAATCATGTCATCCTGTGTTATATCTCTTTACAGCTAGACAGATCTATTTATTGTTTATTTCCTTATAAATAATACTCAGGTCAGGCCGAGTCATTTTAGGTACTCCTCTGGGACTCCTAGCAAGATTGATCTTCCACTTTCAGCTTGCTACTCTGTCTCTGCAGTTTTATGTACTTTTGTACCTATGACATCATCTATCGTAGTGTACATATTCTTTTATGTAGATCTTGGTACATGTATTAGTGGATCTTTGTTGACCACTAGCTTGTTGTACATATTCTTGGTTTATTCATATTTATTCCTCCTTTGTGATATGATTATTCTGTGTCTGGCTTTGCGATATACCATATTTATATTGTTATTGTTGGCTGTTTTATACTGCTTTCCGGATTGCATATAGCCGTTGTGTAGTTGCCCTATGTGTCGAATGGTCATGTCGAAATTTTAATCGGTATCAGAATTCGATGTGAATTCCTCACAAAGAGCAATTATACAATCGGTCGCCCTTCACAAAACTCATTCTCCGTTATGGTCTACGACATTTCTCTGAAATTAACCGGACGATAGTGGGTATAGAGGCGGGGCGCTACAGTTGAGATTGTCGACCGGCTAAATTATTGGGTGTTCTGCTTCTGCTACCCAGAACACTGTTTTTTCACTATAGTTTGGTATTGGAGCTTGTTGTTTTGTTCAACAAATATTTCAGCTATGAATAATTCTATAAAAAATAATGGTGGTAGAAGCGCTACAAATTATGGAGTGCTAGAAAATGAATGAAGTAGTGCATTAGGGAAGAGAGATTTGAATTGGGAGGAAACAAAGTCCCTGTAATGTCCCGTATTTTTGGTAGTCGAATTTTTAATTTATTTTATTATTTTAACTATTATATTCGGAATATATAGGGATTTTAATATATAATTCGTTTATTTAAAACGATGTTTGAACATTAAGTTTAAATATACTTTAAATCGAGCTTTAAATGGCACGGTAGTTCATAATATTGAGTTTTGAACTTTAATTGAATATACAAGATCCGATATAAGTCGGATTTCAGTGAAACAAGAAACGTTGGAATCTTATTGATTATAATTTTCGTACGAAAGAGAAAAATATGGATTTTGTGTTATAGATTGATAGTTGTGTCCAATTCAAATTTTAAAATAGACGCTATGGAAATCGTTATTAAAATATAATGTTTATAAAAGGTTTTAATATAATTTCGATATGGTTTTAACTCGAAATCGGTGAAATTGAATTATATAACCTATACTGGTTTATATTTGAAACCATATGATAATTTTATTTGGATATTTATGATAATAATAATTTATTATTATTTAATTCGATTATTTTGGAATTTATGTAATATTTTATTTATATTATATGAGCCTTAAAATGGTCATTTTGCTAACGGGCTCAGTTTCCCATGAAATTAGTTTCGTTGGAACCATAACATCAAATTACTATAGGTTGTCAAATTTCATGGCAAACCAATGTCGTATGTGGCAATGATAGCTGTAAACGCCCAGTTATTTTCTATAGTGCGTAATTAATTTAATAGAAGGGTATTTGTGTATTACTTGAGCAAACGATCGAATTAAGC
This sequence comes from Allium sativum, assembly GCA_030737875.1. Taxonomy (NCBI): domain Eukaryota; kingdom Viridiplantae; phylum Streptophyta; class Magnoliopsida; order Asparagales; family Amaryllidaceae; genus Allium; species Allium sativum. Next base: position 244,480,188 of record CM060922.1, on the reverse strand, counting down.
CACGAAACCAATTCCGTTGAATTCATATTGATGTTTAGAGTCAAGATAGGTAGGTACTTTGTTATTTTTGAACATCGGGTACTTTGTTGTCTAGAATAGCGTTGTTTGGCGTATAAAAATAGCGTACCGGAAAACAGTCTCGGAATGCGACGAAACTTGTGTCGTTGGATTCATATCAATTATATTGTAAGATTTCAATTTTCGTGTTGATTGGACTTACTGTTTGATCATAGCAACGATACATGCCTTAATCATTTATATTATTTTGGCCAATTTAGACAGGGTAACTTTGGAGGAATAAACGCCTGGCCAAATGAACTTCGATTTTAACAAAACAAATTTGTGGTGGTTTTAAATTGATACTTCACGTTAAAGTTTCATAAAATTATATATATATATATATATATATGTACGTCTATAAAAAGGGGCCAACAAACCCTAATTTGCGGTCAAACTATAAGCCACGAGGTCAACCAAGAAATTTTCTGCGCCTCCACCAATACCACGAACTGCTGAATCTTCACCAGGTTCTTTGTCATTAATCTTCAAATAAGGTGATCTATGCCGAGAACTTCCAACAGCAAAGGGGAACATCTAAGCGAGCTGCACCACCTGAATGGTGGTGATGGGTTTCAACGAGGTATATCGCTGGAAATTAAAACCTAAAGGCGTCAACTTCGAGCGGCTTTTCTGGGGCCTGGGGAATCTCGAGTCACATGAATTTCCAGGCATAGGAAGAGGTTGCGCCAAGCTTTCGAATGGCGGCCGATGATGAGCTCTGGTGGTCTACGTTTCAATCGGCGGCGGTCTATGTCTTGCGAGATGATCGTGATGTCGAGAAAAGGAATATAAAGAGGAAACGAGGAGCAGGGTTCGTGAAACAAAGAGTAACGATGGGAGCAGATCGGGTTCAACAAAACAATGGCGTGCATGAACTACCATCTGGAACGAAGGATACTGGGGCCAAACACAATGATGCACTGTAAAAGGAACCTGGGTATGACGTTGTATACTAAAAACTGTATCGACCTAGTTTTTGTTCTGACCGAAATTAATTAAGTTTCTAATAAAATAATTAAGCTTATGTGACATGTGAATAGTTAATATGGTCTGTTCTGATTGGTTGATTGATTTTCATATAATCATTATATGAACTATTCTGATTGGTTGATTGATTTAACTGTTGACCATTGACCTATAATTCAACATTTGTTTTGTTTAAACCAATAGACAATATTAGTTGAGTAATTGGCAGTATATGGCCTGTAAATCAATTGTTTTCTAAATATTAATTTACCGTTCGGTGAATCTATAGAAATGTAGTTATAAAATTTATTTTATAACTGAAGATAGATTTAATTTGTATTCTTGAATAAAAGTTTATTAAAAGAAAATAGATATTTATTATTTAAGTTTTAAGTAATTACTAAATGGTTTTATAAAGAATTTTTTTGATGTTAATCACATTTATAAGCAATGGAGTAAACGATTAAGAGTTGGATAATTGTTTCTAAGAAAACAATTAAATGAAATTATTTAAATTATTTATATTATTAATTAATTTAAAGTGAGAACTAATTGGAATGGGTTGATGAGATAACCATGTTTGAGTTGACTAAGTCGGCCGTTTTAACTAAAATTGATTATTAAATTTGTTTGTTTTGAATTAATCTAATGAAATAGTTTAACGAATATTTGTTTTAATTTTAATAAGATCTTTAAAAGAAATTTACTATTTGTCTTTAATAATGAAATTAACTACATCTAATGTAATTAATAAGGTAAATTATTATTTTAATTAACAATAATTTAGGGCTATTGTAATGAAATTTAATTGAATTGTGAAAGGCGCTATGAACGATTTTATATTAAAAACCCGAGTTTTTATAACGAAGTTATAAAAGGTATTTTAAGCGAATACGATAGCTTAAAATAAATGTTTACTTAATATTTGAATTAAGTAAAGGAAATAAAGATAAAAGGGGTTTTATATTAAACTTGAGTTTTGTAAATAAGGTTTATAAAATGAGATGTGAAGTTAAAGCGTTAATTTTAAATTAACGTTATTAAATAATGGAATTGAGAGAAATGAATGGAACCAAAATGAAATTTTCAAAAAGGAATGATTATAAGGAATTTGTAATTGAATTTGATAAAGGAATTAGTAATGGGATTTGGTAATAATAACTTGAGTCAAAAATGAATTCTTGAAAGGGGTCAAGGTTAAGAAGTGGGTTATTTAAGGAATTACTTAGTCAATATATTAAGTAATACTAGGTTATATTTAAAAAGAAATATTTCAAAAGTAAGAAGGTTTTATAAACCATATTTTTAATAACATAGTTTAATGAGAATTTTTGGATATTAGAATGAATATGGGTTTCGAGTTACAACTCATATCTATCTTAAGATAAGAACATTGTTGGTCAAGGTCTGAGAGGTAAATAAATACCCCAAATTGAATGACTTCAGGATTATATGCGAATGATATTTAGTTTGTAATGGGAAAGAGGTTAAGAATAATTTATTATTTCCATAAGGGAAATAATAACACAACGTAAATTGCATGATTTGAGAATATATATAATATGAGATTTCCAAAGTTACGGAAATGGAAAGATTTGAGAATACATACATATAATGGTATTCCCGGGGTAAAAGAGAATGTGCGAAAATATAACGATATTTTTGAAGTAAAAGGTAATGGAAAATGAAGTTTTGAAATGGGTTTATTCCAAAAGAACAAGGGTTAGTTATTGTTTTCAAGTAATGAAACAATAGAGATTTCGTAAAATTGTTTTACGAGTGATAATATGAATTGATCCCTAATATTAGATGATGAGAATGATGTAGCAAATGTTTTAAAATGATAGTAAAACAGAGATTGGATATAACTATGGAATATTTCCCTAGATTTGTAAATACAATAGTTTTGGAAATAATCTTATGTTAAATAAGTAATGAAAAGCTATATTCGTTATATTGAAGGATTTAGAGGTTTAAATAAACCATCGTTAATCGTTTTTAATTAAAGAGGCCAAGTAATGTCGAGTATTGAATCAGTGAACTCATTTATTGTCATGATTGTTTATTTGATAGTTAAATAACCGACTATCAAACCTGACCCACACGACTGTTGCTATGGAAAGACCGGGATCGAATTTATATTCAAAAATCATTCCGAACTAGCAAATATGTGAAGAATGGTGATTGAAGATGGAGCAATTGAAGACCGTGGATATTCATAAGCGGAAGGATTTCTTGTCGAATATTCTTTGGATTGCAACCAGAGGTATTCTAACGTGATTCAGTCGTAAGTGAGATTTTGCGGATTGCAAGGACTACTCGCTACTGATCCATGGGGTGCAGTAGGAGAGTGCCTTCGGTTCCACATGTTCCTCGATGACTTATATGGATGAATGTCTGACAGAGTATTTCCAAAAGGATTACGTATGTTGATTTCTTCAAACGTACCACAGTTGTGGTGGAGAATGTCCCTCTCTTAATCACTGGAGTATTTTTGTGGACGTCAATTAGTGATATCTGGCGGATCTGACAATGTGGCATTCAAAATGAATGATGATATGATGTTTTGAAGGTAATTATGACCTCAGGCTTTTTCAATCGGGAAATGGAAAATTCGGGTAGGTCGCATGGCTATGTGGGTCGCACCCATTAAAAGGGTATATCATTACCTGATTTGGAGATATCAAATGCCTTCGATTGTCCCTTTTTATTTCTGTTATGTATGTTATTGGTTCGGTTGGCTGGCCCCCAACCGTGGTAATGATATATTCGGTACTCCTAAGAGAAGTGAAGGGTCGGCCATGTTTTGCCTGGGTTGTAAGAGTTATTGTTGAACCCCAACGTATTCATCTCTGGAGGTACATTGTTAGAAAGGTGATTTCCCATACCTTGCCATGGAAATCCATTCTCCAATAAGAGCCTGCGAGTTTGATTGTATATTATATATGTAGAGCGTGGGATGCAAGCGTTCTGCAAGATTGTTATTTACTTGTATTTAGACACTATTATAATATCAGAAAAGATATTGTTTTCAAAAATGTTTTGGCTTATCGTAAGGTAAAAACTGTTTAGATTTATGTGTGGATTTGGTCTTACGATTATCCTATTCTTTCGAAAAGATTTTAACTTTAAAATCAAGTTGGATGATACCCATAAACTTAGTGTGTTTTTCTCATTTTGGTTTACCAGACTGACCAACGTTTGTAATGCTCGGGTTAGACCAGGTTTTAACAGGTTCAGGTTATCGGATGTCGCGAACTCCAGAGACGAGCTGTAGGTGTTCAGACGTATGATATTTAGTATTTATTCTTTTGTGTGTTGTTCATGAGGAAAGATTAATATAACTGTCCAGATGTGTCGATGTACTCTGATGATTGTAAGTTTTTATTTAAAGCTCTCTATAAAGATTTATTTCTGTATTATACTTTGTTCCGTTGCTATGTGAAACTTTGTGTTATATTTCTTCTTCTATTCTAATATTTTTTTCTTTCTTATGTCACCCTCTAATTTCTTTCAAATAACGTTCCTGTGTTTTTGGTGCTTGGAAGGCCTGCATGTTATACGATAAATGTATTTATATCGATTTTCGGGGCCGAAAATCTGTTGGGTCGTTATAGTGGTATCAGAGCTATTGGTTAAGTAATAACCTTGGCTCTGTGGTATAACTCGATAGAGATGAGGTTAGTAATACCCTAGATCGAGTTTGAGTGTATATATATGAGAGCACGTATTTGTAAATTTTATATACAAGGTTTTGTATTGTGTTTGTTGATCGGTTCAAGTGTTGAGAAGCATCGAATTGGGAATAGACACAATATTATTTTGTAAAGATGGTAAATGAAATAATTTCACCTGAAATATATTTTTGTATAGAAAAGAAATAATTTTATTAAATTATTGAGATATTGTGGTTTGATTGATTTATTTGAATGAAATTCAAATGGAAATTTGAATTTGAATAGTTAATATAACCAGAAGACTTCACATATATAGCTTGTGAATAAGAAATCAGGATTTAACTTAAGATAAGTTAAAATAGAATAAATTCGAGTGATGATTTTTGAAATAAGATCAGAATTTGGATTCTGAAATTAAAATGAACTAGTTAGAAATATCAATTAGTTAATTGAATTTGAAATTGTTACTTAAGTTTGGTTAAGTGGAGTTAAAAATGATAGTGAAATTTAATAAATTTGATTTGGGATTTGAAAATTTAACGGATGATAATTAAATAGAAATCAATCAGATATTAACCAATTGATGTTCAAATATTCAAAACGAAAGTAAAATATTGTATGTAAATTTAGTTGATTTGGTTGATTTAGTTGTGTATTGATTGTTGATTGCGAATTGTTTGTTATTGGATGATAGATTGTTTGAATGGAAATAATCAACAATTTAAGGAAGCTAAATGAATTATAAACTAAAGAATAAATTCGGTTATAATTAAACTAGAACGAAACTGCATATGAATTGGAATTTTTGATTTAACCCTATATTTGATAATGAAGTAATGCTATCCATTTGATTTTGGGAATTGGTTTAGTTGACTTATTGATTGGTGAAATATTATTTAATAATTTCATATATCCGTTACTTATATATTGAAATAAGTTGTGTACAAGTGCCAAATGGCTAGGTAGATTGATATTGGTTGAGTAGATCGAAATAAATTGAACAAGTATGCTCAATAACGCTCGTAAAAGGTACACCTACACGGAAATATAAATTTTGGTCTTTGGTTTTTGATTTTCTGACCATGTGGGTCGATGTATATATATTATTTGTTTCTACGATATCACAGATGTCACTCCGTACAGTGGAGACTCTGCCGAAATTTTCCGAGAATTTAATGTGTTAGAATTTTTTTGATATTTTAAAAATTTTATTTACGATATTGAATTGGATTTCAATTTAAAATAAATTGGATTTTGAAAATGAATGGGTTTGTAACATTTTTCTTGCCTTAGTAATTTCGAGGACGAAATTTTTGTAAGGGTGATGAATGTAATGTCCCGTATTTTTGGTAGTCGAATATTTAATTTATTTTATTATTTTAAATATTATATTTGGAATATAAAGGGGTTTTAATATACAATTCGTTTATTTAAAACGACGTTTGAACGTTAAGTTTATATATAATTTAAATCGAGGCTGAAATGGCGAGGTAGTTCATAATATTGAGTTTTGAACTTTAATTGAATATACAAGATCCAATGTAAGTCGGATTTCTGTGAAACAAGAAATGTTGGAATCTTGTTGATTATTATTTTCATATGGAAGAGAAAAATCTGGATTTCTTGTTATAGAATGATAGTTAGTCCAACTCAAATTTAAAAATAGTCGCTATGGAAATTGTTATTAAGATATAACGTTTAAAAAAGGTTTAAATATAATTTTGATACGGTTTCAATTCGAAATTGGTGATACTGAGTAATATAACCTATATTGGTTTATATTTGAAACCATATGATAATTTAATTTGGATATTTATGATAATAATAATTTATTATTATTTAATTCGATTATTTTAGAATTTGTATAGTATTTTATTTATATTATACGAGTCTTAAAAATGGTCATTTTGCAAACGGGCTCAGTTTTCGATGACATTAGTTTTATTGGAACCATAACATCATATTATTGTGCGGTGTCAAATTTCGTGACAAACCAATGTCGTATGCGGCAATGGTAGTCGTAAACGCCCAGTCATGTTCTATAGCGCGTAATTAAATTATTTTAATTTAATAGAAGGGTATTTGTGTATAACTTGAGCAAACAATCAAATTAAGCCACGAAGCCAATTCCGTTGAATTTGTATCGACGTTTAGAGTCAGAATAGGTAGGTAGTTTGTTGTTTTTGAACATCGGATATTTTGGTGTCCAAAATAGCGTTGTTTAGCATATAAAAACAGCGTTCATAATGCGATGAAAATTGTGTATTTGGATTCGTATTAATTAATTATTATAAGGTTTTAATTTTCATGTCACCTGTACTTACGGTTTGATCATGGCAACGATTAACGCCTTAATCATTTATATTATTTTGGCTAATTTAGACAGGGGTAACCTTGGAGGAATAAAGATTGGCCAAATGAACTCTAATTTTAACGAAACAAATTTCGTTGGATCCATAAGGAAAAAGTCTAGTAGAATTTCAAAGTTTCTAGTTGATTGGATTTATTTTGTGATCGTGAGAAATTGAAAGGCATGATTTTTTTCATGTGATTTATAAAGACTTTTTATAGATGACCACGGAATTTGACGAAACTTATCCCATCGGGTCCAGAATATTTTTTTATGCTAGGATTAGGGGCTTCGTCTTGATCGGAACTCGTTTGTGGTGGTTTTAAATTGATAGTTCACGGTAAATTTTCACATAATTATATATATATATATGTATATTTGTCTATAAAAAGGGGTCACCAAACCCTAAATTGCGGTCAAACTGTAAGCCGCGTGGTCAACCAAGAAATTTTATGCGCCTCCACCAATACCATAAAGGGCTGAATATGCACCAGCTTCTTCCTCATTAGTCTTCAAATCAGGTGATCTACGCCGAAAACTTCCAACAAAAAAGGGGGAAATCTTTGCGAGCTGCACCACCTGAACGGTGGTGATGGGTTTCAACGAGGTCTATCGCCGGAAATTGAAGCCTAAAGGCGTCGACGTCGAGCGGTGTTTCTAGAGCCTAGGGAATCTCGAGTCGCACGAATTTCCAAGCATGGGAAGAGGCTGCGTCAAGCTTTCGATTGGCGGTCCGATGATGGGCTATGGTGGTCTCGCTTTCAACCGACGACGGTCTATGGCTTGCGAGATGATCGTGATGTCGGGAAAAGGAATACAAAGAGGAAACGAGGAGCAGGATTTGTGAAACAAAGAGTAACGATGGGAGCAGATCGAGTTCAACAAAACAATGGCGTGCGTGAACTACCTTCTAGAACGAAGGTTGTTGGGGCCAAATACAATGATGCACTATAAAAGGAACATGGGTATAATGCTGCATACTAAAAACTGTATCGGCCCAGTTTCTGTTTTAGCCGAAATAATTAAGTTTTTAATAAAATAATTAAGCTTATGTGACAGGTGAATTGTTAATATAAAATAAAATGTAGGAATTGAGTTAGTATAGTTAATGGCAAAAGTAGTTCACTGTTAATTAATTAAGGACATGTTGAAATCACATTAAGTTAGTCTAGCTTTATAAACAGTTATATATAATTAAAACATGAATGGTTTACAGGTTGTTAAGGTTGAGGAAACGATAATGTATGGGATCGGCCAGAAAAGAATAATCGAAGTAGTTAGGCCGTTTTCTTTGATTTTGTAATTAGCTAAAAACTAATCAAAGTCACTAAGAAATTAATTAGTTTTTAATTAAATTATATAACCTTTAAACATTAGTAACTTTTTATCATGTCAACAAAATCACACCAAACAAGCTGCGTTATAACCATGGTGATGAGCTCTTTCATCATGGAACTGTTTTGGACAGGAATGGAATAAACAGAAATTTTCTGTTAAATTAAATGACTGTTTAATTTAATTGTAACCAAACCATTTCAGAATTAAATGGAATCAAAGGTGAGTTAAACTCACTCTGTTCTCCCCACTTATATTTTATATAAGTTAGGTTTTATAATTGTGTGTTATGCTTGCTAATGGTTGACTGTTTGTTAAATATATCTACATATATAGATTAAACCAATGAAATTAAACGTTGTTTAATTTCAGTGAAAAACCAAACCGTTATTTTAACGGTTGGACCCAATGGAGGTAACTTACCTTGTTGGTCACATTTATAAAAAAAAAGGCGTTTAATTTAATGAATTGTTTGTTAAATAAATTGGTTGATGGTAAATAATCGTTATTTACTGTTGTAGGAATAATTAGTTAAATTAGATTGAATAAATTTATGTGAGATAATCTATTTTGATGCAGAGAAGGACAGGTTGGAGGGATCCAACCAGATTCCTCAAATATATTAGATGTTATTTATTTTCATATTATCATTATATGAACTGTTCAGATTGGTTAATTGATTTGATTGTTGACCATTGACCTGAAATTCAATATATTTTTTGTTTAAACCAATGGGTAATATTGGTAGAGTAATTGGCAGTATATGGCCTATAAATCAATCGTTTTCTAGATATCGATTTACCGTCAGGTGAATCGATAGAAAAGAAGTTATAAATTTTATTTCATAATTGAAGACAGATTTTTAAATCTGTATTTTTTAATAAAAAATTATTAAAAGAAAATAAATGTTTATTATTTATTATTTAAGTTTTTAAGTAATTACTAAATGATTTTATAAAGAAAATTTCTGATATTAATAAGATTTATAAGCAATGGAGTAGAAATTAACCTAACGGTTAAGAGATGGGTAATTATTTCTAAGAAAACAATTAAATGAAATTATTTAAATTAATTATGTTATTAATTAATTTAAAGTGGTAACTAATTGGAATGGGTTGACGAGATAAACATGTTTGAGTCGACTAAGTCGGTCGTTTTAACTGGAATTGATTATTCAATTAGTTAGTTTTGAATTAATGGAATGAAATAGTTTAACGAATATTTGATTTATTTTTAATAAGATCATTAAAAGAAATTTACTATTTATTTTTAACAAAGAAGTTAACTACATCTACAATGATTAATAAGGTAAATTATTATTGTAATTAATAATAATTTAGGGCTATTGTAATGAAATCTAATTGAATTGTGAAAGGCGCTATGAACGGTTTTTATATTAAAAACCCGAGTTTTTGTAACGAAGTTGTAAAAGGGATTTTAAGCGAATAAGACAGCTTAGAATAAATGTTTACTTAATATTTGAATTAAGTAAAGGAAATAAAGATAAACGGGGTAACCTGAGTTTTGTAAATAAGGTTTATAAAATGAGATATGAAGTTAAAGCGGTAATTTTAAATTAACGTTATTAAATAATGGAATTGAGAGAAATGAATGGAATCGAAACGAGATTTTCAAAAAGGAATGATTTTAAGGGATTTGTAATTGAATTTGATAAAGGAATTAGTAATGGGATTTGGTAATAATAACTCGAGTTATAAAATGAATTCTTGAAAGGGGTCAAGGTTAAGAAGTGGGTTATTTAAGGAATTACTTAATCAACATATTAAGTAATACTATGTTATATTTAAAAAGAGATATTTCAAAAGTAAGAAGGTTTTATAAACCATATTTTCAATAAAATAGTTTAATGAGATGTGTTGGATATTAGAATGAATATGGGTTCGGGTTACTATTCATATCTATCTTAAGATAAGAACATTGTTGGTCAAGGTCTGAGAGGTAAATAAATACCCCAACTTGAACGACTTCAGGATTATCTGCGGATGATATTAATTTGTAATGGAAAAGAGGTTAAGAATATATTTTTTATTTTCATAAGGGAAATAATAACACAACGTAAAAATTGCAAGATTTAAAATATATATAATATGAGATTTCCAAAGTAACGGAAATGGAAAGATTTGAGAATATATACATATAATGGTATTCCCGGAGTAAAAGAGATTGTGCAAAAATATAACGATATTTTCAAAGTAAAAGGTAATGGAAAATAAAGTTTTGAAATGGGTTTATTCTAAAAGAATAAGGGTTAGTTATTGTTTTCAAGTAATGAAACAAAAGAGATTTCATAAAATTGTTTTACGAGTGATAATATGAATTGGTCTCCAATATTAGATGATGAGAATGATGTAGCAAATGTTTTTAAATGATAGTAAAATAGAGATTGGATATAATTATGGAATATTTCCCTATATTTGTTAATACAATAGTTTTGGAAATAATCTTATGTTAAATAAGTAATGAAAAGCTATATTCGTTATATTGAAAGATTTAGAGGTTTAAATGAACCATCATTAATCGTTTTTAATTAAAAAGGCCAAGTAATGTCGAGTACGGAATCAATGAACTCATTTATTCTCATGATTGTTTATTTGATAGTTAAATAACCGACTATCAAACCTAAACCGTACGATTGTTGCTATAGAAAGACCTGGATAGAATTTATATTCGAAAACCATTCAGAACCAGCAAATACATGAAGAATGAAGATTGAAGATGGAGCAATTGAAGATCGTGGATCTTTGTAAGTAGAAGATTTCTTGTCGAATATTCTCTGGATTGCAGTCGTAGGTATTTTTACGTGATTCAGTCGTAAGTGAGATTTTGTGTATTGCAAGGACTACTCGCTACTGATCCATGGGGTGTAGTAGGAGAGTTCCTTCGGTTCATCCTGTTCCTGGATGACTTGTACAGACGAATGTTTGACAGAGTATTTCCAAAAGGATTACGTATGTTGATTTCTTCAAACATACCATAGTTGTGGCAGAAATGGTCCTCTCTTAACAACTAGAGTATTTTTGTGGACATCAATCAGTGATATCTGGCGGATGTGACGATGTGGAATTCAAAGTGAATGATGTTATGATGTTTTGAAGGTAATTATGACCCCAAGCCTCATCAACTGAGAAATGGTAAAACCCGGGTAGGTCACATAGCTGTGTGGGTCGCACCCATCAAAAGGGTATATCATTACCTGATCTGGAGAAATCAAATGTCTTCGATTGTCCCTTTTTATTTCTGTTATGTATGCTATCGGTTCGGCTGGCTGGCCCCAACCGTGGTAATGATATATTCGATACTCTCAAGAAAAGTGAGGGGACGATCATGTTTAGCCTGGATTGCAAGATGTTCTTGTCGAACCCCAATGTATTCATCTTCGGAGGTACATTGTCGAAAAGGTGGGTGCCCATACCTTGTCGTGGAAACCCATTCTCCAATAAGAACCCGCAATTTTAATTGTATATTATCTATATATGTACAGCGTCAGATGCAAGCATTCTTCTAGCTTGTTATTTACTTGTAGTTAGACACTATTATAATATCAGAAAAGATATTATTTTCGGAAAAAAATTGGGTTATCGTAAGGTAAAAACCGTTCGTATTTATGCTTGGAAGATCGACATGCTATACGATGAATGTATTTATGTCGATTTTCGGGGCCGAAAATCTGCTGGGCTATTACAGTCCCACATCGGGAAAAAAATGTACCAACTCCACTATATATACAATAGCCTATCATAGTATATCAAACAATTGATAACATGAAGAAGGCTTGAATGAATGAGGCAAGAAGGCTTGAAGTCTTTCATATTTAATATTAAACGGTCAAAAATTGTGTCTTGGGCCTCGGGGCTTTTGGGGTCTCGTACTAAATAGGCTTCGGCGGCTAGTTATGGACTGAGACGAATGCACATTATTTTTCGAACGGAGAGGTACGCACGTGCAACGGTCACCACTATTGGCTAAAGTTTCGGAACCTTTCCAGCTGTCACAACCACTCTGAATAGGAATCTCCTCCAGTCTATATACAGGCAGCCCGAAAACAAAATCATTCATTCAATTTTTCTGCATTCTCTTTCTACTTCTTCCCAAAATAATCTTTTCCAAAGTCTGTAATCACTTCAGTTCATCGTCATTCCGCTTGCAAGCACAACATTACAAGGCAGGTCCACTTCATCCTGGGAAACAAATTGCTGTCAACATTCAGTGCATACAGGGAGCAAAAATGTTTCAAGGTAATAGTTCTACGCTGGACTCAGACAAATCAATACGTACTTTTCTTCACTATTCTAACAAATTGGAAATTGTTCTCTACCCTAACAATTTTGTATCGGAGTCTGACAAGCTTTTTACTGTTGTTAGCTCTCTGTTTACTTCAGAAAATCAGTAATGCCTTCCTATCGTGGCTAATTCTAAAAGGCTTAGTAACATAGTTAAACTTACTACCAGATTCGTAGCACTTTTCTGTAGTTGCGAATAACAATCTTGAAACATTATTGGGTGTTGCAGACGACGATGCCGCAAAACAACAATAATAATTCTGCATCAACACAGATAATGGTCAACGCTTAGCCTGCGCCCGTGGTTCAAACAATGGCTCTATCATATGGAGAAAAACAAGAGAAATTGAATGACACAACTTCAAGCATTGACAACATAAAATATTGTTTTATCTAACAACATTGGGGCTCGTCGTGTTTTTGACTAAAGATGCGCCTGTGGTTGGCAAACTAGAACCCGATGCAACCAAAGTAGAGGCACTTAATATCTGAAAAAAATCAGATTTTATGTGTAAAAACTATATTCTGAATAGTCTAGATAATAGCCTCTACAATGTTAAATGTACTATTGCTATGTCCAAACAACTTTGGTTGGCTTTGGAAAAGAAGCACAAAACTGAAGATGAACGCATGAAGAAATTCACCGCCGAAAAATTTCTCGACTTCAAAATGGTAGATTCAAAGACGGTGATCAATCAGACTCAAGAACTGCAACTTATCATCTGTCAACTAGAAGATGAAAAATGACTCTTAGAGAATCTTTCCAAGTTGCCGCAACCATTGAGAAACAGCCTCCTTCCAGGGAGGACTTCAAGAATTACCTTAAGCACAAGCGTAAGGAAATGACAATGGAAGAACTCATGGGCAAATGACCGACTGTCTGCATCACCAAATTCACCATGTCAGTTGGTGTTGAATCCAAATTTGGGCTTATCGACCCTATGTTAAGGGCTCTATCACTTGATGACAGACGCCTTGTTGAGTTTCTCTCACAGAAGGATTTAATGCAAAAAAGAAAAAGAAACAGAAGATGTGGTATGTAATATTTATTTTGCAAAAACACGAGTGGGAAAGGCGAACTTTAGGTGTAACAATGGGAAAAATTAGTGCCAGAAAATAATATAAAACTTAAGGGATGAAAAATGGATTCTTCCTTTTCTTCGAATCACTGATTTCATTAATAGCACTTCTTTTGAATTTTCAATAATACCAGCTTCTTTAATTATTGGTTCATTAAAACTCTTAAAAATGCTCTTATCAATAACAAAATCACCAGCTCCTTGGATTTTTGACTCATTTTCAAGGGAACCAATTATTGAAAATGGACTCTTCTTTTCCTGGGACCACAATATTCAAGGTCGAAATCACTGTACAAAAATCAACGAAATACAATATAATATGTTGAATCATCACATACCTTGATTGATTTTTTGTTATTCGCTACCTTTTTGTTCAAAAACTCTAAAAGAGAAATTGGTTTCTTTTTATGTATCAATCCTGTTTTCTCATTCGAGATCCTAAAGATAGCAAATACCATGAAAAAAGGAAAATAAAGCAGCTTTTGCTTCCGATCAGGTAGAATATTGAGTAAAATTGTAGAATACGGAATAAAATTGAAAAGAACCTTAATTCGGAGAGAAACGAAGAACTGATGGACATTTAACCAAATTGGTTTTTCTTCAACAATCGTTTCGCACAAAGTTTGAACCTCGAACTTCAGGCTTATTGTAGTATTGAATAGAAGTTTGAGTTTGATCTGAATAGAGCGCGAAAATCGAATTATTTTAGATGTTTTACCAGGAATAACAATTGGGAAAGTGGTATGCGCATGATTGAAAATCCTGCCTTTGGTAAATTCCACTTACAAACAAAAGAATGTTTTTTCAATTTAGCCTAGTTTTTACATTTTATTTCACTTTCAGTCCACTTTTTCAAAAAATTACAAATATAGTCCACTGTTGGCAAACTCAGCGCTGAGTTTGCTAGAATACACTGGCGCAATCTGAGATTGCACCGGTATACATGTACACGGACACAATCCTGGATTGCGCCAGTTCACTGTAAGAGAAAAAAATTGCTCTCATCTGGGTGCAATCCAGCGCAATTTCGGATCACTCCAGTTCACTTTAAATACACAAAAGTACGAGGACAAGGATCTTGTTAGTCACAGTCAAATCATCTGTTTTTTTCTCTTACTTCAAACATGTTCTAAGTTAATCCTAAATGCTCAGCTTAATGACAAACCTCATCTAGATAGAAAATAGCTGATGTCGGACCTAGATTTTAATACGAGACTATAAATTAGATGGAACAACAAGGGAAGAGTTTGATGTAGAAATGATTAACAATAAAAACAAGAAGCAACATAAGTTCAGTATGTAACAACAATTTTTATATGAATAAATTACAAACTGGTCACAACAAGTTTCAGAAAATGGAAAATTAAAACAGAGAGAAATGGGTTAGCAAAAAATAACACAAGTATTCATCCCAGCATGCAACAATAAGCAGTTATTTTGTTTGGAATTATTATTCAGTAACATGAATTATTACCATATAATGATAACTTACATAAGTTGTCAAAAATGGCATTAATTGAAGGTAGATGTGTTAAGGAAAACTAGCACTAATTGACTTACGTAAATTATCTACAATTAGCAATTTTTTTGTTTCAATGAACTGGCGCAATTTGAAATTGTGCCAGTTAGGCGCAATGTAACGACCCAGGGATTTTCGACTCCAAAAATCGACATAAACCACAATGTCGACTAATCAGACATCGGAAACACCAGATCATTTAGAGAAAGAAGTTAGAGGGTGAGAATAGATAAGATAGAAAATTAGAATAGAAGAAGAGGAAGATCACCACGGAACAGAATCAGAGTAACTACGAATCGCACAACAGAACGCGTAAATATAATATATAACATAACTTTGGAAATACAAACTTGTAACAGTATATGCATACCATTATCACATAGCATCACAACGGAAATAAACTTTATGTAGGTATATCTAGTGTTGAAGCCTCCTGCTCTAAGCTCCTCCAAGTATCTGGAAAAAAATCCCGACTACTTGACTGCCCGTACAAATTTGGGCACTCAAGAGTTTAGGGAAAACAAAACAAAATAAACTCTGGGTCAGTCATGGGACTGGTGTGAGTAAACTCAAATCAATCGTTTTAACTTTTCAAAAGAAATGATAATCGTAAGACCGATCCACACATAAAAACGGATGGTTTTTACCTTACGATAACCCAAAATAGTTTTGGAAATCAATACTTCTATGATATTATAATAATGTCTAATCACAAGTAAATAACAATCTAGCAGAACGCTTGCATCTCACGTTCCACATATATAGTATACAACAAAACCCCGGGCACTTATTGGAGATTGGATTTCGATTATGACAAGGTATGGGACCACGTGCCGATAATGTATCTCTAGAGACGAATACACTGGGTTCAACAAGAACATCTTGCAACCCGGCCCACACATGACCGACCACTCATTTCTCTTGAGTGTATCGAATATATTGTCACCTACGGTTGCTAGCAACATAACCGTTCCAAGGAGATACAGAAGCGAATAGAAGTAACAAATATGAATATTCTCTAGATGGTGACAATACACCCTAATGGGGGCGACCCACATAGCCATGTTGCCTGCCCGATTTTTGTCATTTCCCGGTTGATGAGGCTTGAGGTCATAACGTATCTTTTTGACAGATCACACCTTTATTTACTTTGAATGCCACATCGTCATACCTGCCAAATCACAAATTGATTTCCACAAAAATATCACGGGCATAAAGCTAAGAGAAACGAATTCCTCCGCCACCAAACGTGAATACGTTTGAAGAGATCAACTTACGCGATCCGTTAGATAAACTCTGTCAGACATTCGTCTATTCACGTTTGTCCTGGGGCTGGACAAACCGAAGGCACTACTCTGTAAATAGGATAGCCCTTGCATAACTCCGTCTTCAAATATCTTCATCATATTTGATCGCAACCCTACCGTCCATACAGAGTGGTTTTCAGATAATGAATCGTTAAGTCAAAGCTTCATGGATTATTTTGATTTATGACAAGAAGAAGCTTCTACATCGACAAAAAGAAGACGAGATGCCTTCATAGGTTAGAAGTTGATTATTTAGAGTCATAAATGTTAAAATCTATCCTCAAATAATCATACTTCTTTTTGGCATTCAAAAATTACTTATAAGACCTTTTTTTATGCATATCATCAAAAACATGTCGACCTACACTTTTTTATAGGTCAACAGGTTTTCAAAATATAACGGTCAAAAAGAGGTCGACCTATAATTTTTTATAGGTCAACAGGTTTTTAAATTAAAACGGCTAAAAACATGTTGACCTATAAATTTTTATAGGTCAACAGCTTTTTGAAATTTTGTGAAAAGTCATCTCCTTTCTTGAAGAGTTACATCCATTTCTTCTCAAGAATAGTCAGTTCTTTTAAGAGCAACTTTTCACCAAAAATTACATCTCCTCGATTATTATAAATACATCGATTTTCATTCATTCAAATCACCGAAATTTCTCTCCATTCTCTTGTCTATATTGTATTATTCTTAGCATTCTAAAAGCACTCAAAAGCATTCAATTATCGTTTGGATCTCCAAGCATATTTAACATACTTGTGATTCAACTCGATAATCCACTTCCAAATCTTTGCAAACATCAATATATATATTTGAGGATAAGATTATAGGAAGGGTGTACTCAATCGTTGACAAATCAGTGTTGAAAGAAGAACACAATCAGAAGTCAAACTCTTGTAATCGTCTTGTGGGTAAGCTTGTAGCCCGTGAAATCAAGTGGGTAAGCTTGTGGCCCGTGAAATCAAGTGGGTAAACTTGTAGCCCGTAAATCAAGTAGTTGTGAACCTGTTCCTCCGGGTGAAGCGAGGGTGTTGTTTAGTGAAAAGCCGAAGTGGAGCTTCGGGACTGGACGTAGGACGGGAGGTCCGAACCAGTATAAAAATCCTGGTGTCGTTACTCTACTTTACTTTACTTTACTTTACTGCATTTATAGCTATTAGTGATATAATTCTTGTTTGTGGATTTTTACCTGTGTAACTATTGAATAGCTTAAGTTATCACATACATTCCGCATAGCCATATTATAGATCCTGCACAAGTCGTGTACACACCCGACTTTTCATTTGGTATCAGAGCAAGGTCATCATATAACCGTAACACAGTTATTTGATATATTCTTGTAATATGGCAAATAACGCAAGTACAAGTAACACCACTTACACAGAAGGTCAATCGACACAAAGACCTCCTTTCTTTAATGGCCTAAACTATAGTTATTGGGCAACACGTATGACTTTTTATATGCAATCAACTAGCTATGATGCTTGGAATGCTACTCAGAAAGAGATAATAAATCCAACTACTGAGTATGCAGAATGGACTCCTGCTGAGAAAACAGCAGCTACTGTAAATGCAAAAGCAATGAATATGTTGTTTTGTGCATTAGACCAAAATGAGTATAACCGTGTTAGTATCTGTACCACTGCCTATCAAATTTGGCAAACACTAAAGACCACTCATGAAGGTACTAACAAGGTTAAACAAGCAAAAATAGCTTTGTTGAAAAGTCAATTTCAAAATTTCAAAATGAAGCCAAATGAAACAATCAATGAGATGTATTCAAGGTTTCGAACTATTCATCATGCTCTTATCGGGTTAGGACAGAAATATTCTGACTTCGATGTAGTTTCAACAGTCCTACATTCACTGACTAATGAATGGGAAGGAAAAGTATTAGCCATAGAAGAAGCTAATGATCTTTCCACCATGAAGCCAGATGAATTGATAGGAAATCTTATGTCCTATGAGGCTAACTTACAGGCTCGAAAAGAACAAAAAGAAGAAAAGAAAAATGTAGCTTTTCATGCTGATGAAGATATCTCAGATTATGAAGATGAGGATCTAGCATTCATTGCAAAAGGATTCAAAAAATTCTTAAAGCAACGAAGAGCTAGTCGATACAACAAGAAAAAGTTCGGATCAAACAGACCATCATCATCGAATGTAGAATGCTTTAACTGTCATAAGAAAGGACATATGCAAAATGATTGTCCAGAACAAAAGAAGAAGACAGAAAATGACAAGTTCAAACACAAAACGGACAAGTCAAAGAAACGGGCATTCTCAGTAACTTGGGATGATTCAGATTCATCTTCATCCGAAAGTGAAAGCGACTCAGAAAATGAACAAGCAAATGTATGTTTTATGGCAACAGAGGATGAGGTACAAATTCCTACCCTTGAGGATATGCTTGATATTTATGATAAATTAATGATTAAATTTAAAGATGCAAAACATCAATTAAAAGAAGTCAAGGCAATGTTGAATAGATCAGAATTAGAACGAGATATGTTAAGAGATGAAAAAAACATATTAGAGGAGGAACTTGAAAAGGCTCAAGAATCATCATCTAATAATAATTCTCAACTATCTCTTCTAAGTCAAGAAATTGAAATTCAAAAAGAGAAAAATGACACTCTTACTGCTGAGAATTATGAGCTTAAAGCTAAAGTAAAATCTCTAGACCTTGAAAAAGCTAGTTTACAAACAAAGTTAGACGACATTTCTAAAAATGTTTCTAACTTTAACAAAGGACGAGAAAATTTGACAAAAATTATTGAGAGTTCACAATCAGCTACAAACAAGCAAGGATTGGGATATAAGAAACAAGTTATCAAGAAACATCTTGGTAAAAGAAAAAGAAAAAATAAGAAAGTTCAAGAAACTGAAGCTAAGAAAAATCTTAGTTTATTATATTCCAAACCAAAACCGATTGTGAAATCTCAAAAGAAGAATGTCAAATCTATAAAGATATGGGTTCCTAAAACAAATAATAATTTGATTAGGAACAAGTATATTCAAAATTTTTTGAATACTGTGCATTATAATCCAAATTATTTGTATAAAGGGGATACCGGACCCATATGGGTTTGGACTCCTAAGACCTAACTCTTAGGACCCTATAAAAAGTGGGTACCATGGACTTAATTTTATTTTTTGTAGGTCCCACTTAAGAAAAGAGGAAAGTGGATATTGGACAGTGGTTGCTCAAAGCATATGACTGGAGACAAGAGCTTATTAACAAATATTACTTATTCGGATGGTGGCTCAGTCACTTTTGGAGATAATTCAAAAGGCTATATCATCGGCAAAGGCGATGTGAGCAATTATGGTACACCTAACTTACCTCTTATCACAAATGTCATGCTAGTTAAGAATTTGAAACATAATTTATTAAGTATTAGTCAATTGTGCGACAAAGGTTTTACTATTTCCTTTTCAAATAATAAATGTAGTATTCTAGATAAAGATCGAAATATAGCTTTTGAAGGAAATAGAGATAGAAACATTTATATTCTGAATATGAATATCAATCATAATTCAGATATATGTCTTGTAGCAAAAGATAATGATCCATGGCTATGGCACAAACGTTTCTGTCTCATAAACTTCAAAACTATTGACAAGCTAGCCAAAAATGATCTTGTTAAAGGTCTCCCCAAAATGAGCTTTTCGGTTAATAATATTTGTGATGCATGTCAATTAGGAAAATTGACTAAATCTTCCTTCAAATCCAAGAAAATCATATCAACATTACAACCACTTGAATTATTACATATGGATTTATTTGGACCAACACAGGTTCAGTCAATAAATCATAATAAATATGTGTTTGTAATTGTTGATGATTATTCTCGTTATACATGGGTTATTTTCTTAAAAAATAAAAGTGATACTTTTCATCATTTCAAATCCTTCGTCAAAAGAATTCAAAAGTTAAAAGGACTTAAGGTTAAAAATATTAGAAGTGATCATGGCGGAGAGTTCGAAAATAATGAATTTGAACATTTTTGTACAAAGAAAGGTATCAATCATAATTTTTCGTTTCCTCGAACTCCACAACAAAATGGAGTTGTAGAACGGAAAAATCGGACACTACAAGAATGTGCAAGAACATTATTAAATGGATCCACTCTACCAAAACATTTCTGGGCAGAAGCTGTTGCAACTGCATGTTATGTTTTGAATTGTGTATCTATTCGACCTCTGACTAAAAATACATCATATGAGTTATTTAATCAAAGAAAACCAAATATCTCATATTTCAAAGTTTTTGGTTCTAAGTGCTTTATTTTAAATACAAAAGACCATCTTGGAAAATTTGATCCAAAATCCGATGAAGGTATATTTGTCGGATATTCGGAAAGAAGCAAGGCCTATCGTATATTCAATAAGAGAACCAAATCTATTGAAGAATCACTTCACGTTTCCTTTGATGAATTCTTTAAACCATCTCATATAATATCAGATGACGAAGAATCCATAGTTACTAATAACCCTATCATCACAAATAATGACTCTGACTCAGAAATAGTTGATGATATCCCGCAAATTGATGTAATACCTTCTCCACCAAGATTTAGATCTCCTCCAAGAATTCTAAGAGATCATCCAGTTCAAAATATAATTGGAGAAGTATCATCTCAAATAAGAACTAGAAGTCAACTTAACCAAATGGGACATGTTGCATTTATTTCTAATATCGAACCTAAGAATCCTAAAGAAGCTGCTACCGATGAATATTGGATTTTTGCAATGCAAGAAGAACTAAATCAGTTTGAACGCAATAATGTATGGGAACTTGTTCCAAGGCCAACCGATCAATCAGTTATAGGAACTAAATGGGTTTACAAAAACAAGGCTGATGAACAAGGAAACATAATTCGAAACAAAGCACGGTTAGTAGCACAAGGATATAATCAAGAAGAGGGTATCGATTATGAAGAAACTTTTGCACCTGTCGCTAGACTAGAAGCAATTAGAATTCTTCTATCATTTGCTTGTCACCATAACTTTAAATTATATCAAATGGATGTCAAGAGTGCATTTTTAAACGGATTTATAAAAGAAAAAGTATATGTTGAACAACCACCTTTATTTAAACATGAAAAACATCCGGATCATGTGTTCAAGCTTAAGAAGGCTTTGTACGGTCTAAAACAAGCACCACGTGCTTGGTATGAACGACTACGAAGTTATCTAATTGATTCTGGATTTCAAATAGGAAAGGTTGATCAAACATTATTTATTAAACATTCGCACAAAGATATACTTGTTATTCAAATATATGTGGACGACATAATCTTTGGATCAACAAATGAGAAACTTTGTAAAGAGTTTGCAAATATCATGACCAAAGAATTTGAAATGTCACATATGGGAGAGTTATCATACTTTCTTGGTCTTCAAATTAAACAACTTCCGAATGGTATTTTTATAAATCAAGAAAAATATTGCGAAAATCTTATTAAAAGATTTGGTCTTGAAAATACTTCCGGAAAACCAACTCCGATTAGTACAACTAGTCATCTCGAAAAAGATGAAAGTGGAAAGAGTATAGACCAAAAGACGTATCGTAGTATGATAGGTTCTCTCCTATATTTAACAGCTAGTCGTCCTGACATTATGATGAGTGTTTGTTTGTGTGCACGTTTTCAAGCTAATCCTAAGGAATCGCATCTACGAGCAGTAAAACGAATTATTCGGTATCTTAATAACACCAAAGATTTCGGTCTTTTCTATCCTAAGGACTGTGCATTCGAATTAGTATCATATAGTGATGCTGATTTCGGAGGATCACGAACGGATAGAAAGAGTACAAGTGGTACGTGCCATTTCATTGGAAAATCACTTGTCTCTTGGTTTAGTAAGAAACAAAATTGTGTTTCACTCTCGACATGTGAGGCAGAGTATATCTCAGCAGCTTTAGCATGTACACAAGTTATATATATGCAACAAACACTTAAAGACTTCAAAAATGAACTTGTCAAATTCTATTATATATTGTGATAATACAAGTGCGATAAATTTATCCAAAAATCCGGTTAACCACTCAAGAACTAAACATGTTGACATCCGACATCATTTTCTTAGAGATAATATTGAAAAAGGAAATATAAAATTAGAATATGTAAGCACAGACAATCAACTAGCTGATATATTTACAAAGCCTCTACTAGAATCAACTTTTGTCAAGTTACGTAGAGAGCTAGGCTTGGTTTCAAGAAGAGAACTCGAAGGCTAATATTTTTAATTTATAACAAGAGTTCACTATTTTTTCGGAAACCAATTCCTTTTCTTTTTACTATATAGAAAAGAGAATTTTTCTACGGTTAAAAATACAAACCATCTTTTCTCTTTCTAAAAATAGAAAATTCTTTCTCTATATATACGTTTGCATTTTTGAGTGCTCTCAGACAATCACTCTCTCAAAATCTCCTTTAACCTTTTAAATTCATGGCACACATTTGTGAAAAATGTGCTGAAAACTCCCATATTTCAATCACGAGTTCCGAACCAACGGAATACAACTCCCCGAAAACACCAGAACATCCACCTGGATTTCATCCACCTTCTCGAACACCAGGAACCACACCAACTTCTAAGAAAAGCAAGAAAGTTTTGTTTTGCTCTCCACGAACAAAAGAAAAGATCGACGAAATGCATTATTATCAACAGCAAATGTTCTATGAGCAAAAATTGACGACTTCTCGTTTGACGTATCTCGAACGACTAGCCTCTCTTTTCTGCAGCTCTGATAGGCATAACGTACATGAGCCAATACCTATACCATCATCTTCGCGAACTCCAAACTCATGGGATAGGAATTACAACAACAATGAAGGAGTAAGTGGAAAATACAATCCTTGGGAACCAAAGAATCCTTGGGAACCAAGAAGATAATCTTTTATATCGTTTAAATTTTCTAAAAATAAATTTGTATTTAAAGTATCGGTTTTTGAATTCATATTGTTTTGAATAAAATATTTTTTTATATATAGTGATCATTTCATTTCAACAAACCAAGAAAAACAAAAGTATTCAACACCTGTCGACCGCCCAGTTCTATGCTGTCGACCGGTACAACCCTTTTGTTTTTTATTTTTCAACCAGAAAATTTACCTGTCGACCGCCCATAAACTCCCTGTCGACCGGTCATAACAAAATTATATGTTTATAATTTTCCAGAACCTTTACCTGTCGACCGCCCCATATATAACCTGTCGACCGGTCAACATACAAAACGTTTTATATATTCTTCCAGAACTAATTCCTGTCGACCGCCCCAAACTTACATGTCGACCGGTATCGCGAATTGATGTTTCCTTTTGAGTTAGACACGTCGATTCACTTTTTAAATCCTCACAACCTTTCATTGAAATCTTATTTATTCTTACTCCTAATTCTATCAATCCTACCTTAAAAAGGAATTTCAATTTCTCTAAACTCTAAAATGGCTCCTAAGCAAAAGAAATCAAAAACTTCATCCTCTCAAACACCAATCCAACCCATTGATTCTCAAATCAAACAATGGCTTATGGATCCACTAGCAGTGAAAAGGTGGAACAAAATGAAAGACTATACAATTCACCATGGATCTTTCATCAATTTCTCTGATTTTGTCTACTACGACGTTCGAGAGATATCAAACCGCGCAGGCATTGAATCTCTTCTTTCTTTTGAACACAACAATATTGAGATTAGTCACATTTTGATAAAAGCTATTCTACGCTAATCTCAACTTAGAGAAATTTAAACCTCACAACTCAGAAGATTGCTTATGGTCAGTAATATGCGGACAACACATTTTTCTTTCTAAAGATAGAATGGTAGAAATTCTACGATCTCACAATGATGGTATACAATTCTCTACTGATTTCTGCCCTATTCATATTCGTGATAAACATAGTCACTTATTCATTGAAGACCATAAGTCAAGTACCAAAGGAGTCAATTTGAGACCCTCGGCTAGAATTCTTCATCTTTGTATCACGCATTCTCTACTTCCAAGAACTGGGAATTTTGATGTTGTTTACAGAGAAAATTTTAAGGCATTGTACGCTATCTTTGGGAATATACGGGTAAATTGGATTGAGATGATTTTTGACGAAATTTCAATGGTAAACAAACGCTCTAGGCCACATCTGTTTTATAACGAGTATATTATGCGTTGCCTCATGGACTGTGGAATAAGATCCCCCGCGTCCAAAATTTCAATACCAAAATGTATTGATAAAGCGTCCAAAAAGAGGATGAAGCTACCCGATCCGTGTTTTACCATTATTCCTTTTGAGCAATATGCCGAACTAGGTCCTACGGAGGCTTCGTCTTTACAAATCCCTAGACAAAGGCCTGAAGACGTAACAATTCCACCGTCTACTTCTTCAACTAAAGAAACTCTTGAACAAATTGCACGTAATCAATTTTTACTCGAAGCAAGACTGAAACGAACCAATAATAAGCTTGACCGCTTGGACACTAAACTTGATAAGCGGTTCAATAAATTAAAGTCTTTCTTCGGAACAATTTGGGAAGCAATCTCCTGTGCCTCAATTTCCGCAACACTTGCACAAGATCCCGGAAAACGTCCTATGTCTCCTACTTTTACATGGTCCTCATCGGAAGAAGGTACTAGTTCTGGAGCAAGTACCCAACATAATCGTGGTCGTGGAATGTCGCATATTGAAGAAGGAGCTCATGACGATGTTGAGAAGGATGATGATGACGGAAACAATGAGGAACAAGAGGAGGAAGGAGACAAAGACGAAGAAGAAGATAGTGATTCGGACTGGCCATCACAATAGTCCTTACGTTTTTATTTCTTTATCTTCAGAAACTTAATTATGACTGATGTATGTAATTATGTCACTATCTAGTACTTCTGGTGTGTTTGTTTTGGTTTGTAATATGCAGAACAACTTACTTACTATAATGCTAGCCTACCCTTTTTGTCGATGACAAAGGAGGAGAAAATATTACTAACGACTGTTGTGCAGATTATATATAATTCAGGGGGAGCTTATATACAGGGGAGCATATATACAAGGAGAGATAACGGATTAATCCAAGTTGTCATCAATCAAAAAGGGGGAGAATGTTAAGTCAAAGCTTCATGGATTATTTTGATTTATGACAAGAAGAAGCTTCTACATCGACAAAAAGAAGACGAGATGCCTTCATAGGTTAGAAGTTGATTATTTAGAGTCATAAATGTTAAAATCTATCCTCAAATAATCATACTTCTTTTTGGCATTCAAAAATTACTTATAAGACCTTTTTTTATGCATATCATCAAAAACATGTCGACCTACACTTTTTTATAGGTCAACAGGTTTTCAAAATATAACGGTCAAAAAGAGGTCGACCTATAATTTTTTATAGGTCAACAGGTTTTTAAATTACAACGGCTAAAAACATGTCGACCTATAAATTTTTATAGGTCAACAGCTTTTTGAAATTTTGTGAAAAGTCATCTCTTTTCTTGAAGAGTTACATCCATTTCTTCTCAAGAATAGTCACTTCTTTTAAGAGCAACTTTTCACCAAAAATTACATCTCCTCGATTATTATAAATACATCAATTTTCATTCATTCAAATCACCGAAATTTCTCTCCATTCTCTTGTCTATATTGTATTATTCTTAGCATTCTAAAAGCACTCAAAAGCATTCAATTATCGTTTGAATCTCCAAGCATATTTAACATACTTGTGATTCAACTCGATAATCCACTTCCAAATCTTTGCAAACATCAATATATATATTTGAGGATAAGATTATAGGAAGGGTGTACTCAATCGTTGACAAATCAGTGTTGAAAGAAGAACACAATCAGAAGTCAAACTCTTGTAATCGTCTTGTGGGTAAGCTTGTAGCCCGTGAAATCAAGTGGGTAAGCTTGTGGCCCGTGAAATCAAGTGGGTAAACTTGTAGCCCGTAAATCAAGTAGTTGTGAACCTGTTCCTCCGGGTGAAGCGAGGGTGTTGTTTAGTGAAAAGCCGAAGAGGAGCTTCGGGACTGGACGTAGGACGGGAGGTCCGAACCAGTATAAAAATCCTGGTGTCGTTACTCTACTTTACTTTACTTTACTGCATTTATAGCTATTAGTGATATAATTCTTGTTTGTGGATTTTTACTTGTGTAACTATTGAATAGCTTAAGTTATCACATACATTCCGCATAGCCATATTATAGATCCTGCACAAGTCGTGTACACACCCGACTTTTCATGAATCTGATCCCGGTCTCTCTGTATTGACGACAGAAAAATGGTCAAAAACTTCGATAGTCGGTGATTTAACTATCAAAGAAAAATAGGTGTACAAACAACGGTCGTATTTCCAAATGGAAATCTTACCGAGCAAATCATCAATCAACATGTACTGACCCGTTACTTCCCCGGTCTCCGAAGAGATGAGAAAGAACGAATTACTGTGAGGACAAGACAAATCAGAACGCAGACGGCAGAACATTTCATAGTTATTACAACAATTCCATCAGATACAAGAATATAAAGAGTATAAATGAATAAATTACATTCTGTAAATATCAGAGATTACAATAAATTACATAGCAGCGGAAATATATACAAAACACAACTGAAAGTGATACACGGATACAGAGCTTTCCGAGCATCGTTCCAGCTGTAAATCAGGATCCTGTGAATATAAATCTGCAAAACTAAAACTACTAGCTACCCGTGTCGAAAATAAGGGCACCCAGAGTTTAGGTTAAAACAATAAACTCCAGGTCAGTCATGTGACTGGTGTGAGAACTAAAACAGTTATTTAAAACTTTACTTTAAAAGAGAGTAATTCAAGGGACCACGCCGTATAACACGGAACGAGTTTCCTCCCAAGAATACCAGTGCATATCAATAAACAACGCAATGCTTTTTCGAAAAATGAAGCTATTATAAGACCCAGGTCCCATCACACAATGCAACGCAAGCCGGAGGATAGGGTTTTCCCTTATAATAGCCAAACATGCTAGGTACGTTTAAAACAAATCATTTGATACTATAATAAGTGTATAGTGTCAAAAAAATTTCAATCATAAATATCAATCATAGACGGCATAGCATCCCATGCTACTATGTCGCCATACTAGTCTCTACAAATAAAGCCAAAATATCTCGTATTGGAAATTGGATTCCATCATGAGTTGAGGCAAGGGGCAAGCTGCTCTCCGCTTCGAGACACTCTAGCAAATGCCTCGGGACTACACACTCTGGGTAACCCCTGGATCTTCAGGGCCGGTCCTCTCTTACGTTTGAGAATTGACAATTCCTGAACACACGTTTCCCGGTCCTTACAGACCTAAAATCGAGGCGCCTCATCCAACAACCACATAGGTGAAAAGTATATAAATGTTAGGGCTGGTAAGTCACTGACACCACCAAAGCTAGAAAGAAACGTCGTGCTCTCCCCGCAGTCCTTATCCCGTTTTTAACTCATACCGAGGTGTGAGGCTCGCGAATTCACGTTATACACAAAGCTGCCACGTAGGCCGTGCTTTGATCATCAACCACAAGACTTTGCTTTTCAACAGAAGCCTTGATCCAATGCAACTCAGCGTGCCACACAGGCAATTCATGCCATGCGATTGATATCTATCGATAAATAACCTCTAAGCTCGTACGTCTCAGAGAAGGGCGTTAAGCAAGAGAATAAATTCTCTGCCGCCAAACAGATATATATTTAACAGAAATCAATCAACACAGAATAAAATCCAATGTCAGACACACAATCCATTTACAAGTTCGTTCTGGGTCTGAACGAAACCGGAGGCACTTTCCTCGCATATCCATCCATCTCCAAGTACGTCTGGACGACAACCAACTGATTCCCTCATCTTGGGTGTACAGCCCAATCAAGATCATCAGTAATCACCCAAACGATGTGAAGACTTCCGATCTTCAACCACCATCTTCATCTTCGACATATCGTCGAATCGGTTATTCAGAATGAGTATAAACCCGGCCTTTCCGAACAACCCGCGTAAATTAAAAACAAATGTTACACAAACACAACATACGCCTCATTCCAATTCAGCAGCCACTAACCGTAAATCAATAAGAGAACAATTTCCCAAATATTAACCCCGAAGGCCGGAACCAACATCAGATCAATACCCAGGGAACCATTCTTCTTAGCTAACCTACAGCTAGTTTCTAAATTTCATATTCTTTGGGAAAGGTTCCCATTAATTTTATCCAAGATAAATTCTTTAAAATTTATCCTTTAATCTTCCTTTGGATGTCGTTTCAAACCAAATTATGGTTTTTCCAAACTAGTCGAGATTAGCGAACCGTACCGAAGTAATTATTTATTTTATTTCCCAATCCCAACATATTCATCCCATGAAGCAAAACTGGTAATACTCCATATCTAACACCACGGTGTTATCGGTAAAATTAATTACCATTTCACGTTCAAATCTAATTAAAGATTTAACTATCGCTTTGGAGCAAAACTGGTAATACTCCATTCTCGCTCAATTTCTAAATTTGATAATTTAGATTATCAATTCACATTTCAATCTAATTGCAGAATCCTTAAAACTCCTTTTTCTGGGTTAAAGAACTAATGTCTTTTCAGAACACAGTTCACGACAAACCCAAATCACATTCTGTTTATTATCTAGTCAAAGAACAAGTGTTATTTAAAACACCGTTCACGATAAACCCACAAATCAATTCTATTTACAATTCATTTCTAATCCAATTTATTTATTTAAAAATAAATGGGTTTTAATCTTAGTTCAAAACTAGTTCATTTCGATAAAAGTCTATTTTTCTTTTCAAATATGGGATCTTTCATCCTAATTTTTCCCAAATCATTTCTTATGATTTTATACAAATTATTACTATTTTCAATAATTTTATCAAGGCCCGTATAGTCGATTTCCATCAACGGCCATCGAACTGCACTTACAACGACCTTTTCCAAATTTGATTTGGACGTATCTCCAAATCCAACCGTTAGATTTCAAATTTCTAATATTCGTTAGAAAGCTCTTTTCGATACGAACCCAACGGTTCCAGTTTTAGGAGAATCCGACGGTCGGATCTCCCGTAATGTCCGTTCGAAGTCAATGGTCGAAATTCGCGAACTACCGCGGCGCGACGCGTTTTATTCAGGCCATTATATTATATATATAATATATATAATATATATTTCGTCGATTGCTATTTAAAACAAACTTTATAAATAGTTTAAATTCGTTTCAAACATTTCAACTTTCATTTCCAATTTAAATCAAAATTTGTTTTATATTCAATTCAGTTCGAATTCGTTTTCTATTCAATTCTATTCGAATTCGTTATATATTCAATTCAATTCAATAAAAATGAATATAATCGATATAAATATCGTTCGCGTCAAAATAGCGCATCTCTAATCAACACGGCTTTATATTCAACAAATGGATCTATATTTCTTTCAATACACGACTCTATACCTTTGTCAACACACGACTAATCTCAACGAATGAGTACTGTCCACGTGTGACTATTTTTGTTATCTAATACATTTAATAAAAATTATGGTATCTATCGTTTGATATCAAATCAGACTCCAACCGTAAACTAGTAAGAGAACGATTCCCTGAATATTAACCCCGAAGGCCGAAACCAACATCAGATCAATATCCAGGAGACCACTCATCTCATCTATTTTCCAGTTAGTTTCTGATTTCAAATATGATAAAGATGTAGATTTTATTGTAAAAATATTTCGTTCAACACATGACTAATCTCAACGGATGAGTACTGTCAACACATGAACCTTTATTGTATAATGATAAAGATGTAGATTTTATTGTAAAAATATTTCTTTATCTTTTAAATTGGAATGAGGCCCAATCAATTACCATATAAAGTTAATTATATGGATTCCATACAACACATGTATATAATAGCAACGATAAATAATCAACCATCATCCAAAGTGCACTACACTGTATAAGCATCAAATATAGATATCTAACGCTTACAACAGCCTGTCAATCAATCGATCGACATATAAATAATTATTGGGATTAGTGTATGCCGTATTTTATCCCAATACCCGTGTGGGGTTTCAAACAATCAAACACAGATTTTATTTGTGCATTTGGGCGATGTGTAAAATTTATCGTCCCAATCAATGTCCTTCAAATAGGTGTACATAAACAAACCGTCCGGTTTGTAAATGAATATTTATTTATTCACATTCACGTTAAAAATTATATTTTTAACGATAAAACATTTTATTCAACCTATGAAAATATTCTATTCAGTTCATTTATTAAATAAAATGATATCTTTATTTTTCTAACTTATTTTGGAAAATTTCGGCGGCATAACGGCACGATACTAGAAACGGGACGAGGCCTAGCCTTATCCCCGGTCTAGTGAAGGCCCACGCCATTCACACATCAATCAAATCCATTCCATTTCACCAAACAATTCAATTCAAACCAAATAATCTAACCAACTACTCAACCAATCAAACAAGTCCATGGTCTGTGGACGATTGTGTCGGGTGCTACTAAACACCGTCTGCATCCTAGTATATATATATAACTAGAAAAAGAGATTTTGAGCGAGAAGTTCTCACCAATAGCTATCCCAATTCCACGACTCTTCATTGATATAAATCTTCATCGTTCTCGCCTTTTTGTCACCTTCGTTGCCCGTAGCCACTACATATATAAAAATCACATTTTTATATTGCTATTCAATATATAAAAATCGAATTTTTACTTCGCTATTCAATATATAAAAATCGAATTTTTACTTCGCTATTCAATATACAAAAATCGAATTTTTACTTCGCTATTCAATATATAAAAATCGAATTTTTACTTTGCTATTCAATATATAAAAATCGAATTTTTTCTTTGCTATTCAATATATAAAAATCGAATTTTTTCTTTGCTATTCAATATATAAAAATCATATTTTTATATCGTCACTTATATAAAAATCACATCTTTGCTCCTTCTACAAAATAAAGATCTCAACTTTCCTCGTATAAAGCTCTCAGCCTATTTTTATTTCAGCAAAAATCACCCCTTTTTATATTAACTAATTTAGTTAATCTAATTACATAATAAAATAAATAAAATAAAATTTAAAAACTCACTTTATCATTCGTTCTGAAACAGGGGGGTTCGCTACCATCTGCAACAGCGTCAAAGAAAGCCGGAGCTGACTGGAGGAGGCACAGCGCGTTCATCTGACTCCGGTGAGCGACTAGGGTTTTGCTGCGTCGCTGAGGAGGTGGGTTCAGGCGGAGGTCGGTGCGGAAGTCGGCTAGGGGGGAGGGGGGGTATCGCGGTCGGCATCAGGATAGGGGGGTTTCGATCGCGAGGCAGCAGAGAGGGGGGGGGGGTTTGCGGTGGCGCGCCGCCTGGGGGGAGCTCGGCGGTGGTGGATCGCAGCTATGGCTGCGTCGTCTTTTTTTTTTAATTTTTGTTCTGAACGAAAATGAAGGAATGGGGGGGGGGGCAGCGGTTTATAAGGGGAGAGAGGTTTTTATTTTTATTTTATTTTTAATTATTTTAATTTCAAAAAGTTGACTTTTACATACTACCTCTAGACGAGGCCCACCGCCTGTCGTCTATAGCGTTTCACCCCCATTCCGAACACAATCGGATATGTATCGTAAGCTGATTTGATCGTTTCGATCAGTTTCCGTTAAAATCAACATATAACTCTATATATTGATTTTGAACGCGCATTTCAACTTACTGGGGTCACATACTAACTCGAAAAATTCCCAAAAAATATTTTCTAGCTTCGTATTGACGATACGGTCCTAACAAAACTAGTTTCGACGAATTCTGAGACCGTTTGAAAAATGGCCAATTTCCAGTCGATTAAAATCAACTGAAACTGGTCAAACACGTTTTCCTTTGCCACGCTCACATATTGATTCGAAAAATTATGAAATTTGAAACCTAGTAATAACTTGACATCACGGATCCAACAAAAGTGGTTTCGTCGAAATCCGAGGTCGTTTGCAAAATTCCCATTTTTAAGGGCTTGAATTCCATAGCGACTATTCAGAATTTTCAACTGGACATATCTTTTGATTCCCGCTATGAAATTTCGATTTTTCAGATTCATTGGAAAGATATTATCAATTAGATCCTATTGTTTTTGGTTTCACTAAAATCCGGTTCGTTTTGCACCCGGTACATTCAATTGAAGTTTGAAATCGAATTATCGAACTACCGCGCCATTTTTAATTCTATTATAATTATATATAATTATTTATATTCTAATAACGACGTATATAATATATACGTTCTAAATATATTCAAAAATAAATTTCTCGTCGCTATTATTTAAAATAATCCATTTTAAATGTTCAAAATTCACTAAAATTGCCAAAATAAAAATTTTAAACTGGCCCAGATTTTCGGGTTATTACACAACACTTATCTCCTTTAATTCGATTTATCATAAATTTATTCATTTCCCATTTATATATATTCGTAGATTCTTATTTTCTAAATTTAGAAAATATACGTTATCAACACTGGGAAAACATTTCAAATGACTGTTTCTTAACTTCTATATTCCCCACGACATCTGTGAATGCTTTAATATCATTATTCATATTAAAATGTGAATATTATTTCTACAGTGATAACTGGACTTGTTTTATCAAATCAAATCCTGATTTCCATTTATAAATACGATTACGGTTTAAAACCCATTATCGAGTTACTTGATAAATTTATACCAATATTCCACTTCATAAACTTTATTTATGAGTCAACTCCTTGCTAATCATATATTAATTTTTTAACTCCATCTCGCTTACCTATTCTATTAAAATTAAACCAAACATTAACTAAGTTGTCAAATTCTAAATTATATAATATATAAATTCTTAAAAATAAATTATATTTATAAGACATCGTCGAATTCAGATTACAAATCCTTATGTATTTGTCTCCATCCTCTTTCATCTCTAACATTGAAATAAATTCATCGTTTTCCTTTCTAAACGACTTCCCTTCTCCCTTCTTAAATTCATTTTGGATATATTTCCAAATTATCTAATATAAATTATTCCTTCTCATTTAAAAACATCTTTATAAACCAAAATGCTGGAATTTATGTATAATTTAAACAAGTATATTTTTCTAGTCCAATCGAAATTCGTTTTCTATTTAAAAATAGATTTTTCCCTTTTAAACCTCAAATTTCTTTCCAATAAATTTGAATATACTTTACGGTATTTAAATATTGATTATTTCAGATCAATGTTGTTCAAACATCCCTAAACACACAATAATCAATCACCGATTATTTACCACATCATATAATGCAATATATATGAATAACAACAATATAATTGTTGAGAAATCCAGTTGAATCGCTCCAACCTGTTTCCCTGCATCCACAGACGTTAATCAATATAATAGTATTTATATTTTCAACCAATTAGTTGGTAAACCATCCAAACAACCATCACACACAGCATTCAATCATTTTTATCAATATTAAATAACGTTTATAAAATTTTAAAACTGGACAGAGCTAGTGAGTTTACTCATCTTGGCCGTTAATCATTATCGGTCGGTTGATTTAAATCAGACGTTAATTCTGCCTAAAATTCAAACGAGCTCCAACTGGTCCCAAATCATCTCGACTCTGTAGCCTTCGTTCATACGATCCTAACGAATCCTGTTTCGTTGAATTTGGACTCCGTATGAGCTAGATTTAATAACCACAAACAAATACATTATTTAATATAAAATTAAAAACTAAATTAGCTCTAATTATTTTTATTCTTGGGCCTCAACGTTATTGTCCCAATCCCCACTATCCCATAACACGTATAGCAACTCACCTCCCTTCTCCATAATTCATTTCGTGTATCCATTTGCTGCCATTTCCATGAATCCGTTGCCCGCTTTAATCATATAATATATATTTTTTCTATTACTGGGCCTCATCCTTATTTTCTCTCGGCCCATCTCCAAACCAAAAGAACCCGAATCGGCTCCATACATAACCCATCTCCTCTGACAATAATAAGTAATATGAACAACGGCTTTTCGTTATTCAGCCATTCCCGCAAGGTTTTTTCCTTCTGAATAAAAATTTCCGCAAGCTCCTAGTAACTGCTCCATGCCGAAAAGCCTGCTCCCATCTTTTCCTCACCATTCATATACAACAGTCTGCCTGTAGCCGTCTCTTCCCCATGACGTGTACTGCCTCCATTTCTTTACGTCGATGATGCTCCTCACGTTGTATAGCACATCGCGTGCTTCATTCCTTCCAAACATATACAAACCGCAGTACCCTGTACACGGATTCGAACCCAGTCAAACTCCCTTACCGCCCCATTTCCATGTCACTCCTTCTTCATGGAAACATGCTAAAGTTTGTTTTAGATTTTAAGTGGGGTAAAGAATTTAATTTGATTTAAATTCTTTCCATTCAACGCCATTGAAACTTCAATGTGAACTTCTTGTAATTTATTTAGTCGCCATATTATCCGGGTTGAAGCTCGCTGAATGGAGAAAAATGAAGACCGTGTATGGGTTTAAATAGCCAGAAATTTACGTGCTGCGCAAGGGCTGTAGTACGCATAGCTTGTTGTAGGATCTACACCCTTCGGTCTTTAAATATGCAGGCTTTTCATTAATTTCGATATGCCTTCACATGTAAGGTGGTACTGTTTCTCTAAATGAAGATGATTAGGGTAGAAGAAACATTATAGAGGTAGGATGGTGACATATTGAGACAATGCGTTGAATTTGAAAGCTGGGTGGCAGAACTGTGCTTCAACAACGATAGCGTACACATTTGGAGATATTATTTTACTTTGTTTGAGCGGATGGTGATACTTGTACGTTTAGGGGGTATGCATGCGGTAGCTTAAGAGGTAGGGTAGCCTGTGTTTCTTGGACATGAAGTTCTCCCTATGTTTGCAGCATCTTGTCGCATGCAGGTAGCTTGAGGATTGGAAGTTTCATGGCAGAGCATTTCAGTAATGGAGACAAGTCATAATATAAGTTTGCTGCTTGTCTTTCCATTCGAATTGTCATGCTCTGCTGTGTTGAGAAGAAAGGCAGTACGAACCCTTTGCTGCGAAGTAATGGAAGTTATCTTATGCGTTCTTATCAAAAATGTTTGTGAATTTTCAAGCTGTTATTTTGTTCAGTTTTGTTGTGAGCACGTGGCCTGTCATGCAGTATAGGTAACATGTTTTACTTAAGTATGAAGCCTCAAGGGGAGTAGTTGTTAGGTTTGCAGGCGAAGTTATATTTTCAGGGTGTAGGATATTGATTTGAAAACTCAAAACCGATGGGAAGCTTTAAAACAAAACAATATATATATTGACAGGTTTTTGCACAGACATGGTACACAAACATGTGCCCCTCTTGTTCCTATATCTTTAATACCATGGACGTGGATTAGGTTTATTTTTTTATTTTTATTTTTAGAGATGAATAAGCAATGCGAAAGCATCGCATGAAAATGTGTGTGTCAGGAGGTTTTCTCACATGAGATGTTTATATGCTTTATGTTTTGTAATGTTACTTTTACAGCATCCTGACGTGGCCTCAGTTAGCTTACAGTGTGTTCTTTTCAAATTCATCCACCAAATAGATGTGTTAATCCCAAATTTCAAAACGTTGTCATGACCGATAGAACTTTGTGATAGCTCGGGTGGCACCCCTCCGAGTTCTACAGTCTCGAATGGTAAATCAAAAGCAGCCTTAACTTCTGCTTTGTTTTATTTTAGTTATAATGATTTGTGTGCTCCATTACGACATATTTCGTACACTCGTGAACGGTTACGGACAAAAATGAAAATACAGTCCTGTCTAGCGAGGTGCCGCAGCCCCAAAAATATAATAATATCGGTAGGTTAACTCATATTATTAAGCCCCAAAATATTGATATAGGGTGCAAAATACTCCAAATAAAAAGTTGCGTATTTAATTAATTAAAAATTACAGTAAAATTTTAAAAATTAATTTATCACTATGTCTCAAAAGAATCTTGTCTAAATTCGAAACCAATATCTAGTTATATCAAATAAACTGTTACGGTCGATAAACGATTCTATAACGACTATTTGGGAATTTGATTTGGACATAACTCACAATCTGTAACGTGAAATCTTGGTTTTTCACTTCCCTTAGAAAAATACAGTTCAACAGATTCCAACATTTCTTGTTTCGAAGAAATCCGGTTTATAACGAGTCTTGTATACTCAGTTGAAGTTCAGAACGTTAAATTACGAACTACCGCGACCTTACGGCTCGATTATATTTAATATATATACTTATACGTTCAACTTCGTTTTAGTTAATATATAAATTCACTTATATTACGAATTCAATATTTAATCTGATTTAAATATTCAAATACAAATCGATAAATATGTGGGACGTTACACGCAATTTCAGATTGCACCCAAACGAAAGCAATTTTTTTAGGTGTACTATCACAATCTCGGAGTGTGCCAGTTTACACATATATTGGCGCAATCTGGGATTACGACAATGTATTCTGGCCAACTCAACGCTGAGTTAGCCAAAAGTGGGCTATATTTGATATATTTCAGAAAAGAGGGCTAAAAGTGAAATAAATTGTAGAACCTAGGCTAATTTGAAAAAAAAAATCCCAAACAAAATTCTTTGAGACACGAGGAAGCAAATTATCAAATTGCCTTCTGAATTTCATCAAGTACATTTTTCTTAAGCTTTGATGGGAAAAATCCATATCAAATAAATGATGTTTTCTCGGTTTAGTTTTGGCAGTTAAGGCATCAAATCATAACTGATCAACCATTCATTTTACACTGCTTGGATCACATGGTATAATGAACCGCTAATGTCAAATGCGTAGAATGTTTTTACCATCAATAGTCCATAGTCAACCTCCATTTATCCTCCATGTATAAAAACTCTTTCCCATCTTTCCACAACTATTTCCGTTAATAATTTCAAGCATATCCAAGTTATTTTAACGAAAATCACCTTTATTTTAATTTTCTATAGCATATAACATTTTTTATTGATTCTTTCTCATTTTTCTCATCATTATACAGCAAGTATATTGCTTGTTCCATTTCAACCATCACTAAAGTCATTGTTGACTAAATTGAGTAACACACTATAATTTTCATTGATTTGTACATGAAGATGATCAACAGTCGAGCTGGGAATGTCTGGTATTTGGAACAACCTTATCACACTTGCTTTTAATGTTCAAGAAGACGTCATCTAGAACATATCCTAGAAAAAGAAAAACATGGACAATTACAGGCTCATCTTGTCCCCGTAGAACTAACTGCTACAAATTGAAATTGGTGTCTGGAATATAGAAAAAGACAAAGTAAAAAAAAACGATGAGCGATGGAATACTACAAGCAAACAATACAAAAAATTTAGATTGCAATCTCTACCGAAGTTTCGAGAGATGAACATGATGTATCATTGTTGTGTTTAGATGTCAAATGCAAATACACTATCCTTTTATTGATAAAGTTAGTTTTATGTGTTGTTACAAAAACTCAATAAGCACTCTTGTTTAAAATAATAGGCCTTTTTTAACGTATGCTTGTTATAAATAATTAATTAGTTAATCTACGTATACACGAAAGTCCTTAAATGATGTATTTGCGATAGTAGCTACAAATAGTTGTAACTATGAGTATTATTTCACAATATGATAAACGCATAGTTTTACATATTCATAGTTAGAATGTATCGAGATTAGACATCGATGCATTCGTCGAGACTAGAGTACATAGAGCTTGTTAAATTTGGGTATTTTAAATATATTAGTGAAGAGATATTCATTGATTCTCGTAATCAAGTCAAATCGAGAAGATAATATATTAATATGGAGAAGGTATATATTTGATTTATGGAATTAATTAAATATTGGTATAGGTGGAAACAATTTAAAAACGCGCCATATTTATGGTGGAATCAATCAGGAAAGTTTCATCCTTATCCACGATGCATTCTTCATCCTTCCTCTTATATGTACACAGACATTTGCTCATATTTTCAACATACACAAGAATAATGCTCTCTCCATATATTATATTCAATAAGATCTCTATTTCTGCATCTATTATAAGGTGAGAAAGTTGTACTGAGTTATGTATTTCTTCTCATATTGTACCTCCTCTTGAAGTGAATTAATAAAAGGTTGCCTCTTGAAGTGAATAAATAAAAGGTTGTTGGATCCAAGGACATAGGCATAGCCGAACCTTGTTATATTAGTGTTCTTCCCCTTTTCTATTTCTGTTTTTCTCTACAATTTGAGCTATTTATTTTTATTTATCATCTTTGTTGTGCTTTGTTGAGATTATCGACAGGCTAAATTATTGGGTGCTCTGGATTTGCTGCCCAAAACACTGTTTTTTCACTATAGTTTGGTAATTGAGCTTGTTGTTATGTTTAAAGAATATTTTTGCTATGTATAACTCTATAAAAAATAACGGTGGTAGAAGTGCTACAAATTATGGAGTGTTAGAAAATGAATGAAGTACTGTATTAGGGAAGAGAGATTTGCATTGTGAGGAAACAAAGTCCCACATCGAGAAAAAGATGTACCAACTCCACTATATGTACAATAGCCTATCATAGTATGTCAAACAATAGAGAACATGAAGAAGGCTTGAATGAATGAGGCTTGAGGGTTTCATATTTAATATTAAACGGTAATAGATTGGGCCTTGGGCCTCAGGGCTTTTGAGGTCTTATGACCGAGTAGGCTTCGACGGCTAGTAATGGGCTGAAAAGAATGCGTGGTATTTTTTGGAACGAAGAGGTACACACGCGCAATGATCACCGCTATTGGTTAAAGTGTCGCAACCTTTCCAGCTGTCACAACCGCTCTGAATAGGCATTTCCCCTAGTGTATATATAGGCAGCCCGAAAACAAAATCATTCATTCAATTTTTCTACAATCACTTTCTGCTTCTTCCCAGAATATTCTATTCTAAAGTTTGTAATCACTTCAGTTCATCATCGCTCCGCTTGCAAGCACAACACTACGAGGAAGGTCCATTTCATCCTTAGAAACAAATTGTTGTCAACCTTCAGTGCATACAGGGAGCAATATTGTTTCAAGGTAATAGTTTGATGTTGGACTCAGACAAATCAATACATACTTTTCTTCACTGTTCTAACAAATTGGAAACTGTTCTCTACCCTAACAGTTTTGTATTGGGGTTTTCCATGCTTTTTACTATTGTTAGTTCTCTGTTTACTTCGGAAAATCAGCAACGCCTTCCTGTCGTGACTAATTCTGAAAGGCTTAGTAACTTTTTTAAACTTACTACCAGATTTAGCACTTTTTTATAGTTGTGGATAACAATCTTGAAACAATATTGGTTATTACAGACGACGATGTCGCAAAACAATAATAATAATTCTGCACCAACATAGAAAGTGGTGAACGCTCAACCTGCTCCCGTGATTCAAACAATGGCTTTATCATATGGAGAAAAACCAGAGAAACCCAACAGCATGGACTTCAAGCGTTGGCAGCAGAAAATAATGTTTTATCTAACAACATTGGGACTGGCCAAGTTTTCGACTGAAGATGCTCCTGTGGTTTGCGAACTAAAACCCGATGCAACCAAAGTAGAGGCACTTAATATATACAAAAATTCAGATTTTATGTGTAAAAACTATATTCTGAATGGTCTAGATAATAGCCTCTACAATGTTTACTGTACTATTGCTATGTCCAAACAACTTTGGTTGGCTTTGGAAAAGAAGTACAAAACCGAAGATGCAGCCATGAAGAAGTTCTT
The DNA here is from genome assembly GCA_030737875.1 of Allium sativum. Taxonomy (NCBI): domain Eukaryota; kingdom Viridiplantae; phylum Streptophyta; class Magnoliopsida; order Asparagales; family Amaryllidaceae; genus Allium; species Allium sativum. Next base: position 244,439,794 of record CM060922.1, on the reverse strand, counting down.
CGCTGGAAAGTTTCTCGACTTCAAAATGGTAGATTCAAGGACGGTGATCAATCAGACTCAAGAACTGCAACTTATCATCCGTCAACTAGAAGATGAAAAGATAACTCTTAGCAAATCTTTCGAAGTTGCCGCAACTACTGAGAAACTGCCTCCTTCTTGGAAGGACTTCAAGAATTACCTTAAGCACAAGCGTAAAGAAATGACAATGGAAGAACTCATAGTACGGCTAAGAATTGAGGAAGATAACAAAAATTCTAAGAAAAAACTTTCTTAGAATATGGCTGTCAAAGAAAAGTAGTTGAGTCAGACAAATCTAACAAGAGGAAATGGGACAATTACCCTAAAAAGTCGAAGAAATTTCAGGGTTCTTTTCATTACTGTGGGAAGAAGGGGCACAAAGCAGCCGACTGCCGCCACCCAAAAAGGAGAAGTCAGAAGCAAATATGGCTGACGTTTCAGAAGGCATTACTCATATGGATTTATGTGCAGTAATATCAGAATGCAACCTTCTTGGTAACTCGAAGGAAAGGTTTGTAGACACGGGGGTCATTTGACACAGATGTGCTTATAAGTGGATGTTTACTACCTATAAAACTACAACTAGTAATGAGCAACTTTTCATGGGTAATTCATCTACATCAAAGGTCGAAGGCAAAGGAAAAGTTGTGTTGAAACCAACTTCTGGAAAGGAAATAACTTTAAGTGATGTTCTCCATGTTCTAGAAATTCGCAAGAACCTGATTCCAGGATCATTACTCATCAAGCATGGATTCAAATCAACCTTTGTGGGTGATAAGTTTGTATTATCAAAGAATGGAGTGTATGTAGGAAGAGGATATGTGTGTGTTGGTTTATTTAAAGCAAATGTAACCACTATTGTACCAAACACTGATATGAATAAAAGTGAATCTTCTGATTATATTGTTGGCTTTTCTAACGTATGCATTCTATATTAGGGCATGTAAATTTTGATACATTGCAAAAATTAATTAATCTAGATTTTATACCAAAATGTAACATAGGATCCAACTATAAATGTCAAATTTTGTGCAGAATCAAAATTTGCAAGAACTTCATTTCATCATGTTGAACGAGAAACTGAATCTCTAGACTTAATACATACAGATGTATGTGATTTAGAAATGTGTCAAACTAGAGGTGGAAAAAGGTATTTCATTACCTTCATTGATTGTGACAACACACGTCCGTTAATGTCACTCACTAAGGGAATGCATTAAGTTTCGTGAAGCGTTTTAGGTAAACAGACACAGAATAATTATAAGACAGATAAAATAGCAACGGAATTAAAAACTTTTATCAATAATAAAGCATGGTTACACCATATGTCTGAAAATACATAAACTTAGTATATCATTAAAACTTATGTCTTGTACTTTAAATATCAGAGTACAATAACAAAGAAAGCATAATCCCCAAATCATGAGCCATAGTAGCAAAGATGGAAGCTTGTGTAATACATCTAGAAGCTCCAAGCAAGACGATAGCAGAATCCTGACTAAGCCTGAGAATTCCCGCCCTTGAGAACCTGAGGGGAGAACGGAAGAAAGAAGAGGAAACAAAAAGGGTCAGACATAAAGTCTGGCGAGTCTAGTTGCTTTTAGCCAGTAAATAAATAAAAGTAACATGATAGGCATATAAAGTGGATAAGAGAGATCATACATAAATGGCAGGTGTGACAAGGTAGATAGGATGAGGTGTATGTGCTTCGAATAATTACTCTGCACTGTTACTAGTATATCCAGAAAGAGACGATCCCTTCAACTATAAGGTGGTAGACTTAGGTATACGTCCAAATATATCCTAACTACTACCCTGATTGATCGGCTCCCTAACCCTCATAGATACCTTGTGTTGGCCCCACAGTAGGAGGTATCACTTCCTAAAGTGGCAACCCCTCGTCGTAATAATGTGCACAACCATATCTACAGGTGTCACGGTCGTCTTATCCCCTTCTACCCGACTCATGCACACACATGGCCCGGTCGGTTTGCGCCGTCCACACCGTACTCCATGTTTGGATCTCTTACAATCTGTCAGTAAGTGTGCCCCTCCTCCGCCTAGTATGGAGTACTTTGTTTGAAACCTACTCCGGGTTACTAACTGAAATGGGTCCCACACAATATGATATAAGCTCTCCCCTTTATCTTGTATCCCCCACTAGGTTTTCACTTACTATGTATACCACTAGGTGTCTTTATTTACATAGCCTTATTTATTTCTACCGGTTATGCTTACCTACAGGTGTCTTTAATACATAACCCCTAATCTTCCAACCGGTTATGCTTACCTATATGTGTCTTTAATTACATAACCCTATCACTTCTACAAGTTATATCTACCCTAAAAGGTGTCTTTAATTACATAACTTTATTATTTCCACCGATTATGTATACCATTAGGTGCCTTTTATTACATAACCATAACGGGTTAAGTTTTTGGGCCTATATGTGAATATTACCCATCCCCTCTTCAGATTTACTTAACCCACCTCTCAACCATGTTTACTTAACCCCCAACTTAAATTTAAGTTCATGCAATTCCTATGGATTAACTTAGGTTAAGTAGTCCAATTCTATACCATGTCCATTTATGGCTTCAAAATAGGCCAGACCCCCCACATTAGGCCTACAACATGTGGATGCTGGATATGCCGGTCGGGTCCGGGCAGACTTATTCCACAGTTGGGCCTAACCTCGTGTCATAGCCTGATTCATATTTACGTACTTAGACCTCCTACATTAGGTTCAACGCTAGTGGCTACTGGATATGCCGATCGGGTCCGGGCAGACTTCCACCACTAATGCAACCTAACCTCGTGTCATAAGTACAATTACAATCCCTTATTGTAATTACTAGACATTCCCTATTTAATTAATTTACCAATTAATTATTCCTTTCCTTTTATAGGTGTCAATACCTATTTTACCCAATAATTTGAATTACATGTCCAAAAATGTTCATATTCAAATTACGCCATTTTAAACCCTTTTTTCCCGTTCCTTAACTAGCGCCCTCACAAAATTGGCAACATGCCTATGCTAGACAATAGCCTAGTCATGAACGATAATAGGGAATATAATGGGAGTATAACTAAAATGATCATCTTGGCATAACCATAAACTTGTATGATAAAAAGGTGAACATACATACTAGCATGGACATGAAATTGTCATCATAACATGGTGGACATAAAACTGATGAACTATGATGTCACAATATCTAAATTAGCAATTTAGATGTCCAATCGGTTTAGATCTAACATGATAACATAAGGTGATAATTTAGGTCACATAAAATAGATCTAACATGTTAACATTAGGTAACAATTTAGATCACATAAAATAGATCTAACATGTTAACATAAGGCGACAATTTAGATCACATAGAATAGATCTAACATGATAACATAAGGTGACAATTTAGATCACATAAAATAGATCTAACATGTTAACATAAGGTGACAATTTAGATCACATAGAATAGATCTAACATGATAACATAAGGTGACAATTTAGATCACATAAAATAGATCTAACATGTTAACATATGGTGACGATTTAGATCAAAAAGAATAGATCTAACATGATAACATAAGGTGACAATTTAGATCACATAAAATAGATCTAACATGTTAACATAAGGTGACGATTTAGATCACATAAAATAGATCTAACATGATAACATAAGGTGACAATTTAGATCACATAAAATAGATCTAAATGTTAACGTAAGGTGACAATTTAGATCACATAGAATAGATCTAACATGTTAACATAAGGTGATAATTTAGATCACATAAAATAGATCTACACACCTCCATATCATAGCATATCATAAAAGTTACAAACCAAGATCCACAATAATAACATAGTAGAACAATTCACAATTGAATTGGATTTAGAGAAGTAGATCTATCATAAGATCTAACAATAACATAGATTCAAGTTTTACAACGTATCCAAATCATAGTCTTTCATAATTCACTTTTATTTACCTAAACCTAAAAGCATCTAGAACTCACTGTGATTGGATTGCTAAGATGATAGAAAAAAAGTTGGTGCTGAGTCTATGCTTGAATCTCAAAATTTGATATGATTTAGTTGAGAGAAGAAGATGAGAGACCCTAGTTCAGTTTAGACTCCAGCAGAGTTTGGCCGCCATGATTTCTAATGAAGAAATATGTGAAATAGCTATGTATTTATAGCTGTAGAACCCTCTGGAACCGACTGCCACATAAGCCCTAGGGTAAATCAGGTCGCGGGTCGCCTCCCGCTTGGGCAAAGGCCCGAATACCCGAAAAAAACTATTCTGGGTGCACTTTACAAGTGCGCTACTGTAAAAATACATGGGCGCACTTGTCAAATGCGCCGGGAATTTCTGCTTTTGCTGGCAAACTTCTTCGTCCATTACTTCTTCATACATTATCCGTTTTACGCAAACCAAGTATCTATCTTAACCAGAATTTCGAGATGGACGCAATAACGCAGTCCGTTTCCCTTAATTTTGAATATAAAATTAATTATTCTTTAATTTATCCACTTTAGTGTTGTTAAAATTTCAGGGTGTTACAGTCTCCCCTACTAAAAGAATTTCGTCCCCGAAATCTTCAAGTTGAAAAGAATGTATCCTACCATCCATTATCCATATACTCATCCACCAAACACAGGCATCCATTGTCCTTAAAGATTTCTAATGCTTGTATGAGTATATGCAATGGTGTGTGTATATGTCCCAATGATAATGCGAAGATCAGGCAGTCTACTGATTCAGTTGACCTCCTTAATGCAATGTATGTTAGTGCCATGAATCCAATATGTATGCAAATAATCCTATTATAACATGTAAGTTCTATACGTGTGCACACTCATTCGTCCAAATGCAATATCCATATGCTAGTACATCCATTTCCATCCATGAAAGAAAAGAAAATGCACACACATCCACATGCGGTATGAGAGTGATTGAGCTGATCTAGTGCCTAATGTCTGAGTATATGAATCCACAGGCAACCGCTAGCAAACACTTGCATCAACTTGCATCCATCAAACATAACATGTTTCAAACACATGTTTACAATCATGGGATTTCCTACCTAAAGGTTGAAGATTCGATCGATATGATATACTTAGATGATAGAAGCAAGCACGGATAAAAACTTTTGGAAGAGAAGTTAAGAACATTCCCTTAAAAAGAAAAGGGTACAAAGCACACAAATCTTGTCTTTGGTCTCTCCAAGTCGCATCCTCTTGGTTGTTTCTCCATTGAACCTTTTGCAACTTGATCTCTTTATTGTGTAACTTCTTAACTTCCGACCCAAGAATATGGGAAGGAACTTGCCTGACTGTCGCCTCTTGTTCCACTTCTACCTCTTCCAAAACACTCATCTCAACAACTTCTGCGGTGTCAAGCAGGCACTTCCGTAGATAGGAAACGTGGAAAACATCATGAACACCGGATAGATTTTCTGAGAGCTTCACTCTATAGGCCGTTTGGCTAATCCTCTCGGTTATGGGAAATGGTCCCAAAAACCTAGGCGCCAACTTACCTGTCGATCCAAAGCGAACAAAATTCTTCAAAGGTGACACTTTGATAAAAACCAAGTCTCCTATTTCAAATTCGAGGTCAGTCCTTCTCTTGTTTGCATAGGATTTCTGCCTGTCTTGAGCTGTCTTCATCCACCATCGAATAAGGTCAATCTTTTCGGATGTTTCTCAAACCATATTTGTTCCAAGTAACAATCTTTCTGTAGATTCCCACCAACAAGTTGATGATCTACATGGTCGTCCGTACAATGCTTCGAAGGGTGCCATGCCGATGCTGGCCTGATAGTTGTTATTATAGGCAAACTCTACTAAAGGAAGATGCTCTTCCCAAGTCCCTTCGAAGTCTAGGATACATAGCCTCAAAAGATCTTCAAGAATCCTATTCATTCTCTCTGTTTGTCCATCTGTCTGAGGATGATAAGCGGTGCTCAAACACAACTGTGTACTTACTGCTTCTTGCAAGCTCCTCCAAAATTCGCTGGTAAAGATGGGGTCATGATCGCTCACGATGCTAGATGATACTCCATGAAGACGAACTATCTCATGCACATAAATTGCTGCCAACCATGATGTCGCCCTCTTACTCTTAACTGGAATAAAGTGAGCGCTCTTAATGAGTATATCCACCAGAACCCAGATACTGGTGTTGCCTTTGTTCGATCTAGGCAAACCATCTATGAAATCCATAGAGACGCTCTCCTATTTGTACTAAGGAACCTCTAAAGGATGAAGTAAACCACCGAGCTTCTTTTGCTCAGCTTTGACTTGCTAGCAAACTAAACATTGGGAAACAAATTCGACCACATCTTTCTTCATCCCAGCCCAAAAGAAAACCCTCTTCATGTCCCTGTACATCTTATCACCGTCTGGATGAATGGTCATCTTAGAATGGTGGGCTTCTTCTAGGACTGCCTTTATCAAGCTTCCAGTTTGAGGAACACAAAGCCTTCCATCTTGTCGCAACCACCCCTTTTCATCTATGGCATATCTGCTGAGGTGACTAGAAGTCTCCCCTCTTCTAAGCTTATACATGATGTCTAGAATCTGTGTGTCACCTTATTGCGAAGCTCCTATCTGGTCCATAAGAGTCGGTCGTATCTCCAAGGATTCAAACAAATTAGGCAAAATCTTGATGGAGGGTCTAAAATCAAAAGCTGACATGAACTCCAAATTCTTTCTTTCCACAAACCGAGGACTCAGGGCCACCCTCTGCCTACTTAGTGCGTATGCCGCCACATTACCCTTACCAGAGGTATAAGAAATCTAAAAATCATAAGAAGCACGAAACTCCATCCACCACTGTTGCCTTAAATTGAGATCCTTCTATGAGAACAAATACTTAAGAGATTTATGATCGGTGTATAACTCGAACTTCTCTCCAAGTAAATAATGACGCCACGTCTTTAATGCAAACACTATGTCAACTAGCTCTAGATCATGGGTGGGGTAGTTCTTTTCATGAACTCTCAGCTGTCTACCCCTGTAACACACTAGTTGCCCTTCTTGCATTAGAACCATACCCAGCCCTATACCGCATGCATCAGTGTAAATGGTAAACACTTTATTCCTGTCAGGTAAAGTCAAGACTGGGCTGTTGCCATAGCCCTCTTCAGTCGTTGGACAGCTACGTCACAGTCTATATCCCATGAGAATGCCAAGTTCTTCTTCATCATCCTGGTGAGTGGGGATGATATCTTTGCGAAGTCCTTAATGAACTTCCTATAGTAACCTGCTAACCCAAGAAAGCTTATCACCTCGGTTGTAATTTTAGGAACCTGCCAATCTTGCACTGCAACCACCTTCGTGGGATCTACAGCTATCCCTTCTTTAGAGACCACATGCCCTAAAAATCTCACATCTTTTCTCCAAAAATGGCATTTGGAAAATTTTGCTTTAAGCTAATGGTCACGAAGGGTTTCCAAAGCTTCTCTCAAATGTTCGGCATGCTCTTCTTTGCTTTTGGAGAAGATCAAAATATCATCGACAGACTACAAAAAATTTATTTAGGAACTCCCGAAACACCCTACTCATCAGATAGACAAAATAGGCGGGTGCATTCGTCAGCCCAAAAGGCATAACTAACCATTCCAAGAAACCATCCGGAGTCCTAAAAACAGTCTTATCTTTGTTGTCCTTAGCCACCCTCAACCGATGGAACCCCATGGCCAAGTCTAACTGGGAAAATACTGAGGCACCAATAAGATGATCAAATAAATCATCAATCCTCGGAAGCGGGTGCCTATTCTTCTTAGTGAGTTTATTCAGCTCCCTATAATCGACACACAAACAATGCGAACCATCCGCCTTAGTTGTGTATACTACTAAAGCACCCCATTCAGATATGCTTCGTCTGATAAACCCTTTCTCAGGTAGCTCCCGTACTTGCTTACTCAGCTCCCTCCTTTCCCTTGGAGCCATGTGGCGCACTGGTAATGCAACTGCCTTTGCATTGTCCACCAAATATATGCAAAAGTCGATCTCGCGCCTTGGAGGTAAACCCCGAACCTCTTCAAAAACATCGGAAAAATCCCGCACTACTGGAACAAATTGCAGATTGTTGATAGATGCATCAAGAGACTCTAGGAAACTAAGCATAACTGACCCTTGTGGGTCACAAGAAATCTCAAGGGTCCTCCCATGACAAGTCAGAAGCCTAACGACCCTCCTCTCCCAATCCAGAATAGCATTATATGTGGTAAGCCAATCCATTCCTAAAATCAACCCATAGCCCATAAACCCGAGCACATATGCATCGCACTCAAACTCAACGCCTAACACATATATTCTCAAACCTCGACAAATCATAAATAAATGAGCCGAACCACCAATGGGGTTTGAGACAACAACGGGATCTACTACCATACTAGTATTTAAGTGCAGAGATTCAACTACTAAACAAGATATAAACGAGTGTGAAGCGCCATAATAAAAAGGGTTCTAATAGGGTGACTGGAAAGAGAAATCAAACCTTCCATGGAACTTTCCTACCTCTATCTGGTGCACTAGCCACGAGAGCATTCACTTGCCCTCCAGAGGTTCCTGTCCTTTGACCTTGCCCTTGCTTCCTTGGGCACTCCCTAGAATAATGTCCAACCTCTTCACAAACGAAGCAAGCATTCTTCCTTTTTCCTGAAGTCCTGGGCTTAGTGACCGTCTCGCCCGCAACTATGGCACTTCCTCTTACCCTTAGCCTTGTCATTTTTTCGCCCTTCTTCTGTTGTTGTTATTTTCCTTTCTTGGGCCATACCTTTTTTTTTGTGTTTCCTCAATCTTAACTTCTTCCTTTCAGATTTATTTGAACTTTATCTATGTTCCCTTCCTGGGCCATCATTTTTCTCATCCTTGGGCTATACTACTTAGCCCAAACTCCCTTGTTCTCCTTTTTACCATCCTTATGTAACAAGCTAACAAGTCTCTCGAAAGTTGCCTTCGTCGCATGGAAATCCTTACGAGCTAAAGAAAATTAGCCGTAGGCAATGACGTACCGAGCTCAGGCCCAGTGGGGGCTACCGCCCCCACTGGATTTAATTTGATTTTTTTGTAATATATATATTAGGTTGCAATTCTTGTTCACAATCTGGTGTTCACTATCTTGCTTTAGATTTTTGTCCGCCTTCAACTTCTCGCAGCTGCTTAAAACAGTCTCGTCCTCTAGAATTTTTCCCGTCTTAAAATAGTCTAGCCTCCAGTCGATGTTCCAAGTGCCAAGTCACTCAAATTCTGTCTTCCATCTCCAGATTGTTGCTCGAATTTCTGCAGCCTAAGGCAAGTGTTTATTTTACCCTAATTTCTATAATCTAATTTTCCCTTGATGCGATTTTTTCAATTAATTTTGTAATCTGACTATACTGAGTTTTCCCTAATTACAAAGAAGGGTTCCAAGTTGCTCAATGTTTATATTTTATATTTGCAAAAAAATTAATATAATTTACATGTTTATAATTGATTACGTGTTTGGTGTTTGTAGGATTAATTGTTTATTTCATTATAAACAATGAGTGATAATTTGTTGAGCTACTTCACCAAACTGAAAGAAAATAGTTCAAGTTCTAGCAATGTTCCTGATCCACCAATTCATCTTCAAACCTCACCTTTTCTGAATATGATAAGAGAAAATTGATTCGTTTTGCTGAATTTTACCCGTTAGATTTTTCTCTAAATGATTTAATGCAGCTTGATCATCAACTTGATAATTGTATTATGGATGTGCGGATTGACAGTCAATTTTCTAAACTTGAAAGAATTGGTTCTTTTACTGAAAAATGGTTCAAAAAAAGAGACAATGTCTATATCCATTAGTATATCTGCTTTTGAAGTTAGCATTGTTGTTACCAGTTGCAACTGCTACAGTCGAAAGAGTCTTTTTTGCAATGAAAATTATTAAGACTTTTTCACATAATCGCCTAGGAGATGATGTCATGAATAATTGTTTGGTACCACATATTGAGAGGGGCATAGCAAATACCATTGAGATTAACGAAATCATTGAACACTTTCAAAATATGAAATATCGAAGGGTTTGCTTTTGAAGAGATATTTAAAAAAATGTTATATGTTGGAGATTTTGGATAACATGTTTTATGATGATATTTTGTGATATTTTTTAGATTGAAATTGTTTGTAACTATCATGATTTTTTTTAATTAAGATCCGCCCCCACTAATCGGATTTTCTGGGTACGTCCCTGGCCGTAGGTGATACTACTGCAGCTTTAGATGGAGGTTAGGCACTTCATTGCCCTTCGATATGTGCCGTAGTTTAAAAATACCTATGGCATTATGTCGGAATGGGGACACCTTTCAGGAAAAACCAGCTCCCCAAACAAAAAGAAAAAGGAATCAAGCGGAGAATCGAGAGATATTTCCTATGGCTTTGAGGAATATGTTTTTCAAAACAGACTTTTCTTTTTGAAAATGCTTTCTTTTAAAATTTTTTGAAAATAATTTTCAAAAACTTTTATCTAATCTAGTAACCTTCAGCTCTGATACCAAGTGTGACACCCCACGTCCGTTAATGACACATACTAAGGGAATGCATTAAGTTTCGTGAAGCGTTATAGGTAAACAGACACAAAATAATTACAAGACAGATAAAATAGCAGGGGAATTAAAAACTTTTATTAATCATAAAGCATGGTTACACCATATGTCTAAAAATAGTATATCATTAAAACTTTTGTCTTGTACTTTAAATATCAGAGCACAATAACAAAGAAAGCATAATCCCCAAATCATGAGCCATAGTACCAAAGATGGAAGATTGAGCAATACATCTAGAAGCCCCAAGCAAGACAATAGCATAATCCTGACTAAGCCTGAGAATTCCCTCCCTTGAGAACCTGGGGGGAGGGGGGAAATGGAAGAAAGAAGAGGAAACAAAAAGGGTCAGACATAAAGTCTGGCGATCAGTTACTTTTAGCCAGTAAATAAATAAAAGAAACAAGATAGGCATATCAAGTGGATAAGAGATATCACTGCATAAATGGCAGGCATGACAAGGTAGACATGATGAGGTGTATATGCTTTGGATAAGTCCAAATAGGAAGTAGAACTCAGGATCCAGATGGGAACCAACGAGTTGACTTCATAATTGGACTTTGCTGCGGGACGTGTGCAAAGGGGTTATGATGTCTATAACTTTGATCCACCACCGAGAGATGGATATTGGCTACAAATCAGTGCAGTAAAGTCATCATGGCTTCATGGGGCAGAGTGATCGTAGTAAGGTTATGAGCCAGTGCAGTGGAGTTGTTACGACTCCATGGGGGCAGAGTGGACATAGCAAAGGATTAGTGTCTATGGACCAGTGCAGTCACTGTGACTCCATGGGGCAGAGTGATCATAGAAAAGGATTTGGGTGGTCAAAGCAGTGGATATCATATGCTTTACGCACTGAGTGAGAGATGTGAGGATGGTTGCTATGTTTGATGTTTGCTATCACCATGACATGCACACCCACTCCCCCGTATTTTTACACCATATGTTAGTGCCACCTTAGAGTATTGTACATCTTGTGTGCTAACTCTTTGGTTGCAGGTTCAGGTATGGTTATGTATACCTGTTATTGTTCTGTTTTGCTGCTTATCGCTCATACCAGACTTTTATCTGACCTAGAGTTTTATGTCTCTTCTTATTACTCTGGGTGCTCTTAAAACAGGCAGACTAGAGACAAGTTAGGTGGTATGAACGAGTAGCTGTACTAGAGAAGAGCATGAGGCTTCCACGTATGATATATATAGAAATTCTCCCTGTGTTGTTGCTGGTCACTACTTTGCGCATTAGTAGTGCACCTCTTTCTTTGCTTTAGAGACAGTATGTTGGAACTGTAATAAGCTGTATTTTGAATTTCCGCTGCTATGATGATTATGGTTTAGTTTTCAGCTTATGCACTGTCTCGCCTATTTTATGTCAAGTTTGTTATTATTATATTTTATTTCATACGCTGTGAGACATTCTACAGGTTCTTTGTTGACTCATCGCCTTCTTTCTTCTCTTTGGTGACCGTCCCGTGCTAATCGGGCATTGGCACAATGCATTTCAGAGGAAATGTCGGCTGGTCCGGGGAGGGCCGTCACATTTGGTATCAGAGCTCTAGGTTGCGTAGTTAACCTAGGGAAAGATAACTGGGAGAGATAGTATACATATATGAGAGCGAGTATTTGCATTATTTTGGTTTTCAAAAGCTATATATATATATATACTATTATTATATCTAAGGATGAAGTCGCACTGCACTGGCACCACTAAAGAGATGGTTAATCGTTTTCTCCTTACAGATTGAATGATGAGCCGATATATGAGGAACAATGGTTCAAGAGCCAATAATAGGAATGCCCCTGATATGAAGACGATGTTTACTGACTTTATGAGAGAGATGATTAGGGATTTTCAGAGGACAGCTCCTAATGCTGCAAATGGTGGCGGTGCAACAGTGCAGGCGCATAGGGCCAATTTCGCCAAGCTCTGTAAGGATTCCACTAGTCCTAGTGGGAAGCCATTCCACGGAACGGAATTGGCTACGGAAGTTCATGATTGGCTCGATAGTTGTGAGCGCATCTTCAAGGACTGAGGGATCGATGACGCGATGAAGAGAAAGCTAGCATCCCGTCAGCTGCAAGGACAGACTATGAATTGGTGGAATGCTATTAAGGCAGCTACTCCTGAGGATCAAGTTACTTGGGATAGATTTAAGGCCCGATTCAGTGATAATTTTATCCCAGCTGCTCAGAAATCAGATTTTTTTAGGAAGTTCTTGGAGTTTAAGCAGAATGGTAAGGCAGTCTCGGAGTATATTGTTGAGTTCGATACTTTATCGAAGTATGGATTATCCCTTATTGACACTCCCGAGAAGAAGAATGAGAAGTTCATAACAGGCTTAGATCAGTACTTGGGGGAATGGCTTATAAATCATATTGATGAGACTTTTGAATTGATTGTTGGGAAAACATTGAGATCAGAGAGCCTTTATCCTAAGCCCAAGACTGAAGTCGTTGTTTCATCTGCAGAGGAGCCAAAACCGCAAGCAGGCGGTGGAGACAAGAATAATTCTCAGAATAAGAGGAAGCAGAACCAAGCTAAGGATGGTCAGAGAAAGAAAGACAAGAAAGATGTTGAGTACTTTAGCCGTGGCAAGAAGGGCCATTATGCCAAAGAATGTCGAGCAAAGCCAGCAGACAGGAAGTGCTTCAATTGTGGTCAAGTGGGACATCACAAGGAAAAATGTCCGCAACCCCCTAAAGAGAAGCAGATTGTGAAAGCATATGCTATTAATGCCATTCCTTCTTCGTCGAATGCCCCAACCGCGATGGAGAAAGGAAAGAATGTCGTCATTCAAGGTATGCTTTCTGTTTATGATGTTCATGTTCGAGTGTTGTTTGATACTGGGGCTTCCTGTTCCTTCATATTTAGTGACCTGGTAGATAGGTTGGGATTGGAACCCGAGATAGTCGATAGACCTTTACCGGTGACGAACCCGATTGGTGGTTCGACTAGCCTTAGTATGATTTGTCGAAATTTGGTCTTATCGAGTTATGAATGCATGTTTGCTTGTGATTGCTTTATTTTGGGCTTTACTGGCTTTGGCATTATTTTGGGAGTCGGTTGGCTCCAAAGATACGGGGTGGTGGTAGACTGTGAGGGCTTTCTGGTGACAGTTAGAGCGGATGATGGGCGGAGGGTAGTGTTTGGTGGTCTACCTAGTGATGAGGTAATGGCTAGTTTTCTAAATTCCCTCGACATCCCGCATAATGAGTTGTCAGATATGCCTATGGTTGGCCAGTATCCAGACGTCTTCGAGGAAGTGACCGGACTTCCACCACGCTGAGAGATTGAGTTCCGTATTGATTTAGTGAAAGATGTCAGGCCTATAGTGATGACACTTCGTCGTATGGCACCAAGGGAACAGCAAGAGCCCGGGGTGCAAGTGAGCGATCTTTTTAAGAAGGGATTTATTAGAAGAAGTGTTTCTGAGTGGGGAGCACCAGTTGTGTTTGTTACCAAGGAAGATGGTTCCCTTCGATTGTGTGTGGACTACCGCGGGTTGAATAAGGTGGCGAGGAAGAATAAGTATCCTCTACCGCGGATAGATGATTTGTTTGATTAGTTGAGCGGAGAGAGAGGTTCTCCCAATTGGATCTCGCGACAGGTTTTCATCATCTCCGAGTAGCAGCTGAGAGTATTCCTAAAACGGCATTTCGGACGCCGTCTAGATTCTATGAGTGGTTGGTCATGCCATTCGGGTTGACCAATGCACCAGCATATTTTGTGGATCTCATGAATAGGGTATTCAGGGATCAATTGAATAAGTTTGTTCTTGTGTTCGTGGACGATATCCTTGTTTACTCGAGGGCAGAGGAGGAACACAAGGAGCATTTAAGGATAGTGATGGAGGTGTTGAGAAAAACACCAATTAAAAGCGAAATTTTCAAAGTGTCATTTCTGGAGGAGAGAAGTGAGGTTCTTGGGCCATGTTGTTTTAGAAAATGGTATTACCATGGACCCTATGAAGGTGGCTACGGTACAAGACTGGTCTACGCCCAAGAATGCAACAGACGTAAGACGTTTCTTGGGGTTAGCTGGATATTATCGTAAGTTCCAAGACTTCTCCAAGATAGCAGCACCATTGACTCAGTTGACCAAGAAGAATCAAGCTTTCATCTGGGACGAAAAGTGCGAAAATGCATTCAAGTGTCTAAAGGAAAAGTTGACATGTGCACCAATGTTAGTCATCCCTAAGGGGAATGAAGAGATGGCAATATATACAGATGCATGTGGTACCGGACTAGGTGCTGTATTGATGCAAGGAGGTAGGGTTGTAGCTTATGCTAGTCAGCAACTGAAACCGCACGAGAAAAGATATCCTACCCATAATTTGGAATTGGCAGCGATTGTATTCGCGTTGAAGATGTGGAGACATTATCTCTTGGGAGAAAGATTCGAGTTATTTACCGATCATAAATCGTTTAAGTATCTCTTCTCTCGGAAGGATTTAAATCTTCGACAACAAAGATGGTTAGAATTCTTGGCTTCTTATGATTTTGATATCGCATATACACCAGGAAAGGGCAATGCGGTAGCTGACGCATTAAGTAGGAGACATGCCAATTTAGGGGCCATGTTCCTTGAATGGAAGCAACTGGGGTATATCGCAGGGTATGATTTCAGACCAAAGTGCGAATTGGATCCAGAAATGATAGCAAGTTCGACGGTCAGACCCACTTTGATTGAGTGAATTGGTTCCAGTCAGAGGGACGATCCTAACCTGTTGGAAATCATATCTAAGTTAGAAATGGGTATTGACGAGGAGATGAACAAGTATGGGCTTGATCGAGATGGATGGCTTAGAAAGAATGGGAGACTAGTTGTGCCCAATGTCAATGGATTGAGAGATGAAGTGCTTAGAGAATGTCATCACTCAAAACTGACTATACATCCCGGTGGTAATAAAATGTATCGAGACATGAAGCAAACCTACTAATTTGAAAGGATGAAAAGAGACATTGGAAAGTTTATATCCAAATGCATGAACTGCCAGCTAGTTAAAGCTGAGCAAAAGAAACCTAGTGGTTTGTTGCAACCATTGGAAATGCCAGAATGGAAATGGGAAAAAATCTCAATGGATTTCATTGATGGGTTATCAAGGACTAGATCGGGCCATGATAGTATTTGGGTGATTGTGGACCAATTGACCAAGAGTGCAAGGTTTATACCTATCAAGTCGAATAGAATGGCAGCTAAGTTAGCGGAACTATATATGAAGTAGGTAGTGAGATTTCATGGAGTACCCAAAGGCATTGTGAGTAACCGAGATCCGTTGTTTACTAGCGGATTTTGGAAGAGCTTACAAGAGGCTTTAGGACCAGAATTACATCTCAGTACCACGTACAATCCTCAAACCGACGGTCAGACAGAAAGGGTGAATCGTGTATTAAAAGATTTCTTAAGAGCTTGTGTATTGGATTTTGGTGGATCGTGGGATGACCATTTGCATCTAGTAGAGTCTGCATATAATAACAGTTATCAATCCAGTATTAGTATGGCTCCATTTGAAGCTTTGTATGGAAGACCGTGCAACTCACCATCATGTTGGTTAGAAACCGGTGAGAAATTTGTGCTTGGGCCAGATATGATAAGAGAAACCTCAGATAAGGTCAAGGTTATCCAACAGCGAATGAAGGCTGCTCAAGGTAGGCAGAAGAGTTATGTTGATAAGAGGAGAAGAGATTTAAAAATCTCCACTGGCGACTTGGTGTTTGTCAAGATTTCTCCGTTAAAGAGCGTGATTCGATTTGGTAGGAGAGGCAAGTTAACACCAAGATTTGTTGGTCCATTCCCAGTTCTCGAGCAACTTAGGAATTTGTCATATAAAGTTGTGTTGCCAGACAAGACGGTGGGAGTTCATAACGTGTTTCATGTTTCCTAGTTAAGGAAGTTCGTGTACGACCCCGATATGACTATTTCACCAGATCAGTTGGATGACATCGAAGTAGAACCCGAGGCGGTTGGGAACCGCAAGCCGATCCGTATTGTCGAGAGCGATACGAAGCAACTTCGAAGAAAGGCGGTGAAATTGGTCAAGGTTCAGTGGGGCGAGAATGAGAGTGACTGTGCTTGGGAAACAGAGGAGTGCATAAGGGAATCGCATCCAGAACTCTTTGCCTGGTAAGATTTTAATAGTGATAGTTTCTTCCCTTGTTAGTAAACCACATGCTAGGGTAGGCTTGTTGTGTATGTTGATTGTTTCTGAATGACTGATAGGCATGCGGAACACCTTTTTATGTTTTTGGTTATGGAATTTCGGGACCGAAATTTCTTAAGGAGGGAAGAGTGTAACGACCCGCATTCTACGTATCGAAGGACCGTAGAATATTTATTTCTTCTTCATATGAGGTCGTATGATCACGTAACTTTGGGGAACGACTATTGGGTCATTTTCCATGTTCACGATTTTTGCCGATTTTTAAATGACCGTTTTGCCCCTAGCGAATCTTGTTTCGCCTATAACTTTTGATTTATAAGGGGTTTTGACCTGAAACCACTTCCATTGGATTCAGACGATGGTTTACCTTTCCGTAGAGTGGTCACATTGATCAAACGGACTTATCGTTTGGGAGATATGGCTGAAATAAGGTTTGGAAGGTGAAAAACAACTTAACCGGGCCTTATTAGAGTGATTAACAGCTAGGCCCATAACTCATTTCGAGATTAGGGTTATGGAGAGGCTGATAGGGTTTGGGAAATCATTTCTAATCAGTTTTCTTGCCGCCACTTACATCTCTTGAACCCTAGCCATGACCTCCACTTTCTAAAACACCTCCAAATCACTTTCTAATTGAATATTAAGCTAATTAACATCAAACCAAGTCTAATCAACATCAAATTAGAGGCAAAGGCTGTTGTGTGCATTGGAATTCGTTCCATTTAAAGAATCATTTCAGATTTGAGTTTATATTTTGGCTAAGGTGAGTGATTTGCATTATTTTCACTAATTACGGCTAATTAGGGGTGATTAGTGTTAATTAGCGAAATTATAACTAAGAAAAATCTGGAAAAATTTGTAAAATTCTAAAATATTATTTTAGGGCTCTGATTTGGGCTAATTTGGATAAGTTTTGTTAATTGTATGCTTAAACATGATTAAGGGGGAATAAGGGGAAAACACGGGTTTTGGGTATGTATGATCCATATTGACATGCTAAAATTGTTGTTTTAGTGTTTGAGGTTGATTATACATGTTGCTATTACTGTTTGGAATGCTTTATGACTGTTTAGCAAAGTTAGAATGGTCGAAAATGCCGTCGTATGGTGTAAAACAACCGCTGGAAAAGTTGCAAGAATTCGACCCGAACCGGATCGGATCGGTGGAAGGGGCACGAGTCGACCCGCTCGTGGAGCATCCCACGACCCGAACCGCTTGCATCTTGAGTGTGCCATGAACCGCTCGCACTTAAAGACCACGACCCGACCCAGATCGAACCGTGGAGTACCATGCAACTCCGACCTGATCTGCTGAAAATGGCACGATCCGAACCAGTGTGGTATCACGACCCAACCTGGAGTATCCCGACCCGACCCGCTCAAGTAAAGGAGCCCGATCTGAACTGCCATGAGAGGGAGCTGACGACTCGACCGCTTGAGTGAAGACATCACGGACTGAACCGAAGATGGGGGCTACAAGATGAACCGACCTGATGCTATGGAAAGGGGATCATGAACCAAACCAGGATGGCTGAACCGAACCGATGATAACTGGGGTACTACGCACATTCAAATCGATCCAGAGGAGACCAAAACCCGAGATGCAAAGGTAGTCCAAATGGGAAGTAGAACTCAGGATCCAGATGGGAACCAACGAGTTGACTTCATAATTGGACTTTGCTGCGGGACGTGTGTAAAGGGGTTATCGACGTCTATAACTTTGATCCACCACTGAGAGATGGATATTGGATACGGATCAGTGCAGTAAAGTCATCATGGCTTCATGGGGCAGAGTGATCGTAGTAAGGTTATGAGCCAGTGCAGTGGAGTTGTTACGACTCCATGGGGGCAGAGTGGACATAGCAAAGGATTAGTGGCTATGGATCAGTGCAGTGGAGTCACTGTGACTCCATGGGGCAGAGTGATCATAGCAAAGGATTTAAGTGGTCAAAGTGGTGGATATCGTATGCTTTACGCACTGAGTGAGAGATGTGAGGATGGTTGCTATGTTTGATGTTTTCTATCACCATGACATGCACACCCCCTCCCTCGTATCTTTACACCATATGTTAGTGCCACCTTAAAGTATTGTACATCTTGTGTGCTAACTCTTTGGTTGCAGGTCCAGGTTCAGGTATGGTTATGTATACCTATTATTGTTCTATTTCGCTGCTTATCGCTCATGCCAGACTTTTGTCTGACCCAGAGTTTTAAGTCTCTTCTTATTACTCTGGGTGCTCTTAAACGGGCAGACTAGAGACATGTTAGGTGGTATGCACGAGTAGCTGTACCGGAGACGAGCAGGAGGCTTCCATGTATGATATATATAGATATTCTCCCTGTGTTGTTGCTGGTCACTACTCTGGGCATTAGTAGTGCACCTCTTTCTTTGCTTTAGAGACAGTATGTTGGAATTGTAATAAGCTGTATTTTGAATTTCCCTTGCTATGATGATTATAGTTTAGTTTTTAGCTTATGCACAGTTTCGCCTGTTTTATGTCAAGTATGTTATTATTATATTTTATTCCATGCGCTGTGAGACATTCTACAGGTTCTTTGTTGATTCATCGCCTTCTTTCTTTTCTTTGGCGACCATCCCGTGCTAGTCGGGCATTGGTACAACGCATTTCGGAGGAAATGTCAGCTGGTTTGGGGCGGGCCGTCACAATAAGAGTGGCTATTGGGACACAAAGTTAAACACAAAAGCAAAAACACAAATTTGGACCATTGGATTTGTTTATCTTTATATAAAAACTAGAATTCAGGGGGAGATCTAGTGGTTAAGGTTGATTATGTCTAATTCAGTGCTTAAGTAGAGTTTCCCTATATATACATATACATACATACATACATACATATATATATATATATATATATATATATATATATGTGTGTGTGTGTGTGTGTGTGTGTGTTCAAACACATACACACACATTATGTTGCTTTGGTATTGATGCACTTATACATAAAATTTGGCGATATAATTTAATGCGAAAGGGGATAAATTGTTCTTTATGGTGTAAGTATTTGTAATGACATTTATTTTCAATAGTGGAATATTTAAATATTGTTGTGAACTTTAAATGTTTAATTATTCGAAAATCCAAAAATTTATACGCAAGCAAATCAGGTCTTGAGATCACTTTCGTTGAGTTTAGATCGACATTACGAGCAATAATGAGTATAAATATCGCTATATTTAGATAGTCAACAATCCAATTGTCAAAATGGTTTCGAAAAGTATGAAATTATCATCCTATTGCTCTATCTCAAGTAGTGACTAAATTTATACTACAAGTGCTAAAAAAATTAAGATGAGCATATGGACGAGTTTCATGATGATTGAATGCACTACTTGATCGTATGAGCTCAAGATACACAACCGTTTATTTGAGAAATCAAGCAAAATAACAATTATATTATTTAGATATTATCTAAACCCTTCATATCCATTATCCGACTACATCTTCATTACCCCACGGAAGCAAGAATGGTTGCCTCACTTAATTGACCTTCAAAAATTAATATCTAGAAAACCACTTGATGAAAAAAAAATCGGACACCAGTTTTATTGGACTCATATCAATGAGGTCTTCGTGCCCATGTCAATTTTATAATGTGCAAACACACTTGGTCGATCATAATTTTTCATCCATGATTAGGGAAAGACCTTATCGGAGATATGGGGATCGATAGGCAAATTCGATTGTGGCATCGTGTTTTTCGTGCGAAGGGGCAGTAGACGACACCAAATTAGAGAGTTATGATGGCCCAAGGGAAAACATGACATCGCATTGGCATAGGCAGACATTTAAGTCGTGAATGAAAGGAGGTAGTCGAACTCCACATCTTAGGGTCCAAGGCGAAGGAATTTTGATTAGCTGAGTGTAGTGTTACATCGAGAAATGTATGAGAAATCTTGGATGAATTTTTAGCAATGGGTTTATGCATTTGTACTCGCATTGGATTTCTAATCGATGAACAAAAGTCAATAAGGTAGGTAAGTATTTATTATTGGTAATTAAAGTATTTGTTGTTTAAATTATCTTTGTTCTTGTAAGCAGCATATCTTTTGTATACGATGTCAATTTTAGATGTCGCTTCTTACATTGTGCTTATTATGTAAAGCCATATGCTTAGTATAGGCATGAATAAATTTGGCTAAGCTAGGTGCCATTATCTCTTACCATACTGTAATTGTCAATATAGTATTAAATCAATATTTCAAGTAATTTCTAACTTTAAAACGAGATTTCTAAAATTGTTAAATCTACACCTTATTTTGTAAAAGAATTAACCACATATATGGTAGTCAGGTTTGGTTAAATTAAAATATTACTCATTTTCCATTTACACACTATTTTGAATATATTATTAGATTTAGGCAATTTTTTCAGTGATCTCATATTCATCGTTGTAGATGTATTATAGGTGTGTGGGATACATGTTGCTATGGATTCATATATTATTTTAGATGTTATATAATCATTGGATGCATACCTACTTATTTGTTTAGTTTGGTTAAAAAAAACAATTCTCATATGTGATATAGTATTAGAAAAATCTTATTAGATAGGATCTAGTGGGTACCAATCGATAGCACAACACGATGGAGAATCAAATGCAAGTGATTGGGTCTGGTGCATGACACTGCGTACACGAACAATGAAAAGTTGAGAGGATGGAATGAATATGTGTATGAGTATTGGTGCAAGCAGAGTAATTTGTATATGAAGGATGATGAAATTAGATATATGCTCCGAACTTGAAGGAAGATGCCAGGCATTTTCATTTGATTTGTACTTAGCCATTTTTATTAAGTACACGATGCAATCATTATCGACTGCCCTGAAGTGGTTGATATCTGTTACTATTGATGATGACCCGTTTTGACAAGGATGATGGTGTGACTATGAGAAGCATATAATTATTCATTTGATATTTGGTTTTTACGTGAAGGTTATCCGACCAGTATCTTTGGCGATGAGGCAAGGTTATGATACTTTGATGTGACAGCTCCGCTATATAAGAATGATGATCCATGATAGGAAGCAATGACTTCGACAATGGATGGATGAAGTCTGACACGCAAAGCAAGTAACTATGAGTCATATTGAGGGGACTATTTGAGGAGAGTTATTGGATGGATGATATTCTATTACCGACGATGATAGTCTATAATGGTTTCCAACCATGACAATTTTTGATAGGAGTTGTATGGACAGTTCGGGATGAGCTCTGATGTGGAGCACGTATTCAAATGGATCATTAACGTCCATAGGTTTTATTATGGGCTTGAGTATGTGGGATGATATCCGCCGGGGTGGCGAAGAATCCTGGATACTTCATTTGGGGGTAATGGTGGCCTTAGGGTGGTGATGTCCCTTATATACTTTACTTAGGGTGGTGGAGGCCCTAGAGCGGTGAGGACCCTTGTACACTAAACTGTGGCGATGGTAGTCTAGCTTATTGGACTTTCAAGTGGGACGAGTTCGAGTATAGAGAAACTGGGATATGAGTAATCCTTAATTGGGTGTTAAGGTCATACGAATATCATATATCCTACGCACTTAGTGACTAAATATGGGAATGGATGATGGACATTATGTTCACTTAACTATTATCTTATTAAGGATGTCACAATATGCATATATTATCGATGTAAATATCTAGACAACCGTAGTACTTTGACGTGTAGTGTACCCAAGATGATTATCATGAAGTAGCATATATTTGATTCATGTGCTAACTCAGTGGATGCAAGGACATATCAGATATAGTTCTTTATTCCATCAATTTTATACACTATGATGATTTTTATAGTGTTTCAAGATTTGTTTATTGCTTGCATAATGTTGTTGTGTGCTTTGAGATTTTATGCTTTGTTTTTTATTATCTTGGGTACTCTTAAATAGATAGACTATAAAGTAGTTGCGAAGGGTATATGGAGCTCTAAAGATGGATTGGCAGGAGGTGATGCTTTCTCATATTAATACTCTAGTTATTAATTGCATATTCCACTATGAAAAGCTTTGATAATATTTGACTTGTTGTAATTGAGATAGTTAATCAGTTGAGTTTATTTATTGTTTGCATTGAACCTATTTCTGTATTGTGTAACGTGTGAGTCTATGTACTCTGATTCTATGGTTCATGTAGTTACTACTATTTCGCATGTTATATAATTATGATAACTACTATATTTTATTCAATGCATTGTGGTTATGTGAATGATTGATGTTCCTTCTCTTCTCTTCTATTATTTTCTCCATTTTTTCCTTAGTACTCTTTTCTTTTTCTTTTTCCCTTGACAATCTTCAAATACGTAGAATGGGTACTCTTGTAATGCACTGTTAGGTTATACAATCATTGGAAGAATGATCGTCATGTTTGGTATTAGAACAAAGGTAACATGATGAGTCTGAGCTGATATTGTAATTTACTAGAAATAAGATAAGAATTCCACCTTAGGTTGGATCGAGAGTATATCTATACATGGGAGAGTATGTGTTTGTCATATATTTTGATTTCAAAAAATATATAGTAGTATGTATATGTCATATATTCTAATTTCTTTGAATGATTATGAAGCTCAAGTACTATGAATCGACAGTGTCAAGCTATAAAGAGACTTCAAGTGTCTATGAGGTAGGTCATTCCTTAGAACGGAATCTATTGTTAAGGTACAAGGTTGGATGGTTTCATACAAATGGATATACAAAAACCCAGAGTAAGATGATGCACTTAAGTGCAAGTTTACATCTAGGAAAGTCCAAGGACAAACTTGAACTGGTTGAGAGACCTTATAGCTTCGATTTTCTAAGGATCGATTCTCTCGAAATCAGTCCATTCTTCGCTTCAAACAATCTTTTCTTGGCTTATCGAAAGTCAGTGTCAGATGGGAATTTTGCTTGGAGTAAGACAATATATCTATGTTGGAGCATGTGAGCGAATTTGATGTGTTACCAAAGTATGGTTTATTTCTACATAGATACTCCACAGTCCATACAACGAGGATGAGAGTTTTTCGTTGGGTTGGGTGATCATCTTGGGAAGCGACTGATTGGCTACATGTAATAAGGGCTTTAAGAAGTTATTTGGAAAGGCTTACAATGTTCGAGATTGTACCCAGTGTGTGAGCATTTTCCTGCCGAGTAAAGAGAAATCATGAAGGTATATGCATTGATTATCATTCATGTTTCGTCGGGTATTTCATTATTGAAAGAAAGGGAAGCGATGTTACCATTTTAGATATGCTCTTCACTAGTTTTGTTTCCATATGTGTTTTATTTGATGTTAAGGTTTCATATTCCATCTTATCCTGTGATTGATAGATACACTAGGTTTGAGATCTAAGATAATTAACTAACCTTTAATTATGACGAACCCCTTTGGTGGCTTGGCTAGACTATACATATGCACATATGTAACATCCCACAATTTATCATTGAAAATTAATACTATGGATGACTGCAGTATTTATAGCGCTTAGTTTATGGCCTCAAATAAGGGATGCTACTTGTCGAGCCTTGCTCTATCAAGTCATGGATGTTTATTTGTTTGCTTTTTATTATTTTGGGGTGAAATTAGGAATTGACTGGATGAAAGGATAAAAAATACTGGTGAATCGCAAAGGCTATGGATGATAACATAGATTGATGATCAATGAAAGGCAGTGTTTGGCTACCCACCGACGATGGATTAATGGTTAGTTTCCTATATTTGCTTAATATCTCATACCATGTGTTATCATACAGGCTTGTAGCTTAAAAGTGTCTGGACAAATTCGATGAGGTGATCGCATTACAACTATATGTGGATTGAGTTCTGTATCGATCTGATTAGAAGTGTTACACTAACATTTATTCCTTTAGGGCATATTGTGCCCAATGGGCAGAGGATGGGAAAGTATCAATACCTATTTTTTGATGGATCATTAGATCATCTTTATGGGGCAAGGGTTTACTCTCAATTCTGAAGGGATTTTTCCAGTTGAGAGTAGCTAGAGAACGCTTGTCAATCATAGTATTTATATGTTGCTTTGGTTTTTGATTGACTGGTTATGCCATTTAGGATTATCGATGAATTGACATACTCTGTTGATTTCTTAGACCGTGTTTTGAAGAATAACCCTTGAGTAAATTATGCTTATGTTGTTTGATTGTACTTTGTCTACTAATGGATAAAAGGAGATATCAAGGCACGATTAATAATTGTGTTGTTAGTGTTGAGAAAACACCAATTATTGGTTGGAATTTTGAAGTATCCCTCATCAAGGAGGGAAATGAGATGCTTGGGTCATGTTGTTTCAAAGGATATCATGTGAAGGTTACGACAATTTAGAGTCTAAATTGACACAAGAGTGCATCGGTTACTCATTGCACGTGGAAATGAAAATTCGATAATACACGCATGTTTAGGATACTAAAGATGGTGTGGTATTGATATCGAAAGGTGAAGCTATTATTCCTTCTGCTCAACAACAGAAACGACATGAAAAGTAGTATTCAATTCTTGATTCGGAGTTGGTGGCGGTAGCATTCGTTTTTTGAGATATAGAGGCATTGTCTATTAGGAGAGTGAACTGATTCATTCGGTGATCTTGCATCATTGAAATACCATTTCTCTGAGAATGATCTTAACTCTTGCGTCCACCGATGGTTATAGATCTTAACCCCATACACTTTGACATTTCCTATATGTTTGTAAGGGAAATGCAATTGTCCGTGTTTTGAGTGGAAGAAATATTAATTAATAATGATACTTCTATAGTGTATAATTCTTGGATTTATCATTGGTTATGACATCAGAACTCACTGTGAACTTATGCCAAAAATGATGATTAGTTTTTCTCCTAGTTCTCTTTGATTTAGTGGATCAGTATTGGTCGGAGGCTTGAAACTAGTCCAGAAAAGATCATGACTAAGTTAGAGGAACATATTAATGTACAAGGAAGCCAATGTTAGTTATTTCAGTGCTTAACCTTTTTTGTTTGCATCCAAATGCTAAGCTTCTCCTATAAAAATAGTATGTAGTGGATGTAGAAATTGTAGTTTATTCTCTTGATGCATTGTTTGTAAATATATGTCCTAAATATAAAAGTCCACTATTGGGCCTTTGGTTTTTTTTTGGTTGGGCTAGTTGTCACGAGATGTAGTTTTCTTGGATTGAGCTATGCTAAGGAGGTGTTGTCGGTATTCTTCGTACTATTAGCCAGAATTGGTTGTAAAGTCAATGTGTATTATATTTGGTTGACTTACCTTCCAATTAGTGAGTTAGAACTTCTGTTTTCCATTGTGCTTTCATTTGAAAATAAGTGCATAACATAAACATTTACTTTAGCCATGTTGATTTTGGAACTGGATTTGACAGTGATTGTACTTAGTAATGGGAATGATGTCTCCAAGCTAATTCTGCACCTATTCCCTTTGTTGCGATCACTTTTAGTTATTGTCGTTATAAGTTGACGAGTAATGACTTTTTTGGTGTTGTTGCTTATCTGAAGGTGCTGGATTGTGCAGTCTTGTTCTTAGGATTTCAGGGACTAAATTCTTTAAGGAGCCGAGAAGACTTATATTTTTAAGGGTGAAATTTTTATATAATTTATTTAAATACTAAAGCAATAATTACTTAAAGGTCCAATAATAAGATTTTTTTTATGTATGATCGAAGACTCCAAACCATTTTTGTTGAGTCAGGATGGATGTCATGAAGTAAAATAAATATAAAATATCACTATATTCATATATCAGACAATCCAACAGTAGAAACATTCTCAAAAAGGCAAAATTATCATCACAGAGCTTTATTTGGAATACAGACAATAGCAGCTAAGGTAGCCCAACCGTTCATTTGTGAAACCAAATAAAGAATTACTATATTATATGAAACCCTTCATTTCCATTAGCTGGCTACTATTCTTTATCTCCAAGGAAGGTATGGTCGAATCTTTTAATTAATCTTCAAAAAATTAATATCCTCCAAACCGCTTAACGAAAAAATTCCAAACCAATTTCATTGCATTCTTATCGATGAGATATTCATGGCCATATGACTATTGTGACATGAAATCATAATTTATGGATCTCCATCTTTTTCCACGATTTAGGCTAGGCCCTGTTGGAGATACAAATTAAATAGGCGGATTCGAGGGTGGCATCGTGCTTTCCACAGGAAAGTAGTGGAATTCATCGAAATAGGGAGCTGCAACGGCTTAAGGCAAAATGCACCATTTTCATTTACATGTGTAGAACTCCAGGTCATGAATGAAAGGAGGCAACCGAGCTCCATATCTTTGGGTTGCGAGAGAAAGGATTTCGTAGATGAGTCCGTTGGCAAAGCAAAGAAGTTTCTCTTTGAGAAATGGATGAGAAATCGAGTGAGCAATGGATTTGGTGCATTGATACATGTACAGGTGTATTAATCAAGGAAGAAGAGTCACCAAGGTAATTAAGTATTTAATACTGGTAATTAAAGAATTAATTATTTAATTTATCTCGATTCTTATAAAAATTATATATTTTGCATATGAGGTCATTTATGGATGCCTTCCTTTTATGTTGTGCTAGTGAGATATGGGCATATGATTTGGCATTGGTTTGGAAAGATTTGATTGAGACGAGTGATATTGTCTCTCACCGTATTATAATTGTTAGTATAGTGTTAAATTGAAGCTTTAAACGATTTATAACTTTAATACGTGATTTATAAACTAGTTAAATTTAAACCTCATTTTATAAAAGAATAAAAAATGTTTTAAAATGATTTTAAATTAAAATAATACATTTTCTCCATTTACGTTCTATTTTGACAATATGTTAGATCTATGACCTCTATATGTATTACAAATGTAGTGTAAGTATTATTATGGATGCTTGTGCTTTATTTTAGAGTTTTATATGATTATGGGCTGCATGTAAGCTTTTTTCTTAGTTTGGTTAAAAACACATTGCTCTAAGCTATATATGACTAGGAAAAACCGCATTTGATAGAGTTTAGTGTGTACTAATCAATTATGCACATGATGGAGACTCCAGTGATGTAATAGGATCTAGTGCATGTCAATTCAGACTACAAAAAATGAAATCTCGAGAGGATGTATAAAATATGCAGAGGAGTGTTGGTGCGTGTTAGTTGATCCAAAAAAGTATGATGGACCTAGATATGTGCTTCGAACTTCAAGGAAAATATCAATCATTTACATTAGGTTTGCACTCATCCATTTTTCATAATTAGGCAACCAAAGTGGTCGTTGTCGACCATCCCGAAGTAAAGCGATATCTATTACTAAGTGGGGACGATATCTATTACTATTGTTGGTAGTTAATTTGACCAATTTTGACATGGATGATGGTGAGACTTCGAGGAGCATGAAATAACGGTTCTTTCGGTATTTAGTTTTGACGTGATGGGTCTTCGATGAGTAGCTTTGGTAATGAAGCAAGGTTGTAATTACAACAGACCGGATTTTTAGCCGTTAAATTTGAACATTTAAAATTAGTTTTAAATGTTAATTAGGAAATTTGAATAACTCGTAAATTAATAAATTTAATTTTGAAATAATCGAGAATAAATTGGATTTGAGGTATAATATGAATTTGATGATTTATTAAGACTTAATTAAGTTAAAATAATCCGTTGCGTCATCTTATCTACAGCGGTTGAGTTAAAAACTGATGCAAATAATATCATTTGTATCGGATTTTTCTTAATAATAGTAGCAATTGTTTTACGAAATGGGTTATCAAATTAAAAACAATAATTTGTGATGGTTATCCCATGAGACCGTAGCAACTAACTAAGCGTGTAGGTGTATACGCCCATTATAGGTATAATTGCCGCTTTTCCTTACATTTTCGTTTCCCCCCATTATTTTCACTTAAGGCAAATTCTATTTGGACCCAAGAATTTGTTGAGTTAACCCAGAAAATTGCATGACCAAACTACCCTTGTTTTACATTTTTTAATCATTTTCAGCTTACCTCGCAGAGCCCCTATGAGATTCTTCAGCTTACCTCATAGGGACCTACGAGGTGACCTAAAGGCACCTCGTAGGGGCTCTACGAGGTAAGATGAAGAATCTCGTAGAGCCCATACGAGGTTAGATGGAGAATCTCGTAGAGCCCTTACGAGGGAGGACAAAATTGTCTTTTTTTTAATAATCCATGGGTAAAGTCAGCAAAACGCTGGGTTTACGATGTTTTTTTGGATTTGCTGGGTAAACTCAGCAAATACTTGGGTTCAAATAGAATTTGCTGAGTATACCCAGCGAATCTGGAAAAACAAGGTAAACCCAGCGTTTTTCCGCGTTCACCCATGTATTTTTAAAAAAAGTCATTTTTACCCTCCCTCGTAGAGCCCCTGTGAGATTCTTTAGTCTACCTCGTAGAGCTCCTACGAGATTCTTTACTTTACCTCGTAGAGGACCCACGAGGTAAAATAAAGAATCTCGTAGGGGCTCTACGAGGTAGAATACAAAATCTCGTAGGGGCTCTACGAGATATGATGAGGATTAAAAAAAAATTGTAAAACAAAGGCATTTTTGTCATAGTTTTTTCTGGGTATACTCAGCAAACTTCTGGGTTTAAATAGAATTTGCCATTTTATTATGTGCGAAACTCTAGTCCTGCATGCTGTAAGTCCATGCTTTCCCATTCCCTTAACGAGTGTGTAACCCGTGCGTTGCACACGTTTTTTTTTTAACTATTAGTGATTAAAAAATAGCTTATTATGCATTATTTGATAATTCAACCGAACATACATTACATGTCAATTTTACTGAAAAAATTATCTAAAAAATAAGTAAATGATTTAGGATATAAATTTTTAAAAAATATGGTGTATAATTTTATATTATACATCTTACAGTTTATGTTTGAGAGTAAGCAATTTTTGTTTTTGTTTTTTCACTTATTGATCAAGTGATTTTTTTGAAAATATATTACATTTTTAGTTCTATTATAGGTTTACGTAATGGATTCAAATGCAGATGGTGAGATAAAGCAAAGATCGAATTAGTAGAAAATTGATTAATTTAATACTATTTGTTTTGTATATAATAAGTTTTATATTTCATTTAAAATTTAATTTATCCTTTTTGTTGCAAACTGGATTTGTCAATATTTTAAAATAATATAGCAAATAAATTAGTATTGACAACATAATTATTTTGAATATTTAACACTGTATTACTTCTAGTTAAATAAACTATATGTATGTAAAATGGTAAAACTCAGAAGTGAGTTACCGAGAATATTCTTAAATAAACTATATGTATATATATTTTATTAATATTGACATTTTATGTTTACAAAAAATATCACAATATATGTTTCGAATTTTTATTAGATTTTTTTTCATAATGATTTTCCATTTCTAAAATAAAAATAATAATAATAAAATAGTAAGTTTAAAATATTTTATAAATAGAAAGGTATCTTTATAAGCTAAACAGATTTGTATAATTTTAAATACAACATTAACATTATTTAACTAATTGATAACTTTATTTGTATTACTATATTACCTTAATTGCATAGTAGTACATTAAAATGAAACTCATAAAAAATCATCCAAAAATTAATTCAAGTTCATACTAAAGTTTAACAATTTGACTTCATAGCTAATCGTATTTTTAATTTATGTTAGAAGGTTACAGAAAGCATGGAAAGAAAATTAATATATATATATATATATATATCTTCCTAAGTTGTAAGGATTTGGAATGAGAAAAATTGTTATAAATCATTTTTTTAAACAAACAGGTACTTATATTACAAAAGGAGAAAGACAAAAGTTTTAAGTTGGTATAAGTTACAACAACTATAAAACCGATACTTTACAATACCCTTAAAACCATCTCCAAAAAAAAAAAAAAAAACATTCTCAGTTAACATAAAATAACAAACAACCCTAAAGAAGAAACCAAGCTTAGATTCACATTAATAAAGCCCAGAACAACTTAGCTTAACATCAACATCTAAATCTGGAAAGCCTAGCCCATAACAAATAAATAATATCTTGTTATCAGAATAACATGTAACATGCAAAATTCGTACGAAAAGGAGATGACATTCAAATTTTCTAGTCGAACGTATAAAACGTTAGCATTAAAAAACCGTGAGGGGTAAAATTGGAAATTCGACAATTGAGAAGGAACAAAGGCAAACCTAGACAATTCACCGCCTTTCCATTCTTAGGCTAACATCAGCCGAAAATAATGTCTGCTGCCCCAAATCCCTAAAGTCAGCCGAAATTAATGGTGAACGTTCATCGTAAACGGCAGTCGCTGCGCAAATCAACTCAATTTCAAAATGGTAATGGTTTTATCTGCTGATTTTATCTTAGATTCTCACAGTAAAACCAACTTTTCAGTCTATTATAAATTTATGTATTATGCATATATATCGAACTATCTAAAGCTAGAATTTGGTATCAGTGATTGCAGTCAAAATAGTTCAGTGACGCCGAATCAGTGAAAGTAATTGAAAACGCAAAAACTTTTCTCATTTCATTGTCTCCTTTCATTGTTCCTGCCTGAAATAGGTGAAAGAACGCGGAGAACCGTGAGCTGCTTGAAGATATGAGTGTAAGCTTTTGAAGGTGAAAACAAATTTCAAACTCTGTGTTAATTTGAGATTAATCAATTATTTATTTGTCATATTTCGTTTTCTTTATTTACTTGATAATCAAGTTAAATTCACATTTTTTTGCTGTAATAAAACTCCTGTTTTGGTTGAATCTGAAAGGCAAAGAAGATTACAACTTTTATATTCTGTATCGAATTGATTTTTGACATCCTGTTTGTATTCTGAGTTTTGTTAAATTTCTGTATTTAGGGGAAATTTAAAGTTTTGTGGGCAAAAGAAGATAGTGAACAAACAGGTAATTTGTTCAGATTATTAGCTGCACATTACAGTTGTTTTGCCTTTATAATTATTATTAGCATGTAAAGATATGAACATGCCAAGGCACTAGTTATTAACATACAGCGATGCATGGATGAAATAATTGAATAGAACGATCTCTTAGTAAATGCCAACTATAAGTTTATTGGGAATGAATAACGTTTTTCAAAAAGGAAAAGTGGTACTTGCATTCATTTAAGTGTAATTGTTGAATTTAATTCACATACATGTTATCAAATTGAAAGGCACTTAGAAAGTTTCTAGAATTGCAAGCCAGTTGAATTTAACTTGAATGGATGGATAGAGTTTTAAGCATAATCCGGGAGTAACTGCTGATCAAACATGTCTATTGACATGAGGAGTTCTCCTGAAAGGATTTTCCTTTTCACCAAAATAACAGAAGTGCCACTGACACTTCATGTGGCATGGATTGGTTTAGTTGTGAAAAGTGTGTTGTGATGACTGCATGAATGCTTTGTGTTTTGGTAATGAAATTGAAATAGTTCAGTGACAATGACTAATCGTAATAGCTAATCAAAATCAGTAGAGGGATAAGGTATGATTAAAAAAAGAAAACGGTTTGGCAATTTAACTTTGATACTATGATAGAATTTTAGAGTATGAAAGTCAATTTGGCACTTTATTGAGGGTTATTTTGTATATTTCCACATTCTCTTGTGATAAAACCAGCATATCGCATTTGACATGGCATTGATAATGATGTCTTTCTCCAACAGCCGCTAAACATGGTTGTTTGGAGAGATCATCAGATTTCTTAATAAAAAGCAGTCAAAAAGGATATTTTTCATTGCTATTATGCTTTTAAAACACTGGGTATGGGATCTATGGGATCGGTATTGTGATTTCGAATTGTGATTTAGACCTATTTCAGTATGGAAATCATTGTAAATTAATTTGACTATTGTTATATTAAGAATAATAACTATTCAGACTTGTATTTGACACTGAAACAGATCTGAATGGAAATTATCATATTTAGTGATATATTTCATTGGTATAGTGACACCGAAACAGGTCTGAATGTATTTGACATAGCAACCATAACCCAGTTTGTAGCTAAATAATATTCTTTCTTATTTAGTGAACTAAATGGCCTTATTTTAATTTACAGGCTAGCGTCATTTTGGAGGACTATTGATGATGTAAGTAAATATTGCACTTTGTTTATTATTAAATGTATATGATGTACTGTTAGCAACTAATAACTATTGTTATGTTTTTTTTCCCGAGGTATGTCTACAAAAATAATCAAATTAGCAAATCGGCTCAAAAAACATAAAATCCGTCGATTGAAGGTAATATCATCTGTCTTCTTATTAGATTTCCAAATAAATGTCTACTTCAATCTTGAATTAATTTTCGTTATATAAGTAATTACTTAAGTATTACTATAAATTTGTACTTTGTTATCTTAGTTTGTGGTAGACATTTTTAGAGATAAAAATTTGCGCATTTCCAACAATTTCCTTCTTGCTTATGATATTCGTCTCTGTCATTTCTGTTAACAATTAACAATTCAATAGGCAACAAATTTTTTGTTCTTTTGTTCTATTTTTGTTGAATTTGTTCATCTGTATGTTATTGTCTATTGACCACCATAGAATTTGAAATTTTGGTTAGACTTGATTTATTTTTATTTTATCTAAAATGTTAATAATATCTCCATTAGTTGAAGACTTAAAATTTAAAGCTAAGTGAGAATGACAGTCAAATTGAGATTCTATTGAGGCTTCTTTAGTATATTTCGCACATCCAACTTCTGATTAAACCGGCATATTGCATCGTTATACCATGTATATTTTTTTATTATATTTTAGATGGTACTATCCGCACGGTAATGATTTTTCTTTGGAGATTATTATGAAGGTTACTAAGGAGTACAATGAGCAGGTATAATATTTTTTCGTTTTGATACTTAGTGATTCTTATCTATAAATTAATGATCATTTTTGTTCGGTATCGTGTAAGTTCCTGGACACTATAAATAGGGCCGCAACCTTGTAATAATTAGTTGATTTTGATATAAAATTTGGCACATCAATTCAGTAGGTATTAGGTAAAATTTCTATTAGTGTACTTAGAAATTTCTATTAGGTAAAATTTCACATGCAACTTCACTGTTAAATAAAAAGTAATACCCTATGATGTAGTCAATACTGGATTATGTTTGTTTTATTTTGAATAATGTAGAAATTTTTATTTTTGATTCTTGTTTCAGTAATAAATTTTAAATTTCATCAGTTTGAGATAACCTAGATAATGATAATCTGTCGCCAATTATTCCCTGATTTTATTGCCTTCGATTTCAATCTTATATGTGAAGTACATATGATTTAACTTCATTGTGTCGGCAACTGGTAGTTGCTTTATTGTGGTTCGAGACGTTAGATAAGCGGGCTTTGAAATTATTGAAGTGGCACAGCCTAGAATTGCATGCGGTCCACATCAGCACTTCTGCAAAAGCTATCTAACCACGATATGGGTCCAGCCAAAATGATTTTGTGAGTATACAAAATTTCGAAGTATATGATTTCAGTTATCTATTTTAGGCTATGTATTATTATTATTATGATAAATTTGCAATTTCAACATTATCAAATTTCTTTGGATTGCAATATTGGTCAAAAACACACGATGTTCGCAACAATTGGGTGAAAAGATGCTTTTTTGAGGAAAACATTGGAAAAACAGGTCTGAATGTATTTGACATGGCAACTGAAACCCAGTTTGCAGCCAATTAGTGTTTTTTTTATATTTAGTGAACTAAGTGATCTTATTTTAATTTCCAGGCCAAATTCGGTTTGGAGGGTAATCGTCGATGTAAGCAAATATTGCACTTAGTTTATACTTAAATGCATTTGATTTACCGTTAGCAGCTATTAACTATTATTTTTTCCGAGGTACATCTACAAAAAAAATTCAGATTTACAAATCAGCTTTAAAAGCATAAAATCTGTCCATTGAAGATAATATCTTCTGCCTACTTATTAGATTTTCACATTAATTGCGAAACTTTCATTGTTCATCAAGTTAATTGATCTCCAGACTCTAGAAACTCTCACCTTTATCTTGCATTCCCTTGTGTCTAAGTCTAGGGATTGTAAACTGCTGAAGTTGGAGTTCATCTTTCGTGTTACCTATGAACAGAAAATTTGACAAATTTTAGCTTAGAGAAGTAAAAGAAACAGTAAATAAATTGCGGATTAATTGTAACAGTAAATTAAAAAGGGGAAACTTACTGGAACAATGGTTGAGTAATTGTTTTGAATGTAAGGAGTGAGTTTCTATACTTATAGAGAAAAGGTGATAAGGTTAAAAGATTTTTAATTTGGGATAATTGTATTGACCTAGAAAAAAGTGGAAGATTGGGTTATATAATAGGATGACTGGGCTATATAATAAGATTTTTAGGAATTTGAATAAAGTAGAAGAAATTCAAATTGAATGATTTTAAATTCAACAAAAAGTGGAGTACTGAAGATTGATAACAAACTGTAGCTGCCGTACTTATATATATATATATATATATATATATATATATCATGTACGGTTGCGTATGGTAGTAAATAATTTTCGTAAAGAATCTACATTTATAAATTTGTTTGGTAAGCGATAAAACCTGATGTATGTCATAACTTTCAAAAAATATCAACCTCTTCATTTTAGATAGGACACTAACAACCTATATAAGCTGTAACAAAGCACCGATAAGTGAAAAAGTAGAGTTAGTGGTGGATAATTCACTTCAGGCGTGCTCGTCCATCTAATACAGAAAAGTTTGTAAACTGCTGAGAAGTTTGTAAACTTTGCATTTGTAGTTATTATTCTTTGAAGAAAAGTTTAAAAAGTATTACACTACATGTATGAAGCTTTCTGCAAACTAATTATACTGCATTCTACTTTCACGCTTTTTCTTTATTACTAAACTAATCAGTTATATTTTGCAGGTAAATGGATTATATGCAGACATAATATATGCAAACTTGTTATATGAAGACTCGGGTAAATTTTTCGTGCTTCAGGCAGCTTTCATGCCGTAAGGATTATATGCAGACTAGGTTATATTCTTCTAGCTTCAGGAAACTTTTAAGGGAAAAATTGATATGTTTTGTAAATGTGCCGTATAGTACAACTTTAAGGCAACTTTCATGCCATATAGTACGACTTATATGCAGACTGAACGGATTATATGCAGACATTTTGTAATTTAGATTTGTAAATATGCTGTAATATCAACCGTTTATTTGTTATATTTTGTAATACAGATTTGCATAAGTGCTATAAATGTGCGATATTATCCCAATTTGGATTTGCTGTATGCTGTAATTTGAATTTGTAATTCATGCCATATGCTGTAATGCTGATCATAATATCTGTATAATTTTTATTGTATTATTTTAATTTAATAAAAGTATCTTTGGAGATTCAAGGAGAATTGAGAGAAGTAAGGGGAATTAGTAGAATAAAGAAAATTAAGGAGAATTGAGAGAATTAAGGAGATAGTTTGAAATTCTTCTGCTTTATTATTATTTAATAGATTTCTTTTCTCGCATTTCTTCGTTTCTTTGCATTATTTTGTAAAAGAAATAACGTTGGATCAAAAAATTTGTCGCCCTCTTCTCATCATACCCATCTCCGCTTCTAAATCTGTGTCCACTCTCACCCATTTCCTGTCCTCTTCGATGCCCTTCACCTCCTCCGGCTTAATCAAAATCGAACCCTTGCTTAATAAAATTGAAGCTAGGGCATTTTTTTGTGTGGCGATTTGAAGTAAGCCTCCATAAATAAATAGAACTGTAGATTAATAAAAAACACAACCACATACTAACCCTTTTTGTTTCATATTACACGAAGTTTTGTATTCCTTTTTTTTTAAATAGTTCGACAAATCAGATAGAAGCGAATTAGAAGATGGGGGGATGTGTACTCGTCTGATGCATAAGTTGGTAAGTGCACTAATCAAATAAAAGTTTACATCTATAGGTTAAGTGTATTACCCTTCTATGATCATTGAGTTTTTTTTCAAGATCTAATTTTAAGATCTAATAGTCTTTTTGTATAATTCTTTGAGAAGTCCACAAAAGTTTGTGTTATATGCAGTAAAAATTTAACAATCTTTTACCTACGCTAAGGCCTCTTACTGCTATGAGCCTTCAACTGGTTCAGATATAGTCATACATAATTATTCTGCCTTTTGAAGTTTGACTTGTTTACTCTTCAATAGTACAATCATTTCGTTCTCTTCATTTTTGTAGTATTACATTTCTGTCAAATCTTAACTTGGCATCAGAGCTATCTCAATTGCTTAACAACATTGTTCCAGCTAGTTTTGATACGTGAATCAACTCATCAGCAATAGCATCATCATTTGTGTTGATTTCCCTCTCCTCAGAAAAACTTCATCATTGGAGAAGGGAAGTTGATCTCATTCTAGTGCCTTGCCACTACAAGATTCTACACGGCTACATCAACTTTCTGTGCCTCGCCTATGCAGATCAAGTTGTTGCAACTGATTTGAGGCCAACCTGTGACAGAATAACCAAAAATCAATTCAAGAATTCAAGAATGTCTCATAACTCAAACTGTGCCATACTAGTAACCCGAGTCAGGTTTGTTCTTCATCATTCTCAGATGCATGATTGCAGCAGTCGATTTCTGATCATCCCATGTCCTTCTTGAAAGGTCCCAGTGTCTTTGCTCAAGATCCATCCCTTTGTTCTTCATTGATCTATCATCATGACCAATAACACATCATTAACAACCTCAAATCCATTAGTGGGTTCAACCGATACGGGTGCAGCTGCAGACAATTTAATAAAGACTGTATTTAGTTCTCAATCTCAATTGATAATAGTACAACTTGATGACAATGACTATCTCTTATGAAAATTACAAATCAAAATAGCCATGCAAGGATATTGGCTTGAAGGATTTATCATGGGAACCAACACTGCCCCACCAAAGTTCATCACATATCAAGCAAATAATATTGTTCCCAATAAAGAATATAATAAGTATCATAAACAAGATAGGCTAATTAGTGCCTGACTCTTGTCATCTATAGATGAACAACTACTGCCACAAGTGATTGGATGCAAGAAAGCAGTAGAAATTTGGCAAACAATAGAAAAATTCTTCAATAATCAATCCTATGCTAAGGTGATGTTCTACAAAAGACAGCTCCAAAAGATCAAGAAAAACAACATCACCATGAGAAAGTACCTAAGAAAAACTAAATCAATATGTGATATGCTTGATGCTGCAGGACACAGATTACCCTGAGTCTGAACAAATTCTTGTTATTCTAAATGGGTTAAGTGAGGAATATGAAGCAGTGGAAGATATAATTGCATCACAAAAAGAATTTTCATTCATGGATGATGTCCGTGCAATTCACTTATCTGATGAAGCTAGACTCGAAAGTAAAAAGCCCAAGGAAGTGAGTTTAATGTCAACTATGTAGCAAGAAGTTTAATAAATAAAATCTAAACAAGTATGAAAAAACCTTTCAGAGAGGTGGTTAGCCAACCAGTGGTCGTAGAAGAGGTAGATAGAATAACAACAATAAGCTGAAATGTAAAATATGCGAGAAGGTTGGTCACATAGCACCAAGATGCTTTTATTGATTCAATGCAAACTTTGCAGTAAATTATAACTCTATCACTCAGAGGGGTTCAAACCCCAATGCCAACCTTGCTCAGGCTCAAAGTGATGCTGTTCAACCTGAATCATCAAGAAATCAAAATGAAAGTGCAAAAATAGATACATCAATGATGAAAGCTGGTATCCAGACTCTAGAGCTATCAACCACATCATCAATAACCTAGAAAATCTTAATCTTGGTAATAGAGAATACAAAGGTAATCATTCTGTTTGCATGGGAAATGGTAAGTGCAACAACATGTCACATAACGAAGACAATAGAGTCGTTAGAGTGTGAACACGTTTTTATCATATTTAGCATGCTTTGTCATTATCTACTACCCGTTAGGCTCATGCATACTTGGTATATTTAATACTAGTCGTTATGCTCATACATATTTGGTATATTTTGTACTAGCCGTTGGGCTCATAGCACTATATATATGTGCTCTTTGTATCATGTTTTGCATCAATAAAAATTGCAATTGCTCCTCTCTAATAACTCTCCTCCTCATCCCTTAATATGGTATCAGAGCCAAATTGCCGAAAGGCTTAATCATCAAGCAGAAAGTTGTTTTTGTTTTATGGCCAACAACAATGAAGTAACCTCCGCTGTTTCAGGAAGTATGTGGTACAGTGCTCCACCTAACCATCATGACCTGATTAAACCAAAAAGCCAAATTATCACCACATCTCTAGACGAAGACAATTACATTCTATGGGAATATCAAGTAGAGATCGCTTTAAGAGGGTATGATTTACTGCAGTACATTAATGGGATAACAACAGTCCCACCAGTGACGATAACCAATTCGGAAGGAGAAATTGTGCCTAACACAGACTACACAAAGTTTCAAAAACAAGACAGCCTCCTCTCCTCATGGCTCCTATCGTCAGTAAGTTCGAATTTATTATCACAAATAGTTGGATGTAGCACGCCTTATGAAATATGGAAAACAGTTGAACAAATTTTCAGTTCACAATCAGCTGCTAGAATCATGCAATATAGAAGGGAATTACAAAATTCTAGAAAAAAGGAGGCAAGCATGAAAGAATACTTAGGAAAAATTAAAAATCTGTGTGACAAACTAAATGCTGTTGGTCATAAGATCAGCGACAATGAGCAAATCCTATTTATTATTGGTGGATTAGATGAAGAATATGAATCTGTAGTAACTGTGTTAGCCACACAACAAACTTTACCTGATTTACAGTTCGTTCGATCAACACTCCTTGCTCATGAAGGCAGAATTGACCAAAGAAAAACATCACAAAATAAGTTCTCTGCCAATTATACCACAGTCAGAAATAAGCAGATACAAGGAGATAACAACAACTATCGTGTGAAATGTCAAATATGCCAAAAGTTTGGTCACATGGCGAACAAATGTTACTTCAGGTATAATTCAGACACAGGTAGACAACAGGCAAGCCAAAATTACTTTTCACAAAGAAGAGCACAAGCAAATATGGCAACAACAAGGGATTCAACTCAAAATAATAATAACGCAAACCGAAGACATAATGCTGTAGATGATGATGAAGTTAAAAATGAAGACAATGGCTTCGAAGAATGGTACCCTGACTCAGGAGCGACTCACCACATAACTAGCAATCTTCAAAATTTAAACATTGGGAGCAGAAATTACTCAGGTATGAGAAATTTGCATATGGGTAATGGTAGTACTGTTAGTATCACACACATAGGCAAAGGGACTATCTTTGGGAAAAGACAACTCAAATTAAACAATCTTCTTAGGGTACCTACGATTAATAAAAATTTGTTAAGTGTATCAAAATTTGCCAACGACAATAATGTTTACTTTGAATTTCATCCTAAGTTTTGTTTAGTTAAAGATTCCCTAAATCATGAAATATTACTTCGAGGTAACCTATACGATGGTTTATACAAATTCAAGACTGCAAACTCAAATGGAGAATTCTGGTACAATAATGTAGATGCTAGTAGTGACAATGACTGTATTAGGAATAGTTACAATAACGTTGATTATGACAATAATAGCAATGAATGTAACGTGATTAATTCTTGGCATATAAAATTAGGACATCCTAATCTGGAAACTGTTAAGACTGTTCTACGTAATAATAACATTTATTATAAAAATGTACCTATCAAACACACATGCACGCACTGCCAACTCGGCAAGAGCCACAAGCTCCCTTTTAGTGATTCTGAAACCAGCTATAATGAGCCACTGGAACTTATAGCCGCTGACTTGTGGGGACCCGCGCCTCTAAATTCATATCAGGGACACAGGTATTATCTTTCTTTTGTGGATGCTTATTCTAGATATACTTGGATATACATGCTGAAAACTAAATCAGAAGCTTGCAATACAGTTATGCAATTTATAACTCATGTCGAAAAATAAATGAACAGTACTGTTAAGGTTATTCAGACAGATGGGGGAGCTGAGTTTAAACCTCTAACTAATTACTTTCTCAAAAGAGGGATCAAACATAGATTAACTTTCCCGCATACGTCCGAACAAAATGGTTTAGTCGAAAGAAAACATCGACACATAGTAGAGACTGGTCTAACTTTGTTGTCACAAAGCTCATTACCCATGAAATATTGGAATGAAGCTTTCTACACATCTGTATTCCTCATTAACAAGTTGCCAACCAAAGTCTTAAATAATAAAAGCCCACATGAAATGATATACAGTGTTAGACCAGAATATGGTTTTCTGAAAGCCTATGGGTGTCTATGTTTTCCATGTTTGAGAGACTATAACAATCATAAACTAAGTATGAGATCAAGCCCATGCACATTCATTGGGTATGCACAAAACCAAAAAGGTTATAAGTGCATGGACAAAAATGGAAAAATATATGTTTCTAGGCATGTGATATTTGATGAAAACAAGTTTCCTTATGCAGAAAAGCAAATCGGCAAAAAGGATGGGGAACAAAGCATAAACAATAACATACGGTTCGAGCCATTCATTACTGAACCACCTTCAATTGATAGAAATGAAGAGCAACAACGCACAAGCAATTTAAACACCCAGGAAGAAACTATGGATCAAACAAACGAGCAAACCAATGAAACACACAATGACTCAAAAGATACAAACATACATCAAAACATGCAACATAGTGAAGATACAGAAAACAACAACCATGTTGACAATACCAGCAACAATGATACACAACAGCAAACACCACCACAATCAACTGGACATCACATGATCACCAGGTCAAAGAGAGGCATCTTCAAACCCAAAGTATATAATATTTCTGCCAGTGAGATCGAACCATTGAATTTCACTCAGGCTATAAGATCAAACAAATGGAAGGAGGCAATGGACACCGAATATAAAGCTCTCATAAAAAACAACACTTGGAGCTTAGTGACTCAACCAAAACACAAAAATGTGATTGGTT
This sequence comes from Allium sativum, assembly GCA_030737875.1. Taxonomy (NCBI): domain Eukaryota; kingdom Viridiplantae; phylum Streptophyta; class Magnoliopsida; order Asparagales; family Amaryllidaceae; genus Allium; species Allium sativum. The sequence goes on along the minus strand of CM060922.1, from coordinate 244,398,055 downwards.
GTAGGTGGACATACAAAATAAAAAGAAAAGAAGATGGATCTATTGACAAATACAAGGCCAGACTAGTTGCAAAAGGTTACGCGCAACAATTTTGTTTTGATTTCAATGAAACTTTTTCCCCAGTCATAAAACCCACAACCATCATAATTATACTGACCATTGCTCTAAATAAAGGATGGAATGTGAGGCAACTGGACGTCAACAATGCTTTTTTGAATGGGGAATTGACTGAAGAGGTATACATGCAACAACTTGAAGGATATGGTACTGGTGATAAAGTATGCAAACTACACAAAGCAATATATGGCTTAAAACAAGCTTCGAGAGCTTGGTATGAAAAGCTAAAGTCAACTTTGTCTAACATGGGTTTCTCACAAGTCAAATCGGACAATTCTCTATATATGAAGAAGGGCATACATGGAACTGTGTTCATTCTAGTATACGTTGACGACATGCTAATAACAGGAGACAACAACGAAGAAATAAACAGAATCGTTCACAAGCTGGATCAAAATTTCGCCATTAAAGACTTGGAGGAACTAAATTTTTTTCTTGGAATACAAGTGATTAGGAAAAACAATGGTGAATTAATATTATCCCAACAAAATTATATCACTGAAATACTGCAAAGGGCAAATATGCACAAGGCAAACTCATTACCTACGCCTATGATTAGTAACCTAAGACTATCTAAGCATAAAGGAGAAGCTATCGACAATGCCAAACAATATAGAAGCATAATAGGAGCGTTACAATACGCAACTATTACTCGACCAGACATATGCTACAACGTCAATAAACTCAGTCAATACATGCAGAACCCTTTATCAGAACATTGGATGACATTAAAGAGAGTGTTACGATACTTACAAGGCACAAAACATTACGGTATACGCCTAAATTCAGAAAAAGAACTTAACTTACAGTGCTTTAGCGATGCCGATTGGGCCAACGATATTGATGATCGAAAGTCTGTCTCAGGATACTGCGTTTACCTCGGTTCCAATATCATTTCCTGGTGTACGAAGAAACAACAGACCACATCAAGATCTAGCACAGAGGCTGAGTACCGTGCACTAGCAAGCGCTACAGCCGAAATCATGTGGATAGAATCACTGATGGAGGAGCTTGGTTTCACTCCAAGACGAAAGCCGGTCATTTGGTGCGATAATAAGAGCACAATATCTTTATCTCTAAACCCTATTCAACATTCAAGGACGAAACATCTTGAAATTGATCTCCACTTTGTGAGAGAAAGAACGCAATCAGGAAGACTTGCAATATGTCATGTGCCCGCATACTATCAGAGAGCAGATGCTCTCACAAAGGCCCTTTCGACCAAAATTTTTATCAGAATGAGAGAGGAACTTCGTGTTATCATTGCAGGCGGAAGCCAGAATGAGCAAGGAAACCCTAGTTCGAACTGAGGGGGCATAACGAAGACAATAGAGCCGTTACAATAGAGCCGTTAGAGTGTGAACACGTTTTTATCATATTTAGCATGCTTTGTCATTATCTACTAGCCGTTAGGCTCATGCATACTTTGTATATTTAATACTAGCCGTTATGCTCATACATATTTGGTATATTTTGTACTACCCGTTGGGCTCATAGCACTATATATATGTGCTCTTTGTATCATGTTTTTGCATCAATAAAAATTGCAATTGCTCCTCTCTAATAACTCTCCTCCTCATCCCTTAATATCACATATTGGTAAAGGTAGTTTAAATGGTAAAAGAAATTTTTGCTTACATAATTTATTAAGGGTACCTAAATTAAGAAGAATTTGATTAGTGTATCTCAGTTTGCTTGAGATAACAATGTGTATGTTGAATTCTTTACTACACACTGTTTTGTTAGAGACATACTGACTAAGGACATACTTTTGCAAGGTGATGCAGTTAAAATATTATACAAATTTAGTGTTGAAAACAACAACGAAACTGCAAAACATTACAACTTATTTGAAATTAGTAGTATGCATGATAATAAGTCTGTTTTTGATTTATGGCATTGTAAACTTGGTCATCTTAGTGCTAGTATTGTGAAGAAAATTCTTCTTGATAACAAGACACCCTTTGATAATGTGAATTTGCTCTATATTTGCAAGTATTGTCAAATGGGTAAAAATCATAAGTTTTTTTTTTGAAAATGGGTAAACCGCCTCATTGAAAACCTAAACTAGTACTCAGAGTAAGCACTAGATAGGAAAAAAGAGTGCGGTGCTTTATTAACATCGCATCAATAAAAACTGTACAAAGTTACGAGTACATAGGGCATTACTCAACAAATACAACACAATTGCCCGACCCAAACAATAAAAACAAAGCCTAGTAACGGCTCAAATAACAAGAGCAAACGTGGACATAAAACAAGAAAATACATCCCAACAAAGAAGAAGCTTGGGCCATAAAACTACTGTCCAGATGTATTCTCGACACATCATCTTCTAGAAGGCATCAAAAATTAATTGGACAGAAACTTTCCCCAAATCCAAAAAGAAAGAAAATGGCCGCCGCCTTTGTCATCAAAAACAACCGCCGAAGTTAACCCCCGTCGAGAACATCGATACCCCATCGGTCAAGGATCTTCACGTCTTCATGCTTGTTGATTTTCTTCTTAGCTCTGCGCAGAAGGTATTTGATTTCTAGGTTAATTAGATCCCACCTTTGAAACTTATTTCTACTCGAATCTCCATGAACTCTAGAATTTCTTTCTGTCCAAATATGATAAATAGTCGTAACTATGCTGCAGAAAGCAAGGTCTTAAACGATATCTCTATTGCAAAACTTGGATTTGAGAAGAGACATTTCATTATCTAGGACTAGCGGTTCGGCAACTGAGGGAGGAAAGCCAAGTTTTATTCTGCAATGAACCCACCAATACGATGTAAACGAGCACTTGAAGAACAGGTGATTTCTATTCTCATGTAATTCATTGCAAAGGACACAGATAGGATTCACATCATAGCCCCAAGCAATCATTCTATCCTTAGTGCTTAACCGATTCAGCATGGCTTTATAGTACACATTGACATTTTAGGATAGTTTATGTAGTGCCATGTAACTCAACACCAGTCAATTTCAGGCGAATGTTCTCTAGATATGTCCCACGCCAAAAAAAAGGAGAAACCATTAGATTTTTTATTCCAGCTCCAGTAATCATATTCAGAAGAATGATGAATATCCACTTCCATAATTTTATCAGCAACCAAGCGTGCAGCAAAAAGGTTATTAGTGTTGAAACCACCATCTTGAATAATATGGTTAACCATAAGATTATCTCCTTTACAAATACTTAGGCAATCCCAGCCCAACAAATTCACCAAAATATCGTTGTTTATCCAAGGATCGAACCACAAATTGGTATTTTGTCCATCGATAATACATCTGTTAATACACTGCAGCCCCAACTGTCTGCGTTTAAGAATAGATTTCCACGTGCAAGAGCTGTTAGGGTTAGATTTAATTACCCAAAAATGATCCCCTTTGCAGTATCGACTAGCCATCCATTTTTTCTAAGGATTGTTGCCACTAATAAAATGCAAGAGTAATTTAAGAGCAGCTACAGTTTTAATATCTTTGAAATTTCGAAGTCCTACTCCCCCTTCTTGTTTAGGAGTACATAAAATATTCCAAGCTATTTTGTGTTTACCTTCCCAGATGAAGTTCACACATAATTTGTTAATCTTCTCAATAGTAGCCGATGGTAATTGATAGGTCAACATCCAATATAAAACCATAGGCGTAATAATTGATCAGATAAGTTCCACTTTCCCTGCCATAGATAATAGCCTGCAATCCCAACTATCCATTCTACCTTTAATCTTGTTAATAAGCTCCCCACAATCTGCAAAGTGGAGATAACTCGTGGACAAAGGAATCCCTAAGTATTTAATAGGGAGTCTTTCTTCCTTCATATCAAGGAGGTTCAGGATCTGATATTTATTTTCAACTCCCTTACTAAAAAACACTTTGGACTTGACATTGTTTAATTTAAGACCTGCCATATCTTTCAACTTCTCTAAGATCTTTTTAATTTCCTTAGCACCTTTAATTTTAGCCTTTGCAAAATCCATCAAATCATCCGCATAAATCAAGTGTGTGATAATCGGCTCATTTTTATGGACCGGCACCATAATATCATATTTAGTCGCTTTAAACATAAGAATGGATAAATATTCTATAGTGACACAGAAAAGATAGGGTGAGAGAGGATCACCTTGTCTTAAACTCTGTTACTGTGAATGAACCCTTTTGGGCTACACCGAATTAAGATTGAAAAAGTTGGGGGTGGTAATGCACTTTCTAATAATACGAACAATGATTATAGGGAACCCCTATTAATCATATCATAAGCTTTTTATAAATCAATCTTAATGCACAATTTACCACTTCCCTTCCTATTAAAAAATCTGATTTGTTCATGCGCCAAAAGAATATTCTCCGCAATGTATCTTCCTGGTATGAAGGCCGATTGATTTTTCGAAATTAGATGCATTAGAAAAGGTTTTATTCTATTGCAAATAACTTTGCAAATAATTTTATAAATCACATTACAACACGATATAGGCCTATAATCAGTGATGCTCGATGGTTTATCAGTTTTGGGTATAAGAGTAATAAAAGTGTGATTAATACCCTTATCTAGCTTTTCCAGTTCTGAAGACATCATGAATCATATCAAGCAAAATCTATCTTAACTCACCCCAATGTACTTTGAAATTTTTTGCAAAGAAACCATCAGGTCTTGGGCTTTTATCATCAGGGATGGAGAACAAAGCCTTACGAACTTTGTCCATACTAATATTGGTAGACAGGTGATTTCGTCCTCTAACATTTATAATCATTTTGCATTTAATCTTCGGAAAATTCTTTGTATATGGCATGTCTAACATAAAAATTCCAGTGAAATAATTAATAGCCTCTCTTTCCATATACTCAACATCCTGTCTCAGCTCACCACTTTCAAGAAACAAGTTTCCCCAATTATTTATGTGTTTCTTATAGACATTTTTGCATGAAAATTTTTGGAGCAAGAATCTCCTTCAGTTAACCAACTGATTTTTGATTTTTGTCAGTTATATATGTATTGAATAACACTTTGTTCTCTCCAGCCATAGTATGCAGTCTTGAGACTTTCATATAACTCAGTATCAGTAGGTTTGTCATCCAATCTTTTAGAATGTCTTTATAATTTTCTTTCATCAGCTTAAAGACATTATCATCTTTTATTCTATAGCAGTTCCAATTCTTTAATTGACATTTGCATTTGCACAGGAATTTTTGGAACTTGTACAACTTTTTCCCTTCCCAAACTGATAAATTATAAGCAGAGTAGAAACATTCCATATATCCCTTATTAAGATGCCACGTATTTACATATCAGAAAGGAATGTTTTTCTTTTTTTGTTTTCTCATTTTTGAACAAAATGCAAACTGGGATATGATCACTAATAGGATTATCCATGCCAAAAACATTTAAGTCTGGAAACATCTCTAAGAAGTTGTAGTTGCAAAACACCTTATCGTTTTTTGTGGCAACCCCTTTTTGATCCATGTGTATTTAAACCCATTAATGTTCATCTCCATCAGACCTGAACTAGTGTAATGACCCGGATTTTGGCGACTTTGGTTATCGACATAAACATGATGACGACTAACCAAACATCGCCAAAATCCGGGTCATTACAGTTGGTATCAGAGCAAAGGTTAAGTGAATTACCTTGGCTCTGTGGCGTGACTCAGTAGAGATGGGGTTAGTAATACCCTAGATTGAGTTTGAGTGTATATATACGAGTGAACGTATTTGTATATTGGTATAAAAAAATTGTTTTGTATTGTGGAGATTTATTGGTTGAGTTGTTTATGGGTTCTGGTCGATCAGTTTGATCCACTGTATCGATAAGAGTTACTAAACACTCGAATACGATGGGTCGACACGATATGTTTTGAAAAGAGGGTAAATTAAAATAAGTTTACCCAAGGTATATCTTGATAAAGAGAAGATATATATATCAAAAATATAATAATTGGATATATTGGTTGTTATTATAATCGAGTAAGATTATAAAAGTAAAATGGTTATATATATAACCAAGTAGAATTCGTATAAGTGTTACGAAGCGAATTAAATTTGAAATTTAAACCAGAAATTGAATTAAAATTCTGGAAAAAAAATTGGATAAGTGTTTGTAAATGGATTTGGATTAAAAATAAGGAAAATTTAAGATCTTGGGAGATTTTAAATTGTTTTACAAGCAGTGTGAATTATATTTTGAAATGGATTTCAAGGTGGAAATGTTTAGAAATGGTTTTATAGTATTGAACTCACTTCGATCGCTGGAAAATAGATTCTGATGATGACAACTGCATCACCAGTATTCATTTTCGAGTTGTAAGTGACGAATTACTACCAGAGATATTGTTTTGAATTTGTTTTGGGAAAGACAGGTGGTGTTGAATTTCAAAAAGGAAAATTTAATTTTTGAAAAGAGTAAACTGTTTAAAAACTCCCAGGGAAAGACTGTTTGAATTAAAAACAAATTTAATAGAAATTTATGAAAGCAATTTGAATTAAAGTAAAGCCAGTAAAGAGGTAACTGAGATGGAATTAGAAGGATATCAAGACAAATTAGATTGTGAGATTCAAATTTGAAGTGTAATGTGATAATCAAGTTAAGAGTTGGGAATCGAGAAGAAAACTCGAGTTGAAATGATATTTGGCTTGGATATAAGCGAATGGTTGGATTTGTGGATAAAAGAAGATTGGAATTTGATTGGGATGACCCTTGTATCCGCTGAATTGATAACAGGTGGAAATGATATAATGATATGCCGACAAAAGATACAAATTTATATTTCTATTGGATATAAGATTTATGATCCGAATTGGCAAGCCGCTTGGCTGTTTGATTTTCTTTTGGGATGGAGATGGCCCAGAGAAGCGAGTTAGAGTTTGACCTGTTGACCAGTACAAAGGAGGTGCTGGCGAAATTTTTCGAAAAGTTAAGGAGTTAGAAAATTTTCAAGATTTTTGAAAATTTTCGGTGATAAGAATTAATTAATATTTAAATTGAAATTAAATTGGTTCAGTTGAAAACTGAAATTAAGAAGTGAGCAACTAAGTTCTGACCAGTCGATAGGTCGTCCTCTACCTTAGCAATTTCAAGGACGAAATTATTTTAAGTGGGGAAGATTGTAATGACCCGCATTTGCAGAGGTATTATAATTTATTTATTTAATTATATAAATAGTGATATAATGAATTAAATGGTGGTTTAATTAAATAATGGTGAATATTTAATTTAAAATAATAAATTAAAAAATATATTTAATTCTGAAATAATCAGAATTGGCTGAAATGGCGGTATGGTGTGAACCGGATCATCTGTGATATTAAATTCAGCTTGGAAATGAATTTGAATAACGACGAAGTTTGAACGTATAATTATAATCGAGCTCGAAATGGCGCAGCAGTTCGCTATTTGGCGATTTGAACTTCAACTGAATGTACATGATTCGTTTTAAGCCGGGTTTTTGTGAAACAAGAAACGTGTGGAGCTGGTGGAGTATATCTTTCTAGTGGAAGAGAAAAATCGGGATTTCGTCGTGTAGATTTTGATTTACGTCCAAATCAAATTTTAGAAAAGTCGCTGTGGAATTCATTTATAATTTATAAAGGAATTATTTATATTTTTAAAAGGAATTTCAATATAAACTGAATATCGGGTTGACCCAGATTTGAAATATCAAGTTATAAACCCAATAGGAGCTGTATGGTATTCCACTGTGAATATAGACGATAATATTTATTTTTAAATATTAAATTTAATTATATTTAAATATATTTATATATTTAAATATGCTATTTAGAGCTTTAAAAATAGCCACTTTTGCAAACGAAGTCGAAATTCAACGAAACTAGTTTTGTTGGGTCCGCAACATCAAATTATTGTTAGATTCCAAGTTCCGTGATTTTTAAAATCACTGTGTGGTACGGATTTTTAGAGTGAAAAACAGTCAGTATTTGATGGTTAAAAATACGCTGTGTGAGCATACGGAGTCGGAATTCGACGAAACTAGTTTCATTGGGTCCACAATGTAGAACTGTAGCTGCATGTCCAGTTTCGAGATTTTTGGGTATTATATGTGGTCGTACGAATTTTAAAGGACTAGCACATATAATGATTGCTTATAATTAAACATAAAATTCGAATATAATAAACACTAAAATCTTTCTATAAATTCCACTAAAATCCTAACCTAAACCTAATTTGATTCTCAGTCAAAAATCCCACCGTCACTCTTTGGTTCTTCAGAAAAAGGAAATGGACGAGCAAAGAATTCCAATAGAAACCAAATAAAATCTCTAAAAATCATCAAGCAAGATATTGGAACATTTTGCATCCTCCTCTTCAGTTCTACAATAGTTTTCGTTGGTGCGATACACATTTCTGGACATGCGAAAATTAGCAGCCGAGTTAGGGCTCGAGATTTGATCAAAACGAGCAGGGGTTGGTGCGATTCGAAGTCGTTTTGGGGTTCGACAGATCGAAAGGAGCCTGTATGCTAAATTTTGGGGTGAATGGTGATTTTCGAGTTCGGTTGTCTCTTCCTGGCACCATGGGTTTCGCGTCAGGTCGCGGTGGAAGAATGAGCATCGAGTGTGATGTAATGGCAACGAGTAGATGGAGATTTCAAAGGAGATTTAAGTGGTACTGGTAGTTTGAGTGGTCAATTGAGTAATGAAGGGAGACGTGGTGTTTAAGGGATCGAAATGTGGTGTTCACGATGGAGCTGCCGCGTTAACAGTTTGAGGAAGAAAGGATTTGGGTACTGGTTGTAAAAGATAATGGGCCGGGAAGAAAGTTAAGGCCCAATGCAAATTTATTTAAGTTTTATTTTTATTTTAATGTGTATTTAACTTGTAAATATCATATCTTCACCATACGATATCAAAATTGAGCGAAACAGGATCCAATGGGATCGTATGGACGAGAGCTCTACAGTGGAACTGACGAGGAGTGGATTGGAGCTCGTTTGAATTTATGGAGAGATAAATTGTTTGATTCAAATCAAACAACAGTTTATCGTTCTTTAACGATGAACTGCCAATGTGAGTAAATATCACTAACTCTGAACAGTTTATAATTTCATGTTGTATTTTCAGAACTGTTAAATATTGGCTGATTGACTGTGTGTTGAATGTTTGATTGAACTGCTAGTCAGTTAGTGAATTTCTATATTGATTCTGTTTAACAGAATATATCATACGGAACTGAAAGTGATGTTGATTTTATTGTGTAACATCTGTGGATGCAGGGAAACAGGTTGGAGGAATCCGACTGGATTCCTCAACATTTATTTTACTGTTTTTCATATAGTGTGATATATGATGTGATATATAATCTGTTGTCAATTATACGTGTTTGGACGATATTGATCATCGTGATTTGATATGTTGAATACCATAACATACCAGAATGTTGATAAGGGAATTTTCAAAGTGATATTGAAAATAAAATATTTATAAACTGGAGTATTTATAAATAAGAGATATTTAGAAAGGGAATAATTAAAAAATCAAAGAGTTTTATAAAACGATTATTTACTTAGCAAGTAAATAGAAGTGTAAAACGATATTTATTTAAGAAGTTAATAGAAGTATAAAGAAAGATATTTACGTAGAAAGTAAATAAATAGAATAAAGGAATATTTATTGGGAAAATAAATAGGATTATAAAAGGAAATTAACGAGATAGAAAAGAGTTAGTCGATTAGAGTTATCAAACAGAGTCATCAAATAGGAGTCAATTGAATATAGTTATTCGAAAGAAGTCAATTGAACATAGTTATTCAAAAGGAGTCAATTGAACATAGTTATTCAAAAGGAGTCAATTGAACATGGTTATTCAAAAGAAGTTAATCGAACATAGTTAAAAGAAATAGAGTTAAACAAGATTAGAAACTGACTAGGGATTAGTTAAATTGAATAGTTTTCTGAGTATCGATCTGATGTTGGTTTCGGCCTTTGGGGTTTATACTTAGAGAATTGTTCTCCTACTAGTTTACAGTGAGGGACTGATAATTGTGAAATGATAGTGATATATAAATAAACAGTGGAAATGTTTTCCAGTGTTAACGTATATTTTCTAAACATAGAAAATAAGGAAATATATATATATATGATTGATGATTGATTTATAGAATTTCTATCTGGAAATAATATCGTTGTTTGCACACCTGTTTTTCTTTGATAGTTAACTCACCGACTATCGAAGTTTTTGAACATTTTAACGTTGTTAATATGGAGAGATCGGTTGGATTATTATCCAAAGAACCACTCTATATTGGCATAAGCGTTGTGAATCATATATGCCAAAGAAAATTTAAGATGGAGTAAAGTGCAAGGGTTATTGTATAAGTCTTAGATAACAGTGCCTAAGATGGATGTACTGAACAGTGCCTTCGGTTCATCCTGTTCCTGGATGACTTGTATGGATGAATGTCTGACAGAGTATTTCCAGAAAGGTCACGTACATTGATTTCTTCAACCGTACCAAGAGTGGAAGCGGAGAAGGAAACTTCTTTAGCTGACACGTAATGTACCGTTGTAGACGTCAGTTAGTGATTTTCGATGGATCTGACAATGTGGCATTCGAAGTGAATCTGATGTGATGATGAAGCGTAACCTCAAGCCTCATCAACCGGTAAATGACAGAATTCGGGCAGGCAGCATGACTAAGTCGGTCGCTCCGAAGTAGGGTGTATAATCACCTGATCTAGAGTTTCATTTATTTCTAAAAATCTATTGTCGATACTGTCCCATTCGGGAAACGGTTGCTGATCCCAACCGTTGGTGATATACATTCGATACACTCAAGCGAAATGAATGGTCGGTCATGTGTGTCCGGGTTGCAAGATGTTCTTGTTGAACCCAGTGTATTTCTTTCTAGAGGTACACTAGCGAAAGGTGGTTCAATACCTTGTCATAGTTGGAAATCCATTACCCAATACGTGCTTGTGGTTTTGATTGTATACTATATATGTAGAACGTGAGATGAAAGTGTTTCTGCTAGATGATTATTATATTGTGGTTGATAGACATTATTATAATATCAAAAGGTTTTTGATATAAAGATATTTTGGATTCTCATAAGGGAAAAACCCGTTCCGTTATACGGCGTGGTCTTATGAGATATCGTTTACTTGTTCAAACTGTTTTAAACTGTTTTTACTCATACCAGTCCCATGACTGAACCGGAGTTTATTTTGTTTTGTTCTCCCTAAACTCTTAGGTGTCCATTTTGTACGGGCAGTCAAGTAGTCGGGATTTACAGATACTTGAAGAGTTGGAGCAGGAGGCTTCAGGATCATATAGCTATAGTTGTTTCCGCTGTGTTGTAAGTGTTGTACTCTGATAATGTTATTGTATACATATACTGATTTTATTTCAAGGATATTTTATCTATTATATGTTATTCGTTCCGATGTGAGGTTCGTGTTACTCTGATGTTTTGTTCTTCGTCTTCTTCTATTCTAAGTTTCTATCTTATCTTTCCTCACCCTCTAATTTTTTTCATTAATTACCGGGATTTTTCGATGTTTGGTTAGTCGTCATCGTGTTTATGTCGATAACCAAAGTCGCCAAAATCCGGTTCATTACAACTAGTAAATGCAATTAATTAGACCCGACATATATCTAAAAGGAACAGAAGTATCCCCTTTTTTTTATCACTTAGAGAGGTTATATTATTGAAATCTTCAAGCACTAACCATGACAGTTAACATTATTTGCTTCGTTAATAATTTCCATCCATAGCTTTTCTCTATCTAAGAGGAAGTTACTAGCATATATAACGTTATTCTACAGGTTAGGCCCCTAACATTTTTTGCAAGCATTGAAATATGCTGATAGGATTTATGAGTGACAGTTATAGACCAGGTATTAGTATCCTATAAGACGAAAATTCTACCTTTGCTACTGCAGTCATTGTTGTCCACCGAGTCGCAGTTAGAATGGAGAAAAGTTTTGGCTTTACTTATCTTGTCATCAGATAATTTATTTTCTAATAGATCAACCATAGATGGCCTAAATTTACTAAGGAACTTTAACACTTCGAGTAATTTATTCGGAGCGTTAAGTCCCCTAACATTCCACGCGACGATATTCATTTAACTTTACTTTGGCTCCTTGTCATAACTTTAGGAGGAGCAGTAGAGTTATTAGTAGAGTTCCCATTCTTTTTAATGTTTTTGTACATAGCATCCATTTCTTTATAGAACTTATTATTTTTCTCAATAAATGCAGAGACGTCTGCTTCCTTGATAGGGGGATCAACATCATACTCGTTAACAGCAAGATGATCAATCATATTTTCATCATCAGTATCCTCATTATTTTCTACCAGGCCATCCTTATTCTCCTTCAAATTCGAAGGCCTCTTCCATCAATTCGTTCGGAGCAACTCCAATCGCAAAACGATCATGTCTAGCATTGAATTATAAGGTTTTGTAATTTGTATCATTCATAGTATATACAGGCCCACAAGAAGCTAGCGTGTTGTTAATATGAGGAGACATACTGTTTGTGTCATTTACCAAGTTCGCCAAAGTGTTAAATTTGTTTTGTGATGTAGGGACATTTGTAACCATATTATTTTTACTGTAATGTGTAACCAAAGATTAATGAGCACTATAATCATCCAACGAAGTATTTAAATCTCCCTTGTCTGCATTAACATCTGTGCTTGCTTTGTTGTGCTCACTATTATCCTCCTCTGTTATACTATACTCTACAATTTGTATATGAGAATCTATATTTAAATCATTGAGTTGTTCAGATTTCTCACTTGTACCCAATCCGTGTTCGACAATGATATTACCCTCATCTTGATTCTGGGCTCCTGTCGATGGCTCACTTCCAGAATTTACATTAGTTCTTGGAACCCATACTTCTTCTATTCTTGATTTGTGTTGGTCCGTTGAGTGTCCAAAAACACAACACTTTTTGCAGTAGGTAGGTTTGTATAAGTAATCCACCTTCACCGTAAGTTCCTCTCCCGTACGTAAGACGACATCAACTTCATTTGGAAACATGAATCCGGCCTCCATATCGACCAATATTTTTATGAAAGCCACTCTTGACTCATCCGCCGTTATTTTATCCATTTTAATAGGTCTTCCCAAAACACTTGTAATTGCACTCAAAGCCTCTCTATCCCATAGCTCTAATTCAAGATTAGTGAGTTTGACCCATAGCGGCATTGATGATAGTAAATCTTTTTTGAATCTCACGCCTACTTCCCATTTTTTCAAAGTTATTACTTTATTGTCAAATAAATATGGTCCTCTTTTTTAGGATATTCTCACAATCAACCAAGTTATCAAATCTTATGATAAAAAAAACCATTTTCTTTAGATAACAAAACAAATTTCCTTGTTGGTTTCCACACTCGTTCAATATAATTTTTCAGATGTTTATGGTACGGGCATGTTCTATACACATAGAAAATTATCGAGTTCCTCCATTTGTCCGAGGATCTTGTCGATGCTCTCTCAGGAACACATGCCTTCTTTTTGTTATCTGTTATACTTGGTTCAATATATTCGAGATCGACCAACGTATCATGCATTTTCCCTGTTCCTCCTGTAGCCGCTTGGATCCAAGATTTTGATCTACCAGCATTAACATCATCAAGGATAGATCTCCAATTCTTTTCATAAAATATGGAATTTCCCTTTGTCACGCCTGGACCATATAGGCATCAGATCTAGTTCGAGCGTTCTCTCCCCCTATATCCTTTGCCCCATATTGACGAACCATACAACGTATGGTATTTTGGGATGCCGATCCTCGTCAGATCCATGGCCAACCTGACCATGACCAGAGACGTTACCCACTCCTCGAGATTCCACTTGTGATACTGATCCATTCAATGTTGATTGTTCGGGATTAGAAAAGGATCGTTGCAACCCTTTTGAAACCCTAGCATCTACACGAGAACGTGATTTGTCCCTGACATGCGATGGTTCCATCACATTCGCTTCCTTTCCTGCTCTCCGATCTAGAGGTCGGCCTGCATCTGGATTTCCTGATCTAATCGCGTCCGCCATTAGTCTAGAGGACATTTTTAAGAGTCCTTTATTAGTTTGGTGGTCCGCCGATTTTTTTCTTTTCTCATAGCTAAGAAATCATAAGTTGCCCTTTACCAATTCTACTGTAGTTTATACCAAACTATTTGATCTGATTTCTACAGATCTATGGGGACCAGATCCAATAAATTCTGATTTTGGATATAAATATTATGTATATCCTTTGTTGATGTATGTACTAGATATACATGGTTATAATTGCTTAAGTCTACGGCAGATAAATGTAGTGATGTTCAACACTTTGTGAAACTGGTTGAAAATCAATTTAGCAGTATTGTAAAAATGATTCAATTTGATGGAGGGACAGAGTTTAAACCTCTTACTATTTCTTTCATGAAAAAGGAATTATTCATATAATAACATGTCCTTATGCATTAGAACAAAATGGATTAGTTGAAAGGAAACACATGCATATAGTAGAGACTGGATTAACACTGTTAGCACAAGTATCCATACCATTAAATTTTTGGCCTGAATCTTTTAATTCAGCTGTATTCTTAATCAATAGAATGCCAACAGAAATTTTAAATGGAATAAGTCCCCTAGAAAAACTATACAGGGTTAAGCCAGACTATAAAAGCCTAAAACCATTTGGGTGTTTGTGTTATCCACACCTAGACCTTACAATTCAAATAAGCTTGACTTTAGAACTAAATCATGTACTTTCATTGGTTACTGTAATAACCAAAAGGGATATAAATACACAGATTCAAATGACAGGATATATATAATTAAACATGTTGTTCTTGATGAAAGTACTTTTCCTTATAAACATTATGAGATGAAAACTTCATTGAAAGTTTACAATCCAAAAGTATACCTGAGCTACCAAATATTGAGCATGTATGGGAGGAAATGATTAGTATTGAGGCTGCTGATGCTCATAATACCAATCGGAGTCTCTTTGATCAACTGATTGATAATCAGATAGAGCCACCAGCCATGCTAGTTAGTTACCTGATTCAGACCAAAACACAAGCAAAGAATCGAAAAACATTCAAAGCACTTAACAGATCAGTGATAATAAAGAAAAAACTCAAGCAACATTACATATCAATCAGAACAAGTTTTACCAGTCAATCCTCCACACAATCAATCTGGTCATCATATGATAACCAGATCCAAAAGAGGAATCTTCAAACCAAAGAAATATATTGCTGATATCAATGATGAGGCAAACAGTTTCAATCAAGCCATCAAAAATGAAAATTGGAGAGCTCCCATGAGAGATGAATATAATGTTGTTATCAGAAATAATACCTATGAATTAGTTCGCCCACCTATTAACAAAAATGTTATAGGATGTAGGTGGACTTATAGGTTATAGAAAAACTCAAATGGTTCCATTAATATATATAAGGCTAGGCTGGTAGCCAAAGGGTTCACACAAGAGTATGGTTTTGATTTTAATGAAACTTTCTCTCATGTGGTGAAACCCTCTACTATCAGACTAATCTTTACTATTTCTCTGACCAGTAACTGGAAAATTAAACACCTAGATGTGAGTAATTCCTTTTTGAATGGTTTCTTGTAGGAAGAAATCTATATGCAACAGCCACCAAGTTTTACACAAAGCTCAAAGCATGTTTGCAAGCTAAAGAAAGCTATTTATATACTGAAATAAGCTCTAAAGGTGTGGTCTGAGAGACTCAAAATCAACATTAAACACATTGGGCTACTATCCTAATAAATTAGATTCTTCTCTATTTATCAAAGTTAATAATTCAACTACTATATATACACTTTTATACATTGATGTCTAATAATTGCAGGTAATAATGATGAAGATATCAAAGGAATAACAAGATACTTACATGAACAATTCTCCATTAAAGATCTAAAAGAAATAACATATTTCCTTGGCATTGAAGTAAAGAGACAATCAAATTCGGAAATACATCTCAGTAAAAAGAAATATATTTCTGAATTACTGATTAAAGACAATATACACACAGCAAAGCCTCATCCCACTCTAATGATTGCAAATCAATATTATTCTCAAATAGAGGAGAAGCCATAGATAACATTAAGCAATACAGAAGTGTTGTGGGTGCACTACAATATGCCACTTTAACATGACCTGATATTGCATTCAACGTTAACAAATTGTCTCAATTTTTGCGGAATCCATTTGACGAACATTGGAAAGCAGTTAAAAGGATTCTCAAATATTCAAAGGGCACAATCAACTATGGTCTAACATTCAAAGCCAGCAAACATCTAAACATTATAACTTATAGTGATTCAGACTGGGCAATAGACAATGATGATACACTACAAGAAAAATACCCTATTGCAACTATCTATTTGCAACAGGCCTCAAATGTCAGTTGTAGTAAATGATATTTAGCAACAGACCTTTCGTAGCTGTTGCAATAGATAAGATTTAACAATATTCTTTTCCTTCCTGTTGCGAAAAGCATATTTTTCGCAGCAGCGCTTTCATGCATGTTGCGAAAACGTACTTTTAGCAACTGCTCTTTCATTCCTGTTGCAATAGACATATTATTTGCAACTACACTTTCAAACCAGTTACAAAAATTATATATTTAGCAACTATTTTCACCAGTTGCGATAACTGTAATTTTTTTGCCACAGGTAAAGCCACTTGCAAAAAATGTACTTTTAAAAATTATTTTCCCCCAAGTAATATTCGGTTATAATATAAGAAGTATAAGCATAAACTTAGTACTCAATTTAATAGTTAATAATTATGAAATTATTAATAATAAGATTTCTAAATTAACTTAATTCAAAAATTATCAACAGTTTTAGTCAATTGAAGTTAAATTAGTAATTAATGTTCATAAAATTTGAAAAATAAAAAGATACACATCTTAAAATAATCTCAAAGTTTATATAATATATAAACTCCATAAAATCTAAAAATATCTAAAATAATAAAGCTTGTGTTAGGCCTGTCAATGGATATCCGAAAAATCCGAAATCCATCTGAATCCGTATCTAAAAATACGGATATAATCTGATATCCGAAAAGCAGATGCAGATATCCGATATTCGAAATAAAAAACGGATGCGGATGCGAATATGTCTATATCCGTATCCGAAAAATATTTGTTCGATCCGAAATCAAGTTCATTAAATAACAATAATTATTTAAGGATAATTATAATTATTACTATTATATATATATATATATTAATTTTAGAGCCCAACCCGCTGGCCCATTCTAGACTCGCACCCACAATTCACCGAAACCCACCTCTCATTAAACAATTAATCCACTACAGCACTACTCTTGTTTCTCAGCCGACACTATTCGTATTTCAATCCAAAAAATAATAATTAAAACCCTAGATCTACGAAATCAGAGAAGCTGCCGCCACGCTCGTGACCTCGTCCAGTCAAT
Organism: Allium sativum; assembly: GCA_030737875.1. NCBI lineage: Eukaryota > Viridiplantae > Streptophyta > Magnoliopsida > Asparagales > Amaryllidaceae > Allium > Allium sativum. The sequence goes on along the minus strand of CM060922.1, from coordinate 244,380,526 downwards.
CCCCGATCGCAATAAGCCGCCGCCACGCTGTCCGTTCAATCGCCGCTCGTAGGTACCCGCCGCCACCCTCGTCGACTTCCTCTTGTACAGTAAGCGGTTTTGAAATTCATCAATATATATTTTTTAACCAAAAGCTCATCTGCTAACGAGGTTTATCGTATGAGACTAGTTGTTCCCCTTGACAAGTTGCCTTGCTAGTTGTTCCTGTTATAGGATTATTGTACGGATGTCTTGTTGACAAATGAGAAAAGAATACTTATTCAATTTCGATGGAATATTACATGACATTTAATGGCTAAACATGTTTATAACCATATCCGAAAAATCAATTAAATCAGAAGGAGTCGTTTAACAAGCAATTCGTTGGATTAAAAAAAATCATCTTAGTTTGTTCGTTTGGAGGCAAATATTTTAATTCAAAACACATATGTTCAGTCACCAAAATATGTAACATTTTCTAAAATAATTTACTGATGAATGCTTGAAACATGGTGATATTGCAAAATACGTTGTTTTCAATGATGAAATAATTTAATGTTGGTGACTGAACATATGGGTTGAAATAACTTCATTGAAAACCAGTACCTCTTTGCATTTTACTGATGAAGGCTTGAAATAACTTATCATTTTTTAGACCATTATAGGTTCCAAATTATGTAACATTTTTTGTAACAAGTGATATTGCATTGTAGTTACCAACAGCGAAGATCACGGTGAAGATCAATCACACATATCCCACCTCAGTTGATTTGAAGTGACTGATCTTTAAGCTGGTCCAGCAGCAAAAAATACTAAAGGAGAAATACCTGCAAGTGCGAAGTTTCAGAATTCAAATAGATGAAGGTGACTTTTTTTTCTAATCAATGATCAGTTTTAAAGTTCATTCATGGTGTCTAAATTCGAATCAAATAAGCATTTCATTTGTGAAATTGCTAGAATATGTTTTCATTTGCATGACCAGTGCTGTTTTAGGTCAATTCGAATTGAGATAACCTGTGCGGTTACGGTTTTGGTCTTGGAGCTCGATAGTAATGTTGTGTAACCCATCCATCTAGGGTTAGCAAATTCTGGAGCTGGAGTCAACGTTTAGTGAAGGAGAGAGTATATTGGGTTTCCACGTGTCGAGTAGCATCTAAGAGCTGAGTATGAAGTGAAGCGATGGAGACATAGTCGTCGCGTCCGTATTACGGCGACTGGAAAGACCACCATGTCGCGATTTGAGAATAGCACGCGCATGCGAATGGATGGTTACAGGATTGTTCGTCTTCGCTCCACGAGAAGAATGGCATTGGTCGAGTGTGCAATGGTCATCTAGAGCTCGAGTACTGGCTGTGAAAATTGATGGAAATGGCTTCAGGTGATGGCTGGTTCTGTCTTTTTTCTGATTTGAATCTGTTCACCCAATTTTCTTCCTCTATTATTCTATTTTTCTCCATCCTGTTATTGTTTTCCCTTTTTTGTTTTTAAGGTTTCCCTCTTCCAATTTTCCACTCACGTTTCTCGTGCTTCCGTTTCTCGTGTTCTATTGGTTTTTGTGCTTTCAGCTGTTTGTGTGGTTTATGCAACCCACCTCTTTAGCATTTTGATATGGCTGAGCCTGCTTTTCTTCAGATCACTCTGTATCGTGCTGGAATCATTCCCATCTCCTACCGCATGTACATTTTTGTTCATTCAATTCTTTTTGTTCTTTTATTGATATAACAAATTAGATGAAGTAACAAATTAGATGAAGTATATTAGATTAATATATTTGTTTAGTCAAGTTATAGATTTCTCGAACAAAGAATGAAAGATTAGCTTTAACGTGGACTTTGTGAATTATAAAAATATTTGAGCATTGAAGGAGTTCGTATTGGACCATAATATCTATTATTCAAACACACACAACATTGAAATTCTTCTAATAAAAGATGACCATAACCATCTCAATGTCCTGCGTTCAATCAAATTAAAAAAATATCACCTTTATTTAAGTATAGACTGACCAATTTTCTTTCATTCTTTAATTAATACAACAAACTTGATTGTTTATTTTATCATCTGTCGACATTTAAGAACCCTTTTTAAAAACATAAAAGAAATATAAATTCATTGGATGTTTATGTCTGCAGGTATAAATGTGGTAAAGACATTTTGTTGTGCAACAAAAGTTAAATGTTAATGTAGCACAGTAGTAGTGCTTCTACATCTGGGATATAACACATTTGAATAGGTAAAAGTATCTTATTGAGGAACTTTTTTATAGGTCTTTCACTTCAGTCGTCCCCCTTCTAAATAATTATTCCAACCGGTTCCCAATGTTCTAAAGAAAAGATTAAGAATTCTCAAGGCCGTGTTCTGAATTTGGATCTTAGACTGTTAAAACAATTTGATTTGTCTCACTAATAAGTTGGACGATGTTGATTGATGACGATAAAAGCATGGTCAGCTAGTTGGCTCAGTTATTTAATGTAATATTAGAAGAATTTCAAAGGTGTGTTTGTTTGAATTAATATCTGTGATATATTGTAATATTTGGACCAAGACAACTCAACTTTTATGTAAAAGAATTTTGACGAACTTACCAGAAAAATAAAAATATGTCCATAAATCTTATTTATACAAGATTATAGAGTAAGAGTAACAAATTTTTTTTTCATGTGAAATTAAGTCATTTGATGGACGTACCAATCCACACCTGGGACTAGCTTCAATCATGGCTGCTGGAATCGATGGACTTAGAAACAAACTTGTTTTGCCTCCACCCATTGGTACATTTTCTTCTTTCTTTACTCTTACTTTTCCTCTTAACATGTAATTTCATCTTGATTCTCTACTACTGTGCCTTAAGATCTAAGTAGTTAATACAATTTACATTTTATACTTCGGAATATCATGCTCATGTAATTAACGAGGTAAAGATTCTTTGTTGCAACTTTGATGAAAGAAATTATTAGTAATAACAGTAGTTAAACATTGCTAAATAAGTCCCAAGAACTTTTGTAAAACCCTCTCTTTAAATGAAAAAAATTCAAAGCGGTTCACTCAAAGATGCAAGTTATTAAAAAAAAAAAAAAAATCCTTCCCACGAAGTTTGCAGGAAACATTGTATTAGAATTTTTTTGACTAACAAGTGTCTTTTGAGATGGTAAACTAACAGGTATGTCCATAACTTTATACTTTACTCCAGAAATTACATCAGCTGCATTATTAGAGAAGTCATAACTCGAATTGGCTATTACTTTCAGTTTGTTTCCCTGTAAGATTTGTAGACATATTTTATAATATCAGTTCTTATTTTTATTCATTACATACGAATATGATTATGGTTGTATAATTTCTTCCTTTTTTTGGATTTTGGAACATATTGAATCTGATAGAAGTGAAGTAGAGAAAGAGTAGAAGGAGTCCCTCAAACTATACAACTTGGAATGTTTCACCATAGAAAGTTTTAGAAGGACAAGACAGAAGATGTTTTGGAAAATATGATCAGAAAAATAGTATTTTCAGAAAATGTGCTATAGGAGAGAATATAAAATATTGTATATGTGAATAGTGTATGAAATTTTTGTGAACCTTTGCTGCAATTGTCTGTTGTATTATATTTCTATTGAAATAAAATATCTGTTATTTCTTGATAATATATGCTTTTATTCTTACATTATTAAATGCAGATGATAGTGTATTATAGTAAATAAATAGGTTTTTTGAATTTTGCACGGAGCATGTAGTGTTGCAAATAATCATATTGCAGCTGTCAAAAATAGTTGTAGTATCGTGTTTGTCGAATGCCTATTATAGGTTTACAACTGTCATTTTCTGTTGCAACAACAAAGACCAGTTGCAAAAAAGTATACCGCAACGTCTTGTTGCAACAGTCAGAAAATGTTGCGGACTTTTTTCAACTCCGGCTACACAAACAGGCGTAGGTCTGTTGCAATTGGTCTACTGCAACAGATTTTGTCTGTTGCGAAAAGTGTTTTTTGTTGTAGTGATAAAAAAATCAATAACAGGGTACTGTGTGCACATTGGTGATTAATAGTTTAATCTCCTTATGTTCAACAGACAACAATTTCCAGTACTAGCACACAGGCTGAATATAGAACTATGGCTAGTACTACAACAGAAATTTTATGGCCTCAATCTCTGTTAAAGGAACTAAATTTACTGTTGGATAAGAAGCCAAAAATATGGTGCAACAATCAAAGTACAATATATATGATAGTTGATCTACTTCAACATGTACGAACTAAGCACATCGAGTTAGACATATATTTTGTACGTGAACAAGTGTAAAAGAAGAACTTGCAAGTTGACTACATTCGTACGTATCATCAGAAGGCAGACATATTTATCAAATCACTCCCTGTAAGAAATTTCATACGGCTAAGAGACAAATTAAAAATTAAAGAGCCACACAACCTGATTTCTAGCCCTAAGGAAAATTGAAGAATATGAAGTCCAGATCCGAAGCTATTACTCCATCCGAAGCCTTTACTTCAGATCTGCCATTCTTAAATCTTTGGAACATCTATTCTCATAATATGGTGTTAAAACTCATCTGGCAAAGCTCGTAAGCACTGGATCATGCTTATTGAAGCTGATTCATGGAAGATTCCTCTTTAAAGTCTCAAATCACTATGCAAATTAGGGTTTCAATTCGAAAAACCGAACCAGGACCTTGAGAGAGGCAAATTAAAGAAAGAAAGAATGGCTTCAGATATTCGGAATCAGTCTACACTTTATACATAATGTCACAAGTCTATCACGTGCCTTTCTTTTATTTCATTTTCTTTGTTCTGGTCCTTCGTTACTTTACAACCCAACTCAAAATGTATATATATTTGGACCTCTCGTGTATGAGCCAACTATTCAATAACACAATCATTTCGTTCTCTTCATTTTTACACTATTACATTTCTATCAAATCTTAACTAAAGAAGTTCCAAATCTGGAAAGAAAATAGGAAACTATATAAAACTGAGTTTAAAAACTTAGTGACAACTTACATAAATAAATACAAAATAGGCTATTGTTTAACTAGTATTTTGTCCTCATGTATCTAATATATAGAAAGACCACATCACATGATATATACGCCGAAAGAGAAAATTGGAAAATTAAAGAGAGAAAAAAGGAAGAAGACCACATTGTAAAGAAATGAACAATGGTTGCCATATTGAATAGGAAATAGCAAACAATTTCAATACTGTACATCCACGTTGCCTCTGTAACACAGACTTAACTTATGCGTCAAACAAAGATAAGGCTACCAGAGATATGGATGGATCGGCTAAATTCAGATGTTTTGATCCATTTGATGATTATCGAAACGAATACTTTTTCGTTTTTTTGCTTTAAAAATTGCCATTTTTTCTGGAATACATCTCATTCCAGCTGTGGAGATGGCAAGATAGCAAATGCTATTAAAACTTTAAATTTGATTTTAATTTAAAATTAAATTACAATAACTTTTAAATTAAAACTAAATTATGTATATTTTAAAATTAGAATTAAATTACAATTAAATTAAACAACTTGAATTTAAATCTGACTTGAATCATAAAAACATTTAAAGTTAAATGAAAACTAAATTACTTTAAATTATGGATTGAATCAAAATTAAGATTAAAATCAGAATATAATGACTATTAAAATGAAAAGTAATTATCAGTGTTAAGCATGAAGAGAAAACCATGACCTCGATTCTATAGATTCTCAGTTTGTATATTTCTTGTTTATCAATCTGACATTGAAGGGAAACTTACATATTTATGTCTAAATTTTCACATGCAAAACACCTAAGAGGTTTGCGACAATGTATAGCTAAGTGCGGGACACCCTCACATCAGAAAAAATTCTTTTAACCTTTCTGACACTCAGTCCAGGGCACTCATTGATATCAAGATCTATAACTTCTGGTTGGAGCCTATAATCAGAAACAATACCAATGAGCATAAGAGAGAAAGAGTTATCAATGAATGGGTTTTAATCCTTCTATTAGTAAATGTTGATTTTTTTTAAAACTTCTATAAAAAATATGATCCCCTACAGAGTGGGGGTCTCGGGGATGGCAACCTCCAAGGTGGGAATGCGGGGGCAACACACCTGCAGTCCTGGTCAGGTCGCGGTGGTGCACTGGGCAGCGCCCCGTACAAAACGACATATTTTGTTTATTGTTGAATTCAAATTCAACAGCCAACGGTAACAACCGTTATAAAACGGCCACGACCGTTCAACTCAACGGACACCTATACGAATAGATATTTCGTCCCCTATGTAACAGTACGTTCCCTCTGTTAAAGTATGCGATACTATGTGTTAGATTTAGAGGATATTTTGGATCTGGAGGATATTTTGGATCTAGAGAATATTGTGGATCTGGAGGATATTTTGGATCTAGAGAATATTTTGGATCTAGAGGATATTTTGGATCTGAAGAATATTTTGGATCTAGAGCATATTTTGGAGGAAATTTTGGGAATTTCCATATACTTCTCTATGCCTATATAAGCTACATCGAATACAAAAGGAGGTGGATCACAAATCAAAAGATTAGATCTAAGATTATTCTAATTAGGGTTTAGGCAATCCTAATCTTCTTCAATTCCTTTCTCCACAAAATCAAATTTTTCTAGTAAATTTGATCATTATAATCAACCTCTTGTACTCTTCTATTGATATTAATAAAGGTTTCTCTCTCAAAGTGGACGTACACTGATAAGACGTCGGTGGAACCACTATAAATCCCTGTGTGATTTAGTTTCTCGTTATTGCTCTATTATTTCCATTGTTTGGTGATTGTGATTGGCATGGATAAGATTGAGATTGTTCGATTGGTTGTTTTTGCATTATTACCACGATCTCGTTTTCCGCGACGTTGGGGATTTTTGATTTAAGCGATCTTGAATCAAAATTTCTCCACAACATTTGGTATCAGAGCATTGGTGTTGGTAGATAGTTGTAGAAATGCCGTAATCAGGTTCAAATATTCCATCAACAGGTGGTCCAAGTGGTGTAGCTCCTTATTTACGTGGGTCGTATGCAGCTGCTGGTTCACAATTGGTTATCGACAAGCGGAACGGCGATAATGATTTCGAAAAGTGATAATGGAAGATGAAAGCGGTTCTTAAGCGGAATCGGGTACATTGGGTGGTGTTTGATACACATTTATTGCCAGAGGACATCTCAGATCTAGAGAGAGAAGAAATGGAAGAGTGGGCATTCACTACACTTCAATTTGCCATGGGGGAGAATGTTATTTCCGAAATTAGTGGTGAGACGACTCCTAAAGGTATTTGGAACAAGTTAGAGGAGTTGTATATGAAGAAGTCACTCACAAATCGACTGATCTTGTTGCGGACTTTCTTTACCTACAAGATGAAGGAAGGAACTTCGCTAAAGGCGCACTTAAATGTGTTTGACGATTTGCTAATGAAGATGAAGGCGGTAGATTTGAAGATTGAGGAGGATCAGAAGGCGATGATATTGCTATGTTTGTTGCCTGAACGCTATACTGGGTTCTCAAATAGTTTGATCTATGGCCGGGATACATTGACTCTAAATGATGTCAAGACGGATCTTCTTAGTGAGGAATTACGAGATCAGATGAAGGAACTGAGTGATGGTAGTAGTGGTGCTGGTAATGGTCAAGGTTTATTTGCGGAGAAAGAAAAGTCAGAGAAGAAGGGAAACCAGCGGCGTTCTAAGTCTAAGAAGCCCGGTGGAAGAGGAAAATCGAAGGAAAGAAATGGCAAGTGCTTTATATGTAAGAAATCTGGTCACTGGAAGAATAATTGTCCAGACAAGGGGAAGAAGGAAGTAGTATCTTCATCAGTTGCGGTGGAGAGAGATGTTGGTGAGGAAGACATAGATGTTTTGTCGACTGTTGCATCGGATGTTTCGGGCAGCGATTGGGTGCTTGATTCGGAGGCTTCATATCACATGACGCCTAATAGGAATTATTTTTCTTCTTATGTTGATCGAGAAGGAAATTCAATTTTTATGGGAAATGGTGCAGTTTGCAAGTCGAAAGGCATTGGATCCGTGCAAATTCGAATGTTTGACGGAGTGGTTCGTACTCTCACTAATGCGCGCTATGTTCCGGGAATACGGAAGTCACTTATCTCTTTGGGACAGTTGGATTCTCTAGGTTGTAAGATCACCATTGAGAGTGATAGCTTGAAGGTTTCGAAGGGTGCGCTTGTGGTTATGAAGGGTGCTAGAACTCATGGTATCTATTTGCTTCAAGGAGTGACCATGGAAGGCGAAACTTGTGTCAGTGTTGATAGTTCCCGTGGCTTAGATGCGACACGGCTGTGGCATTTGAGATTGGGCCATGTCTCGGAGAAGAGTTTAGATGTTCTTCGTCGAAGGGGGATGATTGATGGTGAGAGTTTCATCAAGTTAGAGTTTTGCGAGGAATGTGTCATAGGGAAGCAAACTAGAGTGTCATTCGATGAAGGAAAACATGATTCAAGAGGGATTCTTGAGTATGTGCACACGGATGTTTGGGGACCAGCACCTGTAGCTTCTTTGGGAGGAGCAAGACCTTATATTTCTTTCATTGATGATTTTTCTCGAAAGGTTTGGGTGTATGTAATGAAAGCCAAGTCGGAGGCATTTGCAAGATTCAAAGAATGGAAGGCTCCTGTTGAGAATGAGAGTAGAAAGACTTTGAAGGTTCTTAGGTCCGATAATGGCGGCGAGTATGTTTCCGGAGAATTTCTGAATTTTTGCAAGCATTATGGTATTCGGAGGCATTTTACTACACCGGGAGATCCGTAATCTAATGGAGTGGCGGAGAGAATGAACCGTATTCAATTAGACAAAAGCTCAATGCTTGAGACTGACATCGGGTTTGTCTAAGGGATTTTGGGCCGAAGCTTTGTCAACCGCAGTGCATATTATTAATCGAATTCCGTGCTCGGCTATTGGTAACAAAATTCCGGAGGAAGTGTGGAAGCGGAAGAGCATTGACTTGAGTTATCTTCGTGTGTTTGGCAGTGCTGTTTATGTGCATGATCCGGGGAATGATAAGCTCTCACCTAGAGCTTTCAAAGGGATTTTGCTTGGTTATATGGATGGAGTCAAAAGCTATCGGATTTGGAATCCGAAAACGAAGAAGGTTTCAGTTTCTCGTCATGTTACTTTTGATGAGTTGGCTATGTTCAAGGATAATGAAGGCTCATCGAATGTTCCGGATTTGGTTCATGGTGAATCAAAGGAGAAGGAAGTTATTCCCACTTTCAGGCCTAGAGAGAGTAGAGTTGTTGGAGGTGCTTGCGAGGTGAATGCGTTTGATGTTACATCACATAGTCCATAGGATTCCTCTAGTAGTGTTGGTGATGTGCATGAGCCTAGAGAAGATTCGGTTCAAGGTGGAGCTGAAGTAAGACCGGGTGATGGTATTGCTACTCGGGTTGGTCATCGTGCTATAAGGCCACCCGAAAGATATGGTGATTGGAACTATCTTAGCTTTTGTGAGAATTTGGACTATGCTCTTCATGTAGTCCAAGATGAGCCGATGGACCTTGATGACGTCATGGATTCGAGTGATAGCTCGAAGTGGATTTGCGCCATGGAGGAAGAGATGCAATCGTTGATGAAGAACCAGACTTGGGAGTTGGTTCCACTTCCCCAAGGAAACTGTGCTATTGGGTGCAAATGGATATATAAGGTGAAGGATGATGGAAGATACAAAGCTAGGCTAGTGGCTAAGGGGTTTACACAAAGGAAAGGAAAGGAGTATGATGAGATCTTCGCACCAGTTGTGAGGCATACTTCTATCCGGATATTACTTGTCATAGTTGCTATTCACGACTTGGAGTTGGAGCAACTAGATGTGAAAACCGCCTTCTTGCATGGAGAAGTCAAAACTAGTTTGCAAGTTGAAGAAATCACTATATGGTTTGAAGCAATCACCTAGGCAATGGTACAAGAGATTTGATCATTTCATGCTTGAAAGTGGCTTCCATCGAAGTATCAAGGATGCTTGCGTTTTTTTCAAGAGGTTAGGAAATGATTGTTGGGTGTATTTACTCTTGTATGTGGACGATATGCTCATTGTTTCTAAGGACAAGACAGAAATCAACAAGTTGAAAGAGAAATTAAAGACGGAGTTTGAGATGAAAGACCTTGGGAAACAAAGAAAATTTTGGGCATGGAAATAGAAAGAGATCAAAAGCATTTTGGGTTGAAATTAACTCAAAAGGAGTACATTAAGAAAGTGCTTTGTCGGTTTAGCATGGAGGATGCAAAGGCGTCAAATACACCTTTACCTTTGCATATCAAGCTTTCGAGTAAGGGATCACCTATCGAGGAGAAAGACAAGGCTTACATGGCAAAGGTGCCATATGCTAGTGCGGTTGGAAGTTTGATGTATGTCATGGTATGTACAAGACCCGATACTGCAAATGCCGTGGGGGTGGTTAGTCGGTTCATGGCTCATCCGGGGAAATCGCATTGGGAAGCAGTGAAGCTTATATTGAGATACTTGAAAGGTACAGCATGTCATGGCCTTGTTTTTGGGGGTAGTAAAGAGAAGAATTGCATATTGTTTGGTTACTGTGACTCGGACTACGCTGGTGATAGGGATCGAAGAAAATCAACTTCTAGATATGTCTTCACTCTTGGTGGTACAACCATAAGTTGGAGATCGAGATTGCAGATCGTAGTTGCTTTATCCACTACGGAGGCGGAGTTGATAGCTGCAGTAGAGGCAGCAAAGGAAGCACTCTATTTGAAGTGACTGTTGTGTGACTTGGGTTTTGAACATGACAGTGTTGCGGTTCAATGTGAAAGCCAAAGCGATATTCACTTGGTTGGGAATATGCCATTTAGCTCACGGACGAAGCATATTGAAGTGAGGAAGTCATTTCTATTAGCCATGGACGAAGACAAGCAAGTATGCCTTCGGAAAGTGCACACAAAGAATAACGCGGCGGACATGTTCACTAAGGCGTTACCGGTTGGGAAGTTCGAGCATTGCTCGAACTTAATTCACTTGGAGAGATGCTAGGTGCCACGGGGTGGCACATTTGAGAGAGAAACTTGGATGTAGAAGAGTATCGGTGAGAGGTTGGTGTTCTGTCTTCATGGTAAGTACTCGTTTTCACTCCCGAGTACGTTGTCTTTTGGTAAGACTGGTTTAGTAGTTGGATGTTTCAACACTTCATTGACGGGTGGGGGCTATGCCTGAACTCGTTAGTGAAGTGCAATGGGCGTTTGGCTATGCCGGAGTTCATTGGATAAACATTCAAGCTTTCTTGATTGAAGATAGAAGGAAATGCTTGGGTGCATTGGAGTTTGTGATGTAGACGGATATAGTATCGAGGTGGAGTGTTAAAGCATGTGATACTATGTGTTAGATCTAGAGGATATTTTGGATCTGGAGGATATTTTGGATCTAGAGAATATTTCGGATCTGGAGGATATTTTGGATCTCGAGAATATTTTGGATCTAGAGGATATTTTGGATCTGGAGAATATTTTGGATCTAGAGGATATATTGGAGGAAATTTTTGGAATTTCCGTATACTTCTCTATGCCTATATAAGCTACATCGAATACAAAAGGAGGTGGATCACAAATCAAGAGATTAGATCTAAGATTATTCTAATTAGGGTTTGGGCAATTTTAATCTTCTTCAATTCCTTTCTCCACAAAATCAAATTTTTCTAGTAAATTTAATCATTGTAATCAATCTCTTGTATTCTTCTATTGATATTAATAAAGGTTTCTCTCTCAAAGTGGACGTACACTGACAAGACGTCGGTGGAACCACTATAAATCCCTGTGTTATTTAGTTTCTGGTTATTGCTCTATTCTTTCCATTGTTTGGTGATTGTGATTGGCTTGGATAAGATTGAGATTGTTCGATTGGTTGTTTTTGCACTATTACCACGATCTCGTTTTCCGCGGCGTTGGGGATTTTTGATTTAAGCGATCTTGAATCAAAATTTCTCCACAACGCCCTCATCACAGAAGAAACTTTTCATTCTTTCTCAAATTCTATAATCATTAGCATCATCAAATTGACTTCTGAGTGTTTTTTCTGATCTGTGTGAGTAATCACAACTTGCACATATAACCTCCATTGTATCTTGAATGAAGGTTTTCAATCAACCCGTTGTGATTAAGAATGGGGAAAACATTCTTGAAAGACAACGAGTTTTTCTGCCTTAGAGCGATTATAAAAGCAAATATTCTTATCTTCACATTTGAAGAAAATTATAAAAGCAAATCTATGTTAAATATTTAAAGTATATACTAACTTAAATAACAATATTAAGGAACAAAAATTCATTGCATTTCTTATTGTTTAATTTATAATCCACAGCTTAATTTGCAATGTATCCACATACAAATAAAATCAATTTTATAATGTTAAAAATGCAAGTGAGACAAAAGACTTGAAGATATACCTAATAGAAAAAACTAAAACTCGGATTGTATTGTTGTTTAATCTATGAAATCAAACGAATCAATTATATACTTTTAAAAGCAATGTTAAGCACACTCTCCCTAAGAGAGAGTGAGCTTATACTTGTCACCTGATTGGTGTAATGGGTTGACAAACTCATCATTAGTTCAATTTTTCATTTAATTCAAACTTGGTCAATAGAGCTGAAAACAAGAATGTAGGGAACGATCTAAAGTATTTTCGGCATGAGGGTGGGGGCTGAACTTTAATTGAATATCTTTATGTTGGAGATGATAGGGTTTTAGAATTGCCATGATCAAGCAATGGGCGAAGTGGTTGGGAATAATATTGTGGAGGCTGGTGGTTGAGTTTTGCACATGCATGCGTGTCAACATGTGAACAAACTGAAGATTGCCAATACATAGCACTTAGCAGGTTAGATATTGCCAGTACATTACAGATAGAGGAGACCAGCAAATCATCAATCAAATTTGATGCAGCTAGATCACTATTTAAGTAACTTTAGTTGAAGATGCATGCTCCAGTAATTTTAAATTTTGTTTGCTTGATGTAGAAGTAGTTCTAGCGGGTTTGCCGATGGTAAATCTATAACAAGAATTCAAGATGAAGACGAAGAAAACATTATAACCAGGAAGAGCAAAGAACCGACTCACCATTTTGAGCTACTTAAACTTTTTGATACGAATTTGGTTCAATTGTTTTGTCAATAGTCAATACTCTATTCTTTACTGATTGAATATCAATCTTTTTTTTAATATATTTATTTATTTATGAAATTCTACCAAAACTGTCAACATGTCTGGCAGGTAACAAAAAATAACAGTAGGTCGGACTTCGTATATATATGTATATATATATATATACAAAAGTAGATGGATGAACTCTGGATAAACCACCGTCCATCGTACGTCAAAATCGAGCTCGGGCTATGGGTTCTCGTTTGGCTGTAGGATTTGACCAGTTAAATTATATAAGTAGTTGATATATTATATATTAAAAGAAATGTAAATAGTGGTTTGTTTGATTTTGGGCAATTACTATTTCCAAGGACGGAGCTATGTGCATGGGTATTTAGGCTATAGTCCAAGCAGGATTGGAAAACTTACTAATTATTAATAATAAGTGCATTATTACCACGATCTCGTTTTCCGAGGCGTTGGGGATTTTTGATTTAAGCGATCTTGAATCAAAATTTCTCCACAACATTTGGTATCAGAGCATTGGTGTTGGTAGATAGTTGTAGAAATGCCGGAATCAGGTTCAAATAATCCATCAACAGGTGGTCCATGTGGTGTAGCTCCTTATCTACGTGGGTCATATGCAGCTGCTGGTTCACAATTGGTTATCGACAAGTGGAATGGCGATAATAATTTCGAAAAGTGATAATGGAAGATAAAAGCGGTTCTTAGGCGGAATCGGGTACATCAGGTGGTGTTTGATACACATTTATTGCAAGAGGACATCTCAGAGGTAGAGAGAGAAGAAATGGAAGAGTGAGCATTCACTACACTTCAATTTACCATGGGGGAGAATGTTATTTCCGAAATTAGTGGTGAGACGACTGCTAAAGGTATTTGGAACAAGTTGGAGGAGTTGTATATGAAGAAGTCACTCACAAATCGACTGATCTTGTTGCAGACTTTCTTTACCTACAAGATGAAGGAAGGAACTTCGCTAAAAGCGCACTTAAATGTGTTTTATGATTTGCTAATGAAGATGAAGGCAGTAGATTTGAAGATTGAGGAGGAGCAGAAGGCGATGATATTGCTATGTTTGTTGCCTGAACGCTATACTGGGTTCTCAAATAGTCTGATCTATGGCCGGGATACATTGACTCTAAATGATGTCAAGACGGGTCTTCTTAGTAAGGAATTACGAGATCAGATGAAGGAACTGAGTGATGGTAGTAGTGCTGCTGGTAATGGTCAAGGTTTATTTGCGGAGAAAGAAAAGTCAGAGAAGAAGAGAAACCGGCGGCGTTCTAAGTCTAAGAAGCCCGGTGGAAGAGGAAAATCGAAGGAAAGAAATGGCAAGTGCTTTATATGTAAGAAACCTGGTCACTGGAAGAATGATTGTCCAGACAAGGGGAAGAAGGAAGTAGTATCCTCATCAGTTGCGGTGGAGAGAGATGTTGGTGAGGAAGACATAGATGTTTTGTCGGCTGTTGCATCGGATGTTTTGGGCATCGATTGGGTGCTTGATTCGGGGGCTTCATATCACATGACGCCTAATAGGAATTATTTTTCTTCTTATGTTGATCGAGAAGGAAATTCAATTTTTATGGGAAATGGTGCAGTTTGCAAGTCGAAAGGCATTGGATCCGTGCAAATTCGAATGTTTGACGGAGTGGTTTGTACTCTCACTAATGTGCGCTATGTTCCGGGAATACGGAAGTCACTTATCTCTTTGGGACAGTTGGATTCTCTAGGTTTGGTTATCTAGGTTGCAAGATCACCATTGAGAGTGATAGCTTGAGGGTTTTGAAGGGTGCGCTTGTGGTTATGAAGGGTGCTAGAACTCATGGTATATATTTGCTTCAAGGAGTGACCATGGAAGGCGAAACTTGTGTCAGTGTTGATAGTTCCCGTGGCTTATATGCGACACGGCTGTGGCATTTGAGATTGGGCCATGTCTCGGAGAAGAGTTTAGATGTTCTTCGTCAAAGGGAGATGATTGATGGTGAAAGTTTCAGCAAGATAGAGTTTTGCGAGGAATGTGTCATAGGGAAGCAAACTAGAGTGTCATTCGATGAAGGAAAACATGATTCAAGAGGGATTCTTGAGTATGTGCGCACGGATGTTTGGGGACCAGCACCTGTAGCTTCTTTGGGAGGAGCAAGACATTATATTTCTTTCATTGATGATTTTTCTCGAAAGGTTTGGGTGTATGTAATGAAAGCCAAGTCGGAGGCATTTGCAAGATTCAAAGAATGGAAGGCTCCTGTTGAGAATGAGAGTAGAAAGACTTTGAAGGTTCTTAGGTCCGATAATGGCGGCGAGTATGTTTCCGGAGAATTTCTGAATTTTTGCTAGCATCATGGTATTCAGAGGCATTTTACTACACCGGGAGATCCGCAATCTAATGGAGTGGCTGAGAGAATGAACCGAACTCAATTAGAGAAAGCTCGATGCTTGAGACTGACATCGGGTTTGTCTAAGGGATTTTGGGCCGAAGCTTTGTCAGCCGCAGTGCATATTATTAATCGAATTCCGTGCTCGGCTATTGGTAAGAAAACTCCGGAGGAAGTGTGGAAGGGGAAGAGCATTGACTTGAGTTATCTTCGTGTGTTTGGCAGTGCTGTTTATGTGCATGATCCGGGGAATGATAAGCTCTCACCTAGAGCTTTCAAAGGGATTTTGCTTGGTTATATGGATGGAGTCAAAGGCTATCGGATTTGGAATCCGAAAACGAAGAAGGCTTCAGTTTCTCGTCATGTTACTTTTGATGAGTTGGCTATGTTCAAGGATAATGAAGGCTCATCGAATGTTCCGGATTTGGTTCATGGTGAATCAAAGGAGAAGGAAGTTATTCCCACTTTCAGGCCTAGAGAGAGTAGAGTGGTTGGAGGTGCTTCCGAGGTGAATGCGGTTGATGTTACATCACATAGTCCATAGGATTCCTCTAGTAGTGTTGGTGATGTGCACGAGCCTAGAGAAGATTCTGTTCAAGGTTGAGCTGAAGGAAGACCGGGTGATGGTATTGCTACTCGGGTTGGTCGTCATGCTATAAGGCCACCCGAAAGATACGGTGATTGGAACTATGTTAGCTTTTGCGAGAATTTGGACTATGCTCTTCATGTAGTCCAAGATGAGCCGATGGACCTTGATGACGTCATGGATTCGAGTGATAGCTCGAAGTGGATTTGCGCCATGGAGGAAGAGATGCAATCGTTGATGAAGAACCAGACTTGGGAGTTGGTTCCACTTCCCCAAGGAAACTGTGCTATTGGGTGCAAATGGATATATAAGGTGAAGGATGATGGAAGATACAAAGCTAGGCTAGTGGCTAAGGGGTTTACACAAAGGAAAGGAAAGGAGTATGATGAGATCTTCGCACCGGTTGTGAGGCATACTTCTATCCGGATATTACTTGTCATAGTTGCTATTCACGACTTGGAGTTGGAGCAACTAGATGTGAAAACCGCCTTCTTGCATGGAGAAGTCAAAACTAGTTTGCAAGTTGAAGAAATCACTATATAGTTTGAAGCAATCACCTAGGCAATGGTACAAGAGATTTGATCATTTCATGCTTGAAAGTGGCTTCCATCGAAGTATGAAGGATGCTTGCGTTTTTTTTAAGAGGTTAGGAAATGATTGTTGGGTGTATTTACTCTTGTATGTGGACGATATGCTCATTGTTTCTAAGGACAAGACAGAAATCAACAAGTTGAAAGAGAAATTAAAGACGAAGTTTGAGATGAAAGACCTTGGGAAACAAAGAAAATTTTGGGCATGGAAATAGAAAGAGATCAAAAGCATTTTGAGTTGAAATTAACTCAAAAGGAGTACATTAAGAAAGTGCTTTGTCGGTTTAGCAAGGAGGATGCAAAGGCGTCAAATACACCTTTACCTTTGCATATAAAGCTTTCGAGTAAGGGACCACCTATCGAGGAGAAAGACAAGGCTTACATGGCAAAGGTGCCATATGCTAGTGCGGTTGGAAGTTTGATGTATGCCATGGTATGTACAAGACCCGATATTGCAAATGCCGTGGGGGTGGTTAGTCGGTTCATGGCTAATCCGGGGAAATCGCATTGGGAAGCAGTGAAGCTTATATTGAGATACTTGAAAGGTACATCATGTCATGGCCTTGTTTTTGGGGGTAGTAAAGAGAAGAATTGCATGTTGGTTGGTTACTGTGACTCGGACTACGCTGGTGATAGGGATCAAAGAAAATCAACTTCTAGATATGTCTTCACTCTTGGTGGTACAGCCATAAGTTGGAGATCGAGATTGCAGATCGTAGTTGCTTTATCCACTACGGAGGCGGAGTTGATAGCTGCGGTAAAGGCAGCAAAGGAAGCACTCTATTTGAAGTGACTGTTGTGTGACTTGGGTTTTGAACATGACAGTGTTGCGGTTCAATGTGATAGCCAAAGCGATATTCACTTGGTTGGGAATTTGGCATTTAGCTCACGGATAAAGCATATTGAAGTGAGGAAGTCATTTCTATTAGCCATGGACGAAGACAAGCAAGTATGCCTTCGGAAAGTGCACACAAAGAAAAACGCGATGGACATGTTCACTAAGGCGTTACCGGTTGGGAAGTTCGAGCATTGCTCGAACTTAATTCACTTGGAGAGATGCTAGGTGCCACGGGGTGGCACATTTGAGAGAGAAACTTGGATGTAGAAGAGTATCGGTGAGAGGTTGGTGTTCTGTCTTCATGGTAAGTACTCGTTTTCACTCCCGGGTACGTTGTCTTTTGGTAAGACTGGTTTAGGAGTTGGATGTTTCAACACTTCATTGACGGGTGGGGGCTATGCCTGAACTCGTTAGTGAAGTGCAATGGGCGGGTGGCTATGCCGGAGTTCATTGGGTAAACATTCAAGCTTTCTTGATTGAAGACAGAAGGAAATGCTTGGGTGCATTGGAGTTTGTGATGTAGACGGATATAGTATCGAGGTAGAGTGTTAAAGCATGCGATACTATGTGTTAGATCTAGAGGATATTTTGGATCTGGAGGATATTTTGGATCTAGAGAATATTTCGGATCTGGAGGATATTTTGGATCTCGAGAATATTTTGGATCTAGAGGATATTTTGGATCTGGAGAATATTTTGGATCTAGAGGATATATTGGAGGAAATTTTTGGAATTTCCGTATACTTCTCTATGCCTATATAAGCTACATCGAATACAAAAGGAGGTGGATCACAAATCAAGAGATTAGATCTAAGATTATTCTAATTAGGGTTTGGGCAATTTTAATCTTCTTCAATTCCTTTCTCCACAAAATCAAATTTTTCTAGTAAATTTGATCATTGTAATCAATCTCTTGTATTCTTCTATTGATATTAATAAAGGTTTCTCTCTCAAAGTGGACGTACACTGACAAGACGTCGGTGGAAACACTATAAATCCCTGTGTGATTTAGTTTCTCGTTATTGCTCTATTCTTTCCATTGTTTGGTGATTGTGATTGGCTTGGATAAGATTGAGATTGTTCGATTGGTTGTTTTTGCGCTATTACCACGATCTCGTTTTCCGCGTCGTTGGGGATTTTTGATTAAAGCGATCTTGAATCAAAATTTCTCCACAACGCCCTCATCACAGAAGAAACTTTTCATTCTTTCTCAAATTCTATAATCATTAGCATCATCAAATTAACTTTTGAGTGTTTTTTCTGATCTGTGCGAGTAATCACAACTTGCACATATAACCTCCATTGTATCTTGAATGAAGGTTTTCAATCAACCCGTTGTGATTAAGAATGGGGAAAACATTCTTGAAAGGCAACGAGTTTTTCTGCCTTAGAGCGATTATAAAAGCAAATATTCTTATCTTCACATTTGAAGAAAATTATAAAAGCAAATCTATGTTAAATATTTAAAGTATATACTAACTTAAATAACAATATTAAGGAACAAAAATTCATTGCATTCCTTATTGTTTAATTTATAATCCACAGCTTAATTTGCAATGTATCCACATACCAATAAAATCAGTTTTATAATGTTAAAAATGCAAGTGAGACAAAAGACTTGAAGATATACCTAATAAAAAAAACTAAAACTCGGATTGTATTGTTGTTTAATCTATGAAATCAAACGAATCAATTATATACTTTTAAAAGCAATGTTAAGCACACTCTCCCTAAGAGAGAGTGAGCTTATACTTGTCACCTGATTGGTGTAATGGGTTGACAAACTCATCATTAGTTCAATTTTTCATTTAATTCAAACTTGGTCAATAGAGCTGAAAACAAGAATGTAGGGAACGATCTAAAGTATTTTCGGCATGAGGGTGGGGGCTGAACTTTAATTGAATCTCTTTATGTTGGAGATGATAGGGTTTTAGAATTGCCATGATCAAGCAATGGGCGAAGTGGTTGGGAATAATATTGTGGAGGCTGGTGGTTGAGTTTTGCACATGCATGCGTGTCAACATGTGAACAAACTGAAGATTGCCAATACATAGCACTTAGCAGGTTAGATATTGCCAGTACATTACAAATAGAGGAGACCAGCAAATCATCAATCAAATTTGATGCAGCTAGATCACTATTTAAGTAACTTTAGTTGAAGATGCATGCTCCAGTAATTTTAAATTTTGTTTGCTTGATGCAGAAGTAGTTCTAGCGGGTTTGCCGATGGTAAATCTATAACAAGAATTCAAGATGAAGACGAAGAAAACATTATAACCAGGAAGAGCAAAGAATCGACTCACCATTTTGAGCTACTTAAACTTTTTGATATGAATTTGGTTCAATTGTTTTGTCAATAGTCAATACTCTATTCTTTTCTGATTGAATATCAATCTTTTTTTTAATTTATTTATTTATTTATGAAATTCTACCAAAACTGTCAACATGTCTGGCAGGTAACAAAAAATAACAGTAGGTCCGACTGCGTATATATATATATATATATATATATATATATATATATATATATAAGTAGATGGATGAACTCTGGATAAACCACCGTCCATCGTACGTCAAAATCGAGCTCGGGCTATGGGTTCTCGTTTGGCTGTAGGATTTGACCAGTTAAATTATATAAGTAGTTGATATATTATATATTAAAAGAAATGTAAATAGTAGTTTGTTTGATTTTGGGCAATTACTATTTCCAAGGACGGAGCTATGTGCATGGGTATTTAGGCTATAGTCCAAGCAGGATTTGAAAACTTACTAATTATTAATAATAAGTGCATTATTACCACGATCTCGTTTTCCGCGGCGTTGGGGATTTTTGATTTAAGCGATCTTGAATCAAAATTTCTCCACAACATTTGGTATCAGAGCATTGGTGTTGGTAGATAGTTGTAGAAATGCCGGAATCAGGTTCAAATAATCCATCAACAGGTGGTCCATGTGGTGTAGCTCCTTATCTACGTGGGTCATATGCAGCTGCTGGTTCACAATTGGTTATCGACAAGTGGAATGGCGATAATAATTTCGAAAAGTGATAATGGAAGATAAAAGCGGTTCTTAGGCGGAATCGGGTACATCAGGTGGTGTTTGATACACATTTATTGCAAGAGGACATCTCAGAGGTAGAGAGAGAAGAAATGGAAGAGTGAGCATTCACTACACTTCAATTTGCCATGGGGGAGAATGTTATTTCCGAAATTAGTGGTGAGACGACAGCTAAAGGTATTTGGAACAAGTTGGAGGAGTTGTATATGAAGAAGTCACTCACAAATCGACTGATCTTGTTGCAGACTTTCTTTACCTACAAGATGAAGGAAGGAACTTCGCTAAAAGCGCACTTAAATGTGTTTGATGATTTGCTAATGAAGATGAAGGCGGTAGATTTGAAGATTGAGGAGGAGCAGAAGGCGATGATATTGCTATGTTTGTTGCCTGAAAGCTATACTGGGTTCTCAAATAGTTTGATCTATGGCCGGGATACATTGACTCTAAATGATGTCAAGACGGGTCTTCTTAGTAAGGAATTACGAGATCAGATGAAGGAACTGAGTGATGGTAGTAGTGGTGCTGGTAATGGTCAAGGTTTATTTGCGGAGAAAGAAAAGTCAGAGAAGAAGAGAAACCGGCGGCGTTCTAAGTCTAAGAAGCCCGGTGGAAGAGGAAAATCGAAGGAAAGAAATGGCAAGTGCTTTATATGTAAGAAACCTGGTCACTGGAAGAATGATTGTCCAGACAAGGGGAAGAAGGAAGTAGTATCCTCATCAGTTGCGGTGGAGAGAGATGTTGGTGAGGAAGACATAGATGTTTTGTCGGCTGTTGCATCGGATGTTTTGGGCAGCGATTGGGTGCTTGATTCGGGGGCTTCATATCACATGACGCCTAATAGGAATTATTTTTCTTCTTATGTTGATCGAGAAGGAAATTCAATTTTTATGGGAAATGGTGCAGTTTGCAAGTCGAAAGGCATTGGATCCGTGCAAATTCGAATGTTTGACGGAGTGGTTTGTACTCTCACTAATGTGCGCTATGTTCCGGGAATACGGAAGTCACTTATCTCTTTGGGACAGTTGGATTCTCTAGGTTTGGATTCTCTAGGTTGCAAGATCACCATTGAGAGTGATAGCTTGAGGGTTTTGAAGGGTGCGCTTGTGGTTATGAAGGGTGCTAGAACTCATGGTATATATTTGCTTCAAGGAGTGACCATGGAAGGCGAAACTTGTGTCAGTGTTGATAGTTCCCGTGGCTTATATGCGACACGGCTATGGCATTTGAGATTGGGCCATGTCTCGGAGAAGAGTTTAGATGTTCTTCGTCAAAGGGAGATGATTGATGGTGAGAGTTTCAGCAAGTTAGAGTTTTGCGAGGAATGTGTCATAGGGAAGCAAACTAGAGTGTCATTCGACGAAGGAAAACATGATTCAAGAGGGATTCTTGAGTATGTGCGCACGGATGTTTGGGGACCAGCACCTGTAGCTTCTTTGGGAGGAGCAAGACATTATATTTCTTTCATTGATGATTTTTCTCGAAAGGTTTGGGTGTATGTAATGAAAGCCAAGTCGGAGGCATTTGCAAGATTCAAAGAATGGAAGGCTCCTGTTGAGAATGAGAGTAGAAAGACTTTGAAGGTTCTTAGGTCCGATAATGGCGGCGAGTATGTTTCCGGAGAATTTCTGAATTTTTGCTAGCATCATGGTATTCAGAGGCATTTTACTACACCGGGAGATCCGCAATCTAATGGAGTGGCTGAGAGAATGAACCGAACTCAATTAGAGAAAGCTCGATGCTTGAGACTGACATCGGGTTTGTCTAAGGGATTTTGGGCCGAAGCTTTGCCAGCCGCAGTGCATATTATTAATCGAATTCCGTGCTCGGCTATTGGTAAGAAAACTCCGGAGGAAGTGTGGAAGGGGAAGAGCATTGACTTGAGTTATCTTCGTGTGTTTGGCAGTGCTGTTTATGTGCATGATCCGTGGAATGATAAGGTCTCACCTAGAGCTTTCAAAGGGATTTTGCTTGGTTATATGGATGGAGTCAAAGGCTATCGGATTTGGAATCCGAAAACGAAGAAGGCTTCAGTTTCTCGTCATGTTACTTTTGATGAGTTGGCTATGTTCAAGGATAATGAAGGCTCATCGAATGTTCCGGATTTGGTTCATGGTGAATCAAAGGAGAAGGAAGTTATTCCCACTTTCAGGCCTAGAGAGAGTAGAGTTGTTGGAGGTGCTTCTGAGGTGAATGCGGTTGATGTTACATCACATAGTCCATAGGATTCCTCTAGTAGTGTTGGTGATGTGCACGAGCCTAGAGAAGATTCGGTTCAAGGTGGAGCTGAAGGAAGACCGGGTGATGGTATTGCTACTCGGGTTGGTCGTCATGCTATAAGGCCACCCGAAAGATACGGTGATTGGAACTATCTTAGCTTTTGTGAGAATTTGGACTATGCTCTTCATGTAGTCCAAGATGAGCCGATGGACCTTGATGACGTCATGGATTCGAGTGATAGCTCGAAGTGGATTTGCGCCATGGAGGAAGAGATGCAATCGTTGATGAAGAACCAGACTTGGGAGTTGGTTCCACTTCCTCAAGGAAACTGTGCTATTGGGTGCAAATGGATATATAAGGTGAAGGATGATGGAAGATACAAAGCTAGGCTAGTGGCTAAGGGGTTTGCACAGAGGAAAGGAAAGGAGTATGATGAGATCTTCGCACCGGTTGTGAGGCATACTTCTATCCGGATATTACTTGTCATAGTTGCTATTCATGACTTGGAGTTGGAGCAACTAGATGTGAAAACCGCCTTCTTGCATGGAGAAGTCAAAACTAGTTTGCAAGTTGAAGAAATCACTATATGGTTTGAAGCAATCACCTAGGCAATGGTACAAGAGATTTGATCATTTCATGCTTGAAAGTGGCTTCCATCGAAGTATCAAGGATGCTTGCGTTTTTTTCAAGAGGTTAGGAAATGATTGTTGGGTGTATTTACTCTTGTATGTGGACGATATGCTCATTGTTTCTAAGGACAAGACAGAAATCAACAAGTTGAAAGAGAAATTAAAGACGGAGTTTGAGATGAAAGACCTTGGGAAACAAAGAAAATTCATGGAAATAGAAAGAGATAAAAAGCAATTTGAGTTGAAATTAACTCAAAAGGAGTACATTAAGAAAGTGCTTTGTCGGTTTAGCATGGAGGATGCAAAGGCGTCAAATACACCTTTACCTTTGCATATAAAGCTTTCGAGTAAGGGACCACCTATCGAGGAGAAAGACAAGGCTTACATGGCAAAGGTGCCATATGCTAGTGCGGTTGGAAGTTTGATGTATGCCATGGTATGTACAAGACCCGATATTGCAAATGTCGTGGGGGTGGTTAGTCGGTTCATGGCTAATCCGGGGAAATCGCATTGGGAAGCAGTGAAGCTTATATTGAGATACTTGAAAGGTACAGCATGTCATGGCCTTGTTTTTTGGGGGTAGTAAAGAGAAGAATTGCATGTTGGTTGGTTACTGTGACTCGGACTACGCTGGTGATAGGGATCGAAGAAAATCAACTTCTAGATATGTCTTCACTCTTGGTGGTACAGCCATAAGTTGGAGATCGAGATTGCAGATCGTAGTTGCTTTATCCACTACGGAGGCGGAGTTGATAGCTGCGGTAGAGGCAGCAAAGGAAGCACTCTATTTGAAGTGACTGTTGTGTGACTTGGGTTTTGAACATGACAGTGTTGCTGTTCAATGTGATAGCCAAAGCGCTATTCGCTTGGTTGGGAATTTGGCATTTAGCTCATGGACGAAGCATATTAAAGTGAGGGAGTCATTTCAATTAGCCATGGACGAAGACAAGCAAGTATGCCTTCGGAAAGTGCACACAAAGGATAACGCGGCGGACATGTTCACTAAGGCGTTACCTGTTGGGAAGTTCGAGCATTGCTCGAACTTAATTCACTTGGAGAGATGCTAGGTGCCACGTGGTGGCACATTTGAAAGAGAAACTTGGATGTAGAAGAGTATCGGTGAGAGGTTGGTGTTCTATCTTCATGGTAAGTACTCATTTTCACTCCCGAGTACGTTGTCTTTTGGTAAGACTGGTTTAGGAGTTGGATATTTCAACACTTCATTGACGGGTAGGGGCTATGTCTGAACTCGTTAGTGAAGTGCAATGGGCGGGTGGCTATGCCGGAGTTCATTGGGTAAACATTCAAGCTTTCTTGATTGAAGATAGAAGGAAATGCTTGAGTGCATTGGAGTTTGTGATGTAGACGGATATAGTATCGAGGTGGAGTGTTAAAGTATGCGATACTATGTGTTAGATCTAGATGATATTTTGGATCTGGGGGATATTTTGGATCTAGAGAATATTTTGGATCTAGAGTATATTTTGGATCTGGAGAATATTTTGGATCTAGAGGATATATTGGAGGAAATTTTGGGAATTTCCATATACTTCTCTATGCCTATATAAGCTACATCGAATACAAAAGGAGGTGGATCACAAATCAAGAGATTAGATCTAAGATTATTCTAATTAGGGTTTAGGCAATTTTAATCTTCTTCAATTCCTTTCTCCACAAAATCAAATTTTTCTAGTAAATTTGATCATTGTAATCAATCTCTTGTATTATTCTATTGATATTAATAAAGGTTTCTCTCTCAAAGTGGACGTACACTGACAAGACGTCGGTGGAACCACTATAAATCGCTGTGTGATTTAGTTTCTCGTTATTGCTCTATTATTTCCATTGTTTGGTGATTGTGATTGGCTTAGATAAGATTGAGATTGTTCGATTGGTTGTTTTTGCACTATTACCACGATCTCGTTTTCCGCGGCGTTGGGGATTTTTGATTTAAGCGATCTTGAATCAAAATTTCTTCACAACGCCCTCATCACAGAAGAAACTTTTCATTCTTTCTCAAATTCTATAATCATTAGCATCATCAAATTAACTTCTGAGTGTTTTTTCTGATCTGTGCGAGTAATCACAACTTGCACATATAACCTCCATTGTATCTTGAACGAAGGTTTTCAATCAACCCGTTGTGATTAAGAGTGGGGAAAACATTCTTGAAAGACAACGAGTTTTTCTGCCTTAGAGCGATTATAAAAGCAAATATTCTTATCTTCACATTTGAAGAAAATTATAAAAGCAAATCTATGTTAAATATTTAAAGTATATACTAACTTAAATAACAATATTAAGGAACAAAAATTCATTGCATTCCTTATTGTTTAATTTATAATCCACAGCTTAATTTGCAATGTGTCCACATACAAATAAAATCAATTTTATAATGTTAAAAGTGCAAGTGAGACAAAAGACTTGAAGATATACCTAATAGAAAAAACTAAAACTCGGATTGTATTATTGTTTAATCTATGAAATCAAACGAATCAATTATATACTTTTAAAAGCAATGTTAAGCACACTCTCCCTAAGAGAGAGTGAGCTTATACTTGTCACCTGATTGGTGTAATGGGTTGACAGACTCATCATTAGTTCAATTTTTCATTTAATTCAAACTTGGTCAATAGAGCTGAAAACAAGAATGTAGGGAACGATCTAAAGTATTTTCGGCATGAGGGTGGGGGCTGAACGTTAATTGAATCTCTTTATGTTGGAGATGATAGGGTTTTAGAATCGCCATGATCAAGCAATGGGCGAAGTGGTTGGGAATAATATTGTGGAGGCTGGTGGTTGAGTTTTGCACATGCGTGTCAGCATGTGAACAAACTGAAGAGCGTGTGTAGAACAACTTTAGTTGACAAAGTAGAATGCGCATACATAGCACTTAGCAGGTTAGATATTGCCATTACAGATAGAGGAGACCAGCAAATAGTAGTTAAATTATATAAGTAGTTAAATTATATAAGTAGTTGATATATTATATATTAAAAGAAATGTAAATAGTAGTTTGTTTGATTTTGGGCAATTACTATTTCCAAGGACGGAGCTATGTGCATGGGTACCTAGGCTATAGTCCAAGCAGGATTTGAAAACTTGCATAATGTTGGAAACAAGTTTCTTTTTTATTCTGGTATTAGAGCATACCCAGCAGTGGCGAAGGGGAGAAAAAAATGGAGAATCGCCGCTTATTTTGATCTCATCGCATCGCAGTAGTGTGAACTCAAGTGTGAGGAACGATGGAAAGTGGGAGTTTTCCACGCTTTTTCTGTTGAGTGGGGATCATAAACGGTAAACTAAAAGCCGTTTAGGGAACCCGTAGACAAAAAAATAGGGAAATCATCGTTGAACGGGTAAATGTTCCCCGTTTAATGGATCTTTTGATTTTTTTTTCTTTTCCCCACTTTTACTACTGGATGGATCAGAATTTTTCACGTTTCTTTCTTCTGCTCCTCACCTCCAAATCAACTTACTGCTGGATATGCTCTTATGTCCGTCATTGAACATTTATTTAAATCTTCCAATCTCTGTTGTATATTAATAAAATTTTGGAAACCTAGTGAAAATTGAGGAAAATCAAAAGGAGAATAAAAAATCAAAGTTATCCACATATTACACATTATAAATACAATTTAGAAACATGAAGTACATCTGTTTGCATTTTCACATTCACATGGAATCATTTGCTAATTATATTTGTTAATATCTACATTCACATAAGTACAATACTAGGCTACTAGCTTAACACAATAACAAATTCTGCCTCCGTCGTTCAACCATTTAGCTATTTAATCAATTAATCCACCCTTAATAGGAAAAATAGCGTGGGGGTAAAATTATAAATCTTAGCAAATCTTAGCAGTACACACTAAGAATACAACAAACAATATGAACGAGGTTTTACCAGGGATTCAAGACGCAAAAATACACATGTACCGACGGCCCAGTGCAGTCTAGTATTCGTTTAACAAAGGACTCAGAGAAAGCAAACATTTGGATTTGTGAAACGGTGACAGAATACAAATATGTAACATACCATCATTTTTTCACAATCATCTGTAAATTGCTGAGGTTAATTAGAGCCACCTCCGAATCCTCCTCCGCCTCCACCGCCACCACCAAATCCACCACCTACCCCTACACCGAAGCCACCGCCTACCCCAAACCCTCCTCCTGCTCCACCCATCCCAAACCCACCACCTCCCCCAAACCCTCCACCACCACCCACCCCTACACCGCCTCCTACCCCACCACCTCCACCAAGTCCACCTCCGCCGCCTACTCCTCCTCCACCACCCACTCCAGCACCGCCACCAGTACCACCACCACCGCCAACCCCTACTCCGCCACTGGTACCTCCACCACCACCCATTCCTCCTCCACCTCCAATTCCTCCACCTCCACCTGTTTCTCCAACTCCACTCCTACCTGAGCTACCACCTGTCCCAATTGTTGGAACATTACCAACGCCACCTCCTCCTACCCCACCTCCAAGTCCTCCTCCACCACCACCAGGCCCATTATTGCCCACTACTACACCGCTCCCGCCATTCTTATTGCCCCCTCCTCCGCCAGCTACACTGCAGCCATCATTTCCGAACCTCCTGAACCCTTTCCTATAGCTTCCCTGCCCTAAACCCCCTCCACACCAGTGCCTACCTCCGTACGGATTATATTCATCGTTCTTCCTTTCTTCATGATCCTCGCTAACTCTCTTGCTACCATTTTTCAATCCTTCATCACCTGCGACACTGCTTCCAAATAGAAGTATCACAGCTACGACTATCCAACAAGTAGTGATCATGTTCGTTTTCATTGCCATTCAAATATGCAACAATATAATTCATCCTTTTTGCATGTACTTATATATACTAGCTAGCACCATCTCCACTTGTAAAACAGAGAGTAGTGCAGTTCAAATCACGAAACAAATGCATAGGACTTAATTGGTTGACTAATTTTATTTTAGAGATGATGATCATTAATGTTAATGTCAGGGTTTCTGCATTTCAAGTTGGGAATGATGAACTTACCCTGTACTGTAGCGTGTACTAGCTACTCCTTCCTTGCATGCACTAAATAGCCTTAACTGCATGGCGTTGACAATGATAGGATAACTGTGACTCTGTTGTTTTCAATGCATTTTCGGTGCACTACAGAATGAAGACACGGCTTACATATGATACGTGTCGGCTAGGGCAGGAGGAGGACACTGTGTCATCAAATTTAATGTGTAGAAAAGGTGTATAAAGAGTAACGACGCATATGAGTAACTTCACCGCTAAAATATCAAAGTTGATTAAAATCATATAAATACACAGTTTTTTCTACAAAACAACAACAACAGTATTAAGTGAAAAACGGAGATTGAAAGAATCAAACCAACTAAAAAGTATAAGCCTGTATTGGAGCCAAAATCATTAGCGGATATGTTTTGACATGAGTTGATCCATACAACTTTATTAATTTGTTTAATTCCCATTTCGCTTTCAAAATATGATTAAAAAATGGTAATTTTTATTCTAATCCACATTTTTAATAAGTTAATCCACCATATAAAATAGGATCGTTGACTTGTAATCATATTTTAATTTTAATTAGTTCATCCATTTAAAAAAACGTGAAATGTCCTTTTCTTCTCTCTGTGTCTTTTTCCTTTACAGTATTGCGTCGTATATTTCTTATTTCTTCTTCTTAGCATTTCATCTTTGTTTGATAAGTAAAACAAATGACACAAATAATTTTGCCAACTGAAAATTTCATTTTTGCTAAAAGCCAAATTATTTTCTCCAGGGAGTCTCTAATGATTTTCAAGGTTACACCTATACTTTTGTTGGTCTCTATGTATAGTCATCTTCTGACCTTGTGGAGATTTTTAGTTATTGGATTTTTCTTACTTTGCCTAAACTTTACTCTTTGTATGGTGAAATCATGCGGAAAGAAGCTGTGGAGATGATAATTCAAGTTATTGAGGCTTGAAGATATTGTCCTCATAAAAGGATCATAGCAACAAGTATAACCATCATATATCAACTACACTCTAAAGAAAATCTATGGACTAGATGGATTTTGTATAAGCATTGCTAGATTTTTGGCAACCTAAGTGTGATAACAATTTGTCCTCAGCAATAAAGAATGCGCCTAAACACAAACATTGCTTTGAAATGTATGGAAGTGGTACGATCTTCATAGCTGAAATAAAATTTTCATTATATATTAGGAAAATTTTCTCATTTGGACTGCTTTTAAAAACATATAACAAAAAATATATTAGTTTTCAAACTATTTACAAAAATAGGGCAGTTTTATAACACTGTCGTACCTCATATGCCACCGTTTTTTTTTTCTATTGGCGGCATTTGAAATGCCGTCAAATTTACACTACCGGCATCTCAGATGCCGCTAATTTTTCTTCTTCTGTTTTTTACATTGGCGTTATCTCAGATGGAGCCAATGAAAAAAATAAACTCCGTTGGCGGCATCTCAGATGCCGCTATTTTTTTTTTTTTTTTTTTTTTTTTTTACGTTGGCGTTATCTCGGATGGAGCCAATGGAAAAAATAAATTTCATTGGCGGCATTCGAAATGCTGCCAAAAGTAGAACTTTTTATTTTACATTTGCATTATCCGAGATAACGTCAATGTAAAATAAATAAAAAATAACTGGCAGCATCTGAGATGACACCAGTTGGCGCTATCTCAGATGCCATCTTTGTATTTTGATATAAAACTGGCTTATTTTTGTATGTAGTTTGAAAACTGGTCTATTTTTGTTATAAGTTTTCAAAAGCGGCCAAAATGAAAAAAAATTCCTATATATTAACAACAATATTTAATAGAGACGATGCAAGTTTATAAATTCCAAAATGTTGAAAATGCTAATTTTAATAATTGTTATATTTCTCTATAAATTGATGCAATGCTGGTTATTCTCTTTATCTGATTAATTATTTTCTTAAATAACCGAGTCACCACATTCATGTTTTGATAAGTTGTTTACTTATACATGTATGCGCATGGAAATTATAACATTCTTTTCGCATGAAATGAAAAGAAAATTTCCTCATATATTAACATCTTGATTTATTACTTTTTAAATAGAGACGATGCAAGTTCTATAAATTTCGAACTACTGAACATATGCTTACTATTACATTTCTCTCTATATATTGATGTAATGATTAGTTACTCTCTTTATCCATTTAATTATTTTCTAAAATAACTTAGACAACTCATTGATGTTTTAATAAATGGTTTAATTGTATATACATGTACACACTGAAAATGCAATATTCTATTCGCATAAAGTCATTTTGTAACATAAACAAATCTTACCAACGTTGTTTTGAACACCAATTCATTCGGCGCACGTGCATCGCAATTAACTTGGTCATTATGAACTGGGGTTTTGTATTTTGAAAACTCATGCACCACCTATATAAATTTGATTTAGAAACTAGACATGAAATTGTGAAATACAAATTGAATAAGTTGAAAACATTATACATAAGTATATGCTAATTATATTCGCATTGTCTACTTCAGTACATAACTGTTGGAATATTTCGACAATTGGGTCACATATGTAAAATAAAATGTGTTATGCTATTTTGGTGTAAAGCCTAATTAAAGTGATCTAATTTTGGATTAGAATTAATAGGCTTAAAGTTTAAGTTATCATGGGCCTAATGTGTAGATACCGGAGCATTTTATAATTTGTTGAAGGGCCGAATTACAAAATGCCAACTCTATAAATAAAGGGTTATGGTCCCCGAATTACACAAGCCGTAGCAACTCTCTAACCTCTTCTACGGAGAGCTGAATGTAATCTAGGGTTTGTGTCAATTTGGAAGGCCGAACCAAATTCTTCTTCTTCTACAACAGATAATCTTCTCTGTGGCAACCAATTATGGGATTCAGGTATAGCAATAATTAAATACAGATTCAGGTACTCTTCCGCTAATCAAGTTATCTATTTTCTGATTTGTTCTCGATTAAATCAATATGGTTACATTTCAGATCTAGGGTTTCACAATTGGGTATTTTAAAGTATACTGAAATCCTAACAAGTGGTATCAGAGCCATCCATATTTGATTTTATTGAGAAAATTCTGTTTTTTTTAATCTGAACTGATGAAACTATGATCTGAGGTTTGCAGTTCATTTTTATTATATGTTGCAATAAATTAACTTGTTCGGATATGTAACAGTCGAGTTTATTTATTCAGATTTGTTGCCATAAAATCCAATTTTTATTTATTTATATGGGAATGAGCAAACCATCCATGCTGCTGTAGGCTATTAAATAAGAACGTAAATATAGAACAAGATTAGACAAAAGTTTGTGAACAGGAAACCTTCAGATCCGTTAATATTTCAAATATCTAGAAATATTGCAACCTGACGTCTTTTCAGTTATTAAGAAGAAAAAAAAAGAAGTTTTTTCTTTTCTTTTGTGGTTAGTTTAAGATTTATATTTACTGATATAATGTTTCTTCATGTTCTACGTTGGATACACGGACTGAATTAGTTTGTTTGTCACTTGCCACATTAATTTGCTTTATTTTATCATGGCATGTGTACTATTTCGTAACCTTTTTTTTTCCATACTGACATCATGTTGTTCTCTGTTGGTATCTTTTGGGTTTGGTTAATCATAATATGAGGTTTCAGAGAGGACTATGGATCCAGTATGTATTATGTTATGATATAAAATAGTTCGCCAAAATTATTTTTTAGGACATGTTGAATTTATGCAAAGTAGCATGCTGACCGCATACAGTAAGCAAACTTAAGTAAAGCAACCCATATTTTTTCTTTGGGATCTCGGAACAGCATATGCATCAAATTTTACTACTTAGTAGTATTTATTTTTTAAATATTGAAATGTATATGTGTTGCCTAATAATATGCGGATGGATGGTCTACGTGTAGTTGCCAATGTTAGTTTATAATAACGGGGGGCTATGTGAAACTTGTTCCGATTGGGTCAAATTATTATTATTATTTGTTTTGACCAAGTCTTGAACCCGTTTTATGCATAAAGTTTCGAAAGCTCTACTGAGCGAATCTCATGCTATCCTTACGGGCTTTAAAAAAAATAAAAAAAAAATTATATACCATGTGTACTGTTTGGAATAATTATTGCTTATTGTATGAATGTAGGACATGCCACATTAACTTATTTGTCATATGCAAATAATGTTTCATGACATGTGTATGATGATTCGGTAACCTGTCATGATGCTTTTATTTTATGCCTTTTGGGTTTGGTATATAATATTTTGCATTTGTGTTGCTTAATCTAATTAGCTATCATGTTTGAATCTTTGACCATTTCACCTACCTTTTAGGATGATGATTAGTAGGTTACTTTATTATGGTCAAACTACAGTAACTTCTACGGTTTTAAAAAAAAAAGTATTTTTTTTTTGGTTCGGTTGATAGTATAAAAAGACACATGTTATATTATGCTTCGGATATACATCATGGTTACTTCAGTCATTCAGGTTATTCAGTATGATATTTATTATGTCATTTACACATAATTTTATGTGGTGATTGATCATGACATTCATCTATGATATCGTGATTTATTTATGATGTCTTATATCATATTTATTAAGGAAATGTCATGAATGTAACTACATACCTAAAGCAACAGATTATGACAACTATGACTAAAACTCGTTATGCTATTATTGTAATTTTGAGTTTTTCAGATATCATATAGACCTAAAGCATTGAGAGTGTTTTATAACACTCAAAATATATTGTATATATATTAAGGATAAATTCAAATATAATTTTGGCGTCTCTTTGCAGTTGTAAATATTTTACATTAGTAGTGAATTAACTTTAAAATAATATGTCACCAAAGTGACCTCTATATTTTGGTGGTTCATGAAAATGTTTGATATTTGTGTGTAGTTGTTCATGCGAGTATTAGCTGGCCCAAAGGAAGACTAATATTTGGCCGAATCGCTTGCACATGTGTGATGATAAATACGTGACAATTATAAGGTTTTTCGAGTGAATAATTAATCGGCCCAAAGGAAGGTTGTTATTTGACTTGAATTTATTGTCAGTGTTTGATCATTACAACAAGAGTACCACTTACAGTTAATATTACTGTCCAAAGACTTGATATTAACGTGTACTAGGTATCTTGAAAAGAGACTTACCAATTATTTGAGCTTACTATGGTTGATATTTGGCTATGAGCATATACAGTCAATCTTCATTTTATTTTATTTTTGTTCATTTTCAGCAAATTTAACTGAATTATCTGCCAATTTAAAGAATATTCCCATCTTGTTTTGGGATAAATATAAGGATTTGTATGAGAGCATGTTATTTGTTCTTGACTATATAGATTTAACTCTTGTAACTAAGAGGGTTACAGCCAACTCTACTACGGTTAAATATTCTTATAATGTTATGAAGAATATTGAAAGGTGATATAATTCAAAGGCAAGAGTTAAATGATCATTAAGTAAATACTTCAGAAGTTTTCAAGGATGTGCTACAGGTAACGATAACTAATTTTGTATAAGTTATCTACTGAGAATGGAAACGGCTTTTTTGTGAAAACAATAAGGGAAATCAAGCACTCTTTGTGGTGCTTGATTACATAAAGTCAAAGTAAAAGAAATATAAATGAGTACTATATGGAAAAAGATATTGCTTCAAAAGCTAAAGACGCTCAAGTTATTGTTATTTTTGGTGCTATCTTCGGTATATTCATTTAAAGATTAAAATTATTTTAAGAATAATATGTTATTTTATTGGGCAAATTTAGCGCTTTGGTAATTAAAATAGAGATTGAAGTTTTTATGATTGAAAAGTACTCATTTGATATACATTGTAAATAAATGTATGAATAAGGATTAAGAAGTTGCTAAGGATCTCAAAGAAAAGAAATAACATACTGATATTTTTTTATAGTTGTTTCTTTAATGAGATATACAGACATATAAAGTAAAATTTACTTGATATTTTATAGTTATTATTGAGATTTAAGTCAATTTTTTTGGATTTATTTGTTTTTTTTATGCTGTCATTTAGACAGATTTCGGTTTTATATTTCTAACGTGAACATATTAGGTTATTATTGTTCATCAAGAAATAGTAATGTTAATTTATGAATAAATTCAAAATCTTATGTAATTGAAGCTCATATAAGTATGGCTACTTATGCCAAATAACTTATGTAATGATGTCTCAAATTTTGTTTTGGTGACTAATATAATTTTTGTTTTAGTTTACTGAGGAATTTTAGATTGAGATATCATAAAGAAAGAAAATGCTTTATTGATATCCTAAGGGATTTAAAGTTTTTATAAACCCACACTAAGGAAAAGTTTTAAAGCGGGAATTGCAATAGTTATTTTGAGGATGTTGAGTTTGAGGGGAGAAATAAAGTAATATCATTGTCTTTAAAGAGAATCATTATCTTTGATTCAATTGTGGTTGCTTCTTCGCTTAAAGTTTAAGATTTGTTTTCTTTTGTTAGGAAGAAGTAAATTAAGAACCATAATAAGACGATGTTGAAGATAATTTTTTCTATAAGCTAAGGTTACTATTTCAAGAAAACAAACTCAACAACCTCAAAATGCAAGATCACTATGGAAATCCACCTAAATGGGAAGAAATGTTATTTCAGATTATTATGTAGTATTTCTTCATAAAGATAAATAATGGATTGATAAAGATGATGCTATGGACATCAATCCATGTAAGGTACTAATTTAAAATGTGGATTTAAGAAATGAACATATAGCATAAATCTATATGGATAATAAATTTTGAAATCTCCCTCTAACTTAAGTAATAAGATCATTGGTTATGAAAAACTATTCAAAGCCAAAAGGGATCAAGTGGGTAATATTGAATTTTATAAGAAATTTTTATTGAAATCACTATTATTAATAGGAAATTTTATTTTCTTTAAAGAATGCTACATTTTGGACTTAGTAAACGATTCTTTAAAATCGATCGCTTTAAAGCTTACTACATTTTGTACTTTTGAGCATTATCTAATGGAGATTAAAGTTATGTTTCTCAATGGAGACATTGGTGAAACTACTTAAGAAACTCATTTATGGATAAGTCTTTTGTATTTGGGATTCAAATACACCATTATTGTTCATGAGGTGATATTTGGATTATTACAAAAGAATTAGGAAGATAAATGCTTAAAAGATTTGGCATGTAAACTGCAATTCAGTTGTTTTTCTTTTACCAAACAGATAAATACTACCATCCTTGAAATTAAAGAAATGCAAAAGATTTCTCATGCATTTGCAGTGTGAATTCTAATGCATACTAATGTATATACACATATGGATATGCGTGTATTATTTGGCAGATACTTTACTGATATTAAAAGTGGACCAATGATTCAGTAGCCAAAATGGTTATGATATATATGATATATCTTTAAAAGACAAAATAAAAGATTATATGCTCATAGATAAAAGATCGGATCGGGTGGAGATCATAAAGAATTACGATCCGGATATTTTGGATGTCATTACTGTAAAAGATCCACTTCTAGCAATGATAATATATTTTATGGGTGAAACTATATAAGGGAAAAGTGTCATTTAGGCACTTATAGTTTTTGCCATTTTGAAAATATCGTCTTTGGTTAATTATAAGACATCCAAATATGGAAAATAATAATGAAATTTTGTCACAAGACTCCAGTTATAGATAAAAAATTGAAAGACCAAGTAATATTGTGACAGTAAAGAATATATTATTTTCCAATAAGGGAAGAGTGCAAAATATATTGTAATTCATAGAGCACACTTAGACAAACTCCATTATGGCGGATCCGCTTACCAAATGGTTATCACCTAAGGTCTTTCATGAGCATGTAGCTCAATTGGTGTAACTTTATGTAAGGATATTTTGGTTCAGGGGGAGTTTGTATTTGGTATTGTCATATGACTCATTGCTCTATACTTCAGTTACAGATATATGCATATCAAGTTCTTTTTCTGATCAGAAATAAAGTAATGAATTTTTCTTTGCACTCAGGTTGTTTAAATATTAAACATTTGATCTCACTAAAGAAGGACCAGTTGGAAATAGATATGTATAGATCACATTTCATGTAATTTCCATGCTACGCATCCATGATTGATCTATGTCGTTTGATTGTATTGATATATGTGACCATTGATGGGTATAGTTACGATAAATGTAACGAATGCCGCTTTGATCCTTTGTCAACCCAATTAATGAACGAGATTGTTTCAGATACACCATATGTTATAAATAGCAAATTTTGGAGCTCATAAAGTCAAACACATTTTAAGGTTATTTCATATGTGACCCAGGGGGAGATTGTTGGAATATTTCGACAATTGGGTCACATATGTAAAATAAAATGTGTTGTGCTATTTTGGTGTAAAGCCTAATTAAAGTGATCTAATTTTGGATTAGAATTAATAGGCTTAAAGTTTAAGTTATCATGGGCCTAATGTGTAGATACCGGGGCATTTTATAATTTGTTGAAGGGCCGAATTACAAAATGCCAACTCTATAAATAATGGGTTATGGTCCCCGAATTACACAAGCCGTAGCAACTCTCTAACCTCTTCTACGGAGAGCTGAATGTAATCTAGGGTTTGTGTCAATTTGGAAGGCCGAACCAAATTCTTCTTCTTCTACAACAGATAATCTTCTCTGTGGCAACCAATTATGGGATTCAGGTATAGCAATAATTAAATACAGATTCAGGTACTCTTCCGCTAATCAAGTTATCTATTTTCTGATTTGTTCTCGATTAAATCAATATGGTTACATTTCAGATCTAGGGTTTCACAATTGGGTATTGTTAAAGAATACTGAAATCCTAACAATAACAACCAAAGTTTTAGTGAAAAATAGAAAAATTCGAAACAGAATGGGTACACATACTAGAAATCTAGTGTATAAAGACGTACTGTTAACCTGTAATCACGAACTTAGTTGATT
This sequence comes from Allium sativum, assembly GCA_030737875.1. Lineage (NCBI taxonomy): Eukaryota > Viridiplantae > Streptophyta > Magnoliopsida > Asparagales > Amaryllidaceae > Allium > Allium sativum. The sequence goes on along the minus strand of CM060922.1, from coordinate 244,343,121 downwards.
ATATTTCATTTTTCTCACTTCGCATGCAATATTTCTACCATTCATTTTATACTTCAATATGCGCATACTTTTGTTTTCTACACCTCTTACATTGCTCCATTTACATAAGGGATTTTTTATATGATAGTAAATGAGCAAACATTGTAGTTAACATGGTTATTCCACTTAATATTTTCTGTCTTACTTTAATCTCTTGCATTTATAAATTAAATGACCAGGTTAATTTTAATATATATATATACACACACGCACGCACATACATACATACATATACATACATACATATATATATATATATAAGATATACATATATATAGACACACACAAAAGAACATTACTAGCTTTGTTACAAGAACATAATTATTTTTAATAATTAAAAATCCCTAAAAAAACATTTTTAACTCCGCCATCACCATACTTCTGATGTCGGTCTCAAGCCTGGGAAAAAAAGGAGAGAAAACGATTAAAACTATTTTCCTTAATTATCAAATATTACTTTCGTTGCATTCTTACTAACAACAATTGATAAATGTTAGGACAAAATTAATTACAATACTTAAACACCTATAAAATTTCAAAATAATATTATAGTACATGGTAATTCAAAATTCATACATTAGCGTCAATTAGCTTTTTATTTGACAAGTATTTACCATTCATGACATAGAGGGTTTCATTTAGGATATGATCTTTAAAACCTAAAAGAAAAATTCTTTACATATTAAAAGAATAATATATTACTTTTTCCATATGTATATACATCGCATATTTTTTTCACTTTACAACGATTGATATGTGTGGTTTTAGTTACTACATTCTTTACACACTAATGCAATGCTTGATTACTTTCATCGGCTAATTATATATCCTGCAAGGTAACTTGCTCTCATTCAATGGTTGATTCGAGAGTGATTGTGTCTGTATGAGTGTGTGTGTATTTGTGTATATGTATGTATATATGTGCGTGTGTGTGTATATATATATATGACATGTAAAATTGAATGTTTCATAACACCAGTGTTCTTACATTATAAAAAATCTTATAAACAGTGTTTTCTAACACCCTCAAGTCCTGCGTACGTGCATCGCACGTGCTGGAGTACTCGTGTGTGTGTGTGTGTATATATATATATTTGAAAATGGGTATGCTTTATTAAATGTCCAATCATATGCTTTCCTTAAATGCATTGTCAAAACCTTGTAATCTCCCTGCTGGATACCTTACAAGCGAAAAGAGTACATATAAGTTCCACATATTAACAGTACATCGATATACAATATGCATTACAACACACGAATATAACCTAATAAGTAAACAAGAATAAATTACAAGCAATTAGACAAGCCCAAAGGCACATTCAACCAAAATTCAAATCATCTGCAAAAAACTTCCGCCACCCAGTATCTACGTGCTCGATCCCCCATCGCTGAAGCATACGAAGATTCTCCTCCATCTAACGGACCTGCTTCCATTACAAGGTAATAAATTTCTCTTTAAATATGTGCAAGCTTCATTTCATAATGAGTTGGTCGATTCGAGAATACCCTAGCATTCCTCTCCTGCCAAATAAAGTAAGTAGAAGTAGTAAAAGCAGCAAATGCTATATCACGAATCTGATCTTTCTTCTTAAAAGTAGAAAGGAGTAAGTTAGCTTCTTCTTCATAGGATGATAAGGTGTCTGGATGTAAATTCAACTTTAACTTCAATGAGCTCCAAATATAAGCCAAAAACTTGCACGAAAAAAATAAATGTTGAGCAGTTTCTTCATATTGGTTACAAAGGGAAAATGAGGTATTTGAGTGAATACCAAAACAATGAAGCCTTGACTTGTTAAATTTGGTGATACAAAATCATAAATTGATTGGAACAAATTTGCAAAGAATGGGAAGTAAATATTTTTATAATGGGAATGCATTGAGTGCATTTGATGAGGTGGTAGAGAAATAAATGAAGGGATTAATTTCTTCCATCAATGCTAAAGAAACAAATTGATTTACTTCCTATGTTTGCACATTTGTTGTTATCGTAATTTGCATCCATTATATTATTACCATATGTTGGTAATTTAATTGATGACTCACATAGATTTGCACTGGCTATATATTGAGGGATAGACTTTAGTGTAAACCCATCCTGGTCTGGAGCCAGCGATCCCCAATGGTGTCACTTCTTGTTAAACCTGATTGAGGTTCGGATATGTAAACTCTTATTTTGTAATCTCTTGTAGTTCTCTCACGTGGAATAAAATCTCTCTCTGTTGGACTGGACGTACACTATCTTGAGGATAGTGGAACCAGTATAAATATTGTGTCCCTTTGTTTCTCTACTATAATTATTTACTATTTTGTTGATGTAATAGAATAATTGCTATCAGATTAGATTGGTGTTCAATTGGCAAATCTAGATCCTATTTATTGCGCTTCCACATATGCTCAATTTTCATAACAGATTGATATCAGAGCGAGGCGATTTGTTTTAAATTGTGCATCAATTATTTCTACAAAGGTTGGTAGATTCAGTGGTGATTATGCTATTACTATTTTGGAGAAAAGGAGACTTTGGTGGAGGAGATTATGTCGAAAGCGAAGAGCATTCCAATTTGATAACTTTGACGTGATATGAAGTTTATTGTGAAGAAGCCCTCTGATATGGATGAGGGAAGATGGAAGAAGATGAAGAAGAAGGCGGTGACGGTTGAAGAACCTAGTCCACAGCAAGGTGGAGAGGTTAATATGGTCACTGCTTGTGGTCCTAAGGTGGAGGATCATGGTATCGACAAGGGTCTAGATGTTGATGATACTCGAGGGATCCCGGAGATGAAGAGATCATGTCAAACGGAAGACGGATGTCGAGTTTTGAAATCCACAAAGACGATGGAGATCTTGTGGTATTGCAAGCATTTTTTAGACTGTTGGTTGATGCACAGTGCAGCTCAGGTGGTAGATGCATCTTTTGCAGGCGGTGAGTTGTGTTTGTAATTGAGGTGTGGTCGTAGTCCTTTCAAATCGACTGGGTGTATCTCGTTGCCCTGAAATCGAGGTTGATTTTGATTGAGAGAATAATTTTTGGTCTTCGTGGTGTTGAGATTACTTTGGAATCTGCCACTTTTTTTATTTTGGATATTTGCAACATTTTGTTAGCGGGCGGGGACGTAGTCTGAGCTCGTTAACAATTGTGTGATGGGGGGTGGCTTTGCTGGAACCCATTTGGTAAATATTCATTTTTTGGTGTATCTCGTTGTGAGATTTTGATTGAAGGTGGAGTTCTGTTGAAGAGTTTTATGATGAGAAGAGAATTTGACTCAAGGTGGGGTGTTGGAGATATGTGATTTTGCATCAAGGTGGAGTGTTAAATTTGGTGATACAAAATCACAAATTGATTGGAACAAGTTTGCAAAGAATGGAAAGTAAATATTTTTATAATGGGAATGCATTGATTGCATTTGATGAGGTGGTAGAGAAATAAATGAAGGGGTTAATTTCTTCCATCTATGTTAAAGAAACGGATTGATTTACTTCCTATGTTTGCACATTTGTTGTTATGGTAATTTGTCTCCATTATATTATTACCATATGTTGGTAATTTAATTGATGACTCACATAGATTCGCACTAGCTTTATATTGAGGGGTAGACTTTAGTGTAAACCCATCCTGGCCTGGAGCCAGTAATCCCCAATGGTGTCTCTTCTTGTTAAACCTGATTGAGATTTGGATATGTAAACTCTTATTTTGTAATCTCTTGTAGTTCTCTCATGTGGAATAAAATCTCTCTCTGTTGGACTGGACGTACACTATCTCGAGGATAGTGGAAACAGTATAAATATTGTGTCTCTTTGTTTCTCTGCTATAGTTATTTACTATTTTGTTGATGTAATAGAATAATTGCTATCAGATTAGATTGGTGTTCAATTGACAAATCTAGACCCTATTTATTGCGCTTCCACATATGCTCAATTTTCATAACATGACTTTGTATTAATTCGATCCAATGCCACAAGGTAGGAAATGTAGGTCATCTGCTTGCAGTTCTTTGGATGCCATATAACTTTTAAGATAAGTTTTTCGTCTCCATTTTTTCTACACTTATCCCATGCCGCGTGAAAAGAGAACTCACCACCATCCCACCATTCAAACTTGTCTTCATGTCTTTCAGGAAAAAGAGACATGGTACACTCTTCCGCAAGTTGCCTTGTTGCTGGATGAACAGAAGGATCAAGCCTTAACTGTCGAATGATTGTGCTAACAGTTTCACGTTGATGCCCCACTGCCCGAAAAGAATGGAAACCCAGAATATGCACAAGACATTTGTTGTTGAGCCAAGGCTCGAACCATAACGAGGTACGTCTTCCATCTGCTAAAACTTTATTGAATAATTGTTTGGAAGAAGTTCTTAATCTAAGTAAAGTCTTCCACGTCGAAGAGGAGTTATTATCTATATGCATGCTCTAAAACTCTTTATTATAGCAATATCTTCTATTTAGCCATTTACTCCAAAGATTTTTCTTCGAGAAAAATTCCACGGAAATTTTAAACATGCTGCCTTCTTTTGATCTGTTGGTAACTTAAGACCAACCCCACCTTCTATTTTCGATGTACACAGGAAGTGTCAGGCCACTTTATGTTTCGACTCTCCCCAAAAGAAATCCACGTAAATTGCTTGAAGCTTATCTAGAGTGTACTCAGGGATTTAATACACAAAAATCCAATATAGAATAGTAGGGGTAATAACAGAGTTTGTTAATTCATCCCTCCCTGCTAAACTCTATAGTTTGTCATGCCTCAATCTTACACTGTACTCGATGAATTAAAGAATTGCGCTCCAAGTAATGTAGATAATTTGATGATAGGGGAACACCCAGATATTTTATGGGCAATTGACCAACCTCATATGAAAGTATTTCACTAATCTGGTGTGCATTTCGACTTGCCAAACTAAAAAAAAAATAGTTTTATCAGCATTTACTACAAGTCCAGCACACATATACAAATATATATATATATATATATATATATATATATATATACATACATACTTACATACAAGTCTAGATAACATACAATGTGTTACCCGACAAGTGAGTTAAATCCCATGACACGAGATTCAAATATGTGACATCTCGCAGCATGACAAAGTGTCTTAACCATTTTTGACGATGGTGTGCTTGTCAAAAAAATAGTGACTTAACTCGTAATAAATAAACAATATATTCTAGAATAATTATCCAACATAACGACTCTCCTTATTGATTAAATTGGTATTAAATTTTATTTTCGATAATCTTTCCTCGTGGGATTCGAATACTTATCATTATTAGAAGTCCAACTTTTATTATAAATCTATGTGCATGTTCATTAAACAACTTCTAAAAACTTGATTTTGTATCACATTTTTATGAATTAAAATATATTTTTAACCGTTACATAATAAATTATGAACTTTTAATCGTATTTAGCACTTAAAAAATATATAAAATAAAATAATGATCGAAAAATAAAATTTATTAAATTCTATGTCCATTTGAAGTACATTTGACCTATTTTCAAAATATCATTAGGAAATAATAGTTGCACTATGCCTATTTTGAGTTTTAAATTTATAGCCGTTCATCGACATTTTAATTGAAAGCCCTTAGTTTGAAGGCTAGGCGACCTTGTATCTAGACCAAATTTGTGTATACTAGGTAAAGATTTTATCCAGTCAATATGGTTGGATTAGTACGAACATGAATGAAAAAAGTAAACCCTAACTATTTACAACTTTTGGTGAAATAACTTGTTTCGATCGAGGTTAAAAAATATTCTAGCCATTTTCTTAATAATCCAACTGGTATGACTTATGCAACGAATTGTTATGCTACGGCATGCCATATGTGAAGACGCCGTGTGCGAACAGAGAAAGAATTAATTTTACATCCATTTGATGGAGAAGCATAGAAACATTTTGATAAGACATACCCCGTGCTTGCTACAAAGAGCCATAATGTAGGATGTAATTTACTATAGGTGGATTTTAAGTATTCTTTCAAATTGGTGTTGAATTTATTGACTCAAATATTTTTTGAAAAGGAATGTAACTAATTAATTGATTTTATAGTTTGATTAATTAATTGATTGTTTTTATCATAGAAGGAAAGAAATAAATGATTATATTCTGAAGATATTTTGAAGGGGCAATTTAGATATTTGCCTAGATCTTCTATCCTCTTATATATGTTGCATTCTTGAGCCCCACTCAGGGAGATGAGTAAAAGCTTTCTTTTATATATGATACCTACCAAAGAGATCGCATTCTAACAGGGAGCACATGAAGCAAAGAAAGGAATGGCCTTCGAAGGATCAAATGAAAATGGGTCCACTGATTTGGAAGATCTAAAAAAAAAACAACGGTATTTGCTAGCAAAAACATCATGGAGGTTAGATCAAAACATCAAAAACCATGTGAGACATCTGGAGAGGTTGAGTGCCTCCAAAGTTTGTGCCCTGCAAAAGATAATGAGGGAATTAGGGCTGAGATAAGCTATTCTTATTTACTACTGATAGACACAGTTGGTGCCATCAGGTTGATTCAAGGGTTTGTCGTCATTCATCATTGCTCTTCTTCTCCAACGGTATTTGTAGTCATCTAGATATTCTCTCCCTTTCTCATTCTGATTATGGATTCAACTATAATTTTGTATATTTTTTATTTTGATCCATTAAGTGTAAACAAAACTTGTTTTTGGTGAACCAATAAAAAGGGTGGTTGGGTGGAATATTTGTGTATTACTATTATTTCTGATCTATTGTGTTGTTATTTTCAATCAAATTAACCTTCAAGTGATTGGGTGAAAAAGATCTTTTTTTGTATTTTGTCTTTCCACTACGCACAAAATCTTAATAGAATGATATCAGAGCAATTTGAGCATTTTTTTGCACAATAGATTGGTATTAGAGCTCAAATCATCGCATAGCTTATAGTGATTTTGATTGAAGATTGTAGATGTCGGAAATAATGTCATTTTCGATGATGGCTATTTTTTATGGAAGAAATTGATGGATTTGGAAGTCTAAGATGGTGGATTTTCTATACCTCAACGTTCTTCATGATTCGATTGATGGAAATAAGAAGAACCCCTCTGATATGAATGAAGGAAGATGGAACAAAATGAAGAAGAAGGCGATTGTTTTGGTTTGCCAATGCCTTGGTATTTCGGTTTATGTTTCAGATATGGGTCTTCACGTTGATGATACTCGAAGGATCCAGGGTGATCGAGGAAAGAGCTCAGGTCAAGTGACAAACGACTATCGATTTGAAAAATCCATAAGACCGAAATCCTTGTGTTATTACAAACGCTTTGAGATGTTAGTTTTGGTGATGCACCTTAGGTGGAAGATGCATCTTTTGCAGGCGGTGGGTTGTGTTTGTAAAGCCTATTCAAATCGACTAGGGGTGATTATAGCCTGGAAATCAGTTGAGTCTCACTGTACTACAGAAATAGGCAGAGTGTACCTCGTGGCCTTGAAATCAAGGGTTGTAAATTTGGAGGTGAGAAAGAGCTAATGATGATTTATTTGGTGATTGTTGGAGATATGTAATATTTCAATCAAGGTGGAGTGTTGAATTTGTTGATTCAAATATTTTCTGAAGAGGAATGCAATAAATTAAATGATTTGATTGATTGATTTTATCATAGAAGGAAAGAAATAAATGATTATATTCTGGAGATATTTTGAAGAGACAATTTTGATATTTGCCTAGGTCTTCTATTCTCCTATATATGCAGGCTTCTTAGTTAGATCATAGCATCTGAAACCATGTGAGAAATCTAAAGAGATTGTGTGCCTCTAGGGCTTGCTCCCTGGAAAGGATAATGAGGGAGTTAGGCCTGAGAGAAGCTAATCCTATCGACTGCTGATAGACGTAGTTGGTGCCTCCAAGTTGATTCAAGGGTTTGTCGTTGTTCTTCATTTCTCTTCTTCTCCAACAATATTTGTAATAATCTAGATATTCTCTCCCTTCTCAATATGGTTATTGATTCAATTGTAATTTTGTTTATATTTTATTTTGATCCATTGAGTGCTAACAATTTTTTTTCCGGTGAATTAATTAAGTGGGTATTTGGGAGGAATATTTGTGTATTACTATTATTTACGATCTATTGTGTTGTTGTTTTCAATCAAATTCATCTTCATGTGATTGGGTAAAGAAAGATCCCTCTTTTGGGTGTAATAATCTCATGACATAGGCAATGTCAGTCTAGTACAGTCAGTGGCATACCTAAGGCTGCCAATAATGCTCACATTATCAGACTGTCTCACGCCTTCACGAGTGTTCCTAAACAGCTTTACACTAGCATCATTTGATGTACATTCAGGTCTACAGTTAAAGTAATTTTAGTTCTTTAGAATCATCTCAATATAATGATATTGATTAAAAGAAAGTCCTTTTTTGGACCAAGTAATCTTAATACGAACGATTATACTTGTAACACCCCGCATTTTATGGCAGTAAAATAAAATATGATAATATAATTGCATGTAATAAGTTCATACATTGAAATGAAGAAAAGATTAATAAATTACATGCAATAAGAAGAAATGCAATGCGAATAAAAAAATTGAAGAGCTTCAAGAATTTGGCCACGGGATTAGCGTCATTGCGTTCGTGGCAATTTCTGGTCAATTTAGACATATGAATTGCAGAAAACTGAGTTAAGGAGAAAGAGATACATTTAAATGAAGTATTGTAGCAAACATAAGAATAAGGTAAAAGAAGGAGAACAATGATTACCATTGTTTCTAAATTTATTAACAAAAGACATCATAGTCTAGTTGATTAAGGCATAAGATCTGCAACATAGAGGTCGGAGGTTCGAACCTCGACGGCGATATAATTTTTATCTTTGTTTTCGAGAGGGCCAACTGAGCATATAAATATATGTACATATACAAATTCAAAATTTGAAAGGATAAGAATGTACATATAAGGAAATAAATAAAATATATGTATATATATATATATGAGAATATATATATATATATATATATATATATATAGATATGTGTATACAAGAGATTCAAGATAAGGCTGCAGTCAATGAAATATAACAAGAATCAAATAACGCTGCAACACCGTTTGAATTTTGAAAACAAAAAAAAATTGTGCGTATATATATATGCATGAAATGGTCGTTATAAGAATTGTATACGCAAAAGAAGATTACATGTGAATACAAAAGTTAAATAAATTCAAACATTCAAAAATCAAATTTCTGCACCAAAACAGCTTGCGGGACCCAATGCTGACTCAGCACTGCGTGTACGATAAGATCCGACTAGATTCATCTGCGAAAGTGGACTATTTTCTTAACTGGGTTCAATGCTGACTCAGCGCAGCGTGTACGATAAGGTCTTGAGCACCTATAAATAAGGCCCTATAGCTAACCCTAAAACTCATAATTCTAAAGCTATGCTGAAGCTCTGCCATTACTCTCTTCCTCTCCTCAAATCTATTCAGAAAATTTTGATTATTAATAAGAAGTTTTAAAATTCAAGATCTGGAAGAGATAATTGACATTAATAAAAGATTGTTCAGATTCATGAAAAGCAATGTAAAATTCTAAATCAAATCCATTCAAATTCTTAATCTTTCTTTCCCTTCTCTTTTAATGAAAATAGTCAATCCACGGTTATTAGGTTTCAAAGCAAATTAAAAGGGAAAAACCATGGATGCTAAAACTGGATTAGATCCAGAATTGGGGAAAATATAAAAGCTGAGTGGATTTAAGCCATATTATTTTGAATAATGGTATATTATCGTTTAGCATTCCCCGTTATGACAAATTAGAATATGACATGTTAAGATGCCTAAACATATGCTAATAATGATTAAAGTGGTGTATATGACATGCGGGAATGATTAGCATGATATAATGTCAAATTGTTAATATGAATAATTCATATATTGAATCAGTTGAAATGTTGGAATGTTTACATGTTATAATATTAATATGAACATGTTGGAAAATTCAAATATTGAATTAGTTGAAGTCCTAAAAGGTTTACATGTTATGAACCTGTTAGAATATGGGTATCAACTGTAGCTGCTCTTGATACATGTTAATTTGTCCCATTGTATGCATGAAATAATTGGTGTAAGTATATGATTATATGGTTTCATTTTAACATATAATTGAATAAATAAATATGGATTGGGGCATTGACAAAATTATGTTTAACAATCTTAAATTGGGCTAGTAAATATGACTTGGAAAAAAGGGCATGAAAAACCTATAATGAAATAGGAATAATTATAAAAAAATGAACATGCCTAGAATTACAGTAATTAGAAACTGTAACTGTGCTTAGACACGAGCTTAGATTACACTTGTAGTAGAAGTCTGCTCGAACACACCCGGCATATCCAGCAACCACAAGTGGCGAATCTAATGTGAGGGGTCTAAGTGCATAAACATGAGACGTGCCAAGACACGAGGTTAAGTCCGACTTGTGGAAGAAGTCTGCCCGGACCCGCCTGGCATATCCAGCATCCACAGGTTGTAGGCTTAATGTGAGTGGTCTGGTACATGTATATATATGTATATGTATATATATATATATATATATATATACATATATAGCAGGAATGATAAATAATATTAATTGTAATTAATGTTTATAAATGGAACTGAATGAAAGAAAGATACAACAATAAATGATTTGGACACTACAACAAATTCACCCTATAACAACAGTGCAAAACCGTTGTAATATCATTTTACAACGGCGCCTCCATCGTCGTGTATGCAGAAGTTGTAATATACTCAAATCTCTTACAACTTTTCTACACCGTTGCAACACAGTTGTAATAGGGGTATTTAACAACAGTTATTTACCGTTGTAATAAATTTTATTACAACTCTAGTTCTTCGTTGTTGTATATGTTGTAGTAAAGTAGGAGCATACGTATAACAACTTTTGTCACCGTTGTAATAAACTGTGTTACAACTTTTATCCCTGTTGTTGTAAATATTGTAATACCGTGAGATCATAGATATAAGATCATTTTTGCATCGTTGTAATAAATTGTATTACAACTTTTATCCCCGTTGTTATAGATATTGTAATATCTTGAGATCATAGATATAACAACATTTTTACACCATTGTAAGTTCCTTAATATTACAATATTTTTACACCGTTCTAACATGACTTATTACAACTTTTTTCTATTGTAATTTATATAAACCTGACTAGTAAAACAAATTCGTATATATTAATAATAATATGATTCACATTTCAATGCAACAAATATTACTACACGGAATCATTCATATATATTACTTGACATAATATTCGATCAACATAAAACAAACGTACGTAGTACATGCATCACCAACTTAACCTGTCACCAAACACATAACCGTTTCAAAATACATATGATCTAATCCAAAATATACATAAGGAAGATGAAGTTTTGTCTACAAAAGGTTGCATACCCTACGAAAGCACTCTAGCTGAAGGCAACATAATTTTTATTCCAGGCCACAATCAATCCAACAGCTTCTCCAATAGTAGTCATTTCGGGATTCGGCCTCCACAAGAAAGCTTCTGCATCCACCGCCACATCAGTCCAAACTTTCCAACCTTGCGTTCCAATTTTTTTAAAGTGCACCAAAGCTTCTGGATCAGTGGATGCCACTCTTCCTTCAGCAACTACTTGTTTGTCCCAATTCAGAATTTTACATTTTCTGCCCTCATTTTTTTTAGCGTGATCATTTTCAGCGCGATTTCCAAGTTGTTTATACTGCTGAACTGGTCTTCTACCCTGTTTATTTTCAGCTTTCTTTCCATTTTGTCTGGTCTATCGAGCGGTTTTGCTGGCCTCATTTTCAACTGCTTGCATTTCATTTTCAGCTGCTTGCTGTGCAATTTGTTTCTGTTAAGCTGTCAAGTTATTGCTTCCACAGTGTGACTGCAAACAAAAAAAATTAGTAAGTTCAGTATAACAATATTGTGAATAAACTGAAAAATGACTCCTCGCTTTACCCAGTGCAAAACTCAGTGCAAAACTAATTGAATAAAGTCGTAAGTATTAATGGTTACTGGTTACTGGTTTAGCAGATAAAAATTTGAACACAAGCAGAGTATTAATTAACAAATTTTCTCTTCTGTTAGTTAAACTCAAGCAGTATATTAAGCAGTATATTAATTAACAAATTTGATTAAACTCGGTGCAAAGCTCCCCCTTTATTCTTTTCTCTTCTGTTTTAGCATACAAATATTTGAACACAAGCAGTACATTGATGGTTACTAGTTAAATTTACAGATTTGGATCCAACTCTTGACTTATATTCGGGACATGAAGGGAACAAGACTTGTACTACAAACCCCAAAATGAAACAGTTAATAATAATTAACAGATTTGGTTAAAATGTATTTACTTCATAGGTAAATGAAATGTATTTGCATTCCATTATTTACCCAGTGCTGTCACTCAGCGATGTAACTCACTAACAAAATCACTGAAAACAAGTGAATTCAGGAGGAGGAGAAGCAGACAGAAGCGATTCAGGTCTTATATATTCTCCTAAAAACCATAAGAGGTCATTTAAACGATCAACAGAAGGTCAAGATGTACAAGGTTGAAAAAACTAGGAATGCACTGTGTGCATGTACAGTTCTGGTCAGCTAAATCCTGCATTTTTGGAATACTCGGGTGCCATTATCGTTGTATGATCATTGATATTGTCATTGTATAATCAAGTCTGGGAGAAACCTCAATAACATTTTTTTTCATTTTGTACATGTAGCGTGCTATATCCCTCTCTCCCCCTTTTTTCCATAAAAATAAAAACCTGCTTGTAGTGTAATTTTACTCCATTTCCATTTTTTTTCTTAAAAGTCTACCTAAGCCAGTCCAATTCTGGATCATTATATAACACATATATGTTGGTGTGGACTCTAGATATATGATGAAGTGGCAAAGCGACAATATTTTGCTTAACACATTATTTTCTTTCACCGATCATTTAAACAAACAAATTGGTGCTGCGAGTTAAAGAAAATCGATTTTCAAATTACTATGAAGTCAAGAGGATTACTCTTCTTAATTAATTGTGGTAATGCTGTGGAGACCGATTAAAATAATATATTGAATTGACTACAAAGATGAGAGCACTGAATTTGTAATCTCAAAACGTAAGTGTTGAAAGACATAAGCAAGGAGAAGAGAATGAAAAAACTTGAATTTGTTGTGCTTTCTTGGCGTTTCTGAATATGTAAAAATAAAGTGTTTCGAAATTCCTTCCAAACATTGCAGATTTAAGGGAGATCTGGTATACACATAAGACAGTGCCACATTAGGGGCTCATTTTACCCATTTCTCAGTTTACCCGACCCCCATCGAAATACCTTTTTAACAGTACCCAATCCCCCTCCATTTACTGTCCTTAAAATCACCCAAAAATTTCACAGCCCAGTTAAAAGCATTCAATGTTCACCAAACATGTCACCAAAGAATTAAACTTGCGTTGTCAAAAAAAAGTTGATGTATTTTGACAACAATATTCCAATTCTGTAGATCATTAAATGTTACAACTTTCTATCAATTATACCAATAAAAAAGGGTACCTGAGGCGTATTAAGATCAGAAGTTGCTGGATTTCCCGCATTAGTTGCTTGCTTTTCTTTTAGCTCCTGTAAAGATTGCATGGACTAAAAACTATACTCAACTATAAATACATATATTAGTTCAATTATATAAAAAAGAGTCCCCTAAACTATAAATTACTTCATACATTCTATTCCCATCACATAAGCGTCATCTACTGACAATGACGCTTATGAAGTGGATGGTTTGTCGTTGGTTCACAACAAGCATCATAGCATTGGATACTACCTTCAAATCAAATATTAATCATTATAAACTTAAAATATCAAATTTATCATGTTAGATAAATTCAAAAGAACCCATAATGAATACATATCCGCTACGTCACCTCATAATTGACTTCGTGTGTGTCCTGGCATCGACGTTTTTTTAAACAGTTTATCGGTTCTTAGGAATTTTTCTAAATGGTTTAGTTTATTTTGAAAGTTTGAATCCTTCAAAATCACAAGTTAATGCAAATCATCGAAAATGCTCGTTTTGACCGCTGGCTCTAAAAGGGCCGGAAATTTCTTATCACTCCTTTGATTTTAAACATATTGCCTCTATGAGGTATATAAATATGAAAAAGTTCATGAGGGATTTTAAAATGATTGAATGAGCAAGGAGGATCCAAAATATATAGGCTATATACAGGGTATGGTTCATTGTATATACATAGGTCATATAATATTAGCACAAAATAAATATGATTATGGTCATATAAAACTAGCACAAGTGGGAAGCCATAAATTTAAGAACAGTTTATTTCCCTTTCAGATGATGGTTTACTACAGGAAAACAGAAAAAATCTTAAAACTAATGAATTTGGCAACAAACTGAGGGCAACAGCCATACCTGCTGCCGACAATAACTTGGTTTCTAATTAACAGGAAAACAGGAAAAATCGCCGTTAAAATAAATTTCTAATTAACACTTACCATCAACATTGAAGTAAGCTCCTATACTTTGTTCTCCAAGCCACTAACTTTGTTTCGCAATGCATGTACTTCACCTGATGAGTTACCCCAAATACGAAGCTGAGATGGTACAACCCCAAAATCAAGCCCTCTTACACGTCCTCCATGCTCCTGACCAAAAAGCTTCGACACGCCATCTTGAGTAACTAATGTTCCTCCCTGAGAATCCTGACTTGCGTATTATGATGCTCTGTTATCTTAGACTACAAATTCAAAAACAACCAATATTTAGAAATTAAAATTAAAACTACATTCACAATAGCAACAATTTCTTATATTGTACATTTGAACTTTTTCTTACTATGAATTCGGCAATAACTGAATTTGGAGGTTTTCCATCTTTTCTAGTGTGGCCTTTGCACCATAATTCGTCTCTAGTGATACTAGATGTTGCCTTTTCCTTTTTCTGCAAAAATAGCTTAATTAACAGCTTAAAAATGTACAAATGACAACAAATAAAAATTGCTTTAACAATATTTTTTTACCATTTCTTCTTCCAATTTTGCATAACCTTTTCTGCTCATGGTGTGCAGAAATTTATTCTTTTCTCTAATACTTTTGAATCTTTGGCTTGTTGGGTATAAGATCAATTAAATAAATATGATATAGGAAAATGTAATATATTTAGCAGTTAAAATCAATCACACAAAAATAACCACCTTAAACTTTTCTGACAATTTTTCATTTACAAAAGCATTCCACTCGTCAGCGCTCTTTATATTTAACGGTTTTAGGCCTGCTAAAGTATTGGTAGATTCAGGATTTTGAGACGCTTTTTTGATAGCTGCAACTAACCTTGATTTCGACTCCTTCCATCGTTGTCTTATTATCATTAACAAGTAATCCTTATACACTGTATCTACCTGGAATCTTGACTGCATCCAAAAAAAAAAAAAAAAAACGCAGATTAGTCTCTAACAGTATTACAAAATGCAATGTTGTACCATAGGCATGTGCATAATGCATATTGCACATAGAGAGAACTAAAACAAGTATATAATACGTTGCTTTGATTATTGAGACATATAGGTACTATAACATAAATAACATAGAATCAGTTAAATTAAAAACAATTGAAAGCCATATTTTATTATTCACTTGCTCATGTCATCACCAACAGTTGGTATATATAAGTCAAATATCAATACCTGTATACAAGTCCACAGATCATCCCTCGAATCGTCATCGACTTTCCTCCATGAGCTAATGGTAAAAGGCACCATCTCCCTTGCTAGAGTACCAATATATGACGATAAAAGTTTGGAATTAGTACCTATCGCTTGTCCGCGTTCATTAAATTCAACTTCCAGCTTCTCATCCGGTATAATAGCTAATGATTTCAACATCGTTCTGCCCCTCTTTTTTCTAGTTTGCGTCGATATATTACCATCAGTAGAATCCAGTTGAAGTTCGTTTGGACTGGAATCTGAGGTGGCTGTAGTTTGGGGGAAGTTTAGTTGACGGACAAGGGGCTGTTCTGGGTTTGTATTGTCGAAGGGGCTGTTACTGGAAGGAGGGGGCTGAATCAGGTTTGTAGTGTCGACGGGGCTGTTACTGGAAGGAGGGGGCTAAATCGGGTTTGTAGTGTCGACGGGGATGATACTGGAAGGAGGAGGGGGCTGCATATGTTTTGTAGTGTGGCCAAGGTTGCTTCCAGTTTTATGAGGAGTAGTGTGTATTGGGTATTCAACATGCTTTCGAGGAGATCTTCTTATAGCAATATTTAAACCACGAAGCAACGGAAGTGGTCCATTTGGCTGATCACTGATTCTAATCCCAACCATCCTCTCAGCATCAGCATTAGCAGCTGCAAGTGCAGCTAATTTTTGCTTTTTTGCTTCCTACTTTTGAGCTCTAAAAAATAAAAATCTTAAGTTAGTCTTCAGTAGTTAAGTCTTTGTAACCGTGGTGTTTAAAAACAGATAAGTAGCGATAAAAGAGGCTGATCTAACTCGAAGTATGAAATAGGCAACTCGAATTATGAAATAGGCAACATCAAAAGTTATTTTTAGATATCAAACATCTATATTAATAGATACAAATGGATGCCCGCTAAGTATAATAAATCAATAAACAAAAATAAGCAATTGTTAAAATAGGTGCTTTATAGCTGTAATCTAAAATATAATATATATATACATTGAAAAATAATATTGGATTATAGTTTTAATCAATGCAGGACTTTGCAAGGTATAAAAACACAAAAGCAAATGAAATGTTTGGGCAAACAAGCTTTCGGGTGGCTTTAATTAATGTTTAGCCAAATGAGGCATTTGTGTACTTAGCGGCACATAAATTTATGACCCTGCACTGGTGGTACCGTTTCATGTTTTTTTTTTAATTAAAACTCGTCTATTTTACCACTTTTGTATTCAACAATCAGCGTCCCTGGTACAAAATCAAGTTATTCGGTATTAAGTTCCCCCTTTTTCTTCGATATGGCTAAACATGTATTCGCGAGTCTAAGGGTGTTACCACCATTCTTGGATAATGACGTGTACACAGCGGCATGGGTTACGACTACTTTATTGCAGAGGATGCTTTCTTAGGCACCCACCTAAAGGATGTTGTATTGTCATGGAAAAATTTGATGAAAGAAAAATTGCTTTTTTGTTAAATAAAAAGCGTGGCGGAATGAGAAAAATGAGATGAGTACATGTCAAATTTTTTAGTTTTTTTAATAACTCTTGACATCTCATGTGCTGTTTGACACCGCATTTGACATATCAGAGTTCGTCTTCAAACTATTTAATTTTCTTACGTAGGAGGAAACACGATTAAATGTTTGAGTCATCGTTTCCACTTTCAACGCATCCGAAATTTTTGAAATATGGTATTACTGCTATTTAATAGTAAGTTTTTGTGTGTAATTGACAAAGAGTTGAAATCAGCCGATCCCAGATCTTTGTCACTCAAATATGCCTAAAAAATGAAAGAATATTTTCTGTAAAGAATTCCACATAAGAACTTGTTTTAGTAAAGTCAAATTAAGCGACTTGTTTTTAAATCAAACTTTATACAAGACATATACCTATTCAAAAGTCATTTGTATGCAATTTACGTTAAGTTTTTAATGATTTTTCTGCAATAATGCAATGCTGAATAAATATCGACATTAAATTTGAAAGTTTAAAGCATTTAGCAAAAATTACATAAATATATGCAAATTTTTGCTATAATCAGGTTAATGTCTGCAATTTTTCAACAAACTGCATCTGTTCCTAAAAGTTTTGCTGAATCTTGATTTTTCTGTTCATTTTTGTGCTTTTTTATACTTTTATAACATAAATACACAGATGTTTATAATTAAAATGAATTAAGTTCTGAAGTTTGGTAGTATTTTACGTTTATATGTAATGTTTTTTTTTTGATGATTTTCGAAAAAGATGGACGTAATATTCATATGTTTTTCGACAATGATGTTTTATGTATTTTGAAACTTAATAAAGAACTTATCCAAACTGTCTTTCAAATTTATACATAAAATATTTCATTTGATAATTGAGTCAAAAAATTGTATTTTAAATTTAATAATTGAATCAAAAAATTGTATTTTTATTAATATTATTAGTTAGGATATATTGTCTCGCACGGGAATCAAAGACAAATACAAAGGTGCATCAATTTGTAATGAAGAAGAGATACATGTGTATCAAAATATCACACCTAGAAAAATTAAAAGGCAATTTACCTATTTTAATGGTATTTGCAAAATAAATGTATGTAAACATATTTTCTGAATGAGTAATAATGTTTTATAATTATTTAAAAAATTAACAGTTTTGCAAGTAATTCAAAAATAATCTAGTATAAACTTAAATTTATACACATTCAAGGAAAACTCTCGGTTTTACCAAGTAATTCAAAAATAATCTAGTATAAGCTCTCGCTTTTACCAAGGAAAACTCTCGCTTTTCATGTTTTCTCACACCCAAAATCAATTCAAGTGGAACGTGAGAAATAAAAAGTGGAATTCCTTCCATTTTTAATTAATACTGTGAATGTTTTTTTTTTAAATATCATATGTGCATCGATGGTTGAATACCTCAGCACAACGTACCAAAAGAAACAAAATAAGGCTGAAGTAAAAAAAACATGTGATAAAAAATGCATATGTTACTTGAATACCTCTGCATCGTGTAGCACCATCTTCCTCGTCGATAATACAAGATCAATATTTCTCGTCGACCTATAAAAAAACATAACGATTTACAAAGGATTAGAACATCACACTAGATATAGTACTACTTTGTAACAACCATGTACAAAATAAAATATACATGCAAAGAACACGTATAATAGAAAATAAAATCATTTTGATACACGCTAAGATGTCAATCTATATCAAATTTTTTTTAACCATCTAACAACACATTTTATGGTATACATGAACATGCATAAAATAAAATAAAATCAATAAAATACGCTTACAACATACCAAAATACCGTTACAACCCTCCCTTATGTAACTTTCATCTCCATTATCTACGTCTCTATTATCAAGTTGTTACTCATCCAATGGTTTACTAGTTAATTCTTCATCCTCGTCGTATTTTTTCAATTCATGAAACCCTCTAAAGGGCGCTCTCAACACAACATACCAATTTGAAGAACTACCTTCTCTAGAGAAGAAAACTTGAACCGCTTGTGTTGCTAAGATAAACAGGTCACTTTCAAACTTATTTTGGAATTGATGCAAATTGACCAATTTAAATCCATCTTCAACTTTGACTCCACGATACATATTTGCCCAATCACATTTAAACAAGCAACTCGAAATTGACGATAATCCAACAAGAAAATCACACGCAAGACCCCATAATATATTACTTTTTCAATAGACCCATCTACACAAATAGTACTTGCCTCAATGGAAACACCACTATTTTGTGTAGCCTTCTCATAGTCTTTCGTATGAAAACGTCGACCATTAACAATATAGCCAGAATAAGAAATTATTTGCGAACGAGGTCCGTATGAAAGCCATTTTATTATGTTGCTGACATTGGATATACGTCTATCCTCTTTAACCTGGACAAATACAATACATTAAATAAAGATTTATGTTGATATATTACTTTCATCATTAATAGTTTTTTAAGATATAACTATCAACCTTTTTTCCAAACCAAAAACTAAAAGTCTCCGATTGCAATTTTGATAGTTCCAATTCGTCTTGTGCAAGATGAGGATTCAAACATTTTAGCTCCTCTTTGTGCATTCTGCATACATAAATGTAATTAAGGATCTAATTTATTTTGTATGTCATAGTTAAGTTGGACTTATACTTACTCTAAATACGGCTCTACTTCTTCCGTATTAAACAAAACGTATCGATGAGCAGCATTAATCACCTCCTCATCGACTGTAGTAGGTTTTCCTCTGGAAATAGGACGCCCCTCAAGTATAAAATCATTTTGTTCCACTTCATTTCGGTTTTTCCTCTCTCCAATTTATAATGCATCTTTAATATATCCAGAGAAATATTTCATACATTCTTCGGCAACATAGCGCTCAGCAATGCACCCTTCAGGTCGTGCTTGATTTTTAACATATCCTTTTAATATTTTCATATATCTATAACCAAAATGAATAAACAAGTTACTTTCATAACTATACATACTTTTAACCGTCAATTATTTATAATAAATATTACCTCTCAAATGGATACATCCATCGATATTGAACCGGCCCACAAATTCTTGCTTCTCTCCCTAAATGTATTGTTAAGTGAATCATGATATCGAAAATGGAAGGGGGAAAGAACCTCTCTAGATCACATAGTGTTAATGCAACTTGGTACTCCATTAATTCTAGTTTATCCCTATCAAGCACTCTTTGGCATATGTCATTATAAAATGAACATAGTCGTAGTAGTGCATTCCTTATCCCTGTAGGTAGAAATCCTCTTAATGCAACGGACAATAGTTGTTGTATCAATACATGATAGTCATGAGACTTAAGGTTTGATATCTTGTCTTCTTTTGCAAAACATTTTCCAATATTTGAGCTATATCCATCAGGCACTTTCAAGTTCTTCATTCTAAATAAAAGATCTCTTTTTCTTGATCGGATAACGTGCACGGTGCGGCTGGGAGCAATACTTTATTTCCCATGTCTATAGGATGCAATTTTTTTCTAATGCCTATTGCTTCTAGATCTTGGCGTGATTTGATGCCATCTTTTGATTTTCCTTTAATATCAAGCAATGTACCAATAATACTTTCACCAATGTTTTTCTCAATATGCATCACATCTAGATTATGCCGCAAAGGAAGTGTCTAAAAATTGACAAAACACGAATAATTATTACTAAGTAGCAAACATGAATAGAAAATGAAAAGCAATGTGTTTCTAGTTAAATTTCACCTTCCAATAAGGCAAGTCAAAGAAAATGGACCTCTATTTCCACATTTTACATCCTTTTTTCATCATAGTTTTCCTTTTCCTTTCACCTTTCTCTTCCTTTATTAATTTTTCGCCCAATCATTAATAATATCTTGAACATCATCAAAGATTTGAACACCAGTTTGTATTTGAGGCCTTTGTCTATTCTCTATAGTTCTATCAAATAAGTTACCGTTGACGATACTCATGGTTAGGTTCAAGGAATCGTCTATGACCCATGTATGCACACTTTTTTCTAACTGGTAGCCATACTGAGCAGGTATTGACACCACAAATAGGGCATGCTCTCTTACCTATTACAGTGCAACTAGCTAAATTTCTGTAAGCTGGAAAATCATTGATTGTCCACATAAGAATAGCATGTAATCTAAATTCATTGCGACTGTAAGCATCGTACACTTTCACCCCTTTATCCCATAATTTTTTCAAATCTTCAATAAGTGGTTGCAAGTATACGTCAATGTCATTTACCGATTGTCGTGGCCCATGAATTAACAAAGATAGCATCATATTATCTTTGTGCATACAAAGCCACAGAGGAAAGTTGTAAGCAACAAGAAATACTGGCCAACAACTATATCCACAATTCCAATCACCAAAAGGATTAAAGCCATCAGATGCAAAGCCAAATATTAAATTTCGTGGATCGGAAGCAAAAGAATGATACATTCTATCAATCATAGACCACTTAGTAGGATCCACTGGATGACGCAATTTACCATCTTCACTCTTATGACTGCTATGCCATCTTAGTTGTTCTGATGTTTCTGGGGATGCACAGTCTTGGTATCAATGGGAAGTATCTCAAAACCTTCATAGGTATTTTGGTTTGCTTCCCATCTTTAGTAGTCTTGTTTTTTTTCCAGCGAGACTTGCTACACTTAGGACAGAAATCACTATTTGCAAGCTCTTTTCTAAATAAACAACAATCATTTACACATGCAGGTATCTGATTATAGCCTAAACCAAATGACTTAAGCAACTTATTTGTTGCACATGTAGAATCGGGAAGCATGTTTTCTTTAGGCAACATATCCTTTAGAAGTTTAAGAAGCTCTGTAAAAGCCGTGTCCGATATACCATTTCGAGCTTTGTGCTTGAAAAGGAGTACTGTAGCAGACAACTTTGTGTGGCTTGCACAACCGGGACGCAAAGGAATTTCGGCATTCTCCATCATTTCCTTAATACCTTCCCTATGTCTTTCTTCAACATTGGCTTCTACCTCCTCATCATAGATTTGCGCATCAACATACATTCTATAAGTATCAGTCTCACTTTTATTTTGTGATCGCCGTTTCTCTCCATGAAAAATCCATATATCATAGGTTGGGTCCATTCCAAAACAAATCAAGTGTGACACAACTTTCCTTGATGTTTGCCAAATTAGATTCCTATAATTACGACATGGGCATCTAATTTTTTTCGGGATTCCCTTCACTCGCAGCATGCCCATATACAAAATTTTCCATAGCTCGCCTATATTCGCTTGTCATTATACAAAACAAAAAAGTATTAATACTCATTCTTAAATACTTATAGTGTGATGCT
This sequence comes from Allium sativum, assembly GCA_030737875.1. Taxonomy (NCBI): domain Eukaryota; kingdom Viridiplantae; phylum Streptophyta; class Magnoliopsida; order Asparagales; family Amaryllidaceae; genus Allium; species Allium sativum. Next base: position 244,320,557 of record CM060922.1, on the reverse strand, counting down.
AGGGCACATCGTTTTCTTCTTGCTAATACCAAAAATTTATACTACATGCTTCCTGTAACGACCCGCATTCTACGCATCGAAGGATCATAGAATATTTATTTCTTTCACATACGAAGTCGTATGGTCATGTAACTTTGGGAGACGACTATTGGGGTCATTTCCCATGTTCATGATTTTTGCCGATTTTTAAATGACCATTTTGCCCCTAACTGGTCTTGTTTTGGCCATAACTTTTGATTGGAAAGCAGTTTTGACCTGAAACCACTTCCATTAGCTCCGGATGATGGTTTACAATTCCGTAGAGTGGTCACATTAGCCAAACGGACTCAGCGTTTGGTAGATATGGCTGAAACAAGTTTCAGATAGTGAAAAAACAGCTTAATTGGGTTTAAACGGGTGATTAACAGCTAGGCCCAATGGGGGATTTTGGGATTAGAGGTATTTGAGGGCTGCTAGGGTTAGGATTTCAGTTTTTCACTCATTTTCCAACCGCCACAAACCCTCTCTTCAACCTAACAATGGCCTCCAACATCTAAAAACACCTCTAATCACTTCTTAATCAAGTTTTGGCTTAAACTACATCAAATTAAGAAGGAATAGCACCAAAGAAAGGTTAGAGCTGCTGTGTTGCATTGGGAACAATGCCAAATAGAGAATCATTTCATATTTGGTATTTTATTTGTGGCCAAGGTTAGTGATTTGCAAAGTTTCTCACTAATTACGGTTAATTAGGGGTAATTAGTGTTGATTTGCGAATTTATACACTAATAAATTATGGAAAAATATTTATAAATTCGGAAATAATGTATTAGACCTCTGTTAGAAATTTGGTTTGGTTTGGTTAAGTTTTACTAATCATATCATTAGTTTTGCTTAAACATACTTAAGGAAAAACATGGGTTTTTGGCGATGTTTGATCCATTTTACATGCTATGGTTGTTGTATTGGTGTTTATGATTGATTGTACATGTTGCTATGACTGTATGGTATGATTTGTGATTACCTAGAAGTGTTAGATTGGTCGAAAACGCCGTCGAATGGCGTAAACAGCTTGCTGGACAAAGTGCAGGAAACTGTGCAGAACAGGATTGGATGGAGGGAGCCCGACCCGACCCGATGGAGGGAGTACGACCGGAACTAGTGTAGTCGCACGATCCGATCCGAAGTGCCTCGACCCGCTGGTGATCCAGGAACCTATCTCCGACCCGATCGTGGAGAGCTATCCGAATCGATCCGCTAGAAGACCTCCGACCTGAACCACTTATGCGTCTCCGATCCGACCCGGGGTGGAGAGGGAGACTCGAGCTGCTTGCACCATGAACGGAGACTACGATCCGATGGAAGGAGCCCGACCCGACCCGGTGGAAGGAGCACGACCCGATCTGAACTGAGGGACTGATGACCACGACCTGAAGCAGAGAAGTGAAGAAATGAAGACCGATCCGGAGAAGAAGGTGATGACCAAAATCCGAGATGCAAAGGTGGTCCAAGTGGGAAGTTTGTACTCAGGATCCAGTTGGGAACCAAAGAGTTAACTTCATGAGTTAGGCTTTGTTGCGGGACGTGTGCAAAGGGGTTATCGATATCCATAACTTTGGTTCACCGCTGAAGAAAAGGGGGCATGTAGACGAACCAGAGCTAGGCTGGTTGGCCCATTTGGGTTATTGACTGTGGACCAGTACAGTGGGGACAGTGTAATACTTGTACGGAGTTGCCGTCATAGCCCCAAAAGAGCAAAGTGGGTCGTAGCAATAGTTGTACGGAGTTGCCGTCATGACCCCAAAGATTTGGTGGCCAGGAAAATGGATATCGTTTGCTTTACGCACTGAGTGAGAGATGTGAGGATGGTTGCTATGCTTGATTTGTTTGCCATCATTATGACATGTACACCTCTACCCCCGTTGTCTTTACACCATCTGTTTAGTGGCACCTTATATTATTGTACGGTATGTAGTGCTAACTCTTTGGTTGCAGGTCCAGGTTCAGGTATGGTTTAGTATACCTGTTATTGTTCTGTTTAGCTGCTTATCGCTCATACCAGACTTTTTGTCTGACCAAGAGTTTTATGTCTCTTCTTATTACTCTGGGTGCTTTCACGAGCAGACTAGAGACATGTTAGCTGGTGATGCACGAGTAGCTGTACCGGAGACGAGCAGGAGGCTTCCACGTATGATATACATATAGATATTCTCCCTGTGTCGCTACTAGTCACTACTTTGGGCATTAGTAGTGCACCTTTTTCTTTCTTTAGTTTAGAGACAGTAATTTGGAAAGTTGTAATAAACTGTATTTGGATTTCCTCTACTTTGATGATGATGTTGATGTTGGTTTTAGTTGTCAGCTTATGCACTGTCTCGCCTGTTTTATGTCAAGTATATTATTATTATATTTTGTTCCATGCGCTGTGAGACATTCTACAGGTTTTCGATTAGTTCACTCTCTCCTTTCCTTTCTTTGGCGACCGTTCCGTGCTAGTCGGGCATGTGTACAACGCACTTTCGGAGGAAATGCCGACTGGTCCGGGATGTGCCGTCACACTTGGTATCAGATCTCCATGTTGCGTAGTTAACCTAGGGAAAGACACCAGAGAGAGATAGTACATATATGAGAGCGCGTATTTGTGATTATTTTGGTTTTCAAAAAGCTATATACATATATACTATTGGTATAGTTAAGGATGAAGTCGCACTGCACTGGCACAACTATGGAGATGGTTAATCATTTCTCTTTACAGATTGAACGATGAGCCGATATGCAAGGGGTACCGGTAGAGGAGCCAATAATGGGAATGCTGCTGACATGAGGACGATGTTTACTGACCTCATGAGAGATATGCTTAGGGATGTGTAGAGGGCGGCTCCCAATGCTGGTAATGGTGGTGGCCCAATAGTGCGGGCGCCTAGGGCCGATTTCGCCAAGTTGAATAAGGATTATACTAGTCCTGGTGGGAAGTCGTTCCACGGAACGGAGTCGGCTACGGATGTTCAGGATTGGTTGGATAGCTGCGAGCGTATCTTCGAAGATTTGGGTATCGAGGATGCGATGAAAAGAAGGCTAGCATCCCATCAACTGCAAGGACGGGCAATGAATTGGTGGAATGCTATAAAGGCAGCTACTCCCGAGGATCATATTACTTGGGATCAGTTTAAGGTTCGCTTTAGCGATAAGTTCATTCCAGCTACTAAGAAGTCAGTGTTGAGAGATTCTTGGAACTCAAGCAGAATGGCAGAGCTCTCTCGGAGTATATTGCCGAATTTGACACTTTGTCAAAATATGGGTTATCACTAATAGATACTGCCGAGAAAAAGAATGAGAAGTTCATAACTGGCTTGGATCAGTACTTAGGGGAAAGGCTTATTAACCACATCGATGAGACGTTTGAATCGATTGTGGGGAAAGCATTGAGGTCAGAGAGTCTTTACCCTAAGTCGAAGACTGAGGTTGCATCGCAGAGGAGCCAAAGCCGCAAGCAAGCGGTGGAGGCAAGAATGGTTCTCATAATAAGAGGAAGCAGAACCAGAATAAGGATGGCCAAAAAAAAAAAGAATAAGAAAGATGTTGAGTGCTTCAGCTGTGGTAAGAAGGGCCATTATGCTAGTAATTGCCGGGCCAAGCCAGCGGATAGGAAATGCTTCAACTGTGGCCAAGCGGGACACCACAAGGATAAGTGTCCGCAACCCCCTAAAGAGAAGCAGATCGTGAAAGCATATGCCCTTAATGATATTCCTTCTTCGTCGAATTCCCCAACTGTGGTGGAGAAGGGAAAGAATGTCGTTATTCAAGGTATGCTTTCTGTTTATGATGTTCCTATTAGAGTTTTGTTTGATACCGGAGCTTTCAGTTCTTTCATATCTAGTGACCTGGTCGATAGGTTGGGACTGGAGCCCGAGATTGTCGATAGACCTTTAGTAGTGACGAACCCGATTGGTAGTTCGACTAGCCTTAGCATGATTTGTCGTAATGTAGTCTTATCGAGTCATGTATGTTTGTTTGTGATTGCTTTGTTTTGGGCTTTACTGGGTTTGGCATTATTTTGGGAGTCGATTGGCTCCATAGATACGGGGTGGTGGTATACTGTGAGGGCTTTTTGGTGACAGTTAGAGCGGATGATGGGCGGAGGGTAGTGTTTGGTGGTCTACCCAGTGAGGGGGTAATGGCTAGTTTTCTAAATTCCCTCGACATCCCGCATGATGAGTTGTCAGATGTGCCCGTGGTTGGCCAGTATCTGGACGTCTTCGAAGAAGTGACCGGGCTTCCACCACACCGAGAGATTAAGTTCCGTATTGATTTAGTGAAAGATGCCAGACCTATAGTGATGCCACTTCGTTGTATGGCACCAAGGGAGCAGCGAGAGCTTGAGGTGCAAGTCAGCGATCTTTTGAAGAAGGGATTTATCAGAAGGAGTGTTTCTGAATGGGGAGCACCAGTTGTGTTTGCTACCAAGGCGGATGGTTCCCTTCGGTTGTGTGTAGACTACCGCGAGTTGAATAAGGTGACGAGGAAGAACAAGTATCCTCTACCGCGGATAGATGATTTGTTTGATCAGTTGAGTGGCGCGAGAGTATTTTCTTAGTCGGATCTCGCGATAGGTTTTCATCAGCTTAGAGTGGAAGCTGAGAGTATAGCTAAAACGGCATTTCGGACGCCGTCCGAATTTTATGAGTGATTGGTCATGCCATTCGGGTTGACCAATGCGCCAGCATATTTTGTGGATCTTATGAATAGGGTATTTAGAGATCAGTTGAATAAGTTTGTCCTTGTGTTCGTGGATGATATTTTGGTCTACTCGAGGACAGAGGAAGAACACAAGGAACATTTGAGAATAATGATGGAGGTGTTGAGAAAACACCAATTGAAAGAAAAGTTTTCTGAGTGTCACTTCTGGAGGAGGGAAGTGAGATTCTCGGGCCATGTTGTTTCAGAGAATGGTACTGCCGTGGACCCTGCGAAGGTGGCTACGGTACAAGATTGGTCTACTCCCAAGAATGCAACGAACATAAGAAGTTTCTTGGGATTAGCTGGATATTATCGTAAGTTTATCCAAGGCTTTTCCAAGACAGCAGCACCGTTGACTCAGTTGACCAAGAAGAATCAAGCTTTCGTCTGGGAAGAAAAGTGCGAGAATGCATTTAAGAGCCTAAAAGAAAAGTTGACATGTGCACCAATGTTAGTCATTCCTAAGGGGAATGAAGAGATGACACTATATACGGATGCATGTGGTACAGGGCTAGGTGTTGTATTGAAGCAACGAGGTAGGGTTGTAGCTTATGCAAGTCGGCAACTGAAACTGCATGAGAAAAGATACCTTACCCATGATTTGGAATTAGCAGCGATCATGTTCGCACTGAAGATGTGGGGACATTATCTCTTGGGAGAAAGATTCGAGTTGTTTACCGATCATAAATCGTTAAAGTATCTCTTCTCTCAGAAAGATCTAAATCTCCGATAGCAAAGATGGTTAGAATTCTTAGCTTCCTATGATTTCGATATCGCATACACACCAGGGAAGGGCAATGCAGTAACTGATGCATTGAGTAGAAGACATGCCAGTTTAGGGGCTATGTTTCTAGAATGGAAGCAACTGGAGTACATCGCTGGGTATGATTTCAGACCAAAGTGCGAATTGGATCCAGAAATGTTAGCAAGTTTGACGATCAGACCCACTTTGATTGCGCGGATTGGTTCCAGTCAGAGGAACGATCCTAACCTATTGGAAATCATCTCCAAGTTACAGAAGGGTATCGACGAAGAGATGAACAAGTATGGGCTTGATCGAGATGGATGGCTTAGAAAGAATGGAAGACTAGTTGTACCCAATGTCAATGGATTAAGAGAAGAAGTGCTTAGGGAATGTCATCGCTCAAAACTGACTATACATCCCGGTGGTAACAAGATGTACCGAGACATGAAGCAGACCTACTACTGGGAAGGGATGAAAAGAGACTTGGGAAGTTTATATACAAATGCATGAATTGCCAGCTAGTTAAAGCTGAGCAAAAGAAGCCTAGTGGTTTGTTGCAACCATTAGAAATTCCAGAGTGGAAATTGGAACAAGTCTCAATGGATTTCATTGATAGGTTACCAAGAACTAGGTCGGGCCATGATAGCATTTGGGTGATTGTGGACCGATTGACTAAGAGTGCAAGGTTTATACCCGTCAAGTCAAACAGGACAACAACTAAGTTAGTTGAACTATATGTAAAGTAGGTAGTGAGATTTCATGGAATATCCAAGGGCATTGTGACCGAGATCCTTTGTTTACAAGTGGATTTTGGAAGAGATTACAAGAGGCGTTAGGATCAGAATTATATCTCAGTACTGCGTATCATCCTCAAACCGACGGTCAAACAGAGAGGGTGAATCGAGTGTTAGAAGAACTTTTGAGAGCTTGCATATTAGACTTCGGTGGATCATGGGATGACCTTTTGCATCTAGTAGAGTTTGTATATAATAATAGTTATCAATACAGTATTGGTATGGCTCCATTTGAAGCTTTGTACGAAAGACCGTGTAACTCACCATCATGTTGGTTAGAGACCAGTGAGAAATATGTGTTTGGACCAGAATGAATAAGAGAAACATTAGACAAGATTAAAGTTATCCGACAGCGAATGAAGACTGCCCAAGATAGGCAGAAGAGTTATGCTGATAAGAGGAGAAGAGAATTAAAGTTCTCCATTGGCGACTTGGTGTTTGTCAAGATTTCTCCGTTGAAAAGCGCGATACAATTTGGCAGGAGAGGTAAGTTAGCACCAAGATTTGTTGGTCCATTCCCAGTTCTTGAGCAAATTGGGAATTTGGCATACAAAGTTGAATTACCAAAGAAGATGGCAGGAGTTCACAACGTATTTCATGTTTCCCAGTTAAGGAAGTCCGTACACGACCCAGATGTGGCTATTTCACCTGATCAGTTGGACGATATCGAAGTTGAACCCGAGGCGGTTGGGAACCGCAAGCCTATGCGTATTGTGGGGAACGGTACGAAACAACTTCGAAGGAAAGCGGTGAATCTAGTCAAAGTTCAGTGGGGCGAGGATGAGAATGACTGTACTTGGGAGACAGAGAATAGCATTAGGAAGATGTATCCAGAACTCTTCTCCTGGTAAGATTTCAGTTTCGATTTAGTCTTTCCGCATGCTAGGATAGACTTGTTTTATTTGTTTTACATATTTGATTGTTGTTTGTGGCTGGTAGGCATGCAGGATCCTTTGTATGTTTTGGGTTAAGGAATTTCGGGGACGAAATTTCTTAAGGGGGGGAGAGTGTAACGACCCGCATTCTACGAATCGAAGGATCGTAGAATATTTATTTCTTTCACATACGAAGTCGTATGGTCATATAACTTTGGGAGACGACTATTGGGGTCATTTCCCATGTTCATGATTTTTTCCGATTTTTAAATGACCATTTTGCCCCTAGCTGATCTTGTTTTGGCCATAGCTTTTGATTGGAAAAGAGTTTTGACCTGAAACCACTTCCATTGGCTCCGGATGATGGTTTACAATTCCGTAGAGTGGTCACATTAGCCAAACGGACTCACCATTTGGGAGATATGGCTGAAACAAGTTTCAGATAGTGAAAAAATAGCTTAATTGGGCTTAACCGGGTGATTAACACCTAGGCCCAATGGGGGATTTCGGGATTAGAGGTATTTGAGGGCTGTTAGGGTTAGGATTTCGGGTTTTCACTCATTTTCTAGCCGCCACAAACCCTCTCTTCAACCTAACAATGGCCTCCAACATCTAAAAACACCTCTAATCACTTCTTAATCAAGTTTTGGCTTAAACTACATCAAATTAAGGAGGAATAGCACCAAAGCAAGGTTAGAGCTGCTGTGTTGCATTGGGAACAGTGCCAAACAGAGAATCATTTTAGATTTGGTATTTTATTTGTGGCCAACGTGAGTGATTTGCAAAGTTTCTCACTAATTACGGTTAATTTGGGGTAATTAGTGTTGATTAGCGAATTTATACATTAATAAATTATGGAAAAATATTTATAAATTCGGAAATAATGTTTTAGACCTCTGTTAGAAATTTGGTTTGATTTGGTTAAGTTTTACTAATCATATCATTAGTTTTGCTTAAACATGCTTAAGGAAAAATATGGGTTTTTGGCTATGTTTGATCCATTTTACATGTTATGGTTGTTGTATTGGTGTTTATGATTGATTGTACATGTTGCTATGACTGTATGGTATAATTTGTGATTGCCTAGAAGTGTTAGATTGGTCGAAAACGCCGTCGAATGGCGTAAACAGCTTGCTGGACAAAGTGCAGAACCGGATCGGATGGAGGGAGCCCGACCCGGCCCGATGGAGGGAGTACGACCCGAACTGGTGTAGTTGCACGATCCGATCCGAAGTGCCTCGACCCGCTGGTAATCCAGGAACCTATCTTCGACCTGATCGTGGAGAGCTATCCGAACCGATCCGCTAGAAGACCTCCGACCCGAACCACTTATGCGTCTCCGATCTGACCCGGGGTAGAGAGGGTGACTCGAGCTGCTTGCACCACGAACGGAGACCACGATCCGATGGAAGGAGCCCGACCCGACCCGGTGGAAGGAGCACGACCCGCTCCGAACCGAGGGACTGATGACCACGACCTGAAGCAAAGAAGCGAAGAAATGAAGACCGATCCATAGAAGAAGGTGATGACCAAAACCCGAGATGCAAAGGTAGTCCAAGTGGGAAGTTTGTACTCAAGATCCATTTGGGAACCAAAGAGTTAACTTCATGAGTTGGGCTTTGTTGCGGGACATGTGCAAAGGGGTTATCGATATCCATAACTTTGGTTCACCGCTGAAGAAAAGGGGGCATGTAGACGCACTAGAGCTAGGCTGGTTGGCCCATTTGGGTTATTGACTATGGACCATTGCAGTAGGGACAGTGTAATACTTGTACGGAGTTGCCGTCATAGCCCTAAAAGAGCAAAGTGGGTCGTAGCAATAGTTGTACGGAGTTGTTGTCATGACCCCAAAGATTTGGTGGCCAGGAAAATGGATATCGTATGCTTTACGCACTGAGTGAGAGAAGTGAGGATGGTTGCTATGCTTGATTTGTTTGCCATCATTATGACATGCACACCCCCACCCCCGTTGTCTTTACACCATCTGTTCAGTGGCACCTTAGAGTATTGTATGGTATGTAGTGCTTACTTTTTGGTTGCAGGTCCAGGTTCAGGTATGGTTTAGTATACCTGTTATTGTTCTGTTTAGCTGCTTAACGCTCATACCATACTTTTTGTCTAACCCAGAGTTTTATGTCTCTTCTTATTACTTTGGGTGCTTTCACGAGAAGACTAGAGACAGGTTAGCTGGTAATGCACGAGTAGCTGTACCGAAGACGAGCAGGAGGCTTCCACGTATGATATACATATAGATATTCTCCCTATGTCGTTGTTGGTCACTACTTTGGGCATTAGTAGTGCACCTTTTTTTTTTTTTGGAGACAGTAATTTGGAAAGTTGTAATAAGCTGTATTTGGATTTCCGCTACTCTGATGATGATATTGATGTTGGTTTTAGTTGTCAGCTTATGCACTGTCTCGCCTGTTTTATGTCAAGTATATTATTGTTATATTTTGTTCCATGCGCTGTGTGATATTCTACATGTTTTCGATTAGTTCACTCTCTCCTTTTCTTTCTTTGTTGACCGTTCCGTGCTAGTCGGGCATGAGTACAGCGCACTTTCGGAGGAAATGCCGACTGGTCCGGGGCGGGCCGTCACACTTAACACCAAACTCATTCATAAATACTTATACTTATTTATAATGGTGTTAGGAAGCACATAAAATTTATTGTACTTATTATTTTTATTCGTGATATTAGTAAAAGAAAAATGATGTACCCTTAGCACCACACTACTTATAACTATGGAAGTAACAGCCAAAATGATGAAACCTTGGTAGATTGACCCATGTTTTGTCCATCTTGGTAAAACAACGTCTCTAATTTTCGGACCTACTGGAAATGATCATATATGGTTCAACAGTTCATTAATGAATTGATTGAACTTATAATGAAGTTGATAGTTTAATACATCCATATCCTTATTCTCTCTTTCTCTCTTTCATATCTCATTTCCATTTAATAACGGTTGTTTCCAAACTTAGTAATGAAGTTGATAGTTTCTTATTTACTGCTCATTTGTTTTTCTCCATGGTTTATGTTTATTTATATTTCTCTCATTATCAATCTAGCCCCTATCAGCAGACCATAACTAACATAACTGGAAAGTGTACGCAACGTACATCACATATTAGAGATAACTCTATGGCAACCAACCCATTGATCATCCTGTCTCCACCTAGATGACCAGCCCCAAGGATATACAAGCATACTTATGCTACAGGTGTATTTTCAGTTTTCAATTAACATGCCTACAACATTCATTTGTTTATCATGGACTTGGTCCATTTGCTTTTATTTATCATGCCCAACAATGTTTATATATATTTGCTTGTTTTAGGCTATACAAGTACCATTAGATAATACAAATCATTTCAATTTTTCTGCCTCAATTATTCTATTCGAATTGCATGTTACAACATTCATTTTATCATCTCAAATAAAAACCATCAAATCTTAACTGTAACTAAAATTATCTTACTTGCATATGTTTTTTCAAGTTTCACCTGGCTACTAAGGTTGATGCATGGAGCATCCTATTAACCCAATCGTAAGGGATGTTCCTTTGTTCTAAACTTGCAAAACCAAACTGGGAAAAATAGATATGTTTTCAACATGTCTCATTAAATCACTTAGTTACTATTTACATTGCTGTATCTAGACATATTACCTTAAATCTTTGAACTATTTTTCTAGGCTGCATATTTTAATATCTAACTAACTCAAATGAAAATTTGAATTAATTTTTCTTTAAATTATGTATTTTTCCGGTTGGTTCTTTTTGTAAATAGCTTTCATGTTGCCGTCCACAGGTAGGTGTGAGCCAATAAGCAGTCTATTTTTGCAATTAAATAGCTTTTATGGCGTTGTCCATAGCTTAGTTATGCACGAATAAGAAATCTATTTCTGCATTAAGTGGATAGTACATGGGTCAACTTCAGAGGCCTCCACCTATTACGATCTTCAACATCATTTGACACTTCAAGTAATGAAATAACCTGTTAATTCTTCCCACTAACATGCCAGGGAAGCCGGGTACATGCTGAACTAACATGCCTACAAGTTTCTACCTAATATATGGTGTGACATATATTCAGTTTTCAACCTGGTTTAAGGTCTCTCCAATTACATATATAGTGTGACATGTGTACATATATTACCCTGTCTTAACAGCATATACATATATGAATCTGGTTTAAGGTCTCGCCAATTACATATATATACGTATATGTATAGGTGTATATTTAATAAATGATTAACCAGTATTAACCCATGCTTTTTGTGGTTGAACTTAATCCAGACTGTACACAAAAATAATGCTGGTATAATGTATATATATATTCCAGCCTATAAAGTCAGTACCGCAGTACAAAGTAGGAAATGAAAGCGAACAATCTTTGGTCATTCTAACATACTGGTCATTTGTGGCAAATACCCAAACCCGTAAAATTCAAAAAGTCAATATCATAAACTAAATATACAAACTCAAAGTATAACCAAATACATGTTTATACACATGCGCACGGGTATATGCATATATATGATCGAATTTCGTATTTCAGGTCCGAAACGAGTGTGACTGCAAATTGACAGGAACTACAGTTGGATGAAGAAATATGGAGATGAAAATAAATAAATAATAAATGGATGACAGGGTTTGGTGAGATCGAAGAAACATAATGGGTAGTAAAGAAGGAAAAATAAGCAGCAGTGGAAATGTAGATGTTTTGTGATGGCCCGCCCCGCACCAACCGACATTTACTCCAAAAGTGCGCTGTACCCATGTCAAGTTAGCACGGGACGGTCGTCAGAAGGAAAGGAAAGAAGAGAATAAACTAACAAGGAACCTGTAAAATGTCTCACAGCGCATGGTACAAAATATAATAACAACATATTTGACATAAAACAAGTGAGACGGTGCATAAGCTGAAAACAAACTAATATAGCAGCGGAAAATCCAAGTACAGCTTATGATCCAAAGCCAACATTATTACAACTTTTCAAACTGTCTCAAAAACAAAAGCAAGATAAAGGGGGTACACTACTAATGCCAAGTAGCGACCACCAACGAAACAGGGAGAATATCTATATATCATACGTGGAAGCCTCCCGCTCGCCTCCGAATCAGCTACTCGCGCATCACCAGCTAACCTGTCTCTAGTCTGCTCGTGTGAGCACCCAGAGTAATAAGAAGAGACATAAAACTCTGGGTCAGACATAAAGCCTGGTATGAGCGATAAGCATCTAAACAGAACAATAACAGGTAGACTAAACCATACCTGAACCTGGACCTGCAACCAAAGAGTTAGCACTACATACTGTACAACACTCTAAGGTGCCATTTCAAATGGTGTAAAGGTAACGGGGGTGGGGGTGTGCATGTCATAGTGATGGCAAAAAATCAAGCATAACAACCATCCTCACATCTCTAACTCAGTACGTAAAGCATACGATATTCACCACTTCGACCACCCAACATACTTTGCTATGATCACTTTGCCCCATGAAGTCATAAATGGCTTCACTGCACTGATACATAGCCACTAATCCTTCGCTATGTCCACTTTGCCCCATGGAGTCGCAATGACCCCATTGCACTGGCTCATAGCCTTACTAATCCTTTACTATGTCCACTCTGCCCCATGGAGTCACAATGACCCCACTGCACTGGCTCATAGTCTGACTACACATCACTTTGCCCCTCGAGTCATAATGACTCTACTGCACTGATAACGTAGTCTTGCTACCATCACCTTGCCCCTCGAGTCATAATGACTCTACTGCACTGATAAGTAGTCCATCATCCATTTTCAGTGGTGAATCGAAGTTATGAATGTCGACAACTCCTTAGCACACGTCCCGCAGCAAAGTCCAACCATGAAGTGAACTCATTGGTTCCCAACTGGATCCTGAGCTCTAACTTCTATTTGGACTACCTTTGCATCTCGGGTTATTAATCATCATCGGATCGGTTCAGATCTCCCCCTAATCATCAGTTCGGTTCGGATCAGAATGCTTCTTCTTCACTGGATCGGGTCGGATCGTCATCGCCCCAGCGGATCGGGTCGGGTCTCTACGTCCATCGCCATCACCGGTTCGGGTCGGGGTCCTCCGAGCGTCTCGGGTCGGAAAGCACTTCTCCAGGTCGAGTACAACAGATCGTGCTCACCATTCAAGGGCAGATCAGGTGCTCCAGCATGTGACGCGGTTCGGGTTCGAGCTCCTTTCCCCATCGGATCGGGGTATTTGGTTCGGATCGTGGCAAGTACCCACGAACGGTTCGGGCCGGGTCCTCCTAACCGATCCGATCCAGTTCGGATGTCTTCCTGCACTTTTTACAGCAAGCAGTTTACGCCACTCGACGGCGTTTTCGACCATTCCAACTATTCTAATCAATCACAAAGCATACCATACAGTCATAGCAACATGTGTAATCAACCACAAACATCAAAACAACAATATAATAGGTTAAAGTGGATCAAATCTAGCTAAAACCCCATATTTTCCCTTAAGCATGTTTAGGTGTAACTAATGATATGATTAGCAAAACTTAACCAAATTAACCCAAATTCATATCAGAGGTCTAAAACATCATTTCGAATTTTATAAATATTTTTCCATATTTTTATCATGTTTAAATTCGCTAATTAACACTAATTACCCTTAATTAGCCATAATTAGTGAGGAACTATGCAAATCACTCACCTTAGCCATAAATAAAACTTAGATCTGAAATAGATCTCTGATTTGGTGCGAATCCCAATGCTAAACAGCAGCTCTAATGTTGATTTGGTGAAGTTCTCCCTTGATTTGATGTTGCTAAGCTTAATCCTTGATTAGAAGGTGATTTGGAGGTGATTTAGAGGTTGGAGACCATTTTTAGGGTTTCTTAGAGGTAAGTGGAGGCTAGAAAACTGAAATGGAATGAATCTCTAACTCTTTTCAGCCTCCTCATAACCCTAATCCCCAAATAGGTTATGGGCCCATTCACTAATCACCCTATTTGGCCCGGTTAAGCAGTTTTTCACCTTCCAAACCTTATTTCAGCTATATCTCCCAAACGGTGAGTCCGTTTGGCTATTATGACCACTCTACGGAAAGGTAAACCATCAAACGAATCTAATGGAAGTGGTTTCAAATCAAAAATCCTTTCCAGTCAAAAGTTAGGGGCAAAACAAGATCAGCTAGGGGCCAAACGGTCATTTAAAAATCGACAAAAATCATGAACATAGAAAATGACTCTAATGGTTGTTTCCCAAAGTTACATGACCGTACGACTTCGTATGGGAAATAAATAAATATTCTACGATCCTCCGATGCGTAGAATGCAGGTTGTTACATGTTTGCCATGGTAATTTGTCAAGAGATGGAGAAATTAAGAAGGAAACGTACAGTATTAATGACAATGAATTGATATGATTTCACATGGAAACTAAAAGTTTCAGCACAATTAATTTTTACATCTTACATTAAAATCTGAACTTTATAATAGCTATTCCAAGGATAGAGTCAACAACTAATTCATCTCTACGTTTCCTCAGCTTTCCTTAGCATAAATATAAATAAAATAAGTGATAATACAACATACCCTATAAACTTGCATCAGTTTCTTGGTCATTATTGAGGTTTGTCATCAAATTATATACAAAACTCAACCTAAAAGGAGCATTGTTACAATCAATATGACACAGTAGCATGAGCCAAAAAGTTGGTCAAGCTTTGCATGTAAGGGATTGGATATATGGGAAATACCGACAGGGAGCGTTCTCATGATTATCATCGAGAGAGAAACATTAAAATTACACGAATGCAATAGCGGAGGGAAACAGTAAAATTACAATCACATGCAATTGAAACAACGAATAAAAATTTACCAGCGAGAGAACGCAGGCAAGATACGTAGGCGATCGAGCAGGGGACGATGGAAATAGAGAGCAGTGGCGATTGAGCAGCGACGATCGAGCAGTGGCGATGTGAAGTGGAGGAGATCGCTATGCCGCCTGGTTATCGAAAGGGGAATTAGGGTTTGCGGTGGAATACGATGGAAAAGGAAGTGTACTGTGAACCGATGGAAAAGGAAATGTTTTGAATGGATGGAAAAGGAATACAATGGAATACGATAGAAATGTTGTGAACCGATGTCAAAAGGCACAATGATTCATCCACACAGTGGGAAGATTAATTGAAGAACCGATGGAAATTTTGTTTAAATGTCAGGGGGGTGAGAAATCATTTTGGATCTGAGTTATGTTCCACTATTCTCAAAAAACGTTTTCAACATTATGCTTTGAATTGTGCCACATTTCAAATTAATAATTATTATTTAGTCTTGCTTATTAATTATTATATATTTGTATTTAATTTTTATTGTTTATTAAAATCTTATTTATTATTTATTATAAATGTTATATTTATTTTCAATATTTTTATGAATTATTATATAATTTAATTGCCAAATATTAAATATTACTTTGTAATTAAAATTGTCAAAAGCCGGCAGATCATAAGCAATGCCATGGACTACTTACAACATTAAGTTTACATGCAAATAAGAAAAATCTATCAAAAGCGTACAAACGATAGCGCGGTTGTTAACTGCTGAACAAACAAATTTGCCAAAATTATATTTATTAAAACTGCTGAAATAGTTACTACCAAATCAAATATTACTTATTAGTAATAGTTATTAATTAATTAACTTTTACTTATTTTCTACTTAGTTAATTATAATCGAGAGTAATACTTATTACAAGCTTATGTTACTTTTAGTTAATAAAGTAGCTAGTTAACATACATTAACTACTAAAAAAATTACTACTTATTAACTATTAATTATTTAATAATAATTTACAAATATTATTGATTCCCATGTTTATTATTAATAAGTATTATTATTAAATATCAATATAATTAGCTATTAAGTATAGATATTATAAATATGAAGTTTGCACTAGGCGTCTCTATTACAACCAATAAAATGAAAAGTTGTGATATATATGTTTATTACAACAGTGATTATTTCACAATTGTAAAATACATTTATTACAACAGTGCATTTTGCACAGTTGTAAAAAAAACATTTATTACAACTGCGTTTTACGCACTGTTGTGAATTTAAAGTTGTAATATGGTGTTTTTGTTGTAGTGGGAATAAATAGGGAATGATAATAACCTATTATAAATAAATAACATTAATGAAAATGTTGTATAATAGGTAGACTTGTCCTAGGGACAAGTGAAGATTATAACTTAGGTTATAATAAACTAGTAAGGAAATAAGACAACCTGTGAAATGAAATAAGTGACACTTAATTTCAAATTAAGTAATCAATAAATGGGAAAACTGAAACCAATTGTTTGTAATAAGCAGAGAAAAGGGGGAAGTTTATGAATGTAAGAGGTTGTACTTAATTATAAATTAAGTAATCAAAAACTTGGAAGTATGAAATCTGCTGATAAGAATAACATGTTATGGCTTGTCCTAGGGACAAGTGAGAATTATAACTTAGGTTATAAGAAAACAATAAGAAATTTGGAATAACTTATGTTAAGAGATAAATTGTACTTAATAAATTAAGTTACTTGTGAGAACAAGAGTATGAAATCTACGGATGAGGACAACATAAGTTATGGGAAGAGAAACTTGTTGTTATTGGACCTTAGTTAAGAAAACTAAGTTAATAAGTAAACAACCATAAGTTGTAGTGACGGTGAAAATTGAATTTATGATTAAATGAGAAAGAAGGAGAAAAACTTATGAATTGGAATAAGTTACATTTAATCATAAATGGTAAGCGACATGTTAATTAGAAAATATGTGAATTGAGATATACTTAATAACATATTAAGTAGAACATATTATTATAATGATGAAATCAAGTGAGAACATAAAAAGGGATTGGGGATTTCAGACCTTGGACCACAATCTAGGGAATAACATGTTGTGGGGTTATTAATAAACTTAAATGGGTTAAGTTGTATAACTGAAATTAATAAGCAAGAGGGTCCCATTCCTCAGAGATATAAGGGGCTAAGAAGAACTTGGTAACCCGAATAAAAAGTTAAGACAACCAAGTTGAATGGAAACCTGATAAGTAAAGCAAGTGCGTAAAGGAATGTTTAGACATAGGGTCTAACAACAAATTAAAGTGAGCCGCTTGAACCATTCCACACGTTTGAGGGTGAATAACCCAACATGGTAGATTACTATTGTGTTATAAGGCACAAGGGGTCTACACGTTTATCTGATTACTCTGTTGGCTCCGAAGGACTAGAACGGGAAGCACGCGGCTTCCCGAGATACGTAAGGTGCTTCTAGTAGTCCTTTGTGCGGAAGAAAATGTTTAGGCTGTGCTCGCAAAGATTGGGTCTGCGCGTAATTACTAGGTGGGGTGGCCTTGACTGCAAAAGTAGCTATGCAGTCAGAATGCTGTGATGTGGTGATATTAGGGTGATTCGGCGGTTGCCTCAACGGGGAGGCGAAGGGTAACGACCAACAAGGATAGTAGATCGTCGAATACCCGTCATCGGCAGTCAGTGGGATGCGAAAAGACTAGAGCTAAACCCAAGATACCGTTCACCTTTCACTATCGAGGTAAGGGGTTGTGGGGAGATGCCAAATGAATGTTTAGATTGTTTGTTATTAGGGGCATGTCACTTAGCTCTTGTAGTCTTTACTAGTTTAGGGAGGGCCTAGCTAGGGCCATAGCCACCGTGAAAACAGACCCGATGTAATGGCCCGCAAATCCGTACTATCTGAGTTGACTAATAACAGCACACTTCCAACCCAAATGACACAGAAATACGAATCATTATTAGAAAGAAGTTAGAGGATGAGAAAAGGAAAGAAAGAAATATTAGAACAGAAGGAAACGAAGATCACAAACTCACAGCGGAATGAATAAAATATATTAGGTAACATAAACTTTGAAATACAATTCGGTAACTTTATATACATACCATCATCAGAGCACAACAGCTATTTCTGGAACAGTTATAAACATCTGTTTCCAGATACAAACATGGTACACAGCGGAATATATGATAGTCTATAGCTAACTGGTGAAGCCTCCTGCTTCAAACTCCTCCAAGTGAATCTGTAAAATCCCGACTACTTGACTGCCTGTACAAATTTGGACACCCAAGAGTTTAAGGAAAACAAACAAAATAAATTCTAGGTCAGTCATGGGACCAGTGTGAGTAAACTCCAACCATTTGTTTAACTTTCAAAATCCTTTCGAAAGAAAGGATAATAGTAAGACCAGCCCACACATAAACATGGACGGTTTTTACCTTACTATAGCCCAAAACACTTTGATACAAAAATCCAGTGATATTATAATGGTGTCTAAATCAAATAAATAACAATCTAGCGGAACACTTGCATCTCACGCTCCATATATAATATAAAATCAAAAACCGCAGGCCGCTTATTGGAGATTGGATTCTAACTATGAAAAGATATGGAACCACCTGCCGATAGTGCATCTCTAGAGGGGAATACACTGGGTTCAACAAGAACATCTAGCAACCTGGCCGACACATGACC
Source organism: Allium sativum (assembly GCA_030737875.1). Lineage (NCBI taxonomy): Eukaryota > Viridiplantae > Streptophyta > Magnoliopsida > Asparagales > Amaryllidaceae > Allium > Allium sativum. The sequence goes on along the minus strand of CM060922.1, from coordinate 244,301,879 downwards.
GACCACTCATTTCGCTTGAGTGTATCGAATGTATATCACCAACGGTTGGGATCAACAACTCTTTCCCGAATGGGACAGCATCGAATAGAATAAGGAATTAAATGAATTTCTCTAGATAGGTGATAATACAACCTAATGGAAGCTACCCACATAGCCATGCTGCCTGCCCGATTTTTGTCATTTCCTGGTTGTTGATGCCTAAGGCTACGATTACTTGCAATTCATTGATAGCACAATCAGTTTGAATGCCACATTGCCAAATCCGTTAATCACTAATTGATTTGCACAAATATATTGGATATTATGCTAAGAGAATAAATCCTCCACCATCCTATATATTTATACAGACCAACATATTCGATCATTGGAAATACTTTGTCAGATATTCGTCCATATACGTTCGTTCTGGGATTGAACGAAACTGAAGGCACAATTTCTATTAATAGACAAAGCCCTTGCACTTTACTCTGTCTTCGATTATCTTCATATAATCTGATTCGCAACGCTACTGCCAATACGGAGTGGTTCTCGGATAATAATCCAACCAGTCTCTCCATATTAACAACGATATTGGCAAATACTTCAATAGTCAGTTATTTAACTATCGAAGAAAGACAAAAATCCATTCAAAACATCAAACAATCACCGGAATCCTTTTGATTAATATTTTATTAATTAAAACACTTCTCCATTTCCTTAGCAATATTCGTTAACACAATATTTTCTATATTTCTCTCCTTCTTTTATTTTCTACACATAGAAAATATTTTCTATTTATAATTGGAGAACATTCCAATTATTTATTTCTTTCCCGACTCATTTAATTCTATACTCGGGAAATATTTACTTTTATATTACCAAAATTCCACTTATTTGGGTTAAAACGAAGTTTGTGTAAAACATTGTTGCGACAACCCAAGATACTGTATTCAACTAAACCTTATTCAAATATTGATCATCAACATTGAATCTTGCTATTTATCAGTTAGTAATGGAAACAATCGAGTTGGGGTAAAATTACCTCTCAGACCTTGACTGAAAACATCTTTAACTTCAAAACATACAAAACCATTATTCCCGAAAAATCAACACCATACAAACCAATTATTCATTTTTAAACGTATATATGTTTCTCTTTCTATTACCAGATTATTGATTTCCTTTTTGTTTATAATATTCAATTTTAATTCGTTTCCTTATCAAATTCAATATATATTGATATATTGATTTTTTAGTTATCCAATTTTCTTAAAAATATTCTAACTCCTTAAATTTTCGGAAAATTTCGCCATAACCTCCTTTGTACTGGTCGATAGTTCAAACCTCAACTCGCCTCTCTAGGCCCTTTCCATTCAAAAAGAAAATCAAAAAGCCAAGTGGCTTGCCGATTCGGTGCGTAAAACCTCATATGGAATTTAAATATGTACCTTTTTGTCGGGCACTTAATTTATATCTATTCATATACTTCATTCCAAACCTGCTTAAAACGTATCCAAATATTCCTATTTGGTTTCAACTCAATCCACTCGTCTTAACCCAATTCGCTGATTTATTTTCTAATTAGCTGTTTTGCCTATTTCGCTTCTTTGTTTGAACAAACATGTTCAAATAAAATATTTAACTTGTTTATAACCAAATTTAATTCCAATATCAATTCAAGTTTCCTTTTCGATTTCGAATATAAATTTCCAAATTGAATTCACTTATTCAAAGCCCAATATCAATTCAAAATCTCATTAACTAATTAATATTCAAATTAGTTAATTCTATTCAATAATTAAAAATCTGATTTTTGTTTCAAAAATCAATCCATTACTCTACTTGAGTTCACATATATTTTACAACTCAAATCTGAAATTTTCTAAATAGAAATTCGTATTTTTTGCTTAAAATACTTTTATAAAATTAAATAAACTGCTATGGTTTTTAAATGGTTATGGCGCTGTTTTTCTGAAAATTTAATTTTGACATAACACAAAATATATACGAGGAAATTCAGAGTTTTCTCTCCCATTAGAAAACTATAATCTAATTGGTCTGGCGGTTCTTGTTTCAAAGAATTCCGACTTAATTTGGGTTCTATATACTCAATTGAAGTTCGAATCGCCAATTTACGAACTACCGCACTGCGACGAGCTCGTTTTAATTATATTTAATATATAAACGTTTTAAACTTCGTTTATATATAAATTCTAACTTCATTCTAATATAATTAATATATTTTAAACCAATTTTCCAAGTTCAACTTAATATTTCCGATTATCTATAATTGTCGATTTTCCCTTACTCGGTAATAAATTTATTTATCCTTGAATCTTCTATATTTAATTCCAATTACTTTTATAAATAAATTATTTATAAAATTCGATATAATCGAATTTCAATTATAAGCCCGTTGAATTCTTCTCAATTCAGCTTATACTCCGAATTCTAAAATATAATCAATCGTTTTGTTTCAAAACACTTCCCAATTTACTTTTAAATTCCTATTTGAATTTAAATGGTTTAAATTATCCAAATGATAATTTATTTCACCAAATTTACAACACTATTTATAAATTCAACTTCCTAGTTTCATATATTTAAACAAGTTCCCTTTTCAAATTTCTATTTGAAACTCCATCCTTTTGATATTCCGAATTGCGGAATAAAAACAGTTGTTCCCTTTCGAATGATTCCAAATTCTATTTTTAAATTCATATTTGAATTTAAATATTCAAATTATCTCTTGACAATTAGTTCATTATATTTATAAACACCATTTTATAAATTTCCTTGTTTTATATTTAAACAAGTCTATTTCAAAATCTATTTAAAACTAAAATCTTATTTTGGAAATTTCTATTTATAATAACTTATATATAACACCCAATTTATTTTCACATTCAATTTAACTTCTATTTAAATAAATTCGAATTGATCGATTTCAAATCATAAATCCTTACGGATTTATTTTAGTTCAATTTATATTCTGAGCATTAGAATAAACTCCATCGTTTATTTCTTTAAAACGATTTCCCCATTTCTATTTTTAATTCACATTAGAATTTGAATATTCACATTATCCAATGATAATTTTTCCACTTTATTTATAAACATTGTTTATAATTTCACTTCAAATCTTGTATTATTAATTTATAAACAACGTTTATAAATTCACTACTTGTTTTATGTATTCAAACAAGTTAATATATTTATAGTCCAATTTAAATTCAAATTCTATTTTAGATAAATAGAATTTTCCCTATAAATTTCAAAAATACCAATTATCAACTACGGATTTTCTAACACGTCATATATGACAATATATATATATATATATATATATATATATATATGAGAACAAGCAAATAATAATATTTTCGAGGAATCCAGTTAGATCCTTCCTACCTGTTTTCCTGCATCCACAGACGTTAGCCGACATAAATAATACCCATCCTGCTTCGAGGCAGGATATCGCGGTATAGAAGGTCATCCACTATCACAGCGTGGGGCGTATAGGGTCATCCGCTAATGATATTGCGGGCATCCGCTAATGGTATTGCGGGAACTATCCAATCACCAATATATATATATATATATATATATATATATATGTGTGTGTGTGTGTGTGTGTGTGTGTGTGTGTAATAGCCACAACCAAGCCTAAATAACTAATTTATAATAGCCACAAAATTATTTAAACGCATCCAAGAAACCAAAAATTATTTTAAATTATTAAAAATAATTCTAAACAGTAAATTTTGAGTGAGATTTACTCACCTGATTTTTATCTCGATCCATTTTGATTCCAGTTTTAATTTCATTCTTGTTAACCTCAAAGCTATGGTTCCAACTTGACTCACCTTGTACAATGACCCTATAACAATTGGAATTTCCTTTATTATATTTTATTTTTCATGATCAATATTCGCAATTAACTCTATCACTGCCAATTTGATTTTTGACAATCATAATAAATTACTTAGTAAATAATATACCTTAATCAGCATCTTAAAACCCCTTTTTTTCTTCCCTGCTTCAAAATACCAGACTGATCTCTTTCTCCAAGCAGGCTCAAACTCCCTTATCTTCTATGCTAATAAATATTTTATTGAACTCCTGTCTTGCTTTACACACGGGAACTTTGAACCGCTCAGACTCCTATTGGAAGCGATCGTATACCATCCCTAAAATCAAATGCTATCATCTGAAAAATTCACTGTCTCAAATCACCCTGTAGCAAACTCCGTTATATCATCATATACTTCGATTCATCTAAGCCTCAACTTGCACGCAAAACTCTCGAGTTCACCCTAATGGAAACGAAACTGCTTTAACCTCCTACAGCAGGTCACGACTTCGGCTTCCCTTTCCCCTTCGTTGTTCGATAGTCAGCCCCCTTTCCAAATTAAATCGCGTCACCTAATGATACATCGCGATGTACTAAATGTGGAGAACCTGAAACGATGCTCGAAACAACCCTAACTTTACCGTTGCTTCCAACTTGAACACCCCGATTTTCGATCGCCCTCCCTTTTGCCTTGCTGGTAAAAATGTGAGACCCCAAATCCACTCAATTCAAAGAACCGAACCCTAGACTCACGAGTTCAAAGTCGAACTCGATTTGAAGATTTTTCTGGGGATACGACTTCTATTTTGTCCTTTCGAATTTTTTTCTTTTTAAGATTGTAGGTATCGATTTTGATTTTTACTAGAAAGAGGGACGGAGGATCGCAGGTATAGAAAATGATGAGGATAATTGCTCGATTTTTCGTTGAAAAGGAGGAAGCACAAATTTTTGCTGAACTGGGAAATGAAAAAAAAGAACATAGGAAGAAGCTTGAACTTGGTTTCGATTTTCAGAAAAATGGGAAAAATTTAAAGAGAGGCTGTTAATTTATAGATGTGAAGCAGACAAAATGTACAGGGCATTTCATTTCACCATTCCTCTAGGAGACAGAGAGTACGTGATTTTGAAAGGAAACAGCTAGGCTAGTATAGACCTTTGCGTTGGGAATTTAGGTTGTCCTTATTTGTTTGCTTAGGGTAAAAGGAATTAAAGTATATATATTTTTATTTTATTTTGAACTATGGTGATTTTAACCCTTTTTAAAATCTCATGTGTTGTCGAATTCCTATTTAAAAACAACAACCGACAACCCTAGGGTTATACCACTATTATGAACACACTGGAACATGTTTTAAAGCCCAATTCGATCATATGGAGAAGATATTAATTTAAATTGATACAAATTAAATTCAAAATAATTAATTCTTTGATAATAAATTATTATTATCATTGTTTCCACTCCAATAGAATTTCTATTAATCATTTGAATCATCCTGACTCAGTTCAAAATTTTGAATTGAATTATTTCAGATTTCTATATTATGATAATTTAATATATTCGATATTAAATCGAAATCGATTTTTTTAAAATCGGTAACTTAATATAAAAATTCATTTATATTATCAAATTCTATATTTAAAATCATGTTAAATATTTAAAATAAACTGTTCAAAAATCCGGGCCGTTACATTCTTCCCCCCTTGAAAGAATTTCGTCTTCAAAATTACAAAGGTAGGAAGAGTGCTACAAACTTATTTACCTTTCAAAAATTCACTTATGTTGAACTCAACATTTCATACTTTAACAAATTTTCATTTCCACAAAAAAAATTGTTTCCATTTACATTGCTCATCATATTTGCTTACATTCAATTAATTCGAATGATTTTCAGTTAACACTTTCATATCTGATTCATATTCCATTCAAATTGATTTTACTCAGTTTATTCACTTCGATTCATTTAACTTATTTAAGTTAAATTTTAAATTTCAGAATTGACATTCCTGGTTTTCATTTCAAATTCCTTTTGAAATAACATATATATATATATATATATACGTATATTGATTACCATCTCAAATTCAAAATATTTGAATTTTCTAACTAACTTGTTTTCTCAAGCAAATTTCCTATATAAAATTTTCTAAGGCAGCAATCCATCACTTAGAAACTCGAAAATGAACACCGATGATGTCGCGATCATCATCAGAATTATTTCCCAGCCACTGAAGTGAGTTCAGTGTTTTATCACTTACAAAATCCATCAAAAAAATGATTTTGATTCAAAAATCCTTTTAAAACAAAGTCATATTATTCTAATATACTTCGAAAATATTTTCCAACTTCCCGGGCTTCTAAAATTCTAAATTCTGGTTTGAACTCAATTCCAGTTCATCTCATTTGTATATTTTATTCATATACAAATCTATTTGGTAATATATAACCATTTCAATTTTATTATCTCATTTTATTATTATAATAACAACCAACGCATCCATATTTTATAATAATTTCAGAAAATTATTTCTTTTATATCAAAATATAATTTTGGGTAAAATTATTTCATTTACCCACTTAAAACAGTATTGTGTCAAATTTCTCTGTTCTAATGTTTAGAAATTCCTATCGACTCCGTGGCGTCCCATGATTCGATCAGAATTCATAAACCGCTTAACAGACTAGCCAACAAAATATAAAATAATTTTTATATCAATTAACAAATACGCTCTCTCACATATATACACTCAACTCATTCTAGGGTACTACTGGACCTATGTCTAATGAGCATAACCCTAGTATCCTACCAAAGCCCAGGTGTTCGCTCAACCTAAGCTTTGATACCAACTGTAATGGCCCGCAAATCCGTACTATCTGAGTTGACTAATAACACCACACGTCCAACCCAAATGACACAGAAATACGAATCATTATTAGAAAGAAGTTAGAGGATGAGAAATAGAAAGAAAGAAATATTAGAATAGAAGGAAACGAAGATCACAAACTCACAGCGGAATGAATACAATATATTAGGTAACATAAAATTTGAAATGCAATTCGGTAACATTACACACATACCATCATCAGAGCACAACAGCTATTTCTGGAATAGTTATAAACACCTATTTCCAGATACGAACATAGTACACAGCGGAATATATGATAGTCTATAGCTAACCGGTGAAGCCTCCTGCTTCAAACTCCTCCAAGTGAATATATAAAATCCCGACTACTTGACTGCCCATACAAATTTGGGCACCCAAGAGTTTAGGGAAAACAAAAAAATAAACTCTGGGTCAGTCATGGGACTGGTGTGAGTAAACTCCAACCATTTGTTTAACTTTCAAAATCCTTTCGAAAGAAAGGATAATAGTAAGACCAGCCCACACACAAACATGGACGGTTTTCACCTTACTATAACCCAAAACACTTTGATGCAAAAATCAAGAGATATTATAATAGTGTCTAAATAAAATAAATAACAATCTAGTGGAACGCTTGCATCTCACGCTCCGTATATAATATAAAATCAAAAACCGCAGGGCGCTTATTGGAGATTGGATTCTAACTATGACAAGGTATGGAACCACCTGCCGATAGTGTATCTCTAGAGGGGAATACACTGGGTTCAACAAGAACATCTTACAACCCGACCCACACATGACCGACCACTCATTTCGCTTGAGTGTATCGAATGTATATCACCAACAGTTGGGATCAGCAACCGTTTCCCGAATGGGACAACATCAAATAGAATAAGGAATTAAATGAATTTCTCTAGATAGGTGATAATACACCCTAATGGAAGCTACCAACATAACCAGGCTGCCTGCCCGATTTTTGTCATTTCCTGGTTGTTGAGGCCTGAGGCTACGATTACTTGCAAGTCGTTGATAGCACAATTACTTTGAATGTCACATTGCCAAATCCGTTAATCACTAATTGAATTGCACAAATATATTGGATATTATGCTAAGAGAATAAATCCTCCGCCACCATACATATTTATACAGACCAACATATTCAATCATTGGAAATACTTTATCAGACATTCATTCATATACGTTCATTCTGGGATTGAATGTAACCGAAAGCACAATTTCTATTAATAGAAAAACCCTTCCACTTTACTCCGTCTTTGATTATCTTCATATAATCTGATTCGCAATGCTACTACCAATACGGAGTGGTTGTCGGATAATAATCCAACCGGTCTCTCCATATTGACAACGATATTGACAAATACTTCGATAGTCAGTTATTTAACAATTGAAGAAAAAAAATCCATTCAAAACATCAAACAATCACTGGGCCCCTTTTGATTAATATTTCATTAATTAAAACACTTCTCCATTTCCTTATCAAAATTCATTAACACAATATTTTCAATATTTCTCTTGGCCTCTTACCCTATTTGGAAAACGTTTCCACATCTCGCCTTCTTTTATTTTCTACACTGAGAAAATATTTTCTATTTATAATTGGAGAACATTCCATTTATTTATTTCTTTCCCGACTCATTTAATTCTATACTCAGGAAATATTTACTTTTATATTTCCAAATTTTCACTTATTTGGGTTAAAACTAATGTTGTGTAAAACATTGTTATGACAACCCAAAATACTTTATTCAACTAAATCTTATTCAAATATTGATCATCGAGATTGAATCTTGCTATTTATCAGTTGGTAATGAAAACAATTGAGTTGGGGTAAAATTACCTCTCAGACCTTGACTGAAAACATCTTTAACTTCAAAATAGACAAAACCATTATTCCCGAAAAATCAACATCATACAAACCAATTATTCATTTTTAAACGTATATATGTTTCTCTTTCTATTACCAGATTATCGATTTCCTTTTTGTTTATAATATTCTATTTTAATTCGTTTCCTTATCAAATTCAATATATATAGATATATTGATTTTCTAGCTATCCAATTTTCTTTAAAATATTCTAACCCTTAAATTTCCGGAAAATTTCGCCATAACCTCCTTTGTATCGGTCGATAGTTCAAACCTCAACTCGCCTCTCTAGGCCCTTTCCACTCAAAAAGAAAATCAAAAAGCCAAGTGGCTTGCCGATTCGGTGCATAAAACCTCATATGGAATTTAAACATGTACCTTTTTGTCGGGAACTAAATTTATATCTCTTCATATACTTCATTCCAAACCTGCTTAACACGTATCCAAATATTCCTATATGGTTTCAACTCAATCCACTCGTCTTAACCCAATTCGCTAATTTATTTTCTAATTAGCTATTTTGCCTATTTCACTTCTTTGTTTGAACAAACATGTTCAAATAAAATATATAACTTGCTTATAACCAAATTGAATCCCAATTTCGATTCAAGTTTCCTTTTCGATCTCGAATATAAATTTCCAAATCGAATTCACTTATTCAAAGCCCAACATCAAATCAAAATCTCATTAACTAATTACTATTCAAATTAGTTAATTCTATTCAATAATTAAAAATCTGATCTCTATTTCAAAAATCAGTCCATTACTCCACCTGAGTTCACATATATTTTGCAACACAAATTTGAAATTTTCTAAATAGAAATTCAGAGTTTTTTCGCTTAAAATCCTTTTATAAAATTAAATAAACCGTTATGGTTTTTAAATGGTTATGGCGCTGTTTTTCTGAAAATTTAATTTTGACATAACTCAAAATATATACGACGAAATTCAGAATTTTCTCTTCCATTATCTAATTGGTCCTGACGGTTCTTGTTTCAAAGAATTCCGACTTAATTACGGTTCCATATACTCAATTGAAGTTCGAATCGTCAATTTACGAACTACCGCGCTGCAACGGGCTCGTTTTAATTATATTTAATATATAAACGTTTTAAACTTCGTTTATATATAAATTCTAACTTCATTCTAATATACTTTAATATATTTTAAACCAATTTTCCTAATTCAACTTAATGTTTCCGATGATCTACAATTGTCGATTTTCCCTTACTCGGTAGTAAATTTATTTATCCTTCAATCTTCTATATTTAATTCCAATTCCTTTTATAAATAAATTATTTATAAAATTCGATATAATCGAATTTCAATTATAAACTCGTTGAATTCTTCTTAATTCAGCTTATACTCCGAATTCTGAAATATAATCAATCGTTTTGTTTCAAAACACTTCCCAATTTACTTTTAGATTCCTATTTGAATTTAAATGGTTTAAATTACCCAAATGATAATTTATTTCACCAAATTTATAACACTATTTACAAATTCAACTTCCGTGTTTCATATATTTAAACAAGTTCCTTTTTATAATTTCTATTTGAAACTCCATCCCTTTGATATTCCGAATTGCGGAATAAAAACAGTTGTTCCCTTTCGAATGATTCCGAATTCTATTTTTAAATTCATATTTGAATTTAAATATTCCAATTATCTCTTGATAATTAATTCATTATATTTATAAACACCATTTTATAAATTTCCTTGTTTTATATTTAAACAAGTCTATTTCGAAATCTATTTAAAACCAAAATCTTATTTTGGAAATTTCTATTTATAATAACTTATATATATATATATATATATAACACCCAATTTATTTTCACATTCAATTTAACTTCAATTTAAATAAATTCGACATGATCGAATCAAATCATAAATCCTTACGGATTTATTTTAGTTCAATTTATATTCTGAACATCAGAATAAACTCCATCGTTTGTTTTTTTAAAACGATTTCCCCATTTCTATTTTTAAATTCATATTTGAATTTAAATATTCAAATTATCCAATGATAATTTTTCCACTTTATTTATAAAACACTGTTTATAATTTCACTTCAAATCTTGTATTATTAATTTATAAACAACGTTTATAAATTCACTACTTGTTTTATGTATTCAAACAAGTTAATATATTTATAGTCCAATTTAAATTCAAATTCTATTTTAGATAAATAGAATTTTCCCTTTAAATTTCAAAAATACCAATTATCAACCACAGATTTTCTAACACATCATATATGACAATATATATATATATATATATATATATATATATATATATATGAGAACAATATATTTTTGAGGAATCCAGTTGGACCCATCCAACCTATTTTCCTGTATCCACAGACGTTAGCCGACATAAATAATACCCATCCTGCTTCGAGGCAGGATATCGCCGTATAGAAAGTCATCCACTATCACAGCGTGGGGCGTATAGGGTCATCCACTAATGATATTGCGGGCATCCGCTAATGGTATTGCGGGAACTATCCAATCACCAATATATATATGTATGTACGTATGTATGTATAATAACCACAACCAAGCCTAAATAACTAATTTATAATAGCCACAAAATTATTTAAATGCATTCAAGCAACCAACATTTATTTTAAATGATTAAAAATAATTTTAAATAGTAAATTTTGAGTGAGATTTACTCACCTGATTTTTATCTCGATCCATTTTGATTCCAATTTTAATTTCATTCTTGTTAACCTCAAAGCTATGGTTCTAGCTTGACTCATCTTGTATAATGACCCTATAACAATTGAAATTTCCTTTATTATATTTTAATTTTCATGATCAATATTCACAATTAACTCTATCACTGCCAATTTGATTTCTAACAATCATAATAAATTACTTAGTAAATAATATACCTTAATCAACATCTTAAAACCCCTTTTTTTCTTCCCTGATTCAAAATACCAGACTGATCTCTTTCTCCAAGCAGGCTCAAACTCCCTTATCTTCTATGCTAATAAATATTTTATTGAACTCCTGTCTTGCTTTACACACGGGAACTTTGAACCGCTCAGACTCCTATTGGAAGCGATCGTATACCATCCCTAAAATCAAATGCTATCATCTGAAAAATTCACTGTCTCAAATCACCCTGTAGCAAACTCCGTTATATCATCATATACTTCGATTCATCTAAGCCTCAACTTGCACGCAAAACTCTCGAATTCAACCTGATGGAAACGAAACTGGCTTTAACCTCCTACAACAGATCACGACTTCGGCTTCCCTTTCCCTTTCGTTGCTCGATAGTCAACCCCCTTTCCAAATTGAATCGCGTTACCTAATGATACATCACAATGTACTAAATGTGGCGAACCTGAAATGATGGTCGAAAAAACCCTAACTTTACCGTCGCTTCCAACTTGAACTCCCCGATTTTTGATCGCCCTCCCTTTTGCCTTGCTCGTAAAAACGCGAGACCCCAAAGCCACTCAATTCAAAGAACCGAAACCTAGCCTCACGAGTTCAAAGTCGAACTCGATTTGAGATTTTTCTGGGGACACGGCTTCTATTTTATCCTTTCGATTTTTTTCTTTTTAAGATTGTACGTATCGATTTTGATTTTTACAAAAAAGAGGGATGGAGGATCGCTGGTATAGAAAATGATGAGGATAATTGCCCAATTTTTCGTTGAGAAGGAGGAAGCACAAATTTTTGATGAACTGGGAAATAAAAAAAAAAAGAACAAAGGAAGAAGCTTGAACTTGGTTTCGATTTTCAGAAAAATGGGAAAAATGTAAAGAGAGGCTGTTAATTTATAGATGTGAAGCAGACAAAATGTACAGGGCATTTCATTTCACCATTCCTTTAGGAGAGAGAGAGTACGTGATTTTGAAAGGAAACAACTAGGCTAGTATAGACCTTTGCGTTGGGAATTTAGGTTGTCCTTATTTGTTTGCTTAGGGTAAAAGGAATTAAATTATAGTTATTTTTATTTTATTTTATTTTGAACTATGGTGATTTTAACCCTTTTTAAAATCTCACGTGTTGTTGAACTCCTATTTAAAAACAACAACCGACAATCCTAGGGTTATACCACTATTCTAAACACACTGGAACATGTCTTAAAGCCCAGTTCGATCATATGGAGAAGATATTAATTTAAATCGATATAAATTAAATTCAAAACAATTAATTCTTTGATAATAAATTATTATTATCGTTGTTTCCATTCCAATAGAATTTCTATTAATCATTTGAATCATCCTGACTCAGTTTAAAATTTTGAATTGAATTATTTCATATTTCTGTATTATGATAATTTAATATATTCGATATTAAATCGAAATCGATTTTTTTTAAATCGGTAACTTAATATAAAAATTCATTTATATTATCAAATTCAATATTTATAATCATGTTAAATATTTAAAATAAACTGTTTGAAAATCCGGGTCGTTACATTCTTCCCCACTTAAAAGAATTTCGTCTCCAAAAATACTAAGATAGGAAGAGTGCTACAAACTTATTTACTTTTCAAAAATTCACTTATGTTGAACTCAACATTTCATACTTTAACAAATTTTCATTTCCACAATTTTTTTTTGTTTCCATTTACATTGCTCATCATATCTGCTTACATTCAATTAATTCGAATGATTTTTAGTTAACACATTCATATCTGATTCATATTCCATTCAAATTGATTTTACTCAATTTTTTCACTTCCATTTATTTAACTTATTGAAGTTAAATTTTAAATTTCAGAATTTACATTCTTGATTTTCATTTCAAATTCCTTTTGAAATAACATATATATATATATATATATATATACATACATTGATTACCATCTCAAATTCAAAATATTTGAATTTTCCAATTAACTTGTTTTCTCAAGCAAATTTCCTTTATAAACTTTTCTAAGGTAGCAATTCATCACTTAGAAACTCGAAAATGAACACCGATGACGTCGCGATCATCATCAGAATTATTTCCCAGCCTCTGAAGTGAGTTCAGTGTTTTATCACTTACAAAATCCATCAAAAAAATGATTTTGATTCAAAAATCCTTTTAAAACAAAGTTATATTATTCTAATATACTTCGAAAAAAATTTCCAACTTCCCGGGCTTCTAAAATTCCAAATTCTGGTTTGAACTCAATTCCAGTTCATCTCATTTGTATATTTTATTCATATACAAATCTATTTGGTTATATATAACCATTTCAAATTTATTATCTCATTTGATTATGATAACAACAACCAACGCATCCATATATTATAATAATTTCAGAAAATTATTTCTTTTATATCAAAATATAATTTTGGGTAAAATTATTTCATTTACCCACTTAAAATAGTATTGTGTCAAATTTCTCTGTTCCAGTGTTTAGAAATTCCTATTGACTCCATGGCGTCCCACGATTCGATCAGAATTCATAAACCACTTAACAGACAAGCCAACACAATATAAAATAATTTTTATATCAATTAACAAATACGCTTTCTCGCATATATACACTCAACTCATTCTATGGTACTAATGGACCTATCTCTAATGAGTATAACCCCACCAAAGCCTAGGTATTCGCTCAACCTTAGCTCTGACACCAACTGTAATTGCCCGCAAATCCGTACTATCTGAGTTGACTAATAACACCACACATCCAACCCAAATGACACAGAAATACGAATCATTATTAGAAAGAAGTTAGAGGATGAGAAATAGAAAAAAAGAAATATTACAATAGAAGGAAACGAAGATCACAAACTCACAGCGGAACGAATAAAATATATTAGGTAACATAAAATTTGAAATACAATTTGGTAACTTTATATATATACCATCATCAGAGCACAACAGCTATTTCTGGAACAGTTATAAACACATGTTTCTCGATACAAACATGGTACACAGCGGAATATATGATAGTATATAGCTAATTGGTGAAGCCTCCTGCTTCAAACTCCTCCAAGTGAATCTATAAAATCCCGACTACTTGACTGCCCGTACAAATTTGGGCACCCAAGAGTTTAGGGAAAACAAACAAAATAAACTCTGGGTCAGTCATGGGACTGGTGTGAGTAAATTCCAACCATTTATTTAACTTTCAAAATCCTTTCGAAAGAAAGGATAATAGTAAGACCAGCACACACACAAACATGGACGGTTTTTACCTTACTATAACCCAAAACACTTTGATGCAAAAATCCAGTGATATTATAATAGTGTCTAAATAAAATAAATAACAATCTAGCAAAACGCTTGCATCTCACGCTCCATATATAATATAAAATCAAAAACCGCAGGGCGCTTATTGGAGATTGGATTCTAACTATGACAAGGTATGAAACCACCTACTGATAGTGTATCTCTAGAGGGGAATACACTGGGTTCAAGGAGAACATCTTGCAACCCGACCCACACATGACCGACCACTCATTTCGCTTGAGTGTATCGAATGTATATCACCAACAATTGGGATCAGCAACCGTTTCCCAAATAGGACAACATCAAATGGAATAAGGAATTAAATGAATTTCTCTAGATAGGTGATAATACACCCTAACAGAAGCTACCAACATAGCCATGTTGCCTGTTCGATTTTTGTCATTTCCCGGTTGTTGAGGCCTGAGGCTACGATTACTTGCAATTCGTTGATAGCACAATCACTTTGAATGCCACCATATATATTTATACAGACCAACATATTCGATCATTGGAAATACTTTGTTAGACATTCGTTCATATACGTTCGTTTTGGGATTATCTTCATATAATCTGATTATCTTCATATAATCTGATTCGTAACGCTACTGCCAATACGGAGGGGTTCTCAGATAATAATCCAACCGGTCTCTCCATATTGACAACGATATTGGCAAATACTTCGATAGTCGGTTATTTAACTATCCAAGAAAAACAAAAATCCATTCAAAACATCAAACAATCACTGGGCCCCTTTTGATTAATATTACATTAATTAAATCACTTCTCCATTTCCTTATCAATATTCATTAACACAATATTTTCAATATTTCTCTTGTCCTCTTACGCTATTTGGAAAACATTTCCATATCTTGCCTTCTTTTATTTTCCACACTTAGAAAATATTTTCTATTTATAATTGGAGAACATTCCAGTTATTTATTTCCCGACTCATTTAATTTTATACTCGGGAAATATTTGCTTTTATATTTCCAAAATTCCACTTATTTGGGTTAAAATGAATGTTGTGTAAAACATTGTTACGACAACCCAAAATACTGTATTCAACTAAATCTTATTCAAATATTGATCATCTAGATTGAATCTTGCTATTTATCAGTTAGTAATGAAAACAATCGAGTTGGGGTAAAATTACCTCTCAGACCTTGACTGGAAACATCTTTAACTTCAAAACAGACAAAACCATTATTCCCGAAAAATCAACACCATACAAACCAATTATACATTTTTAAATGTATATATGTTTCTCTTTCTATTACCAGATTATCGATTTCCTTTTTGTTTATAATATTCTATTTGAATTCGTTTCCTTATCGAATTCAATATATATTGATTTTCTAGCTATCCAATTTTCTTAAAAATATTCTAAACCCTTAAATTTCTGGAAAATTTCGCCATAACCTCCTTTGTACCGGTCGATACTTCAAACCTCAACTCGCCTCTCTGGGCCCTTTCCATTCAAAAAGAAAATCAAAAAGCCAAGTGGCATGCCGATTCGGCGCATAAAACCTCATATGAAATTTAAACATGTACCTTTTTATCGGGCACTAAATTTATATCTCTTCATATACTTCATTCCAAACCTGCTTAACACATATCCAAATATTCCTATTTGGTTTCAACTCAATCCACTCGTCTTAACCCAATTCGCTAATTTATTTTCTAATTAGCTATTTTGCCTATTTCACTTCTTTGTTTAAACAAACACGTTCAAATAAAATATATAACTTGCTTATAACCAAATTGAATTCCAATTTCGATTCAAGTTTCCTTTTCGATTTTGAATATAAATTTCCAAATCGAATTCACTTATTCAAAGCCCAATATCGATTCAAAATCTCATTAATTAATTACTATTCAAATTAGTTAATTCTATTCAATAATTAAAAATCTGATTTCTGTTTCAAAAATCAATCCATCACTCCACTTGAGTTCACATATATTTTGCAACTCAAATCTGAATTTTCTAAATATAAATTCGGATTTTTTTCGCTTAAAATCCTTTTATAAAATTAAATAAACCATTATGGTTTTTAAATGGTTATGGCGCTGTTTTTATGAAAATTAATTTTGACATAACTCAAAATATATACGACGAAATTCATAATTTTCTCTTCCACTAGAAAACTTTTATCTAATTGGTCGTGGCGGCTCTTGTTTCAAAGAATTCCGACATAATTTGGGTTCTATACACTCAATTGAAGTTCGAATCGCCAATTTACGAATTACCGCGCTGCGATGAGCTCATTTTAATTATATTTAATATATAAACGTTTTAATCTTCGTTTATATGTAAATTCTAACACCATTCTAGTATACTTTAATATATTTTAGACTAATTTTCCAAATTCAACTTAATATTTCCGATTGTCTACAATTGTCGATTTTCCCTTACTCGGTAGTAAATTTATTTGTCCTTCCATCTTCTATATTTAATTCCAACTCCTTTTATATATAAATTATTTACAAAATTCGATATAATCAAATTTCAATTATAAACCTGTTGAATTCTTCTCAATTCAGCTCATACTCCGAATTCCGAAATATAATCAATCGTTTTGTTTCAAAACACTTCCCAATTTACTTTTAAATTCCTATTTGAATTTAAATGGTTTAAATTATCCAAAGGGGGCGGCTATTTGAATGCAAAATTAGACACAAAGAGAGAGAAATAAAGCCTCAACTGTTGGATCTTTTTGTCTTTATATGGAAAGGTGTAATACATGGGGTGATCCAATGATGCAAATCAATTGTGTCACCATTTGTGTCAAAATTTTGTGTCTCTATATACTTTCCCTTATCCAAATGATAATTTATTTCACCAAATTTATAACACTATTTACAAATTCAACTTCCTTGTTTCATATATTTAAACAAGTTCCCTTTTCAATTTTCTATTTGAAACTCCATCCCTTTGATATTCTGAATTACGGAATAAAAACAGTTGTTCCCTTTTGAATGATTCCAAATTCTATTTTTAAATTCATATTTGAATTTAAATATTCAAATTATCTCTTGATAATTAATTCATTATATTTATAAACACCATTTTATAAATTTCCTTGTTTTATATTTAAACAAGTCTATTTCGAAATCTATTTAAAACCAAAATCTTATTTTGGAAATTTCTATTTATAATAACTTATATATATAACACCCAATTTATTTTCACATTCGATTTAACTTCTATTTAAATAAATTCGAATTGATCGAATTCAAATCATAAATCCTTACGGATTTTATTTAGTTCAATTTATATTCTGAACATCAGAATAAACTTCATCGTTTATTTCTTTAAAACGATTTCCCTATTTCTATTTTTAAATTCATATTTGAATTTAAATATTCAAATTATCCATTGATAATTTTTCCACTTTATCTATAAATACTGTTTATAATTTCACTTCAAATCTTGTATTATTAATTCATAAACAACATTTATAAATTCACCACTTGTTTTATGTATTCAAACAAGTTAATATATTTATAGTCCAATTTAAATTCAAATTCTATTTTAGATAAATAGAATTTTCCCTTTAAATTACAAAAATACCAATTATCAACCACGAATTTTCTAACACATCATATATGACTATATATATATGAGAAAAACAAATAATAATATTTTTGAGGAATTCAGTTGGATCCCTCCAACCTGTTTTCCTGCATCCACAGACGTTAGCCGACATAAATAATACCCATCCTGCTTCGAGGCAGGATATCGCGGTATAAATGGTCATCCACTATCATAGCATGGGGGCGTATAAGGTCGTCCGCTAATGATACTGCGGGCATCCGCTAATGGTATTGCGGGAACTATATATATATATATATATATATATATATATATATATATATATATATATATAGCCACAACCAAGCCTAAATAACTAATATATAATAGCCACAAAATTATTTAAACGCATCCAAGCAACCAATAATTACTTTAAATGATTGAAAATAATTCTAAACAGTAAATTTTGAGTGAGATTTACTCACCTGATTTTTATCTCGATCCATTTTGACTCCAATTTTAATTTCATTATTGTTAACCTCAAAGCTATCGTTCCAACTTGACTCATCTTGTATAATGACCCTATAACAATTTAAATTTCCTTTATTATATTTTATTTTTCATGATCAATATTAGCAATTAACTCTATCACTGCCAATTTGATTTTTGAAAATCATAATAAATTACTTAGTAAATAATAAACCTTAATCAGCATCTTAAAACCCTTTTTTTTCTTCCCTGCTTCAATATACCAGACTGATCTCTTTCTCCAAGAAGGCTCAAACTCCCTTATCTTCCATTTTAATAAACATTTTATCAAACTCCTATATTGCTTTACACATTGGAACTTTGAATCGCGCAGTCTCCTATTGGAAACGATCGTATACCATCCCTATAATCAAATGCAATCATCTAAAAAATTCACTGTCTCAAATCACCTTGTAGTAAACTCCATTATAACATCATCTACTTCGATTCAACTAAGCCTCAACTTGCACGCAAAACTCTCGAGTTCACCCTGATGGAAACGGAACTGGTTTTAACCTCCTACAACAGATCACGACATCAGCTCCCCTTTCCCCTTCGTTGTTCGATAGTCAGTCCGCTTACCAAATTGAATCGCATCACCCAATGATACATCGCGATGTACTAAATGTGGCGAACCTAAAACGATGCTTCGAAACAACCCTAACTTTATCGTCGCTTCCAACTTGAACACCCCAATTTTCGATCGCCCTCCCTTTTGCCTTGCTGGTAAAAACGTGAGACCCCAAAGCAACACAATTCAAAGAACCGAACCCTAGCTTCACGAGTTCAAAGTCGAACTCGATTTGAAGATTTTTCTGAGGACACGGCTTCTATTTTATCCTTTCGGTTTTTTTTAAGACTGTAGGTATCGATTTTGATTTTTACTAGAAAGAGGGACGGAGGATCGCAGGTATAGAAAATGATGAGGATAATTGCTCGATTTTTCGTTGAGAAGGAGGAAGAACAAATTTTTGCTGAACTGGAAAATAAAAAAGGAACAAAGGAAGAAGCATGAACTTGGTTTCAATTTTCAGAAAATGGGAAAATGTAAATAGAAGTTGTTAATTTATAGATGTGAAGCAGAAAAAATGTACAGGGCATTTCATTTCACTATTCCTTTGTAATGAAGGTAGGAGACAGAGAGTACGCGATTTTGAAAGGAAATAGCTAGGCTAGCATAGACCTTTGCGTTGGGAATTTAGGTTGTCCTTATTTGTTTGCTTAGGGTAAAAGGAATTAAATTATAGATATTTTTATTTTATTTTATTTTGAACTATGGTGATTTTAACCCTTTTTAAAATCTCACGTGTTGTCGAACTCCTATTTAAACACAACAACCGACAATCCTAAGGTTATACCACTATTCTGAACACACTGAAACAGATTTTAAAGCCCAGTTCGATCATATGGAGAAGATATTAATTTAAATATATATAAATTAAATTCAAAACAATTAATTCTTTGATAATAAATTATTATTATCATTGTTTCCATTCCAATAGAATTTCTATTAATCATTTGGATCATCCTGACTCAGTTTAAAATTTTGAATTGAATTATTTCAGATTTCTGTATTACGATAATTTAATGTATTCGATATTAAATCGAAATCGATTTTTTTAAATTGGTAACTTAATATAAAAATTCATTTATATTATCAAATTCAATATTTAAAATTCATGTTAAATATTTAAAATAAACTGTTCAAAAATCCGGGTCGTTACACCCGAGGGATATCTGTAGAGGCTCCTAAAGACGGGCCCGTACAGATATGGAAAAGCTCCTGATCGAGTTCCGCGTTTCTTGTATCGTCCTACCATGGAACTCGGTGCACATTAGAGGACGTTCGATTGAGGCATCGAGCTACAATTGAAGATACGTATGGTGGACAGTCTCGGTACATGCATATCTGCTCTGGTTGTGTATCGTAGACTTGAGGGCATTAATCCGGTATGGAGTTTGAATCGAACAAAGGTGGCAGTCCGTACGTTTGCGTAGCATAGTAATGACAGATTTATGCGGAACATAATATTTATATATATGGGTCTGTACGTCGCTACGGCGTAGGATGAGGGACTGCGTATATTTCGATGGTGTTACGGTGGATACCGTGCGAGTGGGCTACCATGGGATGTACCTTAATATTAGGGGTAGCTACATATATTTTATTAGGTTAATCCACTGGGAAGTAAATGGGTGCGACGTGTGTGTAAGCCTTGAGAGTTGTTAACCCAAGTAACCTAATAAATAAGATAATATGATTGAACGGTTTATGTAGGATTATTCAAAGTGTATAGTTTAAATCCAAACATCAGAACTAGTGTTTTGACCCCCTCCTCATAACATACTCGTAGGTTAGATTTGTGGCAGATAAATGATAGGTTTGGATACTGGTTAGGCAGTATTATTAATATGGTAAGGCTATGTTTAGATCATATTATATTTTATCCATTTCGCTGTGAGATATTTTCACAGCTCTGATATATTTTATGTCTCCGTCTTTTCTGCAGAATAGCAGGGCAAACCAATCCAAGTTTCGATAGATTGGAATTTTGAAAAAATAATTTGGTCTGTCGGAATTCAGGTTGTCATAATACTTGCCTCACCTAGGTCTTTCATGTCGAAATTGGTACATTGCAAGGATTTAACAGTATTTATTATATGAATATTTGATCTGAAAATAAAAAGGTCCTCTACATATAGACATATGATAGTACAAATGTCGTTCTCTGGTTTATAATAAATGCATTTGTCACTTTCATTAACTTTGAAACCATGTGAGATTATTAAGTTATCAAAATTTTCATGTCATTGCTTATGTGCTTGTTTTAAACCATATAATGATTTATCTAATTTGCTAACTTTATGTTTTTGACCATGAGGAACAAATCCTTTTGGTTGGTCGGTCCATATAAATTTCCCCTTCTAATTCACCATTTAAAAATGCAGTTTTAACATACATTGGTGCATTAGTAAGTTGTGAATAGATGCAAATGAAATTAGTACCAAAATAGATGTAATTCTAGTTAAAGGAGAAAAGTGTCAATAAGTCTAGATTTTCTCGTTGCTTAAATACTTTAGCTACTAAACGAGTTTTGTATTTATCAACTGTGCCATTAGGTTTTAATTTCTTTTTAAGTGCCCATTTATAACCTATAGACATACAACCAGGTGGTTAGTCCACTAAGTGCCAAGTCATATTGGCGTCCAAAGAATCTGTCTCATCATTTATAGTTCCTTGCCAAAAAAATTAGCATCTAAGGAAGATAATGTTGGATCCAGATTAACCTTAGAGGGGGTTGAATAGGGTTTATTGGTTTTTGCAAGATATTAAAATTATCACATCATAGATTTCCATAGAGAAAATAAATTTAGAAAGTAAATGACACAGATTTTACGTACCCAGCTTCGACAAAACCTGCGTACTGTTGCATACCCTAAGATTTTTATAAGGTATTAAAACAGATCCCGCTTACAAAACCCTGTAAACTTGCAAACCCTACTCCTATTCTAATCGTGCGCTCAAAATCCTACACTGATCTTTATACCCAATATCATATTTTCCCAGAATTACAAACCCATAACTCAGGCACCCTAACTATAAATCCTATAACTAGTAAACCCCAATTTTACAGAAAAACTAGAAAAATGATGGATCGATTTACAAAAAAAGTAAAAATAATTCAAAATAAAAATAACAAAACCCCCTTTGTATATTTAAAAGGATAGGCCAACCTTCTTTTCTTTTTAATTGCTTTGACTCCAAAGTAATGTTGACCAATTCTAAAATTTAGCATTCTTCAACTTTCCCCAAATCGCGACTTGAGTCTCTTGTAAAAATTGTTTCTCTAATGATTGAATTCTTCTGGCTCTCTGCTTGGAGATTTGCGCACGATCGAAAAACAAAGTGAGTATTTTTGATTTGGTTCTTCGAATTTTTGCTCTCGAATTGTTGCTTTTGTTTTCGATGATTTTTATTGCCAATCACGAATGGTTATTTATAAGATTATCAAACCCTAAACCAATCACGATTTCTTTAAATGACTTGGCTGATTTGTGCAAGATTGTTGTGATTTAAAACACCGTGAACATCACTGATTGTTTGCTTGATTCATTCAGCTTGACTCTTGTGTGATTTTCCAATTTTTTCTCCACTCCATTGATTTATTCCTATGTAATTGTGATTGGATTCTTAGGATACATGTTGTGAATAACCTGTTTGATTTTCTGGAAAGTTTTATAGAATCGACTGTTACCCAAAATTGATTTCTGGAATTTTGTAGCATGACACGAAACAACCAAATTGATATCTTGACTAAAATATTCGCAACAAAATTATAATCCATGCGATTTGGATATATGGAAATGTTTTGCACACATGAATTATACTCTTACCGAAATAGACCATTGTTGAATTTTAGAAACACTCGAATGTATTGATTCTTTCCTTGAGTCCCCTGTTGGCTTTCTGGAAATAAGAACAATCTGTTTTTTGTCCAAGATTAATTGCTAATTTTCATTGAATCTTCTGCTGTAACCTCGAATGAAAAAAGATTTCCAAAAAAAATTTGTTTTCCAGTTTTAACATAATTCAAACAGTTTAAAATTGCATGCCAAAATTGTATATTTGAAAGCTGGAAATCTTTAGAGCCCTTAATTTGCCCTTGTTATTTTCTGGCAATATATGAATGAATTTCCATGACTCACTAGTACAAAATGGACATGTTGCCTCGTCTCATTTGCTTCGGTTATGCTCATAACCGAAGCAAATAATATTATTTGCATCGGTTATGTCAATAACCGAAGCAAATAGTGTTTTTGCCTCAGTTGTGCTTGCAACAGAAGTAAATTATATCATTTGCTTCGGTTGACTCAACAACGGAAGCAAATGTATGGAAGCACATAGTGTTATTTGCTTCTGCTCTTTTCACAAACGAAGCGAGGAGTACGATTCGCTTCGGTTGTACTGATAAATGAAGCAAATATACCGAAGCAAATAATGTTATTTGGTCGCTTTGTCGAGAAACGAAGCAAATTGTGTTATAATAATAATCAATAATTATTTTCACATTAAATTCTTTTAGAATTAACTATTATTAATAGAATTTAATACTTATGAAGTGATATTTAATATTTATTAATTAATTTTAAATTATTATTAATTAATAATGTATTAAAAATTAATAATCAATAAATAATTAAGAATTACAAGTAAATAATGATTATGAATAATAAATTGAGAGTAATCATAAATTATACTTAAACAACCAAAGTTAAATATTAATATATTACAATAAATATTATTAAATAATAACGATTGATGATTAATTTGAAATATGAAATAATTCATCTAATTAATTACTAATTATAAAAAATTTGTTAATTGATTACAAATCAATAAATAAATAACAAGTATTTAATGATAATTTTAAAATAGTATTCACTATTGAATAATAATATGTATAACCAATAGAAAAATTAAGATAAATAATAATGAATTAAATAATGACAACCAAAATTAAAAAATTAATATTAAATAACAGTAAAAATTAATTACTAAATCAAAATATACATAGTAGTTAATATCGATAACTAGTATTCAATTATAGTTAAGAAGTAATAACAATATTTCTGGTAAAATTATTTAACATACTTTAACCGCAATTTTCTTAAACTGTTATAAACTTTGACTTACAATAATTTTTAACTTTAATAATTATTTTTTCACCAGCTATTTTTGCCAAAATTTTCAAATAAGTATATTTAATAATTAACCATTAGTAATTACCAATTAAGAAGTAATATTTTATTTATTAAATATTCAATGCTAAATAATTAATAATCATAACAAAACGAAGAAAGCAATATTTAATGTTTAAAAATTAATTGACATTAACTAGGCTTAAAGCGATTAATGTGATAGCTACATCGAACTAAAGGTGCAGGCAAACGTGATCGGAGGATTGAATTTGGTACTAAGTGGGGTATTGAGAATGATTTGTAGTGAACGACTATAAACATGATATTTGAGCATGGTATTTAATGAGATATTCAATTCACGGTGTTTAATTTGATTTGTTACAGTTAATTAATTGTTTGTTTTTGTATAACATACATTTAACAATTGCGAATAACATGAAGTAAATTATAAAATTGTTGTAATATATATATATATATATATATATGAATGTTGCGAATATGCTTTTATTATCTCAATGTTTAGTCCCACATCATGGGAATAAGCTAAAGATCAGCTCCAAAAGCCTATATATAAAGGAGCCAATGTAATCGAAAGAAGATACATCTGAATGAATAGAAATGTCCTATCTCCCTTATTTCTTCTGTTTTGTGTTCATTTTATAACACGTCATCAGCACGAAATTCTATTAGAGCTATTGTTTGAAATATTTTAGATCTACATTTATGGATCCGTCATGTAAGTCATTTTCATTTGAAGATTTTCATGTATTTCTAGATTTGTTCTACACTTGTTTTCTATTTGAGAATCATTAGTTAATGGATCTATCAATTGTTATATCTTCTGTTCTTCTAAATTTGATTCAAACTTCTGGATCATTTTTCTATTTTGTTGTTGCTAGTGTAGATGTTGATTAGGTCCTAATGGATCTATTTTTTAGATATAATTATTTGTATTGATCCTAATTATGTATCTAGATCCACTCTTTCAATTCTTTGCAGATCTAATTTTGAATTTTTCAAATGCAGATGGAGAATTGATTATATATGTATTGTTTACATTGCTGATGATGTAGAGGTAGATCTATTTTTATCCTTTCCAATCTACTATTATTTTTCATATGTAATTCTTTTGGATAGACTAAAGACAGAATGTTTCTTGAAAAAAAATGATTTTTTTTATGTATACCCAACAACGAAAGAATATGTCCTTTATGTATACCCAACATAATTATGGGTATAAAATATAATGATGTAGCATTTAAATTTATAGCAACATTTATCACTGGAAGTGATATTGAAAACTCATGATGTAAACAGATTCTTTCAAATGAGGAACCTGAAGTACATATGTAAATGACCTGAAGTTCATATACAATTTTTTTTCAAATGAGGAACCTAAAGTTCATATGTAAATGACCTGAAGTTCATATGACATAAAGTTCATATACGTTTGTTTTTCAAATGAGGAACCTGAAGTTCATATGCAAATGAGAAACCTAAAGTTGATAAACAAATGAAAAATCATAAAGTATAGTAATTCTTTGGAATATGAAATAATATGAGAAGTTCATATGTTGAAGAAAAAAATTTGAAGTCCGAAGCTTTATTAAAAGTTGTGACATAAAAAGATTGTACATCCATAAGAAGTTAAAAGAGACACACACATTATAATATGTGACAATAACATTGGATTCAATAGAAAATCTCTAAATGAATTTTATATAACTGACATCTTTCATGTACAATTTATATTAACTGAATATCCTGAAGATACAATATGCATATTAATCTCTTGAAGAGATTTAATTTTATGTACCAAATCCAACATCCTAGAAGAGATGTTAGAGATTTTTTTTTGTTGCATTGCAATTACATAAATAAAAGATATGTTCCCTAAATGAATATCATACACTCCAGAAGTAGTGATTTCTTTTCTCTCTTGAATCTTATTTTTATTTAATGCACCTAGTTTTGTTAATGCATTTAAGGTTTGATATGTATTTTTGTATATTGATATGACATTTCAATAGTTTGTATATATTTATCTCTGGAGGAGATAAGTTCATCCCAGAAGCGGTGATTACAGGATACCTTTAGAGGATATTTGTATAGTTAAAAATGGTAAAATATCTCTAGAAGAGATTTCTACAATTAAAGGTGATAAAATAGAAAAAGTTCATAATTTTTTTCCTAAAAAAAGGAAAATATGTGTTCAAACTCCATAAATGGTGTTTATGGAATATCCCAGAAGCGATATTATATGCTAATATGTCTATAAAAGAATTTTCATTGAAATATTTTCAAATATCAAAGATGATGATACAAATTTAATGACTAAAGATAATATGCATTTCGAAAATCATATTAAGTTAAAATCTAAATATTGATCTTAATTTTGCACACCGGAAGTGAATGCAAAAGTAATTTTTGTTATAAAAATGGAAAACTTAGAACCTGCAGTTTCTATGATGGTAGGAAGTAATTTTGATATAAAAAGAAAGATCTATATACGGGCAGTATAATTTGAAACATGTAATTTTTATGTTGTGAATTTTATGTATAGATCTGCAAGTTTTTCGAATCATTCATATTAAAGAATGTAAAATCTCGGTCCTATAATTATGCATTTCTACTCAATTCTTGATTAGATATTATGCATATATACGATATTTTAGAAAATTTGATTAGTAAGAAATGCAGTACAACTATAAGTTATTTATTTCAGTTTTATCGTTGACATATTCTGTAGCTAGATTTAAATTTTATTCTGTTGATTTAAGTAATTTATTTTTTTGATTCATATATTTATACCGCACAATGGTTATTTCCGTTATTTTTATAATAAATGCATTAAATGTATCGTTATAGTAATATATATTGTATTGCCATATTATTATAAATGTATTAAAAGCATTGGCTATTATTAGTTAAATGATGTATGTTTGTGTTTGGAATAAGAACAGACATATGTATTATTAGTCAATGTATTTAGCAACTAATATCTAATGTAACGGAAAAAATTGTATAACTCAAAGTCTTAGACCTGAAGTCATGAATTATATATTTATATATATTTATATTTATGTGTGTATGTATATAAACATTTTTGATAAAGTATACAAGTTTGAAATCCTATTAATTAGCAAGAATGTAAAAGCTTCTAAAATAGAAGTATGTTAAAAGATTGAGAACCAGAAGTTCATCATAAATTTATAAAATTGATATATATATATATATATATATGTGTGTGTGTGTGTGTGTGTGTGTGTATGCATAGGAACTCGAAGTTCCTCAATCAGTGAATTTGAAATACTTCATAATTTAAAAGCCTGAAGCTTTATTTAAACCGTATGAAATAATAACATTACACTTCTTAGTTAAATCATATGAGACAATAATAAAGCATCCAAAGATTACACAATTTTCAAAACGAGTTTTATCTTACTTATATATTTATATTTACATATCGAATTGAAGAATAAATTTTAACAACTCGAAGTTGTTATATATTTTATTTGAACCAGAAGTTCAACATAGTAAAACCAGAATTTCAATACAGTGGAACCAAAAGTTCAATATGATGGAATCAGAAGTTCAATATAGTTGAACCAGAAGTTCAATACAGTTCAACAAACTTGAAATTGTTTATATATTATTTGAACCAGAAGTTCAATATAGATAAAAAAAACTTGATGTTGTTCATATATTTCATTTGAACCAGAAGTTCAATACAATTCCAAATCATATATTTTGGATATTATGATACGATATTTAAGATTCGCATTGATATTGCTTGATAAGCAAAAATTAATGATTGGAAACTTACGAAGAATTTGTTCTGAAGTAAGTAACTCGAATGAGAAAGAATATGCAAATCAATTACATATGTAATACGTGGATGCACGTATATACACATATATGCAAAAATAATAATTAACAAGCTGAAGTTGTCATGAGCTCATATTATAAACCATGCATATATTATATTTCAGAAAGTCGATTAACATCAATATTGAATGACCTGAAGTCATGTGCATATTCAAACGATAAAAAATTCCTCTAAGTCATTATATCATTGAAAGGGAACACTACAACAGATTTACCTTTTAATAGCACATGAAAAACGCTATAACAGGTTACCATAGCATTAGTGACGACGCTATATAACAACATGCAATAATAGCCCTGTTATATCTTATAGCTCAAATTTAAACGCTATAGTATTATACATTTTATAGC
The DNA here is from genome assembly GCA_030737875.1 of Allium sativum. Classification (NCBI taxonomy): domain Eukaryota; kingdom Viridiplantae; phylum Streptophyta; class Magnoliopsida; order Asparagales; family Amaryllidaceae; genus Allium; species Allium sativum. The sequence goes on along the minus strand of CM060922.1, from coordinate 244,273,101 downwards.
ACACGTTCACCAGCATGAAATGTTTTATATAGCATTCAGACCTTGCAATTATATTTTCTTACTAAAATATCAGCTTATTTTTTTATAGTGTTATCAATAATTTCATAGCACATATTCATTGCTATGAAAAATGTTTTTCATTTTTTTTTAAAATTCCGCTATTATTGAATTCCTTATTGATATATAGCGTTCAGACCTTACTATGTTAAATACTCGTTTTTTTTATACCATTATCGCTGTTTTCATAGCTCATATTCAGTGATATGAAAAAAATTCCACACTGTTTATATTTTATATAGCATTTCACATTTTAATTCCATAAGAGGAGTTTTTCGCTATGAATATTTGTAGTATATATAGCGTTTTCATTATTTTCGTAGCATACGATCAATGATATGAAAAGGTTTTCCACGCTATTTAATTTTTTACATAGCATTTCACCTTACATTTCCATAAGTGCAATTTTCCACTATTAATATTTTTAATAATATATAGCACATATTTCAGCTTTGATGTTTATATAGCAAATCTATTATTTAATTTATGCACAATTCAAACAATTAAACAGTAAATTCACAGAACAAAACTGTCGATAGCAAAAAAATTAATACCAAAAGCAAATTTGATTTCAATTACAAAGTCACAGTTAATAAGTCTACTAATAAAACATAGAAATAAGTCAACATACATATTGTTCAAACATTGTTTCTAAACAAGACTACATGAAAAATCACTTGGTCTTCAACTTGTAAGCTCGTCCAACTTCTAGAACCTGCAATTCACAAGCACAAGTTACAGTCTTATAACAAAGTAAAATGCAAGAAACACAATTAAAATGTAAAAAATGAAACAGTGTTAGATGTCATCTCAAATAGTTCATAACAAACAAAAATGTTTATTATCTTATAGTTTGTCGGTTTGATTAATGTAAACAGGTTCTAATTAACATGGCGGGCATACACATTTTAAATGAACGGTGCACTAATTGCTTCGGTTCACTCAGCAATTAAAGTAACTTCTACATGAATATGGCCAGACTGAAATTTGATTGTGAATTATAATCTGAATGTGAATTATACAGATTTATAACCTGAATGTGAATTAGTGTGAATTTTGAAGTATAACCTTTTCACAGTAGCTTACATTGACATGGTAAAGTGAACCACAATAGCCTATAGTAAATCTAGAACAGACTTAATATTTTGAATGTGAATAAGAACGTCCCACCCTATCGAAATAGCAAGAAAACATACATGTTCAATAACCATAGCGACTGCAACCGTGATTTTAAACTGTAATCGAACTGATATTAGCATGAAAAATGCATTGGAGGTAGACCTGCTGTAAAACTCCACTTCTATCATCAGGGGTAGCGACGACCCTATAATTCTTTGCTCCTTCCTTTAGACTTTAAATCTCGAAGACGTAAATAATTTTGCATGTTCCATGACATGTAGCCCAGCATGTTATTAGGAAAAAGAGTAGAGCACGCATTTGTTAGTTTGTGTACCGAAAATGGAAAATGCAGTATAGAATAGCTAGACTTACACTGACAGGATTCAGAAAAGTGCATGCAAACCCGTAATATAAACCCAAGAGGTTATATGCCTGAAGTTATATGTATGTTAGAATTGTCTTTGGTGGCGGCAAAATTAGAATGCAGCTCATAAAAGGATTGGTTGAAAATCTTATTACCTTGCGGTCGGGATCAGCGTATTCTAATGGAAAAGGAAGCTGCAGAAGTAAATTAAGGAAAATAAGACAACTATGTAAATGCACTAAAATGGGTGAATTATAGAAACTTAGAATTGATGCTGAGCTAAACAAGTTAGAATATACATGCCCTTTTTGCAAATAAACGAGCCATGTCAGGAGTGCCAACACCAACTGCAATCATTTTGACTCCAGCTGCATCAAACTGTGGTTTCGAGTTTTGTAAGACAGAAGCTAATTCCTAGCTAAAGAATATAACAATGACAAATGAAACGTAATTAGTAGTTGATTATAGATCAATATTATATCCAGTATTCGCATTTCACAAGATTTTGCAGTAGCCTATAGTAAATCTAGAACAGACTTAATATTTAATCCTTATAAGCATTAGAAAAAAGCGACAAACGATGTAAATTTATTAGGACATAACAAATTTACTGATATGCACACGATAACTTTTCAACTTGGTTATTCAACTTTTTTTACCTCAGGTATGACTTATATACGATGAGCGAACTAGTAATGCTTTTGTTAAATCTGGCCCAAATTGTTTTTTTCCATATGTTTGTTTCTGTTTTCCAGGAAGGTTTCATTTTGGATATGCTGGTACATTATACTGCAGGATTAAGAATGGTAGTTGTTACAGTTTACCTGAAATATCACATTGCAACTTGGTCAGTTCTTTGGTTTCCGATACTAAGAATACACCTGAAATATCATGCAAGCAATAAGGTTTAGAAAGCTAAATTAGATATACAACATGTAAGTAACTCTGGTGTTTAAACTTCCATGTGAATTGAATATATAGAAGAACGTATTTGACATACTTCTCTATATTTTAAAGATAACAAAATGGATGCACAAGAACATGATAACATGAGTAAACTTGTCTACAAGTATCCTTCTTACCATATCAACTACAAGCACTTTTCTCCTATTGCTGCTCTTTAGAATTAAGGAATAAGTAGCACTTTTCGATTTCTAGTTGAGCAAAATGTTCTTTGTTGCTAATAACATGCTACATGATCCAAATAATGAAAGGCACAATCACCAATGATGATCTTATATAGGATAATCAAAGTACATCTACCAACCGAAAGACTATAATTAACTTAACAAACTTTCCTAATAAAGGCCAGGAGGTGACACTGATCCTGATAATGATATCCTATTGTGGGGATTGCATAAATTTTCAATTCTCAAAATGACCCCACATATACAACAAAGCTAATGAATGAACACAGTCCGAATTCATTATAAAGTAAGCCCAACACCACTGCTTCTACCATCATTCAAACAAAATTACTAGCTTATATACTTCCTCCTTTCCCAAATAAATAAATCCTATAATCATTCTGATTCTAAAATTCAGCTAGTGACATTAACCATGTGGAGACTAGTGGAAGCCATGAAGTGGGGACTAGGGATTGGTCGATAGAAGAAGAGTGCATGTGTGGCTGATGAGAGCTCTTTCGGGTCGCTGGTACTTGACTAACATCAATAAAACAACAGGAGTGTTAACAGGTTTACAATTTTATTGGCAATAGTGTGCGCACCTATGGCAGTGGCATTGTGCACTGAAGCAAGACTATGGTCGCTTTCTTCAACCGACTAGGGTAGCTACTTGCATAACTTACGTTAAAAATATATTTAAAACTAGGGTCCAAGTTATTGAATCAAATGTTGTCTGCTCATCATAATAATCATGAATAAAATTATTCCAATTGGGAATAATAGTGGCTTGCGTTTATGTCTAATTTTGTATTATTTGGCTTTGAAAGAAGAGCAGAATAATCTTTGTCTTCGGTCCACTTGCACAAGTTACGATCGTTAAACTCTCTTTTTTAATTACACATTTTAGTTAAGTACGCAAATGCGAGCTAATAGCATTTTAGATAAACTATTATTGTACTTATCTTTTTTAATTGCACATTTTTGCTTTGCAAGAAATGCAGGGTGCAAATATCTCGACCTGTCATAAAAAAAAAAAACAAGGTATGTTTGTTGGTACAGCTTCAAACCTTTCTTATATGTTGGTTTCGTGGTATACTATTTGGAGGTTGCGTATTTGTTAATTTAGAAAAGTGATGCATGGTTTACCGTTTGTATGTTGAATAATATTTATGTTCTCCCCCCCTCCCCCCTATAGTAACCACTGTTGAGACCCACGAGAGAAAAAAGCGCACATGCATACACACAATGACTGACATAATTTTTTTTTATTGGTATGTCGATTTCATCGTGTTTATTTTTGTGGTTGTAATCTCAAGAATATCCAATTGCTAAGATTCATTTTGTAAAATATTCATTTTTGGTCACAGTAGACTTGCCTTTTCCTTATGCTTGTATGCTGATTATTTTGTTTGTTGCCTACGCTATATGAACATGTTGCACAGTCAAAAAAAGATGAAAAGAAATCTGATTCTTTTTTCCTCTTCTTTCTCTTGTTTAGCTTCAAAATCAACAAAGCCTGGTGTAGGATCCTCTGTCCCTCAAAAAGTCTATGGTATTTTATCAATCATCTTGTTATTTTTACTATTACCGGCTAATTGTTCTTGAGTTCTGGATGCAGTTTTATTTGGTGGTATTATTTTGTTATTTTAACTATTATCGGCTAATTGTTCTTGAGTTCTGGATGCAGTTTTATTTGGTGGCTGATTATTGAATGCTTGTCTACATGTATGCTCGATACTTAAGTATCAAATATCTTCCTCTATTTTCCAACAGAAATACAGCGTGTAAAGTTATTCTCCCTCCCTTTCCCCCACCGCAAACAACACGCACGAATGCAAGCACGTGCATGCATGCACCATGGTTTGAAATTCCGGCCGGTACCACGGGATTCCGGCCGTTTCATTCCGGTTCCGGTCAGAACCGGAATGAAATCTGGCTGGAAACCCGGTTTCGGACATGGCTGAAGATAACGAAACTTTTATTTTGGAAGATGAATGTAAAAGAAAAATTAATGAGCTGAGAAAAGGATACAAAACTTTTTGATCTGCTGTTTCTTTTCAGAGTAAATGATTGAAAAGGAATCAGGCAGTTTGAATTCATTTTTTTTCGTTGAGAGTGGTGAAAGACTTTCTACAGCATGGTGAAGGCTAATCCTACTGTACAGTATTTCTTGTATCAAAGATACCCTTGCACCTTTCTGGCAAACAAATCTATATTTACAACAAAACGTACAAATTGGGATCAATTTTCAAACATCAAGCTACCTGGTCATATCAGTGGAAGTAAGTCCAAGTAACATACTTTCCTGCTTTCCAGTTTGGTCACACATTCTATCAAGTATGTCTAATAAATACCATTATGTAAAATTTTAGAAAATGCATATTCTAATTTAAAGCAGTTCAGCAGTTTAAAAATAGTTTTTTAATATAAAATAATATGTTTATTATGTTATTTCTACAAATGAACATATATACCAAAGCTAGATTTGTGTCAATACTAAACACTTATTAACTTTGAGGAGGAAAAACCACTGGAATTAGTAAACCGGAATTGAAACGGAATATCCAGAATTTACGAAAAGGATCCGAAATTACAAAAAATATTATAGAACAGAACGGAACCGGAAAGCGGAAATTCAAACCTTAAAGTGCACACAAATGCATACATATGTACGTATAGACATGCATGCATACATATGTGTGTGTATGTATACATACATATAATTTTGAATAAGTTAACGTTCCGTAAAAATATATAATTTTGCAAGGATGTTATTGCTTGCATTATGTCATGCCTATAAAATGATTTGTGATAAGTGGGGATACGGATTCCACCTACACACATAAATATATGCAAATACATAGCCCCTTTGTAGCCCTCGAATGAACCCATTATATTTAATAAATCAACAATTGGATTTAATGATGATGTTATAATGTGAACACTTTGCTAGTCAATACCATACATACTAACACAATTTTTTGTATCACATACGTACATGCAAGAATGACAGTCCCCTTTGCAGCATGCATGTAATTATTTTCACCTACATTATTCCAAATGCAATAAATTTTTACAGTTATTTGACCAAATATTATGATCATCTCTAAAAAAAATGAAACCATTTTACTTGTAGCATCCTTCAAATGATTGTTCAGTATTCACCACTAAAACATTTACTGCAATTTGAAACATCAAAACTGTTATGTTCTACTGATTGAAATGAACCAGCTTTTATGGAGATGGACTTTTATATAGATGGTGCATGACATGAACACAGCTGTAAATTTTGCAAATTTATGCAGCACTGGTTTTCTATCTAGATTATATTCACTTTTATAGATGGTACAAAATTTGTAGATATGTAAATACTAGATTTTATTTATTTATTTATATGAAAATGGGATCTTTTTGTAGATAATTACGGATTTTTTCGCGCAAAAGGAGCTTATAATATTTATTGATTCAAAATATCAAAATAACAACAACTACAGTTGAGATACAAAATTTCGGTACGTAATCTTGTTAGCACATGCCAATCAATTATTTTACTTGTTCATGAACTAATTATCTGCAGTATTTGTCGTTTGGGTAGATCGGAAGAAAGCTCCTGGCTCCACCAAAAAGCACAACAAAAGAAAATGATGATGGCTGGTCTCTAGTCGCGGGAGGTGTCTATTTTGGGAAACGAAAGAGCCAACAAACATAACGTCGTTGGACATATAACCAATTAACCGAGCCTGCACTATTTTGATTTTCTTTTGCTGGATGAATGTTTTTCTATTATTGTATATAAAATCTTGCATAAATGTGCTAGCAGCCAATTATATTATAAGTAGAATAAATATAATTTATTAAAACTTGCTTTTATTCTTATGGATTACTTTTTTTTTTGAATCCACTTAACTAACATACTCGTGGATGTACGTAATAACTAAGAGAACACGATTTTTTTTAGCCTCATGTAAATGCAATTTATAATGCACTATCATGTGTGTGCAGACCAAATCAGAACTCTGAATAAAGAATAACGAGAATTAGATCACCTGTCAGGCTCTGTAAAGATTGTTCAAGTTCCTAACAAGCCATTACTGCTTCCATCGCATAAACACGAACATGTTGCTGTAATTGATCCTTGAAGTTGCACAATAAGAATACATAGTGGGTCTGTAAATAAAGGTAAAATTATTGACATATTGTATAATCTAATCTTAGTAAGGAAAATCTAAAAAAATATGGAAAAGAAAAGCTTGTTTTCCTCACATTCTGAAGAAACAGGTTAAACAAAAAGGCATGCAATATGTGTGGCTTCAACCAATCAAAATATAACTACAAAGAATCCAATATCAACTTGTTTGTCACAAGACATATTGTACAATCATTTTTGGCGTAAAATGGCTAAGATCGGACATAAGTTAAAAGTCAATATGGGGAAAACAACAAATCTGAATTAAAACAAATAAACTCATATAAAAAATACATATGATTTGATCAAATTAATAGGGCCGCCATCCCTATAAAGTAATATAATCATATTCCTAAAATACAAGCATTTATTCTTTTTTAAACCAAAATCAAGTTATTGATCTCTGAGAAGGTAGAACAAACAAATTTGAGCTGACAGAGATAATCAAACAACAAAGAAACAAACAAAAATAAAACTTCAGAAACAAATTTGCTGATTTAACAGAATACCAACAAAGTTTCAGCATATACATCATATATTATATTTGAAGCTGGACTTCTATTACCTGAAGCATTGATTTACAAGCAATTCGAATTGTTGTTTTCCGCTGTAATTGTGTTATGCCTTTAGCAAGATCCAATCACATACTGCAGAGTTAACACGTTATGAAGTTAAGCACGAATATATATATGTCTCTCTGTGTGTGTGTGAATGCTAATAGTCTCAACTTTCCACTCAAGACATTATATATTATACGATTTTTAGAACAAGATGAATGAATTTAAAATGTTAGCTCCACCCATTGGGCTGGTACACACTAGATTTGTTTGTGCTATAGAATTTGGTAACTTGTTAGCATCTATACGAATTTTGAAATTAAACTTATGTGCTTTTATAAATGCATGTACCGAACAATGCGAAGATGGTGCTCTGTTGCATCACTCACATAGCTAGCTAGTGTTCTGTTGCAATAGGCATGAATAGAAGATGCTGGTTTATTGTTGCAGTAGATAGGAACTGAACACACCGATGATAGAAATATGCAAACTGCTGTATTGAAACGAAAATTGAAAGCTGCTGATGATATGAAGCCGACGCCGTAGCTGTTCAAACATGTGAAGCATATAAATACGCAACAGAGATTTCAGAGAGCTTATCGAAATATAACTTTGAGTTTCTACATAATATTTATCTATTAGTTGTTCATGATATATAGTCACAACTAATTTTGGCAGTATAATCTAAGGAACAACTTTACTAAACATAGATTCACCATCACGTATAATGATTATTCTAAACTAACAAAACCCATAAAATATGATATCTTAGATTATAGGATGTACAAATTATTTTCTACCCATTCAATTTTAATATGCTCTATGACACTTGGACAAAACTTTTTTTTAAAAAAAAGGAAATCTTCACATCTCACATAAAATCTTAATAACTATGCGAAATCTGTTTGTTCATGATTGTTAGTCTCTCCCTCAAAAGCTAACATAGAGTAACTTTGAAGTTGAACAACAAACCAACAGGATGTGCTACCAGAAAACCATGCACAAATCCTACTATTTAAAAATCACATGCAAACAAGATAATACATATATTGATTATCCTACAAACATCTGCAGATAAACTAATCTAAGTTGTCACCCTCTGTAGATATGATCTGAAGCCTTGCCCACCATAAAGCCGATAGCTTAGGACTAGCTGTAACGGAATGCATTTGTGTAATTTCTCTCAACTTAAAAACAACCTCTTTCATTTTCGGTCTTTTCTCCGGATCACCATGAGTACACATTTTGATTATCTCACTCAATGTTGCCAGATGTTTTGCACCAAATGACTCGAGGGTAGTATCAATCATGTCCATTAATGGCCTTTTACCCACTAGGTGACTCGAAGCCCAAAGCACGAGTAAACCGTCATCTTTGCTATATGGTAACCTACCCGAAATCATTTCCAATAATAAGACACCAAATTTGTACACATTGCCTTCGAAAGTTAATAGTTTAGAATTCAATATTCTTGAGCATTCAAAAGATAATTCATTGTTTGGCTCTTTTCCTTCGTATGTGAATGGAAGGTTTGATAATTTTGGCAGCATTATCGTCGCATAAATAGGTGGAAGATGAAGTTAAATCGTTCAGAACAACAGGAGGGCCCAGTTGGTGCATGCAGTCTAAACAGTATGCTACTCCTATTATTATTCTCAAGCGAGCAGGCCAATCCAAATGATCAGATTCTTCAATATGCATATGTTCAAACAGTGTTCCATTAGGAGCATACTCGTAAACCATCATCCTGGTAAAAGGCTTTTCTTCCTCACAATAGCCAATACGATTCATAAAGTTCTTGTGGTTAACACTGGAAAGTGTTGCGATCTTACTCATGAACTGAGATTCATTATAGTCTGACCAGTCTTTGGCAGAACTAATCATATTGGAATTTACGGCTATTTCAACTCTAGTGGACAAAGTTCATTTGTACAAAATGCGGTTTGATAAGGAGCCAACAACAAAGTAATGGATTTAATAAACGATGACTTGCTAGCTTCATCGTAAATAATGGCTAAAAATTAGTATCGACTAAATATAAATTTTGATGCTTGAGCATATATATTTTGCAAGGTTACATATCAACACAATTTTATTATTTAAAAAAAGGTATTTTCCCTATAAAAAGTCCAAAACAACACATTTTCTAGCACAATCAACCAATTATTATACTGGAATCTACTTCAGATAAAAAACTGAAAGGGAAAACAAAACTATAAATCACTACGATCTGTTGTTCTTACTAAACTGGAGTGAATGAATCGACTTTACAAGAAAAAATGCATCAATATTATGGAAAAGTTGCAAATTAAAACGCATATACTGTTGGATATCAACATCACCACGACTAATTACAACCAATGAATACTTAGCTTACAAATCATCAAAACTTAATCACGGAATAAATCGACAGCCATATTATAAAAACAAAAATTGAAAGGTTGGGTAAACTAGCTACTAGCGGACAAATCCACTGTTGATTTGGAGGTACCTGGTGTGAATCCGAGATGGCAACCAGTTATGGAAGAGATGTTGTTAGACTGAATTGAAAATTGACGGATCGATTTTAGGTGTAAATCGAAAAATTAAGATTGGGTAGAATTAGGTTTTGATAGATTAGCTGGAGATCGAAAGTGAAGTGGAGGGAATTTTATTTTCGAGGTCCTTTTTTTTACTTCGCCGAAATTGGATCCCGCTTAGATTTCAACTCCCGCGTTTTGGGTAGACATAGCGGATTATTTATTATTGACGTTTAATATAGCACAATTTACTGTTATATTATTTATTTAATAATTTTTATATAGCATTTTAACTATTGGGCTATGATATAATGCTACATATATATCATATTTTCTTGTAGTGGAATAAGCAATATAATATGAATGCATCTTATCAACTAATAAGAGCATTATCCTCCTACAAATGAAATACATCTAATGTATTTGCTAGCTATGATGCTATAATGGATCAAAAACGAATCCAAAGTAGGTTTATTATTTAAAGTGACAATGTTTGTCAACATTGAGGGGGAGGATAAAAGAATCATCAATGTTAAATATTTGCTAACATATAGAATTATGCAAAGTAATAAGTAGCTTGCATAAATTACCAATTATGTCCCTAACAGACTTTCTTCAATATACGTCTGAATCCCCGAAGGATCAAAAAGTGTAAATCAAAAGTCAATTCAAAATATTTTAGGAGTAAGTCATAAAGATGCAAAATAAAGGAGGTGAGTGTTCCTGAAGAAACACTTAATGGTGCCTTGAAAGAAACACATGACATGATTGTCAAAATAACCCCAGAAGTGATTTAGGTACCTAAAGCATAATAAATTTTGAGATCTCAATAAATCATGTATAGAACTGACAAGAAATAATCATCGATGATAAATTAATAAATAATAAAGCGCTTATATTTATAAATAGATTAAAAATCCCATATTAGAGAGAAACATGAGTAGCCATCATGAAATTCTCCTAAATAAGATATATGGACTTGCAGTCCATAAGATATGAACCTGTAGTTCATAAGATAAAATAGAAATATAGATAATGACAAAATCACACGAAATTTACTGAAGCACCATAAAGTGTCAACAACATGTTAAGTGCCATGAGCATTGTATTTTCAAATATAATTGAATTGATTGAAATGGTGAAAGTGTTTAAAACACTTATAATACCCTGAAGGTATAAACAATGAAAGTATACAAATTCCAGAAGAATTTGAATAACTTTGGTAGTGATAAAGAGCAAGAAATGTAGATTACAACATTCTTTTAGGTATTGTTGTGATAAAGATCTTGAAATAATTCATGATTAGTAGATCACTTCCTGCTTTCAAGAATTGTAGTGAAACTCTAAATATCCATTGAAGTGGTAGTTGCGATATGCAAAAAATTATTATAATATATAAGTTCATGAAGAACATAAAGAATACAAAGAACATGTCCGATAGATTACAACATTCTTCTAAGTATTGTTGTAATGAAAATTTTGATATACTTCAAGATGAGTAGATTACTTCCTACTTAGTGTTGTTGTAATGAAAGTTGTCTCACTCATCAAATGTGTATTGCAATATTCAAGCCCGATTGAAATAGAAAATTATAAGCATCTGAAGTGTATTCATAAATGAATATTAGTATCATACAAATCACAAAAGGAAGGTGTTTTAAATAAGAAAGCATGCCTGAAGCATGGAAAAACACATGAAGTTTTAAAAGAAAAACTTCATTAAGAAGTATTTGTAAGCAATTTGAGTTATTGAAAGAAGAAACGAATTCAGAGAAAATTATTAAATCAGGGGGAGCATCCATAAGTATGATATAATGAACTCCTTTTCCTTAACTAAGTTTTTCCCCATTGGGTTTTCTTAGTAAGGTTTTAATGAGGCATGGGTCATGATCCAGAAGTATCAATCCAAAGGTAACATACAAAAATAAGTTATAATGTACTCTTTTTCTTTATTTAAGATTTTTCCCACTGGGTTTTTCTTATTAAGGTTTTAACAAGGCATAACATTGATCCAGAAGAATCATACTACTTTTGACGTAGTAAATATGACATTGTATATTGTACTCTTTTTCCTTCACTAAGATTTTTCCCATCGGGTTTTTCCTAGTAAGGTTTCAATGAGGCAACTTTTTGATCCAGAAGTATCAAACATATTTTGATGCAGTAAACTATTATTTATGAAGAAGACAAGGCAGTTTGGATGTCTCAGATTCAAGTGAATTATATCAAGTATGATAGGATGGAGCACATTTCTTCTAAATTTCTCTTTACACGTGCATGAAAGGATAACAAGAAAGAGGAGAAACAAATTCAGTTTCAAGAAAAGAGGGTAGATCCGTTCTCAAAGGCAATTTCCAAATCAACATTGCAGAAGATGATATACAAAATTGGCATGCGTCGACTACATCAATAGACTAATTGAATAACGAGTTATAAATAAGGGGGAGCATATAAAATTATACTATAATGTACTATTTTCCTTCACTAATATTTTTCCTACTGGGTTTTTGTTAGTAAGGTTTTTAATGAGGCATTATCTTGATCCTGAAGTATTAACCCTTACGGTAACATTGTAAAACATGTTACTTAAAGAGGAAATAAATTTGCACTCTTTTCCTTGTTTATGATTTTCCCCACAGGTTTTTTCAAAAAAAAGTTTTTTGAGGCATTGTTTTGATCCTGAAGCATCAAACTCTTTTGAGGAATATCATTTTAATATGATATTCATAATGTCAGACATTGTACTCTTTTTCTCGTTCAAGGCTTTTCCCATTGGGTATTCCTGATAGAGTTTTTTGAAGGCAACAGAAAATAGTTGTATCGACTGAATGGATATATGCAAGTAAGATAATAATAAAGGGAAGGAATCATCATATATGTTTTAAAAGGGACAACTTCAAGTTAGCATAACATTCAAGTTTTTGAAGACGCATATTCAAGGGGGAGTGTTGTAATATATATATATATATATATATATGTGAATGTTGTGATTATGCTTTTATTAGTTCTATGTTTAGTCCCACATCATGGGAATAAGCTAAAGATCAGCTCCAAAAGCCTATATATAAAGGAGCCAATGTAATAGAAAGATGATACATCTGAATGAATAGAAATGTCCTCTCTCCCTTATTTCTTCTGTTTTGTGTTCATTTTATAACAAAAATTTCATTCTAATAAACATTTTTTCTTTTATTTAAGATAAATAAATTGTAAAATTTTAAATTGATTGGTTTCATTTTAAGTCAACTATATGTAGGAATTTTTTGTAATATCATCTAAATAGTTGTCACTAAAGAGGTTCACCATATCAGTCGTCAAATCTTAAAAAATAAAAACAATTAAATAAATAAAAATAGGAATATCATTCATGACTTTCCAAACATAAATGATCAACCATAACTCCCTACCCTACGCTGTCATTTTTCATTTTCCCTCCACGCTTTCGTTTTTCCTCTACATTTTCACTTTCCCTCTGCTCATTCCCTCTCTCTTAACCTTGCTATATAATATCTTTTTCTTTTAACTTACTCTTCTTCCCCAGATCTATTACTTTTCCAGTTTCAATTTCTTTTCCTTTCAATAATTTTCATTTTCTTCCAGCATACGATTTGATCATCAATTCACTTCGGAAAAAAAAACTCATCGGGATTAAGTCTCCCAATCGATGCTCATTTTTTTTAATTTCTCAAACTATTACTCAATCGGAGGAAAACTTCGAGGCGATTAAAAAGAGGATTTTTGAATTTGATTTTGGATATCCAAATCCCAACGCAATCATATTATCCTCCACGTATTCTGCCTCTGTCAACAATTGTCGAATTTAGTCCTTCGATTGCAGCGTTTCTCTGATCTCATCCTTTTATTCTAAATGATCGATCTATTTTAAGAGAAGATTCTAGAAGTCGGAAGCAGGATACTTTAATTTTAAGGAAAACCGACGATGTTTGCGAAGACGCTCGTGGTCGATAATATCCATAAATTCGTGTAAGTCTTATATATTTATCCAATTACTGTCAAATTATGTAATCGTTGTGAAATGTCTTCCCTAATATTTCTAAAACTGTTTTTCACTCGTTTTATTGGAATGGTTTTGTTTTTTCCAGGCAACAAAACATCTTGAGACTTATCAAGACTTATGCACTTTTAAAATGTGCTCTTGGAGATTGGATTGTGTATCTTTACTGGTGAGTGTTGTCATGGTACCTGACATTTCCAGTATGAAGTAATCACACTGATAGTTCTAGATTTTTTTTTTTAATTCTTGGTATCATACACTTCACGCTGATGCCTAAGGAGAAGGAGAAAGAAAGGCGAGTGTTGCTTCAGTTACAGTCTATCCTTTTGTTAAGTTGTTACAATAGCACAACTGTGCTTTGGCTACATGATATAGTATCGTTTTGGAAAAGATTTTTTTGTTTATTTAGTTCACTGCTAGTATCTTAGTTCCTTAATCATTTCTCTTATTTTTTTTGGGAAAAGATTCACACCAACCTATAGAAGCGCTTGAAAAATATCTGAGCACCTACTATCAGCGCAAGAAGATGTTCAGATAATAAAAATAGAATTTTTTATTGTTGGGTGGTCTGCTTACTGAAGTCAGTTTTTTTTTTTAGTTGGGCAGTTCACAATTCGATCCTCATGCCATTAGCAAATTTTAGACTGGTTCGATTTTGAAAGGATGAACAGGTGTGGATGCATCGTTACTGGTGATTTGTTATATTCTTTGTTTGACAGAAAGCAACCATGGTTATAATATATTCTTTCACCCAAACATAATAAACAGAAATGAACTGATGTAAGTTGAATGCCAAATGAATTCTGAATCATCATTTTCCTACTTACTTTCTAGTTATATATTTAGACAAAATCTGTTGTTTCTTTGTGCAGATTTTGTTTCCTCACTAGCTTTGAGATTTTTCTTAATCATATGTGGCAAGGGTCTAATTTTACAATGTTGTTGTGTCCTAGAACTTGCGCCGGAATCAATAATAATAATAAAAAGTAATGCATTGATGCAGACTCGACTAGAGGTGATACAGGTGATAGTAACTAGCAACCACGCTTGTTTTATTATATTCCTTTCCTGAATTTTTTGTGTTCAAATTGTTTCATTATTCTTTCAGAGGAATCATCAACCGACAGAGTTCAATGTAGCTGCGACAACTTTGTGTGGCTTTGGAGTTTATTTAAAATTATTTACAGTGGTTGCTTAGGTAGCATTAATGATTTTCTATTGTCACCCGGGGGTGTGGATATCTATTATTGTAAGAATGGTTCAAAATTTATATGTGATGTATTTCGTAGATATGCACCACTTATCCACTGTGATGTTTATGTAAGTTGTTATACATTGATGCTCTTGATTATGGTGAATGTATTAATATTGGCTGATAACACCATTAATGAAATATATTGTTTTCTATTATGTTGCTTTTAGATTTGTATCATTAACATTTCCAAAGAAATATATTTGTATTTAATTGTTCTATTTACATTTGTTATTTAGGTTGATTATATAATTGCAAGTCACAATTATTTGTTTGATATTGATTCTTATTATTGTATTTTGAAGAATTAAAGTAATTTATAAAGAGGTACTTGCAAAATGTTTTTTTGCTTCAGTTGTTTCCATAACAGAAGCAACAATCAAATTCACTTTATTAAGTCAATGTGCTTTTATTGCTTCTGTTGTTGGCACAAACGAATCTTAAAAGTGGGTTTTGCTTCAACCAAACAACCGAAGCAACAGATTTTAACTTGTTGAGTCGTCTGCATTTGCTTCGGTTGTTAAACCGAAGCAACAAGGGGTAAATAACTAAAGCAAATATCATGTTTTGTAGTAGTGACCGTTATTCATGCAGATTGGAAAACACATGCCACTTTTATTACTTTGAGTGACACTTCATTTATCACTGTTGTACGTGTGTGTGTATATATAAATAGATATGTGTATATATATGCACAGATATGTGTGTGTGTATGTATACATATATATATATATATATGTGTGTGTGTGTGTGTGTGTGTGTGTGTGTGTGTGTTTGTTTGTTTGTTTGTGTGTGTGTTTGTGTCTGCACTGAATTTCTTGGTTTATGCTCACTCACTGAGATTTGATCGTATTGCCCTTGCACAAAATATATGTGTATATACATGCATATGTATGTGTATACATGTATGTGCAATATATATATATATATATATATATATATATATATGTGTGTGTGTGTGTGTGTGTGTGTGTATGTGTGTGTGTGTAAGCACTAGAGATGATGTCTTCCTCGTAGTATTTATAGTGAATCACTTTGAATATCACAAGCTGTCTAGACACAGATGGACGAATATACACATCATATCAAGTCATGAATATGATGAGAAACACACCAAAATTCCAAGGCAAATAAATTTTAAAATAAAATTATATCTGCCAGAATTTAAAAATAATTTTGTTTCTGTTTAATGTATGTGCTTCTATGACATGTGTGCAGGTGACTGGACGACTGACAGTGAAGCAGACACAAGACAAATGAGTGATAGTGAGTGAATCTGTATATATGTGAGAGAATGTGTAACTGGATGTGTCAATGAATATGAGTTTATGTGTAAACCAAGTGACTGAGAGTTGTAGTGAGAAACAGATGTAACAAAAGAAATTGAATGTATTGAATTACAGTGAGATATACAAATAGTGGAGTCATAAATTTGTACTATTCAAATGTAAAAATAAAATATTATATTTCAATAAAATACTGTTTGAATATTTAAATTCTTGTGCAGTAGTATTTTATTCAAATATAACTATTTTATTTTGTCTGTGATGTAGTAGAATAGTGCAATTACAAACACATTTAAAATTATATATATATATATATATTTATTTGTTATCATCAAACAAATATTCACATAATTATTATATACAATAGACAAGGCTTCGAAGGTTTAAGGGATCCTCCTCTATAATATAACCCCAAAATATGAACCAATATCTTTTGATGTTCTTAATCTTTTACTTCATTTAGTACATTTTCAAAATATTCATTAAGTTCTATTCTAATAGGCATAGAGTTACTTGATGTGCTCCTACTATTCCTTAATTTAAAAGAATTTTTTTGATTCATAAAATCAGTGTCATTAGATTCAATTATATTTTGTGCATTAAGGTCAAAAAATATGTATGCTTTGCTATTAATAGCATAGCCAATAAACACTCATCATATGATCTACTTGCTAATTTTATTCTCTTAGGGTCTAGAATATGTACATATGCCAAACATCCTCAAGTTCTAAGATAAGACACATTTGACTTATAATTTCTTAAGATTTTGAAATCATAAATTATTTATTTTTAAGAACAGAAAGGTGAAATATTTTTCTCCTAAATTAGGTAATCTATTTATTCAAAAGGTTAAAATTCATGTCAATATCCAGCATTATCTATATCCATTAGTACCACTTTTAATTAATGACATTTTCAAATATATATAATTCAATCAATGCTTTTCACTAATGCATTCAATCAATGCTATTCATTTCCAAAAAAAATATAATCATTGATTATTAAATCTACGTCATTTGAGAAATGCCATTTCTTATAATTAAAGGTAGTTTCTAAATTTGCATTTAATTAATGTTGAATTTTATCAATGACATTTTCTAAACTTATACATTTAATTAACATTAATTTATTTTAATGAAAATATGTATTCGCTAATGTCAATTCTTAATGACATTTTCAAATAATTTATGCATTATATTGGTGCAAAAATTTATTCATTCAATCATTGTCAATTAATTCTTAATGACATTTTCAAAAATATTATGCATGCAATTAATGTCCAGTTATAACAAAGGCATTTTCAAATTTTGCATTCAATTAATGTCAATTTTAGCGACATTTTCAAAATCTTTTTGCACTTAATTCTTATTGTCTATAAGAATGTACACAAGTGTCATCAGAAATATCATCAATAAATGTAATAGAGTAGCGATTAACTTTACGCATTACTTTAAGTGGTTCACATGAAATTCTCCAATAACAAAAATCACATTTTCAAAATAGTAACTTGGTTAAAAGTAAATATAACATCAAACGTTCATTATAACACTATATTGTCTATCAAAATTACTATAATATTTATGACCCACTGAATGTAACTACTACTCCATTTATCGTTTCATTAAATCATATTTACTAACATTTATCATGCTATTAGATGTTTAGTTACAAACATTTATCTCCTAATTAAATGTTCTCAAAACTAAAAGTGAATATTTGGATATTTAAATATTTGCTTTCACACTAATATTCTTTTTGCAAATTTTATAGATTAGTAATTTATTAATATCTACCTCAACCAGTTATCGCAAAATTAAATTCACACCCCCATTTAGACTTCTGGCCACCTATACTAAAGGCCACCTCTTTTTTATGTCTCTCTACTTCTTTACACGACCTAAATTATCTAATTTCTAATCGGCCACCACCTCTGCCTTTAATTCTTCATCGTTTAAAAAGACATCTTCTTCCTAAAATTTTCTCCAACGCTCTACAAGCTTGAAGATTTCCCTAAATTATCAACGCAATTTCAAGCGTTCAATCAGCTGATTAACACCATCGAATCGCTCTACAATAGTATTCAACTTTTTCTCTGTTGTTTTGCACCAACGAATCAGCGCTTTCTGCGAATCAAATACCCGAAATCACATCGTTTAACAAAAATAATTAATATACTCCCGGTTTTACATGAGTAATAGTGATGGTAAATTAAGTACAAACAACATACTTCATCAGTTGTAAAGCGATTTGTCAAATCAACTTTTGTGTCTTCAACGGCATTTGACCGATCATCTTGCGGCCTATTGCTATCATCCACATACTTATCAAGTTTATCGTCAATCACATCATCTTCCCACAAAAAATCAAATAAAAATAATTAAAATGAATTTTTTTGTAAATTTTGACATGTAAATTGTCGTTGTATGAAGAAAACCTAAAATTCAATAACTTACAATCTCATTCTCTATTACAATGTCATCGAAATTAATGTCTTCCAAACTCGAAGTAGAGAGAAGGGTGAAAGAAAGCTCCTACAAAAATTAAAACAAAACCCTAAAAAAAAAATTATAACAATAGAATAGATTACGCAACATGATATGCAAAACTAACATCTTTTTTGTCTTTATCTTCCATCCTCTACTCAGCCAAAAAAAAATTATTTTTCTTCTTATGGTTTATGGTTTGATATTTGAGAATTTACGTTGTTTGAGAAGAGAAGAGACAGTACGACTGTTATTGACTGAGTGAAAAGAAATAAAGTAGTGGTAAGTAGTAGGTCAAAAATAATACAATCTATTAATTTTTTAAGGGTGGCCAGTAGTCTAAATTGGGTGTGAATAGCAGCACACTAAATTCAAACGCTTCCATTTTAATTAATTATGGTGCTCTAAAGCAATTGTTTTAACTTACTAATTGAATTGGAGATAACATATTTATTTCTAGTTGATGACGTTAATATGCAATTATATTTATATTATTTTCTCAATTTTAACCATACTTAAATCAATCTTATTTCATTCAAAATTAATTTCAAGTTGTCATTTTCAAAGTTCTCTTACTTGATTTTGATTAGAAATCTGAAACATGGATGATGGGGGAACGTCGTTTAGATTTCCGTTCGAAGCCATTGTTTTTTGTAGATAGTCTTCAAATTATTGAAAAAATGGCTAAATCGTGTACTAGATTTCACTTTGTAGACAAGATTTCCCAACAACTCGTAATCGGACAATTCTTTAAACAGTATGGAACCATTCAGATTCAACATATACTGATTTTATGTATTTTTAATGGCTAGTCCTATTTATACACCTAAATTTGCTTTTCTTACACCGAAGTTTTTTTTTTTTTTAAATATGGACAAAAATACCCTAATGTATAATAGCCGTAAACTATAAGTTGTAATTATATATTTTTAAAAACCTAACAAGCTAATTAATTAGGTTAAAGATAGAAACTAAAATTCAAACTTTTACCAATAGAAATTGTTGAAGAAGAGACAAATTTAGGGTTAGGATTTATAGACGTTGATTATTTTCATGTTGAAACTGAGAAAAATCATGATTTTGGAGTAGAATATGCAGATCAGGTTAGTTACTTTCGGTTTTTAGATCAGGTAGCGAAATTAACGTCGGCACAGCGATGGTGCGAGGTTGTGTGTTGCCCGCACACCTCAACTGAGTGGAATAATTTTTTCTCCGCATCCTGTCTACTGGGTTTTCATCTTTTCCCCGTAGTTACTATCCTAGGATTATTTTAACTTCATCCTAACGTTAAGGGTATAATGAGACCATATAGGCTGTAGGCAAAGTAAAAAACTGTGTTTAAATTTTTTAACCTAATGCAAGATAAAATTAACTGTTCAAATAGAATTAGCCATTTTTAATAGTATTTTCTTAATTGAGCATTGTGTAAGTAAGGAGACCAATTCTTCTGTACCCAATTCCCCTATCCTCCATGTTCCCTTCAATCAAATCTCCATATTTCGGTTTTTTTGCATTTTAGTCTCCGGACAATTAAATGGTTTAACTACAAAAGGCAGAAATCAGGGGGCTGTGATTGGTTGGAGTCACTGGGCACACTGAATTTCGACACAGAAGAATTGGTGCGGTAACTAACGCACTTTGTCCAGCTATACCTGTAATAAAATAAGCTCCTTTTTTAGTTTTGACTTTGCCTCAATTATTAGAATGAAGAACTGTCGGTACATATTAGATTAGTAATCATGAAAAACGAATGAACTGATCATCATATATTGCTTCTTATGGTTACCTACTGGTACATAAATTAACCCTAGAACAGGCTTCCTTTTTCCTTTTCTTTTACAACATTGATTATCATGAGAACATTGGGTTAGAGTAAGAATATGCAGATCAGGTTAGTTACTTTCGGTTTTTAGATCAAGTAGCGAAATTGACGTCGGCACAGCGGTGGTGCGAGATTGTGTGCTGCCCGCACACCTCGACTGAATGGAATAATTTTTCTCCGCATCCTGTCTACTAGGTTTTCATCTTTTCCTCATAGTTACGGTCCTAGGATTATTTTAACTTCATCCTAACGTTAAAGGTATAATGAGACCATACAGGCTGTAGGCAAAGTAAAAAACTGTGTTTAAATTTTGTAGCCTAACTTTTGGTGTATGCAACTATAATGCAAGACAAAATTAAGTGTTCAAATAGAATTAGCCAATTTTAATAGTATTTTCTTAATTGAGCATTGTGTAACTAACGCACTTTGTCCAGCTATACCTGTAATAAAATAAGCTCTTTTTTTAGTTTTGACTTTGCCTCAATTATTAGAATGAAGAACTGTCGGTACATATTAGATTAGTAATTATGAAAAACGAATGAACTGATCATCATATATTGCTTCTTATGGTTACCTACTCGTACATAAATTAACCCTAGAACAGGCTTCCTTTTTCCTTTTCTTTTACAACATTGATTATCATCAGAACATTGGGTTAGAGTAAGATGTTGATCCAGCTTAGAATAAAGTTAGAGTTAGTGATGAAAGACGTCAGCAGACAACAAATAGATATGCATAAGAATAGAGGTTAGATATAGGACGCATATGAAATCATAGTTGAACACGGTTAGCACTGGAGAAGTATAGAATGAGAGGAAACTGCTAATTATCAAACTTACCAGATTTTTATCAAACTGCTAATTGTGTAAAGTCTAAAACAAAAAAATAAAACAAAAAAGTGATCTGTCCAATTTAATTTATTTGATTTTCTCTAATAATGTCCCTATGAATCTCTTCAAAAATTTTTTTTGGAGCAATATGTTTGAGGATCAAAGATTTGAACTCGCTAAACAGGATGTCTGCCAGAGCAACCTTAGATGGGATTGGACGTTCTAACTATATTTTTCACTTCAGCATTCACAGCTTCAAACAGGTGATATGCTAGCTTTAATGAACGCCATACATTGCAAGGACACATATTACAATGATTCACGTGTATATATTTAAGACAAAAGGTTGTACAAATTTTATCAACCTGTGTTATTTCACTACTATAGTTAATGCCTTCTATTTTCCATTGTATAATCGGTCAAATCATCCTTACATGCACTTAATAGAGAATAATAAAGTGATAAATAGTAATGTCAGTATATATAAATGGGCATCCTGCAAGTAAATTTGCAGCAAGAAAGAAATAATAAATATCATCATGTCCTAAATTTAAAGTATGTTATACAGTTGGAAACATTAGAAACAAAGAAGAATAATAATAAGTTTTGAAATCCCTTTCAAGGTATGTTCATAGAAAGCTACAGATTATTAATTGGTGCTAAACCACACATGGCTGATAAGGTGATGCATGAGCTGATTATATATGCATGAAAGATTATGAAACAAGATCAAAATAATATTAAGCTGCCTATAAAATCTGCAGTACCATATCAGTTTACGTAGGCCTTCCCACAATAAAAGTTACCAACATGTAAATGCCAACCATAAACTGAAGCTTGTAAATGAAAATGTATGAACTATGAAGTGAGCCGCTGACAGTTGGAGGTGAGTGAATGCAACAAGGGCTATAAATAGTAACAATGCCCCTTTCTGATTATTTACACATATAAGTTAAAAGAGGATGATTAGCAGGAAAGTTGCAGTGGCAGTACTGTGTTGGAGTGCTTTAATTGGACTGGGCATTGACAATGTTGTATCGGGAAGGCAGTTGACCAGCAATGGTGGTAGGGCTGATGAAGAGAAGACCTTTGTATGGAGTGGGGGGGAAGGGGGAGGGTTTGGATTTGGTGGAGGTTTTGGTAAGGGAGGAGGGGCAGGTGGTGGTGGAGGGTTCGGAGGTGGGTTTGGAGGTGGTGGGGGAATTGGAAAGGGAGGAGGCTTGGGTAGTGGAATCGGGGTAGGTGGAGGACATGGAGGTGGATTAGGCGGTGGTGCTGGGGGAGGCATAGGCAAAGGAGGTGGAATTGGTGGTGGATTTGGTAAAGGAGGTGGAGTGGGAGGTGGCGTTGGAGGAGGCAAAGGCAAAGGAGGTGGTGGTGGATTTGGTGGAGGAGGTGGAATGGGAGGTGGTGAGGGGGGAGGCATAGGCAAAGGAGGTGGGGTAGGTGGTGGATTTGGTAAGGGAGGTGGTGTTGGGGGAGGCATTGGCAAAGTTGGCGGAGCTGGTGGTGGATTTGGAGGAGGAGGTGGAGTGGGAGGTGGTATTGGAGCAGCAGGCAAAGGCGGTGGGATTGGCGGTGGATTCGGAAAAGGAGGCGGAATAGGTAGTGGAATGGGCGATGGAGGAGGTTTTGGAGGCGGGGGTGGTGGAGGATTTGGAGGAGGGCTTGGTAATGATGGGGGGTTTGGAGGGGGGTTTGGCGGAGGAAGCGGTGGTGGAGGAGGAAATGGAGCACATTGATTCTACTATATATCAGCTTTCTATGTCTATGTTTGTGTGATTTATATTGTAATCATCAATTGTACACGTTATAATGATAATTGCAATAGATTATAATATTTATTTTATACGAAATAGTTACCATCACATTTTATTTACAAACAAGTTCAAGTCTTGACATTGATATAAAAAAAATCTTTTAGTTTCTACTAAAATATTCAGTATAACTATTAGGGGTTTAAATTAGAGATGGAAATTTAATCCGCGGGATGGGTACCCACGGAGATCCGCACCTAATAGGGTGGGGATTCCCCGACTTAGTGGATAATGGAGCGGGGGCGGAGGATGATTTAAATACCCGAAGCGGGTACGGGGCGGGTACGGAGGTAATACTATTTACCCCATATCCGACCCGATGTATATTTCCTGTTAAAGAACATGTACATTAGGCATATATACATTAAGTAGAAATATAGATTGTTGCGCACTTGTGCTGTGTCTACTCAATTTAACAAATTGTATCCTTTAACTTGCGGCTGTCCTTATTAAATGCTATTTTATAATAACAACTATTCATATCATGCATGTTGTTTGTTGCGCACTTCTTATATTTCCTGTTAAATCCGAGAGTTCAGGTGGAGGCTATTAAAGAAACCATAACCCTAACATGAATCATTAAAGACAAAGCCCTTAGATTTCACATCATCTCATATTTTGCTATTCTCCACTTTGCAACATTTATTTCTGCTACTAATTCATTGTTGGAGCAAAGCCACATGTGGCAGGAAAGATAACTAAATTTCAAAAGATATATTCATTTATTGGATCTTCACTGGGTCTATGTAGTCTAATTCATTTAGATATTTTCTAAAATTTCTACTGAATAAAATTAAATTTTATTTAAATTTACAAATAAAACTCTATTCTATGTAATTTGTATTATTATATATATATATATATATATATATGTGTGTGTGTGTGTGTGTGTGTGTGTGTGTGTGTGTGTGTGTGTGTGTGTGACCATATGACATAAGTATGTACACACACATGCAACTATGTAATGTGTACATGGTTTAACATGTATATAGGTAGATGTTGGGATTTATAGCGCTACAGACAGCCCATTGTGCATACAAATTGATTGCATGTATGTGTATATGCACCTAAAGTATATTATATATGTGTGTTTGTATGAAAATAAAAATGAAAAATTATTATAAGCATTAGCGTAAATTATTTACATAAAACATTAATTAAAATAACATAAACACACATATATGGATATATATAATTAAATTATAGAATTACTTTAAACATTAATTTGTAAACTTATTTAAACTATTTATAATAAAAAATCAGATTGAAATTTATGTATGTTATATTATATTATATTATATTAAAATACATATTACATATAAACACGTATCTAGCTATAAATATTGTATGTATATGTATATGTATATATGTGTGTATATATATATATATATAACTAAAAATATATTTTGCTACTACTTTCTCCCTAATGATAAAAATAAGTTTTTTGAATTTACTTTTCAATTTGTAAATAATTCATTAAGTAACTAATTATAATTAATTATTAAACTATACAGAAATAATAATAAAAATATTCAAAATATTTTCAAAATTAAAATGTATATATTTTTATTATACAAAATTTTCAAAATATTGACTCATTTATAAACATATACGCATACATTATATTTGTATAATTAATTTTGAATTAAAAAATAGAATGTGTGTGTATTTCAAAAAAAAAAAAAAAAACTTTTACTGTTCTTAAAACCATATTGACAGAATTAAATTTTGTTAAGCTTTAAAATATATATATACCATATAACATTAAACTTTCAAAATTAGATATGATATATAAATCCATAAAATATTTTTATTTAAAATTCGAATAAACACACATGTACATATACTGTTGGCGCATGATAATTGATCAATATACCAACTCATGATATTTTTAATAAAAAAAATATAGGACAATAACCACATAACCATTATAATATAACATAACACTAGAAGAATATTTTTCACTAAAGCGCACAACTAGCAAGTTTGGTGGAAAAAGTGTACTCTTTAAATCCAATTCGAGCTGCCAAGTTCGTAGCTCCTGATTGCCGGACAATAGATGGTCAAATAAAAGTGTTCTGATCTGATTTTGTACTTTGAATTTTGGTGCTGGTGTAAGTTGAGGACGACTTCCTTTTGCGATTGTAAAAGTACTAAAAAATCAATGCTTAAGTGAAAAAGAGATGGTTTATACCACTATAAGAAGAAGCGGCTTTTCCGACAACTCAAAACCGTTGACGGTCGTCGGAAACCGTTGCAGGCAAGGTGTCGGCAAACATAATTTCCGATGGCTTCCGACAACTTTCGTCGTCCATGTTTCAGACGGCTCTCTACGAATTTCGACGGTTGTCGATATGTGTCGGAACACGTTGGAAATCGTTGCTAATTATAAAACTGGAAGCCATCGTGAGCCATTAGATGTCGTCAGAAAACCTGATTTTTTTTATATTTTGGTTTCCATTTTGCCATCCAACTATATTTCTCGTACAAACCACTATTCCACCAACAAAATACAATCTAAGTACACCATATATCAACCAACTATAAAAATCAAACCAATCCTAATTCGCTAAACCAAAAAATACATAAAATCAAGTCAAATTTCATCACCAAATCAAATAACTAATTACACAGTAAATAAATATTTACATGCCCCAAAGTCCATCATCAAATAACAATAAATACACAAGGTCGTCAAGTCTACCATACAACAACCAAGTCTACCATCTGATAATATGTATAAAACATCAAACCATCATGTCTAATCATCCACCAAGTCATACTGAAAAAAAAACATATCTATCACAGCAGTCAATCACCTCTAAAACCTCCAGAGCCAGCAGAAGAAGGAAAACAGACACCGTATTGCTGCATGTACTCAGCAATACACTGATCCAACAGTTGTGTCATCTCGATGGTCCGACGACGGTTATGATCCTCCAATTGCGCCACCCTAGCCCTTAACTCTCCGATCTTTGCTAAATAGATATCTGCTCTAGTCTCCTTGCTTCGTTTCTAGCTGCTAGGCTGTAATAATTATTTAATAATCTTTTAATCAGGTGTAATGATATTAATTATCTTTGACTCGTAAATGTTATTCTATTTTTAAATAGCAAATAACAAAAAAATAGACTAGCGACCTAAGAGATGATGTACTTGCGTCCTTTCCATAATCATATTGGTTTTGTGTTTTTGATTTGGTATTGGATATCATATTGGTTTTGCTTATCAACTAGATACCATTTGATGCATTGTGCAATATTCATGTCCTAGTTACTATTAATATCAATGATGATTGCAGATAGTGCTTCTACTACATTGTGGAAGGCCGGAGTTGAATGTCTAGATATGTTTGAAAAATGTCAAATCATTCAAGAAAGCAAGGGAACTTTAGCATTTTCATTTGACCAAATCGTCAAAAGATTATTAAATTACCACTTGATTGCCAAATCCGTATCGTCTATTCCGCGATGGTGGATCCAAAAGTGACTCAAATATAGCACCCTCCTCATTCGTCGTGAGCGGCTCTCGACTCGTATCAGCAACAAATTTCTAGCGTTGTTTCATAAATTTTGCATGCATGAACAAGTAAGTGTGGAATACGAAGCACGCAGGAAGCATGTGAAGCTGAATGCTTTTGTTTTGGTGCAATGTTTTATTATGTGAGCTGAAAGTTAAAGCCCAAGAACCAACCAAATATATGTACTGATTTTCCACGCAATAAATGCGTGAGAGTAGCTGTGAAAAACTGAGAGAAATATGTAAGGGTTTTTTTGGTTCAACCGCCATGAGAGAGTTGTGATGAAACTTGTATGTATCTCTCCCCTTTTACTTCTCCACCGTAAAAAATAAAATCATTCTCTCTTCCCCGAGGACGTAGGCTATTGCCAAACCTCGTTAAATCTTGTGCGTTCTTTCATTTTCAGTTTTGTTTTTGTTACTTTATAATTACATTATAGATACTATCAAAGTACACTTCCGTTGTGTATAGATCTTCTGATCTACAATTGGTATCAGAGCACCCGGTTTCAGTTTTTGGAGTTGTTGTTTTGTTTAGTGCACAGAAGGTGTTTGTGTTTATTCCTGAAAGCTATTTGTGTTGAATATGAGTGAATCCAGTCCATCTGCGACTGTTGAAACAGTTCAAGCACCAAAAGAGGAGAGAATGGTTTATCATAGAGCAAGGTTAGAGGTAGATAAATTCAATGGTACCAATAACTTCGGCTTATGGAGGACTGATGTGGTCGTTGCTCTTGAACACTTGGATCTAGAAGCTTGTTTGGGAACAGAGAAGCCTGATGACTGGTCCGACAAACAGTGGGAGAAGAATCAACGACTTTGTTTGGCCGCAATCCGAGGCTGTCTTGAAACTCATATTAGAGTAAACTATTAACATGAAACCTCGGGAAAAGTGTGGTGGAAGAAGCTTGAAGCTAAATACCTTGTGAAAAATGTGGCAAACCGAATTCATTTGAAGAGAAATTTGTATCGGTTTAATATGAAGAAGGATGCAACTCTAACGGAGCACATAGATTCCTTCAATAAGCTTTTAACCGAGCTGGTCAATTATGATGAGATCATTCCGGATGAAGAAAAGGCTATATGTTTGGTGAATTCTCTTTCGGAGAAATATGAGCCCGTAATCAAGTCATTGATTCATGGCAAAGACAAGCTCACTTATGATGAAGTTGTCACCGCATTATGTAGTGAAGAATTTCGCAAGATGCATAGAGATGACATCTCTAGAGAAGATAGTGGTGACACTCTAGTAGTGAGGGGTAGGAAAAATGATAGCAAGAAAAATATTGGCCAAAATCGTGATAAAAGTAGAGGACCGTCTAAAGGAAATTGGCATTTAGCTAACGATGAATGTGCATGGTGTCATGAGAAAGGCCACTGGGCTAAAGATTATCCGAAAGTGAAGGAGTGGGACAAGAAAAAGAAAAATGCAGCAAACGTTGTGTAGTCCAACAAAGATGTAGGGGTTGAATCTGATTTATTTTTAATCACAGTGCCTTCAATTTATTTGGCAGAAGATGATGAGTGGATACTAGATTCGGGAGCAACTTTTCATATGACTCCAAATAGGGAATGGTTCTCAAGTTTTACAAAATTTGAAGGTGAAGTATTGATGGGAAACCATCATTCTTGGAGCATTGTGGGTATTGGAAGCATTCGGCTAAAGTTGCATGAGTGGATAATTAGAGAATTGAAAAATGTGAGATGTGTGCCAAGTATGAAAAAGAATTTGATTTCTTTAGGAATGCTTGAATCCAAGGGGCTTAGACTTGATGGTCAAAATGGTGTTATGAAGGTGATTTCTGGTGCTATGGTTATCATGAAAGGTACACGTCATCATAACTTATACTACTTAAATGGAAGTATGGTGATTGGAGATGTAGCTACAGCTGAACAAAATGAAGTTGCAGCTAAAGAAATGGCAATGCTATGGCATATGAGACTTGCACATCTAGGTAAGAAGTCATTAAACACTTTGGTACAGCAAAATTTGTTAAAAGGGGTTGCTTCTAGTAAGCTTGATTTCTGCGAACATTGTGTGAAAGGTAAGAAGACCAGGTCTCATTTCAGCAAAGGAATGCATAAATCTAGTGGTGTTTTGGATTATGTACACTCGGATGTATGGGATCCTTCCAAAAATGCATCTTTGGGAGGTAAGCATTGGTTTGTGTCTTTTATTGATGACTTTTCTAGGCGTGTATGGGTGTATGTTATAAGACAGAAGAGTGACGTTCTAGAAATATTTGTGAGATGGAAGAAAGCCGTTGAGACTCAAACGGGTAGAAAACTCAAAGTGCTTCGTTCCAACAACGGTGGAGAGTACATGAGTGATCCATTTCACAAAGTATGTCAAGATGAGGGAATCAAAAGACGCCTTACTGTTAGAGAAACACCACAACAGAACGGAGTCGCAGAAAGAATGAATCGTACATTGCTAGAGAGAGTACGATGTATGTTATCAAATTCTGGTTTGAGTAAAGCATTTTGGGCTGAAGCTGCTACGTATGCATGTTTTCTTATCAATCAGTTGCCGTCATCCGCATTGAAAGGAAAAACACCTATGGAAATGTGGTATGGTAAGCCTGCTTATGACAATGATATGATTTATGTATTTGGCTGTCCTGCTTGGTATCATGTGAAGGACAACAAACTTGGTGTACGTGCCATTGAATCAATATTTGTTGGCCTGAAGAGTGGTGTCAAAGGATTCAAACTATGGAATCCTGTTGAAAAGAAGATAATCATAAGTAGAGATGTTACATTCAATGAAGCTGCTATGTTGAAGTCAAATGATGCTAAGCTGACAGAAATTAGCAACAATAGCTCTAACAGCCCCAACAGTCCCAAAAGTGTGCAGCGTGTGAAGTTTGATGTTGTATCGCAAGCTCTAGGTGATGCTGAACTGTCGAAAACTGTGCTGAAAGGTCAAAAACTGCTCTTGAAATGTCAAAAACTGCTTCTGAATTGCCAAAAACTTCTCCTAAAACATCAAAAATTGCTGCTAAAATGACAGAATTTGATGCTGAAATTGATGAAAACACTGCTAATCCGAGTAGTGCTGATGATTCAGAAGCAGAAACAAAGAATGTTCAGGAATCGATTGCTACTAGCAGACCAAGAAGAAATATCAAGAAACTAGGGTGGTTTCAAGATTGTGTAACCTATGCTTTGTATGTTAATGATGAAGGAACTCCTGAAACATATATGCAAGCTATTCATAGTGTTTAATGTGAGGAATGGAAAGAGGCTATGAGTGAAGAAATGACATCTCTTCACAAGAATGACACTTGGGTTCTCACCAAACTTCCAAAAGGCAAGAAAGCAATTGGATGTAAGTGGGTATATGCGAAGAAAGAAGGAGCAAAGAATAATGAGGTTCGCTACAAGGCTAAACTAGTTGCAAAAGGCTATGCTCAAAAGGAGGGAGTTGACTACAATGAAGCGTTTTCTCCGATTGTGAAACACTCCTCTATTCGCATTTTGTTAGCCTTTGGTAGCACAATATGATTTGAATTTTGTTCAAATGGATGTAAAAACAGCGTTTTTACATGGAGATTTAGAGGAGAAAATTTATTTGTCTCAACCAAGTGGGTTTTAGGTTTCCAGTGTAGAGGATCTTGTGTGTAAGTTGAAGAGATCATTGTATGGATTAAAACAATCTCCGAGGCAATGGTATAAACGATTTGATCGTTTTATGTTAGATCAAGGATACACTAGAAGCCACCATGATCATTGTGTTTATTTGAAAAAGCTAAGTGACGGTTCTTTCATTTATTTGCTTTTATATGTAGATGATATGCTCATTGCATCGGCTTGCAAATCTGAAATTGACAAATTAAATTGCAGGTTGTCGGCTGAATTTGAAATGAAGGATCTTGGAGATGCTAAGAAAATTCTTGGCATGGAAATTCATGGAGACAAGATGAATGACAAAGTGTGTTTATCTCAAAAGACATATTTGAAGAAGGTATTAAAGAAGTTTGGCATTAATGAGAGCACCAAAACAGTGAGTACACCTTTGGCTGCTCATTTTAAGTTAAATGCAACTATGTGTCCTTCTTCCAATGATGAAATTCAATTTATGGAAAATGTACTATATGCTAATGCCGTGGGGATCCTTATGTATGCGATGGTGTGTATACGACCTGACATTTCACATGCCGTGAGTATGGCCAGTTGTTACATGCATGCTCCTGGAAAAGAGCATTGGAATGCAGTAATATGGGTTTTGAGATATCTTTTGGGAACTATTGATGTGGGTTTGGAATTTGTTAGAGACATGAACAACAATCATTTATGTGTTGGATATGTGGACTCGGATTATGCGGGTGATTTGGATAAGAGACGTTCCACCACTGGATATGTGTTTACATTGGCAGGTGGTCCTATATGTTGGAGATCGATTTTGCAATAGAACGTAGCATTGTCTACTACCGAGGCTGAGTATATGGCTATAACCGAAGCTTTTAAAGAGGCAATATGGTTATATGGCTTGTTGAATGATTTTGGAGTGGTGCAAAATCAACTTGTTGTGCATTGTGATAGTATGAGTGTCATTCACCTTGCAAAGAATCAAGTTCATCATGCAAGAACAAAGCACATAGATGTGCGTTATCATTTCATTTGAGAAATGTTGGCTGAAAATCAAATTTTGTTGGTGAAAATTGATACAAAAGAGAACCCAGCTGACATGTTGACAAAAATAGTTACAAGTGTCAAGTTCAAGCATTGTCTTGACTTGATTAATGTATTTGATGTTTGATATATGATACCCAGTTTGGGTGGAGGTTCTTCGGAACATTATGAAGTCTCTTTTGAGACATGATGATGAAATACGGCAGCTTGATCCCCATGGGTACGTAGGATGCTATTTTTGGTGCAGCTGGTTATGAGGCAAGTGGAGTGTTATGTATGTGATCATCTCATGTTTTTGAACATGATCTGAGGTGGAGAATTGTGGAATATGAAGCACGCAGGAAGCGTATGCAGTTGAATACTTTTGTTTTGGTGCAATGTTTTATTATGTGGGATGAAAGTTAAAACCCAAGAACCAACCAAATATATGTACTAACTTTTCACGCAAGAAATGTGTGAGAGCAGCTGTGGAAAACTGAGAGAAATATGTCAGGTTTTTTTTTGCTTCAGCCGCCATGAGAGAGTTATGATGAAACTTGTATGTATCTCTCCCCTTTTGCTTCTTCACCATAAGAAATAAAATCATTATCTCTTACTCGAGGATGTAGGCTATTGCCGAACCTTGTTAAATCTTATGTGTTCTTTCATTTTTAGTTTTGTTTTTGTTACTTTATAGTTACAATACAGATACTATCAAAGTATACTTCCGCTGTATATAGATCCTCTGATCTACAGTAAGAATGTAGATAAAATTAATATCATGATATCCTATTTTATCATAATTTAACAATTAGAATAAATACTACTACTACATAAATTGAATTATGCTTACATGACTTTTGTTGGATTTTTGATCGTGCCATGTATATGTGACTGTCCCTTCTAGATTTACATGCCTGACGAAATGCATACAGGTAAACACATCCATATGTGACACTGAACCATGCACCTTGGCTTCCTGAATTTGATTATTATATACAATTATTGTATATCCAAAATTATATAGCATAATAACTATTTGCAATTCACATTTATTAAATTTACTAACTCCTGCTGAAATGACTTTGACCCTCCTCGATGAGTGACGAGATTTATATTCTACCTACAAAGTTTCTTTCCGACTCTACTTGTACATTCAAAATTTGATACATTATTTATAGATCAAATATTTTTTGATATTTACCTATCAATCAAATATTTAAAAAGAATTTAATATACTTACCTTTGTCTCATCGGTATCCCAATATCTCAGCCACCCTTCCCATACCCATCTAGTTTGGCTTCTGCATTTTTTCCTTTATCGACAATATTGAATCTTTATAGTTATTTCTTATTTTCTGCATCTAGTAATGTCGGGAGAGTTGCAAGTCGTCTGTTTGTATATCTAGCTCTGCCTATGTTTCATGATAAAAAAAACAACCAAACATTAAACGGTAAACGATGTACCACATATCAATGATAAAAACAAATTAAAAATGACAAACAGAAGAATATACTTACAAGGACATCCTGCCAAATATACTCCACGATGTGGGGCAGGATGTTATCTTACTTCGGCCAACAAGCCGACATTCTTGCCTGATAAGCCGCTTTTGAAACATCTGGAACAATCTTTGATGGCTGTAGGTCGAACCCCGTGTGTTAAGTATGATATACATAAGTGCATAGTTGGTTAAAAAATGATGAATAAAGTTTATTGCTTACCCCTCAACTCTAGGTACTAAACTAATGACAGTACGTTGTGACTATTGTGATGGACCACTAAACGTGAAGAACTCCTACCTCTCGATGACAA
This sequence comes from Allium sativum, assembly GCA_030737875.1. Taxonomy (NCBI): domain Eukaryota; kingdom Viridiplantae; phylum Streptophyta; class Magnoliopsida; order Asparagales; family Amaryllidaceae; genus Allium; species Allium sativum. Next base: position 244,239,718 of record CM060922.1, on the reverse strand, counting down.
GTATATACCTGTCACATAAACATCATTTTAAAAGAGAGTAATAACATGGTATTGAATTATATTTTACATCTAAATGACATAAACGATATAAATTGCTAAACAAATGATAGAAATAAAAATGGAAATGACTACAGGGGCAACAAATTTCTGCATCACTTTCGTTATTACTTTAAGAAAATTAAACAAATGCATTTATACTAATGTAAAAATCTTTTTGTATTGTGCCTCTCATTCCACTTCTTTGAGACATCCATCTCCTCCGATTAACAAAATAATCGATCATTTTATATATTTGAGAAAATGAGTCATAATTTCAAAAACAAATATTGACTTCTAATAATACAAACTCCAATAAAATTATTTTCATGGTCTCATTTTATATTTATAATATTTGGAGTTAAATAACTATTTCGGAAATTCAAAAAGTGTTTTCATGTATTGCACATTTTATTTTTCAATGTATCGAGACAAACTAAAAGTTATACATGTAAATTTTACTCCATTTAAGAATAAAACATAGAAATATTGATTTACTGTTAACTTTTTTCCATGGCCAGTCATCCTAATTTCCATTACAACACAGTAAGTAGTTAGACTTCATACATTGTTTCGTTAGAAACAATTCAACAAAATTTCGACAGCACTTCCCTTTTGTTTCCTGCATTACACACAAATGTTGTGCGCAAAAAAAAAAAAAAAAAAAAAAAGAAAGTTATTGCGATTTTTTTTTTAAACCACTTGAAATGAAGTAATATTGAAATATAATTTCTTATTGTGTTTATAATTTGCCCAATACAAGAAAAAATCCAACTAGCATTGTACCAGGTGAGTATAAATGGTCGTTTTGTGACAAAAACGACTGTTTATATGACGATCATGTACAACAACCGTCGAATGGGGCTGAAAATTCTCTAAGAGGCGTAAGTCCAAGATTTGTGCATTTTACGAAAAAGGATTAATTTTTACTAATTATATACATTTAAAAAGAAGTATTTTAATTTACCACATGTGTTCCATGTATTTCATCAACTTAAGGGTGTTTTAGTATTGTTATCATTTTTCAGCACACTTAAAACGCTTTTAGACTTGTGCATTCGTTTTTATTGCATAAGTCAAGACGAGTACAATATAATATTCTAAACTCATGCATTCATTTTATATTATTCCAATTAACACAATACAGTGGTAGAACCGAAACATATTTACAACGGTTTACATATACACAAATAACCACAAGTTGTACATACATTTTAAAATTTGACGATAACGTATGAAATATGCACACAAAGGTATGCCATAAACCATTAACATGCTATTAGAAGCTATTGCAATCACCAATTAGCCCAAATTTATTAATTTATGCATATGTAGGCTTAGGGTAAAAAATTGGTTTTTAACAAAAATAAGATATCATACCTGCAAAAGATTGTTGTAGATTTTGATTTTAAAGCCGGGGGTTCCAAGATGTTGAAAATGAGGGTATGGGAGCTCAAAATATGAGATTGGGGGTTACGGATTTAAAAATTCAGAATTTGGGGCTGTAGAAATAGGAAAAGTAGCCTCGGGTTGGTAGATATTCACGATATTTCGACGGCCGTCGACGACCCGTTGAAAGCCATCGGAAGTCGTCGCCCCTATCTGTCGGAATACACAATTTTGTAGTTATGTATTAAGGAAAGAGAATAAAGCAAAAAATGGATCTAGATCCTCTTTTTCTAATATATATTTTATCTTTTTTTTCATTCAAAAATCACTTACCTTATCAATATACGGTCGACCTCATTATGGCTATATGTAGCTGGTTATTAAAACTTACTTCTAGGCCATAAAAAATATTCTAAGCATGAATGATATTAGTTGCATTTAATATGATTTATATAATCATCATATGTATATTATTTACTATGTTATGTAATTCACATCAACTAAAATCTTATAATTAATATTTTATAAATATTAATTAATTAAATATGATTATAAAGGAGTATTTAATGATTTAATGGTATGATTCTTAGGCGTATATTTGAATGAAGATTAATATCGAACAATTCAAATAATTACGTTCATATGTCACTTAGCTGGCGATAAGACATTATAGTCATTTATCGTTTAGTTAGCATTGGTGGATATCTAATTTTATTTTATTAAGTGTTGCTCGATTGTGCTGACTACTTACACAATCCTCTTTGTCAAACCGTATCACTTTGAGCTTATGAAAGATAATAGTTAATATTCGAAAAAGTATCCAAACTCAACAATATGGTTCTTCCTTAGTTCAATAATAACAATAGTCATTAAGCAAATTGCTGTAACCAAAGACTTTGATATTTAGCTAACTTCAATTGATCGAGATACTAAACTCATGTGACTAATGCCACAGATCCTTTCTTGAATATGATTACTGCTGACACGCTTTTTGGCCGAAGCTATCATACGTCAAGCTTCTGGTTAGCAACGCGCTGAAGCGTCGGCAACATCATCAAAAAACACAAAGTGATTCAGTCAAAGTCATGACATGTTAGGAAAAGGATTGGAAATGGCATCAATATATAAAATCATCATCAATGGACTCAGAAAAGCTAGCGTAGTAAGAGTACGTGATTAGCACTGTCCGACCAACTCAAAATTCTTAAGCATGTCAGTCCGATCACGTGGAAAAACTCATCGGGTGGTGAAAAGCAGTATCGCACACTCAAAAACAGCTGATAAGCAAGGCACAATCACGAAAAATGGCTTGCGCAACTCACAGAGTTAAAATCTAATAAATTGGCAAAAATGATCTTGCACGTTCAAAAAGGCCGGATCAACACGTGAAAATCACAAAAACCATGGTGAAAATATTGGCGGATCAGTTTGGCACATTTGCTAAAACTTGGGATTTGGCGCGTTCAAAACAGTGGATCGGCATGGTCGGATCACTCATTTTCATGTGTGCGACTCAGGGATTTTGGACTTAGCAAATTTGGGTTGGATCTGGCAAGACCGCATCGCATAAGAAAGTGATGCAATTTTCCTTAATCGCATTGAGTGATGCCATGGACTCCATGGCCCGCACGAAGGAGGCGATGCAGATTTTTGGCTTGGCAAATCAAAGTTGTCGATTAGCTAGATGCGATGCGATTTTCTAATGATCGCACTGATGCGATGCGATATTTCCTAGATGCGGACACGATGAAAAGTAAGGCGGAATTTCTGGATTCGGTTTTTTTGGTAAGGACGCAGTGGGACTTTCCACCTAAGTGCATCGGGGTGATGCGAGAAATCCATGGCACGCACACAAGAAAGAACTGATGCGATTTCTTGGATGTGATCTGGATTTTGGCAAATGCCATAAAATCTGGCACGAGCAAAATGCAATGCAGGTCACTGTATTTTAGTTGGTCCATGCATGTTTTCAACACTTTTTCAGTGATGCAAAATTTCAATAGAAAAGTGATGCATTTTTTATGTGTGAGTTTGGGGGATGCAATTTTTTGTACTGTGGTCCTAATCTCACATATTCGTACCTAACTCACTACCTATAAATACCCTTAAGCTTGACATTCAAAAAAGTTTTACTTGGATTTTTGGACTTCTTGAAGCTCTCAAGCTCCATTGTTGGCTTCCATCTTCTTCTCGAGTACTATTGGACATAGCTTGGACCACTAAAAGGTTATACAAACGTTTTCCATTAACTTTTGGATATTTACACCACTTTTTGCTATTTTGGACATTTTTGGATATATTGGACATTTAAGCTACATTTTGGACATTGTGGACTAAGTCAACACAATTTTCACTCAACGAAGAAGATGAAGGGAATTTTAATCAAAGTTTAGAATTAATATTTTTTTTGTTGTTTTATAATAACACCTTATACTCAAATATTGTCCGAATTTGTACAGCTCTTATAATCAACAACTATATGATGAATGATTACTATAAAGTAGACGTAGGCATTAAGGCCGAACCACTATAAAAGGATGTGTTCTCCCTGCATTACGTTATTTCTGATTTGGATAATTGTGTTCCTATCACACATACACTCGAGGAGGTATGTGTTGAACTGACGACAATTCCCCATGTCAACATCTTTGGCGTGCCAAGAAGGGGGCACACAACTTTTCCCTCTGCTTCGGATTAGATTCTCGGATTTGTCTTTGGATTTCGCCTTTGACTTGAGTTCTCGACTTCGACTTTGTTACTCACTTTTCATCATGGTTAAGCACAAGAAGCTCAACGCTGTCACTAATGCTCAAGATACAAAAGGAGGAGGAAATCAAGAACTTTCTTTAACTAGGGTCCCATCGAACTACATCACTCGAGAAGATGTCGACGGAATGTTCAAGAACTTGGCTAATGATTAGAATGCTCGACTCGAGCGATAGGTAGATACTTTTAATACCTTTCTTACTCGAATTGAGGGCAGGATAAGAAGTGCTTCAAGGCCCACTGTCCAGGAAGAAATTATTGGAACTAGTACCAATGTTCCTCAACTCGCGGCTCGAGACTTGGGGCAACTCCACAAAATAATTATTAGGCTGACGCTGCTCCTAGAGATGGTGTCGGTTCCGCCATACTCACGGGCACCCCTAATCCCGACTTCGCTCCAGCGCATGACACTATGGTCGGTCAAGTAGTGGGCTCCGCCATTGGTAATGTTGCTTAAGCGCATGTGCGTGCAACTTTGGATGGAAGTGCTCCTATAGTTCCAAGAGTCAGGATTGTACCCAATGCGGCTCGGGTTGGAATTCAACCAGATATTCTTCTCGCCAATCAACTAGTTCCTAACTTGGACTTAAACACTGGGGCACTATTGTTGCTTTGTATAATCTTAACCAGTTGCTTGCTTGGGTAATAGTTCTCAAATCACAGATGTTATCCGTTGATTCACTCGAGGTGGTGCCTCTTCTTCAGACTTGGATTGTGCGACTCGTAATCCATTTTCTTTGGATATCAAGAACTCTCATAACCCACTGGATTTTAAGCTACCAGCGCTGGAGCCTTGTGATGGTCAGAAGGATCTATCATATGGAAGTACTCTTCGCTTTAGAAGGTGTCATGGAAAAGTGTTTTCCACTTTACTTGACAGTTTTTGCTACTATGCGGTTCAGGCAGGTTGGGACGAGCTCCATTACTTCTTGGAATGCTTTGGTTAGTAGGTTTGTGGAACAGTTCAGAGTTCACATAGCTCGTCCGAGAAGCATGGTGACTCTAACTGGCATTAAGCAGAAGTTCGTCAAGTCTCTACGTAAATTCTTGAAATGGTTTAATGCGGCGATGGCTTCAGTCGACATACCCGGACCATACATGTTTCGATGGTCTTAGTATCTGAATCTATGGACAAGTCTAAATTTAAGACTTCACTACGTAGGGTCCGCCAAGGGATCTTGAAGAGTTCTATTTTGAAGCTGAAAGATTCCTTTGGGAAGAGGATGCGAGGACTGACAAAAAGGTCCTCGAAGCTAATGTTGTTAAAGGTGGGAAACCGTCCGATACTAGAAAAGCTAAGGATTATGCTGGTGCTAAACAACCTCCTTTGAGGTACGATCGTAACACAACCTGGAAGCAACTTAATTATCGACTTACTCATAACTTAATCACAACCTGAGGAAATTTATTTGGAAGTTCATCCCATTGATCCTTTCAGGAATCCTCCCGCAAGGGAGTCGACTCAATGAGAAAGAGATATGGGTCAGCATTACATATTTCATGACCTCAACGGTCATAATACCAATGAGTTTCGACATCTTAGGGATATGATAAAGGAATGTGTTAGAAGTGGAGAGCTGGTATGGTTTTTTCGGAATCGGACTGCGGTACTAGGACAGGCACAACCCCCTTAAGGGAATCAGAATAGGCTCAAGACCAACTCGCATCCCGGTCGTATTGTTATCAACTAAACCTCTTGTTGGCTCTGATATCTCGGATACAAATCTCCCAGGCATCAATATCTTACAACTTGTGAATTTTGTTCTTTTAAATTTGTGCATATTTTGCAAATTTATTTGTGGATTTGCTTGGTCTTTCGGATATTCAATTTAATTCCTGTGGATTCTGTGTTTTGTATTCTTTGTTTTTAGTTTTCTATCCTTTTGTGCCTAGGCTTTGGATTTGGTTTTCTTTGGTTTCTTGGCTTCTGAATTTTATGGCTCTCGGATAATGAGCTCAACACTTTGTTGTCTCATCTCTGGTTCTTTGTATTTTGGATCTCTTGGTTTTCTTGAGCCGATACTCTTGTCTCTCTTGGCTTTTTCTGTATCATAAATATTTGGGCTCTAACCCATGGATTTGGCTTTATAGGCTCTGGCCTTGTGGATTTATCTTTTTTTGCTTTCTAATAGATGGTTGAGTCGACCTACCCATGCCCGAGAGCTGTTATAATCTCTAGGCACGCTCCTTGCTCGACCACACACCATCACCCCTTGGTTTTCAATAAAATGGTTGGAAATTTATGGATTTTCTTGCTCATCTTACTCCGGTGAGGCCGCCTTTAAAATTCATGGCATTACAATGTTGTCTTACTTTAGTAAAGCCGCTTTGGACTTTTTGGCATTCCTTGATCGTCTTACTACGGTAAGGTCGCCTTGGACACTTTGGCTACTTTTGGTCGTTTTCCCCCGGCAAGGCCGCCTTTAGATAACTCTGATTTTGGAACTTTGACTACCTACGTACGGGAACAAGCATCCCTAGGCATGCTCTTGGAAAACGATGAACCGTTCAGTCCCCTTCACAAATAAATTTGAAATAAAAAGCAACTAAGTCTGCATACCCATGTATGGGAACAAGCTTCCCTAGGCACGCTCTTTACGGGAAATAAACCACTAAGTTTTCCTTTTGGCTTTTACTGAAAACTCCATACTTTAATATAATTAATAAGATTACTTTGCAGAGTAAGGACGCTTGCCTATGAAGTATGGAATCTGAAACTGGATTGCAAACTCTAAGGACACTGGTCCACGGCTTTCCATTGTCGTCTTACTCCGGTAAGGCCACATTGGACTTTCTAGCTTTCCATTGTCGTCTTACTCCGGTAAGCCTGCCTTGGACTTATTGGCTTTCCATTGTCATCTTACTCAAGTAAGGCTGCCTTGGACCTTTTAGCTTTCCACTGTCGTCTTACTCTGGTGAGGCCTCCTTAGATCCCTTTGACATTCCATTGTTGTCTTACTCTACTGAGGCGACCTTGGAGCTTTCTGGCTAATCCTCGTTCGTCTTACTCCGATAAGGCCGCCTTGGAGTTCTCTGGCTTATCCTCGGTCATCTTACTTCGGTAAGGCCGCCTTGGAATTTCCTGACATGTTCTTGGTCATCTTACCCCGGCAAGTCCGCCTCATACTCATTTGGATTTCTGGATATATGGATTTTGGTTATTCCAGATTTACGGGCTTCGGGTTTTCTTGATTTCCTGGCTATGGATTTTCTGGTTATACAGGTTGTTGGACTCCTGCAGTCCTCCGATTATTCCGATATCCTGGTTATTCTAGTTATCTCTGAACGATCCAAAGTGATTGTCGACTTTCATTGGATTTCAAGCTTTCTGGTCTTCTGGTTAATGGATAATATGTTCCGAGGCGATCATGCTTTTCTAGTTTATTTGTTTTGGATTTCTAGATTAATACGACTCGGTGTGATTGTGTCTCTTCTGTTTTCTGGCTATAAAAGTTCACTTTGGACTTCTCTTAGGAACCAGTGCTGCGTGAATAGCATCAGCGGAAAGATCTTCTTTCATTCCCGGAGTCGCGCGCTCTCATTGTAAAAGATGTTATTAAGCTATGATGGGTTGGCTCGAATTAGGCACCGTCCAGATTGAAGTCTCGCTACGCACCTTACGAATAAACAAGTAATGCCGCTTCTTTCATTTGGGGAGGAAGCCCGATAGATCAATTGAGGAAGGACGGAGGAAGAAGCCAGGTTCCTGGATTTCTAGTTTTATCGCAAAAAACATCTTCCTCGGACAAGCAAGACATGTTTTAGGAGGCAAAGTGTTGACACTCTTTTTGGTCGAAGCTGTCATATGTCAAGATTCTGGTTAGCGACGCACCCAAGAGTCGACATGGAAAACACAAAGCGATTCAATTGAAGTTGCGACATGTACGAAAAAGGATTGGAAATGGCGTTGATTCATAAAATTATCATCAATGGACTTGGAAAAGCCGATGTAGTAAGAATACGGATCAGCACGGCCTGACTAGCTCAAAACGCTTAAGCGTGTCGATTTGATCTCGTGGCAAAACTCGTCGCGCAAAATTATATGGTTTTGGTGAAAAGCAGTGTCGCACACTCAAAAACAGCTAATCGACATGACATGATCTGCGACTCACGACGTTGAAATATGGTAAATTGAAAAAAAGATCTAGTACGTTCAAAAAGGCCTGATCGGCACCTTAAAATCACGAAAAACCATGGTGAAAAAATTTGCTGATCACTTTGGCATATTTGGTAAAACTTGGATTTGGTGCATTCAAAATAGTGGATCAGCACGGTTAGATAACTCATTTACATGTGGACGACTCAGGGATTTTGGACTTGGCAAACTTGGATCGGATCTAACAAGACCGTATCGCATCAGAAAGCGATGTCGTTTTCCTTGATCGCATCGAGTGATGAAATGGATTCCATGGCGCACACACGAGGGAGGCGATGCTGTTTTTTGGCTTGGCAAACCAAAGTGGCGGATTAGCTTGGATGCAATGCGATTTTCTATTGATCGCACCAATGCGATGCGATATTTCTAGAATGCGGACATGGTGAAAATCGAGGATGGATTTCTGGATTTGGTTTTTTGGCAAGGATGTGGTGTGACTTTCCACCTGAGCACATCAGGGAAATGCGAGAAATCTATGGCACACATACGATAAAAACTAATGCGATTTCTTAGATGCAATATAGAGTTTGCAAACGCCAGAAAATCTGGCACGAGTAAAATGCAATGCGAATCCTTGTATTTTAGCTGATCCATACATGATTTCGTCACTTTACAAATGATGCGAAATTTTAATGGAAAGTGATGCAATTTTTTATGTACAAGTTTGGGGGATGTGATTTTTCATACTGTGATCCCTAAAACTCACCTACTCTTACCTAACCCACTACCTATAAATACCCCCAAGCATAACATTCAAAAGGAGGATTTTTACTTGGATTTTGGAGTTCTTGAAGCTCTCAACCTCCATTAATTTCTTCCATCTTCTTCTCGATGACTATTGGACATAGCTTGAACCACCAAAACATTGTGCAAATGATTTCCATCAACATATGGACATTTTTGGATTTCTTGAACATTTAAGCTACATTTTGGACATTGTTGACCAAGTCAACATAATTTTCACTCAGTGAAGTAAAAGAAGGGCATTTTAGTTAAAGTTTAGAAATAACAATTGTTTTGCTGTTTTATTGTAACACCTTGTACTCAAATATAATCCGAACTTGTACTACTCTTGTAGTCAGTAATTATATGGTGAATGATTACTATAAAGTGGAATGTAGGCGTTAATGCCGAACCACTATAAAAAGCTGTGTTCTCTCTGTATTACTTTATTTCGGATTTAAATAATTGTGTTTCTACCAGATAGGCCCTCGAGGGTTCGTGTGCGTTAAATCGACGATAATTCCCTATGTCAACGGTTACGCTTTCAATGCTTCCACTTAACACAACAATAATCTTTCGTTGGAGGTTGTGCTATGATTTAAGTATAATCAAAGTGGTGCTTCCACAATAAAGATCAATGGTATTCCAAAGTCAAGAGAATCGTATAGTTTTATCACGTTGATATTTTTTATTTGTCATCAGTAATGTTAACCAATAGAAGATTATCTGTAAGTCAATCCATGGTTATCTAATAACTATCTGTATGCAACCTCTTGGTGCCTTCAATGGTCATGGGAAAGATGTTGTCCAACATTTGAACAAGGTTGCTTGCATTTGCCTCAGTGAATGTGTCATTTTCCAGTCTTGATGCATCTTGACTAGAAATATTTAAAACAATGTGCTTAATTTCATTATGTTGAATTATTCACGTTTTCAAATAGTATTTTAACTATTTATCACAAAACATGCCATTAATGTATTTATTTTATTAAACATACTCTTAATTAAATTAATTAATCATATAACACATTATGTTAAAAAAGCACATTTTATTTTGAACTAGATTGGTGTTGAGTTAGAAATATGTAACAATTACATAATTGCCTTGAGGGAATACCTCAAACTCTATCATTAATTCGACATGTTAGAACTAAGCTGGCCCATCAGTGGAAGTTATGGGTAAATTTAAAAAATGCCCTTGTTGGATCTGGATTTGGCCTATGAAGTCTATTTTTTCTTGAACATACTCTATAAGAAATTGACAGACTGGTAAACTCCTTAGAAAAATTAAGTTGTGTTTGTCCAGTTCAACTAGGTGAAATATATATTATCTAGATATAGTTGTAACAGTTTGAAATTTCAAACATTTTTTATTAAAATATCTAAATTATTTTAAGTATTTTATATGGGATTTAAAGCGATTAAGTCTATTTTTTCCTGAACATACTCTATAAGAAATCGACAGACTGGTAAACTCCTTAGGAAAATTAAGTTGTGTTTGTCTTGTTCAACTAGTGAAATATATATTATTTGGATATAGTTGTAACAGTTCGAAATTTCAAACATTTTGTATTAAAATATCTAAATTATTTTAAGTATTTTTATATGGTATTTAATGCGATTAAATATGCTTATAACGCTATTAAGATCTTATTGATAACTAGTGATCGAAAACTTAATTTTGAAGTTGCTTACAAAAATAAATAGTTTAAAGGAATATCCATAATATGAATAAGAATCATTTTATCAGTAAACATCTTTTCATTCATCAAAAGTTGTTCAAATTCTTTGCAACTAGTGTATTAACAAAAGGATACGTTAAACAAGAGTTGAATCATCTATCGTTGATAAACAAAAATATAAATTAGTAAAAACAAGAAAGGACTTAATGGACTCTTAATTTAAGAAGGGATTTTTAAGGAAGCATGGTTGTGTAAGAGACATGGTCTTAATGTATCAAAGGCATGAAAGGAGGAGGGTTATGATGGGTCGTTTACCATTTTCTCTATGGACTATATAAAAGCATGCAACTCTTCTTTATTTCTACATTATTCAACTCTTCTCTTCTTAAGTAAAGTAATTCCCTCATCTTCACGTATTCCCTTTTACCAATGTGGGAAAATAGAGAGAAAATGGGTTTTGGCCTATAGTGGAGGATGACTATAGCCATGACTAACTAGATGAGGAAGTAGTGGGATTTGGACCTGTACTTCATGGTGCGAGGCTAAGAGAAAAAAGGTGAAGGAAGAGGAGGATGTGAGGATTAAAGAGGAGAACGATGTTAGGACATGATCTAGGAGAAGATGGAAGTGATGATGAAGTGTTCTGATTTGTTTGAATGTTGGTAGGAAGTATAATTTGAATAATAGTGAGATAATCTCACTTTAAATAGATTTATAATCTAGTTGGTCTACTTGTTAAGTTTTTATTATTATCTTCTTGCTATTACAATGATAGTAGACCCTAACTAATTAAAATTATAACTTGAAATCATGTTCTTTGAAAAACATTAGATTTGACTAAACCAATGTGTCTTGGTAACTTGAATAATGTTGCTATTTTGTTTGTATCTAGCTGAAAGTTAAACATTGACTTTAGACAAGATATACATGTTGTATGTGTCTTTGTCATGATGTGAATAGATTTTGGTAATCGTACATATTCATACACTTGAATAATATTAAATTTAAAATGAAAATATAGAGCTTTTCCATATAACAGTAGTTACCATAAATGCATTTTGAAATCTTTTAATTTAATTTTTTTAATTTGAGGATTTAAAAACAAAAATTAGTATGATCTTTTGGTAGTTATATACACATCTAATAGTGTTTTATAATGTAATAAATATGTTGACGAAGTTACAAAACCTTTAAACAAAAGATAATAAAGTTAGAAGTAAAAAAGGTCGTTATTATGGCACATTTCAAATAACCTCTTTTTATGAAAATTGATAATTTTCCTACAAACTTCTTTAGTGTTTTATTTTCATATTTATTTTTTTGTTATCAAAATTTGGGAGTTTGAATCATTTAATAGTTAGTTAAAACAATAGCTAAAGTTATAGCAATAACCATTATAAATGCATTTAGTTGGAATATTGTATTTTAATAACTTCCTATAAAATAATTACAACATATTATTTAGGATTTTTTGTGTGTAATTCAACAAACAAAGCATATAAACTATTGTAAACAAATATTGGATCAAACATTATTTCTGTAAGTGTTGGAATCTAGACTCAAAGTTGTAACAAAACATTTTAACAAAAGTAATAAAGCTTTTGATAACACTTAGAAATGCTATCGTTTCTATTTAAACCATAAATTGTGTAGAAATGATTATTTCAGAGAAAAAAGTTATATAAATGATTTAAAATTTATTGCAACTATTTTAATGCATAAATATCTTTGAAAGTATCCAATTCATGTAAATATCTTGTTGGAACTAGATTAACACTAAAGGGGGATGAATAGGGTTTATGGGAGTTTTACGAGATATTAAAAATATCACAGCACTGATTAAACATATAAAATAAATGTAGAAAGTAAATGACATAGATTTTACCCAACTTCCACAAAACCCTTCCTACTGCTGCATTCCCAAGATTTATACTAGGCATCAAAACAGATTCCCGCTTACCAAATCCTGTGAACTTGCAAACCGTGCCACTGCTCTAATCTTACGCTCAAGAACATGGACTGGTCTTTATCCCCAAGATCAGATTTTTCCCAAATTACAAATCCGTAACTCGTAAACCCTAACTTTAACTCCTATAGCTAGTATACCCTAGTTTTATAGAGAAACTAGAGAACTGATGGATCAGTTACAAAAAGAAATATAAAAAACAAAACAATAAATAAAACCAAAACCCCTTTCTAAAGAAAACAAAATTGGCCTGATTGTTTTCTTTGCTTTTGCATTAAAAATAAAGCTCCCTCTTTGTGATGGCGGCCGAAATCAAAAAGCTAGATTTTGCCACTTGCTCCAAATCGCGACTTGTAAAATACGATTGATCAAGTTCTCTAAAGCTTAAAAGTTGTGGCTTGCTTGTCGATCTGATTTGAGCCTTGCGATCGAAACCAGTGTGAGCAATTCTGATTTAAAATTGTTTGCTCTCGAATTCTTTCTGCTTGATTGCGATGATTTCTGCCTATGATGAACTTGTGTTTAAATAGGATATAGAAACCCTAAAATCATCCTGATTTTTTTATGTATGATTTGGTCTTGATTGTGTTGATTCTTGCATGAATTTCCAATTGATTTTCTCGGCATTGATATGTGTGATTGCCAGAATGATTCCTTGCCAAATATATATTGAAATGCCATGAATGACAAATTGAATTTTTGGAAACAAATAAATGATTTCTCTGGCTCTGATATTTTCCTTTGTGATAACCTGAAATGTTGCAAGTCATAATCTTGCCAGTACTAAACCTTGAGACATTTCTTTTGCGTGATTAAAACCTTTCCAGAAAATTTGTTGGCCAGTTTTAAACAGAATTCAATTCTGGAAACATTTGAATACGTGCAATTCAACCTTGCCAAAAATTCCCTCTTCGGTTGAATAAATAAACATTTACCTAGAAAAAAAAAGCACAGTAAATTATTTCCCATTTTTCGTGCATGCTTGATTTAATTTCATTCTTGCATGCCACTTTTATTACTTTCTTTTATTGCTGCCCATTCACCGATCATTTTATTGGCACTTAAACTCTTTGTTGTGGCTCGGCATATCCATGCATATATATAACTGTGCATAGTATATTTGTATATATACACACACACCCCCTCAGTTATGTGTATATATGTATACCATTTGAGACATGTTGTTGTGCCAATCTTGTTGAGCTCTTGAAACTTATGTCATGTCATTAGCACAGTGTACATGCTGTTGCACCACACACACACACACACACACACACACACACACACACATATACACACATATATATACGTATATGTATGTATGTACATATATGTTTGTGTGTGCGTGCACATATGTGTGTATATATATGTGTGTGTTTGTAACTTTATAGTTGTTGCTGCTATGTCCTCATATATACTGGTGCACTTTGCATTCATGTATTTTTGTTGTCTTCCGTGTTTGTTATTCCATTTGTGTTGGTTCTTGCAACATTCTTGCATGTTTGTACACCTGCTACATATATAAATTTTATAAATACATATGTGTGTTTCTTCCTAAATTTTCTATGTGCATCATAATAAAATGGTCTTGAGCCTTGTTTTTGGGTCTTGTTTCCATGCATATTTATGTATTGTTTTGTCCATTTTTATGTGCTACCTTAAACATGTTATGACCTTGTATGTGTGCATACTCATGCACATTTGACTTGTTTCACCGTAAATGTATTCTCCCACTTATGCTGCTTGCTTTTTTGCTCTATAATTAAGCTTCCATGTACTTGAAATTTGTTGTGCACCTCTTCCTGTCCTGACCTGTACCATATTTCTTGGCTGTTGTGTCCAATGTTATATTTGCACCTGTTTGTCCAAATTCTCTTTTGAACTGCTGCACCAATGCTTGTTAAAAAATGTGCATATGTACACATAGGTCCATGTGAATGTTGCACACAGATTTGAGTATGTCTTCATGCTTTCCTGATCTGGTCATGCTTATGTACTTATGCACATTATTTGTTACACTCATGCTACATACATCTGCTGCATGTAACCATGTGCAATTTAACCTTCTTTAGCTTGTTTGAGTCTTTTCATTGACTTGTGGAATCCTTGTTGTACCATGTATACTTGCATTGAACCTGAATCATTTACTCCACCATTTTGCTGAGCTTTAACCTGAGTTTTCACGGCTGCATGTATATATATCTGTGCATACTGTATTTAAACTTGGCCTTCATTGCATGTTTGAGTCTATTCATCTATGTCACTCCATTTTTGTGCACCCATATGCTTGAATCATGCTGTTGTGTTTGTGCCAGAACAATTTTGTGCTTGTGCTTGTATTCTGGTTATTGTTCGAGTATGCCACTTGTGCTTGTATCATTCATGCAGCCTTGTACACCCATGTATACATACATGTATATATACACATACGTATGCGTGTGTAAATATATGTATATATATATATATGTTTATATATATATGTATATATATATGTTTATACATATATATATGTTTATATATATATGTTTATATATACATGTGGCTTCACATGTGCTTTGTCACTTGCATTGAATTTCTTGGTTCATGTCCACTCACTGATATTTGAACATATTTCCCCTACATAAAATATATGTGTATATGCATACACATGTATGTGTATACATGTATTGTGCATATGCAGTTTATATATGTGAGCTATTTGAATGACAGACAGTTTATGGGAACTAGAGATATAATCTGCCATGTGGTATTACAGTGAATCACTGTGAATATCACAAGCGGTCAGACACAGATAGATGTATATGAATATCAGACCAAGTCAAGAAATACGATGAGAAGCACTCCAAAATTATGAGGCAAATAAATTGTAAAATAAAATCATATTTGCTAAAATTTAGATTTATTTTTGTTTCAGTTTACCGTGTGTGTTTCTGTGATAGGAATGTAGGTGATTGGACTGACTCTGAAGCAGATAGAAGACAAGTGTGTCAGTGTATGTGTGTCAGAGTATGTAACGGTGTCTATATATGAGTGAGTGAATGTAACTGAGTGATTATGAATAGAGTGAAATGAGACAAATGTAGTGAGGGGTCAGTGTATATAAAACTGAATGTATTATATCAGTGGAATGTACAATAGTGGAGTTGTGAAATTTGTACTTTTGAAATATTGAAATAAAATATTATTTTAAATAAAATAATGTTTGAATATTTAAATTCTTGTGCAGTGGTATTCTATTTAAATATAAGTATTTATTTCTTTGTGTGATAGTAGAATAGTACAATTGCAGACATATTTATAATAGTATATATATGTTTGTTATCATCAAACAAAAATCATATTGTTATATACAATAATCTCCCCCCTTTGATGGTGACAAACATATAATAAGATTTTGAATACAATAAATCTGCTTGACAGTGAAGTGTAGAACTCCCCTATATGTATGCTCCCCCTACAACAGAACTCCACCTAAATATGTGCATATGAGTGAAAAGAAAAAACGAATTGAATTTTCAATATTAAAAAAATTCATGAAATATTCACTCATCAATCAAAATCTTAACCATTCTCCACCTTTCCTTATCATCAAAAGGATATAGAAATCGAAATAGTGATGAAAATATAGACTAGAAATATGAAATCAGATTAAGAGAGAGAATATTCATCATAAATTTCATTCAATCAAACAAAAATTATAATATTCTTCAAACTAGTGGCAAATTTCGCATTGTAGAATGATGAATTTACGACGAATTTTATAAAAATGGAGAGAGTTCTAAAAAATATGAACTCCTATTATTTTCATTTTTTTTAAAGTGACCATAAAACAACAATGGATTTGGACTATGATTATTAATTCAAATCAAATAATCACAAATCTCAAAGACTATCGATCAAAAAAATCATAATATATCATAAAATATTAACATTTTGCATAAATTAGAAAATGGATTGGTAGGCTAGCTTTTACACACCATGGAAGATTTAATGTAGATTTTTATTTATTTTCTTTTCATTTCATTTTCAGAGCACACTAACCATGCATAAACAGATCTTTGATTTTTAAATAGGATTAGTCGCATCTTAAATAATAAGTAATCTCTAACCGTGCATGACCATATCTAGGTTTTTTTAATGAGGTCAGAGAAATACTTATTATATACAATATTTCCTTAGTATATAAAACCAAAATAGATGATAGAAATATGCTAAGTACATAGATGGTTGTAAAAAAAATCTAACTTAATCATATTATGAAATATGCTCAACTGTACTAGGATTTTTGAAAATTTTCAATTATCTCTTTTACTGAAAAATAATATAATCACATTTCCTAAATTTTGGAACTATATACTTACGATAATTTAGAAAAAAAATAAACTCTCCACATTAATATAAAATCATGATGGATGATAGAATGATGGTAGAAAAAGAAGATGTTCATGAAATAAGTACCAATTCAAGGATATTATAAAAACTGTTCAATCGTCATGAAAATTTAAATAAAATTTCCTTTTGTTGTGAAATATACTATAGTCATAACTCATCACAATTCCATAAATCTAATATAATTTTAATGAGTTCCAAATATAGTTCAATTTGTTCAACAATTTCAATTTTTGAAAGAATAATCAAAAACGATTTTAAAATTTAAGATATCAATTATAAGAGGGATTCTCAAAGATCTATACAAGATGAGAATCAGTGTAAAAGATTAATCAATTAAATATGACAATTTTTCTAACACTTCTAGAACCGATACCACTTGGAGCTCCTAGTTGTCCAAAGTGGTTAATGAAAACTAAACACTGAATTTTTCAGAATAAAATCGCCAAGCCCAAGCCCAAATCTAGCACTTCAATTCCATCTATCAAAGAAGTAGACTTTTAATTTCAAAACCGATTTCACAAGAGAATTTTTCATAATTATTTGTAATAAGAACAAGAGATAGATCATGATCTAAGATTAAAATAGTTCATTTGAAAACACTTGAAGAAATGTGTAATTTTCAAGATTTAATGAATCGATCACACAGGATTATAAATTTCAAATCCAAGGGGTGTGTAAAACCCCGTGTTTTCGATAAACCTTAAAGTAACGAATTAAAGAATATTTAATTCTAAACGTGAGAATTAAGGGAAATGGGTTATGCCACTGCGTTCATCTCGGAATTCTGGTTGAGATAGAGTCCGAGTTTGCGTGAATTGGACTTCGTATGAAGAAGTTATGGCCTTCGGAAGTTTCAAAAATTCAAAATTCAAATATAAACACAGAAGAGGGCAAGGCAGGAAAATTCCCGCCCCAGGCCAGGTCGACCAGGAGGTCGACCCTAGTGTCGACCTACCCTACAGGTCGACCTGGCGGTCGACCTACTCGCCCTCCCCCGGGCAGATCTAAAAGGATGACGATTTCTGACTCCCTGCTGAGTCATTAGGGCTGGGGTGTTATCCTATCTTGACTGGATGGCCTTGATTATTTCTAGGGTTAATCTGACGGCTCTAAATTAATTAAAACTCTATAAATACAACCTAACTCTTAATCCTAAATCACAAATATTCATGCCAAGAGCCGCCATGCCGTCAATGGTGAACCTAGAATAGCCATCATCTCTTTCAACTCAAAGGCAAGATTGAAGCTACGTCAAAAATTAAATCTAATCTAATTCAACTAAGAAAATTCAACTATCTACATCAAAGGCGAGCAATTCAATTTCAGAATACAGATCCCAGAACTCAAGAACTCCTTTTAGTTTGTAAGTGTAGTTATTTTTCAGATATGAATGAATTAAAGACATGGTTTGTAATGAATTGTAAAATAGAATTGTATCAAGTTGTATGTGATGCTGATTTATTTTTATTCATGTCTGTTCTATCGTATATGCCTATGAATTATTGTGTTTTATCATGTTTTGTGGAAATTGGTGAATAAACCTATGATGTTATGAAATTATCATATGTAAGTGGTGATATTATACAAGTTTTAGGCTAAGTCATATAGTTTATGCCTAATTGTTTAGATCCATTATGCATACATGTTTAGATCTACGACCTTGTGATGACATCTATATGTTGTATGTTAATTTAGAAATTATGCCATGTTTATGCAAGTTAAGTGATGCTATCATGTTATGAATACATGCAAGTTTATAGGTTAAAAACATGACTATGTAAAACTATATATTTAGATCTACAACTTTACATGTTAGAACCACATGCCTTTATGTTAGATTAATATTAGCATGATTCAACCTATGCAAGTTCACCACCACATGTCTAATTAGATTTTGGTAGTTCTATGTAATACCGTTATTTTATGATTCATGTTGCATAGATCTAGTTTGCAAGTTCATAATTAAAAGTATAGTATGCCAAGTTCATGTGACACATTTGTAGTTAGATCCATATTTTTGTATGATGTTGGAATGTTGCAAGTTCCTCTTTTTCCCCTTTTAGTTTATTAGTTAGGCTAAAATGTCAAGCCTAACATCTTAAGAGATTTTGCAAACGTACAACGGGGGTAACGTTGAGGAAAACTTGAAATTATACATAATTAACATATTTGGCTCATAACCATATAAATGGTATGGCATTGAAATGTTATAATTTACTTACCAAAAATTATGAATTTGATTTAGAAGGAAAGTGATCCATAACAATAAATTGTTGACAAATTTACATATAAGCATAAAAGGATAAAAATACAAAATTTAGAAAAGACGAATATGCCTAACCCGAGGTTAGACCGAGTTGTGGTGTAAAACTGCCCGGAACTGACCGGCACATCCCGTGACCACAACAATACCTGTCTAATGTGGGTGGTTAGTGCTCTAATAAAGCTAAGTCAAGAGTAGTAGGGTTAAGTCAATTTAGGAAGCACTTAACTAATCCAACATGTTAGCTAAACTGATGGGTGGGGTTAGGTAAATTTGGACACTTAACCAATTTAACATGTTGACTGGAAAACCCTAGTAACGGGGACCCATTTCTGCAATAGTGCACATAGATCTATCATGGGACCCTGAACTAGGTAGCGTGGGGCACGATTACTGGGCTGATTATAAGCAGTCATAAACATCGGCGGTGATAGTGTAGGTTCCGGCGGAGTATCAGGCGTGAACGTACTCCGGAGTGGAAAAAGAAGGCACTGAGCATCAGTAGTCATACACTGTGCATCTTGAATCGTGTCGGGTTGCCACCATAGGATTTGATACACCCCGTGGTGGGACCAGCACAGGTACCTACAGACAAGCGGGGGCCGAAGGACACACGTGATAAATGCATGCTAGTAGGAGCTGGTCGATATAAGGGAATCATTTCACCATGAACACGTGGTGCTAGTTGGACAAGTATAAGTAGGTGCAGAGAATTAAACATGGGTGCAATGTATATTCGGTTTATCCTTCCTTATATAGCTTTATGTTGGTTGTTTTTCTGGTACTGTCCTATTTTAAGTTTATTCCTATCATGACCCTTTGCTTTATTCACACACTGAAAAGTCATTAGACTTACTCAGACTTATGTCTGACCCATTTTTCTTTTGTCTTCGTTTTCTTCCGTTCCTCCCACCTCAGGTAGCCAGGGAGGGAATAACTCAGCTTAATTTGGACCGTCGATCTTTCCAAGCTTGAAGACTCTGTGATGTACGGCTTGGAATCTCTTATCTTTGGCTATGGCTTTGGACACACTAGACTTGGGGATTTATGCAGTTTTATTTATGTTATATGCTTCTTTATGTTTTAAGCAAGACAGAGATTATGATGAAATGTTTAGGAAGTTATGTTGAGACAATTTACTGTAATGATTTTTGTATTGAACCACGTAAGAAATAAATGTTTGTTTTCCGTTGCTTATATTTCTATCTTGTAACATTCTGAGTCTTTTACCTATAATGCTCCATCGAAGTTAAGGCATTCCCTTTGTGAGTGATCTTAACGGAGGTGGGGTGTTTCACTTGGTATCAAAGCCAGGTTTACTAGATCATATAAAAGTTTTTGAAAACTATTTTCAAAAAGAATCATTTTTCAAGAAGAAGTGTTATTTTACTTTAAAAGGCATAATCCCCCAAAGCCATATGCATTATCTTTCTATCCTTTTTCTTGAATCTTTCCTTTTTCATTTCAGCATGTCTGGGAATCTTAACCTTCCAAAGGGTGTACCGATACCCGGCTGGTTCAGGAGGTACATAGAGGCTAGGGCCAACGACACAGGCCCAGCAGACATTCCTCCTCCCCCAGCTGCAGCGGTTCCTCATCCTCCTCCTCCTCCTCCTCGAGCGAACGCTTTCTCAAAAATATGTAGGGAATTTCGAGCCATGGGTGGAAAGAACTTCAATGGAAATGAATCCTTCGTGGAAGCAAGAAACTGGCTCAAAGAAACTGAGGATTTGTTTGAGATTTTCGAAGTGGATGATAGGCAAAAGATACAGTTGGCGATATGGTTGCTCAAAGATGAAGCTTCTTATTGGTGGGAAGTCGCTAATGCTGAAAGACTAATTGAAACTTGGATGGATTTTAGGATGAGGTTTGAAATGAAATTCCTCTCACAAGCTGAACGAAGCCTATAGACAGAGTAGCTCTTAGCTCTCAGATAGGGAAGTATGTCGGTCAAGGAATACGATAACCAATTTAATCAGCTGGCTAGGTTTGGATTGGAGTCAGTAAACACTGCACATAATTAGGCACTCCGCTTCGTTAAAGGATTGAATGAGCCACCGCACAACGTAGCTATGTCCCATATACCTATGGGAGCAACTTATGAAAGACTGGTGGACATGGCACTGTTACAAGAAGAAGATAAGGTCGGCAAGAAGGGGACAAAGGTGGAAGCATCTCAATATAAGAAAGGGGAAGGATCACAGAGTAAGAAGACGAATTCCAAGAAGGGTGGGAAAAAAAACAAAACCCGTGACAAGAGGAAGTGTAATTTTTATGGCATTCCTGGACATCTGGTTAAGGACTATAGGAAGAAGAAAAGAAAGATGGGTGGCTGTTTCCATTGTGGCGAGGCAGGACACATGGCTAAAGACTGCCCAAGAAAGCAAGGGAAAGGGCAGAGAGTTGGATCCACTTCTGGAGGACAGGTCCACGCTCTCATGGCACCTCCGTAAGAACAAGGTAGAAATGTTTCTGTTGAGAGTTTAGTTTATCTTTTTGATCATCCTGTTCGTACACTCTTTGATTTTGGCGCATCGCACTCTTTTATATCTACTGCTTTAGTTGAATCTCTGCACCTAGACACCAGTTTAGTAGAGGATCCCTTGGATGTTTCAAATCCAATTGGGGGCTCAACTTATTTGTCAATGATTTGTTTGGATTTGGAAATTTCTATATTAAGTGTGGGGTTTAGATGCAATGCCTATGTTTTGGGCTTCATGGGCTATGGGTTAATTCTAGGCATGGACTGGGTATCCAGTAATGGTGCCATCCTCGACTGTGAAAAGAGAGTGGTTAGACTCATGACTCACCTGGGTAACACTCTCGAAATTACTTGTAATCCCATGAACTCTGTTATGCTTAGTTATCTAGAATCTCTGGATGCGTCTATTGAGAATTTGTTGTCTGTTAGGATAGTCCGTGAATACCCGGATGTCTTTGAAGAGGTTAAAGGGCTACCTCCAAAGCGGGAGATAGACTTCCGCATATACCTCCTTGATAATGCAAAACCCGTTGCTCTACCCGTTAGACACATAGCTCCAAGGGAGAGGAAAGAACTCAGCAAGCAAGTTAAAGAGCTGCTTGAGAAGGGGTTTATAAGGCAGAGTATTTCTGAATGGGGTGCTCCAGTAGTGTTCGCAACTAAAGCAGATGGTTCGCTTCGCCTATGTGTTGATTATAGGAAGCTAAACAAGCTAACCAAGAAGAATAGGTATCCACTCCCAATAATAGACGACTTCTCCGATCAGCTTGTAGGTGCATCGGTTTTCTCCCAACTAGATTTAGCTACCGGATTTCATCAGCTGAGAGTGGCTGAAGACAGCATCGACAAGACCGCATTCAGAACTCCAGATGGTTTCTTCGAGTGTCTTGTCATGCCTTTTGGCCTGACAAACACACCCGCTTACTTCGTCGATTTAATGAGCATGGTGTTTAGGGAGTTCCTCAATAAGTTTGTGGTGGTCTTCGTAGACGACATTTTGATTTTCTCGAAGAGTGAGGAAGAGCATGCTCAGCATCTAAAGGAAGTCATGGACACTCTTCGTACACACCAGTTAAAAGACAAATTCTCCAAATGCCACTTTTAGAGAGAAGTAAGGTTTCTTAGACATGTGGTGCCCAAAGAAGGATTAGCTGTGGACCCCGCAAAAGTAGTTGCAGTGCAAGATTGGAAGGTCCCACAGAATGCAACCGAAGTCCGAAGCTTTCTCGCGCTAGCGGGCTTTTACCGGATGTTCATCAAAGATTTTGCGAAAATCTCAGCTCCACCTACAAAGTTGACGAAGAATAACTTAACTTTCACTTGGGATTTGGATTGTGATATTGCTTTCCAATGCTTAAAAAGAGCTCTAACGATAGCCCCAGTTCTGACATTGCCGGGTGGGAGCAAGATGTTTTGGGAGCAAGATGTTTACCTTATACATGGATGCTTGTGCAAGATTGGAAGGTCCCACGGAATGCAACCGAAGTCTGAAGCTTTCTCGGGCTAGCGGGCTTTTACCGGAAGTTCATCAAAGATTTTGCGAAAATCTCAGCTCCACTTACAAAGTTGACAAAGAACTTAACTTTCACTTGGGATTTGGATTGCGATATTGCTTTCCAACGCTTAAAAAGAGCTCTAACGATAACCCCAGTTCTGACATTGCCGGGTGGGAGCAAGATATTTACCGTATACACGGATGCTTGTGGTACGGGATTAGGAGCTGTCTTGATGCAAGAAGGGAAGGTAGTAGCTTATGGAGGCCGATAGCTGAAAATACATGAGAAAAACTACCCAACCCACGACCTAGAGTTGGCTGCCATCGTCTTTGCGCTTAAGTCTTGGCGCCATTGTCTCTTAGTTGAGAAGTTTGAATTATATACTGACCATAAATCATTGAAGTACCTTTTCTCGTAGAAAGATCTTAACTTAGGGCAACATAGGTGGATGGAATTCTTGGCATCCTATGATTTAGAGATTTCCTATACCCCTGGCAAGGGCAATGTAGTAGCAGACGCCTTCAGTAGAAAGAAGCTGACCTTAAGCCCTCTCTTTGTTAAAAGGCAGAGCTTGGAGTACATAGCCAACTTAGATTTTAGACCCTCTGTCAATCATGTGACTAGTTTGTTAGCATCGCTAGAGGTGCGGCCTACTCTTTTGGACTCAATAGGGACCGCCCAACGTGAAGACCCTCAGCTAGTTGATGTGATAGATAAGCTGAGAAAGGGTGAGACTTCTAGTCACCTCAATAGATACTCCATCGATGATAAGGGTTGGTTGAGGCGGGATGGAAGGCTATGCGTCCCACAAGCAAGGGATTTGGTGAAGAAAGTTCTTGAAGAAGCACACCATTCCAAGTTGACCATACACCCCGGTGGAGACAAAATGTACAAAGACATCAAAAGGATTTTCTTTTGGGATGGCATGAAGAGGGATGTAGTTGAATTCATTTCGAAGTGTTTAGTATGCCAGCAAGTCAAGGCGAAACAGAAGAAGCCTGGTGGTTTGCTTCATCCTCTAGAGGTCCCACAGTGGAAAAGGGATAGCATCTCGATGGACTTTATTGATGGGCTGCCTAGGTCAAGAAGAGGCAATACCAATATTTGGGTAATGGTGGATAGGCTCACAAAAAGCGCTCACTTCATACCCGTTAAGAGTAGAAGGACTGCCTCATCTTTAGCATCCATATATCTTAAAGAGATAGTCCGACTCCATAGGATACCCTCCAGCATTGTTAGCGATCGAGATCCTATCTTTATGAGCAAGTTTTGGAAGAGCTTGCAAGAGGCTGTAGGCATACAGTTATGCTTAAGCACAGCCTATCACCCCCAAACCGATGGTTAGACAGAGAGAGTGAATAGAGTATTAGAAGACCTCTTGAGATCATGCATTCTTGAAATCGGAGGAACATGGGAGGATCATCTTCCTTTGGTGGAGTTTGCCAACAACAATAGTTACTAAGCCACTATAGGTATGGCACCCTTCGAAGCTTTATACGGAAGACCGTGCCGATCACCAACTTGTTGGTGGGAGTCTACAGATAAGCTTATACTTGGACCAGATATGATTAGAGAAACTTCAGAGAAGGTAGACTTGATACGAAAAAGAATGAAGACTGCCCAAGATAGACAAAAGTCCTACGCAGATAAGAGAAGGACCGACCTTGAATTTTAGGTTGGGGATAGGGTTTTCTTAAAGTATCTCCTTTGAGGAACGTCGTTCGCTTCAGATCCGCAAGAAAGTTGGCACCAAGATTTGTAGGGTCGTTTCCTATCATTGAAAGGATTGGGAAGATGGCTTACAGAGTAGAGCTGCCCGGAAGATTGGCTAGAGTTCATAATGTCTTTCACGTTTCTCACTTACGAAAGTGCTTACATGAGTCCGTGGAAGTGGTGGAACCAAGCATATTGGAGGACGTAGAAGTAGAACGAGAGGCGACTGTGAGAAGAGTTCCAACGCGTATCTTGGGTACAGAAGTCAAGAAGCTACGCAACCGCGAAGTCAAACTTGTAAAAGTTCAATGGAGTGACGCTGAGGAAGACACGACTTGGGAGACTGAGGCAAAAATACGCGCAGTCTACCCTTTTCTTTTTGAGGGTACATCTTTGATCTCTTTTTTCTTAGGTTTGTTCATACTCGTATCTATCTTTTTAGTATTTTCCTCAGTGTCATTCTCGATCCTTAGGTAGAAACCAATATGTAAACATGTATTTGAAACATGTTATGATTGATGGTTGCAAGTGGTTGCAAGTGATTGCTAGTGGTTGCCCGTGGATGCATATACACACACTTTAGGAATTAGATCGGCTCAGTCACTTTCATACTGCATATGCATATATGTACTTATATATGATTGAAACCTGGTGTGTTATCATATGGATGTTGCATTTGTATGAATGTTGTGCACCCAAGTAGAAAGTATGATTAGGGAAGATTGCATACATTATGGACGCATGACACCGACATGACTTGCATTAAGGAGGTCAACTGAATCAGTAGACTGCCTGATTTTGCATTAGATAAGGACATGTACACACACAATGCATATAATCATAAAGCATTAGAAGTCATTTAAGGACAATGGACGCCTATGTTTGATGGTTGAGTAGATGGACGATTGGATGGTAGGATATACGTTCTTCTTGACTTGAAGATTTCGGGGACGAAATCCTTTAAGGAGGGGAGAATGTAACACCCTGTGTTTTCGATAAACCTTAAAGTAACGAATTAAAGAATAATTAATTCTAAACATGAGAATTAAGGGAAATGGGTTACGCCACTATGTTCGTCTCGGAATTCTGGTTGAGATAGAGTCCGAGTTTGCGTGAATTGGACTTCGTATGAAGAAGTTATGGCCTTTGGAAGTTTCAAAAATTCAAAATTCAAATATAAACACAGAAGAGGGAAGGGCAGGAAAATTCCCGCCCCAGGCCAGGTCGACCCTAGTGTCGACCTACCCTACAGGTCGACCTGGGGGTCGACCTACCCCCCTCTCCCGGGCAGATCGAAAAGGAAGACGATTTCTGACTCCCTGCTGAGTCATTAGGGCTGAGGTGTTATCCTATCTTGACTGGATGGCCTTGATTATTTCTAGGGTTAATCTGACGGCTCTAAATTAATTAAAAATCTATAAAAACAACCTAACTCTTAACCCTAAATCATAAATATTCATACCCAGAGCCTCTATGCCGTCAATGGTGAACCTAGAATAGCCGTCATCTCTTTCAACTCAAAGGCAAGATTGAAGCTACGTCAAAAATTAAATCTAATCTAGTTCAACTAAGAAAATTCAACGATCTACATCAAAGGCGAGCAATTCAATTTCAGAATACAAGTCCCAGAATTCAAGAACTCCTTTTAGTTTATAAGTGTAGTTATTTTTCAGATATGCATGAATTAAAGACATGGTTTGTAATGAATTGTAAAATAGAATTGTATCAAGTTGTATGTGATGCTGATTTATGTTTATTCATGTCTGTTCTATCGTATATGCCTATGAATTATTGTGGTTTATCATGTTTTGTGGAAATTGGTGAGTAAACCTATGATGTTATGAAATTATCATATGTAAGTGGTGATATTATACAAGTTTTAGGCTAAGTCATATAGTTTATGCCTAATTGTTTAGATCCATTATGCATACATGTTAGATCTACGACCTTGTGATGAAATTTATATGTTGTATGTTAATTAAGAAATTATGCTATGTTTATGCAAGTTAAGTGATGCTATCATGTTATGAATACATGCAAGTTTATAGGTTAAAAACATGACTATGTAAACCTATATGTTTAGATCTACAACTTTACATGTTAGAACCACATGCCTTTATGTTAGATTAATATTAGCATGATTCAACCTATGCAAGTTCACCACCACATGTCTAATTAGATTTTAGTAGTTATATGTAATACTATTATTTTATGATTCATGTTGCATAGATCTAGTTTGCAAGTTCATAATTAAAAGTATATTATGCCAAGTTCATGTGACACATCTGTAGTTAGATCCATATTTTTGTATGATGTTGGAATGTTGCAAGTTCCACTTTTTCCCCTTTTAGTTTATTAGTTAGGCTAAAATGTCGAGCCTAACATCTTATGAAATTTTGCGAACATACAACGGGGGTAACGTTGGAGAAAACTTGAAATTATACATGATTAACATATTTGGCTCATAACCATATAAATGGTATGGTATTGAAATGGTATAATTTACTTACCAAAAATTATGAATTTGATTTAGAAGGAAAGTGATCCATAACAATAAATTGTTGACAAATTTACATATAAGCATAAAAAGATAAAAATATAAAATTTAGAAAAGACGAATATGCCTAACCCGAGGTTAGACTAAGTTGTGTTGTAAAACTGCCCGGAACCAACCAGCACATCCAGTGACCACAACAATACCTATCTAATGTGGGTGGTTAGTGCATTGAGCCCAAAATGGAACCGAGGTTAGACTGAGTTGTGGGGTAAAACTACCCGGAACCGACCGGGACATCCAGTGACCACAACAATACTTGTCTAATGTGAGTGGTTGGTGCTCTAATAATGCTATGTCAAGAGTAGTAGGGTTAAGTCAATTTAGGAAACACTTAACCAATCCAACATGTTAGCTAAACTGATGGGTGGGGTTAGGTAAATTTGGACACTTAACAAATTTAACATGTTGACTGGAAAACCCTAGTAACGGGGACCCATTTCAGCAGTAACTCACATAGATGTATCATGGGACCCTGAACTAGGTAGGGTGGGGCATGATTACTGGGCTGATTATCAGCGGTCATAAACATCGGCAGTGGTGGATCAGTGTAGGTTCCGGCGGAGTATCGAGCGTGCACGTACTCCGGAGTGGAAAAAGCAGGCACTGAGCATCAGTAGTCATACACTGTGCATCTTGAATCGTGTCGGGTTGCCACCATAGGATTTGATACACCCCGTGGTGGGACCATCATAGGTATCTACAGTTAAGCGGGGGCCGAAGGACACACGTGATAAATGCATGCTAGTAGAAGTCGATCGATATAAGGGAATCATTTCACCATGAACACGTGGTGCTAATTGGACAAGTATAAGTAGGTGCAGAGAATTAAACATAGGTACGATGTATATTCGGTTTATTCTGCCTTATATAGCTTTATGTTGGTTGTTGTTCTGGTACTGTCCTATTTTTCAGTATGTTCCTATCATGACCCTTTGCTTTATTCACACACTGAAAAGTCACTAGACTTACTCAGACTTGTGTCTGACCCATTTTTCTTTCATCTTCTTTTTCTTCCGTCCCCCCCCCCCTCAGGTAGCCAGGGAGGGAATAGCTCAGCCTAATTTGGACCGTCCATCTTTCCAAGCTTGAAGACTCTGTGATGTACGGCTTGGAATCTCTTATCTTTGGCTATGGCTTTGGACACACTAGACTTGGGGATTATGCAGTTTTATTTATGTTATATGCTTTTTTATGTTTTAAGCAAGACAGAGATTATGATGAAATGTTTTGGAAGTTATGTTGAGACAATGTACTGTAATGGTTTTTTTATTGAACCACGTAAGAAATAAATGTTTGTTTTCCGCTGCTTATATTTCTGTCTTGTAACTTTTTGTGTCTTTTACCTATAATTCTCCATCGAAGTTAAGGCATTCCCTTTGTGAGTGATCTTAACGGAGGTGGGGTGTTCTCAGGGTGTGTGAGATTCAAGATATCAACAAATTCAAATGATTTCAAAAAATTAAATATCCAAACCAATTGATCATGATTTAAAAATGAATTTCAAGGTGCAACACAACAATCAATATCAAATGATTTTCAATTCAAAATGGCCAAGCCTATCCAAAAACCAATGAAATTATCACAACTCAAAAATAGTTTTGTGCTGTAATGAGTATAATTTTTCTAGTGTTTCCAAAATGAATTAAAAGAAACTCAAAACAGCAGAGATGTATGAAATTTCATTTGTTTTTTGGATCTTCAAAAATTTAGAATTCAAATTAACAGTGTTCAGGATATGATAAGAATGTTTCAGCACTGTTAGGAATTCATAGAAATTGTCAAGAAATTAAACTTCAAAAGAATAGGAAAATATTTACAATTCTAAATTCAAGATCTGGATATCATTAAAACATGAGAGTTTTATACAAACGGAGCACATTTCCAGAAGACCAAGAATTGCAATTTGAAGTTAAGAAAGCATAAGAAGTGTTGCAAATGATATGGCAGCGTCAACATGAATCAGAATAAACAGAATAAAGAATAAAAGGAGTTTAAGGAGGAATAAAAAAGTAGAATAAAAACAGAATATAAACAAAAAATGAGTTTAGAGATCATACCTGAGATCGATGTGAACCAATGAATCTCTAACTCAACAAGCCTGACTGAGGAACTCTGAACGTTTCAAAGATATGGAACAACTTGAATGCAATTTCTCTTTTGCAAAGTGATTCCTCAGCCCCCTCCGGTACCTAAGAATTTATGGGATTAAATGGTCTAAATTTTTTTGTAAAACTACTCATAATAGTGTATGTGACTTTTGGTACCCAAACCGGTTTAAATAACAATCCATCTGAATTTAAATTTGTAACCTTAGGAAGCCAAATCTATTTTAATTTAACTGAATTCATTTTATTTGTTTTTGGGATCCAAAATGGATTGTTTCTAAACATTTTTTCATTTTGTTTATGATTTAAAAATCCTCTGAAAATTTCAGAGTCTAGATTTTCTAGTCGATTCTTTTCAGAGCAATTTGAAGGATTTTTGAAACCATTAGAATTCAGCTTTTCAAAGCCATCAATTTTTCCAAAACCGAGAACATTTTTATTTCCAGAAGAAAAATGATTTTTCAACAACATAATCAAAGATTTTTATCCAGTTGAAAAATTTTTCAAACTTGATTCAAGACTATTGATTTTGGATTTCAAAAGATTATTCTCGTTAATTTGCTGCAACGGTCGATCTCAAATTTTCTTTTCTTAGAATTGTTTTGCTTCAAAAACAAATTTTCATCTTCAAGCATTTTGATTTTAGTTTTGGACTCAGAGATCTCAGATTCAAAATGATTTTTTTTTCAAACTCAAGTTTTTCAAATTTCTTGAAATTTTCAATTTCATTTTCGAGCTCATTTAGAGTCAATTATGTTTTCAACTCATTTTGCTCAGAAAATTCACGTTTGGAATTTTTGACAATTATAAAATTTTCGAACTCTTACTATAGAAGATTTTTTGTACTTTCAAACTTAATCTTGTTCTCTTTTAAGATAAGAATTTCATTTTCAAGCTATTGAATATTTTCATTTAGATAAACAAAATTATTTTCCAAATTCAAACAATTTTGCCAATCAGAGTTCGAAAACATCTTAACGTTTTCAAGTTTTAGTTCCAAAATATTATGTTTCCTGGTCAACTCAAGATGGTTATATTTCAAAGTTTTAGTTTGGGATTTGTGACTCTCAACATATTTAGTTAAAGCATTTAAAAGATGAATCAAATCTTTATAAGAAAATCTCTTGTTGAGTCTCCATCGAAATCATCATTTGTTTCTCCTTTTAGGTATATTTTTGAACCTGATTCAACCTTGAGGATTTTGAGCAATTGTCATTTCTTCCATACATGGTATTGAGAGTATTCCAAATTTCCTATACAGTCAAACAGCGGGAGATATGGTTATATTGGACATCATCAATATAAGAATATAAAATATGTGTAGCACGAGAATTAATCCCAATATCATTCCTATCTACCATATCATATCCATTTATAACAATATCCCAACATTTAATATTAGCAGATCTTAAATAGGATTCCTGATTTCCAATTTAAAAAATCCGTACTATAAAAATAGTTGGAATATGACTGGATTGACTCTCGCAGTATTGACAACTAGGAAAAACCATGACTCTAGAGTAAATGAAAATACCAAGCTCTAATACCATTTATTGGATCTAGATTAACCCTAGAGGGGGTGAATAGGGTTTATTGAAGTTTTACAAGATACTAAAAATATCACAACACGGATTTCAGTTTAGAAAATAAATGCAGAAAGTAAATGACACAAATTTTACCCAGCTTTGGCAAACCTCTACCTACTGCTGCATTCCCAAGATTTCTACAAGGTATTAAATAGAACCCAAACCCTACTACTGCTCAATCCTACACTCAAAACTCTGAAGTGATCTTAATCCCTAAGATCAGATTTTCCTAAATTACAAACCCGTAACTCGTAAACCCTAATTATAAATCCTATAGCTAGTATACCCTATTTTTATAGAAAAACTAGAAAACTATTGGATTGGTAACAAAAAGAAATATAAAAAACAAAAACATAAAATAAAAAAACCTTTCTAAATAAAGCAAAGCTAGCCTCCTTGTTTTCTTTGCTTTGGATTTAAAAATAAAGCTCCCTCTTTGTGATGGCGGTCGAAATAAAAAAGCTAGGGTTTTAGTCCCTTGCTCCAAATTGTGACTTGTAAAATACGATTGATCAAGTTCTCTGAAGCTTCAAAATCGTGGCTTACTTGTCGATCTGATTTGGGCCTTAGGATTGAAATCTGTATGAGTAATTCTGGTTTAAAATTGTTTGCTCTCGAGTTATTGTTTCTTGATTTCGATGATTTCTGCCTATGATGTACCGGTGTTTAAACATGGTATAGAAACCTTAAAATCAATATGATTTCTTTGCGTATGATTTGGTCTTGATTGTGTTGATTTTTGTGTAAATTTCCAATTGATTTTCTTGGCATTAATATGTGTGATTGCTTCCTTGCCAAATAAATATTGAAATGCCTTTGAATGACAGAATGAATTTCTGGAAACAAATGAATGGTTTCTTTGGCTCTGAAATCTGCCTTTGTGATAACATGAAATGTTGTGAATCATAATATTTTTAGAAATAAATCTTGAGACATTTCTTTTACCTGATTAAAAAGCTTTCCAAAAATTTTTTTGACCAGTTTTAAACAAAATTCAATTCTGGAAACATCTGAATACGTGTGATTCATATTTGCCGAAAATTCCCTCTTCGATTCTATAAATAAACATTTA